>CM055117.1:919766872-921200098 GCA_029206835.1 Rana muscosa
CCGGCACCATCCTCCTCTGACTCCTCTTCAGACTCCTGTTGTTGACTTGTCTCAGATAGAGTAGCCCCCCCTGGGAATTCATCCAGCATTGCAACTTCCTCATCTTCCTGCTCCTGCTCCTCGACGGCTTGATCAATGACACGACGCAATGCACGCTCCATAAAGAAGACATAAGGTTCGATGTCACTGATGGCACCTTGGCTGCGACTGACCAGTTTGGTGATCTCATCAAATGGCCGCAAAAGTCTGCATGCGTCGCGCATGAGCAGCCACTGAAGATCCCCAGAACCTGTTCTGGCGCAGAGTTCGTACAGGTAGTCGTTAACTGCACGTTTCTGCTGGAGCAGCCTATCAAGCATATACAAGGTTGAGTTCCATCGCGTCGGGCAGTCACAAATAAGACGTCTGACCGGCAGATTGTGTCGCCGCTGAATGTCAGCAAGGCGAGCCATGGCCGTGTAAGATATTCTGAAATGGGCCGAGATTTTCCTTGCCTGCCGCAAGACGTCCTGGACCCCAGGATATTTGACAACGAATCGCTGCACGACCAAGTTCAAGACGTGTGCCATGCATGGCACGTGTGTAATTTTGCCCTGTTTCAACGCGCTCAGCAGATTGGCACCGTTGTCGCACACCACTTTACCAACTGTCAAATTGAGCGGTGATAGCCACTGATCTGCCTGTGAACGCAAAGCTGAAAGAAGTGCAGGGCCAGTGTGGCTCTTGGCTTCCAGGCACAACAGACGCAGCACAGCATGGCAACGTCTCACCTGGCATGTTGAACAGGTTCTGGGGATCTTGGGCGGCGCAGCAGAAGAGACGGTAGCAGCGGAAGAGGAGGAGTCAGCCGAGGAGGAGAGGGAGGATGGAGTAGGAGGAGGAGGAGAAGAAGAGGCAGGCCTGCATGCAAACCGTGGCGGTAAAACCAAATCTACATGGGTGCCACGGGTTACATGCTTGACGGTCGTCAGAAGGTTCACCCAGTGGGCAGTAAAAGTAATATACCTTCCCTGCCCTACTTTGCTAGACCACGTGTCTGTGGTCAGATGTATCTTGGCACCGACACTGTGTGCCAGAGATACATTCACTTGCCGCTGAACATGGCCATATAGCTCTGGGATGCCCTTCTGGGAGAAATATTTCCTTCCTGGGACCTTCCATTGTGGTGTTCCAATGGCCACAAATTTTCGAAAGGCCTCCGAGTCCACCAGTTTATATGGCAGTAGTTGGCGGGCTAGGAGTTCTGACAAGCCAGCGGTCAACCGTTGGGCAAGAAGGTTATCCAGCGTCATCATTCTTTTACGCTCGAACATTTGGCCCACGGAAGCCTACCTTTTTCCAGATAAACTTGGGGACGGGATGATGGAAGGTGGAGTGGAGGACAACTGTGAAGAGAGAGGAGAAGTAGTAGAAGAGGCTGGATGGTGAGAGCCTGGAGTTTGGCTTTGTGGGTTCTGACAGCGTTGCTCCCACTGGGCTCGGTGATGGGAGTTCATGTGCCTTCTTAAGGCGGTCGTCCCTAGGTGAGTGTTGGGCTTACCGCGACTTATGCGTTGACTGCAAAGGCTGCAGATGGCAACACTATTGTCAGCAGCGGACACGTTAAAAAAAGCCCACACTGCGGAGCCATGTGCCGGCGTCCTGGGAGCGCCAGATGTGACCGTACATGGTTGATGGCTCGCTCTGAGTCCTGATACATTAGCAGTCTTGTTTGTCACTCCTGTGCAATGTAAGTTCCGCCTGCCTCTCCTCCCTATCTGCTGGTCCATATCTCCCTCTGAACTCCCCTCCTGGTCCTCTCTTGTGGGCACCCACATGACGTCCATAGACACATCATCATCTACGTCACCTTCCCCACCACTAACATTAGAGATCTCGGAGTAGGCAGCAACAGCGGGGACCAACATCCTTGGGCTGATCTGGGTACTGTCGTCAGACTGCTGAGTGGCGGTTGTTGCTACCTCCTCTTCCTGATCCAATGTCAAGAATGCCTGCACATCAGAGAAGTCTTGTGATGGATCGGAAAATAATTCCTGTGACTCAAGTGGAGGGTATATGGTGGCGGTGGTGTTGGTGGTAGTGTCTTTGGGGGTGCACACAGCAGAGAGTGAAGAGGGTGCAGATAGAGAGGATGAGGAGGGTGCAGAAGAGTAAGGCTGAGTGAGCCACTCAACCAAGTCTGGTGCGTCCTTTGACGTAATCGAACGCACCTTCTGCAACTTCCCACTTTGGCTCAGGCCTGGTGCTCCTGCCCTACCCCTACCACCCCTGCGGAAGGGCCTGCCTCTTCCTCTGCCTGTCATCTTTTTAAATGACCCTGTAACAAAAGGCTGTAGAGAAGGGCAGTATATGTGGAAGAAGGTATATAACACCCCGCTTCAAACTGTCGTTTTCGGGGGCCACTGGTCTATCACAGCAGTTATAATACTTTTTTCTAATTACGTTTGTCACTCTTTGTAGTATCGCTGCAGAAACTCTCAGCAGTCACAATGCTGCACAGTAGAAATGCACTATACTATTCTTCCTATATGTGAAAGTTTTTTATGCATGTATTAGACCCCTATATACTGCACACCAAATAGTACACCTATACCAGTCCTTAAAATGAACTTTTGGGGAGCTTTATTGCTTAGCGATTTTAGTCGCTAGTCTGTGCCTGCGACACACAGCGGCAATTTCTACCTAAACCGAGAAAAGAGCTGCAGCAGAACCGCTCAGAAGCTGCACAGTAGAAATGCTGCACAGTTGAAATGCACTATATATTATATAGTATAGTATATAGTATATATTATATAGTATGTTTGAAAGTTTTTTATGCGTGTATTAGACCCCTATATACTGCACACCAAATAGTACACCTATACCAGTCCTTAAAATGAACTTTTGTGGAGCTTTATTGGTTAGCAATTTTAGTCGCTAGTCTGTGCCTGCGACACACAGCGGCAATTTCTACCTAAACCGAGAAAAGAGCTGCAGCAGAACCGCTCAGAAGCTGCACAGTAGAAATGCACTATACTATTCTTCCTAGAATATTTTATGCGTGTAGTACACCCCTATTTACTGCACACAAAATAGTACACCTATACCAGTCCGTAAAAGGACTTTTGTGGACTGTACACCTATACCAGTCCTTAGAAGGACTTTTGTTTTAGTAGAGTCTGTCCCTGCTAGTACACACACAGCAACCTTCCTACACTGACTAAAGACAGCTGCAGAACCGCACTATACTATTCTTCCTAGAGTATTTTATGCGTGTAGTACACCCCTATTTACTGCACACAAAATAGTACACCTATACCAGTCCGTAAAAGGACTTTTGTGGACTGTACACCTATACCAGTCCTTAGAAGGACTTTTGTTTTAGTAGAGTCTGTCCCTGCTAGTACACACACAGCAACCTTCCTACACTGACTAAAGACAGCTGCAGAACCGCACTATACTATTCTTCCTAGAGTATTTTATGCGTGTAGTACACCCCTATTTACTGCACACAAAATAGTACACCTATACCAGTCCGTAAAAGGACTTTTGTGGACTGTACACCTATACCAGTTAGGGTTGCCACCTGTCCGGTTTTGACCCGGACAGTACGGGTTTAGGAGACTGTGCCCGGGTTTCCCTCCGCCTCTCACCCGGACACAATTGCCAGCTGACATCGGGTACCATGGGGCCTCCTTTTACGAGCCCCGGCACACAGCGGGGACCCGGACAGCAGGGATCGGAGCGGCGGGGAGAACAATTACAGTACAGATCAAGGGAGAGAGAGAGGCGACAGGCAGCTGCTGGTGAGGATGTTTTTATTGAAGTAAATGTTTAACAACAATCCACTCACTCTTCATGTCAGTGCTGCAGCTGTAGGTAAGTCGGTCTGTAAACTCCTCTGTCCCATCTCCCCCTCCAATCCACGCTGCTGTTTCACTGGAGGAAGTCAAAGACACAAAGCCGTGGGGAATCTGCAGTGAGCTGTCACCTGGGACGCTGTGACCAATCAGAGCATTCCGGAGGCTTAACCACGACTCCATCATCAGAGGCTGAATTTCCCGCGGCTCTCTGTTTCCTCCAGTGATTCAGTGGAACAGCAGCGTGGATCGGAGGGCAGAATGGGACAGCCGACTTCACAGACTGACATGCCTACAGCTCTGACATGAAGAGTGAGTGGATTTTTTTAAGCATTTATTTTATTAAAAACGTCTGCACCAACCTGTTACACCTCTCTCTCTCCCTCCTTATGTTTTGACTCCTCTGTATTTGCCTCCCCCCTCTGTAATTCCCCCCCCCATCCTCTGTAATTACCCCTCCCCTCCTCTGTAATTACCCCTCCCCTCCTCTGTAATTACCCCTCCCCCTCCTCTGTAATCCCCCCCATCCTCTGTAATTACCCCCCCATACTGTAATTACCCCCCCTCCTCTGGAATTGTTCCCCCTCCTCTGGAATTGTTCCCCCCTCCTCTGGAATTGCCCCCCCCAATCTCTGTAATTGCCCGCCGCTGCAAACCCCCTGCTGTCCGGGCCCCCCTGTGTGCTGTAGGGTTGCCACCTGTCCGGGATTCACCCAGACAGTTCGGGTTTTGAAACATGTGCCTGGGTCTCTGCCCGCCTGAGACCCGGGCACATTATTCAGACCCGCCAGTGGCTCCCTGTGCCGTGTGCGTCTCGAGTTCGGTCCACTCCTGCTCCCTTCCTATATACCCCCTTCCCTCCCCCCGCACTGTCAGTGCACCTCCGTCCGCTCTGTGTACTGCAGACGGGAGACACAGAGGCAGAGCGAAGAGGCGGAACCTCCATGTTGCCGGGGACTTTCCTCTGGTTGGCTGCAGAAGGGACAAGGAGGTGGGGTTGAAGGCGCTGCTCTGATGGAAAGTTTGCAGATATCGCGCTGGGATTGGAGCTCAGCTTGCAAGGTAAGTTTTTGCCCCCCCGCCCCCCCGCCCCTCCCACCATACACTATACATACAGTTCTGCCACCCCCTCCCATACACCATCCAATCCATCCATATAGTTCTCTCTCTCCTCCTCATACACCATCCATATATACAGTTCTCCCCCACCCCACCATACATATATACAGCCCCCCCATATATACAGTTCTCCCCCCATACACCATCCATATATATACAGTTCTCCCCCCCACCATACATATATACAGCCCCCCATATATACAGTTCCCCTGTCATGGATATGCATTAATGTCTGTCTGCCATCTTACCTTCCTCCTCATGTGTTCATCTAGAGACCAGACCTCCTTCACCTGGCTTCCATTATAATCTCCTCCCAGCCTGACTCCACCCCAGGCCCTATCACAGAACACTATATTAACCTGTGCACTGCAAGCCTGCTTTGCTGATCAACGTGTTTGTTAGGCATTGTGTGTTTGGGTTCCTGCCTGCCGTGTGCTACGTCTGTCTCTCTGTTACGTTATTGGCTTGTCCCCGACTATCCCTGTCTGCTCGTGACCCTTGACCTTCGGCTCGTTCTTCGTTATCCTTGTCTGCTTGTGGCCCCTGACCTTCAGCTTGTTATTCGGTTCTCTCTTATCGTGTGCTGCTGCTTCCCCTCTTTTCCCCTTATCCTACGGGGCGTGAGCTAGGAAACTCCAGGGGCCGCGACCTGGTCCCAGCCTGCAGCGTAACATCCTCACCACTAGAGGCCCTGGAGAAGACCAGCTGGGTCTTAGACTCCGCGCCCTGGGGAATCTTGGCTCTAGCTTCCGTTAGGATCCCGGTTGTGCTCCTCTGGTCCCGCTTTCCACAACCACCCAGTTTCCTATCCGCTGAAGCCAGCTATAGGGTTAACTACCTCGCGGTGCACTCCTGTCCCCCTACGGTGTGCATCTGTCACCTGGCCACAGGTGACCCTGACAGTTTGATCAGCCATGAACCCGGCTGACATCCCGCTTCCCGCGGATGATCCATTGCAGGGCATAGTTCGCAGACTTGAGACCCAGGAATCAAATCAGACTCAGGTGATGCGATTCCTCCAGGATCTGGCTTCTCGATTCGAGCAGCTTCAGGTCTCCTTGGGAACCCCGAATCCGCAACCCCAAGTACAACCAGCGGCTGTACCTATCGCACCAGTCGCAGCCTCACACTCACTAAGATTGCCAGCTCCGTTCCGTTTCTCTGGGGACTCCAAGGCCTGCAGGGGGTTTCTCAGCCAATGCACAATTCATTTTGAGCTTCAGCCTCAAAGCTTCCTGTCTGACCGGGCTAAGGTAGCCTATATCATTTCCCTCCTCTCCGGTGAAGCTTTGGCCTGGGCTGCCCCCCTGTGGGAGAGGAACGATCCGGTGGTTTCCAGTCTGTCCGATTTCTTGAAGCTCTTTCGTAATATCTTCGAAGAGCCGGCTCAGGCTTCTTCAGCGGCTAGTGCTGTCTTACGTCTTCGCCAAGAATCTAGTTCAGTGGGGCAATATGCTCTTCAGTTCCGTATCCACACAGCTGAATTGAGCTGGAATAATGAGGCCCTGGTCGCTACCTTTTTACATGGCCTCTCTGACCGAGTGAAAGACGAATTTGCGGGAAGAGCCATTCCCGTCGGTCTGGACGATGTAATTTTATTATGCAACCAGATCGACATTCGTTTTCAAGAGAGGTCCTTAGAAAAAAGACGCCAGCACTCTCTGGGTCCTAGTCAGTCTGAGCTCCCCTCCCTTCATTCCGTGGAGCATCCTCTACCTGCTGAAGAACCTATGCAGCTGGGCCGGACCAGACTAACCCCCGAAGAACGTGCTAGGCGCAGAACTCTGGGCTTGTGCCTCTATTGTGGGGGCAAGGGTCATTTTCGTGACTCCTGCTCGCTTCGTCCGGGAAACGCTCGGGTCTAATACATTTGGAAGGTGGAGTATTGGACCCAGAAACATCACCTTCTCGCCTGCTCTTGCCGGTGTTCCTTCATGTAGGCACTTCTCCTCAGTCAACCCTTGCATACCTGGATTCCGGGCTGCCGGCAATTTTATGGATTGGAGAACTGCTTCTTCTATGAAGCTTACCCTTTCACCTCTCACTACCCCATTGGTAGTCTCGGCAATTGATGGCACTGTTCTCCCAGGGGGCCCTATTCGCTTCCAGACGCTACCCATTAGGATGTCGGTAGGGATTCTCCACCAGGAGTGAATATCCTTTCTTATTCTACCCAAGGCCTCTACCCCAGTTGTATTGGGCCTCCCTTGGCTACAGCTCCACTCTCCACATGTGGACTGGGTCTCTGGGCAGATCCTGGCCTGGGGTTCCTCATGTTTCTCGTTGTGTCTTCTCAAGGTGACCCCCAAGGAGAGTCTTCCGGTTGCTGCCACTTCTGTTTCTTCTGATCTTCCTGCTGCATACAGCGATTACCGGGATGTGTTCTGTAAGAAATCAGCTGAGGTGCTTCCTCCCCACAGGTCTTTTGACTGTGCTATTGATCTTGTCCCCGGAGCAACTCTACCCAGGGGTCGTACCTACCCTCTGTCCATCCCAGAGACCCAGGCCATGTCGGAGTATGTCGCAGAGAATCTGGAGAGAGGTTTCATCCGGAAATCCTCATCGCCTGCAGGGGCAGGGTTCTTTTTTGTTGCCAAAAAGGATGGTACCTTAAGACCCTGCATCGATTATCGGGGTTTAAATGCGGTTACTATTAAAAATCGATACCCCTTACCCTTAATATCTGAGCTATTCGATAGGTTGAAGGGTGCCTCCATTTTCACCAAGTTGGATCTCAAAGGCGCGTACAATCTCATTCGAATACGGGAGGGTGACGAATGGAAGACTGCATTCAACACTAGAGACGGGCATTACGAATATCTGGTGATGCCTTTTGGTCTGTGTAATGCTCCAGCCGTGTTTCAAAACTTTGTCAATGAAATCTTCAGAGATCTGCTGTACCAGTTTGTTGTCATCTATCTGGATGACATTCTGATCTTTTCTGAAAATCTGCTCGTCCACAGAAACCATGTCCGCACTGTACTTCAACGTCTTAGAGAGAACAATCTCTATGCCAAGCTGGAGAAATGTTCCTTTGAATGTGCTGAGGTCCTGTTTTTGGGGTGCTTCGTCTCATGTTCGGGTCTTCGTATGGACCCTGGGAAGGTCTTGGCTATCACCAACTGGCCTCTTCCTGCTAGCCTCAAGGCCACACAGCGCTTTCTTGGCTTCACTAATTATTATAGGCAGTTCATAAGGAATTACTCTTCCATTGCCGCGCCTATTATCGCTTTGACCAAGAAGGGTGTGAATGCCAGAGACTGGCCTCCCGAAGCTGTCTCTGCATTTCACAACCTGAAACAGGCCTTTGTTTCTGGCCCCCTCTTGAGGAGACCAAATTCTGGGAATGCATTTTTTATTGAAGTGGACGCTTCCTCAATGGGGGTGGGAGCTGTGCTTCTTCAAATCTTTGAGAAGAGACGCCAACCATGTGCGTTCTTCTCCAAAAAAAAATTCTCAGGCAGAGAGGAATTATGCCATCGGTGATCGGGAACTTCTCGCAATTAAATTGGCGTTAGAGGAGTGGCGTCATCTCTTGGAGGGTTCCCCTCACTCCATAACGATCTTTACCGATCACAAGAATTTACAGTATCTACAGAATGCTAAACGTCTGAATCCTAGACAGGCCAGGTGGAGTCTCTTCTTTGCCCGTTTTAATTTCACGATTACCTACAAACCTGGTTCCTGCAACGGTCGGGCTGATGCGCTCTCTAGGTCATTTGACACCTTGGACGAGGAGTCCGCCCCTGAACCTGAGCCGATCATTCCCACCTCATGCATTGTTGCCCACTCTACCACCCTGAAGTCAAAAATTCCGCCTGGTAAGACCTTTGTCCCCACTGAGCTAAGAGCTAAGATCCTTCGTTGGGGACATGATTCCAAGGTGGCAGGGCATTCTGGATTCCTCCGATCCTTCCTACTCATCAGTCGTCACTACTGGTGGCTAGTGATGAGCCGAACACCCCCGGGTTCGGTTCGCACCAGAACCCGCGAACGGACCGAAAGTTCGAACGAACATTAGAACCCTATTAAATACAATGGATGCGAACGTTCGAATTCTAAAGTGCTAATTATAACAACTATTATGCATGTTATTGTCCTAAAAAGGGTTTGGGAACCCGGGTTCTGCACCAGGGGACATGTATCAATGCAAAAAGAAGTTTTAAAAACGGTCGTTTTTCGGGAGCAGTCATTTTAATGATGCATAAAGTGAAAAAAAAAAAGTCAAATATTCCTTTAAATATCGTACCTGGGGGGTGTCTAAAGTATGCCTGTGAAGTGCCACGTGTTTCCCGTGTTTAGAACTGTCCCTGCACAAAATGACACTTCTAAAGGAAAAAAAAGCCATTTAAAACTGCTTGCGGCTTTAATGTAATGTCTGGTCCCGGTAATATGGATGAAATTCTTTAAGAAAAATGGCATAGCTACCCCATGACCCCCCCCCCCCTACCCCAGCCCATTACCAGCCCCTTTGGGTCTTGTATGGATATTAAGGGGAACCCCGCACATAAAATAAAAAAGGCCCTATATACTCTGAACAGCCCTATACAGGCGGTGCATACAAGACAGGGACTGTAGGTTTGTTCTTATATAGAGTCTGTTTGTAATTTTGAACAGGTACATTGTTGAAGTGTAGCTCCAGACCAAAAATCTATTTTTAAACTTTTTGGAAAACATAGGTAAGGGTTATCACCCCTGTAACATTTGTTTTGCTGTCTGTGCCCCTGTTCAGAACATTTCACCTCACTTTCCGTCCCAATGACAACTGTTTTTGAAATGTGGTGTTTTTCTTGAAACAAGGATTGCTGATAAAGCATCAGTACAGAGGAGACACCTTTCTCCCATATTTATTCTTACAGGAGAGAATTTTCCTTCCTAGTGGTAGATTTCCTCTCACTTCCTGTTGTCTTCTTGCGTTTGCAAGTAGGAGTCGTTTGTAAGTTGGATGTTTGAAAGTAGGGACCTGCCGTATATACTCTGCAGAAATAGGCCCCTTAGTTGTTGGTGTTGGCACAACACTGTAAGCACTCACAGTTACTCTTGGTTGGTGCTGGAACGCCCTGCTGTCAACTATTATATCAGGAATTTTAATTACATATAATTGTTGAACAGTGGTAGTAAAAATTGGGCCTTTGATGGTGGTGCTGGTGCCACAACACTGTAAGCCCTGACAGTTACTCTTGGTGGGTGCAGCAATGGGCCCTGCTGTGAATTATTAGATCAAGAATTGTAATTACATGCCCCTGTTGAACAGGGGCTGAAAAATTGGGCCTTAGGCACTGGTGGCACAACACTGCAACCCCTCACAGATACTGTACTTGGAGCACAGCAATGAGCCCTGTTGCAAAGTATTGCTTCAAAAATTGTAATGACACGCCCCTGTTAAACAGGGGCTGAAAAATTGGGCCTTAGGCACTGGTGGCACAACACTGCAACTCCTCACAGATACTGTACTTGGAGCACACCAATGAGCCCTGTTGCAAAGTATTGCTTCAAAAATTGTAATGACACGCCCCTGTTAAACAGGGGCTGAAAAATTGGGCCTTAGGCACTGGTGGCACAACACTGCAACTCCTCACAGATACTGTACTTGGAGCACAGCAATGAGCCCTGTTGCAAAGTATTGCTTCAAAAATTGTAATTACACGCCCCTGTTAAACAGGGGCTGAAAAATTGGGCGTTAGGCACTGGTGGCGGCACCCATAAACAAAAATGATCTTACAAGCTATCATCATCAATCGTATCATTGAGGACTCGGAGGAGGAGGATAGCCAGTCAACATAACAGCACAGGCACTCAGCATCAGCATCAGTCTTGAAGGGATGTGACATGTTAAAATCAATTAGTCTGTTATATCAGCATCAGGTGTGTGGTAGCTGGTGGTGATCCAAGACTGGTTCATCTTGATGAAAGTCAGTCGATCAACCGAGTCGGTGGACAGGCGCACCCTGTGATCCGTGACAAATCCTCCAGCAGCACTGAATGTGCGTTCCGAAAGAACGCTGGATGCAGGACAGGCCAGTAGCTCAATTGCATACTGTGCAAGCTCTGGCCAGTGATCCATCCTCAAGACCCAGTAAGCCAGAGGATTTTCGGTGGGGAAGGTGTCCAAGTCTGACCTTGCCCCTAGATATTCCTGCACCATGTTTATCAGACGCTGGCGATGGTTGCTGGAACCGATCATACTTTGGGGCTGCGGACTAAAGAATTGTCTGAACGCATCGGTCAGACGGCCACCTTCCCCACCGCTCCTTCTTTGACTGGCCGAAGCCTCAGCAACTCGTTGTCCAGGACCAGGAGTTTGCAACCTCCCAGTCTCTGGGAACGCGTTGCACAGACCTTTCTGCAAGGCCTCCCGGAGTTGTCTCATCCTCTGCTCCCTCTGCGACAGTAACATAAGGTCCGCAACCTTACCCTTGTACCGTGGATCAAGGAGAGTGGCCAGCCAGTAATGGTCCCTCTCCTTGATCCGAAGAATACGAGGATCCTTCCGCAGACTTTGCAGGATCAGGGAGGCCATGCAGCGTAGGTTTGCTGAGGCATTCGCTCCGGAGTCTTCTGGGTCACTAAGGACGACATGATCCGCAGCCACCTCCTCCCAGCCACGTACAAGTCCACTGGTTTCTTGGGACTGTAAATCATCCCTAAAAGACTGCTGCTGATGATGCTGAGTGCCAGCCTCCACCTCCATGCTGACACAATCCTCCTCCTCCTCCTCCTCCTCCTCCTCCTCTTCCTGTGCGATGGGTGGGACAGAAGGAACACTGTCTGGGTAAAGGGGGCCTTGAGAGGCAAGGAAGTCCTCCTCTTCCTGCCTCTGTTCTGCCTCAAGTGCCCTGTCCATTATTCCACGCAGCGTGTGCTCCAACAGGTGGACAAGAGGTACAGTGTCACTGATGCATGCACTGTCACTGCTCACCATCCTCGTGGCCTCCTCAAATGGTGCCAGGACAGTGCATGCATCCCTGATCATGCCCCACTGGCGTGGAGAAAAAAAACCAAGCTCCCCTGACCCTGTCCTGGTGCCGTAGTCGCACAGGTACTCATTGATGGCCCTCTGCTGCGTGTGCAGCCGCTGCAGCATGGCCAACGTTGAGTTCCACCTGGTGGGCATGTCACATATAAGGCGGTTCTTGGGCAGGTTCAACTCCTTTTGCAGCTCAGCCAGGCGAGCACTGGCATTATAAGATCTGCGGAAATGCACACAGACTTTCCTGGCCTGCCTCAGGACATCCTGTAAGCCCGGGTACCTGCCCAAGAAGCGCTGCACCACCAGGTTAAGGACGTGAGCCACACAGGGCACATGGGTCAGTTGTCCCTGTCGGAGGGCGGAGAGGAGGTTGGTGCCATTGTCGCAAACCACCATTCCTGGCTTAAGCTGGCGTGGCGTCAACCACCTCTCGGCCTGGCCCTGCAGAGCAGACAGGACCTCTGCCCCAGTGTGGCTTCTGTCCCCCAAACACACCAGCGCAAGCACGGCATGGCATCTTTTTGCCTGCGTACTTGCGTAGCCCCGTGAACGGCTACGGAGCACCGCTGGTTCATAGGACAAACCACAGGAAGAGGCCATGGAGGAAGAAGAAGAGGAGGGGGTGGAGGAGAGAGGTGTGTCACAACCAGTAGTAGCATTTTGGAGGCGTGGCGGTGGGACAACCTCCAACACTACTGCACCTTGTCCTGAATCCTTCCCAGCTGCCAAAAGAGTGACCCAATGGGCCGTGAAAGAAAGGTAACGTCCCTGTCCATGCCTGCTGGACCATGAGTCAGCGGTAATATGCACCTTACCGCTGACCGCCCTGTCCAGCGAGGCCAAGACATTGCCTTCCACATGCCGGTAGAGAGCCGGAATAGCCTTCCGTGAGAAAAAGTGGCGTTTGGGAACCTGCCACTGAGGAACTGCACATTGCACAAACTCACGGAAGGGGGCCGAGTCTACCAACTGAAAAGGCAGCAGTTGAAGCGCTAGCAATTTAGCCAAGCTAGCATTCAACCGCTGGGCATGTGGATGGCTGGGAGTGAACTTCTTTCGACGGTCCAGCAGCTGGGGCAGGGAAATTTGCCTGCTAGAATCGGACGTCGGTGTACTGCTAGCAGAGTGGGCGCAAGTACTTGGCTGTGACACACCTAATTCTACACCTTCATTCCTCTCAGTGCATGTTTCAGAGAGGACTGAAGTTATAGTGGGGTTGGAGATCCCAGCTGATGCGGTGCAAGGAGAGGTCCGCTTTGTTCTTTGGTGTGGGTCTTTGAGGTAGGCTTGCCAACGAGCTGCATGGCAGGTCAACATATGTCTGGTCAGGCATGTGGTACCCAAGCGGCTGATGTTTTGGCCACGCGATATACGCTTGAGACATATGTTGCAAACAGCAGCTGTGCGATCTGATGCACTAGCCTCAAAAAAGGCCCACACCAAAGAACTTTTTGAATGACGGGCAGAGGCAGCGCCCTGCACAGGCGGAGCTCTGCGGTGTGATTCCGTCGGTGTACTGCCCTTACGCTGGCCACCAAAGGGCATCCTGCCTCGTTGGAGATGTGCCTCCTCCTCATCCTCCTCCTCCTCCTCTCTCCTATTAGGCACCCACGTGGAGTCAGTGACCTCATCATCCCCTCCCTCCTCATCACTGGAGCCAATCTGGCAGTATGCTGCAGCTGCTGGAACATGACTGCCAGATTGGTGTCCTTCTTGAGCATCCCCTCTGTCTGCTCTCACG
Source organism: Rana muscosa (assembly GCA_029206835.1). Taxonomy (NCBI): domain Eukaryota; kingdom Metazoa; phylum Chordata; class Amphibia; order Anura; family Ranidae; genus Rana; species Rana muscosa. The sequence continues at coordinate 919,780,542 of CM055117.1, forward strand.
CTACTGCCTTCCTCTAGCTGGGTTTCATCATCAGACCCTTCGAAACGCTGGGCATCCTCCTGGAGCATGTACCCAACACTGTGCTGAAACAGTTTGGGGGACTCCTCAGGAGGAGGACATGGTGGGTCTAGGGAAGGAGTGACTGATGATTTGTCTGACATTGATACCAGGGAAGACGACGCTTTGGCAGCTGCTTTTCCAGTACCCTGAGCCTGGGTGAGAGAGGATGAGGAGGAGGAGGAGGGCTTGGTCATCCACTCTACCAAGTCTTCGGCATGATGTGGCTCAACATGTCCAGCTGCCGAAAAGAAGGACAAGCGTGTCCCATGGCCATGTGCTGATGACAATGCACCGCGTCCACGACCAGCACTGTTGCCCCCAGACACAGAGCCTGCTTGCCCTCTTTTATTGCCTCCTGACTGTCTGCCTCTCCTTGTTTGCCTTCCAGACATTCTAATAGATGGCCTGCAGGGAGATGGGAAAAAAGCAATAAGGGCTACCTTCAGGTGTCCTTCTCTGTCCCTTGAAACAAGGACTTTCACAGTGAAAGAAACTGACACTCTCCCTACCTACAGTTTTCTGTCCCTAGAAAAAATGTTTTTTTTAATCACAATATAGCACAAGGACAATTCACTCACTGTCCTTACAGGTCCCTGGAAACAAGGACTTGCAGAATGAAAGAAAAAAAACACTCTCCCTACCTACAGTTTTCTGTCCCTAGAAAAAATGTTTTTTTTAATCACAATATAACACAAGGACAATTCACTCACTGTCCTTCCAGGTCCCTGGAAACAAGGACTTGCAGAGTGAAATAAACTGACACTCTCCCTACCTACAGTTTTCTGTCCCTAGAATAAATGTTTTTTTTAAGCACAATATAGCACAAGGACAATTCACTCACTGTCCTTACAGGTCCCTGGAAACAAGGACTTGCAGAGTGAAAGAAACTGACACTCTCCCTACCTACAGTTTTCTGTCCCTAGAATAAATGTTTTTTTAAGCACAATATAGCACAAGGACAATTCACTCACTGTCCTTACAGGTCCCTGGAAACAAGGACTTGCAGAGTGAAATAAACTGACACTCTCCCTACCTACAGTTTTCTGTCCCTAGAATAAATGTTTTTTTTAAGCACAATATAGCACAAGGAGAATTCACTCACTGTCCTTCCAGGTCCCTGGAAACAAGGACTTGCAGAGTGAAAGAAAAAAAACACTCTCCCTACCTACAGTTTTCTGTCCCTAGAAAAAATGTTTTTTTTAATCACAATATAGCACAAGGACAATTCACTCACTGTCCTTCCAGGTCCCTGGAAACAAGGACTTGCAGAGTGAAATAAACTGACACTCTCCCTACCTACAGTTTTCTGTCCCTAGAATAAATGTTTTTTTTAAGCACAATATAGCACAAGGACAATTCACTCACTGTCCTTACAGGTCCCTGGAAACAAGGACTTGCAGAGTGAAATAAACTGACACTCTCCCTACCTACAGTTTTCTGTCCCTAGAATAAATGTTTTTTTTAAGCACAATATAGCACAAGGACAATTCACTCACTGTCCTTACAGGTCCCTGGAAACAAGGACTTGCAGAGTGAAAGAAAAAAAACACTCTCCCTACCTACAGTTTTCTGTCCCTAGAAAAAATGTTTTTTTTAATCACAATATAGCACAAGGACAATTCACTCACTGTCCTTACAGGTCCCTGGAAACAAGGACTTGCAGAGTGAAAGAAAAAAAACACTCTCCCTACCTACAGTTTTCTGTCCCTAGAAAAATTTTTTTTTTTTAATCACAATATAGCACAAGGACAATTCACTCACTGTCCTTACAGGTCCCTGGAAACAAGGACTTGCAGAGTGAAAGAAAAAAAACACTCTCCCTACCTACAGTTTTCTGTCCCTAGAAAAAATGTTTTTTTTAATCACAATATAACACAAGGACAATTCACTCACTGTCCTTCCAGGTCCCTGGAAACAAGGACTTGCAGAGTGAAATAAACTGACACTCTCCCTACCTACAGTTTTCTGTCCCTAGAATAAATGTTTTTTTTAAGCACAATATAGCACAAGGACAATTCACTCACTGTCCTTACAGGTCCCTGGAAACAAGGACTTGCAGAGTGAAAGAAACTGACACTCTCCCTACCTACAGTTTTCTGTCCCTAGAATAAATGTTTTTTTAAGCACAATATAGCACAAGGACAATTCACTCACTGTCCTTACAGGTCCCTGGAAACAAGGACTTGCAGAGTGAAATAAACTGACACTCTCCCTACCTACAGTTTTCTGTCCCTAGAATAAATGTTTTTTTTAAGCACAATATAGCACAAGGAGAATTCACTCACTGTCCTTCCAGGTCCCTGGAAACAAGGACTTGCAGAGTGAAAGAAAAAAAACACTCTCCCTACCTACAGTTTTCTGTCCCTAGAAAAAATGTTTTTTTTAATCACAATATAGCACAAGGACAATTCACTCACTGTCCTTCCAGGTCCCTGGAAACAAGGACTTGCAGAGTGAAATAAACTGACACTCTCCCTACCTACAGTTTTCTGTCCCTAGAATAAATGTTTTTTTTAAGCACAATATAGCACAAGGACAATTCACTCACTGTCCTTACAGGTCCCTGGAAACAAGGACTTGCAGAGTGAAAGAAAAAAAACACTCTCCCTACCTACAGTTTTCTGTCCCTAGAAAAAAATTTTTTTTTTAATCACAATATAGCACAAGGACAATTCACTCACTGTCCTTACAGGTCCCTGGAAACAAGGACTTGCAGAGTGAAAGAAAAAAAACACTCTCCCTACCTACAGTTTTCTGTCCCTAGAAAAAATGTTTTTTTTAATCACAATATAACACAAGGACAATTCACTCACTGTCCTTCCAGGTCCCTGGAAACAAGGACTTGCAGAGTGAAATAAACTGACACTCTCCCTACCTACAGTTTTCTGTCCCTAGAATAAATGTTTTTTTTAAGCACAATATAGCACAAGGACAATTCACTCACTGTCCTTACAGGTCCCTGGAAACAAGGACTTGCAGAGTGAAAGAAACTGACACTCTCCCTACCTACAGTTTTCTGTCCCTAGAATAAATGTTTTTTTAAGCACAATATAGCACAAGGACAATTCACTCACTGTCCTTACAGGTCCCTGGAAACAAGGACTTGCAGAGTGAAATAAACTGACACTCTCCCTACCTACAGTTTTCTGTCCCTAGAATAAATGTTTTTTTTAAGCACAATATAGCACAAGGAGAATTCACTCACTGTCCTTCCAGGTCCCTGGAAACAAGGACTTGCAGAGTGAAAGAAAAAAAACACTCTCCCTACCTACAGTTTTCTGTCCCTAGAAAAAATGTTTTTTTTAATCACAATATAGCACAAGGACAATTCACTCACTGTCCTTCCAGGTCCCTGGAAACAAGGACTTGCAGAGTGAAATAAACTGACACTCTCCCTACCTACAGTTTTCTGTCCCTAGAATAAATGTTTTTTTTAAGCACAATATAGCACAAGGACAATTCACTCACTGTCCTTACAGGTCCCTGGAAACAAGGACTTGCAGAGTGAAATAAACTGACACTCTCCCTACCTACAGTTTTCTGTCCCTAGAATAAATGTTTTTTTTAAGCACAATATAGCACAAGGACAATTCACTCACTGTCCTTACAGGTCCCTGGAAACAAGGACTTGCAGAGTGAAAGAAAAAAAACACTCTCCCTACCTACAGTTTTCTGTCCCTAGAAAAAATGTTTTTTTTAATCACAATATAGCACAAGGACAATTCACTCACTGTCCTTACAGGTCCCTGGAAACAAGGACTTGCAGAGTGAAAGAAAAAAAACACTCTCCCTACCTACAGTTTTCTGTCCCTAGAAAAAATGTTTTTTTTAATCACAATATAACACAAGGACAATTCACTCACTGTCCTTCCAGGTCCCTGGAAACAAGGACTTGCAGAGTGAAATAAACTGACACTCTCCCTACCTACAGTTTTCTGTCCCTAGAATAAATGTTTTTTTTAAGCACAATATAGCACAAGGACAATTCACTCACTGTCCTTACAGGTCCCTGGAAACAAGGACTTGCAGAGTGAAAGAAAAAAAACACTCTCCCTACCTACAGTTTTCTGTCCCTAGAAAAAATGTTTTTTTTAATCACAATATAACACAAGGACAATTCACTCACTGTCCTTCCAGGTCCCTGGAAACAAGGACTTGCAGAGTGAAATAAACTGACACTCTCCCTACCTACAGTTTTCTGTCCCTAGAATAAATGTTTTTTTTAAGCACAATATAGCACAAGGACAATTCACTCACTGTCCTTACAGGTCCCTGGAAACAAGGACTTGCAGAGTGAAATAAACTGACACTCTCCCTACCTACAGTTTTCTGTCCCTAGAATAAATGTTTTTTTTAAGCACAATATAGCACAAGGACAATTCACTCACTGTCCTTACAGGTCCCTGGAAACAAGGACTTGCAGAGTGAAAGAAAAAAAACACTCTCCCTACCTACAGTTTTCTGTCCCTAGAAAAAATGTTTTTTTTAATCACAATATAGCACAAGGACAATTCACTCACTGTCCTTACAGGTCCCTGGAAACAAGGACTTGCAGAGTGAAAGAAACTGACACTGTCCCTACCTACAGTTTTCTGTCCCTAGAATAAATGTTTTTTTTAAGCACAATATAGCACAAGGAGAATTCACTCACTGTCCTTCCAGGTCCCTGGAAACAAGGACTTGCAGAGTGAAAGAAACTGACACTCTCCCTACCTACAGTTTTCTGTCCCTAGAATAAATGTTTTTTTAAGCACAATATAGCACAAGGACAATTCACTCACTGTCCTTCCAGGTCCCTGGAAACAAGGACTTGCAGAGTGAAAGAAACTGACACTGTCCCTACCTACAGTTTTCTGTCCCTAGAATAAATGTTTTTTTTAAGCACACTATAGCACAAGCACAAAACACACTGACACTCTCCCTACCTATCCTTCTCTTTCCCTAAACTAAAGGAATCCAGGTTAAGCAAGAAAGAAATAACAGTCACTGTCCCTGCCTATGCTGCTCTATCCCTGCTCCGGAACACACTACACTAGGCCGCCGTGCTGGCGGCCTTTTATAGTGTGGGGCGTGTACTAAACACCCTCAGCAATAATTGGCCACAGGCATCCTGCCTGTGGCCAATCATTGCTCTCCTCGCTGCCGGCGCTGTGATTGGCCAAGCATGCGGGGTCACAGTGCATGCTTGGCCAATCACAGCGCCTGGATGACACTGCGATGGCGTAGTGCATTGTGGGCCGTTCGCGTCACTCGAATTTGGCGCGAACGGCCCAAATCGTTCGATCTTCGTCGAACGATCGAACAGCCGATGTTCGAGTCGAACGTATGTTCGACTCGAACACGAAGCTCATCCCTACTGGTGGCCTAATCTCCGCTCAGACGTCAAAGACTACGTTAAAGCTTGTCATGTCTGTGCTCAGTCCAAATCCTCCACACAAGCTCCTGCTGGTCTCCTCATGCCCTTGCCCATTCCTAAGGAACCCTGGGCCCATATTGCCATGGATTTTATCACCGATCTCCCACTGTCTGAGAATAATACAGTCATTTGGGTGGTAATCGATCGATTCTCCAAGATGGCTCATTTTGTTCCCCTTCCTGGTCTTCCTTCTGCCCCTGCCTTGGTTCCCATTTTCATTCGGGAAATTCTCCGCCTACATGAGGTCCCTTCTCATATTGTTTCCGACAGGGGAGTCCAATTCACGTCTCGTTTTTGGAGAGCCTTTTGCAAATCCCTCAATATTGTCTTGGATTTTTCTTCTTCTTACCATCCCCAATTCAATGGACAGACTGAGAGGGTTAATCAGGAGTTAGAGGTCTTTCTTCGCACCTTTGTGTCTTCTCACCATGACGATTGGTCCTCTCTACTCCCGTGGGCAGAATTCTCCCATAACAATCATGTGAATACCAGTTCGCAGAAGACACCCTTTTTCACAGTTTATGGAAAACACCCTCAACTTCCTCTTCCCATGATCTGTTCTCCAGACATTCCAGCTTTGGCTTCGGTTCAGGAGTCTCTCAATTCCGTTTGGGGTCACGTTCATGATTCCCTCCGGGCAGCTGCTGAAAAATTCAAAGGCTTTGCCGACCGCCGCAGGCGTAAACCGCCTTCTCTTCAGCCAGGGGACAAAGTCTGGCTCTCTACCAGGAACATCAAGCTCCGAGTTCCTTCTCTGAAGTTTGCTCCACGATTCATCGGTCCATACACGGTAACTGCTAAACTGAATCCGGTTTGTTTCAAACTCCAGATTCCTAAGAGCCTTAAAATCACTAACTCCTTTCATGTTGCTCTTCTAAAGCCTTTAGTCCTCAATAAATTCTCTCGTCCTCTCCCTACCGTGGCGCCTGTCTCTGAGGATAATCAGGAGTACGAGATCAGTCAAATTCTGGACTCCCGACTCTGTAAAGGCGTTCTTCAGTACCTCGTTCATTGGAAAGGGTTTGGTCCTGAGGAGAGGTCTTGGATCACTGCATCTGAGGTCTTTGCACCTCGTCTGTTAAAGGAGTTTCATCTGAAGTTTCCCTCTAAACCTGGGCCCAGGCGGGGAAGGGGGAGGCCTCGTAAGAGGGAGGGTACTGTCATGGATATGCATTAATGTCTGTCTGCCATCTTACCTTCCTCCTCATGTGTTCATCTAGAGACCAGACCTCCTTCACCTGGCTTCCTTTATAATCTCCTCCCAGCCTGACTCCACCCCAGGCCCTATCACAGAACACTATATTAACCTGTGCACTGCAAGCCTGCTTTGCTGATCAACGTGTTTGTTAGGCATTGTGTGTTTGGGTTCCTGCCTGCCGTGTGCTACGTCTGTCTCTCTGTTACGTTATTGGCTTGTCCCCGACTATCCCTGTCTGCTCGTGACCCTTGACCTTCGGCTCGTTCTTCGTTATCCTTGTCTGCTTGTGGCCCCTGACCTTCAGCTTGTTATTCGGTTCTCTCTTATCGTGTGCTGCTGCTTCCCCTCTTTTCCCCTTATCCTACGGGGCGTGAGCTAGGAAACTCCAGGGGCCGCGACCTGGTCCCAGCCTGCAGCGTAACATCCTCACCACTAGAGGCCCTGGAGAAGACCAGCTGGGTCTTAGACTCCGCGCCCTGGGGAATCTTGGCTCTAGCTTCCGTTAGGATCCCGGTTGTGCTCCTCTGGTCCCGCTTTCCACAACCACTCAGTTTCCTATCCGCTGAAGCCAGCCATAGGGTTCACTACCTCGCGGTGCACTCCTGTCCCCCTACGGTGTGCATCTGTCACCTGGCCACAGGTGACCCTGACATCCCCCCCCATACACCATACATATATACAGTTCTCCCCCACCCCACCATACATATATACAGTTCTCCCCCACCCCACCATACATATATACAGTCCCCCCCCATACACCATACATATATACAGTCCCCCCCCATACACATATACAGTTCTCTCCCCATACACCATACATATATACAGTCCCCCCCATACACCATACATATATACAGTCCCCCCCATACACCATACATATATACAGTTCTCCCCCCCATACACCAAACATATATACAGTCCCCCCCATACACCATACATATATACAGTCCCCCCCCATACACCATACATATATACAGTTCTCCCCCCCATACACTGTACATATATACAGTCCCCCCATATATACAGTTCCCGCCCATACATCATCCATATATACAGTCCCCCCCCCATACACCATACATATACAGTCCCCCCCCATACACCATACATATATAGAGTTTTCACCGGGTGACACCATCAACTGCTCTACTGACACCATCCACTGCTCTACTGGCTGACAATGTCCACTTTTAAGGTAGGTTCATTTCATATTTTAACTGACATTTCTTTTATTAATTGAATCATATTTTATGGGTACACTAATGCTTTTGTTTTATTTAACCATGCCCCTTTAAGTACCCCCCCGCACTGCAATTTGGCCACAGCCACTGTTCATTGTAGCACACCTCATTACTACTCTCTTTGGGTAACCCCAAAGGTGTCCCAGGTATTTTAAAATCCTATAGCGTGTAGTACAAAAAAATTGCCGTGCGCCGCGAAAGTGTTCGGGTTTGGCTTGAAGAAAAGGTGGCAACCCTAATACCAGTCCTTAGAAGGACTTTTGTTTTAGTAGAGTCTGTCCCTGCTAGTACACACACAGCAACCTTCCTACACTGACTAAAGACAGCTGCAGAACCGCTCAGCACTGCAGTCCCAATGCTGCACAATTGAAATTAACTAAAAGTGTATTACACCCCTATACACTGCACACAAAACAATTGTACACCTACACCAGTCCTTAAAAGGACTTTTGTGGACCTAATAGCTAGGATTACAGTCTGCCCTGCTCCACACAGCAACCTGTCCCTACGCTGACAAATAACAGAATGTAAAATGGCAGCCAGATCAGGTCTATTTATAAGGTAGGGGGTATGTCCATCTGCTGAAATGTCTCATTGGCTGTCCTGTACCACATGATGGATGTGTCATAGGTCAAAGTTCCACAATGTAAAAGATTCAGAATATGGTGGCCGCGAACCGGCCGTGAATAGCGCCATATGTCCGCCGGTTTCGCGAACCGCGAATGCGCAAAATTCGCCGCAAACCGACCGCGGGGCGAACCGCAAGGCCATCTCTACAGACGAGCAATGTTTCTCAAGTGGAGAAAAGATAAAATTCTGACAATGTTTTGTACCCCTCCCATCTGCTCTCTGCAGGACTATCCATGACCATCATGCAACAAAGGGTTCTAAAACATTCACTTCTCTGAGTATTAAAGGGAAAAAAAAACATGACTATTGTATAACCGATGTATTACAGGTCTGCCCACCACATTCTACCCCCATACCTTACTTATACTTAATCAAGAGACCACACATTGATGTTTGGAGTAAAACATGGCCCTAGCAGCCTCCTTTATTTTTTTTAACTGTTCCATCAGTTATCAAAAACTTTAACCATCAAAACACATAAACCCAGAACATATCCGAAATATTGCCTCCTAGTGTTGGTCTTTGCAGGAACCTCAAAATTGCCATAATCATATTAACCCGATATTAGTCACCATACTAATATCGTATTACCACGTGACACTGCGGTACCTTAAAAATGGTCATAGGCCTCAAGCCGATCAGCTACTCAGAGACGACCACTGACCGCAGTGCCCCCATTATCCAACTCATCCAGCTAAACTCCTGTTAGCTGGAATCCACCCACAGGACCCATACCACCGATAGGTCCTGACCATTTCCTTTTTTAGGTACTTCCTTCTCCCGCAAAGACCAAACACCCGCCACAGCACCCAAGGGAAAACACCTTTACCCTTTGGTGCCCCTCCAAACCCTAAGGGCTCGTTGGATCCCATCCTGCAAACCCAAAGTCCATAAGTCAGTCCCCACATCGTTCAGGTGGACCCCATCCCTCCGTAGATACCGCCATGTATCCACCTCCAGCTCGAAATGTCGAACCACCAACCCCCCGTTCCGTACCACAAACCTGCCCATGTCCCGGTTAATTTTTTCTCCGAGCCCTATTGATGCCATCCACGGACCTCGCCCCCCTCCACTCTGACCGTGCCACCATGTCTGACCAGACAATGATCATGTCCGTCAATGACATCCTGAGCCGAATGAAATCAAATTTCATATCTCTTAAACTTCTAACATGGACCTAAAGCCCAGGTCATTGCCACCTACATGCAGTACCAAAACGTCAGGTGGCCTGTCCAAACGAGCAAAACGGTGCACCTCCGGAACCATCCTACTCCACCACATTCCTGGAACTCCCAGCCAGCGGACACACGTCTCCGGTCTTGGGAATCCCAACAGCCGACCCTCATATCGACGCCAGCCCTCTTAGCCCCCCAGAACACAAACAAATGGCCCAGTATCCAGAACAAAGCTTGTGTCTCACCTGAAAGTAGACGAAGAACAATAACCCCCATGAGAAAATTCCCAAAAACCCAACCTGTACAACTCAGCAGCCCGAATATAACACCCCGGGCATGCCCCCAAAATTACTCACGCCCCACTATTAGCTGGGGGCTACCGTACAGCTGGAACCTCCTGGCTTCCCACCGGCCTAACCTCATTAACAGCTTCCTCGTCTATCCCACATCTGGCCGCCTCTGTAGCTGCCCCTATCCTGAAGGAGTGAGAGGAAAAAACTCCTTATCACGGATTCCCAACGCCCGAAGGCACTTTCGGAATACCGTAATAAACTGATATCTTGAAAGGGGGGTCCCGTCCTTGTGCATCAAAAAGAAACCACACTGGGCGGGCGAACCTCCCAATACCCCTTAATAGCCCTTACAGGGCATACCATAGAACCTGGAACCGGAAAACCTGTACCAACTTACCTCTGCCCACCTGGTCCGTCGTAGACTTTTTAAGCACCACTGACACCCCGGCCTCCGTCCAAATCACATCGCAAGCCAGCAACCCCCCGTGCACCGCTTTGGACGGGCTGACCAACCCCCCTATCCGGAATGCTCCAAAGAACGCCAATGAGAAGGACAGCACCAATAATAATATTAATCGTATCAATATACTATTTCCTATAGCAACCCACGTGACACTGCGGTACCTTAAATGGTCATAGGCCTAAAGCCGACCAGCTGCTCAGAGACAACCACTGACCGCAGTGCCCCTATTATCAAACTATTCCAGCTAAACTCCTGTTAGCTGGAATACCCTCTCAGAACCCATACCACCGATAGGTCCTGACCACTTGCTTTTTGAGGAACTCCATTCGTAACCTTGCGGTACCTTAAATGGTCATAGGCCTCAAGCCGACCAGCTGCCGACCACTGACCGCCGTGCCCCCATTATCAAACTCTTCCAGCTAAACTCCTGTTAGCTGGAATACCCACTCAGAACCCATACCACCGATAGGTCCTGACCACTTGCTTTTTTGAGGAACTTCATTCTCCCCCAAAGACCAAAACACCCTGGTGCCAACTCTCGTAACCTGTCCCACTGACAGAGAGACAGCGCATAAGCTATGACATTGTCCCCCCCCCGGCAGGTGTACCGCATACACAAACACATTGCGCTGCAATCATCTCAACACCAGATGGCGCAGCAGCCGCACCACAGGGGGGGGGAGGATGCCAACACCTTGTTAATGACCTGCACCACCCCCAGGTTGTCCCAGCGAAACCACACCTCTAAGTCTCTGAAACAAACCCCCCACAGTTCCACCGCCAGTACCACCGGGAACCGTTCCAGCAGGACCAAGTTCTTGGTAAAAACCAGCATCAATCCATGCCTGAGACCAGGGGCCCACACTCCACTTTCCCTGAAAGAAAGCCCCAAAACCTGACCCCCCAGCTGCATCTGTGTACAGTTCGAAACAAAATTGCTAATTGGGCCGGACCTCCCTACCGCCCTCCCATTGAAGGACTCCAGAAATGAATGCCAAACTTGCAAGTCAGCCTTGTGCTCCCTGCCCAAACTCACAAATGTGTGGGAGACCATACCCCAGCCATGCCAGCCGACAGCTGTCGGCAGAACACCCTGCCCATTGGGAGGATGCGGCACGCAAAATTGAGTTTTCCCAGCAGCGACTGCAACACCCTAAGCTGCACCTTACTCAGCCCCACCATAACTCTCAGCTCCCCCTTGAGAGCCTCCAACTTGTCCAATGGTAGGCGGCACTCCATGGCCTCCGAATCCAGGACAACACCCAAAAATGTGATAGCCGTGCGAGGTCCCTCAGTTTTCCCAGGCGCCAAAGGGATCCCAAACTGCTCCACAATGTGCTCCAAGGTGGCCAGGAGCACCGCGCAGATCCTGGATGAGGCCGGACCCTCACACAGAAAATCGTCCCAAGTAGTGAATAATTGAACTCACCCCGACACATCCCTGCCAACCCATTCCACAAATGAGCCGAACTGTTCGAACAATGCGCACGATATGGAGCATCCCATAGGTAAACCCTTATCCACATAGAACGCATTGTCCCAATGACATCCCCAGGAGGTGAAAGCTATCAGAGTGAACCGGCAACAATCTAAACGCTGCCTCTATGTCGGCTTTTGCCATCAACGCCCCCTGCCCGTACCGGCGATCCCAGCCCACTGCAGCATCAAAGCAAGTGTAACTGACTGTACATGCTTCCGGATCAATCGCGTCATTGACCGACCCACCCTTCGGAAAAGACAGGTGGTGAATGAGGCGGAACTTGTTGGGCTCCCTCTTGGGGACAACCCCGAGCGGGGAGACCACCAAATTCTCCAAAGGGGGAAAGGGAAAGGACCGCCCATGTGGCCTAAAGTAACCTCCTTGAGCAGTTTCTCTGCGACCGTAGCAGGCTGCTGCATGGCCGACCGCAAATTGCACGCGATCGGGGGGATAACCTGCAAGGAACATGTAATGTGAAACCCCTCTGAAAAAACCCCCGATCCAACAATCCGGCCGCCCCCCTGTCCGGATACTGACCGAGAAACAGCCGCCTCCTTTCCACCATCACCGGAGTCCTCCCTTTTTGTGCCCAGCGTCTCCGGCACGACCCTCCTGAAAAAACTGACTAGGAGCCCTCGGCGAGGTCATCCACCGCATCCATAAGCTGATGTCCTTATTATCCCACAGTAGATATGGCCGCACTGCTCTCCTCTGTCTGAACTGTTCGTCATATCGGAGCCACTCCGTACCCCCGTACACCCTGTAGGCCTCTCCAATGGAGTCCTGCTAGCCAAATAGTGCTGAACAGTGCTCCAGATTCTTCTGTCCTATAACACTGGCCATGATGGCGAACGCCTGCAGCCAATTTGCAAACGTCCGTGGGATAAGCCTGTATCTCCTCTTCTCCTCATCCTCCTGTCTAGAATCATCTGGCTTAACCCTGTCCAGGTGAAACTTTTCAATGGTAACAGTGAGAACATCTCCACATACTCATCTTTCCATATCTCCCTCACTTCAGGTTTCAGGTGTGCTCCCAGCGGTGCCTCATAACACACATACACCTCACATTTTTCAGCATCAGCCAACCTAAACATATCCTGCCGTGCCGCCTGTGCCACCGCGCTACCCATCTGTGTGGCCCCCAAAGTCACGGTAGCCACCCCTACCGATACCCCCCACCGCAGTAGTCGACGCAGGTGGAAACCGGCGCTACCACCCCAGTCATGGGCCCCGCCGGCAGAACCCACGCCACTGCCGGGCCGACCTGCCCACCATGCCCCCTCTCAAATTGGCTGACCAAGGACTTGATACCCTCAAGAAAAAACCCCTGCAGCCCATCCAGCCGTGCACCTCCCCCATCAGGGACCGTAACCCCCCCCAGCCTGCCCACTACCTGGATCCAGCACCTGCACCTCTAAACCCTCACCCCCAGCAGGCCTAACCACCTGGCCACCACCCCCAGTATGGCCCCCAGAATGAGTAAGTAAAAATGACTTACCGGCTGCCTGGAAGAAATCCCACCAGCCGATCGACTCGACTCCACCGCTGCCACCGACCATCCGGGTCTCCGATCCTCCTCCGAGCTGCACACTTCCCCCTCCGACGGCACACCAGACTGCTCCTCACCACCAGAAGAAAGCTCACCAGGCGACTTGTCCCTGGAAGCCGAGGGTCCTGCACCCGATCGATCCAACCTCCGCGCACCAGACCCGCACACCGATCGTTTAGCCGACTTGCCACCACGCTGTTCCCCAGCACCGCCGAGATCTCTCTCTGGCTCCCTCATTCCTGAACCCGCCTGCACCAGCCCATGATGTCCGGCCGAGGGGGGGGGGGATGCCCGGACACCGCAGCCCCCGATAACCCACGCTGTGGTCCCGACCCTGCGAGCTCGCCATCCTCTCTCCCTACGGTACCTGCTGATCCAGACGGACCCGACAGCATCAGCCCCAGGGTCTCCCGGAGCCAATCCTCGCCACGTGTAGCGGCCTCTGCCCGCAGCTGGGCCAGAAGTTTTTTTTTTTTTTGTCACAGACATGCTGCTGTTAGCTGAAACTTTCCCCTGCACTGTGTTAACTCAGAGGGGCGGGGTCTTCCTTTTATCTAGCCTTCTCCCCTCCCCTCTATATTTCCATTAGCCAATAGTTAATACCCTCTTATTACATACTCTGTTCACTCAGTCATGCCCAGCCCTGCGCCTATGGCATTCTGTCTTTTTGCTCCGGGCTTTTCTTTCCTGAGAATTACTCTAGGCTCCCTATTGTATCTGAAACACTTGCAAGCACATGGGGAGGTTGATTTACTAAAGGCAAATATACTGTGCACTGCAAGTGCACTTCAAGTGCATTTGCTCTAGATCTGAGGGAAAGCTCTGAAATGTACAAGATGCTGTTTTTTATTTCCCTTGCATGTGATTAAAGCGGAGGTGCAGCTAAAAAAAAAAAAAGTCAGCAGCTACTAACAGTGTAGCTGCTGACTTTTAATAAGGACACTTACCTGTCCTACTCGCCCGCGATGTCGGTCCCGCCACCGCGATCGATCGCTGCTGGCAGCTCCCGGCTCCTCCATCCTGACTAAGGGAAACAGGCAGTGAAGACTTACGGCTTCACTGCCCGTTTCCTATTGCGCATGCGCCACTCGCACAGCGCTTTGTGAATGGATGGCTTGCCTCCTGGGATACACACAGTTCCCAGAAGGCAGCGCGCCCCATTCACAAGAATAGGAAGCGGAAGGAGACCCACCACGGATGAGAAGAGGCACATTAGAGGCAGATTAGGGGACTGCTATTTATAAATTATGCTGATGTTTTCTGCACCCTTTTTTTGTGATGTACCTCAAACCAATGTACAGATAAAATTGTATTGAGACTTATTTTTCAATAAACCGTTTGTAAACAAGATTAGGGGACTTCCGCATAGCAACAGGCATTTAGGGTGAGTATAATTTTTTTTTTTTTTTCTATTAATTTTTTTTATTTTTTTTTTAGGATTTTTAATGTAAACATTTTTTTAGGGTGGACCTCCGCTTTAAGTATTCTTTGCAAAGTGAAGCTTTACCTCATTTACTAAGCTCTGGAACAAGTGCACTTGCAGTGCACAGTATACAGTATTTGCCTTTAGTAAATAAACCTCATAGTCTATTTTTTAAGAAATACATTTCAAGCATTTCCCATTGCCCTTCACTGCTCATCTACCCTATCTAAATCCAAAGGTATGAACCTTCTTATTCCAGAATTGGTCCTGTAAACCTTTATTAACCAGAAGCAGAATAAACAGGGATGCGATCTATTCATAAAAATAATTGATTTGATACCAGTAACATTAGTCAATGACTATTTCCTCAACAACTCCTCACAAAGATTACACCTTTTATTCTCTTGTCCTTAAACAGATTCTCATTTGTGCAACACAAGTACCTCCCTCACCATCCTGTCAGCAACACCTTAATCTCAGATTATGCCCCAATTCATCTTATGCTTGACCTCGCAGCCTCTCTATCCGAATGCTAATCTTGAAGATTGAATGAATCTTTGCTCCAAGACCCTGCAATCAGGACAGATGGAGACGGGGTGCTGCAAACGTGTCTCTCAGTCAGTTGTACCAATTTAACCAACCCCCTGTTTGTTTGGGAGGCCCACAAAAGTGAGATTTGGGGGGCCCTTATCAAACATGGGGCTCAGGTGAAAACTGGATATGTAACCAAACGACTTACATTGTTGCGTATACCAGAATCCACACACAATAAATTCCTGGCTCAAGCTAATCACACACAGGTGGTGAATGTTTTTGGGGAACGTAAAAGCCTACTGTTTTCAAAAATGAAACCTGGGATGGGATGTGCTGCATTTGGGGTGGTATTTTTCTTCTTTTTATCCTGCACTGTTGTCTTATAGTCCAGGTAGAGGAACCTTTGGGGTGCTGACATGGTAAGAGACATACAGCTAATTTTGTGTAATAATGTATATTATTTTTTGTTATACTACCGTATTTGCCGGCGTATAAGGCGACTGGGCGTATAAGACGACCCCCTAATTTTCCAGCTAAAAATTTTGGTTTTGGGATATACTCGCCGTATAAGACAACCCCCCTTCCAACTAGCCATGCCTCACCTCACCTCACTGTGCCATTGCATACCTCACTGTGCCATTGCATGCCTCACTGTGCCATTGCATACCTCACTGTACTGTGCCATTGCATACTTCACTGTACTGTGCCATTGCATACCTCACTGTACTGTGCCATTGCATACCTCACTGTGCTGTGCCATTGCATACCTCACTTTGCCCCTGCATGCCTCGACGATCACATACCTTAACCCTGACACGTAGAATCTCAGTCAGACCGCGGCCGTCCATTTTTCAAATACCGCGCCTCCTCCTTGTGCTGTTCTGTGATAGGCGGAACACTCAGCTTCCCAGCAGACACTATGTTCAGTGTTCCGCCTATCACAGATACCCTCTCATCTGAGGCCGAGGACGAGAGGGCATCCATGATAGGCGGAACACTGAACAGAGGCTCTGCTGGGAAGCTGAGTGTTCCGCCTATCACGGAACAGCACGAGGAGAAGGCGCGGCTTTTGAAAAATGGACGGCCGCGGTCTGACTGAGATTCTACATGTCAGGTACCGGCATATAAGACGACCCCTGACTTTTGAGAAGATTTTTATGGGTTAAAAAGTCATCTTATACGCCGCAAAATACGGTATATCAAATTCTTACATTTCTGTTTCAGAGCATAAATGACCCTCTAAGCTCCTGATAAAGCAGAATTGCATTGAGCTCTGCCATAACCACCTTGTAAACACTTTATTGCTGTATGTTAAGGGGTTCACTTCAGAGATATTTATATTTTTCCCCTTTTCTTCCTCATTTGAGGGTATATTATAGTTTCAAGCTTTGGTGGATCACAGAAAACACTTATATTTTGTGATCACCTGATCCTACAATGTCCCCCTAATGCTTCGCTGTACATACGCTGAAAAGGCATTTGATAGGATAGACTGACATTTTTTGCAAACCACCCTTCAACACATAGGTTTAGGTCCCCATATACACAAATGGATCTCTACACTTTACCTCTGCCCTCTGCTGCCGTCAATGTGAATCATGCTCCATACACACGACCGGTTTTCCCGTCGGAAAAAAACGATGGTTTTCCCGACGGAATTCCTCTCAAGCCTGCCTTGCATACACACTGACACACAAAAGTCCAGTGAACTTTTGACTGCCAAGAACACGGTGATGTAAAAGACAACGACGAGCCGACAAAATTAAGTTCTATGCTTCCGGGCATGCGTCAAATTGTTTCCGAGCATGCACGTTTTTTTCCCATTGGAAAAGCATACAGAAGAACGTTTTTCCCGCTAGGATTTTTTCCCATCCGAAAAACTGCGATGGAGCATACACACGGTCGGAATTCCCGGCCAAAAGCTCTCATCGCAGTTTTTCTGACGGGAAAACCGGTCGTGTGTACGAGGCATAAAATATGGTCTGAGTACTTTACTATCTTCAGTTGGACCCGACAAGTGATCCATTATACCCCTGCATATTTATATTTATCCCAAATCACTTTTTGTGTTTAATTAGAGCACATTATGGATTAGATTAGATTAGAGAACATTGCTGGCCTTGTAAAATTGTCTCAGGAACAAAAAAATTCCTGCGTATGCAGATTAGCTGATCTTTTTCATTTTCTGCCCAATAACTTCCCTACCTAACTTACTAAAAGGGCTAGACACTTAAGCTGCTTTATCAACCTTCAAAATATACAGGTACCTTACCAAATCGGCAGCCCTTTACATATTGTATTTGTTTGCACTAAAATTCATTAACGGTATTTTTTCATGAAAATGTGTGTTTGATAAATAAATGCGCAAATTTTGTGTGGCATAAAAAAACAACCAAGGATTAAAAGGACATTACTATTGTAGCGGGGTCTTTAAATTCAGGTGGGGTACACCTGGGTGGAAATTCAGGTGTGACGCCCTAGTCACGAGGTCTTGCTCTTGTGGAGGTTCTTCTTCACGCGCCCAGGCACCTTAGGCCTGGGTGCGGGCGGTTCCGGATTCCGGCTCAGGTGCCCTAGGCCTGACTGGAATGGAGTTGGAGTCCATCCCAGGCACCTTCAGCCTGGGGTGAGGTACTAAACCAGGGGGGCCTGGGGCCCAGTGACTTCGACTGGGTCCCGCGAGGGTGGAGAAGTCCGAGGGTCCCTGAAGTGGATGGGGCCCATGTCTGAGGTGAGGAGGCCGGGGAGCTTACCCATTCGACGAGTCTGGAGCAGCATCAACCCAGTGACGGATGGGCCTCTGGTAACTCCCTTGGAGGGACATCTTCCCCTGATAGGGGCCGCAACGCAGCGAAGGTACTCCTATCTATATTCCTTGAGTCGCTGGTAGAGACTTTCAAGTTCTAAGTCCTTTCAAGATATGGCTATAGTAACCGCTGGCGAGATCGCAGTGGTTTAGCTGAGAATTAGGATAGTGCCTCGGCCTGCTCATCCCCTGTATCAAAATGTTAACAAGTCGCAACCAGTTGGCTACTGAAGCACTGTTTATTGTGAGAAATGCAATAAAACAAGAGTTGGACTGTGATCGGTGTGTGGAACTCTGGTTAATGGGAGCAAAGGGAAGTGGTGGCACAACAGGACTTAATCCTTTACAGAAACACATATGCCCAAGGAAATATCTGGTACTGGCCTTCACCTCACCCACAGCTATGGGGAGGACATGGGCCGTAGCGCATCTCACCCTGTCGTGTGTGATACCCCTAGACAAAAGAGATGGGGTGAGGTCACTACACGTGGGGGCTCGTGAGCCTGGGATGATATGTGTTTTGACTTTGGAAGTAAGAATGGCTGTGTCTAGACTTTGCTGCCCGGAGGAGTTCCGAGCAGGTCGACCATGTGATCGGCCAAAGTGCATCCCTGCTCAAAGTCGTGGAAATGACCCTAAGACGGGAAAGGCCCATGCGGAAGAGCGAGAAGAGGGAGAAGTCCAGCCGTGTGACGTACTACATGTGGGGGCTTTTACTGCACTGCGCCATGAGGCACCCCGTGACTACACAGTTCATGGGCGGAGCTTGATGGAAGCCCGCGAAAACGTGCAAGTCGTGGGAGGAGTCTGGCCATGTGGAGGAACTCACGTGGAGACTTCGGCGCGTGGTCAGTGCGTAATGGAGCAGCAGACAGTCGGGATGGCCTCAAGCTCCCCGTGGATTCCGGTTCCCTACCCCACGAAGATGACTACGTTCGCTGCTCCCCTTACAGACACGGGGATAAGACTCAGGCCCCGAGGACAGTTGGCTCTGTACACCTGCAGAGACACGGAGGCCCTCGGTGTGATCTGTCCCGGATGCTTGGGACTGGTGTTTCACCTGAAGCCATTCGGGCGTTGCGAAGCATGCAAAGAGTTCTTGTTTGAGGTGGAGCCATCCACAGTAAGGCCCCGGGCCCTTCGCCTCAACAGCCTCACAGGTACCGCTACTCCGGAAGGGGAGATCCAGGCCTTTGCGGAGGTTCCCGTTCCCAGGGCGATGTGACTGCCCAATCAGAGACTGAGAAGGAAAAATCCGAGGATGCTGCTTCGGTCACCACAGATTCTCTGCTCCCACCTCCGAAGAGGAAAGTCGGCCTGGTGCAGGCCTCCTATGGTCGTGGAAGAGCTTCACCCCGTTGCTTGCCTGGCCTGGATGGATCCGGTTGGAAGAGTTCTGGACATCCCAGTTCTACAAAAGGTCAAGGTGAGCCAGGGTCTGGGACTGTGGTGGTGGTTGGAGGTGTTGGGGGTCCACAGTCGGTGAAGCCCGCTAGGGAGGGTAGTACCACGTCTACCAGAGACTACCTTCCCGCGGAGATGTATGACACCTCCGACCTAGAGTCACTGTCGGATTGTGGAGATGATGGTGAGATCGATGAACTGTTTCACCAAAAGGGCTGGGACAAACGCCCATTACCTATGCTACGTGCACCCCAAGATTTGCCTATGTCCATAGGAGACAGCACGCCCCGGGCGGAAGCCCCGGAGTCTACGAGGAAGCCTAGTCCTCTGGTTGCTTTTCCACAATCCACAGTATCACCCGTTTTGTTGGCGGGGAAACAGCGAGCATCACTACGGGCACCGAAAGAGAAGCCTTCCGAGGTAGTGAAAGTACCTCGGCACCCGGAGGCCATCGTTCAGCCAGGAGAAGGTGAGCGGGCCACAATGCCTCCTTTAGCCCGATTGCAACGACTCTTTTCCCAGAGGGTCGCTCATGAGTATGGATGGGAATATCCGTACTTGCCCAGAGACTTGTTGTTTGAGGTTGAAGTTCTGCGACAGCGATGGTACGATGAGTTCGTTTGGGAGAAGCTTAAAGTGCCTCATGCCCAGCGATACTTATCCTGTTCGCCACCAGTGTCGAAAAAGTTTAGAGACTGCAGAGCAGACTGGATGTGGGGCCACCATATCCACGCAGACAAGGTGCGCATCTGCAGGAAAGATGGAGAGGACGCTGACTATTCGATTGAGGTTTTCGATAAGCATCTGAAGCCTTTGTTTTTGCCTGACCCGAAGTTCTATTTGTGAGAAGAGACTCACTTGTTTCCTGTGAAAAGTTTCCGGAGGTGTTCTTGCTGGAGCATCGAACTGTACCCTAGTTTTTTTATTTTTATTTTTATTTTTTTTCTACTCTTTGGAGGAATGAGAGCTGTTTGTTTGTTCTCTCTTCTTCACAGTTCAAAGACAGAGACTTTGGGGGTAGAGTCAGAGTAGGAAAGCAGGAAGATTGAAGATTTCACCAAGTGTCATCACCGTGGTATCGTCACCAGGTGGCGGTGTTGCGCAACTGCTGTTGCTTGTACATTTGCATCATTTACTTATTGGAGCGAGTGGGTCTCTCGGCTGATAGACCCATTCATTCCAAATTAACACAGAATGTCAGGATGTGGTTTTTCTTGCGTGTTGTTTTTTTTCTTTCCCTCTGCAGGAGATTCGTCTGTCAAGACTACTGAGTATGGGGTGGTTCTTAGACAGTAAAGGGAGGGATTGTATATGTGTACATGCTTAGAGGGTTTTAAAAGAAAGAAAAAGTTTATTGTTTTATGTTCCCCTCCCCTTTGAGCAGGTCTTGGTATGATTGAGGTTCAAATTTTTAGGGATGCCTCTGGGGTCAGACTTATGTCACCACCTTTGGGAGACATGGGTTTGCACCAGACGCTGGGGACCAACGTCAAATCACAGGGGGGAGTATGTAGCGGGGTCTTTAAATTCAGGTGGGGTACACCTGGGTGGAAATTCAGGTGTGTAGGTATGGGAGTAATGACCATTTGTATTCGTGGAGGATTGGGCGGTGTAATAATCTCCTTGGCCGGTGGGTGGTAAGTGCCCGCAGGCTCAAGGTAGATTCACTGCGATAGTGCTGGCCTTTTTTGTCCCTTCTCGGAGATGGTACGGCGAGGGCGGGGAACCTGCCGTGGTGTCATTGGAGGGGATAAAAGGGGGAGACGCCCTAGTCACGAGGTCTTGCTCTTGTGGAGGTTCTTCTTCACGCGCCCAGGCACCTTAGGCCTGGGTGCGGGCGGTTCCGGATTCCGGCTCAGGTGCCCTAGGCCTGACCGGAATGGAGTTGGGGTCCATCCCAGGCACCTTCAGCCTGGGGTGAGGTACTAAACCAGGGGGGCCTGGGGCCCAGTGACTTCGACTAGGTCCCGCGAGGGTGGAGAAGTCCGAGGGTCCCTGAAGTGGATGGGGCCCAAGTCTGAGGTGAGGAGGCCGGGGAGGTTACCCATTCGGAGAGTCTGGAGCAGCATCAACCCAGTGACGGATGGGCCTCTGGTAACTCCCTTGGAGGGACATCTTCCCCTGATAGGGGCCGCAACGCAGCGAAGGTACTCCTATCTATATTCTCTTGAGTCGCTGGTAGAGACTCTCAAGTTCTAAGTCCTTTCAAGATATGGCTATAGTAACCGCTGGCGAGATCGCAGTGGTTTAGCTGAGAATTAGGATAGTGCCTCGGCCTGCTCATCCCCTGTATCAAAATGTTAACAAGTCGCAACCAGTTGGCTACTGAAGCACTGTTTATTGTGAGAAATGCAATAAAACAAGAGTTGGACTGTGATCGGTGTGTGAAACTCTGGTTAATGGGAGCAAAGGGAAGTGTTGGCATAACAGGACTTAATCCTTTACAGAAACACATAGGCCCGAGGAAATATCTGGTACTGGCCTTCACCTCACCCACAGCTATGGGGAGGACATGGGCCGTAGCGCATCTCACCCTGTCGTGTGTGATACCCCTAGACAAAAGAGATGGGGTGAGGTCGCTACACTATTCTTACCAAAACAGTATGGACGGCTGGCTGTCCCCAACGTATATAAGTATTACCAAGCAGTGCACCTAGGATGAGTATTGGACTGGTGTCGAAAATCCGGCCAAATTTAGAGCAAGCACAATGTAGGGAATTATTAAGCAGAGCTCCCTGGTGTTATAGAAATGTTACAACCAATACTAAGATGCACCCAACAATAGGGCCAACATTACGAGTATGCCATAATCTCTTTTCTGGGGATAAAATATCGACATGTAATTCACCATTGATGCCTCTATTAGGTAATCCCCAATTCATACCGGGTATACAAAAGGGACCCTTTGCATCATTAATTGAATGAGGGCTGTTTCAGGCTTCGCATTTTATGGTTTCAGGTAACTGGCCGACAATGCAGGAGCTGATGCAGAAGAATGACCCTTTTCAATTAGATTTTTCTGCAAGCAGCACAAGTAAGACACTTTTTAAGTACTGTAGTGGCACCATGTCTTTTGGACCGGAGTCTAACATCATTTGAGAAACAATGTATGGAAAAAGAACCAATAACGCATACAGTATCCAGAATGTACGGGTTATTGATTAAGCCATCGGAGAACTTTCAGTTGCCCTTCTTTCATAGATGGGAATTAGATCTGGGAAGGACTTTATGGGAATCTCAAAAAATTAAAATGATACATGCAATATTTAAGACAGCAAGCAACATGAAACAAACAAAAAAATGCAACTACCACCATTTTATTCTCCAGTGTCTCTGCTTTCAGAAAATATACTGTACACTTTTCTGGAAGGGGTTACAATAATTTAAAGGGTACTGTGTTGCTTTCTATTACCCTAAGATTACAAATACTCTTCCTTTAGACAGTGAATGCTCAAGGACCCAAACATTGTCAGATTCTGAACTTTATCTCACTGGCCAGTGGTTAGGTAGGGCATCTCTGGAGTAGTTAGGCTGTATTATTGATGCCAAAATGATTTGTACCGCTGTAGGATGTGGACAATTGTTGTTCTTGCATTACTTGTCAGTGTTGTTCTCTCGAGACAGCTGAGCTCGCATTTTCACCTGGTTAAATATTGGAAAATCTGTAAACAAATAGGAATGACAGGTGGAAGGTAAGTGCTGACTCCTTATGGTTCCCTGTGAAAAGAGAGTCTGGTTTTCTAGACAGATAAAACACATTAGGTTATGTTGTGCGGTCATGGTGTTCTTGTTTTTTTTTTGTTTTTTGTTTTTGTTTTGTTTTTTATTTACTGGCTTTTGTCCTACTGAAACCATCAGTGCACTTTCCCTCTGATAAATTGCTTATCTCAGCAGAAACTTGCCTTCAAATATTCTCATCTAATCATTTTAGCTTCTGGTTCTCAGAAGATTTAATCAAGTTTCATAATACCTCCCATAGAATAATAAAAGCTAATAAGATGCAGCTAGGAACATAATTATTTATTAGTCAGGGACATTGGCAGCTAGAAGTAAACATACAGGTCTCCTTGCAATCTCCCACCGCTAATAAGAAAGGTGTGTGTAGTAGTACTACATACACATACACACACTGAGGCCTCGTACACACGACCGATTTTCTCGGCAAGAACCAGCAAGAAACTTGCTGGCAGAGAGGTCTTGCCGAGTAAATCGGTCGTGTGTACGCTGCTATCGGGTTTCTCGTCGAGAAAACCGACAAGAAACCTTGACGAGAAAATAGAGAACCTGCTCTCTATTTTCTCGTCGAGATTCTCCTCGGCATGTTTCTCGACGAGAAAAGTGAGTGTGTGTACACTTACCTGTCCGCCCGGAAGCCCGCGCATGTTCGAAATGAATTCGACGCATGCGCGGTAGCTTCCTAGGCATACGTAGGGTATACCAAGATGGCGGCGACGGCATCGAATGTGACGAGCGCATGCTCGACGTAGTCGATGACGTCACGCGTACACTCCTTTCAAAGAACCGCGGGTTCTTTGAAACGAGCGTGTGTACACTCGGCCGGGACAAGTTTCTTGTCCAAGAATCTCGTCGAAAAAAACGACATGTTTTTTTCAACGAGAATCTCGGCCGTGTGTACGAGGCCTAATACAATCTAAATGGTTTGCCTGGCCTGGGTATATCAGCCAGGACCCTAAATCAGGACTCTAATCTGCATGTCCAATCTTCAAAAACTGGTTTAAGCACTAGACATGTGCGTTTTGTTTTGATAATTTTTTTGGACTAAATATTCATTTTCGGAGATTTGGATGTACAGTATACTATGTATAGTAGTTCGAGCTCATGGGAAAATTAATTGAGTTTTGAAATTTGTTCAGTAATTTGGATTCGGATAATGAATGAATCGAAGTTCATTCCATTTGTTAATTCGGATGTACATGACACCAGTTAAATCAGTCCATGTCATTTCTCTTTGTTGGTTGAACTAGTTTCCGAAAATATAGAATCCTTCCGCTTTGAATCCATCTGATTCGATAATATATTTGTAGCACACACCACCCTCTTCCTCCCGTCTTATGCCCCATACACACGATCGTTTTTCATGCCGTTAAAAATGCCATTTTTAAAAATGGGCATTAAAACCGATCGTGTGTATGCTCCAGAGCATTTTTAACGTCGTGAAAAACGGCCATTAAAAATTTCGAACATGCTCTATTTTTTCACGTCGTTTTTCATGTCGTTTTTTTTAACGACGTGAAAAACGATGGTGTGTATGCTTTGACGAGGTGAAAAAAAACGCGCATGCTCAGAATCAAGTATGAGACGGGAGCGCACGTTCTGGTAAAACTAGCATTTGTAATGGAGATAGCACATTAGTCACGCTGTAATGGACTGAAAAGCAGGAGGCTGAAAAGCGCGAATCGTCGCTCAACAAACTTTACTAACATGAAGGGTGGCGCCATCCGAACGGAACTTCCCCTTTATAGTGCCGTCGTACGTGTTGTACGTCACTGCGCTTTGCTTGAACGTTTTTTAAAATGAGCGTGTGTACGCAAGACAGGCTTGAGAGGAAACATGAAAAAAAAACGACGAGAAAAACGGCGGTTTAAAAAATGGCATGAAAAACGATCGTGTGTACGCCGCATTAGGCTCATTCACAGGAGGAAAAGGCACACCGTGCCACCATGCCCGTACCCTCTGGTTTGCAGAGGTTAAGCACACTTGTAACTTACGGGTCTTGCAGCAAGGTTCTCCTCAAAGTTGGTTCTCGTTCCCTAGAATGTAAAGGACAAGTCTCTATACCCCCATGTAACTCCAAAGTCCACACCAGTAGCAACTCCAACGTAGAGTTTATTTTCCTTATGCATGAATAACCACAATGTTGAGAAGAGAGAAAGGTGTTAGAAAGGGCAGATCAGATTCATACACTCCTGGCTTCTTCGCCACTCGGTCCCGAGTGGGTATAGCTCACCCGGATAGTCACTCAATGGCACTAGCAGCCGGCATGTAGCTTTAACAGTCAATTAAATTCCCTTGATAGATGCGATCGGGAGATCCCCTGCCACAGAATCTATAGTGTCCCGAACCTCCTAATGGTTACGTTGTTAGATCCCTTTTCGGATGGATGACATCCCTCCAGAGAGTTACTGGGCCCCTTCCTTCACTGTGATCTCTCACCAGTCCTTCGGAATGGTCCTCCCCAGCCTCCTCTTCCAGATGCGGGTCCCCTCGCAAGGCGGCACCCTGGGATTCTTCCAACCTGAAGTGGGCTCCAGCTAAATGTGCTGGGCCCAAGGCTGAAGTTGCAGTCCCAGGACTAAAGGTGCCTGGGACTGAGGCGTACGTGGCCCCATGGCCTGGAGGGCCATGCACTTGAACTTGGACTCCAGAATAGTAGGTTCCCCCCCGGGTACAGGTCCCCGGGGTAGTAAGTCCACCCTGACCAATGGCGTCTGCCCCTTTTGTACCCTCGCCCGGCATGGACAGCGGGTTGACCACTCCCACTGTACGGCTGTCGGAAGCGGACACCCAATCGCCACTCCATCACCTGTGGTTCAACCCTGAGTACAAGTGACAGCGCCACCCATACTTCTAAGGGGAACTGCACGCCAGGTGAAAACAGCAGCAAGGCAGAGTCCAAAAGAATTGGAAGATCCGAGCCAACTACCACTCGAATCACCCCTAAATTTAATATAGCAGCCCCCTAAATTGGGACCCCAACTACATATTGAATATAGCAATCTTACGGAAAAACTGCAAAATGTTTTGATTCCATCCACACCAATATTCCAAAAACAAATCGGGTCAACATAACGAATATGACAAAACAAAACTGTTCGATGAACGGATGCATCTGAAACAAAACAAAAATAACATTTCTAAAAATGCACAAGTCTATTAAACACTGATAATGTTGGTTGTGTCTGTCTAATCATGTGGCTGTGTTGAGCTTATCTTTTGTTTATCCAATGACAACATGGATACAAATCTGATCAGCATGTCCCTAGGCCTGTGGTTGTGGTTTAGATTGTGGATGATTATCAATGTACTAACTAGTCGATTGCTGATCTATTGCATCTTAATCTTTAAATAGGGATCATAACTTTGCACTACTCTTCATTTGGTGGATAGAATATGTGAACTTCCCATACAAAATATTCCAGATTTAGGGCCCCACACAATGCATGAAACACAATATTAACGCTTTAACAGCAATCTTCGATTTCTCCATTTCCAGAATGGACAAAATTACCAAAGTATTTTTAATTGAAGTGCTAATAACCCCAGTGAAGTTTTGATAATGGTGCCTTAATGCTTACATGAAACAAAAGCAGTTAATGAATGCTTAAAGTGTAAGGCCTCGTACACACGGCCGAGATTCTCGTTGAGAAAAACATGTCGTTTTTTTCGACGAGATTCTTGGACAAGAAACTTGTCCCGGCCGAGTGTACACACGCTCGTTTCAAAGAACCCGCGGTTCTTTGAAAGGAGTGTACGCGGTGACGTCATCGACTACGTCGAGCATGCGCTCGTCACATTCGATGCCGTCGCCGCCATCTTGGTACACCCTACGTATGCCTAGGAAGCTACCGCGCATGCGTCGAATTCATTTCGAACATGTGCGGGCTTCCGGGCGGACAGGTAAGTGTACACACACTCACTTTTCTCGTCGAGAAACACGCCGAGGAGAATCTCGACGAGAAAATAGAGAGCAGGTTCTCTATTTTCTCGTCGAGGTTTCTTGTCGGTTTTCTCGACGAGAAACACGCTAGCAGCGTACACACGACCGATTTACTCGGCAAGACCTCTCTGCCAGCAAGTTTCTTGCTGGTTCTTGCCGAGAAAATCGGTCGTGTGTACGAGGCCTGACTGTATATGTTGCTGGACTCTAGAGTTCTTGCCCTTTTTTGCACATTATGGCATACTTACCTCCAGTAAACTAGGGTGAACAGATTTTCAAAATTAAATCCGGGAATACACTCCTGACCATGCCCACCTTTTATTGAGGATGGGGCATGGGAGGAACAGGGGGCATGGATAGTAGTGGCACGCCAAGCACGCTACACCAAATGTTGGGTGTGGTCAAATTGTGGTACCAGTGTGTGTGTTGGGGGGGGGCTTAAAGGGATACAGTGAAAAAATACCTAAACCTACATTTCTCTGGATCAAGAGTGCTTAACACACTGTGGATGCCAAAAGTAAGTAAAGCACAAAATGCCTCCCAAACAAAAATCCCTCCCTCCTCTTAATACAACCCCCCACCTCCCCATGATAAAAAAAAAACCTCCAGCACAAATTCTCCCCTTCCTGGAATGTACTTATGGGATCTTGGCATGCCACTGCAGGTGAGTATCCACAGTCCACCATTTGCTGGTGAGTCGGTGTTAGCACCTGTACAGCTGCAGAAGGCACCATGTGCTTGCAGGACGGGGAGGAGTCTGTGGCATCAAGTGAAGCATGTCACCTCTCCATCCCCCCATGCCTCTCTCTGTTCAGGTAATCACCAATACACTCATGTCACAGGTCATGCCCCCAGCTGCATTTAGACGTGGGTGCCAACAGAGGGTTCTCTAGTCACAATCCATTTCCATAAAATAATGTCACAAAGTGCCATTGATGTCTACTGCTACTGATTTACTGACCCCCATCCTTCATATTAAAACACTGTGCATTGGGAAGCTGCTCCTCCTGGAAGCTCGCCCAACCCCTTGAGTTGGCCCTGTATCCTAGTGTTGTGTTGAATTACCATCTCTAGGCCCAGATGTGCCCTGCAGGACACCGTCACAAAGAAGAGTAAGGCAGCAAATAATCCATATCCTTACTTCCCACAAAAAAGTCTTCACAAGCCAGGAGGCAAGGGAACAGGTATACCACGTGATATCGTAATGTGACATCACCAACAACCCCGGACACAGCTGGTAACAGAAACATTCCTCCCCTCTCTGCTCCTGCATTAAGCCAATCACAGAAAAGCTGGACAGATATCAGGGACACATTCTTTTAACCATGGACAAAAGTGAGGACACATATTTTCTGGGGACAGCACCCTAAAATCAAGGACTGACCCCTAAAACTGGGGACATCTGGTCACCCCATAGTAAACAGCGATGCAAGGTCCGTACTCCCCATCAATTTGTCACCGCAGCTGTTAGCTTCTACTTATCATCTTCTGTCTTCAGTGGACAGCCACTTACGTAACACCAGTGTATATGCACAGGAGTTACAATGCCCTTACTCTCTCTGCATTGTACAGATTATGAAATAGGTCAGAACAAGACAGGAAGGGAGAGGAAATCTAGACAGTTGCCACTGGAACAGGTGTTGTCACTGAAAGATCTCTCTTATATTTCTGTTACTATGACAATGGTTACATTTACTTTCTCTCCCAGTGACAATGATCACCAAGACAGATAGCTAGAGCACAAACAGCAATGAAAACCTGACAGAGGTTCTAAAAAAGGTTTTGGCTTTCAACATCAAACTTTCAAAATCTGTTTTGATATGCTTTGATGCTATCAGTAATGGCCCGTACACATGGTCGGAATTTCCGACAAGAAAAGTCCAATGTGAGCTTTTGATCGGAAATTCCGACCGTGTGTAGGCTCCATCGGACTTTTCCTGTCGGAATTTCCGCCAACAAAAATTGGAGAGCTGGTTCTCAAATTTTCCGACGGAAAAAACTCCAATCGGAAGTTTTGATCGTCTGTAGCATGCTCGGAAACAATTCGATGCATGCTCAGAAGCATTGAACTTAATTTTCTTGGCTCGTCGTAGTGTTGTACGTCACCTCGTTCTTGACGGTTGAAAGTTCAGAGAACTTTTGTGTGACTGTGTGTATGCAAGCCAAGCTTCCAAGGTTTTTACGACGGAAATTCCAATCGTGTGTACGCGGCATAATGGAGGTTACTGGACAACAATTCCTAAAAGGATTAAATAGAGTTCATTTGGGTAGCCGGTCATTGCTTCCTGATCGGTGACTCAAATGAGCACTATATTATCTTTTCACATCAACACATTTTTATTGGTAAGCTCCTTAATGTAGAGCCATGTTTATTTTAAATAATGATTTACTTTGCATTGTGTTTCAATGATACACGCAGTAGTGGCAATAACTGTTTTCTGGAAGAATTAAAATTCTGTTTTGTTAATTTTATTGTCACAGTGGTGTTAACCCATTTAAACAATGTTCTGGTCCTCAAGTTGTCAAAAAAAGCCTATTTTCTATTTCCACTTTGATATTATTTTTTTTAAAGGTCAAAATGTTCCTTTATTGAGACAAAAAAAAAGGTCAGAGCATGATACAACATTTGCCCAAAATGGACCAAATCAAAATATAAAGTACAGGTAAGATTCCATACAGGGGATAACATACATATCAGCTATGCAACATTACAGCTTTCAGTGGCAGGGTGCCTCAAGAGTTTGCTAACTCGGAAACCAAGACACGCACTACACCCCTACACATCAGGATCCCTCGGCCGGGGGGACCCTGCCACCCTATGCTGTCCATGGCTGACAAATTTTTTCAAACTTCTTGGGGCCGTTCCTATTCAGATACGTCAATTTGTACAACGGAAGCACAGCATTAATGGATTTCTCCCAGGATCTCACAGAGGGAGGGGAAGAGGCATTCCACTGCAAAACACTTTCTCTCTTAGCATAGAAAAAGAGGTAGGTCAGTAACAACTTAGTGTAGCGAGGTCTCTGATC
Source organism: Rana muscosa (assembly GCA_029206835.1). Lineage (NCBI taxonomy): Eukaryota > Metazoa > Chordata > Amphibia > Anura > Ranidae > Rana > Rana muscosa. The sequence goes on from CM055117.1 coordinate 919,810,918, forward strand.
ATCGTCCTGGATGCCCAGAAGCGCAAGCTCCGGGGATACAGGAAGCGTCAGCTGGAGGGGGCCATTAATAGATTCCACTACCTCAGCCCAATACCTTGCAATTTTGGGACAGCTCCAAAATATATGAAAGTACGAACCTATGTCGTTCTGGCACCGGGCACAATCATGCGAGCGTTGTGGATATACTTTATGAAGCCTCTGGGGGATGTAATAAACCCTATGGAGGAATTTGACCTGGATCAACCGTTCTTTGGAGGATATTAGTAAGTCAGTACTGTCTTCTACACAATCATCCCAATCTTCTCTATCTAGATCTGGAATGTCTGCCTTCCACTGGTCCCAGAGTCTGTCCATCTTGGTGGAGTCAATACTCAATAGTTCTAGGTATAAGGCAGATAAGGGTTTTAGTAGTTTCTCATGGGCTAACAGTTCCTCAATGGGGTCCATAGTCAGTCTGGGTGGGGGTAGGGAATTGGGCTTGCACGGCGTGGCATAACTGGAAGTTCCTAAAGTACATCCACCCTGGTAAATTATATTTTGTTTGGAGGGCCGCAAATGACAGTAGGGTGCCTGCTGAGAGAATGTCTCCAAGTGTTTTGATACCGTACCTAGCCCAGAACTGGGGATCAGGTACTGTCCGAAGGTGCGGGAGGTTGGGGTTCCCCCACAGGGGACAGAAGGTGGACCAGCTCCTTTGGCCAAGTAGCCCCTGCATGGCCACTGTCCACATCTTAAGAGTAGTTTGGGTCGGTTGAGGGAGATTTTCATATGCCCTATGCCCCCTGTAGACAAGATTTCCCAGCTCCTGGAGCGAACCCCAAGAATTCTCGCCTCCAAGCAGACCGCGGCATTGCTCCTGGAGAGGACATACCACCATCGGACTGTGACCAGCACAGCCACCCAGTAGTAAGTTCGGAAATTTGGCAACGCCAGGCCCCCGCATCTGACAGGGAGCGTCAGGGTCAATCTAGCCAGTCTAGGAGTCGCTCCCCCCAAAATGAAGGAGCCCACGCATCGGTTCAGTTCAGCAAAGAAAGAGTTGGGTATCCAGGTGGGGCTGTTGCGGAAGACAGAAAGGAATTTAGGGAGAAACAGCATTTTCAGAAGATTTATACGTCCCATAAGGTTCAGAGGCAAGGAGGCCCATGAGGCGCACCTCGTCCGAAGCTGGGATAGCAGATTGAGGTCTATGTAGCTAGTCAACTCCCGCTGAACCTGGATACCCAAATACTTAAACTGGTCCACCCAGAGTAAGGGCGCCCAGGTGCCCGGATCTCGGACCTGAGGGTCTAGGGGGAATATGACCGACTTGGACCAATTAATGCGTATGCCCGAGAACCTACCGAATGCATCAAATATCTCCAGTGCCGCTGTCAGTGACTCGCCAGCGTCCTGCAGATACAATAGGGTGTCATCCGCGTATAAATAAATTTTCTCTTCTAAGGATCCCACCTTCAGTCCTCTCACCCTATCTGAGTTCCTAATCAAAATCGCCAGGGGCTCAAGTGCAAGCGCAAATAGGGCCGGGGATAGGGGGCATCCCTGCCGTGTACCTCTCTGCAACAAGAAGGATGCCGACAATCTGTCATTGGTTCGGATACGGGCCGAGGAAGCCCGGTAAAGCATATGTAGCCATCGGAGAAATCTTGGCCCGAACCCGAACTGGCGTAGTACTTCCCACAGGAAGACCCACTCCACTGGTACCACTGTTTGCATGAGTTACGGATAGGTTAAGAAAGAGGCAACGGAGGTTGATGTCAGTTCCCTTCCCAGGCATCACTATGATATTAGTTGCAATGACATGACAAATCATTTAAGAGACTCTTTCACCTTGACATCTAAGGAAAAAGTGGTAAAGTCTCTTATCAGCCCATCCTACCAATTTACAGTGGAACCTCGGATTGCGAGTAACACGATTAACGAGCGCTTTGCAATACGAGCAATTTTTTTTTTTAAACCTGACTCGGTTTGCGAGTGTTGTCTCGCAAAACGAGCAGGATTCAAGCCTCTGCTGTGTGCAGTACTGCATTTAGCCAGAGGTACGGGGGTGCCGGAGAAGATCGGAGCCGATTGAAGCCGTTCGGAAATACTTGGAAACACTCGGAAATACTCAGTTCCCAAGTGTTTCTGAGCCTTTCTGAGGGTTTCTGAATGCAGCTGAACGGTCTCTGAGTATTTTCGAGTCTCTGCGGTGCCCCCCACCTCTGGCCAAGTGTGGTATTGCATGCCATAGAAGTCAATGTGGAACAAATAATTTTTGTTTCCATTGGGGAAACTCGCTTTGATATGCGAGTGCTTTGGATTACAAGCATTCTCCTGGAATGGATAATGCTCGTAATCCGAGGTTCCAATGTACTTATATTCCCATTTGCAGTGATCCCCCGCCACTCTTTTGCTCTATTGGAGACTCTGCAAATAACCAGTGCCTCCAGGTATGGGGGGGGGGGGAGAGGGAGGAAAGTGGCCTCCTCCCATGATGTAGTGCTCAGGTATGAGCAGCCATTTGCCCGGCCCAAACATCCTTACTAGGTCTATGGGAGAAATATAAATTGCTAATTATAAACGCTTATATGCAAGTTATTGTCATAAAAAGTGTTTGGGGACCCGGGTCCTGCCCCAAGGGACATGTATCAATGCAAATTTTTTTTTTTAAAAACGGACGTTTTTTTGGGAGCAGTGATTTTAATAATGCTTAAAGTGAAACAATAAAAGTGAAATATTCCTTTAAATTTCGTACCTAGGGGGTGTGTATGATATGCATGTAAAGTGGCGCATGTTTCCCGTGCTTAGAACTGTCCCTGCACAAAGTGTCATTTTTGAAGGAAAAAAAGTAATTTAAAATTCACTCGCGGCTATTAATGAATTGTCGGCTCCCGGCAATACATAGAAAAGTCATTGATAAAAAAAAAAAAGCGTGGGGGTCCCCCAGAATTCAGTTACCAGGCCCTTCAGGTCTGGAATGGATATTAAGGGGAACCCCGCCACAAATTTAAAAAAAATGCGTGGGGTTCCCCCAAATATCCATACCAGGCCCTTCAGATCTGTCATGGATTTTAAGGGGAACTCCACCCCAAATTTAAAAAAAAATGGCGTGGAGTCCCCCCAAAAATCCATACCAGACCCTTATCCGAGCACGCAACCTGCCCCCCCCTTCCTCCTGAACCGTACCAGGCCACATGCCCTCAACATTGGGAGGATGTCCCCATGTTGATGGGGACAAGGGCCTCATCCCCACAACCCTTGCCCGGTGGTTGTGGGGGTCTGCGGGCGGGGGGCTTATCGGAATCTGGAAGACCCCTTTAACAAAGGGGACCCCCAGATCCCGACCCCCCCTATGTGAATTGTTAAGGTGTACATTGTACCCCTACCATTTCACGAAGAAAGTGTCAAAAAATAAAAAAAAAACACACACAAACACCTTGAAAAAGTCCTTTATTAAAAAAAAAAAAAAAAAAATTCCAGCGGAGAAATCCAGTGTCCTGCGGCGATCCGATGTCCAGCGCTGTCCGTCATTGGCTGAGCCTGAGCGGACCTGATGGGGAACTTCCTCCGCAGTCTATTACATGTATAGACCCGACCCTTCTAAAGTTCCCCATCAGGTCCGCTCAGCCAATGACTCGGTGTAAGGCTGAGGACCTGATGCGGAACATGAGAAGGGGCGGGTCTATACATGTATTACAAAGTGAGAGAAGTTCCCCATCGGGTCCGCCCCCTCGATATGTCGGACCCTGCCTATGTCATTGGCCTGAGCAGGGAACTTCCTTCACTGTGTAATTGACGTAGGCGGGGTCTGACATACCGAGGGGCGGACCTGATGGGGAACTTCCTTCACTGTGTAATACATGTATAGACTCTATACATGTATTACGCAGTGAAGGAAGTTCCCCATCAGGTCCGCCCCCTCGGTATGTCAGACCCCGCCTACGTCATTGGCCTGAGCGGGAAACTTCCTTCACTGTGTAAATTTAAATTAGGGGGCGGACCGGATGGGGAACTTCTCTCACTTTGTAATACATGTATAGACCCGCCCCTTCTCATGTTCCGCATCACTTTAGAAGGGGCGGGTCTATACATGTAATAGACTGCGGAGGAAGTTCCCCATCAGGTCCGCTCAGGCTCAGCCAATGACGGACAGCGCTGGACATCGGATCGCCGCGGGACACTGGATTTCTCCGCTGGAATGTTTTTTTTTTTTTAATAAAGGACTTTTTCAAGGTGTTTGTGTGGTTTTTTTTTTACATTTTTTGACACTGTACCCCTTACCAATTCACATAGGGGGGGGGGGGCGGGATCTGGGGGTCCGCTTTGTTAAAGGGGTCTTCCAGATTCTGATAAGCCCCCCGCCCGCAGACCCCCACAATCACCGGGCAAGGGTTGTGGGGATGAGGCCCTTGTCCCCATTAACATTGGGACATCCTCCCCATGTTGAGGGCATGTGGCCTGGTACGGTTCAGGAGGGAGGGGGGCCGCTCTCTCGTCCCCCCCTTTTCCCCTGTGGCCTGCCAGTTTGCGTGCTCGGATAAGGGTCTGGTATGGATTTTTGGGGGGACTCCACGCCATTTTTTTTAAAATTTGGGGTGGAGTTCCCCTTAAAATCCATGCCAGATCTGAAGGGCCTGGTATGGATATTTGGGGGAACTCCACGCATTTTTTTTTTAATTTGCGGCGGGGTTCCCCTTAATATCCATTCCAGACCTGAAGGGCCTGGTAATTGAATTCTGGGGGACCCCCACGCTTTTTTTTTTTTTTAATCAATGACTTTTCTATGTATTGATAAAAGCCGACAATTCATTGATAGCCGCGAGTGAGTTTTAAATGACTTTTTTTCCGTCAAAAATTAAATTTTTTGCAGGGACAGTTCTAAGCACGGGAAACATGCGCCACTTTACATGCATATCATACACACCCCCCACTTTTATTTTTTCATTTTAAGCATTATTAAAATCACTGCTCCCGAAAAAACGGCCGTTTTTAAAACTTCTTTTTTGCATTGATACATGTCCCCTGGGGCAGGACCCGGGTCCCCAAACCCTTTTTAGGACAATAACTTGTATATAAGCCTTTATAATTAGCACTTTAGATTTCGAACGTTCGAGTCCATTGTATTTAATAGGTTTCTAAAGTTCACACGAAAATTATGTCTGTTCGCAGGTTCTGGTGCGAACCGAACAGAGGGGTGTTCGGCTCATCCCCGATCCTTACAGGGATAGTGATGAAATCAGCCCTGTGATGGGACCGATGTCACCCAACGGGATTGTTTACAGGATTTGACTCCTGAATCCAGCAAGGGAATGGAATGGCAGGGGAGTGCAGGGAAGGTTATCATAAATGGGTGGGAGGATGTCGGCTTTTAAGATACTCTGCATGAGCTAAGTGAAAGTGTGTTGTTAAATTTATTTTCGAAGGCAGAATATTAATTTACATCACCAGTGTTTGTAGTATCTAAAACTAATAGAACCAATTTAGTCAAGTATTGTGTACTGATAACATCATTAAATTCTAATTCAATTAAATTCTTAAACAAAATAAATTCATTTTAAAAAGGCAAAATAAATTTATGCCTATTATTACATAAATACACTACAACAATCAGGGTTATCAACTATAAATCACAAGCCCATATGTATACTTAATGCAAATATATATTAACTATTATTTCTCCTGTATTTTAAATGAATACAGCATAATATTTGTCAGAATTTTTCAATAAATCCCAAAGGTTTATCTTTTTAATAAAGTACAGTGGAAAAACAAAAGACACAATTTAATTTATACACTGTAACTTATGATCTATTAACATCTCAAGCAGGTACACTGATGTAGATTTAATAAACTGAGCATTGCAAACGAAACAATATTTCCCATAGGTGTGATCAGTTTAGCAGATTGATGGGTGTCTGCCAGCTTTGCCAAACCCACTATTGCATTAAGCTGGCCTCCAGACACCTATGCAACCAAGCCCAACTTTTTCAAACAGATAAAAAGGGATGCTTTGATCTCTCAGTGCAAAGGGGCCCAGTCTCCTTCGTCTTATCTGTTTCTTTTGTTTCCTTCAAACTTCATCTTTTTAAACGCCATTATGAACAACTTTAGGCAAAAGCAAAGTGGTGGTGGTGGTGGTGGAGGCAGCAGGGGCTTTAGTGTATGTTCACTTGGTGGAGGAAGATCAGGTGGCTCTTATTCTGCAGGTGCATCATCACAAAGTCTCTATAACCTTGGTGGAAGAAGGAAAACTGCAGTCGCTTCATCTGTTCGTGTTGGGTCAAGCCATAGTGGAGGAGCATTTGGTGGTGCAGGAGGATGTGGTAGTGGTGCAGGAGGATATGGCGGTGGTGCAGGAGGATATGGCGGTGGTGCAGGAGGATATGGCGGTGGTGCAGGAGGATATGGCGGTGGTGGAGGAGGATATGGCGGTGGTGCAGGAGGATATGGCGGTGGTGGTGGAGCAGGAGGCTTTGGTGGTGGCGCAGGAGGCTTTGGTGGTGGCGCAGGAGGCTTTGGTGGAGGGGCAGGAGGACATGGAGGACATGGAGGAGGTCCCGGCTTCCCTGTGTGTCCTCCTGGTGGCATCCAGGAAGTGAGCATAAATCAAAGCCTTTTGAAACCACTTAATGTTGAAATAGATCGAAACATTCAAAAAGTGAAAACCGAGGAAAGGGAACAGATCAAAACTTTGAACAACAAATTTGCAAGTTTCATTGACAAGGTAAGAGTTGTTTTAATTGATTGTTTCCTGTTTTGAATTGATATTTTTTTATTCTTAGTGGACTTGGGCATAGGAAACTAACAGTACTGTCCTTTATGGTTACAGGTTAGGTTCTTGGAACAGCAAAACAAAGTACTTGAGACAAAATGGGAACTTTTACAAGAGCAAGGGCACAAAGGTGGCTCAAAAAAGCCTAGCTTAGATCCAATATTTGAGGCTTTCATAAGCCTTCTTTCTAGGCAGCTTGAAAGTCTATTAAGTGATAAAGGCCGTCTGGAGAATGAACAAAAGAATATGCAAGTAATGGTAGAAGACTACAAGAAAAAGTATGTATGCCTTGTCATTTGTCAGTCCATATTTCTAGTTTTACTGTTTAAAAATGTATATTATAATAAGGAAGATAGAGGATTTTTTTAGACTGTCAACGTATTTTGTCTATGCAGATATGAAGATGAAATTATTAAGCGTACAACAGCAGAAAATGACTTTGTGGTGCTTAAAAAGGTAAAACATATTTGCTAACTAACATCCTATTGATTACACAGTAATGTTAACCAAGATAAATAAAAAGTGTCTTTGTGGTGTAAATCTGCCATGCAAAGTGAGACGTTTTTGTGTTCCTTTTTTTCAGGATGTGGATGCTGCATTCATGGTCAAAACAGATTTGGAAATCAAGGTTGACTTGAGCAATGAGGAGTTGAACTTCTTGAGGATGCTATATGATGCTGTAAGAATGCTTACTTTATATTTAAACATGCTTAAAGCAAATGTATAGCCAAATACTTTTGTTTGCTTTCTATTGAGTGGAAAAAGGTAAAATCCCTGCTAGCTTATTTTTGCTATCTGTGTGCCATTTGGAAAATTCCAATACACTTTTCGTCTCAGAGATGCAACAGAAAGAATAAATCTCCCAAAGTAAGGAGGATAAAGAGTTGTCTCTGGATTTGTCTAATTTGATCCATGATTTGTATTTGCAGGAGCTTCAAAGTGCACAAGGAGGAACAGGTGACACCTCTGTCATTCTATCTATGGACAATAACCGGGACCTGTCTCTTGATGGAATACTGAGAGACGTAAAGAAACAATATGAAGCGGTTGCAGAGAGAAGCAAGGCTGAAACACAAGGCTTATTTGACCTTAAAGTAAGTTAATTTTATCTACTTTTTCACATACACTGAAACTCACAACAAGTAATTAGACCACACCCCTTAGCCTGTGTGGATAAGTTGCCAATGCAAGTTCAGACTTAGGAAACCAGTTATGAAATATTAATTAAGAAAGATTGTTATGTATAAAATGTAAATTGATGATCATATACACCTTTACTTTATTGTTATTAGAAGCTGTTGCCTGGAACTATATATATCTATAGATATATATATAGATATATATCTATAGATATATATATCATTTGAATTTCTTCATAATAGGCTAACATGTAGACAGATAGGTATGTAGATGTAGGTATGCATGTAGTAAAGGATGGCAAATGTAGGGAACCAGGAATTTGTATCTACAGGCTCCACATATGCTTACTGTAGTATTTTACTCGCAACCCCTTAGCTCATTCTTCATTATTCTTTTCATTTGAAACTTTACTGTGGAGCTTCTTTTCTTCATTTTAGTATCAGCAACTACAGGCTACAGCTGGAAAACAAGGAGACAACCTGAAGAACACCAAGAGTGAGATTGCAGAAATTAACCGTATGATGCAGAGGTTGAAAACTGAGATTGAGAATGTCAAAAAACAGGTATCTTGTTGATTTGTATTATTTTCTTTGCAAGGCTTAAGTCTCATTATACAACAACGTTTTATAAACTGTGTTGCAAAAAGATCCAAAAATTGTATTCAAATTAAACAAAATAAAGATCATTCAGCCTAAACAAAGACACTAAAATGACAGCAATATTCTGCAGATTGCAGCCCTTCAGACGTCCATTACTGAGGCCGAAAATCGTGGAGAACTTGCATTGAAGGATGCCCAGAAGAAGTTGGCTGACCTTGAGGCTGCTTTGCAGAAAGCCAAAGAAGACCTGGCCCGTCAAGTACGTGACTACCAAGCGCTACTAAGTGTCAAGATTTCCCTTGATGTGGAAATTGGCACATACGGAGTCCTGCTGGAAGGAGAAGAGGACAGGTGAGTTCAAGATCTTCTACCTAAAATGTAAACAGAAGGTTCAGCTTTCCCATAGGACTATCAAATGCTGTGAGCAGCAGGATAAGTCTTTAACTCATAGGTGCAGCTTGCAGGAGACTCATAGGTTCTGTAAGTAGGCAGTTTCTTAGGGTTGGATCCACTGTTTTGAGCCTTATAGCAAACAGGAAGAGAAAAGTTATGGCCATTAAAAAGTAGTATATCATGTCTTCATAGTCAAAAATAACTGACATTTTATGAAATAGTAATTGCTCTGAGAAAGCCAAAGGATAAAAAAAAATCTAAAATATATTTGCTTTATTGACTCTAGGGTGGTTGAAAGTCTACATTAAATGTATTTTTATATTAGTCCACTAAGGTTTATGTACAGCTTATGTCTGTTTCCTTTAAACTCTAGAGCCGTGTACACACGATCGGATATCCTATGGATTCTAATCGATTGTTTTTTCCATCGGAAATCCGATGAAACTGTCTTCCCTCAGTCTTGCCTACACACCATCAGTCAGAAAACCGACCGTTTCAAACGCGGTGACGTAAAACACTCCGATGAGCCGAGAAAAATGAAGTTCAATGCTTCTGAGCATGCCTCGACTTGATTCTGAGCATGCGTGGGTTTTTTATCCGATGGAGTTCCCCACAGACGATAGTAATTTGCTATCGGTTTTTTAACCATAGGATAAATGTAAAACATGTTCTATTTTTAAACACTGATGGAAAAAAGACAGATGGCCCATACACGATCGGTTTGTCCGATGAAAACAGTCCATCAGACTGTTTTCATCGGTAAAACCTATTGTGTGTACACGGCTTAACTGTTTTAATCATAGTCATATTAATGCCATGCCTGCCACTGATGATGTTATATAATGATCTAGTCCATGCCCCCAAGCTATTGTATTGTGAGGGTTAGCAAATCTTAGCAGAATATATATCAGAAATTTGTAATTAAATAGAGAGTATCCTACTTATAACAACAAAAGCAGTAAAAATTCACCCCATGGTGAAAACTAGACTAGACATTGACTAGAATGATGAAGTGTCTTACATTTGCAAAAAATATTATTAATTGTAGATGGAAATCAAAGACATATTGGATTAGATACATAAAGAGATAGGTCACCTAAAACAAATTATTCAGATTTGGTGCATGCTAAGATGTTAAACCATTTAACAAATTCTTATCGCTCTCAGTGACTCTGGAGGTCTTTGTTCACAAGCCAAAAGACTACTGAGGCCTTTATTAGTGGTGTGTCACTCTCCCAATTGGAACAGAAACAGAAATAACAACAAGAAGATCTTATTGCCACATTCCAAAAGGGACTAATAAGACTAGTTGGTAACAAACCTAAAAAGCAATTATTTGCATCAAAAAGGGAAGGGTTAATGGAGAACAAGCGTCAGTGAGAATTACATTGACAATGCATATTACAACGGATAAGATAACCATTTCAGCCTAATAATTTGAATATGGCTACAATCACGTCAAGCCTAATAATTGTAAATAAAACATTGTATTGCCTTTGCAGAATGTCTGGACATGTACAGAACAATGTGAGCATTTGTAAGTATATATTGGTTCTCTAACTACAGCTATTCCTGCTCTGTTATCTAAAACAAGAGAAAATAAAACTCTTATTATTCTTTCCAGCTGTGGTTGGTGGAGGTTCCTCAAGTATGTCTGGCGGAGGAGCTGGATATGGTGCTGGCGGAGGAGCTGGATATGGTTCTGGTGGAGGAGCTGGATATGGTGCTGGCGGAGGAGCTGGATATGGTGCTGGCGGAGGAGCTGGATATTGTGCTGGCGGAGGAGGCAGTGGATATGGTGCTGGCGGAGGAGGAAGTGGATATGGTGCTGGAGGAGGAAGTGGATATGGAGGATACAGCAGTGGTGGCGGCCAAGCAAGCAGCGGTTACTGCCAATCATCTCAAAGATCCACAGTGGTTGTGTCGACAACACAGGGCCCAGCCAAAAATATTTATTAAGGTGCCCCACTGTCATAGCACTAGTTTTCACCCTTCCAAGCCAAACTTTACTATACCTTTGTCAGTCTGCTCAAATGAGAGAAGCTTCCATATTCATCTTCAGTTGTATCAGCCTTGTCCAGTCCTTTTTGTTTTTCAGGATACGGCTAACTGTAATTTAAACAATCTATGCTTCCCCATCCCATCAACACAAAAACTGGTTATATGCAATAAGATGTTGATTGGCTAATTGCACTAATGTTATTAACTAACTTAACAGATGGACCATTCTTAAACAACCAATTTGGTAACATCTAGTAGGATGGTCCCCATATTGCACAGGTAAAATATTGCTGGTAAAAAAAAATGGTTATATAATGGCTCAAAATGTTACTTTGTATGTCCAGTTGCATAGTTCTCATTGATGGGTTAATTAACAAAAAAGTAATAAAGAACAGGTTTCTAGCATGAAAGGAAAACTGCACTACAGCATACACCAAGCAGAATATTGAACCGGATATCATGTGCCAAGGGTATCATGTAAGAATGTAACTGTACTTGAATGTATCCCTGTAAGTAAGACAAACTTCTACACTAGGTGTTGGCTGTAGCCAGTCCTATACATACCTGATTTTCTTTGTTTTGTGAAGTAATAGATGGTATCACTTCTGGGTGTTTGTTGTATATAAAATCCTTTATAATGCATTACTGGATTATCCAATACCAAACTTGCATCTCTTGTCTTTTCTTTATATCTTCAATAAACTGCACGTGGATTTCAAATCTGATGTGTTTCAATTTTTTATTTTTAAAGATTTTCAAACTTTTTTAGGAGCCCTAATAATTTATAGTATAGTAGTAGTGGTGAATTACATTGTCATTTGATACACCTAAGATCAGTGTACAGCAAAAACCATTTTGTAATCATAAACTCAAATTTTATTTGTTTTCATAGCATTAAAGAGTATCAGCCCAAGAACAACACATGTATATATTTATTTTCACCTGGTGATCCTGCCAATAACACACTTCCTGCCATAGGGTGACAACATTCACTCAAAATAACACTAGCTGAAAAAAAGGGCAGTGCAGGCAGAGTGCACAAAAAGTAATCCACTGACAAAATTTCTGGCATAATCAACACAACTTTTTTTGCAGATATAACAAAACACTTTTGATGGAATAGTTAACAGACTATAAGGGACAAAATAAAAGAAGTTAATTGTTTGGGTTTACGTACACTTTAATGCACTTTGACCACGCTCACTTCTTTTTGTACTTCTATATTAAGTCCAAAGGTATAAGGGTATAAAAGAAGTAATTTATATATCATCTCTTCCAAAAATAATAGTAATAGTTCATGGAGAATATAGGAGGAGAGAAAACTAAATATTCCTGTATGCTCATGTGACCAACTATGGATGCATGACTATTGATTTAAAGGCAATGATTCGGCCTAAAACATTGATTCAGTAATCTAGTTTGGAAGGGGGATTTCTGCAAAACATAAGGCCCCATTCCAAAATTGTGATTGTCTTCCCACAACATGGTCTATTAGCTATCTTTAGTCACAGCACATGACAGGTGCTTTACCCCTTTAAGACAGGTGGCAAGTGGTCTATACTAAAACAAGGGTGTTGCTTAGATTGTGAAATATATGGAACAGCCACGGGCACATAAATGATAGGAATTCAGTCATACATAAATGGTGTGTGTGGCTAGATTATGCTGCACAGTGGTAGCGACTTACTCCTAAAATAGTGCCTTACTATGCCATAAATGACAGTTTCCCAGACATGCATAAACCTCAAACATGATAATTTTTAGGAAATAAAACTCTTACATTACATATGCTTTTCTGCACATAACACATATTCATAGATCTATAATTTCGGCCTACCTTAAAGAAAAATGCCATTAAAGCATCCACTAACTGTTGAGACAATTAACGCTTTGGTCTGGAGCAAGGGCGGCCACTCCATTAGAGGCACAGGGGTGCCCACCCCTAATCCATGCGCCTGACCCCTAATCCACATGTAGGGCACCAGACTCATGGATTTCAATGTTTTTTTTTTTTTAAGCGCGTGATTAGAGCCTGAGGCTCTAATTGTTTTTTAAAAAAAGGGTGGGCTTGGGGCAAAAAGCACTGCGCCCTGAGACCACCCACTTGTGTGACATTAGAAAATTATATTCTCTAATGTCTTCCTGCTTCTCCTCCCGGCCAATCAGGCAATGGGTCCTGAGACTTGATTGGCCAGGGAGTCTTAGGACTACCGGCCAATCGGGTCTCAGGACCCACTTCCTGTTCAGCTGGGAGGAGAAGCAACTCCTTTTCAGCTGGGAGCCTGAAGCGAGGAGTAGCCTCCTAAGGTTAAGGACAGATTGATCGCCACCTTCCCATCTGATCACTGCCTTCCCATCCATCTCCTGCAGGGGGTGGGGGTCGTGGTTGTGCGAGTGAAGGGGGCAGGTTTGTTTGCCGCCACCCTAAAACATTAAGCACCAGCCACCACTGGTCAGGAGTATGTAATGTATCACACCCTAAGCTTTAAAGAGGAAGTAAACCCTGATGGATTTTACTTCCTGATTATTTCCCTGCAAAGGTAAAGCATAATGGGCCACTATGCATCGCATAGTAGCCCATTATGTGTCACTTACCTGAAACCGAAGCCTGTAAAGTCACCGTTGTCCCCACTAGCAGCGAGCGTCCATCTTCACCCCTCTTCCTTCTGGGGCCGTGATCTCTGGCTCTGTGACTGGCCGGAGTCGCGTGACATCACTCCCGCGCATGCGCGCGGGAGCCGCCAGTCACGGCATGACCCCCTTTAGAAACGGCACGATCGCCGTTTCTAAAGTGCGCCTGCACCCTTGTCTATGGCGCATGCATCTGTAAGACCGCTGCGCAAATACGGTGTGACATAAAGTATTGCAACGACCACCATTTTATTCTCTAGGGCAGGGGTAGGCAATCTCGGCCCTCCAGCTGTTTTAAAACTACAAGTCCCATGAGACATTGCACGACCCTGACAATCACAGACATGACTCCTACAGGTTAAAATTCCTGCAAATGTACTTGGATCACCCGTGAGGAATGCTTGTTTCTTAAGAAAAGTGGAGTTACTCTTTAAGTTTCAGAGCTAGGTTGAAGGTTAAAGGAAACCAGTCATGGGAGGCACATGGAGGCCGGCATTGTTCACCACTAGTGATGAGCCGAACACCCCCGGGTTCGGTTCGCACCAGAACCCGCGAACGGACCGAAAGTTCGAACGAACATTAGAACCCTATTAAATACAATGGATGCGAACGTTCGAATTCTAAAGTGCTAATTATAACAACTATTATGCATGTTATTGTCATAAATAGGGTTTGGGAACCCGGGTTGTGCACCAGGGGACATGTATCAATGCAAAAAGAAGTTTTAAAAACGGTCGTTTTTCGGGAGCAGTCATTTTAATGATGCATAAAGTGAAAAAAAAAAAGTCAAATATTCCTTTAAATATCGTACCTGGGGGGTGTCTAAAGTATGCCTGTGAAGTGCCACGTGTTTCCCGTGTTTAGAACTGTCCCTGCACAAAATGACACTTCTAAAGGAAAAAAAAGCCATTTAAAACTGCTTGCGGCTTTAATGTAATGTCTGGTCCCGGTAATATGGATGAAATTCTTTAAGAAAAATGGCATAGCTACCCCATGACCCCCCCCCTACCCCAGCCCATTACCAGCCCCTTTGGGTCTTGTATGGATATTAAGGGGAACCCCGCACATAAAATAAAAAAGGCCCTATATACTCTGAACAGCCGTATACAGGCGGTGCATACAAGACAGGGACTGTAGGTTTGTTCTTATGTAGAATCTGTTTGTAATTTTGAACAGGTACATTGTTGAAGTGTAGCTCCAGCCCAAAAATCTATTTTTAAACTTTTTGGGAAACATAGGTAAGGGTTATCACCCCTGTAACATTTGTTTTGCTGTCTGTGCCCCTGTTCAGAACATTTCACCTCACTTTCCGTCCCAATGACAACTGTTTTTGAAATGTGGTGTTTTTCTTGAAACAAGGATTGCTGATAAAGCATCAGTACAGATGAGACCCCTTTCTCCCATATTTATTCTTACAGGAGAGAATTTTCCTTTCTAGGGGTAGATTTCCTCTCACTTCCTGTTGTCTTCTTTCGTTTGCAAGTAGGAGTCGTTTGTAAGTTGGATGTTTGAAAGTAGGGACCTGCCGTATATACTCTGCAGAAATAGGCCCCTTAGTTGTTGGTGTTGGCACAACACTGTAAGCACTCAGTTACTCTTGGTTGGTGCTGGAACGCCCTGCTGTCAACTATTATATCAGGAATTTTAATTACATATAATTGTTGAACAGTGGTAGTAAAAATTGGGGCTTTGATGGTGGTGCTGGTGCCACAACACTGTAAGCCCTGACAGTTACTCTTGGTGGGTGCAGCAATGGGCCCTGCTGTGAATTATTAGATCAAGAATTGTAACATGCCCCTTTTGAACAGGGGCTGAAAAATTGGGCCTTTCGTGGTGGTGGTGGTGGTGGCGTTGCCACAAGACTGTAAGCCCTCAGAGTTACTCTTGGTGGGTGCAGCAATGGACCCTGCTGTGAATTATTAGATCAAGAATTGTAATTGCATGCCCCTGTTGAACAGGGGCTGAAAAATTGGGCCTTAGGCACTGGTGGCACAACACTACAACCCCTCACAGATACTGTACTTGGAGCACAGCAATGAGCCCTGTTGCAAAGTATTGCTTCAAAAATTGTAATGACACGCCCCTGTTAAACAGGGGCTGAAAAATTGGGCCTTAGGCACTGGTGCCACAACACTCCAACCCCTCACAGATACTGTACTTGGAGCACAGCAATGAGCCCTATGGCAAATTATTGCTAAAAAAATTGTAATTACACGCCCCTGTAAAACAGGGGCTGAAAAATTGGGCCTTAGCCACTGGTGGTGGCACCCATAAACAAAAATGATCTTCCAAGCTATCATCATCAATCGTATCATTGAGGACTCGGAGGAGGAGGATAGCCAGTCAACATAACAGCACAGGCACTCAGCATCAGCATCAGTCTTGAAGGG
Source organism: Rana muscosa (assembly GCA_029206835.1). NCBI lineage: Eukaryota > Metazoa > Chordata > Amphibia > Anura > Ranidae > Rana > Rana muscosa. The sequence goes on from CM055117.1 coordinate 919,826,826, forward strand.
ATGTGACATGTTAAAATCAATTAGTCTGTTATATCAGCATCAGGTGTGTGGTAGCTGGTGGTGATCCAAGACTGGTTCATCTTGATGAAAGTCAGTCGATCAACCGAGTCGGTGGACAGGCGCACCCTGTGATCCGTGACAAATCCTCCAGCAGCACTGAATGTGCGTTCCGAAAGAACGCTGGATGCAGGACAGGCCAGTAGCTCAATTGCATACTGTGCAAGCTCTGGCCAGTGATCCATCCTCAAGACCCAGTAAGCCAGAGGATTTTCGGTGGGGAAGGTGTCCAAGTCTGACCTTGCCCCTAGATATTCCTGCACCATGTTTATCAGACGCTGGCGATGGTTGCTGGAACCGATCATACTTTGGGGCTGCGGACTAAAGAATTGTCTGAACGCATCGGTCAGACGGCCACCTTCCCCACCGCTCCTTCTTTGACTGGCCGAAGCCTCAGCAACTCGTTGTCCAGGACCAGGAGTTTGTAACCTCCCAGTCTCTGGGAACGCGTTGCACAGACCTTTCTGCAAGGCCTCCCGGAGTTGTCTCATCCTCTGCTCCCTCTGCGACGGTAACATAAGGTCCGCAACCTTACCCTTGTACCGTGGATCAAGGAGAGTGGCCAGCCAGTAATGGTCCCTCTCCTTGATCCGAAGAATACGAGGATCCTTCCGCAGACTTTGCAGGATCAGGGAGGCCATGCAGCGTAGGTTTGCTGAGGCATTCGCTCCGGAGTCCTCTGGGTCACTAAGGACGACATGATCCGCAGCCACCTCCTCCCAGCCACGTACAAGTCCACTGGTTTCTTGGGACTGTAAATCATCCCTAAAAGACTGCTGCTGATGATGCTGAGTGCCAGCCTCCACCTCCATGCTGACACAATCCTCCTCCTCCTCCTCCTCCTCCTCCTCCTCCTCCTCTTCCTGTGCGATGGGTGGGACAGAAGGAACACTGTCTGGGTAAAGGGGGCCTTGAGAGGCAAGGAAGTCCTCCTCTTCCTGCCTCTGTTCTGCCTCAAGTGCCCTGTCCATTATTCCACGCAGCGTGTGCTCCAACAGGTGGACAAGAGGTACAGTGTCACTGATGCATGCACTGTCACTGCTCACCATCCTCGTGGCCTCCTCAAATGGTGCCAGGACAGTGCATGCATCCCTGATCATGCCCCACTGGCGTGGAGAAAAAAAACCAAGCTCCCCTGACCCTGTCCTGGTGCCGTAGTCGCACAGGTACTCATTGATGGCCCTCTGCTGCGTGTGCAGCCGCTGCAGCATGGCCAACGTTGAGTTCCACCTGGTGGGCATGTCACATATAAGGCGGTTCTTGGGCAGGTTCAACTCCTTTTGCAGCTCAGCCAGGCGAGCACTGGCATTATAAGATCTGCGGAAATGCACACAGACTTTCCTGGCCTGCCTCAGGACATCCTGTAAGCCCGGGTACCTGCCCAAGAACCGCTGCACCACCAGGTTAAGGACGTGAGCCACACAGGGCACATGGGTCAGTTGTCCCTGTCGGAGGGCGGAGAGGAGGTTGGTGCCATTGTCGCAAACCACCATTCCTGGCTTAAGCTGGCGTGGCGTCAACCACCTCTCGGCCTGGCCCTGCAGAGCAGACAGGACCTCTGCCCCAGTGTGGCTTCTGTCCCCCAAACACACCAGCGCAAGCACGGCATGGCATCTTTTTGCCTGCGTACTTGCGTAGCCCCGTGAACGGCTACGGAGCACCGCTGGTTCATAGGACAAACCACAGGAAGAGGCCATGGAGGAAGAAGAAGAGGAGGGGGTGGAGGAGAGAGGTGTGTCACAACCAGTAGTAGCATTTTGGAGGCGTGGCGGTGGGACAACCTCCAACACTACTGCACCTTGTCCTGCATCCTTCCCAGCTGCCAAAAGAGTGACCCAATGGGCCGTGAAAGAAAGGTAACGTCCCTGTCCATGCCTGCTGGACCATGAGTCAGCGGTAATATGCACCTTACCGCTGACCGCCCTGTCCAGCGAGGCCAAGACATTGCCTTCCACATGCCGGTAGAGAGCCGGAATAGCCTTCCGTGAGAAAAAGTGGCGTTTGGGAACCTGCCACTGAGGAACCGCACATTGCACAAACTCACGGAAGGGGGCCGAGTCTACCAACTGAAAAGGCAGCAGTTGAAGCGCTAGCAATTTAGCCAAGCTAGCATTCAACCGCTGGGCATGTGGATGGCTGGGAGTGAACTTCTTTCGACGGTCCAGCAGCTGGGGCAGGGAAATTTGCCTGCTAGAATCGGACGTCGGTGTACTGCTAGCAGAGTGGCCGCAAGTACTTGGCTGTGACACACCTAATTCTACACCTTCATTCCTCTCAGTGCATGTTTCAGAGAGGACTGAAGTTATAGTGGGGTTGGAGATCCCAGCTGATGTGGTGCAAGGAGAGGTCCGCTTTGTTCTTTGGTGTGGGTCTTTGAGGTAGGCTTGCCAACGAGCTGCATGGCAGGTCAACATATGTCTGGTCAGGCATGTGGTACCCAAGCGGCTGATGTTTTGGCCACGCGATATACGCTTGAGACATATGTTGCAAACAGCAGCTGTGCGATCTGATGCACTAGCCTCAAAAAAGGCCCACACCAAAGAACTTTTTGAATGACGGGCAGAGGCAGCGCCCTGCACAGGCGGAGCTCTGCGGTGTGATTCCGTCGGTGTACTGCCCTTACGCTGGCCACCAAAGGGCATCCTGCCTCGTTGGAGATGTGCCTCCTCCTCATCCTCCTCCTCCTCCTCTCTCCTATTAGGCACCCACGTGGAGTCAGTGACCTCATCATCACCTCCCTCCTCATCACTGGAGGCAATCTGGCAGTATGCTGCAGCTGCTGGAACATGACTGCCAGATTGGTGTCCTTCTTGAGCATCCCCTCTGTCTGCTCTCACGCTACTGCCTTCCTCTAGCTGGGTTTCATCATCAGACCCTTCGAAACGCTGGGCATCCTCCTGGAGCATGTACCCAACACTGTGCTGAAACAGTTCGGGGGACTCCTCAGGAGGAGGACATGGTGGGTCTAGGGAAGGAGTGACTGATGATGAGTAGTGATGAGCCGAACACCCCCGGGTTCGGTTCGCACCAGAACCCGCGAACGGACCGAAAGTTCGAACGAACATTAGAACCCTATTAAATACAATGGATGCGAACGTTCGAATTCTAAAGTGCTAATTATAAAAACTATTATGCATGTTATTGTCCTAAAAAGGGTTTGGGAACCCGGGTTCTGCACCAGGGGACATGTATCAATGCAAAAATAAGTTTTAAAAACGGTCGTTTTCCGGGAGCAGTCATTTTAATGATGCATAAAGTGAAAAAAAAAAAGTCAAATATTCCTTTAAATATCGTACCTGGGGGGTGTCTAAAGTATGCCTGTGAAGTGCCACGTGTTTCCCGTGTTTAGAACTGTCCCTGCACAAAATGACACTTCTAAAGGAAAAAAAAGCCATTTAAAACTGCTTGCGGCTTTAATGTAATGTCTGGTCCCGGTAATATGGATGAAAATCTTTAAGAAAAATGGCATAGCTACCCCATGACCCCCCCCCTACCCCAGCCCATTACCAGCCCCTTTGGGTCTTGTATGGATATTAAGGGGAACCCCGCACATAAAATAAAAAAGGCCCTATATACTCAGAACAGCCGTATACAGGCGGTGCATACAAGACAGGGACTGTAGGTTTGTTCTTATGTAGAATCTGTTTGTAATTTTGAACAGGTACATTGTTGAAGTGTAGCTCCAGACCAAAAATCTATTTTTAAACTTTTTGGAAAACATAGGTAAGGGTTATCACCCCTGTAACATTTGTTTTGCTGTCTGTGCCCCTGTTCAGAACATTTCACCTCACTTTCCGTCCTAATGACAACTGTTTTTGAAATGTGGTGTTTTTCTTGAAACAAGGATTGCTGATAAAGCATCAGTACAGAGGAGACACCTTTCTCCCATATTTATTCTTACAGGAGAGAATTTTCCTTCCTAGTGGTAGATTTCCTCTCACTTCCTGTTGTCTTCTTGCGTTTGCAAGTAGGAGTCGTTTGTAAGTTGGATGTTTGAAAGTAGGGACCTGCCGTATATACTCTGCAGAAATAGGCCCCTTAGTTGTTGGTGTTGGCACAACACTGTAAGCACTCACAGTTACTCTTGGTTGGTGCTGGAACGCCCTGCTGTCAACTATTATATCAGGAATTTTAATTACATATAATTGTTGAACAGTGGTAGTAAAAATTGGGCCTTTGATGGTGGTGCTGGTGCCACAACACTGTAAGCCCTGACAGTTACTCTTGGTGGGTGCAGCAATGGGCCCTGCTGTGAATTATTAGATCAAGAATTGTAATTACATGCCCCTGTTGAACAGGGGCTGAAAAATTGGGCCTTAGGCACTGGTGGCACAACACTGCAACCCTTCACAGATACTGTACTTGGAGCACAGCAATGAGCCCTGTTGCAAAGTATTGCTTCAAAAATTGTAATGACACGCCCCTGTTAAACAGGGGCTGAAAAATTGGGCCTTAGGCACTGGTGGCACAACACTGCAACTCCTCACAGATACTGTACTTGGAGCACAGCAATGAGCCCTGTTGCAAAGTATTGCTTCAAAAATTGTAATTACACGCCCCTGTTAAACAGGGGCTGAAAAATTGGGCGTTAGGCACTGGTGGCGGCACCCATAAACAAAAATGATCTTCCAAGCTATCATCATCAATCGTATCATTGAGGACTCGGAGGAGGAGGATAGCCAGTCAACATAACAGCACAGGCACTCAGCATCAGCATCAGTCTTGAAGGGATGTGACATTTTAAAATCAATTAGTCTGTTATATCAGCATCAGGTGTGTGGTAGCTGGTGGTGATCCAAGACTGGTTCATCTTGATGAAAGTCAGTCGATCAACCGAGTCGGTGGACAGGCGCACCCTGTGATCCGTGACAAATCCTCCAGCAGCACTGAATGTGCGTTCCGAAAGAACGCTGGATGCAGGACAGGCCAGTAGCTCAATTGCATACTGTGCAAGCTCTGGCCAGTGATCCATCCTCAAGACCCAGTAAGCCAGAGGATTTTCGGTGGGGAAGGTGTCCAAGTCTGACCTTGCCCCTAGATATTCCTGCACCATGTTTATCAGACGCTGGCGATGGTTGCTGGAACCGATCATACTTTGGGGCTGCGGACTAAAGAATTGTCTGAACGCATCGGTCAGACGGCCACCTTCCCCACCGCTCCTTCTTTGACTGGCCGAAGCCTCAGCAACTCGTTGTCCAGGACCAGGAGTTTGCAACCTCCCAGTCTCTGGGAACGCGTTGCACAGACCTTTCTGCAAGGCCTCCCGGAGTTGTCTCATCCTCTGCTCCCTCTGCGACGGTAACATAAGGTCCGCAACCTTACCCTTGTACCGTGGATCAAGGAGAGTGGCCAGCCAGTAATGGTCCCTCTCCTTGATCCGAAGAATACGAGGATCCTTCCGCAGACTTTGCAGGATCAGGGAGGCCATGCAGCGTAGGTTTGCTGAGGCATTCGCTCCGGAGTCCTCTGGGTCACTAAGGACGACATGATCCGCAGCCACCTCCTCCCAGCCACGTACAAGTCCACTGGTTTCTTGGGACTGTAAATCATCCCTAAAAGACTGCTGCTGATGATGCTGAGTGCCAGCCTCCACCTCCATGCTGACACAATCCTCCTCCTCCTCCTCCTCCTCCTCCTCCTCCTCTTCCTGTGCGATGGGTGGGACAGAAGGAACACTGTCTGGGTAAAGGGGGCCTTGAGAGGCAAGGAAGTCCTCCTCTTCCTGCCTCTGTTCTGCCTCAAGTGCCCTGTCCATTATTCCACGCAGCGTGTGCTCCAACAGGTGGACAAGAGGTACAGTGTCACTGATGCATGCACTGTCACTGCTCACCATCCTCGTGGCCTCCTCAAATGGTGCCAGGACAGTGCATGCATCCCTGATCATGCCCCACTGGCGTGGAGAAAAAAAACCAAGCTCCCCTGACCCTGTCCTGGTGCCGTAGTCGCACAGGTACTCATTGATGGCCCTCTGCTGCGTGTGCAGCCGCTGCAGCATGGCCAACGTTGAGTTCCACCTGGTGGGCATGTCACATATAAGGCGGTTCTTGGGCAGGTTCAACTCCTTTTGCAGCTCAGCCAGGCGAGCACTGGCATTATAAGATCTGCGGAAATGCACACAGACTTTCCTGGCCTGCCTCAGGACATCCTGTAAGCCCGGGTACCTGCCCAAGAAGCGCTGCACCACCAGGTTAAGGACGTGAGCCACACAGGGCACATGGGTCAGTTGTCCCTGTCGGAGGGCGGAGAGGAGGTTGGTGCCATTGTCGCAAACCACCATTCCTGGCTTAAGCTGGCGTGGCGTCAACCACCTCTCGGCCTGGCCCTGCAGAGCAGACAGGACCTCTGCCCCAGTGTGGCTTCTGTCCCCCAAACACACCAGCGCAAGCACGGCATGGCATCTTTTTGCCTGCGTACTTGCGTAGCCCCGTGAACGGCTACGGAGCACCGCTGGTTCATAGGACAAACCACAGGAAGAGGCCATGGAGGAAGAAGAAGAGGAGGGGGTGGAGGAGAGAGGTGTGTCACAACCAGTAGTAGCATTTTGGAGGCGTGGCGGTGGGACAACCTCCAACACTACTGCACCTTGTCCTGAATCCTTCCCAGCTGCCAAAAGAGTGACCCAATGGGCCGTGAAAGAAAGGTAACGTCCCTGTCCATGCCTGCTGGACCATGAGTCAGCGGTAATATGCACCTTACCGCTGACCGCCCTGTCCAGCGAGGCCAAGACATTGCCTTCCACATGCCGGTAGAGAGCCGGAATAGCCTTCCGTGAGAAAAAGTGGCGTTTGGGAACCTGCCACTGAGGAACCGCACATTGCACAAACTCACGGAAGGGGGCCGAGTCTACCAACTGAAAAGGCAGCAGTTGAAGCGCTAGCAATTTAGCCAAGCTAGCATTCAACCGCTGGGCATGTGGATGGCTGGGAGTGAACTTCTTTCGACGGTCCAGCAGCTGGGGCAGGGAAATTTGCCTGCTAGAATCGGACGTCGGTGTACTGCTAGCAGAGTGGGCGCAAGTACTTGGCTGTGACACACCTAATTCTACACCTTCATTCCTCTCAGTGCATGTTTCAGAGAGGACTGAAGTTATAGTGGGGTTGGAGATCCCAGCTGATGCGGTGCAAGGAGAGGTCCGCTTGGTTCTTTGGTGTGGGTCTTTGAGGTAGGCTTGCCAACGAGCTGCATGGCAGGTCAACATATGTCTGGTCAGGCATGTGGTACCCAAGCGGCTGATGTTTTGGCCACGCGATATACGCTTGAGACATATGTTGCAAACAGCAGCTGTGCGATCTGATGCACTAGCCTCAAAAAAGGCCCACACCAAAGAACTTTTTGAATGACGGGCAGAGGCAGCGCCCTGCACAGGCGTAGCTCTGCGGTGTGATTCCGTCGGTGTACTGCCCTTACGCTGGCCACCAAAGGGCATCCTGCCTCGTTGGAGATGTGCCTCCTCCTCATCCTCCTCCTCCTCCTCTCTCCTATTAGGCACCCACGTGGAGTCATTGACCTCATCATCCCCTCCCTCCTCATCACTGGAGCCAATCTGGCAGTATGCTGCAGCTGCTGGAACATGACTGCCAGATTGGTGTCCTTCTTGAGCATCCCCTCTGTCTGCTCTCACGCTACTGCCTTCCTCTAGCTGGGTTTCATCATCAGACCCTTCGAAACGCTGGGCATCCTCCTGGAGCATGTACCCAACACTGTGCTGAAACAGTTCGGGGGACTCCTCAGGAGGAGGACATGGTGGGTCTAGGGAAGGAGTGACTGATGATTTGTCTGACATTGATACCAGGGAAGACGACGCTTTGGCAGCTGCTTTTCCAGTACCCTGAGCCTGGGTGAGAGAGGATGAGGAGGAGGAGGAGGGCTTGGTCATCCACTCTACCAAGTCTTCGGCATGATGTGGCTCAACATGTCCAGCTGCCGAAAAGAAGGACAAGCGTGTCCCATGGCCATGTGCTGATGACAATGCACCGCGTCCACGACCAGCACTGTTGCCCCCAGACACAGAGCCTGCTTGCCCTCTTTTATTGCCTCCTGACTGTCTGCCTCTCCTTGTTTGCCTTCCAGACATTCTAATAGATGGCCTGCAGGGAGATGGGAAAAAAGCAATAAGGGCTACCTTCAGGTGTCCTTCTCTGTCCCTTGAAACAAGGACTTTCACAGTGAAAGAAACTGACACTGTCCCTACCTAGAGTTTTCTGTCCCTAGAATAAATGTTTTTTTTAATCACAATATAGCACAAGGACAATTCACTCAATGTCTCTCCAGGTCCCTGGAAACAAGGACTTGCAGAGTGAAAGAAACTGACACTGTCCCTACCTAGAGTTTTCTGTCCCTAGAATAAATGTTTTTTTTAAGCACAATATAGCACAAGGACAATTAACTCACTGTCCTTACAGGTCCCTGGAAACAAGGACTTGCAGAGTGAAAAAAAAAAAACACTCTCCCTACCTACAGTTTTCTGTCCCTAGAAAAAATGTTTTTTTTAAGCACAATATAGCACAAGGACAATTAACTCACTGTCCTTACAGGTCCCTGGAAACAAGGACTTGCAGAGTGAAAGAAAAAAAACACTCTCCCTACCTACAGTTTTCTGTCCCTAGAAAAAATGTTTTTTTTAATCACAATATAGCACAAGGAAAATTAACTCACTGTCCTTACAGGTCCCTGGAAACAAGGACTTGCAGAGTGAAAGAAAAAAAACACTCTCCCTACCTACAGTTTTCTGTCCCTAGAAAAAATGTTTTTTTTAATCACAATATAGCACAAGGAAAATTAACTCACTGTCCTTACAGGTCCCTGGAAACAAGGACTTGCAGAGTGAAAGAAACTGACACTGTCCCTACCTAGAGTTTTCTGTCCCTAGAATAAATGTTTTTTTTAAGCACAATATAGCACAAGGACAATTAACTCACTGTCCTTACAGGTCCCTGGAAACAAGGACTTGCAGAGTGAAAGAAAAAAAACACTCTCCCTACCTACAGTTTTCTGTCCCTAGAAAAAATGTTTTTTTTAATCACAATATAGCACAAGGAAAATTAACTCACTGTCCTTACAGGTCCCTGGAAACAAGGACTTGCAGAGTGAAAGAAACTGACACTGTCCCTACCTAGAGTTTTCTGTCCCTAGAATAAATGTTTTTTTTAAGCACAATATAGCACAAGGACAATTAACTCACTGTCCTTACAGGTCCCTGGAAACAAGGACTTGCAGAGTGAAAAAAAAAAAACACTCTCCCTACCTAGAGTTTTCTGTCCCTAGAAAAAATGTTTTTTTTAAGCACAATATAGCACAAGGACAATTAACTCACTGTCCTTACAGGTCCCTGGAAACAAGGACTTGCAGAGTGAAAGAAACTGACACTGTCCCTACCTAGAGTTTTCTGTCCCTAGAATAAATGTTTTTTTTAATCACAATATAGCACAAGGAAAATTAACTCACTGTCCTTACAGGTCCCTGGAAACAAGGACTTGCAGAGTGAAAGAAACTGACACTGTCCCTACCTAGAGTTTTCTGTCCCTAGAATAAATGTTTTTTTTAATCACAATATAGCACAAGGAAAATTAACTCACTGTCCTTACAGGTCCCTGGAAACAAGGACTTGCAGAGTGAAAGAAACTGACACTGTCCCTACCTAGAGTTTTCTGTCCCTAGAATAAATGTTTTTTTTAATCACAATATAGCACAAGGAAAATTAACTCACTGTCCTTACAGGTCCCTGGAAACAAGGACTTGCAGAGTGAAAGAAACTGACACTGTCCCTACCTAGAGTTTTCTGTCCCTAGAATAAATGTTTTTTTTAAGCACAATATAGCACAAGGACAATTAACTCACTGTCCTTACAGGTCCCTGGAAACAAGGACTTGCAGAGTGAAAGAAAAAAAACACTCTCCCTACCTACAGTTTTCTGTCCCTAGAAAAAATGTTTTTTTTAATCACAATATAGCACAAGGAAAATTAACTCACTGTCCTTACAGGTCCCTGGAAACAAGGACTTGCAGAGTGAAAGAAACTGACACTGTCCCTACCTAGAGTTTTCTGTCCCTAGAATAAATGTTTTTTTTAAGCACAATATAGCACAAGGACAATTAACTCACTGTCCTTACAGGTCCCTGGAAACAAGGACTTGCAGAGTGAAAGAAAAAAAACACTCTCCCTACCTACAGTTTTCTGTCCCTAGAAAAAATGTTTTTTTTAATCACAATATAGCACAAGGAAAATTAACTCACTGTCCTTACAGGTCCCTGGAAACAAGGACTTGCAGAGTGAAAGAAACTGACACTGTCCCTACCTAGAGTTTTCTGTCCCTAGAATAAATGTTTTTTTTAATCACAATATAGCACAAGGACAATTAACTCACTGTCCTTACAGGTCCCTGGAAACAAGGACTTGCAGAGTGAAAGAAACTGACACTGTCCCTACCTAGAGTTTTCTGTCCCTAGAATAAATGTTTTTTTTAAGCACAATATAGCACAAGGACAATTAACTCACTGTCCTTACAGGTCCCTGGAAACAAGGACTTGCAGAGTGAAAGAAACTGACACTGTCCCTACCTAGAGTTTTCTGTCCCTAGAATAAATGTTTTTTTTAATCACAATATAGCACAAGGAAAATTAACTCACTGTCCTTACAGGTCCCTGGAAACAAGGACTTGCAGAGTGAAAGAAACTGACACTGTCCCTACCTAGAGTTTTCTGTCCCTAGAATAAATGTTTTTTTTAAGCACAATATAGCACAAGGACAATTAACTCACTGTCCTTACAGGTCCCTGGAAACAAGGACTTGCAGAGTGAAAGAAAAAAAACACTCTCCCTACCTACAGTTTTCTGTCCCTAGAAAAAATGTTTTTTTTAATCACAATATAGCACAAGGAAAATTAACTCACTGTCCTTACAGGTCCCTGGAAACAAGGACTTGCAGAGTGAAAGAAACTGACACTGTCCCTACCTAGAGTTTTCTGTCCCTAGAATAAATGTTTTTTTTAATCACAATATAGCACAAGGACAATTAACTCACTGTCCTTACAGGTCCCTGGAAACAAGGACTTGCAGAGTGAAAGAAACTGACACTGTCCCTACCTAGAGTTTTCTGTCCCTAGAATAAATGTTTTTTTTAAGCACAATATAGCACAAGGACAATTAACTCACTGTCCTTACAGGTCCCTGGAAACAAGGACTTGCAGAGTGAAAGAAAAAAAACACTCTCCCTACCTACAGTTTTCTGTCCCTAGAAAAAATGTTTTTTTTAATCACAATATAGCACAAGGAAAATTAACTCACTGTCCTTACAGGTCCCTGGAAACAAGGACTTGCAGAGTGAAAGAAACTGACACTGTCCCTACCTAGAGTTTTCTGTCCCTAGAATAAATGTTTTTTTTAATCACAATATAGCACAAGGACAATTAACTCACTGTCCTTACAGGTCCCTGGAAACAAGGACTTGCAGAGTGAAAGAAACTGACACTGTCCCTACCTAGAGTTTTCTGTCCCTAGAATAAATGTTTTTTTTAATCACAATATAGCACAAGGACAATTAACTCACTGTCCTTACAGGTCCCTGGAAACAAGGACTTGCAGAGTGAAAGAAACTGACACTGTCCCTACCTAGAGTTTTCTGTCCCTAGAATAAATGTTTTTTTTAAGCACAATATAGCACAAGGACAATTAACTCACTGTCCTTACAGGTCCCTGGAAACAAGGACTTGCAGAGTGAAAGAAACTGACACTGTCCCTACCTAGAGTTTTCTGTCCCTAGAATAAATGTTTTTTTTAAGCACAATATAGCACAAGGACAATTAACTCACTGTCCTTACAGGTCCCTGGAAACAAGGACTTGCAGAGTGAAAGAAAAAAAAACACTCTCCCTACCTACAGTTTTCTGTCCCTAGAAAAAATGTTTTTTTTAATCACAATATAGCACAAGGAAAATTAACTCACTGTCCTTACAGGTCCCTGGAAACAAGGACTTGCAGAGTGAAAGAAACTGACACTGTCCCTACCTAGAGTTTTCTGTCCCTAGAATAAATGTTTTTTTTAAGCACAATATAGCACAAGGACAATTAACTCACTGTCCTTACAGGTCCCTGGAAACAAGGACTTGCAGAGTGAAAGAAAAAAAACACTCTCCCTACCTACAGTTTTCTGTCCCTAGAAAAAATGTTTTTTTTAATCACAATATAGCACAAGGAAAATTAACTCACTGTCCTTACAGGTCCCTGGAAACAAGGACTTGCAGAGTGAAAGAAACTGACACTGTCCCTACCTAGAGTTTTCTGTCCCTAGAATAAATGTTTTTTTTAATCACAATATAGCACAAGGACAATTAACTCACTGTCCTTACAGGTCCCTGGAAACAAGGACTTGCAGAGTGAAAGAAACTGACACTGTCCCTACCTAGAGTTTTCTGTCCCTAGAATAAATGTTTTTTTTAAGCACAATATAGCACAAGGACAATTAACTCACTGTCCTTACAGGTCCCTGGAAACAAGGACTTGCAGAGTGAAAGAAAAAAAACACTCTCCCTACCTACAGTTTTCTGTCCCTAGAAAAAATGTTTTTTTTAATCACAATATAGCACAAGGAAAATTAACTCACTGTCCTTACAGGTCCCTGGAAACAAGGACTTGCAGAGTGAAAGAAACTGACACTGTCCCTACCTAGAGTTTTCTGTCCCTAGAATAAATGTTTTTTTTAATCACAATATAGCACAAGGACAATTAACTCACTGTCCTTACAGGTCCCTGGAAACAAGGACTTGCAGAGTGAAAGAAACTGACACTGTCCCTACCTAGAGTTTTCTGTCCCTAGAATAAATGTTTTTTTTAATCACAATATAGCACAAGGACAATTAACTCACTGTCCTTACAGGTCCCTGGAAACAAGGACTTGCAGAGTGAAAGAAACTGACACTGTCCCTACCTAGAGTTTTCTGTCCCTAGAATAAATGTTTTTTTTAAGCACAATATAGCACAAGGACAATTAACTCACTGTCCTTACAGGTCCCTGGAAACAAGGACTTGCAGAGTGAAAGAAACTGACACTGTCCCTACCTAGAGTTTTCTGTCCCTAGAATAAATGTTTTTTTTAATCACAATATAGCACAAGGAAAATTAACTCACTGTCCTTACAGGTCCCTGGAAACAAGGACTTGCAGAGTGAAAGAAACTGACACTGTCCCTACCTAGAGTTTTCTGTCCCTAGAATAAATGTTTTTTTTAAGCACAATATAGCACAAGGACAATTAACTCACTGTCCTTACAGGTCCCTGGAAACAAGGACTTGCAGAGTGAAAGAAAAAAAACACTCTCCCTACCTACAGTTTTCTGTCCCTAGAAAAAATGTTTTTTTTAATCACAATATAGCACAAGGAAAATTAACTCACTGTCCTTACAGGTCCCTGGAAACAAGGACTTGCAGAGTGAAAGAAACTGACACTGTCCCTACCTAGAGTTTTCTGTCCCTAGAATAAATGTTTTTTTTAATCACAATATAGCACAAGGACAATTAACTCACTGTCCTTACAGGTCCCTGGAAACAAGGACTTGCAGAGTGAAAGAAACTGACACTGTCCCTACCTAGAGTTTTCTGTCCCTAGAATAAATGTTTTTTTTAAGCACAATATAGCACAAGGACAATTAACTCACTGTCCTTACAGGTCCCTGGAAACAAGGACTTGCAGAGTGAAAGAAAAAAAACACTCTCCCTACCTACAGTTTTCTGTCCCTAGAAAAAATGTTTTTTTTAATCACAATATAGCACAAGGAAAATTAACTCACTGTCCTTACAGGTCCCTGGAAACAAGGACTTGCAGAGTGAAAGAAACTGACACTGTCCCTACCTAGAGTTTTCTGTCCCTAGAATAAATGTTTTTTTTAATCACAATATAGCACAAGGACAATTAACTCACTGTCCTTACAGGTCCCTGGAAACAAGGACTTGCAGAGTGAAAGAAACTGACACTGTCCCTACCTAGAGTTTTCTGTCCCTAGAATAAATGTTTTTTTTAATCACAATATAGCACAAGGAAAATTAACTCACTGTCCTTACAGGTCCCTGGAAACAAGGACTTGCAGAGTGAAAGAAACTGACACTGTCCCTACCTAGAGTTTTCTGTCCCTAGAATAAATGTTTTTTTTAATCACAATATAGCACAAGGAAAATTAACTCACTGTCCTTACAGGTCCCTGGAAACAAGGACTTGCAGAGTGAAAGAAACTGACACTGTCCCTACCTAGAGTTTTCTGTCCCTAGAATAAATGTTTTTTTTAATCACAATATAGCACAAGGAAAATTAACTCACTGTCCTTACAGGTCCCTGGAAACAAGGACTTGCAGAGTGAAAGAAACTGACACTGTCCCTACCTAGAGTTTTCTGTCCCTAGAATAAATGTTTTTTTTAAGCACAATATAGCACAAGGACAATTAACTCACTGTCCTTACAGGTCCCTGGAAACAAGGACTTGCAGAGTGAAAGAAAAAAAACACTCTCCCTACCTACAGTTTTCTGTCCCTAGAAAAAATGTTTTTTTTAATCACAATATAGCACAAGGAAAATTAACTCACTGTCCTTACAGGTCCCTGGAAACAAGGACTTGCAGAGTGAAAGAAACTGACACTGTCCCTACCTAGAGTTTTCTGTCCCTAGAATAAATGTTTTTTTTAAGCACAATATAGCACAAGGACAATTAACTCACTGTCCTTACAGGTCCCTGGAAACAAGGACTTGCAGAGTGAAAGAAAAAAAACACTCTCCCTACCTACAGTTTTCTGTCCCTAGAAAAAATGTTTTTTTTAATCACAATATAGCACAAGGAAAATTAACTCACTGTCCTTACAGGTCCCTGGAAACAAGGACTTGCAGAGTGAAAGAAACTGACACTGTCCCTACCTAGAGTTTTCTGTCCCTAGAATAAATGTTTTTTTTAATCACAATATAGCACAAGGACAATTAACTCACTGTCCTTACAGGTCCCTGGAAACAAGGACTTGCAGAGTGAAAGAAACTGACACTGTCCCTACCTAGAGTTTTCTGTCCCTAGAATAAATGTTTTTTTTAAGCACAATATAGCACAAGGACAATTAACTCACTGTCCTTACAGGTCCCTGGAAACAAGGACTTGCAGAGTGAAAGAAACTGACACTGTCCCTACCTAGAGTTTTCTGTCCCTAGAATAAATGTTTTTTTTAATCACAATATAGCACAAGGAAAATTAACTCACTGTCCTTACAGGTCCCTGGAAACAAGGACTTGCAGAGTGAAAGAAACTGACACTGTCCCTACCTAGAGTTTTCTGTCCCTAGAATAAATGTTTTTTTTAAGCACAATATAGCACAAGGACAATTAACTCACTGTCCTTACAGGTCCCTGGAAACAAGGACTTGCAGAGTGAAAGAAAAAAAACACTCTCCCTACCTACAGTTTTCTGTCCCTAGAAAAAATGTTTTTTTTAATCACAATATAGCACAAGGAAAATTAACTCACTGTCCTTACAGGTCCCTGGAAACAAGGACTTGCAGAGTGAAAGAAACTGACACTGTCCCTACCTAGAGTTTTCTGTCCCTAGAATAAATGTTTTTTTTAATCACAATATAGCACAAGGACAATTAACTCACTGTCCTTACAGGTCCCTGGAAACAAGGACTTGCAGAGTGAAAGAAACTGACACTGTCCCTACCTAGAGTTTTCTGTCCCTAGAATAAATGTTTTTTTTAAGCACAATATAGCACAAGGACAATTAACTCACTGTCCTTACAGGTCCCTGGAAACAAGGACTTGCAGAGTGAAAGAAAAAAAACACTCTCCCTACCTACAGTTTTCTGTCCCTAGAAAAAATGTTTTTTTTAATCACAATATAGCACAAGGAAAATTAACTCACTGTCCTTACAGGTCCCTGGAAACAAGGACTTGCAGAGTGAAAGAAACTGACACTGTCCCTACCTAGAGTTTTCTGTCCCTAGAATAAATGTTTTTTTTAATCACAATATAGCACAAGGACAATTAACTCACTGTCCTTACAGGTCCCTGGAAACAAGGACTTGCAGAGTGAAAGAAACTGACACTGTCCCTACCTAGAGTTTTCTGTCCCTAGAATAAATGTTTTTTTTAAGCACAATATAGCACAAGGACAATTAACTCACTGTCCTTACAGGTCCCTGGAAACAAGGACTTGCAGAGTGAAAGAAACTGACACTGTCCCTACCTAGAGTTTTCTGTCCCTAGAATAAATGTTTTTTTTAATCACAATATAGCACAAGGAAAATTAACTCACTGTCCTTACAGGTCCCTGGAAACAAGGACTTGCAGAGTGAAAGAAACTGACACTGTCCCTACCTAGAGTTTTCTGTCCCTAGAATAAATGTTTTTTTTAATCACAATATAGCACAAGGAAAATTAACTCACTGTCCTTACAGGTCCCTGGAAACAAGGACTTGCAGAGTGAAAGAAACTGACACTGTCCCTACCTAGAGTTTTCTGTCCCTAGAATAAATGTTTTTTTTAAGCACAATATAGCACAAGGACAATTAACTCACTGTCCTTACAGGTCCCTGGAAACAAGGACTTGCAGAGTGAAAGAAAAAAAACACTCTCCCTACCTACAGTTTTCTGTCCCTAGAAAAAATGTTTTTTTTAATCACAATATAGCACAAGGAAAATTAACTCACTGTCCTTACAGGTCCCTGGAAACAAGGACTTGCAGAGTGAAAGAAACTGACACTGTCCCTACCTAGAGTTTTCTGTCCCTAGAATAAATGTTTTTTTTAATCACAATATAGCACAAGGACAATTAACTCACTGTCCTTACAGGTCCCTGGAAACAAGGACTTGCAGAGTGAAAGAAACTGACACTGTCCCTACCTAGAGTTTTCTGTCCCTAGAATAAATGTTTTTTTTAAGCACAATATAGCACAAGGACAATTAACTCACTGTCCTTACAGGTCCCTGGAAACAAGGACTTGCAGAGTGAAAGAAAAAAAACACTCTCCCTACCTACAGTTTTCTGTCCCTAGAAAAAATGTTTTTTTTAATCACAATATAGCACAAGGAAAATTAACTCACTGTCCTTACAGGTCCCTGGAAACAAGGACTTGCAGAGTGAAAGAAACTGACACTGTCCCTACCTAGAGTTTTCTGTCCCTAGAATAAATGTTTTTTTTAATCACAATATAGCACAAGGACAATTAACTCACTGTCCTTACAGGTCCCTGGAAACAAGGACTTGCAGAGTGAAAGAAACTGACACTGTCCCTACCTAGAGTTTTCTGTCCCTAGAATAAATGTTTTTTTTAAGCACAATATAGCACAAGGACAATTAACTCACTGTCCTTACAGGTCCCTGGAAACAAGGACTTGCAGAGTGAAAGAAAAAAAACACTCTCCCTACCTACAGTTTTCTGTCCCTAGAAAAAATGTTTTTTTTAATCACAATATAGCACAAGGAAAATTAACTCACTGTCCTTACAGGTCCCTGGAAACAAGGACTTGCAGAGTGAAAGAAACTGACACTGTCCCTACCTAGAGTTTTCTGTCCCTAGAATAAATGTTTTTTTTAATCACAATATAGCACAAGGACAATTAACTCACTGTCCTTACAGGTCCCTGGAAACAAGGACTTGCAGAGTGAAAGAAACTGACACTGTCCCTACCTAGAGTTTTCTGTCCCTAGAATAAATGTTTTTTTTAAGCACAATATAGCACAAGGACAATTAACTCACTGTCCTTACAGGTCCCTGGAAACAAGGACTTGCAGAGTGAAAGAAACTGACACTGTCCCTACCTAGAGTTTTCTGTCCCTAGAATAAATGTTTTTTTTAAGCACACTATAGCAGAAGCACAAAACACACTGACACTCTCCCTACCTATCCTTCTCTTTCCCTAAACTAAAGGAATCCAGGTTAAGCAAGAAAGAAATAACAGTCACTGTCCCTGCCTATGCTACTCTATCCCTGCTCCGGAACACACTACACTAGGCCGCCGTGCTGGCGGCCTTTTATAGTGTGGGGCGTGTACTAAACACCCTCAGCAATAATTGGCCACAGGCATCCTGCCTGTGGCCAATCATTGCTCTCCTCGCTGCCGGCGCTGTGATTGGCCAAGCATGCGGGGTCACAGTGCATGCTTGGCCAATCACAGCGCCTGGATGACACTGCGATGGCGTAGTGCATTGTGGGCCGTTCGCGTCACTCGAATTTGGCGCGAACGGCCCAAATCGTTCGATCTTCGTCGAACGATCGAACAGCCAATGTTCGAGTCGAACGTATGTTCGACTCGAACACGAAGCTCATCCCTAATGATGAGTCTGACATTGATACCAGGGAAGAGGACGCTTTGGCAGCTGCTTTTCCAGTACCCTGAGCCTGGGTGAGAGAGGATGAGGAGGAGGAGGAGGGCTTGGTCATCCACTCTACCAAGTCTTCGGCATGATGTGGCTCAACATGTCCAGCTGCCGAAAAGAAGGACAAGCGTGTCCCATGGCCATGTGCTGATGACAATGCACCGCGTCCACGACCAGCACTGTTGCCCCCAGACACAGAGCCTGCTTGCCCTCTTTTATTGCCTCCTGACTGTCTGCCTCTCCTTGTTTGCCTTCCAGACATTCTAATAGATGGCCTGCAGGGAGATGGGAAAAAAGCAATAAGGGCTACCTTCAGGTGTCCTTCTCTGTCCCTTGAAACAAGGACTTTGACAGTGAAAGAAACTGACACACTCTCCCTACCTACAGTTTTCTGTCCCTAGAAAAAATGTTTTTTTTAAGCACAATTTAGCACAAGGAGAATTACCTCACTGTCCTTCCAGGTCCCTGGAAACAAGGACTTTGGCAGTGAAAGAAACTGACACACTCTCCCTACCTACAGTTTTCTGTCCCTAGAAAAAATGTTTTTTTTAAGCACAATTTAGCACAAGGAGAATTACCTCACTGTCCTTCCAGGTCCCTGGAAACAAGGACTTTGACAGTGAAAGAAACTGACACACTCTCCCTACCTACAGTTTTCTGTCCCTAGAAAAAATGTTTTTTTTAAGCACAATTTAGCACAAGGAGAATTACCTCACTGTCCTTCCAGGTCCCTGGAAACAAGGACTTTGACAGTGAAAGAAACTGACACACTCTCCCTACCTACAGTTTTCTGTCCCTAGAAAAAATGTTTTTTTTAAGCACAATTTAGCACAAGGAGAATTACCTCACTGTCCTTCCAGGTCCCTGGAAACAAGGACTTTGACAGTGAAAGAAACTGACACACTCTCCCTACCTACAGTTTTCTGTCCCTAGAAAAAATGTTTTTTTTAAGCACAATTTAGCACAAGGAGAATTACCTCACTGTCCTTCCAGGTCCCTGGAAACAAGGACTTTGACAGTGAAAGAAACTGACACACTCTCCCTACCTACAGTTTTCTGTCCCTAGAAAAAATGTTTTTTTTAAGCACAATATAGCACAAGGAGAATTCACTCACTGTCCTTCCAGGTCCCTGGAAACAAGGACTTTGACAGTGAAAGAAACTGACACACTCTCCCTACCTACAGTTTTCTGTCCCTAGAAAAAATGTTTTTTTAAGCACAATTTAGCACAAGGAGAATTACCTCACTGTCCTTCCAGGTCCCTGGAAACAAGGACTTTGACAGTGAAAGAAACTGACACACTCTCCCTACCTACAGTTTTCTGTCCCTAGAAAAAATGTTTTTTTTAAGCACAATTTAGCACAAGGAGAATTACCTCACTGTCCTTCCAGGTCCCTGGAAACAAGGACTTTGACAGTGAAAGAAACTGACACACTCTCCCTACCTACAGTTTTCTGTCCCTAGAAAAAATGTTTTTTTTAAGCACAATATAGCACAAGGAGAATTCACTCACTGTCCTTCCAGGTCCCTGGAAACAAGGACTTTGACAGTGAAAGAAACTGACACACTCTCCCTACCTACAGTTTTCTGTCCCTAGAAAAAATGTTTTTTTTAAGCACAATTTAGCACAAGGAGAATTACCTCACTGTCCTTCCAGGTCCCTGGAAACAAGGACTTTGACAGTGAAAGAAACTGACACACTCTCCCTACCTACAGTTTTCTGTCCCTAGAAAAAATGTTTTTTTTAAGCACAATTTAGCACAAGGAGAATTACCTCACTGTCCTTCCAGGTCCCTGGAAACAAGGACTTTGGCAGTGAAAGAAACTGACACACTCTCCCTACCTACAGTTTTCTGTCCCTAGAAAAAATGTTTTTTTTAAGCACAATTTAGCACAAGGAGAATTACCTCACTGTCCTTCCAGGTCCCTGGAAACAAGGACTTTGGCAGTGAAAGAAACTGACACACTCTCCCTACCTACAGTTTTCTGTCCCTAGAAAAAATGTTTTTTTTAAGCACAATTTAGCACAAGGAGAATTACCTCACTGTCCTTCCAGGTCCCTGGAAACAAGGACTTTGACAGTGAAAGAAACTGACACACTCTCCCTACCTACAGTTTTCTGTCCCTAGAAAAAATGTTTTTTTTAAGCACAATTTAGCACAAGGAGAATTACCTCACTGTCCTTCCAGGTCCCTGGAAACAAGGACTTTGACAGTGAAAGAAACTGACACACTCTCCCTACCTACAGTTTTCCGTCCCTAGAAAAAATGTTTTTTTTAAGCACAATTTAGCACAAGGAGAATTACCTCACTGTCCTTCCAGGTCCCTGGAAACAAGGACTTTGACAGTGAAAGAAACTGACACACTCTCCCTACCTACAGTTTTCTGTCCCTAGAAAAAATGTTTTTTTTAAGCACAATTTAGCACAAGGAGAATTACCTCACTGTCCTTCCAGGTCCCTGGAAACAAGGACTTTGACAGTGAAAGAAACTGACACACTCTCCCTACCTACAGTTTTCTGTCCCTAGAAAAAATGTTTTTTTTAAGCACAATTTAGCACAAGGAGAATTACCTCACTGTCCTTCCAGGTCCCTGGAAACAAGGACTTTGACAGTGAAAGAAACTGACACACTCTCCCTACCTACAGTTTTCTGTCCCTAGAAAAAATGTTTTTTTTAAGCACAATATAGCACAAGGAGAATTCACTCACTGTCCTTCCAGGTCCCTGGAAACAAGGACTTTGACAGTGAAAGAAACTGACACACTCTCCCTACCTACAGTTTTCTGTCCCTAGAAAAAATGTTTTTTTTAAGCACAATTTAGCACAAGGAGAATTACCTCACTGTCCTTCCAGGTCCCTGGAAACAAGGACTTTGACAGTGAAAGAAACTGACACACTCTCCCTACCTACAGTTTTCTGTCCCTAGAAAAAATGTTTTTTTTAAGCACAATATAGCACAAGGAGAATTCACTCACTGTCCTTCCAGGTCCCTGGAAACAAGGACTTTGACAGTGAAAGAAACTGACACACTCTCCCTACCTACAGTTTTCTGTCCCTAGAAAAAATGTTTTTTTAAGCACAATTTAGCACAAGGAGAATTACCTCACTGTCCTTCCAGGTCCCTGGAAACAAGGACTTTGACAGTGAAAGAAACTGACACACTCTCCCTACCTACAGTTTTCTGTCCCTAGAAAAAATGTTTTTTTTAAGCACAATTTAGCACAAGGAGAATTACCTCACTGTCCTTCCAGGTCCCTGGAAACAAGGACTTTGGCAGTGAAAGAAACTGACACACTCTCCCTACCTACAGTTTTCTGTCCCTAGAAAAAATGTTTTTTTTAAGCACAATTTAGCACAAGGAGAATTACCTCACTGTCCTTCCAGGTCCCTGGAAACAAGGACTTTGGCAGTGAAAGAAACTGACACACTCTCCCTACCTACAGTTTTCTGTCCCTAGAAAAAATGTTTTTTTTAAGCACAATTTAGCACAAGGAGAATTACCTCACTGTCCTTCCAGGTCCCTGGAAACAAGGACTTTGACAGTGAAAGAAACTGACACACTCTCCCTACCTACAGTTTTCTGTCCCTAGAAAAAATGTTTTTTTTAAGCACAATTTAGCACAAGGAGAATTACCTCACTGTCCTTCCAGGTCCCTGGAAACAAGGACTTTGACAGTGAAAGAAACTGACACACTCTCCCTACCTACAGTTTTCTGTCCCTAGAAAAAATGTTTTTTTTAAGCACAATTTAGCACAAGGAGAATTACCTCACTGTCCTTCCAGGTCCCTGGAAACAAGGACTTTGACAGTGAAAGAAACTGACACACTCTCCCTACCTACAGTTTTCTGTCCCTAGAAAAAATGTTTTTTTTTAAGCACAATTTAGCACAAGGAGAATTACCTCACTGTCCTTCCAGGTCCCTGGAAACAAGGACTTTGACAGTGAAAGAAACTGACACACTCTCCCTACCTACAGTTTTCTGTCCCTAGAAAAAATGTTTTTTTTAAGCACAATTTAGCACAAGGAGAATTACCTCACTGTCCTTCCAGGTCCCTGGAAACAAGGACTTTGACAGTGAAAGAAACTGACACACTCTCCCTACCTACAGTTTTCTGTCCCTAGAAAAAATGTTTTTTTTAAGCACAATATAGCACAAGGAGAATTCACTCACTGTCCTTCCAGGTCCCTGGAAACAAGGACTTTGACAGTGAAAGAAACTGACACACTCTCCCTACCTACAGTTTTCTGTCCCTAGAAAAAATGTTTTTTTTAAGCACAATTTAGCACAAGGAGAATTACCTCACTGTCCTTCCAGGTCCCTGGAAACAAGGACTTTGACAGTGAAAGAAACTGACACACTCTCCCTACCTACAGTTTTCTGTCCCTAGAAAAAATGTTTTTTTTAAGCACAATTTAGCACAAGGAGAATTACCTCACTGTCCTTCCAGGTCCCTGGAAACAAGGACTTTGACAGTGAAAGAAACTGACACACTCTCCCTACCTACAGTTTTCTGTCCCTAGAAAAAATGTTTTTTTTAAGCACAATATAGCACAAGGAGAATTCACTCACTGTCCTTCCAGGTCCCTGGAAACAAGGACTTTGACAGTGAAAGAAACTGACACACTCTCCCTACCTACAGTTTTCTGTCCCTAGAAAAAATGTTTTTTTTAAGCACAATTTAGCACAAGGAGAATTACCTCACTGTCCTTCCAGGTCCCTGGAAACAAGGACTTTGACAGTGAAAGAAACTGACACACTCTCCCTACCTACAGTTTTCTGTCCCTAGAAAAAATGTTTTTTTTAAGCACAATTTAGCACAAGGAGAATTACCTCACTGTCCTTCCAGGTCCCTGGAAACAAGGACTTTGGCAGTGAAAGAAACTGACACACTCTCCCTACCTACAGTTTTCTGTCCCTAGAAAAAATGTTTTTTTTAAGCACAATTTAGCACAAGGAGAATTACCTCACTGTCCTTCCAGGTCCCTGGAAACAAGGACTTTGACAGTGAAAGAAACTGACACACTCTCCCTACCTACAGTTTTCTGTCCCTAGAAAAAATGTTTTTTTTAAGCACAATTTAGCACAAGGAGAATTACCTCACTGTCCTTCCAGGTCCCTGGAAACAAGGACTTTGACAGTGAAAGAAACTGACACACTCTCCCTACCTACAGTTTTCTGTCCCTAGAAAAAATGTTTTTTTTAAGCACAATTTAGCACAAGGAGAATTACCTCACTGTCCTTCCAGGTCCCTGGAAACAAGGACTTTGACAGTGAAAGAAACTGACACACTCTCCCTACCTACAGTTTTCTGTCCCTAGAAAAAATGTTTTTTTTAAGCACAATTTAGCACAAGGAGAATTACCTCACTGTCCTTCCAGGTCCCTGGAAACAAGGACTTTGACAGTGAAAGAAACTGACACACTCTCCCTACCTACAGTTTTCTGTCCCTAGAAAAAATGTTTTTTTTAAGCACAATATAGCACAAGGAGAATTCACTCACTGTCCTTCCAGGTCCCTGGAAACAAGGACTTTGACAGTGAAAGAAACTGACACACTCTCCCTACCTACAGTTTTCTGTCCCTAGAAAAAATGCTTTTTTTAAGCACAATTTAGCACAAGGAGAATTACCTCACTGTCCTTCCAGGTCCCTGGAAACAAGGACTTTGACAGTGAAAGAAACTGACACACTCTCCCTACCTACAGTTTTCTGTCCCTAGAAAAAATGTTTTTTTTAAGCACAATTTAGCACAAGGAGAATTACCTCACTGTCCTTCCAGGTCCCTGGAAACAAGGACTTTGACAGTGAAAGAAACTGACACACTCTCCCTACCTACAGTTTTCTGTCCCTAAAAAAAATGTTTTTTTTAAGCACAATTTAGCACAAGGAGAATTACCTCACTGTCCTTCCAGGTCCCTGGAAACAAGGACTTTGACAGTGAAAGAAACTGACACACTCTCCCTACCTACAGTTTTCTGTCCCTAGAAAAAATGTTTTTTTTAAGCACAATTTAGCACAAGGAGAATTACCTCACTGTCCTTCCAGGTCCCTGGAAACAAGGACTTTGGCAGTGAAAGAAACTGACACACTCTCCCTACCTACAGTTTTCTGTCCCTAGAAAAAATGTTTTTTTTAAGCACAATTTAGCACAAGGAGAATTACCTCACTGTCCTTCCAGGTCCCTGGAAACAAGGACTTTGACAGTGAAAGAAACTGACACACTCTCCCTACCTACAGTTTTCTGTCCCTAGAAAAAATGTTTTTTTTAAGCACAATTTAGCACAAGGAGAATTACCTCACTGTCCTTCCAGGTCCCTGGAAACAAGGACTTTGACAGTGAAAGAAACTGACACACTCTCCCTACCTACAGTTTTCTGTCCCTAGAAAAAATGTTTTTTTTAAGCACAATTTAGCACAAGGAGAATTACCTCACTGTCCTTCCAGGTCCCTGGAAACAAGGACTTTGACAGTGAAAGAAACTGACACACTCTCCCTACCTACAGTTTTCTGTCCCTAGAAAAAATGTTTTTTTTAAGCACAATTTAGCACAAGGAGAATTACCTCACTGTCCTTCCAGGTCCCTGGAAACAAGGACTTTGACAGTGAAAGAAACTGACACACTCTCCCTACCTACAGTTTTCTGTCCCTAGAAAAAATGTTTTTTTTAAGCACAATTTAGCACAAGGAGAATTACCTCACTGTCCTTCCAGGTCCCTGGAAACAAGGACTTTGACAGTGAAAGAAACTGACACACTCTCCCTACCTACAGTTTTCTGTCCCTAGAAAAAATGTTTTTTTTAAGCACAATTTAGCACAAGGAGAATTACCTCACTGTCCTTCCAGGTCCCTGGAAACAAGGACTTTGACAGTGAAAGAAACTGACACACTCTCCCTACCTACAGTTTTCTGTCCCTAGAAAAAATGTTTTTTTTAAGCACAATTTAGCACAAGGAGAATTACCTCACTGTCCTTCCAGGTCCCTGGAAACAAGGACTTTGACAGTGAAAGAAACTGACACACTCTCCCTACCTACAGTTTTCTGTCCCTAGAAAAAATGTTTTTTTTAAGCACAATATAGCACAAGGAGAATTCACTCACTGTCCTTCCAGGTCCCTGGAAACAAGGACTTTGACAGTGAAAGAAACTGACACACTCTCCCTACCTACAGTTTTCTGTCCCTAGAAAAAATGTTTTTTTTAAGCACAATTTAGCACAAGGAGAATTACCTCACTGTCCTTCCAGGTCCCTGGAAACAAGGACTTTGACAGTGAAAGAAACTGACACACTCTCCCTACCTACAGTTTTCTGTCCCTAGAAAAAATGTTTTTTTTAAGCACAATTTAGCACAAGGAGAATTACCTCACTGTCCTTCCAGGTCCCTGGAAACAAGGACTTTGACAGTGAAAGAAACTGACACACTCTCCCTACCTACAGTTTTCTGTCCCTAGAAAAAATGTTTTTTTTAAGCACAATATAGCACAAGGAGAATTCACTCACTGTCCTTCCAGGTCCCTGGAAACAAGGACTTTGACAGTGAAAGAAACTGACACACTCTCCCTACCTACAGTTTTCTGTCCCTAGAAAAAATGTTTTTTTTAAGCACAATTTAGCACAAGGAGAATTACCTCACTGTCCTTCCAGGTCCCTGGAAACAAGGACTTTGACAGTGAAAGAAACTGACACACTCTCCCTACCTACAGTTTTCTGTCCCTAGAAAAAATGTTTTTTTTAAGCACAATTTAGCACAAGGAGAATTACCTCACTGTCCTTCCAGGTCCCTGGAAACAAGGACTTTGGCAGTGAAAGAAACTGACACACTCTCCCTACCTACAGTTTTCTGTCCCTAGAAAAAATGTTTTTTTTAAGCACAATTTAGCACAAGGAGAATTACCTCACTGTCCTTCCAGGTCCCTGGAAACAAGGACTTTGACAGTGAAAGAAACTGACACACTCTCCCTACCTACAGTTTTCTGTCCCTAGAAAAAATGTTTTTTTTAAGCACAATTTAGCACAAGGAGAATTACCTCACTGTCCTTCCAGGTCCCTGGAAACAAGGACTTTGACAGTGAAAGAAACTGACACACTCTCCCTACCTACAGTTTTCTGTCCCTAGAAAAAATGTTTTTTTTAAGCACAATTTAGCACAAGGAGAATTACCTCACTGTCCTTCCAGGTCCCTGGAAACAAGGACTTTGACAGTGAAAGAAACTGACACACTCTCCCTACCTACAGTTTTCTGTCCCTAGAAAAAATGTTTTTTTTAAGCACAATTTAGCACAAGGAGAATTACCTCACTGTCCTTCCAGGTCCCTGGAAACAAGGACTTTGACAGTGAAAGAAACTGACACACTCTCCCTACCTACAGTTTTCTGTCCCTAGAAAAAATGTTTTTTTTAAGCACAATTTAGCACAAGGAGAATTACCTCACTGTCCTTCCAGGTCCCTGGAAACAAGGACTTTGACAGTGAAAGAAACTGACACACTCTCCCTACCTACAGTTTTCTGTCCCTAGAAAAAATGTTTTTTTTAAGCACAATTTAGCACAAGGAGAATTACCTCACTGTCCTTCCAGGTCCCTGGAAACAAGGACTTTGACAGTGAAAGAAACTGACACACTCTCCCTACCTACAGTTTTCTGTCCCTAGAAAAAATGTTTTTTTTAAGCACAATTTAGCACAAGGAGAATTACCTCACTGTCCTTCCAGGTCCCTGGAAACAAGGACTTTGACAGTGAAAGAAACTGACACACTCTCCCTACCTACAGTTTTCTGTCCCTAGAAAAAATGTTTTTTTTAAGCACAATATAGCACAAGGAGAATTCACTCACTGTCCTTCCAGGTCCCTGGAAACAAGGACTTTGACAGTGAAAGAAACTGACACACTCTCCCTACCTACAGTTTTCTGTCCCTAGAAAAAATGTTTTTTTTAAGCACAATTTAGCACAAGGAGAATTACCTCACTGTCCTTCCAGGTCCCTGGAAACAAGGACTTTGACAGTGAAAGAAACTGACACACTCTCCCTACCTACAGTTTTCTGTCCCTAGAAAAAATGTTTTTTTTAAGCACAATTTAGCACAAGGAGAATTACCTCACTGTCCTTCCAGGTCCCTGGAAACAAGGACTTTGACAGTGAAAGAAACTGACACACTCTCCCTACCTACAGTTTTCTGTCCCTAGAAAAAATGTTTTTTTTAAGCACAATTTAGCACAAGGAGAATTACCTCACTGTCCTTCCAGGTCCCTGGAAACAAGGACTTTGACAGTGAAAGAAACTGACACACTCTCCCTACCTACAGTTTTCTGTCCCTAGAAAAAATGTTTTTTTTAAGCACAATTTAGCACAAGGAGAATTACCTCACTGTCCTTCCAGGTCCCTGGAAACAAGGACTTTGACAGTGAAAGAAACTGACACACTCTCCCTACCTACAGTTTTCTGTCCCTAGAAAAAATGTTTTTTTTAAGCACAATATAGCACAAGGAGAATTCACTCACTGTCCTTCCAGGTCCCTGGAAACAAGGACTTTGACAGTGAAAGAAACTGACACACTCTCCCTACCTACAGTTTTCTGTCCCTAGAAAAAATGTTTTTTTTAAGCACAATTTAGCACAAGGAGAATTACCTCACTGTCCTTCCAGGTCCCTGGAAACAAGGACTTTGACAGTGAAAGAAACTGACACACTCTCCCTACCTACAGTTTTCTGTCCCTAGAAAAAATGTTTTTTTTAAGCACAATTTAGCACAAGGAGAATTACCTCACTGTCCTTCCAGGTCCCTGGAAACAAGGACTTTGGCAGTGAAAGAAACTGACACACTCTCCCTACCTACAGTTTTCTGTCCCTAGAAAAAATGTTTTTTTTAAGCACAATTTAGCACAAGGAGAATTACCTCACTGTCCTTCCAGGTCCCTGGAAACAAGGACTTTGACAGTGAAAGAAACTGACACACTCTCCCTACCTACAGTTTTCTGTCCCTAGAAAAAATTTTTTTTTTAAGCACAATTTAGCACAAGGAGAATTACCTCACTGTCCTTCCAGGTCCCTGGAAACAAGGACTTTGACAGTGAAAGAAACTGACACACTCTCCCTACCTACAGTTTTCTGTCCCTAGAAAAAATGTTTTTTTTAAGCACAATTTAGCACAAGGAGAATTACCTCACTGTCCTTCCAGGTCCCTGGAAACAAGGACTTTGACAGTGAAAGAAACTGACACACTCTCCCTACCTACAGTTTTCTGTCCCTAGAAAAAATGTTTTTTTTAAGCACAATTTAGCACAAGGAGAATTACCTCACTGTCCTTCCAGGTCCCTGGAAACAAGGACTTTGACAGTGAAAGAAACTGACACACTCTCCCTACCTACAGTTTTCTGTCCCTAGAAAAAATGTTTTTTTTAAGCACAATTTAGCACAAGGAGAATTACCTCACTGTCCTTCCAGGTCCCTGGAAACAAGGACTTTGACAGTGAAAGAAACTGACACACTCTCCCTACCTACAGTTTTCTGTCCCTAGAAAAAATGTTTTTTTTAAGCACAATTTAGCACAAGGAGAATTACCTCACTGTCCTTCCAGGTCCCTGGAAACAAGGACTTTGACAGTGAAAGAAACTGACACACTCTCCCTACCTACAGTTTTCTGTCCCTAGAAAAAATGTTTTTTTTAAGCACAATTTAGCACAAGGAGAATTACCTCACTGTCCTTCCAGGTCCCTGGAAACAAGGACTTTGACAGTGAAAGAAACTGACACACTCTCCCTACCTACAGTTTTCTGTCCCTAGAAAAAATGTTTTTTTTAAGCACAATATAGCACAAGGAGAATTCACTCACTGTCCTTCCAGGTCCCTGGAAACAAGGACTTTGACAGTGAAAGAAACTGACACACTCTCCCTACCTACAGTTTTCTGTCCCTAGAAAAAATGTTTTTTTTAAGCACAATTTAGCACAAGGAGAATTACCTCACTGTCCTTCCAGGTCCCTGGAAACAAGGACTTTGACAGTGAAAGAAACTGACACACTCTCCCTACCTACAGTTTTCTGTCCCTAGAAAAAATGTTTTTTTTAAGCACAATTTAGCACAAGGAGAATTACCTCACTGTCCTTCCAGGTCCCTGGAAACAAGGACTTTGGCAGTGAAAGAAACTGACACACTCTCCCTACCTACAGTTTTCTGTCCCTAGAAAAAATGTTTTTTTTAAGCACAATTTAGCACAAGGAGAATTACCTCACTGTCCTTCCAGGTCCCTGGAAACAAGGACTTTGACAGTGAAAGAAACTGACACACTCTCCCTACCTACAGTTTTCTGTCCCTAGAAAAAATGTTTTTTTTAAGCACAATTTAGCACAAGGAGAATTACCTCACTGTCCTTCCAGGTCCCTGGAAACAAGGACTTTGACAGTGAAAGAAACTGACACACTCTCCCTACCTACAGTTTTCTGTCCCTAGAAAAAATGTTTTTTTTAAGCACAATTTAGCACAAGGAGAATTACCTCACTGTCCTTCCAGGTCCCTGGAAACAAGGACTTTGACAGTGAAAGAAACTGACACACTCTCCCTACCTACAGTTTTCTGTCCCTAGAAAAAATGTTTTTTTTAAGCACAATTTAGCACAAGGAGAATTACCTCACTGTCCTTCCAGGTCCCTGGAAACAAGGACTTTGACAGTGAAAGAAACTGACACACTCTCCCTACCTACAGTTTTCTGTCCCTAGAAAAAATGTTTTTTTTAAGCACAATTTAGCACAAGGAGAATTACCTCACTGTCCTTCCAGGTCCCTGGAAACAAGGACTTTGACAGTGAAAGAAACTGACACACTCTCCCTACCTACAGTTTTCTGTCCCTAGAAAAAATGTTTTTTTTAAGCACAATTTAGCACAAGGAGAATTACCTCACTGTCCTTCCAGGTCCCTGGAAACAAGGACTTTGACAGTGAAAGAAACTGACACACTCTCCCTACCTACAGTTTTCTGTCCCTAGAAAAAATGTTTTTTTTTAAGCACAATATAGCACAAGGAGAATTCACTCACTGTCCTTCCAGGTCCCTGGAAACAAGGACTTTGACAGTGAAAGAAACTGACACACTCTCCCTACCTACAGTTTTCTGTCCCTAGAAAAAATGTTTTTTTTAAGCACAATTTAGCACAAGGAGAATTACCTCACTGTCCTTCCAGGTCCCTGGAAACAAGGACTTTGACAGTGAAAGAAACTGACACACTCTCCCTACCTACAGTTTTCTGTCCCTAGAAAAAATGTTTTTTTTAAGCACAATATAGCACAAGGAGAATTCACTCACTGTCCTTCCAGGTCCCTGGAAACAAGGACTTTGACAGTGAAAGAAACTGACACACTCTCCCTACCTACAGTTTTCTGTCCCTAGAAAAAATGTTTTTTTTAAGCACAATATAGCACAAGCACAAAACACACTGACACTCTCCCTACCTATCCTTCTCTTTCCCTAAACTAAAGGAATCCAGGTTAAGCAAGAAAGAAATAAAAGTCACTGTCCCTGCCTATGCTGCTCTATCCCTGCTCCGGAACACACTACACTAGGCCGCCGTGCTGGCGGCCTTTTATAGTGTGGGGCGTGTACTAAACCCCCCTCAGCAATAATTGGCCACAGGCATCCTGCCTGTGGCCAATCATTGCTCTCCTCGCTGCCGGCGCTGTGATTGGCCAAGCATGCGGGGTCACAGTGCATGCTTGGCCAATCACAGCGCCTGGATGACACTGCGATGGCGTAGTGCATTGTGGGCCGTTCGCGTCACTCGAATTTGGCGCGAACGGCCCAAATCGTTCGATCTTCGTCGAACGATCGAACAGCCGATGTTCGAGTCGAACGTATGTTCGACTCGAAACGAAGCTCATCCCTATTCACCACTCCTTTTGAACAAATGTGTTGTCTGTCTTTCATGCTGATTCTTTGACTTAAGTATTATGAATTGCTGACCTGAGACAAATATGCAGAGAGAGACTTCTGACCTATCTCTGACTATCTCAGTCTGAATACTTGATCCAAAGCAGTTAATAAAAATTTACTGAAAACACAGGGTCAGTATAAGGCCCTTTTCACACATGGTGGACTCTGTCCAGTGGATCCACCTGCTTAGCGGGGGATCTCTCTGCTGATTCCCGCTAAGGAGGCAGGTGACAGGTCCGTATCCGCTCCGCAATGCAGGGTGGACACAGAAAGACAAAACCAGAGACAATTCCAAGCTCAACTCACTAACCAGTCTGCAAAAAATCTGAGGAAAACGCTTGGACAGCCGCACTCCAAAAAAGGTTCTTTTATTTAAAACAAAAGCACAAACAACATGCCACAGCAAAAAAAACAGCAAGTATGAGCTGACGTTTCGCACTGCGATTCAGTGCTTAATCATAGCTCACTAACCAGTCTGCTTACCAACTGAATTAACCTGTCCAACAGTATGTGTTAAAAACAGGGGTTTAGTTAACACACATTTACAAACGCATGTGTAAGCTGCAAGGCATCTTCACGGTACCCTGTATCACCTGCAGTACTAACCTTCTAAATTTATGAGGGTCTCTTCAATGGAAGCACATGTATTCTAACGTATAGATAAGGGGCATGTGGACCTGGAGGTGGCCCAATCCTTCTTAAAGGCACGGGGGCACATTGAACACCCAGCACATAGCACAATGGCAGCAAAGGTGCTCAGCGTGTCCCCTGACCAAATTTACACCAGTAACAAAGAGATGGCCCCTACCTATAAATGGCCTTCAGAGCAAGGAGAACATGGAAGGGCAAACGCATAAAAGAAAAAACTTGAGAAAATTCCAAGCTCAACTCACCAACCAGTCTGCTTACCCACCGAATTAACCTGTCCAATAGTATGCATTAAAAACAGGGGTTCAGTTAGCACACATTTGCAAACGGTCGGATGAAACCCCCCCCCCCCCATCCGACTGTCATTCAATCGATGCATAGGGAACAGATTCCCACCTGTCTGTTTTTGGTGGCCCGCATCGGATTCTGGTGGGTGCCAGCAAACCCATGTCTACTGACATCCGCCGCTCCAAAGAGAGCTATGGATAATCCTAGGGTTGTCCCGATACCGATACTAGTATCGGTATCGGTAACGATACTGAGCATTTCCCCAAGTACTTGTACTCGGGGGAAATGCTCCGATGCTTCACCCGATACCTGGGCAGTCAGGGATGATCGGTGCGGCGGGGGGAAGTTTCAAGCACTGGTCTCCCTGTATACATTTCAATACAACTGACAGCTTCTCCCCCCGGAGCCCCCCCTTTCAGCTGCTTTAGCGAAATATATACAGCGGCGATCGGTGCTTCTAAACTCCCCCCAAAGCCGCACCGATCACCGCTGACTGTCCCTGTAACCCCCTCCGTGCTGTTGCTGCTGTCCTTCTTCATGATCTGTGTCCCGTGTCCTCCTCCGTGATGCTGCTCTCCCCCTTCGCATTCTGTGTCCCCCTCCATGCTGCTCTCCCCCTCCGGGTTCGTTGTCCCCTCCGTGCTGCTGTCCGCGCTCCGTGTCCCACTCCTGCTGCTCTCCCCCTCCGTGCTCCGTGTCCCCTCCATGTCCTCCTCCACTCCCTCTGTCCTCGATCTGTCAGGATGGAGAGCGGAGGTAGGAGCCGCTAAACCCGGCTCCTACCTTTTCTGAATGAACAGAGTCATCACTGACTCTGTCCATTCATAGAACTGAAACATCGTAACCTGTGTTTACGATGCTTCAGTTTATGAATGGAGAGGAGCCTCCTGTCCATTCATTTTATCTGAGGCTGCAGAGAAATGGACTGGGGGATCTGTGTCCCTAGTCCCTTTCTCTGTCTCAAAGGGGAGATGTCAGGGGTCTGTTAAGACCCCTGAAATCTCACCAAAGCCCCCCCAACAGGTGTAAAAAAATAAAATAAAAAATTGCAATAAATAAAAAAAATGAATTGAAAAAAATAATAAAAATGTGAATAAAAAAAACACACTCACACAATCCAACCCCCCCCCCCCCCCCACCAAAAAAAAAAAGAAGAAAGCACTGTAAAAAAACATAACAAAAAAATCGTAAAAAAAATAAAAAAAAAAAAATAAATAAAAAAAAAAAAATACTGACACATGTGCCACTGTCACGTGACATTGAAAAAAAAGTATCGGTAATCGGTATCGGCGAGTACTTGAAAAACAGTATCGGTACTTGTACTCGGTCTTAAAAAAGTGGTATCGGGACAACCCTAGATAATCCGATTGGGTCAACCTGAAAAACGGACAGGTGGACTCGATCGAAACGTTTGTGTAAAAAGGGGCATACCAGTCAGTCAACTAGCATTTAAAAAAGGTCAGCAGCACTTGAATCTTGTAAGGTTTATTGTAAGGGGGGATTTAAATGTTAATTTATCAGTTAGGTTATATATTGGGTCTTTGAAGGTTTAAATGTTAGGGTCAGGATAAAGTTAGTTGTCAGTTTGTTGGGAGGTGCCAAATGTTCATTGCATTTCATTGTTACATAGTTACAAAGTTAATCTGGTTGATTTGGGTAGCTGGTCATTGCTTCCTTACTGGTGAATCAAATGAGCACTATATTATCTTTTCACATCCACACATTTTTAAGGGTGGAACCATACGACGAATAGTAGTGATGTCAGCACGTCATTTGGGGACACGGTGGTGACTACCGCTGTAGAGACAAGCTCAGTGGGGTAGGAGACGCCGTAACGATGCCCGATCAAGTTTGCTGACTATATGTGAATATTTGCCAATTTTATATGCATATTTTGTAAGTGCAAGTTTAAAAGGGGGGAGCTTTTTGGAAGCAAATTAAAGTTTGCAGCCTTAATTGGCTTTTTTCTTTTTACACCCAGATAGGGTGTGTATGTTTAAATTTCACTGCCACATGAGCGCTTGTTTATTAGGAACGGGCTCTTTTGTTTAATACAGCTGGGTTCACACTATACGACACGACTTTCATCCTACTTTGCTCTGCGACATCTGTCCTACATTGGTCCGACATTGGTCCGACATTGGTCCGACATCCATCCGACATTCATGAACAGGATACTACTTTGATCCGACATTGTGCTAGTCTGACTTGTCCTTTGACCAATCAAAACAATCCCAGGGTGAGATAAATTCCTTTTACTGCTGCTGTAATCACAATGTCGGATGCCAAAGTCGTATGGTTAGGACAAGGATCCGACTTTGATCCGACTTCAATGATAGTCAATGGGCTGAAGTAGGATCAAAGTCGGACAGAAGTAGTACAGGGAGAATTTTTAATGTCGGACCGACATGTGTCGGACCAGTTAAGACGGCTCCCATAGGGAAACATTGATTTTCACACGTCATGCGACATG
The DNA here is from genome assembly GCA_029206835.1 of Rana muscosa. Classification (NCBI taxonomy): domain Eukaryota; kingdom Metazoa; phylum Chordata; class Amphibia; order Anura; family Ranidae; genus Rana; species Rana muscosa. The sequence continues at coordinate 919,861,537 of CM055117.1, forward strand.
AGCTCCTAATGTCGGAGCGTTTGTCGCCCCAGTGTGAACCAGCACTTAATGTCGGACCGACATGTGTCGGACCAGTTAAGACGGCTCTCATAGGGATTCATTGATTTTCACACGTCATGCGACATGAGCTCCTAATGTCGGAGCGTTTGTCGCCCCAGTGTGAACCAGGCCTAATACAGAGCCATGTATAAGAATCTAGAAAATCCTCATAGATTGGACTTTAGTGGCAACGTGGTTGGATGCAGTAATTTATCACTCATATAGTGCCATATAGTATAAAAGTAAAATAACAGAATAAAAACATTTTATAGCAACTATACACAGGCTATTCTTATATCTCCTCTATTTTCGATGAGTTGGATATGTAGTGTTCCCACCATCTATGGGTCACCAATTAGATCCCAAAAATTTGTCCCAAAATGGTGGATACCCAACACCTTTCAAGGACCATTTTTCTTCTTCTTTAGGGGTATAGAAAAACCCAAAAAGGGGACTATGCTCTATAATAGAAACATACCATTAGCTATATTGTAGATAGATACTGTACATTATAAAATTATACCACTTGCAGGAAGGTAAGTATTACATGTTGCAATGTAGTATAGCATTATATCAGAATAGCCATAGTTAAAGAGTAAGTTCACCTTTGTTCACAATTTTTTTCCTAAATTCCTGCTCCTCTATGTACCAATATAGCATTCATGTACTCTTTTTGCAAAAATATCAACGCTATCCATTAAATCTACATACACTTACTTTACTTGTCCTCATCCATGTTTCCAGACGTATCCATTAGTAATATCTTTCTTCCTTATCAGACTTTAGGTTATGACACAGGAAGGAGTTGACCAGCTGACCTCATTAGCACACACCCTGCATCATCCACCCTCCCATTCCCAGGTGCAATTTTTTTAAATGAAATGCAAGCAATCAGTGTTCTCACTAAATACACAATATTAAATCAGATTGCATAGTGTATGGCCATCTTTATACAAGTACATAGGAGGGAGTGGACAGAAACACTCAGCTGTGAAGCCCTGTACACATCTCTGCATAGCGGGAAATCGCATTCCCACATGTGTTTTTCTTTTTTTTTAGCGAGGTGGGGAGGCGTTTTGGAGCATTTTCATTTATCACACATCAGACAGCCCATCCATCTGAATGGGCTGCCCTACATGCAGCAATCGCCCCAAAAAAGCTTCCGATTTTTTTTTTTACAGCGGAGCTTGTTGAGTTTTTTACTGCGTTTTTTGTGCAGTGCATTTCTGAAATGCAAGGAAACGCACAGATGTGAATGGAGCCTCATTGTTCTTGTATAATTGCACTAATTTTACTTTCAGGCCCCATTCACATCTAGCATAGTGGGAGTGCACGTTTTGTGGCTCGTTTTTCCTGTGACACACATAGGGAAGCCTGTTCATTTCAATGGGCTGCACTACATGTGATTAATGGGACATTTTGACGTTTTGTGGGTTGTGTGTTTTTTAATGTGTGTTTTGCAGCATTTGCCCCTCGTTTGCTTCTGTGTTTGGTGTGCCGTTAACAATTAATGGCACTGAAAGTGCAACTAGTAATTTTAGGTGTATAAACATGGCCATACACTATACAATCTGATTTTACAATCTCCTTAAGATTTACTAAGTTTGTATAAATGGAGGAAACACCTACAGTATCTAGCCAACCACTCTGTATCCAATCAGGCAGGCCCTTACACTACATAGTTGATGGTAGATCTAAAGAAGATTATACAATTATATTGTATAGTGTATAGTGAACTTTACAGAACCCAGGAGACCCTTCTCCTGTTTTCAATACTACAGCTCTATCCACATAGGCTGTTATCTTATCTCCTGCACACTTCAAAATGCCAAATGAAAGATCTATGCAAGATTAAACTTAAAGGCTAAGATCCCCTTTGTTCACCGTTTTTTCCCCTTTAAATTCCAGCTCCCCAGTGTACCAATATAGCATTAACCACTTAACGACCGCTCACTGTATATATACGTCGGCAGAATGGCACGGACAGGCACAATCACGTACCTGTACGTGCCTGCCTTCGTATAGTTGGGGGGTCCAATCGGACCCCCCTTCTATACAGTGAGCGGTGGTTCTCGGTGCGGGAGCGATCCGTGATGAGGGGACGGCCATTTGTTTCCGGCCACCCCCTCGCGATCGCTCCCGGCGAATGAAAAGCTTCCTCTGCCTGTGTAATGTTTACACAGGCAGGAGGAAGTGATGTCATCTCTCATGCGGAGCTCACATATACCGAACGCCGCATGAGAGAAGACACAGAGGTTAGTGCACTAAACAGCACACTGACACCAGGACACATAGGCACACGATCGCCCCCCTCAGGCCCCCCCAGACACCCCCAGATCCCCCCCCCAGTCACAGTGTCACTGATTGCAGTGACCATTTATTTACTGATCACTGCAATCAGTGACATTTGTGACTGTAAAAGTGTCAGGGCAGAGTGTTTTAGGTCCAGTGTAGCCCCCTAACCCCCCCTCTAATAAAGGTTTAACCCCTTGATCGCCCCCCAGGTAACCCTTTCAACCCCTAGCACCGCTGTCACTAAGCGATCGTTTTTCTGATCGCTGTATTAGTGTTGGTGATGCCGATAGGTAGCCAGTTATTTTTTTTAGGTTCGCCGCAGGTTTTCATAGCGTCAGGTACCCCCATATATTACCTAATAAAGGTTTACCCCTTGATCGCCCCCCCAGGTAACCCTTTCACCCCCTTTTGCCAGTGTCACTAAGCAATCGTTTTTCTGATCGCTGTCTTAGTGTCGGTGATGCCGATAGGTAGCCAGTTATTTTTTTTAGGTTCGCCGCAGGTTTTTATAACGTCAGGTACCCCCATATATTACCTAATAATGGTTTAACCCTTGATCGCCCCCCAGGTAACCCTTTCACCCCCTTTTGCCAGTGTCACTAAGTGATCGTTTTTCTGATCGCTGTATTAGTTATGCTGGTGCCGATAGGTAGCCAGTTATTTTTTTTAGGTTCGCCGCCGGTTTTTATAGCGTCAGGTACCCCCATATATTACCTAATAAAGGTTTAACCCCTTGATCGCCCCCCCCAGCTAACCCTTTCACCCCCTTTTGCCAGTGTCACTAAGCAATCATTTTTCTGATCGCTGTCTTAGTGTCGGTGATGCCGATAGGTAGCCAGTTATTTTTTTTAGGTTCGCCGCAGGTTTTTATAGCGTTAGGTACCCCCATATATTACCTAATAAAGGTTTAACTCCTTGATAGCCCCCCAGGTAACCCTTTCACCCCCTTTTGCCAGTGTCACTAAGCGATCGTTTTTCTGATCGCTGTATTAGTTATGCTGGTGCCGATAGGTAGCCAGTTATTTTTTTTAGGTTCGCCGCAGGTTTTTATAACGTCAGGTACCCCCATATATTATCTAATAAAGGTTTTAACCCCCTAATTGCCCCTAGTTAACCCTTTCACCAGTGATCATCGTATAAGTGTTACTAGTGACACTGGTTAGCCAGTTAGTTATTTTGTTATTTAGGTTCCCCGTCAGGTTTTTATATAGCGTCAGGTACCCCCATATATTACCTAATAAAGGTTTAACCCCCTGATTGCTCCTAGTTAACCCTTTCACCAGTGATCATCATATAAGTGTTACGGGTGACGCTGGTTAGTTAGTTTGCTTTTTATAGTGTCAGGGCACCCGCCGTATATAACCCAATAAAGGTTTAACCCCCTGATCGCCCGGCGGGTGATATAAATGAGGTTTTAGCGTCAGAGAGGGTCTGCGTCGCCCCAGGCAGCGTCAGGTTAGTGCCAGTAACGCTAACACCCACGCGTGAAGCATACACCTCCCTTAGTGGTATAGTATCTGAACAGATCAATATCTGATCTGATCAGATCTATACTAGTGTCCCCAGCAGTTTAGGGTTCCCAAAAACGCAGTGTTAGTGGGATCAGCCCAGATACCTGCTAGCACCTGCGTTTTGCCCCTTCGTCCAGCCCAGGCCACCCAAGTGCAGTATCGATCGATCACTGTCACTTACAAAACACAACACACATAACTGCAGCGTTCGCAGAGACAGGCCTGATCCCTGCGACTCCAGTGCTGTAGGAGGTGATTTCACCACCACAGTTAAAAAAAAAAGAGCATATATGCCGAAGCATGGGGGCAGCAGGGGCGGAGGAGCGATTTTGCTCCTAATGCCGCGTACATACGGTCTAAATTCCGACGGAGGCATGCCCGTGGAAAAGTCTGACCATGTGTGTGCGGCATAACTTTTGCGGGAGGATGCCCCCATGCCATGCTTCGGCATATATAAATGGTGCATGTATGCCCATCATTAGAAGTGGGTGAATGAAGGGAGGTATTCTAATGGTGGGCATACCCACCGATCAATCTCTTTTTTTCGTTCAGCCAACAGGCTGCATGAAAAACAAGATTACAATACATGTCCAACAAGGACCAGCAACGTACTGGTATGTTGCTGGACTTTGAATGGTTATACCAGATTGATGTATCATTCTTTTCAGCCAGCGGCCGACTTTCATGTAAAAGCAATCCTAGCGGCTAATTAGCCTCTGGACTGCTTTTACAAGCAGTGGGAGGGAATGTCCCCCCCGGATATAAAAAGCGCCATTGGGAAATTGGGAAAGCATTTTATCACACCGATCTTGGTGTGGTCAGATGCTTTGAGGGCAGAGGAAAGATCTAGGGTCCAATAGACCCCAGTTTTTTCAAAAAAAGAGTACCTGTCACTACCTATTGCTATCATAGGGGATATTTACATTTCCTGAGATAACAATAAAAATGATAAAAAAAAAAATATGGAAAGAACAGTTTAAAAATAAAAAAAAAAAGCAAAATTAATAATAAAAAAAAAAAAAAAAAAGCACCCCTGTCCCGCCCTGCTCTTGCGCAATGGCGAACGCAAGCGTCGGTCTGGCGTCATATGTAAACAGCAATTGCATCATGCATGTGAGGTATCACCGCGAAGGTCAGATCGAGGGCAGTCATTTTAGCAGTAGACCTCCTCTGTAAATCTAACGTGGTAACCTGTAAAGGCTTTTAAAGGCTTTTAAAAATGTATGTAGTTTGTCGCCACTGCACGTTTGTGCGAAATTTTAAAGCATGTCGTGTTTGGTATCTATGTACTCGGCCTAAGATCATCTTTTTTATTTCATCAAACATTTGGGCAATATAGTGTGTTTTAGTGCATTAAAATAAAAAAAAGTGTATTTTTTTCCCCAAAAAATGCGTTAAAAAAATCGCTTTGCAAATACTGTGTGGAAAAAAAAATGCAACACCCACCATTTTAATCTGTAGGGCCTTTGCTTTAAAAAAATATATAATGTTTGGGGGTTCAACATAATTTTCTTGCAAAAAGAAAAAATGTTTTCATGTAAACAAAAAGTGTCAGAAAGGGCTTTGTCTTCAAGTGGTTAGAAGAGTGGATGTAAGCTTCCTAATGTTGTGTATAAAATGCCAGGACAGTTCAAAACCCCCCCAAATGACCCCATTTTGGAAAGTAGACACCCCAAGCTATATACTGAGAGGCATGTCGAGTCCATGGAATATTTTATATGTTGACACAAGTTGCGGAAAAAAGACAATTTATTTTTTTTTTTATTTTTTTTTGCACAAAGTTGTCACTAAATGATATATTGCTCAAACATGCCATGGGCATATGTGGAATTACACCCCAAAATACATTATGTTGCTTCTCCTGAGTACGGGGATACCACATGTGTGAGACTTTTTGGGAGCCTAGCCGCATACGAGACCCCAAAAACCAAGCACCGCCTTCAGGCTTTCTAAGGGTATAAATTTTTGATTTCACTCCTCACTGCCTATCACAGTTTCGGAGGCTATGGAATGCCCAGATGGCACAGACCCCCCCCCCCAAATGACCCCATTTTGGAAAGTACGCACCCCAAGCTATTTGCTGAGAGGTATGGTGAGTATTTTGCAGATCTCGCTTTTTGTCACAAAGTTTTCTTTCTTCATTTTCAAAAACAAATGAGAGCTGTAAAATACTCACCATGCCTCTCAGCAAATAGCTTGGGGTGTCTACTTTCCAAAATGGGGTCATTTAGGGGGTTTTGTGCTATTTTGGCATTTTATGGCCTTCGAAACTGTGATAGGTAGTGAGGAGTGAAATCAAAAATTTGTGCCCTTAGAAATCCTGAAGGCGGTGCTTGGTTTTCGGGGTCCCGTACGCGGCTAGGCTCCTAAAAAGTCCCACACATGTGGTATCCCTGTACTCAGGAGAAGCAGCAAAATGTATTTTGGGGTGCAATTCCACATATAACCATGGCATGTGTGAGCAATATATCATTTAGTGACAACTTTTTGTAATTTTTTTATTTTTTTTGTCATTATTCAATCACTTGGGACAAAAAAAAAAATATTCAATGGGCTCAACATGCCTTTCAGCAATTTCCTTGGGGTGTCTACTTTCCAAAATGGGGTCATTTGGGGGGGTTTTGTACTGCCCTGCTATTTTAGCACCTCAAGAAATTAGATAGGCAGTCATAAATTAAAAGCTGTGTAAATTCCAGAAAATGTACCCTAGTTTGTAGACGCTATAACTTTTGCGCAAACCAATAAATATACGCTTATTGACATTTTTTTTACTAAAGACATGTGGCTGAATACATTTTGGCCTAAATTTATGACTAAAATTGAGTTTATTCGATGTTTCTTATAACAAAAAGTAGAAAATATCATTTTATTTCAAAATTTTCAGTCTTTTTCCGTTTATATTGCAAAAAAAAAATCGCAGAGGCAATAAAATACCATTAAAAGAAAGCTCTATTTGTGGGAAGAAAAGGACGCAAATTTTGTTTGGGTACAACATTGCATGTCCGCACAATTTCCAGTTAAAGCAGCGCAGTGCCAAATTCTGAAAACACCTCTGGTCTTTAAGCTGCATAATGGTCCGGGGCTTAAGTGGTTAATGTACTTCTTTTGAAAAATTATCAACACTTTCCATAAATTTTACAGATACTTCACTGTCCCCATGGATGTTTGTACAATCAGATTGTATAGTGTATGGGCATCTTTATACACCTAAAATTACTAGTTGTGACTCAGTGCCTTTAATTGGTAATGGCAAACATGGATGAGGACAAGTAAAGTAAGTGTCTGTAGATTTAATGGAAAGTGTTGATATTTTTGCAAAAAAAGTACATGATTGCTATATTGGTACATAGGGGAGCTGGACTTTAGAAGAAAAAAAAAGTGTACAAAGGTGAACTTATTCTTTAACCACTTCCCACCCAACCTATAGCAGAATGACGGTCGGGCGGTGGTTCAGTTATTCCGACTGGGTGTCATATGATGTCCAGCAGGATAAGAGCCGATACGCACACGTGGGGCGTGCATCGCGGCGATCGGTGGTGCGGCATGTCAGTCTGACACACCGATACACCGATCTCGGTAAAGAGCCTCTGACGGAGGCTCTTTACCACGTGATCAGTCGTGTCCAATCACGGCTGATCACGATGTAAACAGGAAGAGACGTTGATTAGCTTTTCCTCACTCGCATCTGACAGACACACGTAGAGGAGAGCCGATCGGCTGCTCTCCTGACAGGGGGGGGGGGGTCTGTGCTGATTGTTTAGCACTATGTAAACTTTTGATCAGGGTCATTTGGGTAGTTTCTGTTGTCATTATGATTTAAAAAGAGTAAACAGTTGATTGATAATAAATGGCTTCAGCCAAACACTAATCATGATTGAAAGAACAGTTTTTGTGTTATCATTCATATTCTCTGGAAAATGGCCAAGAAATCATAAATCCTGCCAGGGTATGTAAACTTATGAGCACAACTGTATCAGTGGTAGTAAGGTTAATAATCTCCTCTACAATTTTAGTGTATTTTTTTCTTCCCATTGCTTCAATTGCCCATCTTGTCCAGGGAGGGAACCATGACCATGTCATGTCACCTTTAGTAAAAAGCTCTCTTTTGAACACTAAAGGGTTTTCTGGACTTTGACCGGGTCTCACTGTATCTTTGCAAACAGCCAAAGCAGGTAATAACTTCCCAATATAACATGTACCTGTAAGCTTTATCTCCACATATTAAATATAACCATATACGTGTAGCGATACCCCCAACTAAGAGAGCCGCTGGTATGATTTTCGGGCCCTGTAACACTCACTGTCAACCCCCAGCAATTGGCTCTAACCTCCCTTGGCACAGTTAGTAGGGGATGATAGGATTGCGTACCCTGTGACTCTTGGTAACACAATCCTGCAAAAAAAATACACAACAGTATGATATAGCTAGCACTAACCGTCCCTCCAGCACAGTAAATGACACAAACGACTGGTATACTTAACCCTGGCACTTTACTGTGAATAACGGTTAAGCAGGTAAAACAGTATACATATACATATGCAGAGCCCTGCAATAAAAGATTATTTTAGAAAACAGACAGATATACAATCCTGTAACAAAGCTAACGGACCCCGCTGCAGCTCTTCTCTCTCGTGGACAAAATGGCGCCCAGCAATGTCTATACCGCTAAGTCAGGCCTGACTGTACTATGTAAAAGTTCTGCAGAGAAAGATCTTCGCTAGCAAACGGTGGTGCACTTCTAGAACGATTTGTAATCCACAAGAATAAAAAGGGTTTGATAACTTGATGAACACAGAATAAGTCTCTAACGCTATTCAATGCATTGTCCCTGGCGTGCAGCTGCAACACTAACGATAGCTCCGAACAACAGTTACTGGGCCTAGAGATCCTGTATATTCTCTGAGCAGGTGCTCTCTCAGCCAACCGGACCAGTCCGTGTTCTTCCGTTGCTGTGTCTCGGTACACAGATTCCACGACACCCGGGTCTTCGGTCCTCCTGGCAACAGCAAAGCGGCAGTAGGATGAGACTTCCCTCAGGCTCCTTAGTGGAAACGGAAGGCTCTTTGGAAGAACACAGGGCCCAGGCTTCAGGCCCTGTGTAAAACAGCAGACTCAGCACAGAGTTCCACTTGCTGGGTGGGCGGTGTCCAAAGAGACCGATTTCAGCCCCGCCCTTCAGTTAAATAGCCCACCCCAGCAGTCTTTGCATGGGCAATGCACCCTGGGAGTCCTTTGGTATTCTGGGTAAGGTAGTCTCTGAGGCCTTAAAGCAACACCCCCGCTACACACTCCCCCCACTTAGAATCTTTGGTCCCCAAAGATAGCATCAACACAATTTATACACAAGCAATATAGTTATAGTTTATAGCTGCAAAGGAGCTTGGCAGGGGAATCTCCTACCAGGCATGGTGAGGAAGATTGTCCTGCCCACAGGTCACATTAGCGAGAGTGGCCTGCCTAACCGTGCCCGAGAGTGAGTTGGGGTTGCCCTCCACCAAATGCACAGTGGAGGGGCCAGAGTTTTCTACTGTTCTCCTCGCAGTCACCACAGTATCTTCAGAACACTCCCCCATCTGGGTATAGGTTAGTTTCCGGGGAGGGCGAATAGTCCTTTTCGCTCTTGGCTCTTGGGGTGTCAAAGTATCCGGCACCACGGGTTCTTCCATTGGAATAGGTGCAGTGGCTCCTACTGCTTCTGGAGCATCCGAAACAGGTGCAGAAGGGTACAAGGAGTCTCTTGGGTCTTCAATGGGGTATGATTCTATGGCATCTTCCCACTCCTCAGCCTGAGCACTGGACGGAATGAACTCAGCAGCTTCGGCATTTAGGGTACCATCAGGGATAACTTTAGAAGGAAAAGAGTCTGTATCCAGAGGTTCAGGTGCTTGGGACGACCACAGCAATTCAAGTTCCAGCTCCTCATCTTCACTCTGAGCGGTGTCATCCATTTCTCCTGACAGAGTGGTCTGAGACCTGGTGTTGGGTCTAGGAGTATTAAAACTTGAAGATGGTCCAGGGGAACTTGGAATAGAAGGTATCCGAACTGCCTCAGAGAGGGGCAGTAGGTGGTTCCTGTGCCAGGTCTTCAACGGCCCTACTTTCCCTTTAGGTTTCAGCTGATACACTGGTAATAATTGAATGGGTATACTGTGCTAGCTAAAAAAGGTGAAATGGTAAATTAATACCCGTGCTGCAACTAAAAATGTGAGACACACACAATATAACAATATATAGAAAACTCAAGCTGCGCAACAATGGGTGAAAATGGGTGATGTTTGAATATGTGAGTGATCACAATATCAAATTCTGAATCACCATGTGATATCACATCCAAGTGAAAAAACACAATAATAAAAAATGAAAAAAATCGTTGAGCTTCCAAACAAAGTTCTTAAATGATACCACACTATTTTCCTTGGCAGTTATGAAACTCAAATGACAGTTCCTGCATAAAGGATAGTCCACAGGAAAAGATAATGAAATTGGGGGTTCAATCTTCTCAGCATAGATATGTGACTTCAGACTAGGGATGAGCTCGGTGTTCGAGTCGAACATAGGTTCGAGTCGAACATCGGCTGTTCGCGCGTTCGGCGAACAACGAACGATTTGGGCCATTCGCGCCAAATTCGAGTGACGCGAACGCCCCACAATACACTGCGCCATCGCAGTGTAATCCCGGCGCTGTGATTGGCCAAGCATGCACTGTGACCCTGCATGCTTGGCCAATCACAGCGCCGGCAGCGAGGAGAGCAATGATTGGCCACAGGCAGGATGCCTGTGGCCAATTATAGCTGAGGGGGTTTAGTACACGCCCCACACTATAAAAGGCCGCCAGCGCGGCGGCCTCGTGTAGTGTGTTCCGGAGCAGGGAAAGTAAAGGATAGGCAGGGACAGTGTCAAATCCATTCTTTGCTAAACCTTGTGTGTAGGGACAGAGAAGGATAGGCAGGGAGAGTGTCAGTGTCATATTCTTTGCTAAACCTTGTGTGTAGGGAGAGAGAAGGATAGGCAGGGAGAGTGTCAGTGTCATATACTTTGATAAACCTTGTGTGCAGGGAGAGAGAAGGATAGGCAAGGGACAGTGTCAGTGTCATATTCTTTGCTAAACCTTGTGTGCAGGGAGAGAGAAGGATAGGCAGGGAGAGTGTCAGTGTCATATACTTTGATAAACCTTGTGTGCAGGGAGAGAGAAGGATAGGCAGGGGACAGTGTCAGTGTCATTGTTGCTAAGCCTCCTGCACATTATACACCTGAAGTTAGCCCGTATTGCTGCTTTTTCCTGGTGTGTTACACCAACAGGATTTTGCAGCACTTACAGCGGGTGGAGTGTGCCTCCTGACCATATTACACCTGAACTTAGCCTGTATTGCTGCTTTTTCCTGGTGTGTTACACCAACAGGATTTTGCGGCACTTACAGTGGGCGGAGTGTGCCTCCTGACCATATTACACCTGAACTTAGCCTGTATTGCTGCTTTTTCCTGGTGTGTTACACCAACAGGATTTTGCGGCACTTACAGCGGGCGGAGTGTGCCTCCTGACCATATTACACCTGAACTTAGCCTGTATTGCTGCTTTTTCCTGGTGTGTTACACCAACAGGATTTTGCGGCACTTACAGCGGGCGGAGTGTGCCTCCTGACCATATTACACCTGAACTTAGCCTGTATTGCTGCATTTTCCTGGTGTGTTACACCAACAGGATTTTGCGGCACTTACAGCGGGCGGAGTGTGCCTCCTGACCATATTACACCTGAACTTAGCCTGTATTGCTGGTTTTCCCATTTCCCTGCAGGCCATTAGAATGTCTGGAAGGCAAACAAGGAGAGGCAGACAGTCAGGAGCCAAAAAAAGAGGGCAAGCAGGCTCTGTGTCTAGAGACAACAGTGCTGGTCGTGGACGCGGTGCATCGCCATCAGCACGTGGCCATGGGACACGCTTGTCCTTCTTTTCGGCAGCTGGACTTGTTGAGCTGCATCATGCCAAAGACTTGGTAGAGTGGATGACCAAGCCCTCCTCATCCTCCTCATCCTCTCTCACCCAGGCTCAGGGTACTGGCAAAGCAGCTGCCAAAGCGTCCTCTTCCCTGGTATCAATGTCATCATCAGTCACTCCTTCCCTAGACCAACCATGTCCTCCTGAGGAGTCCCCCGAACTGTTTGAGCACAGTGTTGGGTACATGCTCCAGGAAGATGCCCAGCGTTTCGAAGGGTCTGATGATGATACCCAGCTAGAGGAAGGCAGTAGCGTGAGAGCAGACAGAGGGGATGCTCAAGAAGGACACTAATCTGGCAGTCATGTTCCAGCAGCTGCAGCATACTGCCAGATTGGCTCCAGTGATGAGGAGGGAGGGGATGATGAGGTCACTGACTCCACGTGGGTGCCTAATAGGAGAGAGGAGGAGGAGGAGGAGGAGGATGAGGAGGAGGCACATTTCCAACGAGGCAGGATGCTCTCGGGGGGCCAGCGTAAGGGCAGCACACCAACGGAATCACACCGCAGAGCTCCGCCTGTGCAGGGCGCTGCCTCTGCCCGTTATTCAAAAAGTTCTTTGGTGTGGGCCTTTTTTGAGTCGAGTGCATCAGATCGCACAGCTGCTGTTTGCAACATATGTCTCAAGCGTATATCGCGTGGCCAAAACATCACCCGCTTGGGCACCACATGCTTGACCAGACATATGTTGACCTGCCATGCAGCTCGTTGGCAAGCCTACCTTAAAGACCCACACCAAAGAACAAAGCTGACCTCTTCTAGCACCGCATCAGCTGGGATCTCCAACCCCACTATACCTTCAGTCGTCTCTGAAACCTGCTCTGAGAGGAATGAAGGTGTAGAATTAGGTGTGTCACAGCCAAGTACTTGCGGGCACTCTGCTAGCAGTACACCGACGTCCGATTCTAGCTGGCAAATTTCCCTGCCCCAGCTGCTGGACCGTCAAAAGAAGTTCACTCCCAGCCATCCACATGCCCAGCGGTTGAATGCTAGCTTGGCTAAATTGCTAGCGCTTCAACTGCTGCCTTTTCAGTTGGTAGACTCGGCCCCCTTCCGTGAGTTTGTGCAATGTGCGGTTCCTCAGTGGCAGGTTCCCAAACGCCACTTCCTTGCCTCTCAAGGCCCCCTTTACCCAGACAGTGTTCCTTCTGTCCCACCCATTGCACAGGAAGAAGAGGTGGAGGAGGAGGATTGTGTCAGCATGGAGGTGGAGCCTGGCACTCAGCATCATCAGCAGCAGTCTTTTAGAGATGATTTACAGTCCCAAGAAACCAGTGGACTTGTACGTGGCTGGGAGGAGGTGGCTGCGGATCATGTCGTCCTTAGTGACCCAGAGGACTCCGGACCGAATGCCTCAGCTAACCTACGCTGCATGGCCTCCCTGATCCTGCAAAGTCTGCGGAAGGATCCTCGTATTCTTCGGATCAAGGAGAGGGACCATTACTGGCTGGCCACTCTCCTTGATCCACGGTACAAGGGTAAGGTTGTGGACCTTATCTTACCGTCGCAGAGGGAGCAGAGGATGAGACAACTCCGGGAGGCCTTGCAGAAAGGTCTGTGCAACGCGTTCCCAGAGACTGGGAGGTTACAAACTCCTGGTCCTGGACAACGAGTTGCTGAGGCTTCGGTCAGTCAAAGAAGGAGCGGTGGGGAAGGTGGCCGTCTGACCGATGCGTTCAGACAATTCTTTAGTCCGCAGCCCCAAGGTATGATCGGTTCCAGCAACCATCGCCAGCGTCTGATATACATGGTGCAGGAATACCTAGGGGCAAGGTCAGACTTGGACACCTTCCCCACCGAAAATCCTCTGGCTTACTGGGTCTTGAGGATGGATCACTGGCCAGAGCTTGCACAGTATGCAATTGAGCTACTGGCCTGTCCTGCATCCAGCGTTCTTTCAGAACGCACATTCAGTGCTGCTGGAGGATTTGTCACGGATCACAGGGTGCGCCTGTCCACCGACTCTGTTGATCGACTGACCTTCATAAAGATGAACCAGTCTTGGATCACCACCAGCTACCAAACACCTGAAGCTGATATAACAGACTAATTTATTTTCAAATGTCACATCCCTTCAAGACTGATGCTGATGCTGAGTGACTGTCCTGTTATGTTGACTGACTATCCTCCTCCTCCTCAATGATCCGATTGATGATGATAGCTTGGAAGAACATTTTTGTTTCTGGGTGCCGCCACCAGTGGCTAAGGCCCAATTTTTCAGCCCCTGTTTAACAGGGGCGTGTTATTACAATTTTTTATGCAATGCTTTGCAGCAGGGCTCATTCCTGCACTCCAACTAGAGTATCTGGGAGTGGTTGCAGTGTCGTGGCACCAGCACTAGTGGCTAAGGCCCAATTTTTCAGCCCCTGTTTAACAGGGGCATGTAATTACAATTCTTGATCTAATAATTCACAGCAGGGCCCATTCCTGCGCCCACCAAGACTAACTGTGAGGCCTTACAGTGTTGTGTCAACACCACCACCACTACCACCACCAAAGGCCCAATTTTTCAGCCCCTGTTCAAAAGGGGCATGCAATTACAATTCTTGATCTAATAATTCACAGCAGGGCCCATTCATGCGCCCACCAAGAGTAACTGTGAGGGCTCACAGTGTTGTGGCAACACCAACATGTAAGGGGCAAATTTCAGCTGAGTATATACGGCAGGCCCCTACTTTCAAACATCCAACTTACAAACGACTCTTCCTTGCAAACGGAAGGATACAACAGGAAGTGAGAGGAAAGCTACCCCTAGGAAGGCAAATTCTCTCCTGTAAGAGTTAATATGGGAAAAAAAGGGTCTCCTCTCCACTGATGCTTTATCACCAATTCTTGTTTCAATAAAAACCCCAAATTTTCAAAAAACATTTGTCATTAGGACGGAAAGTGAGGTGAACTGTTCTGAACAGGTGCACACTGCACAGACAGCAAAACAAATGTTACAGGGGTGATAACCCTTCCCTATGTTTTCCAAAAAGCTTAAAAATATATTTTTTGGCTGGAGCTACACTTAAACAATGTACCTGTTCAAAATTACAAACAGATTCTACATAAGAACAAACCTACAGTCCCTGTCTTGTATGCACCGCCTGTATACGGCTGTTCAGAGTATATAGGGCCTTTTTTATTTTGTGTGTGGGGTTCCCCTTAATATCCATACAAGACCCAAAGGGGCTGGTAATGGGCTGGGGTAGGGGGGGGGGGGGTGTGTGATGGGGTAGCTATGCCATTTTTCTTAAAGATTTTCATCCATATTACCGGGACCAGACATTACATTAAAGCCGCAAGCAGTTTTAAATGGCTTTTTTTCCTTTAGAAATTTAATTTTGTGCAGGGACAGTTCTAAACACGGGAAACATGTGGCACTTCACAGGCATACTTTAGACACCCCCCAGGTACGATATTTAAAGGAATATTTGACTTTTTTTTTTTCACTTTATGCATCATTAAAATGACTGCTCCAGAAAAACGGACGTTTTTAAAACTTCTTTTTGCATTGATACATGTCCCCTGGTGCAGAACCCGGGTTCCCAAACCCTTTTTAGGACAATAACATGCATAATAGTCGTTATAATTAGCACTTTAGATTTTGAACGTTCGCATCCATTGTATTTAATAGGGTTCTAAAGTTCGTGTGAACTTTCGGTCCGTTCGCGGGTTCTGGTGCGAACCGAACCCGGGGGTGTTCGGCTCATCACTACTTCAAACTAAAACACCATAGAAGAGTCCTGGTATGATAGAAAAGAGTCCACCTACTTAGCTCTCAAAGGCCGCTTACCAAAAATATCGATCCCTGAAAGAGATCAATCAAAACAGATGGCTATCATCCCCGCCAGGGTCTCTGATTGGCTCTCTCTATGGTCCTTGTTCCTCTATGTCTGAGTTGCTTCCGGGACTCGTATGTGGTGACATCAGCACGCCGCTCCCCCACATACGAGTCCCGGAAGCAACGGGTAGTGAGAGCCGGCCGGCCCTTTACAAACCACCGCTGTTTTATACTTCATACACTGTAAGTGCAATACTTTAACTATTAAATGTTTTTAAAAACTGGATTACGCTATGGGGCTTTCTTTCTCACCCTAATATGATCTGCTGAGACATCGGGGAACTATAGACCATAGACTCAGACATAGAGGAACAAGGACCATAGAGAGAGCCAATCAGAGACCCTGGCGGGGTTTTGATTGATCTCTTTCAGGGATCGATATTTTTGGTAAGCGGCCTTTGAGAGCTAAGGTGGTGGACTCTTTTCTATCATACCAGCACTCTTCTATGGTGTTTTAGTCTGAAGTCACATATCTATGCTGAGAAGATTGAACCCCCAATTTCATTATCTTTTCCTGTGGACTATCCTTTATGAAAATAGTGTGGTATCATTTAAGAACTTTGTTTGGAAGCTCAACGATTTTTTTCATTTTTTATTATTGTGTTTTTTCACTTGGATGTGATATCACATGGTGATTCAGAATTTGATATTGTGATACACTGGTAAGCCCGGAAACTTCTTACGAATCACATAGTGTTCTGGTCTCCATCTGTCTGCCAGCTTATGCTTTCCAGGGACACCTAGGTTCCGCAACAGCACTCTGTGCCCTGGTTGAAAGTCATGGATCCAGACCCTAAGGTCAAAGTTCTTCTTATTCCGGTCTCCTCTCTGTTCTGAAGTCGCTTGGGCCTGCTCAAAGGCCAGTCTTAGGCTCTGTCTCAGCCTGTCCACATATCCCTTGTGTGAAGCGGCTGAGGTGTGGTCTATTGATGTGCCAAAGGCCAGGTCTACAGGTAGTCTTGCTTCTCTACCGAACATCAGTCTATAGGGGGAGTACCCCGTGGCATCACTGGTTGTGCTGTTATAGGCATGCACTATTGCAGCTATGAGCTTTCTCCAATGTTGTTTCTTCTCACTGCTCAGTGTCCCCAACATATTCAGCAAAGTCCTGTTAAACCGCTCTGGCTGGGCATCTCCCTGTGGGTGATAGGGGGTGGTGGCCCAGGGAATCCAACAGCTTCCAGATTAGTCGACTTTCGAAGTCCCTCCCTTGATCTGAGTGGAGGCGTTGAGGTAGCCCGTAATGCACAAAATACTTCTCTACAAGTACCTTGGCCACAGTGGAGGCCTTCTGGTCTTTGGTTGGGAAGGCCTGGGCATACCGGGTGAAATGATCGGTTATCACCAGAACATTTCCATGTCCACTCAAGTCAGGTTCCAGACAAGGAAAATCAATGCATACCAAGTCCAAGGGCCCTTGGCTTTGCAGATGGCCCATTGGGACAGCTTGATGGGGCAGTGTCTTTCTCTGAATACAGCGAGCACATGAGTGACAGTACTCCTCCATTTCAGCCCTCATGCAAGGCCAGTAGAATCTGTTCCTTATGAGCTGAAAGGTTCTTTCTGCCCCTAGGTGGCCATGGTTGTCATGTAGGGCAAGGGATCATGCATGAGTCTGTCAGGATCCTGCTCCTCTAGGGCTTCCAAGGCCAATCTTCACAAAGGGTCTTCTAACTGGTCCCGTCTTATATCCTTCTTGGACAGCTTCGGCAAGTCTCCTTCTTCAATCTGGGTCACACCACACTAATGCTTGGGCACTCCTACCACTGAGACTCCTATTTCTTCTGCTCTGGATCCACCACTAGCTTGGAGCTCTGCTCCCTGACACAAGGCCCACACCGCATCTGGGGTCACCTGGGTCCAGTCTTCTGCACTGCAAGTGGGAGCATGAGATCTTCTGGACAAGGCGTCAGCATCTCGGTTTCCAGTCCCAGGTCTGTACTTTAGACTGAAATTGAACCCAGAGAGAGCTGCCAACCAACGGTGGCCAGTGGCATCCAGCTTGGCTGTGGTAAAGAGGTAAGTGAGTGGGTTATTGTCTGTTTTCACCACAAAGTCAGCTCCATACAAGTAGTCCCTCAGTTTGTCTACCACAGCCCTCTTTAGGGCCAGGAATTCCAACTTGTGGGTGGGGTAGTTCTTTTCAGCTGGGGTTAAACTCCTACTCACATAAGCGACTGGTCTTAGCTGCTCTTCATACTCCTGATACAGCACACCTCCCAGACCGTCATGACTGGCATCCACATGTAGTTCATATGGCTTCTTGGTGTCTGCATAGGCCAAGACAGGGGCAGTGGTCAAACTCTTCTTCAACCTTGTGAAGGCCTCTTCACACTTCTCAGTCCACTGGTCCTCTACCGACTCTCCCGGCTTTCCAGGGCCTGAGTCATCCTCCTCTCCTTCTGTCTTCAGCAGCTCGTTCAGAGGCTTGGTAATTCTTGCAAATCCCTCCACAAACCTGCGATAGTATGAGCAGAACCCCAGAAATGACCTAAGCTCAGTCACTGTAGTTGGCCGGGGCCAGGAGGTAACTGCCTCCAGTTTGTCAGGATCTGTAGATACTCCTACTTCAGACACTATGTGTCCCAGGTAATGGACTGAAGACTGGCAGAACTGACACTTCTCTCGGGAGAGCTTGAGTCCCTCATCACTGAGTCTCTTCAGGACTTTCTCCAGCCTCTCCCCATGCTCCTCCAGTGTCTTTCCGAAGACGATGATGTCATCTAGGTACACTAGGACTTTGATGAGGTTCAAGTCCCCCACTGTCTTCTCCATCAGCCGCTGGAAAGTGTCAGGAGCTCCCGACAGGCCCTGAGGCATACGGTCAAACTCATAGAACCCCACCGGGGTGATGAAGGCTGGTTTCTCTCTGTCTTCTGGATGCATTGGGATTTGGTAATATCCACTCTTCAGGTCCATTACGCTGAACCACTTGGCTCCTGGTGGGCGAGGGCAGACCACTGCCAAGGTGTCAAAAACCTCGGTCTCTCCTGCTACTGAGGTGTCGAAAGCCAATCTGATCGGGAGGTATCCGTCTCATGGAAATCTCTGGGTGCCAATCCCCCATATTTCTAAGTCTTCTAACTTCTGTAGGGGCAAATGTCTCAGATGTTTTTGGTAAAAGTCCCGATACAGGAGGGTTACTTGGGCCCCTGTATCCAGAATGGCCCTTGTATAGACTCCCTCCACTTGAATGGGGACCACCGGGGAGGGTCCCACCAATTTGGCTGGAAACTTCTTCGGGGAGGCCTCTTTCCTTGGGTCCTTGGGTTTGGGTGTTTTCTTCTTTTTCCATCTTTTTCTGGACCTTAATCCCTGTTGGGCCTGGTATGCATTGATTTCTTGCAATTTTTGGGGTTTTAAGTCCTGGGGAGTGGCATTAAGTACTTTTGAGGGGGAATTGTTCCCTTCACTTTTTGGTTTCTCTTGCTTTCTGATTCCAATGGAGCTTGCTGGAGATGGCGGGCACCTGGTTGACTCCTTCACCGGGGCCCTCTGGAGTTTTCTGCCGGCTGGCGGTAGTTGCCTCGAGCCTTCCTCGGACTGGGGCACACTCGCCCAAAATGGCCAAGTCCTCCGCAGTTGAAACAGACAGCTTTTCCTCTATCCTGCGGGGAGACTGGTGTTGAAACACTCTGGTACAATTCCTTCATGACTTCCTCTTTCTCTTTGGCTCCTGAGCTCTTGGCCATCAGAGAGGTCAATAGCTCCAACACCTGGGTCATCTGTGATTTTAATATCTCTACTTCCGAGTCCCGTTCAGTGCCCATGGCAGATCTGACCCCAACTGAGGGGGAAAGAGTGGGTTTCTCAGCCACCTGTTGATCCTTCAGAAAAGCTTCCTCATCCCTTATGATTCACATAAGGTCTGGGTAACTCAGGGACATGACTCCTCCAGAGGTTTTCAGATGGAGCCAAACCGGATCAGAACACAATGCCCGCCTCAAAATCTGCTTCATCCTAGCTGCATCTATGTCTTGTGGCGCCATCCCTTTCTTAAGGACGATTTGGCAGAGCATCTTGTTTAATCTGCGAACATATTCAGACAGTCTTTCTCCTGGCTGTTGGAGGGTATGCTCAAATTGATAAACGAAATCAACCACTTTTTCGAACTGGCCAAATTCTTCCTGCAACATAGTCAGATAGTTATAGGCAGTACAGGCAGCATTGCTGAACCGGAGGTTCTTCACGACTTCAGCAGCAGCACCCTTTAAACTTTCACTCACGCAATGCTTCTTCTGCGCTTCGGGTACCTCCCATCCTTCCACAGCCTGCATTGCTTGCTCCATCCAGGTGTCAAAGTCTTGTTCCCCGGGTGGTACATGTTGCTTCCCTGAAAAGATCCGGAGCTTCCGGTACCCAGCCTCTACATGTACCGTACTACTCTTCTGACACTTCGTGATAAGGTCCCCCAAAGCGGTTAACAATTCAGGGCTTATAGTGGTTAGAGGTGTCCCCGGAGCTATCATCTCTTTTGGAGTTTTGGGTGACTGCGGAGGTTCCTTCTTTATAACCTTTGCGTGCGCCAAGCAGTATGTCTTTTTTCCTAAGGACCGCACGCTCTGACCTCTGAAATCTCCCGGCACTTCGTTTCTCCACTCTATCAGCGCGAAGGTGCGGTAGTTCTCTTCGTCTGGCCTGAGGTCAACTAACCATCCTTTATGGTCCGGGGACAGGAGCTCTATGAGCCTTTCTACATCACTCCCCAACCAATCCTCTCCAGGAAGTTCAATTGCTACAGCCGCGTCTAAAGAAACACTAGCGGATAAGCACCACTGGGTCATCGTTAACGGATCCATGCCGGTACTTCTGGCAGGCTTGATTGCAGTGTACAGAAATCCCGGACTCTGAGCCCCAACGTGTAGCGATACCCCCAACTAAGAGAGCCGCTGGTATGATTTTCGGGCCCTGTAACACTCACTGTTAACCCCCAGCAATTGGCTCTAACCTCCCTTGGCACAGTTAGTAGGGGATGATAGGATTGCTTACCCTGTGACTCTTGGTAACACAATACTGCAATAAAGATACACAGCAGTATGATATAGCTAGCACTAACTGTCCCTCCAGCACAGTAAATGACACAAATGACTGGTATACTTAACCCTGGTACTTTACTGTGAATAATGGTTAAGCAAGTAAAACAGTATACATACACATATGCAGAGCCCTGCAATAAAAGAGTATTATAGCAAACAGACAGATATACAATCCTGTAACAAAGCTAACGGACTGCAGCTCTTCTCCCTCGTGGACAAAATGGTGCCCAGCAATGTCTATAACGCTAAGTCAGGCCTGACTGTACTATGTAAAAGTTCTGCAGAGAAAGATCTTTGCTAGCAAACGGTGGTGCACTTTTGGAACGATTTGTAATCCACAAGAATAAAAAGGGTTTGATAACTTGATGAACACAGAATAAGTCTCTAACGCTATTCAATGCACTGTCCCTGGCGTGCAGCTGCAACACTAACGATAGCCATGAACAACAGTTACTGGGCCTAGAGATCCTGTATATTCTCTGAGCAGGTGCTCTCTCACCCAACCGGACCAGTCCGTGTCCGTATCTTCCGTTGCTGTGTCTCGGTACACAGATTCCACGACACCCGGGTCTTCGGTCCTCCTGGCAACAGCAAAGCGGCAGTAGGATGAGACTTCCCTCAGGCTCCTTAGTGGAAACGGAAGGCTCTTTGGAAGAACACAGGGCCCAGGCTTCAGGCCCTGTGTAAAACAGCAGACTCAGCACAGAGTTCCACTTGCTGGGTGGGCGGTGTCCAAAGAGACCGATTTCAGCCCCGTCCTTCAGTTAAATTGACCACCCCAACAGTCTTTGCACTGGCAATGCACCCTGGGAGTCCCGTGGGATTCTGGGTACGGTAGTCTCTGAGGCCTTAATGCAACACCCCTGCTACACACGTATGGATGGTATACCTGCTTGTAAAACTCTATGCAAAACCATTGATTCTCAGGTAACCAATATTTCCACATATTATGAACTGTGACCAATTTGTACTATAAAGGGTTTCTATTTCGTTCTGGATCTAGGATATAATAATATTGACCATAGTTTTCGCCATTAAACTGTAATCTTTGCTCCAGTGAATTGCCCAACTGTGTACATTTAGAGCTGGTTCACACTGGGGCGACTCGTCAGGCGACTCAGCCGCCTGACAAGTCGCTCTCCGCTCTATTCAATGGAAACGCTCTAATAGGAGCGACACAAGTCGCTCTGACTTAGAAAAAGGTTCTTGTACGACTTTGGGGGTGACTCGGGGCGACTTGCATTGACTTCAATACAGAAGTAATTTTGCAAGTCGCCTCTCAAGTCATCTTGAGATCGCCTTGCCGAGTCGCCCCCAAAGTCGTGCCGCCCCAGTGTGAACCGGCTCTTATGCTGCATACACACGACCGTTTTTCATGACGAGAAAAATGCAATTTTTTAGATTGGTTGTGAAAAACGGTCGTGTGTATGCTCCATAGCATTTTTCTCAACGAGAAAACTGCCCGAAAAAAAATTAGAACCTGCTTCTATTTTTTCTCGTCGTTTTTCACGTCGTTCTTTTTCACGTCATGAAAAACAGTCGTGTGTACGCTTTTACGAGGGGAAAAAAACGCGCATGCTCAGAATCAAGTATGAGACGGGAGCGCTCGTTCTGGTAAAATTAGCGTTCATAATGGAGATAGCACATGTAACGGACTGAAGAGCACGAGGCTGAAAAGCGCGAATCGTCTCTCACCAAACTTTACTAACACGAGGATCAGCAAATGAAGCCCAAAGGGTGGCGCCATTCGAATGGAACTTCCCCTTTATAGTGCCGTCACTTTGCTCAAGCGTTTTTTTTCATTAACGTGTGTATGCAAGTCAGGCTTAAGAGGAATCACGACGAGAAAAAGTTTGTTTTTTTGCATGACATGAAAACATCAAAGTTAAGCCTCGTACACACGGTCGGACTTCCATCGGACTTTTCCATGGATTTTTGTCCGAACGGAGTTGGTCGGGAACACCCATAGCATACACACCACAGGACTTTTCTGCAAACTTTCCCAAAACTTTTTCCAACATCACGTGGTTTTTCTGCTCTTTTCTGCTCTTTACCGCCACCCTTTGGTCAACTTCTGCTATTGTTGGTTGATTTTAACATTAATTGTTTTGTCCATCGGACAAAAGTCCGATTGTTTTCTGTACACACGGTCGGACTTTGCTCCATCGGACTTTTGTTGGCCAAAAGTTTGTCCGTTTGCAGACCGAAATTTTGTCCGATGAAAACCAAAAAAAAACAAAAAAGTTTGTCCGATGGAGCGTACACACGGTGGTCGGATTGTTGGTCCAACTTGCTCAAAATTAAGTTTGTTGGCCAAAAGTCCGACCGTGTGTACGGGGCTTAACTGATCTGTGCTCATTAGCCATGGAAACTATGTATGAGAAATTTATTCTGGTCCTGTTTAGATCAGTAAAGTTGAGAGGCATTTGGGGATGTAAGTGAGAACACACCCAGCAGTTACTAGCGTTGCTATGGGTTGCATACAATTTTAACATTTGGATGAAAGTTTTTTTTTTCCATGTCTCAGTTCTCACAAACAACAGGAAAAGAAACATCATTTTTATTTCAAAGGATATCATCACTTTAGGATTTTCTTGCAATTACTGGCATGAATCCAGGTGGGCTTTCCTTCCAACTTGGCAGTGGAACCGGTTCTCAAAAGCACTAAATGCAGTTTGTCAAATTTTGGTTCTAGCGGCATTCTGACGTGTCGCTTGGCCACCACCCAGTCACCTGGTTGGATTCTGTAAACACCTGAAACACAATCTGGGTCGGGGATAGAGTTGTATACACCTTCATGTACTTTATTCAATGTTCTTTGCAAAATCTGAACATATTCTAACAGACTAGGGTGAGAAGCCTGCAACTGTTGGGGAAAATATAGACCTGTTTTGTGTGCCCCTTCAAATAAAATCTTATAGGGGGCACAGGTCATGTGGTTGTTTAGTGGCAGTCTGTACAGAATTCAGGGCTATTGGCAAAGCTTCCATCCATCCTTTCCCTGTATCTGCTTTAATTTTTGCACATCTGTTTTTCAATATTCCATTAAGTGTCTCAACTTTACCACTACTTTGTGGATGATATGGTGTATGGAAAGCTTGCTGTATGTGAAGGTCTTCTATTATCTCTTTCATTACTTCTGTAAAATGGGTCACTCTCAATGGTTTCAGGAACTCCATGTCTACAAACTATTTCATTCAAAATTTTCTTTGCTGTTGTTTTTCATTTACTTTAGCTACTGGCCAGGCTTTGGGCAAGCATGAAAACATGTCAATGCACACTAGAGAATACTCATAGTGCCTATCGGGCATCTTAATGTAATCTATTTGAATTCTTTGGAAAGGGAAATCTAGCTTAGGAGAATGCTTTTGGGGAACAGACAGGCCTCCCTGCATTCTACAAAGCACAAGTGAGACATGAAGCAAATGCACTAAATTCAGGTGCTATCCAATAATAGTCATTAAAGTGGTTGTAAACCTTCGTGTTTTTTCACCTTAATGCATCCTACCTTGTACTCTCCGGCCCCCCCGTGCCACTGTTTTACTTACCTGAGCCCCGAACTTCCGTGGGCTCGTTACCGCGTCACTTTCCAAATGGCTTGCTGTTTATTGGTTAGATTGATAGCAGCGCAGCCATTGGCTCCCGCTGCTGTCAATCAAATCAATGACGCGGCGCGCAGGGGGGCGGGGCCGAGTCATACACTTGGTGGCTATGGCCGCCGAGTGTATCACACGGGAGCGTGCCCGCAAGGTAACCCCCTCGGGACAGCGCTTCCCAGAGGGGGTTAGCTCTTGCGGGGAGCAGCCGCGAGAGCCGCCGTGGAACCCCAGAAGAGGACGACCGGGGCCACTCTGTGCAAAACAAACTGCACAGTGGAGCTAAGTATAACATGTTTGTTAAGAAAAAAAAAACTGAACCCATACAACCCCTTTAAGTGCCACTATCGCGCCCTTAGCAAGATGACTGATGCCATGTGTCAGTTGTGCTAAAACTGGGTACAAACTCCTGGGTAGACACCACCTGTTCTCAGCGCTCCAAAGGCCCTGCTCATTTTGGGTAGCATTACATTTGATCCACTTATCCTTCTCTTCGTCAGAGGCCCAGTTCTGCAACTGAATTAAAGTTTCTATATCCCAATACTCTTGATGAGGGGAATCTGTCCCCGCTACCTGGGCGACCCCTACAGTGCGTGTGACTCACCATGCCATAAGGGCAGCATCCTTTGCTGCTTGGTCCTCTAAGTATTTCCTCTGGTTGTCATGTAATTTCCCCTTGCGTGTCCTTTTACCTTCAAGATGGCAACTTCTGCTGGTTTCTAGGTGGCCTCAAATAGCCGCTGTATGAGTTTTGCATATCTCACTGGCTTCCCTGCACTAGTCAGAAAGTTCAGTGCTTCCCAAATGGGCCCCAAATTGTGAGCTATTCCAAATGCATATCTGCTGTCAGTGTAAATGTTTCCCCTTTGATTGTCTAGTTGACATGCTTTGCCTGCTACTGCTTTGACTACAGCACACAACTCCGCTTCCTATGCTGACATCTGGGGTATCAATGCTTCTTGATGTAAAATAGTGTCTGTAGTGGTTACAGCAAACCCTGTGTGTGGCTCACCATCATCAGTGTAAAATCTGGAACCATCTACGAATTAGTGTGTATCACAATCTGATAAAGGCTCATCTTTTGCTGGTGTGACAGAGGCCTTTTCTACCTCTATCAGAGCCATACAATCATGAGAAAAACTCTCAGGTTCTACATGAGTATCGATTGTTGCATCTTTCCCACTAGTTATAGGAAGAAGCAGAGCCGGATTCCAGACAAGGCCACCGAGGCCAGGCCTCGGGGCGGCAGTCAGTGCAGAGGCGGCTCCGCCTATCCTCGCCGCTCTCACTCACGGCCCGGGCACAGTCCCCTCCCACTCCGCCTATTGTCCCCGCTCACACTCACGGGCACACTGTACAGTCCAGGTGTTGTGCCGAGAATGATTCCCCCGCCGGATTCTGTTCCCCCTAGCTCTCGGCTCCTATCGGAACTCCGCCCCCCCAGCCCTGTACATTGCCACTCCCTCCTACTGTTCCTCACAAATGCAAATGCTCCTAATACCGCCCCGCCTCTCCAGCTCTCTACTCATTAGCATTCCTGAAAAAACAGTAGGTGTGAGCGCCAAAGCAGATGGCTGGAGAGGCGAGGCAGTATTAGGAGCATTTGCATTCATGAGGAACAGTAGGAGGGAGCGGCAATGTACAGGGCTGGGGGGGCGGAGTTCCGATAGGAGCTGAAAGCTAGGGGGAACATAATCCGGCGGGGGAACCGTCCTCGGCACAACACCTGCTCCGCCTATCATCTCCGCCCGCTCCGCTCATCCTCCCCGCCCTCACTCATGGGCATACTGCAGTCTCCGCCCATCCTCCCCACCCTCACTTACGGGCACACTGCACAGTCCCCGGCCGCTCCGCCCATCCTCCCCGCCCGCTCCTCCCATCCTCTCCGCATGCTCCTCCCATCCTCTCCGCCCACACTCATGGGTACTCACAGGCCCCACCCATCCTCTTTGCCCGGCCAAGCAAAACCTAGCATGGAGGGGAAACCAACTGATATCTGATATGCGAGTGATCTGCAAGTAAGTGGCACTGATATCAATATCAACACTGCTACTGATTCCCCCCACACCACCACTGCTGCCACTGATACCCCCACCAGCACTAATACCCCACCACTGCCACTTATACCCCACCACTGCCACTGATTCCCCCCCAACACCACCACCATCACCACTAGTGTGACTGATACACCCCCCCACCACTGATACCCCCCACACCATCACCACCGATACCCCCCCACGCCACCACCACCACTGCTGCCACTGATCCACCCCACCACAACCACTGCTGCCACTGATCCCATCCAGCAACCACCATCCCTGCCACTGATCCCACCCCCCAACCACTGCCACTCATCCCATCCAATCCCCCCTTTCACTACCACTCATCCCAACCCATCTTCCCCAACCACCACTGATCCCATCCTCCCACCACCGCTGCCACTCATTTCATTCAATGCCCCCCAACCACCACCCTTGCCACTGATCCCATTCCCCCCACCATCTCTGCCACTCATCCCATTCAATCCCCCCTACCACTGATCCCACCCCCCAACCACCACCCTTGCCACTCATCCCATCTCCCCACCACCGCTGCCACTGATCCCACCCCCACCGCTGCCACTCATCCCATCTCTCCCTCACCGCTGCCACTGATCATATCCCCACCCACTGCTGCCACTGATACCATCCCCCACCACCACCGCTGCCACTCATCCCAGGGGCGTAACTACAGGGTCACAATTGCAATGGCGCACATGTTGCCCCTATACACCTGGATGGGGGGGCATTTAGAGGAACAAATCCCCTCCATTTTTCTCCTGCAGCCGCTTAAAAGCCTGCTTTTCCTCCCCTCCCTCCCATAGGCATTCAGTGGCTGCAGGAGGAAAATGGAGGGGATTTGTTCCTCCATATGCTGCCCCCAGGATCAGTGGGAAGGGCGCTGGATAGAGGTCACAGTGCCAAGCAGAATATTTGACTCAAAGGTATTTAATTCCTTGCTGGGTATGCTGCATAATACATATATTTACAGTTATTATTGTATAAAAACAGTGCACAAATACACTAGGTATGTCTTCAATAACACAATATGCAAATCACAAGTACTTTCAGTTTTTTTTTGGCGGGGGGGGGGATTTCTAATGTAATAAAAAAAAAAATCTTTGCCTCATTTCTATCACATGGGGGGGGGCTCAGAAGCCCCCTGTGTGATGGTGTGTGTGTGTAGGGGGCGGCATTGAAGGACCCGGCCTTGGGGCGGCAAAGGGAGTAAATCCGGGCCTGGAAAGAAGAGTATCCTGATTTAAAGTAACACATTGTTTGATTGTTAAATTTGATGGAGCAAAAAGAGCAGACTGGTACTTGTCGAATCTACTGACAGACACATGTCTGGTATTTACTTGATTCATGATTTTCTGTACTGCATGTGGCACATACAGGATCAGAGCAGAATCTAGTACAAGCTCAGTTACTTTGTCTAGCAGAAAAATGCAGGCTGCTATGGCTCGCATACAACTAGGGGAGCCTTTGATGACAGGGTCTAATGAGGCTGATACTAACATCACAGGCCTTTGTTTGTCTCCATGTAGCTGGGTGAGTACACCTGCAGTAAATCCATTGACTTCATGACAAAACAATGAGAAAGTCTTAGTATAGTCAGGAAGTCCAATGGCGGGAGCTTCTGACAAAATTTTAATAAGCTCCTTCATCTGCAATTAATTGTCCCATGTGAGTTTGAAAAGGGTTTCTAGTGGTAGCCTCAAATAGAGGACCCATAAGTTCTGATGCATTTGGAATCCAGACCCTACAATATCCCACTAACCTCAGGAAGGCACGTAGTTGCCGTACATTTCTTGACTTTTCAAATTTTTGTAGAGTTTTAACTCGATCTGGGGTTAGGTGACGGATTCCATGTGAAATGCAGTGACCCAGGAAGATCACTTTCTCTTGGCAGTATTTTAGCTTATCTTTGTTGTTACTGTTATAGAGAAACTTAAGAAGGCTTAGGCCCCATGTACACGGGACACTTGTAAACGTGCGTTCAGAGGCAGTTGGACACTTTTTTCACCTGCCCCTGAACACATTCAATGTTATCCTATGTGTACATGTACACAGTTTCGTTTAATTGCCGTTTTTAGGCAGTTGCGTTTAACCTCGTTTTTCTGAAAGCAAAAAAATGGGTTCAGACGCCAAAGATTTTCATGTTTCAGACGCCAAATGCGGCTAAACGTGGCTAAACGCGGTACCGCCGTTTAGCCACATTTTTGTTTATAAGCGTTTTTAAAGGTGACCTATTTTTTTACATTAAAAATTACAAAAATTATGGCAAATGATGAAAAACCATTAAAAAATATATAAAAAAAACTGTAATGGCTTGCATTGCATTGTGGACAATCCACAACTTGTGGCAGGTGACGTGGCAAGTGGACAATCCACAACTTGTGGCAAGTGGACAATCCACAACCGTGGCAGGTGACGTGGCAAGTGGAAAATCCACAACTTGTGGCAAGTGGACAATCCACAACTTGTGGCAGGTGACGTGGCAAGTGGACAATCCACAACTTGTGGCAAGGGGACAATCCACAACTTGTTGCAGGTACCATGACAAGTGGACAATCCACAACTTGTGGCAGGTTACATGGCCAGGTGACGTGGCAAGTGAACAAACCACAACTTGTGGCAGGTGACGTGGCCAGGTGACGTGACAAGTGGACAATCCACAACTTGTGGCAGGTGACATGGCCAGGTGACGTGGCAGGTGATGTGGCAAGTGGACAATCCACAACTTGTGGCAGGTGACGTGGCCAGGTGACATGGCCTGGTGACATGGCAAGTGGACAATCCACAACTTGTGGCAGGTGACGTGGCAAGTGGACAATCCACAACTTGTGGCAAGTGGACAATCCACAACTTGTTGCAGGTGACATGGCAAGTGGACAATCCACAACTTGTGGCAGGTGAGGTGGCAAGTGGACAATCCACAACTTGTGGCAAGTGGACAATCCACAACTTGTTGCAGGTGACATGGCAAGTGGACAATCCAAAACTTGTGGCAGGTGACGTGGCCAGGTGACGTGCCAAGTGGACAATCCACAACTTGTGGCAGGTGACGTGGCCAGGTGACATGGCCATTTGACGTGGCAAGTGGACAATTCACAACTTGTGGCAGGTAACGTGGCCAGGTGACGTGGCAGGTGACGTGGCAAGTGGACAATCCACAAATTGTGGCAGGTGACGTGGCAAGTGGACAATCCACAACTTGTGGGACGTGACATGGCAAGTGGACAATCCACAACTTGTGGCAGGTGTTGTATCAAGTGACACGCTAAATCCAAGTACACTGCTGCTCTCTCAGCTGCTGCTACTCACTCTGGTCTCACAAAATGGCTGAAATGGTTAATTCTACTGTTTTTTGAGCTTAGGGAGGGTCCTTATGATGTTTCTTAACTAAACGCTTCTAGCACAAACGTGGTAAAATGCCGCTAAACGCGGCATGCAAACGCGGCAAAACAGGCGTTTCTAAATGCTGGTTTCAACCTTCGTTCAGAAGAGTTTGCACCAGCGTCCCGTGTACATGGTGCCTTACTGTTTCTCTGCTACAAATGTCCTTTGTGTCAGAACAAGCAAGAAAAACATCAATGTACTGAAGAAAAACTATGTTTGGGTGTGAGGGGTCCAATACTTGCTTTAACGCAGTATTATATTCAGGGGGGCTACTCACACAGCCTTGGGGCAATCTTGTCCATGCTAACTTTTGGGCATCATGGGTAAATGAAAAAAGGTGCCAGAAATCTGGGTGTAGGGGCACCGAAAAAAAAAAAGAAGCATTTACAAGATCAATCACTGTAAAACAGGTGCTGGAGGCAGGTATTCCACTTAGTAAAGTGCGGGGGATGTGCAGAATTGGGGTGCCTGCCTCAATTATATTATTAATGGCTCTCAAATCATGCACCATGTGGTATGTCACTTGCCCACCCTTCTTGCCTGGCTTCTTTGCAATTGGGAACAGGGGTGTATTGGCTTGGGACTTAAAGCAGGGTTCCACCCGCAATTTTTTTTTTTTTAAGTCAGCAGCTACAAACACTGTAGCTGCTGACTTTTAATAAGGACATTTACCTGTCCTAGGCGCCCGCGATGTCGGCCCCCCGAGACCAATCCCTCGATTCTGGCAGGTCCCAGCGCCGCCATCCTCACTAAGGGAAACAGGCAGTGGAGCCTTGCGGCTTCACTGCCCGTTTCCTACTGCGCATGCGTGAGTCTCGCGGGGCTTTGTGAATGGGCGGCTGCTTTCTGGGATACACACAGTTCCCAGAAGGCAGAGCGCCCCATTCCCCAGAAGACAACGCGAGGAGGACGAGGAAGAAGACCTGCCGCGGACTAGGAAGAGGCAGATTAGGAAGATCCGCATAGCAACCTCAATTTCTGGTAAGTAAAATTTTTTATTTTTTTTTTATATATTTTTTTGCAGCATTTTGGTGTAATTTTATTTTTATTTTTTTAAGGTGGACCTCCACTTTAATTGATACAAAAACCCCTGCTGCTTTCAGTTGAGTGATCTGATTATTTATCCCCTCAGTCTGAGCAATACTCAGTGCATACTCTTTAATCTGTGAGAGATGGGCTCCTGGTTTAAATGTTATCTTTACTGGGGTGCAGTCCAGCAGACCTACATCATATTTTCTGGTGGCCCATAAATCAGTAGGAATCACTTCCAATTCTGGTGGAAAAGGCGGAGTGGAGTCTTGGATTTAAAATACTCCACAGGCAGAATTTAAAACTTCTCCTGAAAGAGTACTGACCACTTGAATTCATGTAGGAGTATAGTCTATGTTTGCTAAAATTTGGTTCAAAATATCAGCTCCCAAAAGATTGGTAGGAACTGCGTCTGAAACTAACACTTTAGTGACAATTTCTGTTTGCTGTCCTAGCCTGAGCTTAAGTGGCCAACCAAATCAGTAGAGGTCCCATGTTAGGCCAACACCAGAGATAACATTTTCAGATAATAATCCTGGAGATATGTCCTCTATATTAAAAACAGATCGACTTGCACCAGTATCAATTAAACAGGTTAATTCTGTTTCTCCTCCAGGATAGGGGAGTTCTTGTAAATACTTTTACTCTGGCCTTGGGACAATTGTTTCCCCTATTTAATGTAGCGGGTATTTGAATTTAGGGGAAGCGTCTGGGTGGTAGAATGTACATCAATTGATGATACAATTTGTCTGCTCTTTTTATACAGATTCTTGAAGTGACTTCGCTTCACTGTTGGATTTGTAATACAAGGCTGTGACCTGTTCCTTTCTCTTCCGAGCCCTGCCATTTTGGATGTGTGTGGGCTCCTTTTGCATCTATAGAACCCCTTGCAGGTTTCAAAACAAGAGTGCCCTACGTTTCCCACCTCCTCTCCTCCTCTCCCCCCCTAAGCTACACAGCACCCTATGTGAGGTAAGAAAATCTATGGAGCATATATATGATCTTTTTCATTGTAGATGTTAATATACGCTTACAATGTATATATATACATACATTTATAACTTTTCCTTGACCCTAGTAGTCCTCTCTATAGAAACAGGGTTACAATTTTGGAGTTCAACTATATATTTATTTGACGCAATAATATGTGCCATATCACAATGATCTGAATACTTTTTTAGCTCTCTGGTACATATCTTTATGTTTTCCTCTATAGACGCATGTGGTCCCGGTTTGATTTCTGGACATCTTCTATGTGCACCTCTCACCCATCCCCCTTAAAAAGGGTGTTCTTTTATCACCTTTCTGCTAAACCACAATTTTCCACTTTGGGATTTGTGGTCTCCATGGTAATTATATTCTGAGCTTGGTGCGTGGCTGTCAATGTGAGTATACTGCCGACTCTATGTCTTTAATGATCATTGTTACTGGCATGGGTCTATTGTCTTGTTTAATGAATGCCATCATGTGAGAAAACTGTTTTTCTGTTCTAGATTTCAATTTTGAATCATATATCGGATTATCCCTGAAGAAGGAGTTATCTCCGTAACACGTAGGATCTGATATATACATGCATATATGTAATTCTGTATTTCATACATTTCCATATATTAGCATTGCAGTCCGAATTTTCTCTGGGCATGCTATGCACTATATATGATCTATTGTCATCTTTGCAATATATTGATTGTTCAAATCGCATTTATCAAGTCTCATTGTATTTGTATCTTTTTTATCTATTTATGTTTTCTACTTTTGTAATAAAATACTTATAACTTTACCTTTAGTGGTTGTGACAATTCATGCCTACAAAGTCCCGCCTTTGAGGGGAAACTCTCGTATTTGTGCTAGTTAGGGATGTTGGCTATATCACATCAGATCTGTTATATACAAACCTCCTATTTATTGATAGAGTTGAAGTCGGAGAAAGCGGTCGCACCCAGGCACCTTCAGCTTGGGTGCTGGCGTTCCGGTGCTCCGGGCCCAGGTACCCTTGACCTGGCCGGAGCGGAGATGGAGTCCATCTCAGGCACCTTTAGCCTGGGGTGAGGTACTATGGCAGATGCCTGGAGCTGAGTGCCTTCGGCTGAGTTCCGCGAGGATGGAGGAGTCCGAGGGGGCCCTGGCTCCTTGGGTGCCCGTGTCTGAGTTCGTGGGGTCTGGTGTGCAGAACTTCTCTGGAGAGTCTGGCGCAGCATTGCTGGTGACAGAGAGGCCTCCGGTATCTCCCTTGGACGGATATCCTTCCCCTGACAGGGGCCTTGCTAGCGAAGGTAATATTCGCCACTGGTGATACCACAGTGGTTAGCAAGAGAAGGGAAAGGATTGTGACTTGACCTATTCCCATTACTACTAAGTTGTTGCAAAAGAATTCAACTTAACCGTGCTGTGTGTTTATTCGCTGAGAAGAATAAAACTGTGTTGGACCTATTCGCTGTGTGGAACTCTGGTTACTAGGAGCAAAGGAGTCAGGGACAAAGTACAGGACTTGACTCTAGGACACCTACACAAAGCCCGATCTTTCTGGCCTTCACCTCGTCACTATGGAGGACATGGGCCGCAGTGTATCTCATCCCTCTCCCCAGCACTAACACCCCTAGACAAAGAAAGACAAGCCAAGAATGAGAAGGGGAGAGAGGGGTGAGGCCGCTACATTAACATGATTGACATTGGCATGCCATTTTCCTAGGCCTGACCCACTGCTTTTGGCAGAGAACTGGGATCAGCATGAGGGGCCTCTAAGCTCCGTTCTAGTCTATGGTCAGGAAGATGGCAGAATTTGGCCTTCCCCATTACAATTGTAGCAAATGATTGGTCCCTGATTGTCATGATTTCTGAAATTGCCTATGCCTCTTCCTCTTCCTTTTCCCATCTGCTTCCCCATGTATATAACTTTGGGTTTGCGATCTTTGTGGTTAATCATGTTTTCTATGGATAACAGGATAGGCAGGAGGTCTTGAATAGACATTTTGCCTGCCTCAGGTCTTGCTGTGAACAACTTTTCTTTCAACTTTGGTATTAAACCATCAAGAAACCTTTGTTTTACCAGTTGTGTAGATGGCCTTGCAGTTTCTCCCTTCTTTTCTTCCTCTTTTTTAAGGCCTACTTCCTCAGCCATATCCCTTAAAGAGGAAGTAAACCCTGATGGGTGTTACTTCCTCTTTGTTTCCCTGCAAAGGTAAAGCATAATGGGCTACTATGCATCGCATAGTAGCCCATTATGTGACACTTACCTGCAGGAGAAGCCTGCAATGTCCCCGTCTTCCTTGCTAGTAGCGAGCGTCCATTCTTCACCCCTCTTCCTTCTGGGGCCGCGAACTCCGGCTCTGTGACTGGCTGGAGTCGCGTGACATCGCATGACGTCACTCCCGCGCACGGGCACGGGAGCCATCTTTAACGGCATGACCCGAGATAGAAACGGCACAGCGTGCCCTTTCTAACTCCGGCGCATGCGCAGAAGAAAACGCCGTACGGGGATTTGCAAATATCTCCTAGCCCGTGCAGGTCTGGGAGATATTTCAAGCACCTACAGGTAAGCCTTAATCTAGGCTTACCTGTAGGTTAAAGTGGTTGTGAAGGGTTTACAACCACTTTAACTGCAATAAGCCCCTGCGCCTACCTCTTTCCCTTGCTTAGCATTCATTAATTCAGCATGTCTGGTTTGTCCATATATTTAGGGCCCTGTGTCGGGGGATGGGGGGGATGCTGTCAGTGGTGCAAGCCCCGCGGCAGGGGGAGTGCTCTATATACTCTGTAATTCTGCTCACCTATATACCCTATCTGTATTGCTGACTAGGGATGAGCCTAACACCCCCCCCGTTTGGTTCACATCCAGAACATGCGATCAGACCAAAAGTTCACGCGAACATTCGAACACCATTAAAGTCTATGGGACTCGAACGTGAGAAATCAAAAGTGTGAATTTTAAAGGCTAATATGCAAGTTATTGTCCTAAAAAGTGTTTGGGGACCCGGATCCTGCCCCAGGGGACATGTATCAATGCAAAAAAAAGTTTTAAAAACGCCCGTTTTTTCAGAAGCAGTGATTTTAATAATGCTTAAAGTGAAACAAAAAAAGTGAAATATTCCTTTAAATTTCGTACCTGGGGGTTGTCTATAGTATGCCTGTAAAGTTGTGCATGTTTCCCGTGCTTAGAACTGTCCCTGCACAAAATGTAATTTTTGAAGGAAAAAAAGTCATTTAAAACTACTCGCGGCTATTAATGAATTGTCGGGTCCCAGCAATACAGATAAAAGTCATTGAAAAAAATGGCATTTTTTTTCAATTACTTTTATCTGTATTGTCGGGACCCGACAATTCATTAATAGCCGCGAGTAGTTTTAAATTACTTTTTTTCCTTCAAAAATGACATTTTGTGCAGGAAACCAAAATTTTTTAATAAATAATGCGTGGGGGTCCCCCCAACATTCCATTACCAGGCCCTTCAGGTCTGGTATGGATATTAAGGGGAACCCTGCCCCAAATTTAAAATAAAATGGCGTGGGGGTCCCCCTCAAAATCCATACCAGACCCTTCAGGTCTGGTATGAACTTTAAGGGGAACCCCATACCAAAAAAAAAATGGCGTGGGGTTCCCCCAAAAATCCATACCAGACCCTTATCCGAGCACGCAACCTGACAGGCGCAGGATAAGAGGGGGGATGAGAGAGCTGCCCCCCTCCTGAACCGTACCAGGCCACATGCCCTCAGCATGGGCAGGATGCCATGTCCCCATGTTGATGGGGACAAGGGCCTCATCCCCACAACCCTTGCCCAGTGGTTGTGGGGGTCTGCGGGCGGGGGGCTTATCAGAATCTGGAAGCCCCCTTTAACAAAGGGGACCCCCAGATCCCACCACCCCTATGTGAATTGATAACGGGGTACATTGTACCCCTACCATTTCACAAAAAAAAGAGTCAAATTGTTAAAAACCACACAGACACCGCTTGGGACAAGTCCTTTTTTTAAAGATAAAAAAATAAAAATAAAAAAAAGATTCCAGCGATGTAATCCATTCTCGGTATCCAGCGATGGATGATCTCCACTCCAGCGATGTAATCCATTCTCGGTATCCAGCGATGGATGATCTCCACTCTCCAGCGATGATATCCATCGAGGAACACGCACATGATCCTGACTCCACCGGAGACACCCCGGGAATGACGCAGTGTTAGCCTGACAGCTCTTATGTAGCTGAGGGCGAGGCCACCCGTCACGTGGCCCCTGTCCCCCTCTGACGCAAGGGGAAATGCCGGGATTTCCCAGTGACGTGGATGGGTGACCCCGCCCCCCTCTGATGCAACGGAAACCACCCGTCCACGTCAATGGGAAAGCCCGGCGTTTCCCCTTGCGTCAGAGGGGGACAGGGTCACGTGACGGGTGGCCCCGCCCTCAGCTACATAAGAGCTGTCAGGCTAGCGTTGTGTCATTCCCGGGGTGTCTCCGGTGGAGTCAGGATCATGGGCGTGTTCCTCGCTGGATATCATCGCTGGAGAGTGAAGATCATCCATCGCTTGATACCGAGAATGTACATCGCTGGAGTGGAGATCATCCATCGCTGGATACCGAGAATGGATTACATCGCTGGACTTTTTTTGTTATTGTTTTTTTTTTTAATAAAGGACTTGTCCCAAGCTGTGTCTGTGTGGTTTTTAACAATTTGACTCTTTTTTTTTGTGAAATGGTAGGGGTACAATGTACCCATTATCAATTCACAAAGGGGGGGCCGGGATCTGGGGGTCCCCTTTGTTAAAGGGGGCTTCCAGATTCCGATAAGCCCCCCATCCGCAGACCACCACAACCATCGGGCAAGGGTTGTGGGGATGAGGCCCTTGTCCCCATCAACATGGGGACAAGGTGCTTTGGGGGTCACAGACCCCCAAAGCATTCTCCCCATGTTGAGGGCATGTGGCCTGGTACGGTTCAGGAGGGGGGGCACTCTCTTGTCCGCCCCTCTTTTCCTGCGGCCTGCCAGGTTGCGTGCTCGGATAAAAGTCTGGTATGGATTTTTCGGGGACCCCACGTCATTTTTTTTTATTTGGTGCGGGGTTCCCCTTAAAATCCATACCAGACCTGAAGGGCCTTGTAATGGAATTTTGGGGGGACCCCCACGCTATTTTTTTTTAAAATTTGGTGCAGGGTTCCCCTTAATATCCATGCCAGACCTGAAGGGTAATGGAATTTTGGGGGGACCCCCAGGCATTTAAAAAAAAAATTGGTTCCCTGTGCAAAATGTAATTTTTGAAGGAAAAAAGTCA
Organism: Rana muscosa; assembly: GCA_029206835.1. Classification (NCBI taxonomy): domain Eukaryota; kingdom Metazoa; phylum Chordata; class Amphibia; order Anura; family Ranidae; genus Rana; species Rana muscosa. Next base: position 919,898,556 of record CM055117.1, read on the forward strand.
TTTAAAATTACTCACGGCTAGGGTTGAGCGAAACCCGAACTGTAAAGTTCGGGTTCGTACCGGACTTTTGGGTTTTTGGTACCCAGACTTGAGCCCGAACAATTTACTGTATGTTCGGGTTCGTGTTCGGTGTTCGGCAATGTAATGGCGCGCTGCAGGGCAGCCAATCAACATTTGTTTAACTCGTGTGCCCTTAGAAGCCATCACAGCCATGCCTGCTAATGGCATGGCTGTTATTGGCCAGTGCAGCATGTGACCCAGCCTCTATATAAGCTAGAGGCACATAGCACAGCACGTCACTCTGCTTTAGATAGTGTAGGGAAAGGTTGCTGCTGCTGCTCTGAGGGAGAGAATTATAATAGGAGTCCTGATTCAGAAATCAAATTACTCAGCGATCTACATAGCACAGCACGTCATTCTGCTTTAGATAGTGTAGGGAAAGGTTGCTGCTGCTGCTTTGAGGGAGAGAATTAGATAGGAGTCCTGATTCAGGAATCAAATTACTCAGCAATCTACCTTGATTTTGTTGTGTGGGTGCAGTGCACAATCATTTTACCCTGCCCTGAGCCCAGTGCCAGAGAAAAGATAACTTTTATGCATCTGTTAGTTAGGTTGGCACAGGCGGGAATTTTATTCAAGATTAGTGCACCAGCACTGCATATGTTACTGTGAGATACACCCTTTATATACTGTTGCTCTATTGTGCTATTCAAAAAACACCCATTTAGGGCAAAAAAATATATTTTGCAGTGTTTCCTGCATATCTGTACGTGTGAGATACACACTTTAGATACTGTTCTTCTATTGTGCTGTTCAAAAAAAAATATTTAGGGCAAGTAAATTTTTTTTGGTGCGTTTCCTGCATATCTGTACATGTGAGATACACACTATAGATACTGTTCTTCTATTGTGCTATTCAAAAATTTTTATTTAGGGCAAATACATTTTTTTTGGTGCGTTTCCTGCATATCTGTACGTGTGAGATACACACTTTAGATACTGTTCTTCTATTGTGCTATTCAAAAAAAAAAAATAGGGCAAATACATTTTTTTTGGTGCGTTTCCTGCATATCTGTACGTGTGACATACACACTATAGATACTGTTCTTCTATTGTGCTATTCCAAAAAAATAATATTTAGGGCAAACAAATTTTTTTTGGTGCGTTTCCTGCATATCTGTATGTGTGAGATACACACTTTAGATACTGTTCTTCTATTGTGCTATTCAAAAAATTTATATTTAGGGCAAATACATTTTTTTTGGTGCGTTTCCTGCATGTCTGTACGTGTGAGATACACACTTTAGATACTGTTCTTCTATTGTGCTATTCAAAAAATAAATATTTAGGGCAAATACATTTTTTGGTGCGTTTCCTGCATGTCTGTACGTGTGAGATACACACTTTAGATACTGTTCTTCTATTGTGCTATTCAAAAAAAAAATATTTAGGGCAAATAAAAAATTTTTGGTGCGTTTCCTGCATATCTGTACGTGTGAGATACACACTTTAGACACTGTTCTTCTATTGTGCTATTCAATTTTTTTTTATTTAGGGCAAGATCCTACATTTGAGAAATATGAGGAGAACGTCAAATAAGGGACGTGGCCCCGGTCGTGGTGCTGCTGGTGGAGCTGCTGTTGCAGGGAGAGGACGGGGTGGATCTGTGCCAGCTACACGCACAAGTGAAACACCTTCCTCAGGTGCGAGTAGGCGACAGAGCCAGCGGCAGTATTTGGTCGGGCCTAATGCGGCTCTACGAATGTTGAGGCCAGGAGAAGTACAGGCGATAGTAGATTGGGTTGTTGACAGTGCTTCCAGTTCCTTCACATTGTCTCCCAACCAGTCTTCTGCTGAAAGATCAGAGTTGGCACCTGCAGCCGATGTCCATCAGTCTTTCACCTCACCCCCTTGCAAATCAGCCAAGCAGTCTGAGCCCCAAATCATGCAGCAGTCTCTTCTGCTTTTTGATGACTCTGTTAGCAGGGTTTCCCAGGGCCAGCCACCTAGCCCTGCCCCAGAAGTGGAAGAGATTGAGTGCACCGATGCCCAACCACTTATGTTTTAAGATGAGTACATGGGAGGACCATCGCAGCATGTCTCGGATGATGAAGAAACACAGGTGCCAATTGCTGCTGCTTTCACAATTGTGCAGACCGACAAGGAGGGCAGGGGTGAAGACTGGGTGGAAGATGATGTGGAGGATGATGAGGTCCTCGACCCCACATGGAATAAACGTCATGCAGGTGACCTGTGTAGTTCGGAGGAAGAGGCGGTGGTCGCACAGAGCCACCAGCACAGCAGAAGAGGGAGCAGGGTGCAAAAGCGGAGCGTCCGTCCCCTAGACAGTACGCCTGCTACTGCCCAACGCAGCAAGGGACCGAGCACACCAAAGCCAGATCCAAGGAGTTCCCTAGCGTGGCAGTTTTTCAGACAATGTGCTGATGACAAGACACGAGTGGTTTGCACGCTGTGCAATCAAAGCCTGAAGCGAGGCATAAATGTTCTCAACCTGAGCACAACCTGCATGACCAGGCATCTAAGTGCAAAGCACGAGCTGCAGTGGAGTAGACACCTCAAAAACCAAGAAAGGTCTCTGGCTCCTCCTGCTTCCTCTTCTGCTGCAGTCTCGGCCTCTTTATCCACCTCTGTAGTGACAGTGGCACCTGCCACCCCGAAAACAGAGGCACCTGGGTCACCAACCATCTCCACAATGTCCCATGGAAGCGTTCAGCTCTCTATCTCCCAAACACTGGAGCGGAAGAGGAAGTACCCCCCTACCCACCCGCGATCCCTGGTCCTGAATGCCAGCATTTCAAAATTCCTCGCCTTTGAAATGCTGTCATTCCGTCTGGTGGAGACGCAGAGTTTTAAAAGTCTGATGTCATTGGCTGTCCCACAGTACGTAGTGCCCAGCCGCCACTACTTTTCCAGGCGAGCCATCCCTTCCCTGCACAACCAAGTGGGGGACAAAATCATGTGTGCACTGCGCAACGCCATCTGTGGCAAGGTCCACCTAACTACGGATACGTGGACCAGTAAGCACGGTCAGGGACGTTATATCTCCCTAACAGCACACTGGGTAAATGCAGTGGCGGCTGGGCCTGAGGCGGATAGCAGTTTGGCGCATTGTCCTTCCACCACCGAGGATTGCAGGGCGCTTCAGTTTGCCTCCTGTTGCTAACTCCTTCTACTCCGCTTCCTCATCCTCTACCGCCTCCTCATTCGGTCAGCGTAACACCTTCACAACCAACTTCAGCACAGCCAGGGGTAAACAACAGCAGGCAGTTTTAAAACGTTCCTGTTTGAGGGAAAAACCCCACACCGCGCAGGAGTTGTGGAGGGACATGGAACAACAGACCGATGAGTGGTTGGTGGCAGTGAGCCTCAAGCCCGGCCTGGTGGTGTGCAATAATGGTCGAAATCTCGTAGCAGCTCTGGGCCTAGCCGGTTTGACGCACATCCCTTGCCTGGGGCATGTGCTGAATTTGGTGGTGCAGAGGTTCCTTAAAAATTACCCCAATATGCCAGAGCTGCTGCAGAAAGAGCGGGCCGTCTGTGCGCACTTTCGGTGTTCTCACCCTGCTGCTGCTCGCCTGTCAGCGCTGCAGCGTAACTTCGGCCTTCCCGCTCACCGCCTAATATGTGACGTGCCCACAAGGTGGAACTCCACCTTGCACATGCTGGCCAGACTGTGCGAGCAGCAGCAGGCGATAGTGGAGTTTCAGCTGCAGAACGCACGTGTGAGTCGCTCTGCGGAACAGCACCACTTCACCACCAATAACTGGGCCTCCATGCGAGACCTGTGTGCCTTGTTGCGCTGTTTCGAGTACTCCACCAACATGGCCAGTGCCGATGACGCCGTTCTCAGCGTTACTATCCCAGTTCTATGCCTCCTTAAAAAAACGCTTCGGGCGATGATGGAACAGGATGTGGCACAGGAGGAGGAGGAGGAGGAAGAGGGATAATTTCGAAGGCTTTCAGGGCAGTCATTCACAAGTGGCTCCGAGGGTGGGTTCCTGCACCAACAAACGCCAGGTACACAATTGTCCAGCAAGGGCACAGTTCTGGAGGATGACGAGGTGGAGGATGAGGAGGAGGAGATGGAGGAGGAGGAATCATGTTCACAGCAGGGTGGCACCCAGACCAGCTCATGGCCATCACTGGTGCGTGGCTGGGGGGATACAGAGGACACAGACGATACACCTCCCACAGAGGACAGCTTTTTGTTGCCTCTGGGCAGCCTGGCACACATGAGCGATTACATGCTGCAGTGCCTCCGCAACGACCGCCGAGTTGCCCACATTTTAACTGGTGCTGAGTACTGGGTGGCCACGCTGATGGATCCCCGTTACAAGGACAACGTACCATCCTTAATTCCCTCACTGGAGCGTGATCGTAAGATGCGTGAGTACAAGCGCACGCTGGTAGATGTGCTGCTGGTGGCATTCCCACCTGACAGCGGGGGCACAGTGGAAACACAAGGCGAAGGCAGAGGAGGAGGAAGAGGTCACCAACGCAGCCGGGGCACCGCCAGCACCTCAGAAGGCAAGGTTAGCATGGCCGAAATGTGGAAAAGCTTTGTCAGCACGCCACAACAACCAGCACCACCAGCTGATATGGAACGTCTTAGCAGGAGGCAGCATTTCACCAACATGGTGGAGCAGTATGTGTGCACACGCCTACACGTACTGAATGACGGGTCTGCCCCCTTCAACTTCTCGGTCTCCAAATTGGGCACATGGTCTGAGCTTGCCCTTTACGCCTTGGAGCTGCTGGCCTGCCCTGCAGCCAGTGTATTATCTGAACGTGTATTTAGCACGGCAGGGGGCGTTATCACAGACAAGCGCAGCCGCCTGTCCAGAGCCAAAGGCCGGGATCTGGGGGTCCCCTTTGTTAAAGGGGTCTTCCAGATTCCGATAAGCCCCCCGCCCGCAGACCCCCACAACCACCGGGCAAGGGTTGTGGGGATGAGGCCCTTGTCCCCATCAACATGGGGACATCCTCCCCATGTCGAGGGCATGTGGCCTGGTACGGTTCAGGAGAGAGGGGGGGTTGCTCTCTCGTCCCCCCCTCTTCCCCTGCGGCCGGCCAGGTTGCGTGCTCGGATAAGGGTCTGGTATGGATTTTTAGAGGGACTCCGCGCCATTTTTTTTTAAAATTTGGGGTGGAGTTCCCCTTAAAATCCATGCCAGATCTGAAGGGCCTGGAATGGATATTTGGGGGAACCCTACGTCATTTTTTTTTTAAATTTGCGGCGGGGTTCCCCTTAATATCCATTCCAGACCTGAAGGGCCTGGTAATTGAATTCTGGGGAACCCCTACGCTTTTTTTTTTATCAATGACTTTTGTATGTATTGCCGGGAGCCGACAATTCATTAATAGCCGCGAGTGAGTTTTAAATGACTTTTTTTCCTTCAAAAATGACACTTTGTGCAGGGACAGTTCTAAGCACGGGAAACATGCGCCACTTCACATGCATATCATACACACCCCCCAGGTACGAAATTTAAAGGAATATTTCACTTTTATTTTTTCATTTTAAGCATTATTAAAATCACTGCTCCCGAAAAAACTGCCGTTTTTAAAACTTCTTTTTGCATTGATACATGTCCCCTGGGGCAGGACCCGGGTCCCCAAACACTTTTTAGGACAATAACTTGCATATAAGCCTTTATAATTAGCACTTTAGATTTCTCCCATAGACTTTTCGAATTTGCCGCGAACACCCCAATTTGTTCGCTGTTCGGCGAACGGGCGAACAGGCAATGTTCGAGTCGAACATGAGTTTGACTCGAACTCGAAGCTCATCACTATTGCTGACCTGTATACCCTATCTGTAATGCTGCTCCCCTATATACCCTATCTGTAATGCTCACCTATATACCCTATCTAATCCTGCTCACCTATATACCATATCTTTAATGCTGACATATATGCCCTATCTGTAATGCTGACCTATATACCCTATCTGTAATACTGCTTACCAATATACCCTATCTGTAATGCTCACCTATATAGCCTATCTGTAATGCTGAGCTATATACCCTATCTGTAATGCTGCTCACCTATATACCCTATTTGTAATGCTCACCTATATACCCTATTTGTAATGCTCACCTATATACCCTATCTGTAAATCTGCTCACCTATATACCCTATCTGTAATGCTGCTCACCTATATACCCTATTTGTAATGCTCACCTATATACCATATCTGTAATGCTCACCTATGTACCCTATCTATAATGCTGACCTATATACCCTGATCTGTAAGGCTGAGCCTTATACTCGGTCCTGTGATTCTAGGGCTGTATACTCTGTCCTGTGATTCTGGGGCTGTATACTCTGTCCTGTGATTCTGGGGCTGTATACTCTGTCCTGTGATGCTGAGCTGTACACTCCTGACACTATGGGTGGAAGCAAGTGGATTACAGGGGACGGAGTGGGTGGATTATATAAGGGATGGGGCTTATAAGAAGTGGGAGGGGTCAAAAAGTAAGAGCGGGTCTGGGGCCCCCCCATCCTAAAACTTCACCAGCCGACACTGCTGCCAACTCCTGATGTCTGATTCACCAACTGTTATAGACATTTCTGGTTGTGACTCCTTAAATAAAAGTTAACTCTGCAATTGCAGGAACAGATTCACAGGACGCAATCACTGTGTTTGAATTTGCGTTCTGAAAAAATTTATTATTACATGTTATTTTATACATAGATAAGAAAGGTGTGTTTTGAGATGTTATTAAAAACAAACTAACTAAATATGTTATTAAAAGCTAGCGAATAGAACAAATGCAAAAGTAAAACCTTGAGAGGGGAGGGGGGAGTAAAGATAGAGAGAGCTTCTAACAGAAGTTGTGTCTGTGTGTTAAGTGAAGGTTACAGAACACATTTCAACAGTGTGAACAAGATGGAGTCTCTTGTGCTTAAATGAACAATACAGTGAAAGTCCATGTCATATATTCATATATACACAATATTGTCAAAAGTATTGGGACACCTGCCTTTAACCACTTAACGACCGCCCACTGTAAATATACGTTGGCAGAATGGCACGACAGGCAGAATCACGTATATCTACGTGACTGCCTTTGTATAGTTGGGGGGTCCAATCGGACCCCCCTTCTTTACAGTGAGCGGTGGTTAACTGATCGGAAGCGATCAGGCATGAGGGGACGGCCGTTCGATTCCGGCCACCCCCTCTCGATCGCTCCCGGCGAATGAGAGAGCTTCCCCTGCCTGTGTAATGTAAACACAGGCAGAGGAAGTGATGTCATCTCTCCTGCGGCGCTCACATATACCGAGCGCCGTACAGGAGAAGATGCCAGGTTAGTGCACAAAACACTACACTGACACCAGGACACATAGGTACATAAATCGCCACCCAGGCCCCCCCAGACACCCCCAGATCACCCCCCAGCCCCCAGCCACAGTGTCGCTGATTGCAGTGACCATTTATTTACTGATCACTGCAATCAGTGACATTTGTGACTGTAAAAGTGTCACCAAAGTTTAGTTTTAGGTCCAGTGTAGCCCCCTAACCCCCCTAATAAAGGTTTAACCCCCTAATCGCCCCCCAGATAACCCTTTCACCCCCTATCACCACTGTCGCTAAGCAATCATTTTTCTGATCGCCGTCTTAGCGTCGGTGATGCCGATCGGTAGCCAGTAATTTTTTTTAGGTTCGCCGCAGGTTTTTATAGCGTCGGGTACCCCCATATATTATCTAATAAAGGTTTAACCCCCTTGATCGCCCCCCCAGGTAACCCTTTCACCCCCTAGCAGCGCTGTCACTAAGCGATCGTTTTTCTGATCGCTGTTTTATTGTCGGTGATGCCGATCGGTAGCCAGTTTTTTTAGGTTCGCCGCAGGTTTTTATAGTGTCAGGTACCCCCATATATTACCTAATAAAGGTTTAACCCCCTTGATCGCCCCCCAGGTAACCCTTTCACCCCCTATCACCACTGTCGCTAAGCGATCGTTTTTCTGATCGCTGTCTTATTGTCGGTGATGCCGATCGGTTGCCAGTTATTTTTTTTAGGTTCGCCGCAGGTTTTTATAGCGTCAGGTACCCCAATATATTACCTAATAAAGGTTTAACCCCTTGATCGCCCCCCAGGTAACCCTTTCACCCCCTATCACCACTGTCGCTAAGCGATCGTTTTTCTGATCGCTGTCTTAGTGTCGGTGATCCAGATCGGTAGCCAGTAATTTTTTTAGGTTCGCCGCAGGTTTTTATAGCATCAGGTACCCCCATAAATTATCTAATAAAGGTTTAAACCCCTTGATCGCCCCCAGGTAACCCTTTCACCCCCTATCACCACTGTCGCTAAGCGATCATTTTTCTGATCGCTGTCTTAGCGTCAGTGATGCAGATCGGTAGCCAGTAATTTTTTTTAGGTTCGCCGCAGGTTTTTATAGCGTCAGGTACCCCCATATATTATCTAATATAGGTTTTAACCCCCTAATTGCCCCTAGTTAACCCTTTCACCAGTGATCACCATATAAGTGTTACGGGTGACGCTGGTTAGTTAGTTTGCTTTTTATAGTGTCAGGGCACCCGCCGTATATATAACCCAATAAAGGTTTAACCCCCTGATCGCCCGGCGGGTGATATCAATTAGGTTTTAGCATCAGAGAGGGTCTGCGTCACACCCCAGGCAGTGTCAGGTTAGTGCCAGTAACGCTAACACCCACGCTTGAAGCATACACCCCCCTTAGTGGTATAGTATCTGATCAGATCAATATCTGATCTGATCAGATCTATACTAGCGTCCCCAGCAGTTTAGGGTTCCCAAAAACGCAGTGTTAGCGGGATCAGCCCAGATACCTGCTAGCACCTGCGTTTTGCCCCTTCGTCCAGCCCAGGCCACTCAAGTGCAGTATCGATCGATCACTGTCACTTACAAAACACAACACACATAACTGCAGCGTTCGCAGAGACAGGCCTGATCCCTGCGACTCCAGTGCTGTAGGAGGTGATTTCACCACCACAGTTAAAAAAAAAAGCATATATGCCGAAGCATTGGGGCAGCAGGGGCGGAGGAGCGGAGGAGCGATTTTGCTCCTAATGCCGCGTACATACGATCGAAATTCAGACGGAGGCTTGCCCGTGGAAAAGTCCGACCATGTGTGTGCGGCATAACTTTTTTGCGGGAGGATGCCCCCATGCTTCGGCATATATAAATGGTGCATGTATGCCCATCATTAGAAGTGGGTGGATGAAGGGCGGTATTCTAATGGTAGGCATACCCACCGATCAATCTCTTTTTTCGTTCAGCCAACTGGCTGCATGAAAAAAAAAGATTACAATACATGTCCAACAAGGACCAGCAACGTACTGGTATGTTGCTGGAATTTGAATGTTTATACCAGAATGATGCCTGCGGGTTTAGGTATCATCTTGGTATCATTCTTTTCAGCCAGCGGCCGGCTTTCATGTAAAAGCAATCCTAGTGGCTAATTAGCCTCTGGACTGCTTTTACAAGCAGTGGGAGGGAATGTCCCCCCCCCGGATATAAAAAGCGCCATTGGGAAATTGGGAAAGCATTTTATCACACCGATCTTGGTGTGGTAAGATGCTTTGAGGGCAGAGGAAAGATCTAGAGTCTAGAAGACCCCAGTTTTTTCAAAAAAGAGTACCTGTCACTACCTATTGCTATCATAGGGGATATTTACATTCCCTGAGATAACAATAAAAATGATTAAAAAAAATAAATATGGAATGAACAATTTAAAAATTAAATAAAAAAGCAAAATTAATAATAAAAACAAACAAAAAAAAAAAAGCACCCCTGTCCTGCCCTGTTCTTGCCCAATGGCGAACGCAAGCGTCGGTCTGGCGTCATATGTAAACAGCAATTGCACCATGCATGTGAGGTATCACCGCAAAGGTCAGATCGAGGGCAGTAATTTTAGCAGTAGACCTCCTCTGTAAATCTAACGGGGTAACCTGTAAAGGCTTTTAAAGGCTTTTAAAAATGTATGTAGTTTGTCGCCAATGCGCGTTTGTGCGAAATTTTAAAGCATGTCGTGTTTGGTATCTATGTACTCGGCCTAAGATCATATTTTTTATTTCATCAAACATTTGGGCAATATAGTGTGTTTTAGTGCATTAAAATTTAAAAAAGTGTATTTTTTCCCCAAAAAATGCGTTTGAAAAATCGCTGCGCAAATACTGTGTAGAAAAAAAAATGAAACACCCACCATTTTAATCAGTAGGGCCTTTGCTTTAAAAATATATATAATGTTTTGGGGTTCAACATAATTTTCTTGCAAAAAAAAAATGTTTTCATGTAAACAAAAAGTGTCAAAAAGGGCTTTGTCTTCAAGTGGTTAGAAGAGTGGATGTAAGCTTCCTAATGTTGTGTATAAAATGCCAGAACAGTTCAAAACCCCCCAAATGACCCCATTTTGGAAAGTAGACACCCCAAGCTATATACTGAGAGGCATGTCGAGTCCATGGAATATTTTATATGTTGACACAAGTTGCGGAAAAAAGAATTTTTTTTTTTTTTTTTTGCACAAAGTTGTCACTAAATGATATATTGCTCAAACATGCCATGGGCATATGTGGAATTACACCCCAAAATACATTCTGCTGCTTCTCCTGAATACGGGGATACCACATGTGTGAGACTTTTTGGGAGCCTAGCCGCGTACGGGACCCCAAAAACCAAGCACCGCCTTCAGGCTTTCTAAGGGTGTAAATTTTTGATTTCACTTCTCACTGCCTATCACAGTTTCGGAGGCCATGGAATGCCCAGATGGCACAAACCCCCCCAAATGACCCCATTTTGGAAAGTAGATACCCCAAGCTATTTGCTGAGAGGTATTGTGAGTATTTTGCAGATCTCGCTTTTTGTCACAAAGTTTTGAAAATTGAAAAAAATAAAAATAAATTTTCTTTCTTCATTTTCAAAAACAAATGAGAGCTGTAAAATACTCACCATGCCTCTCAGCAAATAGCTTGGGGTGTCTACTTTCCAAAATGGGGTCATTTGGGGGGGTTTTGTGCTATTTTGGCATTTTATGGCCTTCGAAACTGTGATAGGTAGTGAGGAGTGAAATCAAAAATTTGTGCCTAGAAATCCTGAAGGCGGTGCTTGGTTTTCGGGGTCCCGTACGCGGCTAGGCTCCTAAAAAGTCCCACACATGTGGTATCCCCGTACTCAGGAGAAGCAGCAAAATGTATTTTGGGGTGTAATTCCACATATAACCATGGCATGTGTGAGCAATATATCATTTAGTGACAACTTTTTGTAATTTTTTTTTTTTTATTGTCATTATTCAATCACTTGGGACAAAAAAAAAATATTCAATGGGCTCAACAGGCCTCTCAGCAATTTCCTTGGGGTGTCTACTTTCTAAAATGGGGTCATTTGGGGGGGTTTTGTGCTATTTTGACATTTTATGGCCTTCAAAACTGTGATAGGTAGTGAGGAGTGAAATCAAAAATTTGCGCCCTTAGAAATCCTGAAGGCGGTGCTTGGTTTCCGGGGGCCCGTACGCGGCTAGGCTCCCAAAAAGTCCCACACATGTGGTATCCCCGTACTCAGGAGAAGCAGCAAAATGTATTTTGGGGTGCAATTCCACATATAACCATGGCATGTGTGAGCAATATATCATTTAGTGACAACTTTTTGTAATTTTCATTTTTTTTTTTTTGTCATTATTCAATCACTTGAGACAAAAAAAAAAATATTCAATGGGCTCAACATGCCTCTCAGCAATTTCCTTGGGATGTCTACTTTCCAAAATGGGGTCATTTGGGGGGAGTTTTGTACTGCCCTGCCATTTTAGCACCTCAAGAATTGAGATAGGCAGTCATAAACTAAAAGCTGTGTAAATTCCAGAAAATGTACCCTAGTTTGTAGACGATATAACTTTTGCGCAAACCAATAAATATACGCTTATTGACATTAACTAAAGACATGTGGCTGAATACATTTTGGCCTAAATGTATGACTTAAATTGAGTTTATTCGATTTTTCTTATAACAAAAAGTAGAAAATATAATTTTATTTCAAAATTTTCGGTCTATTTCCGTTTATATCGCAAAAAATAAAAATCGCAGAGGCAATCAAATACCATTAAAAGAAAGCTCTATTTGTGGGAAGAAAAGGACGCAAATTTCGTTTGGGTACAACATTGCATGTCCGCACAATTTACAGTTAAAGCAGCGCAGTGCAAAATTCTGAAATCACCTCTGGTCCTCTAGCTACCAAATGGTCCTAGGCTTAAGTGGTTAAACGCACATGAACTTTAAAGGAACACTAAAGGTTCCCGTTTAAAAAATAAAAATAACAAACATGTTATACTTACCTCCACTGTGTAGCTCGTTTTGCACACAGTGGCCCCAATCCTGGTCTTCTGGTGTCCCTCGACGGCTGTCTCAGCTCCTCCCCGCAAGGACTCCACACCTTCATGCGAGCGAGCATGATACAGCGGCGGCCATAGCCACCGACTGTTTCACTCGGCCCCACCCCCGGCGCGCCGCATCATTGGATGTGATTGACAGCAGCGCCAGCCAATGGCTGCGCTGCTTTCAAACCATCCACTGTAGCCAATCAACGGCCAAGCTCAGGAACTCGGAGGATGACGGGAGCGAGCGCAGGACTTTCGAGGGGTCAGGTAAGTAAAACGGGGGCTCGGGGGGAGCGGTATTGTCGGATGTTTTTCACCTTAATGCATAGGATGCATTAAGGTGAAAAAACATGTACCTTTACAACCCCTTTAATGGCACCCCAGTCTTAGTCTGAAGGGTTCAATATTTAGTTGGTCCACACTTTGCATCTATAACAGCTTCAACTCTTCTGGGAAGGCTGTCCACAAGGTTTAAGAGTGTGTCTATGGGAATGTTTGACCATTCTTCCAGAAGCGCATTTGTGAGCTCAGACACTGATGTTGGATGAGAAGGGCTGGCTCGCAGTTTCCCATCTAGTTCATCACAAAGGTCTTCTATTAGGTTGAGGTCAGGACTCTGTGCATGCCAGTAACGTTCCTCCACCACAAACTCGCTCATTCGTGTCTTTATGGACCTTGTTTGTGCACTGGTGTGCAGTCATGTTGAAACAGGAAGGCGCCATCCCCAAACTTATCCCATAAAGTAGGGATCATGAAATTGTCCAGAATGTCTTGAAATGCTGACGCCTTATGAGTTTCATTCACTGGAACTAAGGGGCCAAGCCTAACCCCTGAAAAACAGCCACACACCATAATCTCCCCTCCTCCAAATGATTGAGACCAGTGCACAAAACAAGGTCCATAACGACATGGATGAGCGAGTTTGGGGTGGAGGAACTTGACTGGCCTGCACAGAGTCCTGACCTTAACCCAATAGAACACCTTTGGGATGACTTAGCGGGGAGACTGCGAGCCAGGCCTTCTCGTCCAACATCAGTGCCTGACCTCACAAATGCGCTTCTGGAAGAATGGTCAAACATTCCCATAGACACACTCCTAAACATTGCGCACAGCCTTCCCAGAAAAGTTGAAGCTGTTATAGCTGTTAAAGGGTGGGCCAACTCAATATTGAACCCTAAGGACTAAGACTGGGATGCCATTAAAATTCACATGCATGTGAAGGCAGGATTCTCAATACTTTTGAAAATATAGTTTATATGCATGTGTAGCGATGGCCCTGACCCCAGAGGCCTAATGGTGACCTCCAGAGCCAGGGAGAGCTGACATCCATCTGTGTAGAGTGGGATAAAAGGCATGGTGGGTGTAATGCAAATAGAGTGATGGGTGCCAGACACTTTTTGGATGCAAAAGAGATTTATTGTCTCTTAACAGAACTGTGGGATAGAGGGTTGGGGTCAGGACACCCTTAAGTAGATGGAATGATAATTGTCAGACTCTGAGACTTCTATAGGTAGACAGCTATACAGGGGAAGGCCTCCATCCGGATACCACTTCTGTATTGGTAGGACTGTTGTCTCCTATGGCAACAAATCTTGTAACAGTCACTAACAGTGGTTGTACTTCAACTATTAACACAGAATAGTTCTTCTCTTACACTACAGTCTCCCACTGTAGAGTTGCATGAACTGAGCTCCCAGTCTCTCACAAGACTTTCAGATCCAATAGCCACTGAATCTCCTGAGCTCTTCCACAGCTAACAAGCTGTATACTCCTTAAGCATCACCCCCCTTATCCTACTGGGTCCCTGGCTTGGCACTTGCTGTATCCCAAGCATCCCCCCTGCTGTCCTGCTGGGTCCCTGGTTTGGCACTTGCCAAAACTTTCCCACTTCTTCACCGTCCCCGGCTGGTGAGAAGACTGCTCTCGTACTTGCTCCTGCTTACTCACTGTAGTCTCCAGTAGCAAGGCGGATGGTCCCTATGTGGCGAAAACTTCCCCTTTTACCTCCGACCACAACTGGTTACCCGGCTGATGGAACCTTTATTGAACTCCAATGCTACAGTCCCAACCCTATGTGGCTTCCCCTGCTCCAGGATAGGCCTCAGGCAGCCTAACAGCCAGGTGTCCCCAGCCTAGCAATGCGGGCGACATAACACACGTCCACCCAGACAGCCATCCAGGTGGCACAGAACACCGATCACCTGACTCCACCCAAATAAGTAGGCTCTCCCATCAGGCCAAGGAACCAAAGAGACCCCTGCCTATTGGCTGAGACATCCCATCCATTCATGATCTGACCTTGCTAAGCCCTTGTCACTCTAATGTCACCAGTTACAGCGCCACCTAGTGAAAGAAGAGAAAAGGTGCAGCAATTCCAGAGTTAGAGAGGAATCGGTGGATCTTCTAACAATTAACCAGGATAAATACTACCTGGTAAACTAAATTTAATAGCCTAAACACCAGGGTGCTACACATGTAATGTCAGTCTTCACCACCCAGATCAGCCTACCTTTTTTGTGCATATAGTCAGGGCATGGGTGTGTGTGTACCCATGGATGGTCAGGAAGAGACTGACTGAGATGTCTGTGTGCTCTATTTAAAGGCCAGAGGAGGAGTTGCTTGGCTGCAAGGAGGAGAGGGAAAGAAGCTGTGCACCGCATGAATAGTGGCTGCCATAATGTTAACACAGAGCCATGTTTATTTTAAATAATGATTTACTGTTTCAATGATAGTGGCAATAACTTGCAGTCTAAAACTGTTTTCTGGATAAATTGTAATTTTGTTTTGTTCTTTTTATTGTTGCAGTGGTGTTAACCCATTTAAATGTTCTGGTCCTCAGGTTGTCAAAAAGGCCTATTTATACTTTCACTATGATACTATTATGCCCCGTACACACGTTAGGAATTTCCAGTGGAAAAAATTCTGACGGAATTTTTTCATCAGATATTCTGACCATGTGTATGCCCCATCTGACTTTTTCCGTCGGAAGTTCCGACGGACTTAGAAAGAGAACATGTTCTCTTTTTTTCCATCGGAAATTCCGTTCGTCTGTATGGAACTCCGACGGAGAAAAACACACGCATGCTCAGAATCAAGTCGACGCATGCTCGGAAGCATTGAACTTAATTTTTCTCGGCTCGTCGTAGTGTTGTAGGTCACTGCGTTCTTGGCGGTCGGAATTTGGTATGACAGTGTGTATGCAAGACAGCTTGAACGGAATTCCGTCGGAAAAACCCGTCTGAGTTTATTCCGAAGGAAAATCCGACTGTGTGTACAAGGCATTAAAGTTGCAATGACACCACAAATCATTTAAAGAGACTTTATTACCTTGACATTCAGGGAAAAAGTGGCAAAGTCTCTTATCAGCCCATCCTACCAATTCACTTACCGTATATACTCGAGTATAAGCCGACCCGAATATAAGCCGAGGCACCTAATTTTACCACAAAAAGCTAGGAAAACTTATTGACTTGAGTATAAGCCTAGGGTGTCCATCTGAATGCCTCACTGTGCACATGCCTCACTGTGTCCATGCCTCACTGTGCCCATGACTAGATTGACTTTAACATAAGAAGTCTATGGAAGTGGTTCCTGGCTTTGAAAAATCGGTGCTCCCCGGACATAGGTCCCCTAGACAACAAACTTTGCACACTCGTAGAGGAAGAGTGTGGCTACATCTGTGCCAAGTTTGGGGTCCAGGAGACCTACAACAGGCCAGTACCGGGTCCCCAAAATCACCAGATAAATTACAGTTTAACATGGGAGTCTATGGAAGGGGTGTCCGGCTTTGAAAAATCGGTGCTCCCCGGCCGTAGGTCCCCTGGACAAAAAACTTTGGACACGTATAGAGGAAGAGGAAGAGTGGGGCTACATGTGTGGCAAGTTTGGGGTCCAGTAGACCTACGGACGGCCAGTACCGGGTCCCCAAAGTCCGGGAGATCAGGCGCAAAAAGGTGACTCGAGTATAAGCCGAGGGGGGCATTTTCAGCAAAAAATGTGCTGAAAAACTCGGCTTATACTCGAGTATATACGGTATATTCTCATTTGCAGTGAACCCCCACCACTCTTTTGCTCTATTGGAGACTCTGTAAATTACCAGTGCTTTCAGGTATGGAGGGGGGGAGTGGCCTCCTCCCATGATGTAGTGCTCAGGTCTGAGCAGCCATTTGCAAGGCCCAAACATCCTTACGAAGATAATGATGAAATGAACCCTGTGAAGGGCCTGATGTCACCCAACAGGATCGTTTACAGGATTTGACTCCCGGCTCCCACAAGGGAGTGCAGGAAACAATATAATAAATGGGTGGGAGGATGTGGACTTTTAAGATACACTGCATGGCTAAGTGACGGTGTGTTGTTAAAATTATTCTCGAAGGCAGAATACTGATTTACATCACCAGTATTTGTAAAGTATCTAAAACGAATAAAACAAATTTTGTCAAGTGTTGTGTACTGATAACATCATTAAATTCTAATTCAATCCAATTCTTAAGCAAAAATAAATCATTTAAAAAAAAAGGCAAAATTATTTTATGCCTATTATTGCATAAATACACTACAACAATCAGGTTTGTCAACTAAATCACATATGCATATTTAATGCACACATATATTAACTATTATTTCTCAGATCAAAAGTTAATACAGCATAATAGTTGTGAGAACCTTTCAATAAATCCCCAAAGGCTTTTTTTTTTAATGAAGTACAGTGGAAAGAACACAATTTAATTTATACACGGTAACTCCTGATCTATTACCATATCAAGCAGGTACACTAAGCATTGCAAACAAAACAATATTTCCCATAGGTGTGATCAGTTTAGCAGATTGATGGGTGTCTGCCAGCTTTGCCAAACCCACTATTGCATTAAGCTGGCCTCCACACACCTATGCAACCAAGCCCAACTTTTTCAAACAGATAAATAGGGTTGCTTTGGTCTCTCAGTGCAAAGGGGCCCAGTCTCCTTCGTCTTATCTGTTTCTTTTGTTTCCTTCAAACTTCATCTTTTTAAACGCCATTATGAACAACTTTAGGCAAAAGCAAAGTGGTGGTGGTGGTGGTGGTGGTGGAGGCAACAGGGGCTTTAGTGTCTGTTCACTTGGTGGAGGAAGATCAGGTGGCTCTTATTCTGCAGGTACATCATCACAAAGTCTCTATAACCTTGGTGGAAGAAAGAAAACTGCAGTCGCTTCATCTGTTCGTGTTGGGTCAAGCTATGGTGGAGGAGCATTTGGTGGTGCTGGAGGAAATGGCTATGGTGCAGGAGGACATGGTGGGGGTGCAGGAGGACATGGTGGGGGTGCAGGGGGATATGGCGGTGGTGCAGGAGGATTTGGTGGTGGAGCAGGAGGATTTGGTGGTGGAGCAGGAGGATTTGGCGGTGGTGCAGGAGGATTTGGCGGTGGTGCAGGAGGATTTGGCGGTGGTGCAGGAGGATTTAGTGGAGGTGCAGGAGGACATGGAGGACATGGAGGAGGTCCCGGCTTCCCTGTGTGTCCTCCTGGTGGCATCCAGGAAGTGAGCATAAATCAAAGCCTTTTGAAACCACTTAATGTTGAGATAGATCCAAGCATTCAAAAAATGAAAACTGAGGAAAGGGAACAGATCAAAACTTTGAACAACAAATTTGCAAGTTTCATTGACAAGGTAAGAGTTGTTTTAATTTATTGTTTCCTGTTTTAAATTGATATTTGTTTATTCTTAGTGGACTTGGGCATAGGAAACTAACAGTACTGTCCTTTATGGTTACAGGTTAGGTTCCTGGAACAGCAAAACAAAGTACTAGAGACAAAATGGGAACTTTTACAAGAGCAAGGGCACAAAGGTGGCTCAAAAAAGCCTAGTTTAGAACCACTTTTTGAGGCTTTCATAAGCCTTCTTTCTAGGCAGCTTGAAAGTCTATTAAGTGATAAAGGCCGTCTGGAGAATGAACAAAAGAATATGCAAGTAATGGTAGAAGACTACAAGAAAAAGTATGTATGCCTTGTCATTCGTTGGTCCATATTTCTAGTTTTACTGTTTAAAAATGCATTTAAAAAAAAGGAAAATAGAGGATTTTTTTAGACTGTCAACATATTTTGTCTATGCAGATATGAAGACGAAATTAATAAGCGTACAAAAGCAGAAAATGACTTTGTGGTGCTTAAAAAGGTAAAACATATTTGCTAACTAACATCCTATTGATTACACAGTAATATTAACCAAGATAAAAAAAGGAAAAAACTCTAAATATACCCCACTAAAATCAGTATTCTTGGTGAGCAGAGTTCAGACCAGTTCTAGAAGTTCCACAGTTAGATTTAGATACATTCTAGCTATGTTTACGCTCTAGATATACATCAGGGAAATCTATGCTTTACATGAACCCAGCATGTCTTTGTGTTGTGAATCTGCCATGCAAAGAAAGACATTTTTTTGTGTTGTTTTTCAGGATGTGGATGCTGCATTCATGATCAAAACAGATTTGGAAATCAAGGTTGACTTGAGCAATGAGGAGTTGAACTTCTTGAGGATGCTATATGATGCTGTAAGAATGCTTACTTTATATTTAAACATGCTTAAAGAAAATGTATAGCCAAACACTTTTTTTCTGCTTTCTGATGAGTGGGAAAAAAAGTTAAATCCCTGCTAGTTTGTTTTTACTATCTGTGTACCATTGGGGAAATGCCACTTGCCTTTCTGTCTCAGAGATGCAACCGAGGAAATCTCCCAAAGTAAGGAGGATAAAGAGTTGTCTCTGGATTTATCTAATTTGATCCATGATTTGTGTTTGTAATTTACAGGAGCTTCAAAGTGCACAAGGAGGAACAGGTGACACCTCTGTCATTCTATCTATGGACAATAACCGGGACCTGTCTCTTGATGGAATACTGAGAGACGTAAAGAAACAATATGAAGCGGTTGCAGAGAGAAGCAAGGCTGAAACACAAGGCTTATTTGACCTTAAAGTAAGTTAATTTTATCTACTTTTTCACATACACTGAAACTCACAACAAGTAATTAGACCACACCCCTTAGCCTGTGTGGATAAGTTGCCAATGCAAGTTCAGACTTAGGAAACCAGTTATGAAATATTAATTAAGAAAGATTGATATATATATAAAATGTAAATCGATGATTATATACACCTTTACGATATTGTTATTAGAAGCTGTTGCCTGGAATTAAATATATTTATACAAACCTTTTGAATTTCTTCATGATAGGCTAACATGTAGACAGATATGTATGTAGATGTAGGTATCCATGTAGTAAAGGATGGCAAATGTAGGGAACCAGGAATTATGCATTTATAGGCTCCACAGATGCTTATTATAGTGTTTTACTCGCAATCCCCTTAGCTCATTCTTCATTATTCTTTTCATTTAAATCTTTACTTACAGCTGTTAGATTTGTTAACAATAGTAACCTTGGAGCTGCTTTTCTTAATTTTAGTATCAGCAACTACAGGCTACAGTTGGAAAACAAGGAGACAACTTGAAGAACACCAAGAGTGAGATTTCAGAAATTAACCGTGTGATCCAGAGGATAAAATCCGAGATTGAGAATGTCAAAAAACAGGTATCTTGTTGATTTGTATTGTTTTCTTTGGAATTTGTAAAGGCAGAAGGTTTTTTATCTTAATGCATTCTATGCATTAAAATAAAAAAACCTTCTGTGTGTAGCAGCCCCCCCAGCACCCCCCTAATTACCTACCTGAGCCCCTTCTCTCTCCAGCGATATCCACGATCCCCTCGGCCATCCAGGACACTCCTTCTGATTGTCTGAGACAGAGCAGCGGCGCCATTGGCTTCCGAAGCTGTCAATCAAAGTCAGTCAGCCAATCAGGGGAGAGTGGGGGCAGGGCCAGGTCAGAGCTCCATGTCTGAATGGATACACGGAGCTCTAATTTACCTTGGGTGCCCCCTGTAGCAAGCTGGTGGCTGAGGGGCACTCAAAGGAGGGAGGGGTTAGGAACAGCGAAGAGGGACCCGAGAAGAGGAGGATCGAGGCTTCTCTGTGCAAAAGCAACTGCACAGAGTAGGTAAGTATAACATGTTTGTTATTTTTATTTTTTTTAAACGAGCCTTTACAATCACTTTAAGTCTCTTTACACAAGCAATTTCTTTTAAACTGTGTTGCAGAAAGATCTAAATAACCTTTTTCAAATTAAGCAAAATAAAGATCATTCAGTCTAAACTAAGACACTAAAATGACAGCAATATTCTGCAGATTGCAGCTCTTCAGACCTCCATTACTGAGGCCGAAAATCGTGGAGAACTTGCATTGAAGGATGCCCAGAAGAAGTTGGCTGACCTTGAGGCTGCTTTGCAGAAAGCCAAAGAAGACCTGGCCCGTCAAGTACGTGACTACCAAGAGCTACTAAGTGCCAAGATTTCCCTTGATGTGGAAATTAGCACATACAGAGTCCTGCTGGAAGGAGAAGAGGACAGGTGAGTTCAAGATCTTCTACCTAAAATGTAAACAGAAGGTTCAGCTTTCTCATAGGACTATCAAATGCTGTGAGCAGCAGGATAAGTCTTTAACTCATAGGTGCTGTGAGCAGCTGGCAGAAGACTCACAGGTGTTGTAAGCAGGTAGTTTATTAGGGTTGGACTAATTGGCGGTGATTTACTAAAGACCTGCACCTGTGGTGCAGTGGAGAAATTGAAGCAATTGCACAAAAAATGGGACTCAAAACATTTATCAAAAATTATGGTGCACTTATATGCACCAAACCATATTTACATAGGAAGCGCTGTTGTGCACTTGCGCAATCTTTCGCGCCTACCATTAGCAAGCACAGCCAATGTAATCTTCAACATTTTTGTCTGAATACTGTAGATAACTTTACTAGTTTACCATCTTCTGTTACTAGTCTAAAAAGTATGTATATAATATTGTTTAAATGCACAAATTCTGTCCAGAACATGTAGATCTGTCTTACAACTAATCAAGCCTTTTTACACCCTTCTTTCAGCTACTCAACTGCACATGTGCATTGACAAAGCACACCATTTTATGCTCGCCTGACAGGGCGCACACACTTTAGTTTGTTAAATATGTGTGTTGCACACGGGTGCATCTGCGTTCTCCAGAGTGCACAACTGCGTATACATTGGGCTTGTGCTTATTGTAATGCTGATCATGTTAATGAGCTTTTCCTTATCACATGGAGAATATTGCTTCCACTTTTATTCCTTTCATTCACTTCTTTTTGAAACAACTCAATATTCATTCTAGAGATCTTCCTCCTATCAACAACTGTGCAGATGTTTCCTGGACTTGTAATTGTGCATTTTATGGTGATGGTGTATAATCATTGGTGGAGCCAAAACTTCCAGGAAAACATCTTCTCAACACATGTCTGTGTATTGTGCATTCTGGACAATTAATTTCCCCATACACTGTCCAATCTGATTGGATGACATTTAAATCCACCCATTTCTCTGAGCAATTCATTTCCCCATACACTGTCCAATCTGATTGGATGACATTTAAATCCACCCATTTCTCTGAGCAATTCATTTCCCCATACACTGACCAATCTGATTGGACAGTGTATGGGGAAATGAATTGCTCAGAGAAATGAGTGGATTTAAATGTCATCCAATCAGATTGGACAGTGTATGGGGAAATGAATTGTCCAGAATGCACAATACACAGACATGTGTTGAGAAGATGTTTTCATGGAAGTTTTGGCTCCACCAATGATTATAGACTATCACCATAAAATGCACAATTACAAGTCCAGGAAACATCTGCACAGTTGTTGATAGGAGGAAGATCTCTAGAATGATTATTGAGTTGTTTCAAAAAGAAGTGAATGAAAGGAATAAAAGTGGAAGCAATATTCTCCATGTGATAAGGAAAAGCTCATTAACATGATCAGCATTACAATGAGCAAGTGCCTGATGTCTGTTTCATATTTAAGAATGTGTCTGCGCAACGATTCCGTGAATCCGGCGCAAGTCGACAGCATGCGCCATGTTGCAATAATTATTCCTGCCCGTGCCAACATTTTCTTAAATCAGCCCCAATGTGTTGAGCCTTACAGCAAACAGGATGAGAAAGGTTAAGGCCATTAAAAAGTAGTATATCATGTCTTCATAGTCAAAAATAACTGAAATATTATTAAATAGTAATTGCTCTGAAAAAGCCATAAGTTACAAAAAAGTTAAAAATGTATTTGCTTTATTGCCTCTAGGGTGGGTGAAAGTCTACTTTAAATGTATTTTTATATTAAGCAACTAAGATTTATGTACAGCTTATGTCTGGTTTCTTTAAACTCTAGCTGTTATATGATATAGTAGTCATAATAATGCCATGCCTGCCACCAAAGATGTTATATAATTTGATATAGTCCATGAGCGCAAGCTATTGTATTGTGAGGATTAACAAATCTTAGTAAGATAAACACTCATCAGCCACTTTATTAGGTACACCTTGCTAGTACCGGGTTGAACCCCCCTTTGCCTTCAGAACTGCCTTAATTCTTTGTGGCATGGATTCAACAAGGTGTTGGAAATATTACTCAGAGATTTTGGACCATATTGACATGATAACATCACGCAGTTGCTGCAGATTTGTCGGCTGCACATCCATGATGCGAATCTCTCGGTCCACCACATCTTAAAGGTGTTCTATTGGATTAAGATCTGGTGACTGTGGAGGCCATTGGAGTACAGTGACCTCATTGTCATGTTCAAGAAACCAGTGGTGAGATGATTTGAGCTTTGTGACATGGTGCATTATCCTGCTGGAAGTAGCCATCAGAAGATGGGTACATCGTAGTCATAGAGGGATGGACAGGGTCAGCAACAATACAATAGGTAGGCTGTGACGTTTAAACAATGCTCAATTGGTACTAAGGGGCCCAAAGTGTGCCAAGAAGATATCCCCCACACCCAGGGCCGGCCCTACCATGGGACCAGATGGTACCATTGTACCAGGCGGCACTTTTAGGGGGGCGGCAAAGCTGTGAGCAGAAAAATCTATCCACAAAATGTAGCTATAAAACTTGTATGCCCCTGTTGCCTGCCTAATTTAAGGATTATGCGCTCCTGCTCACTGCTCTGCGGCAGCAGATGCACCCCTTTCTAGGCTCCCTTCTTGAGTTCCTATGAGTCTCCCCCCCCCCCTGGATCGGAGCTGGTACAGTCCCAGCGAAAGTGCATGTGGGCGGAGCAGAAAGAGAACCTCACACTGCAGCATCGATCTTTGGTTCCCGCCCAGCACACAGCACAGCGCTCCTCCTCCAGAGCAGAGTGAAGATGTGTAAATCACGGATGACAGGCTGGATCCTCTTCTACTGTGAGTCCCGACTGCTTTGCATTCCATATACTGTGATTATAAACGTGCCCTGCACTTTTCACTGCAGGTTTATTGAAAGTAAAATTCTTAAACAGGTAAGGAATTAGTGTGACATTTCTGGTGCTACATTATATGTAATCCACATACACATTATATCTTCTAAAAAGAATGGTTTTTTAATAAGATATAATGTGTATGTGGATTACATCTACAGTATGTAGCACCTGAAATATCACACTAATCCCTAACCTGTTCAAGAATATAACATTACACAGCAAAGGATGTGATTTCTTATCCCAGCCCAACTTCAAGAAAGTCCACTCTTGCAGTGTGGGGGAGGGGGGAGAAGGGGGGCACTGTATAGTCTTTTTTTACTTGATTCTATGCTTCAGCCAGCTCCAGTGCTCTCCTCCTCCTCCTCCTTATCACATATAGAGGAAGATTAACCCTGTATGGTCTAAATTGGAGGCTGGAGTGTGACCACTGTCACTCCTAACTGACACAGGAGCTGCAGGGGACCAGTAACAGAACTGCAGAGAGCCCGCTGAAGCAAAGTACAAGGTAAAACTGAATACACAGCAAAGAATTCATTGGGTTCAGCAGGGGCTGAATTTTTGATCGATGTGTAACCCTCTCTGTTAGACAGAAACCGATTTGTTATATCCACTTCTGCTGGAAATCCTTGTTCGATTAGCTGTTTGCAGCCAAACGGAAGCAGTGCTGATCAGTGTATTTTGATAGGGGAGAGTCCCTGCTGTCAGAATACAATTCCCACATCCATCCAACTTGTGTGGATGGAGGAATCTGTCAGCCACTTGCTTGAGCCCCATCTCGATCCAGCAATGTGCACAAGAGCACTTGCTCTCTACTGCAGGGGTCTCCAAACTCTCTAAAGGGCCAGTTTACTGTCTTTCAGACTTCAGGGGGGCCGAACTGTGCCCAGTGGGAGTTAACAATGTGCGATCTGGTGTCGTTGGGAGGAATAGTGCCCCTTTTTTTGTCAGTAGAAGGAATTATGCCCCATCATTGGTGTCATTGGCAGGAATAATGCCTCAAGGGCCAGATAAATGCAAGCAAAGGGCCACATCTGGCCCCAGGGCCGCAGTTTGGAGACCACTGCTCTAGTGGACTGTTTTTTTATAGTGCACTTTAATATTACTTTGCACTGTGTGTTTGATTTGCAGCACTGGGAGTTTGGTAGTAACTCCAAAACCAAATTGTGTACAAATGAACCATAAGAATTTGACTAGAGTTATTTGAATATTTGGGAGTTATTCACATTATATGTTATAGTATTTTACATTTTTTATTTACAGTTCCCTCACAAAATGTTTTTGCAGCACAGGGATTTTGGTCCCACATGTGATATGTAATTGAATATTTATGAGTTGTTCGCATTATATGTTTTGGGATTCGCCCCTTCATAATTTTGTTTGCAGCACTGGTATTTTGGTTCCATATTCATGTGCTATATATTTCACTTGGTCAGATTTGATAATGACACATACACTAAATTTGATATAATTTATAGGGGCTACTGCTATGCACTAGGGTGTATATACTCCTGGTCGCTGTACTCTGCAGTTTACTGCTCTTGACTTCTGCACATTGTATATTACTGTACATACTCTACCTCTGAACACTGTACACACTGCTCCTGATCCTTGTACTTTGTAATCTATCCAATTCTGACCTCTGCACTATATATATATATATATATATATATATATATATATATATATATAATGTATTTGTGTGTGTGTGTAAGATAATTGGTCATGGGGGGGCGCAGCTTGGCATGTTCGCCCTGGGTGCTGGTTGACTTTGTCCCGGCACTGCCCCCTGCACTGTGAGGCAAATTGCCCGCTCCACTCCCCGCTGCACTTCAAGCATTTTTATTATTAACTTTTTTACTAGTAATGGCAGTGATCTACGACATTGCGGTGGACAGGTTCGGACACTTTTGACACATATTTGGGATCATTGACATCTATACAGCGATCTGTGCTATAAAACTGCACTGATTACTGTGTAAATGTCACTGTCTGGAAAGGGGTTAAATGGGGAGGTGTTTCTAACTGGGGGGGATGGGACTGACTGGAGGAGGAGAGAGATCTCTGTTCCTAATCACTAGGAACAGCAGATCTGTCTCTCCTCCCCTGTCAGAATGGGGATCTGTCTGTTTACATTGACAGATCCCCGTTCTGGCTCTCTGTGGAGCGATCGTGGGTGGCATCGCGGCCGCCGGCCAAGCACAGGTCCTTTTATACTCCAATATACATGTATAGAGCCATGACAGGTCCTCTTTATACTTCTATATACCTGTATAGAGCCATGTAAGGTCCTTATTATACTTCTATATACACGTATAATGCCATGACTGGTCCTCTTTATACTCCTACATACATGTATAGAGCCATGACAGGTCCTCTTTATACTACTACAAACATGTATAGAGCCATGACAGGTCCTCTTTATACGCCTACATACATGTATAGAGCCATGACAGGTCCTCTTTATACTCCTACATACATGTATAGAGCCATGACAGGTCCTCTTTATACTCCTACATACATGTATAGAGCCATGTAAGGTCATTATTATACTTCTATATACACGTATAATGCCATGACTGGTCCTCTTTACACTCCTATACATGTATAGAGCCATAACAGGTCCTCTTTATACTCTTATATACATGTATAGAGCCATGACAGGTCCACTTTATACTCTTATATACATGTATAGAGCCATAACAGGTCCTCTTTACACTCTTATATACATGTATAGAGCCATGACAGGTCCACTTTAGTTATCATAATATAAAATAATGGATGTGGGGGCATTTTGGTGGGCGTGATTTTTTTTGGGGGGGGGGCAGCATTTCATTTTTGGTACCAGGCAGCACAATGTCTTGGGCCGACACTGCCCACACCATTACACCACCACCAGCTTTAACATTTGATATAAGACAGGATTGATCCATGTTTTCATGTTGTTTACGGCAAATTCTGACCCTACCATCTGAATGTCACAGCTGAAATTGAGACTCATCAGAACAGGCAACATTTTCCAATCTTCTATTGTCCAATTTTGGTGAGCCTGTGCAAATTGTAGCCTCAGTTTCCTGTTCTTAGCTGAACGGAGTGGCATTCGTGTTATCTTCTGCTGCTGTAGCCCATCTGCTTCAAGGTTCGATGTGTTGTGCATTCAGAGATGGTATTCTGCATACTTTGGTTGTAACGAGTGGTTATTTGAGTTACTGTTGCCTTTCTATCATCTCAAACCAGTCTACCCATTCTCCTCTGACCTCTGACATCAACAAGGCATTTTCCTCCACACAACTGCCGCTCACTGGATATTTTTTCTTTTTCGGACCATTGTCTGTAATCCCTAGAGATGGTTGTGCGTGAAAATCCCAGTAGATCAGCAGTTTTTGATATACTCAGACCAGCCCATCTGGCACCAACAACCATGCCACGTTCAAAGTCACTTAATTCCCCTTTCTTCTCCATTCTGATGCTTTCTTTGAACTTCAGCAAGTCCTTTTTACCATGTCTAGATGCCTAAATGCATTGAGTTGCTGCGATTTACTAATTAGCAATTTGTGTTATCAAGCAATTGAATATGTGTACCTAATAACGTGTCTGGAGAGTGTATATAAGAGATTTGTAATGAAATAGAGAGTATCCTATTTATAATAACAGAATCAGTAACATTTCATCCCATGGTGAACTTTTAACATATCCATACTAATATTTTCACTAGGATGATGAAGTGTGTTACATTGACAAAAATGTTATTACTTGTAGATGGAAATCAAAGACCTATTGGATTAGATACATAAAGAGATAGGTCACCGAAAACAAATTATTCAGATTTGGTGCATGCTAAGATGTTAAACCATTTAACAAATTCTTATCACTCTCAGTGACTCTGGAGGTCTTTGTTCACAAGCCAACAGACCACTGAGGCCTTTATTGGGGGTGTGTCACTCTCCCAATTGGAACAGAAATAACAGCAAAAAGGTCTTATTGCAACATTCCAAAGGGGACTAATAAGACTATTTTGCTGACCCAACCCCAAAATAAATAATTTTCTTCAAAAAGGGAAGGGTTAATGGAGAACACACATCCGTTTCCCTGAGTGTGGATACTTTTCAATAGAGCTGGCTGAAGTTTAGGCAGATTGAGAGTAAATCTGTGTACACACGATAGGTTTTACCGATGAAAACAGTCCGATGGACAAACCGATCGTGTATGGGCCCCATCGGTCTTTTTTCCATCGGTGTTTAAAATAGAACATGTTTTAAATTTATCCAATGGTTAAAAAACCGATAGCAAATTACTATCGTCTGTGGGGAACTCCATCGAATAAAAAACCCACGCATGCTCAGAATCAAGTCGACGCATGCTCAGAAGCATTGAACTTAATTTTTCTTGGCTCATCTGAGTGTTTTACGTCACCGCGTTTGGAACGGTCGGTTTTTTGACTGATGGTGTGTAGGCAAGACTGATGGAAGTCAGCTTCATCGGTTTTCCGATGGAAAAATCCATCGGTTTAAAAACCATAGGAAATCCGATCGTGTGTACAGGGCTTTAGACTACATTTTTCTCATTTTAAATTTGTTGAAAATTACATTAACAATGCATTTTACAATAGATAAGATAATCATTTTAGCCTAATAATTTGCAATAAAACATTGGTTTGCCTTTACAGAATGTCTGGACATGTACAGAACAATGTGAGCGTATGTAAGTATAGATTGGTTCTCTGACTACAGCTATTCCTGCTCTGTTATCTAAAGCAAGAGAAAATAAAACTCTTATTTTTCTTTCCAGCTGTGGTTGGTGGAGGTTCCTCAAGTATGTCTGGTGGAGGAGCTGGATATGGTGCTGGCGGAGGAGCTGGATATGGTGCTGGCGGAGGAGCTGGATATGGTGCTGGCGGAGGAGGCAGTGGATATGGTGCTGGCGGAGGAGGAAGTGGATACTGTGCTGGAGGAGGAAGTGGATATGGTGCTGGAGGAGGAAGTGGATATGGTGCTGGAGGAGGAAGTGGATATGGTGTTGGAGGAGGATACAACAGTGGTGGCGGCCAAGCAATCTGCGGTTACAGCCAATCATCTGCTTCAAGATCCTCAGTGGCTGTGTCAAAAACAACATCAACCTCCGTCAAGAAATCTTATTAAGATGCCCCACTGTCCTAGCACTCGTTTTCACCCTTCCAAGCCAAACTTTACTATACCTTTTCAGTCTGTTCAAATGAGAGAAGCTTCCCTAGTCATCTTCAGTTGTATCAGGCTTGTCGTGTCCTTTTTTGTTCTTCAGGATACGGCTGATTATAATTTAAACAATTTATGCTTCCCCATCACAGCAACCCATAAACTGGTTATATGCTGTACGATTTTGATTGGGCCATTGCACTAAGGTTACTAAAAAATTTAACAGATGGACCATTCTTAAACAACCCATGTGGTTAAATCCAGTAGAATGGCCCTCATCCTGCACAGGTGCTAGTAAAATAAATTGTTAAATAATAGCTCAAAATATTACTTTGTATGACCAGTTGCATAGTTCTCATTAATGGGATCATTAACTAAAAAGTAATAAAGAACATAGTTTCAAACATGAAAGGAAAACTGCACTACAGCATACACCAAGCAGAATATTGAACCAGATATGTGCCAAGAGTATCATGTAAGAATGTAACTGTACTTGAATGTATTCCTGTAAGTAAGTGAAACTTCTACACTAGGTGTTGGCTGTAGCCAGTCCTATACATACCTGATTTTCTTTGTTTTGTGAAGTAATAGATGGTATCACTTCTGGGTGTTTGTTGTATATAAAATCCTTTATAATGCATTACTGGATTATCCAATACCAGGCTTACATCTCTTGTCTTTTCTTTATTTCTTTAATAAACTGCACGTGAATTTCAAATGTAATGTGTTTTTATTGCTTTCTTTTCTTATTTCTTTTTTGCTGTTAGAGATTTCCAAACTTTCACTTAAAATTTTAGGAGCCCTAATAATATAGAGTAAATGGTGGCAAACTACACTGTCATTTAATAAACCTAAGTTCAGTATACAGCAAGAACGTTTCTGTAATCATAAAAACCCACATTTAATTTGTTTCCAATGCGTTACAGAGTATCTAAGCCCAAGAACAACAAATGTAATATATGGTAGCTGCATTTGTTTACTATTTTCAGGCTTTTTTCTTTATTTTCACCTGTTGATCCTGCCAGTAATGCACAGGGTGTCATAGGATGATAACATTCGCTCAACATTGTCACCCCAGGACAGTATTGAAATACAGTCCACTCTTCTCTTCTCCATAACAGAGTTAAGGGGTTCTGTAGACTTTAGAGATAACTAAGAATACTGACTGAAAAGAGGGCAGTGCAGGCAGAGTGCACAAAAAGTAATCAGCTCACAACATTTATGGCAGGATCAACATCATTTTTTTTTAGATAAAACAAAACACTTTTGATGAAAAAGTTAACAGACTATAAGGGACCAAATATGACACGTTCACTGTTAGGGTTTAAATACACTTTAATTCACTTTGACCACCCTCAGTTCTCTTTGTACTGCTATATTAAGTCCAAAGGTATAACGGTATAAAATAAGTAATTTATATACAGTATCATCACATTAAATAATAAGAGTAATAGTTAATGGAGAGAAAAATAAATATTCCTTTATGCTCTTCTAACCAACTATGGATACGTGACACAATGGGGTTTATTTACTAAAGGCAAATTCACTTTGCACTATAAGTGCACTTGGAAGTGCAGTCGCTGTAGATCTGAGGGGGGCAAGCAAGGAAAATAAAAAACAGCATTTTTGTTTGTACATGATTGGATGATAGAAACCAGCAGAGCTTCCCCTCATTTCAGATCTTCCCCTCAGATCTACAGCGACTGCACTTCCAAGTGCACTTGTAGTGCAAAGTGGATTTGCGTTTAGTAAATCAACCCCAGTGATTCAGCCTAAAACATAGATTCATTGGTCTAGTTTGGAAGGGGGATCAATGCAAAACAAAAGGTCCCATTTTTGATGGTTCCCCCATAACTTGGTCTATTAGCTACCTTTAGCCTAATAGCCCCCTTTAAGACAGGTGGCAAGCGGTCTATACTAAAACAAGGGTGTTGCTTATATTGTGAAATATAGGGAACACCTATGTTCACATAAATTACAAGAATTCTGTCATACATAAATGGTGGGCGTGGGTTACGCTGCACAGTGGTAGTAACTTAAAAGGAGTTGATTAAATACACATTTCTTTTTCGTACATCACGGGACACAGAGCGACTTAGTCATTACTAATGGGTTATATAGATACCTTCAGGTGCTGGCACTGGCAACTTCCAAAATCGGAAGTACCCTCCCCTATATAAGCCCCTCCCATCCAGGAGCACCTCAGTTTTTTTGCCAGTGTCTAAGGTGTTGGCCAAAGAGTAACATGTGTTTTCACTGGGCTTGCGTACAGGTTCTTTTATGGGCCTTAGTAAGCTGTTCCGGATCCGACCAAAAAAGCTTCATAGCTAAACGGTCGGTACCCGGGCCTTGCAACAGAAGAGCAAGGTTTTGCCTGTAATGCCTCTCTTAGGAGGGCTGGACCCTGGGATCCAGAGCTCTGGTCATACCCACGACCAAGATGTTGTCTGTGCAGGGTGCTATACAGGTCCAGGGGAGTGGAATCCTTGGGAACCCGGTCCCTGAAGGTTTAAATACAATGCCTGCCGTGAGAGGTGAAGTTTGGGCTTCTGTGGACCAAACAAAGTCCTGCGGCGGGGAACAGGTAAGTGGGGGCCCCCAGGAACTTTGTTCTATTGGGGGACCCCCAAGCCTAATTTGTCTTTCTGTCTGTTACCTAATGGTATTCCCGCTAATATCTGTGCATGCCTGTAACTACTGGAAAATGTAAAATTTTAATAGTAGTCAAGAAAAAAGAAAAAAAAAAAGGAGACCGCGGTACCTGTGTTAAACCACTAGAGGCCGCTGTGGTCCATTTTTCTTGTCATGTGGATCTTTGGCTTTTTCAAGTCAAAAGATCCAGGCAGTTGGTAAGTTTCTCTGTGGGAATCCACTTCCTCTGCCCTGTTGCTGCGCTCATCCACCGCACAGGCCCTCTGGCAAAAAGGGCCCTGGCTCCTAGTCCCTGCTTGTTTTCAAAAAAGAGCGCCGAAGGCGCACGGGCGCGCGCACGGGCGCGTGCACGCGCCTCCTATGAAAGGAAAGGGGCGGGGCGGGTGGATGACGCTCGATGTGCGCCGCGGCGCTTCTGCGCATGTGCAGGCGTCCCAGCATGGATAAAAGACACAGTACAAGTGTCAGCTGGATACAAACAGAGCTAGCAACAAAACGGTGGCACACAGAGGCGGTTGATGCAGGCATACCCATAGAAAGACACTTTAGTGGACACCAGCTGGTATATAGCAGCAACTGTGTTAGACTATTACCAGTAAAATTGGTGTATGACGACGGGAATACCTCAGCTTTGTGCTTAAAGGATATGTCGTCCAGACGCTCTGGAAATAAGTCTTCCAAGAAGCCAAAGGGGTCTCCATCGGGCTCTGAGGATTTTGGGCATGCTTGTACTGCACCAATCTCCCCTGAAATTTCAGAGGTTAGTAGCCGTAGGAACCCCGCAGGAGTACCCGGTGCTGCGGCTGTCCCCAGTCCACCTGCTCCTGTATATATAACAGAGGAGGTTTTTTCCTCAGCTCTGGGAGGATTGGAAGAGAGATTAACAGCATTGATCGCTGCTTCCCTGTCACAGGGAAAGCGCGTCCGATCTCCGTCTCCTCCTTCAGAGTACCTGTTAGTGGAGGAACAGCCCCACACAGAGATCGACCTGCCTGAAGGGGATCAGGATGAGGTTGATTCGGTTATAGAGGAATCAACAGTGGAAGAACCTTTCTCAGCATCTCAGGCTGAAAGATTATGGGTTCAGTCTCTGAGTAACATGGTCCGATCAGCATTTAAAATGCCTCTTGCGGAGCCATCAACCACTACTGTCTCCTCGCTGGGGTCGCTAAAAGCTCCCCAGACTGTCTGTTCCTTCCCAATCCACCCTTTATTGGAAGGGCTTATTTACCAGGATTGGGAGCATCCTGATAAAATATTTACTCCCCCCAAGAGATTTCCGGTGATCTATCCCATGGAGGATAAGTTCATACAAAAATGGAAGGTGCCCACAGTGGACACAGCCATCTCTTTTGTGAATAAATCACTGACATGTCCAGTAGATAATGTTCCAATGTTCAAAGACCCAATAGATAAAAAATTGGAGTCTTTACTAAAAACTGCTTTATCTACAGCAAGCATGGTGACACAACCTGCAGTAGCAGCGATTGGGGTCTGCCAAGCAGTGAAGGATCAGTTGAAACAAGTCTTAAGGGACTTACCAGATCAGCAGGCTCTTGCCCTAGCTGACCTACCTAGAGCCTTGTGTTTTGCGGTGGACGCCATAAAGGATACAATCCAACAGGCCTCCCGCTTTACGCTGTCTGTAGTACATATGTGTAGGCTTCTATGGCTCAAAAACTGGTCTGCTGAAGCTCCCTGTAAGAAATTACTGATTAGCTTCCCATTTCATGAAGAACGCTTATTTGGAGAAGATCTGGACAAGTATATTCAGAAAATTTCTGCCGGTAAAAGTACACTCTTGCCGGTTAAGAACAAAGGTAGAAGTCCTTCTTTTAAGAGGCCTACTTCTCCAGTCCCTGGCACATCGGCTGTGAAACAGTTCCGACGGCCTCCGCGGTCAAATCCAGGGGGCAGAAATCGGGGACAATCACAGGGTAACAAGAAACCCTGGGTCAAGAGAGGTACGAAACCTCCCCCCAAGTCATGAAGGGTTGCCCCCACTCAATCGGGTGGGGGGAAGACTTCAGTTGTTCACAGAGACCTGGCGGGACACCATCAGAGACAGATGGGTGATCTCCGCAGTAAGTCTGGGATACAAGCTGGAGTTAAAAGACACTCCTCCTACCCATTTTATGAGGTCAAACGTGCCACGCGATCCCCAGAAGAGAGGATCCCTCCTTCTGGCACTAGAACAACTATTGCTCCAAGGTGTAATCATGAAGGTTCCCTTGGAAGAAAGCGGGTTCGGGTTTTACTCGAACCTTTTCACAGTCCCCAAACCAAATGGGGACGTGAGGCCCATATTAAATCTAAAAGGGCTAAACAAATTCCTACATATCAGGACTTTTCGGATGGAGTCGATCCGATCGGTGGCCACCGCCCTACAAGGGCAGGAATGGTTAGCCTCGATCGACATAAAGGATGCTTATCTGCATATTCCCATCTTTCCGGCCCACCAGAAATTTCTACGCTTTGTAGTAGAAGGGCGCCATTTTCAGTTCAGAGCCTTACCTTTCGGTCTGGCCACAGCACCACAAGTGTTCACAAAAATTCTGGCCCCACTATTGGCCAATCTAAGAACACGGGGTGTAACGATAATGGCATATTTAGACGACCTGCTACTAATAGACCACTCAGTGGAAAAACTGGAAGTAGCTATTCACGAGACAATCAAGTATCTGGAATATCACGGTTGGATTATCAACCGAGACAAGTCAGCTCTAAGACCAGTCAAAAGTCTGGAATACTTGGGGCTAAGGCTGGATTCAAATCAGAGAAAGATTTTCTTACCTCCAGAGAAGGTGTCGTCTTTGAAAGATTTGACCCACTTAGTGGGTACAAAAAGAAAACCATCCATACGCCTGTGCATGAGGCTGCTGGGAAAAATGGTGGCTTCATTCGAAGCAGTACCCTACGGTCAATTCCATTCAAGGAACTTGCAGAGGGCCATACTGTCAGCCTGGAACAAAAAAGTTCAGGCTTTAGACTTACCAATGTCCCTGTCCCCTTCCGTTCGCAAGAGCCTCCATTGGTGGTTGGTGCCCCAGAATCTGGAAAAAGGGAAACCCTTCAGTCCAGTTTCTTGGAAGGTGGTCACTACAGATGCCAGCCTCATAGGCTGGGGGGCAGTACTGGAGCAATGATCTCTCCAGGGCAAGTGGTCAGAAGCAGAGAAGGCCCTGCCCATCAATCTCTTAGAGATACGAGCAGCCCGGTATGCCCTAGTAGCATGGACATCCAAACTCCAAGGGTCCCCTGTCAGAATTCAATCAGACAATGCCACAGCAGTGGCATATATCAATCACCAGGGTGGCACCAGGAGTCGTGCAGCCCAAAGGGAAGCGAATTACATCCTGGAATGGGCAGAAAGATATGTCCCAGCCATATCTGCGGTTTTCATCCCAGGAGTGGAAAATTGGAGAGCGGACTTTCTAAGTCGCCAGCAATTATGCCCGGGGGAATGGTCTCTTCACCCCGAGGTTTTCCAGGCAATATGCCAGCGGTGGGGAACACCGGATGTAGATCTGCTAGCATCCAGATTCAACGCAAAGGTGGACAGATTTGTGTCTCGCACAAGGGATCCCCTAGCTTGCGGCTCGGATGCCCTAGTGTTCCCTTGGGATCAGTTCAAGCTGATATATGCATTCCCACCGCCACAATTGTTACCGCGATTAATCCGCAGAATCAGGGTAGAAAAGAAACCAGTGATTCTGGTGGCTCCAGCGTGGCCCCGAAGAGCATGGTACGCGGAGATCGTAAAGATGTCAGTGGGGAGTCCTTGGACCCTCCCACATTGTCCGGACCTGCTTTCGCAAGGACCGATATACCACCCTTCCTTACAAGCCCTAGGTTTGACGGCCTGGCTATTGAAGCCCACATTCTAAAAAAGAGAGGTCTCTCTAATCCTGTGGTATCTACCATGATCAATGCCAGGAAGCCGGTATCCAGGCAGATCTATTATAGGATCTGGAAGGCGTACATCGCGTGGTGTGAGGCCAAGAAATGGCATCCACGTAAGTACATAATAGGTAGGATCCTGGACTTCCTACAGTGGGCTGTGGATAGGAAGCTTGCCTTGAGTACTATCAAGGGTCAGATTTCGGCCTTGTCAATATTTTTTCAAAGGCCCTTGGCTTTGCATTCATTAGTCAAAGCTTTCATACAAGGAGTGATGCGTATTAGCCCTCCGGTTAGTATTCCCATATGTCCATGGGACTTAAACCTGGTTCTGTCGGTTCTACAGAAACAACCATTTGAACCATTGCAGCACATTTCCTTGGTTCTTCTCACCAGGAAATTGATTTTCTTAGTAGCCATTTGTTCGGCTAAAAGAGTATCGGAATTAGCCGCCTTGTCCTGTAAGGAGCCATATCTGGTTGTCCATAAGGACAGAGTAGTATTACGTCCTCATCCAGCCTTTCTTCCTAAGGTGGTATCGAGGTTTCATTTGAACCAAGATGTGGTTCTTCCTTCTTTTTTTCCCAAACCTACCTCGGTAGGGGAAAAGTTATTGCATTCTTTGGATGTAGTAAGAGCAGTTAAAGCTTATCTAAAAGCCACTGCTCAGATTCGTAGAACGGATACTTTGTTTGTTCTGCCGGAAGGCCCCAGAAAGGGTCAGGCAGCATCAAAATCTACTTTAGCCAAGTGGATTTGACAGGTCATAATACAAGCCTATGGCTTGAGAAGGAGACCGCCTCCGTTCAAAGTTAGGGCGCACTCCACAAGAGCAGTTGGAACTTCATGGGCAGTGCATCACCAGGCCTCCCTGGCTCAAGTCTGTAAGGCCGCAACATGGTCTTCAGTACACACGTTTACTAGATTCTACCAGGTAGACGTTAGAAGTCAGGAGGATGTCGCCTTTGGGCGCAGTGTGTTGCAGGCCGCAAAAGATTCTCATGCCTGATGGCGCCCAGCTTATGTATAGTGTATCCCTCCCCTCATTTGGCATTGCTTTGGGACGTCCCATTAGTAATGACTAAGTCGCTCTGTGTCCCGTGATGTACGAAAAAGAAAAAGGGATTTTTATAACAGCTTACCTGTAAAATCCTTTTCTTGGAGTACATCACGGGACACAGAGCTCCCACCCCTCTTTTAGGCACACTTATTGCTTTGCTACAAAACTGAGGTGCTCCCGGATGGGAGGGGCTTATATAGGGGAGGGTACTTCCGGTTTTGGAAGTTGCCAGTGCCAGCACCTGAAGGTATCTATATAACCCATTAGTAATGACTAAGTCGCTCTGTGTCCCGTGATGTACTCCAAGAAAAGGATTTTACAGGTAAGCTGTTATAAAAATCCCTTTTTTCTACAATTCTAAAGCCTCGTACACACGGCCGAGATTCTCGTCGAAAAAAACATGTCGTTTTTTTCGACGAGATTCTTGGACAAGAAACTTGTCCCGGCCGAGTGTACACACGCTTGATTCAAAGAACCCGCGGTTCTTTGAATGGAGCGTACGCAGTGACGTCATCGACTACGACGAGCATGCGCTCGTCACATTCAATGCCGTCGCCGCCACCTTGGTATACCCTACCTATGCCTAGGAAGCTACCGCGCATGCGTCGAATTCATTTCGAACATGCGCGGGCTTCCCGGAGGACAGGTAAGTGTACACACACTCACTTTTCTCGTCGAGAAACAGGCTGACGAGAATCTCGACGAGAAAATAGAGAGCAGGTTCTCTATTTTCTCGTCGAGATTCTTGTCGCTTTTCTTGACGAGAAACCATACACACGAACGAATTTCTCGGCAAGAAATCTCTGCCAGCAAGTTTCTTGCTGGTTTTTGCCGAGGAACTCGTTCGTGTGTACGAGGCTTTATACTCATAAAATGTGCCTTACGATGCCATGAATGACAGTTTCCCAGACAGTTTCCCAGACAGTTTTCTCAAACATGATAACTTTTAGGAAATAAAACTTACATTACATATGTTTTTCTGCACACATAATATATGCATAGATCTATAATTTTTGACCTACCTTAAAGAAGAATGCCATTAAACCAATCACTAACTGTTGAGGCAAAAAATGCCTTGGTCAGGAGTATATAATGTGCAGCTGTTAGGAGTATTTAGTGTACAGCGCAGTCTAACGAGTACAACAGTCAGAAGATTGTCTGGGTAAGCTCAGTGCAGACAAGGGGTCTTCAGTGGAAGACTTCCCCTAATCTCCTGTTCCAGAGACCATATTACCTGACCCTTAACTTCATACACAGGCCAAATGTTGGACGGTATTGGCCGGCTTAATAGAAACCAGACAACATTTGACACGTGTGTACTGTAGGCGGTCCGACAGAAGCCGGCGATTCAGCTGGCTTCTGTTGAAGGGGCATGACCGAAAAAGGTCTGCCGAACGCCTCCCGATCGGAGCCCTGGAGGAGGGCTCTGGTGACTATCAGGAAGGAGTATTACATGGTGGAATCGGTTGCCTAAGATATATACCAAAGGAAGAAGGAACAAATAAAAGGAATATCCCCAGAGGATTAACCAATGTCACATGTGTTTTTATTAAGCCTTAAGGTAGGGGCTCATCCGGTGAAGGGTCGCACAAGGAGTGATTTGTCGCATGCACAGAGGTGGATCAAAGTAAAAAGCTTCGGTCTATAGCATCTCACCTTTATTCACTTGTTTATATTCACTATAGATTGGACTATTCGTCATTTATTATTGTTTATAAGAACATTGTTTTATTATCGCATTGATTATCCATATTTATTTATATCACTTCATCTATTTGTAGCGGACCCCTACTTAGGGGGGTTGCTATGCTTAAATTTAGGGGTGACCTGAGTGGTAGTTGGCTCGGGTCTTCTAATTGTTTTGGACTCTGCCTTGTTGATGTGTCACCTGGCGTGCAGTTCCCCTTTAGGCTTATAGGGGGTTCTGTCACTTATACCCGGGGTTGAACCACAGGTGATGGAGTGGCTATTGGATATCCTCTCTCGGCTGCCGTGCGGTGGGGGTTCCGGCCTGCTGTGCATGCCGGGAGAGGGTATATAAGGGGCCAACGCCATTGTTCAGGAGTAGGGACCTTTACCCAGAGTAGTGTGCCCCTCTAAGGGGGGGGGTGTCCAACTTAGACTAAGGAGTCACGGGCACATTCGGCCCGAGGCTGCGGAGTTCCAGGTAGGCCCAGTACCTTCAACTGGGTCTACAACCAGAAAGGAAACCCAGTGAGGACAGGTGAGGGTGACTGCTCTGACTGAAAGGAAACCAGGGGAGGATCGGTCCCATAGAGGAGACGAGTAATACAAGATTGCTGTCTCGGGAGAGGCCTGGTGACCTGTCGGAGGGAAGGATTCCTTTCTTCGCAGACTGCCCTTGTTGAGTGTCGTTACTTAAGGAGGGATCTCCTTGACTTTGTCCTTGGAGGGGACTAAGTCACTGTTCAAGCTTCATGCCGGCTGCTAGTGCCATTGAGTGACTATCCGGGTGAGCTGTACCCACTCGCAACCGAGTGGCGACGAAGCCAAGAGTGTGCCTGAATCCATCCTATTCTGCTAACCCCTTTCCTCTCTTCAACTTTCTGGTTACTGAAGCAAAGAGAAAATAAACTCTTGTTGGAGTTGAAGTGTTGTGTGGACATTGACCTTCTTTGGGAAAGGTAACGACTTGCCTCTATAGTCTAGAGGGGAGAACCAGTGAAAGGAAGCAACTCGCTGCAGGACCCAAATACATAACACTGCTTAACCTCCTCATCCAGGAGGGTACGGGCATATAGTACGGTGTGCCTTTTTCCTGCAATTGAGCCAAAGCAAGGGAAAAGGGTCCATGTGCTACACGTGGGGGCTCGAGTCCAGGATTCTGCAGCTGTTTCTGGGAGCTAGACTTTACTTTTCCCGCATGGCTCTTTGGAGGTCGGCCATTTTCGAAAAAATTGGACTGTGCCACAAGTGAGAGAAAGGGAAGTACAGGCCTGGCAGTATTTCCAGCTGCGTAGTTCATGGGCGTGTCTCAAAGTCTGGAAAAGCCCGCGAGTTGCGTGCAGCAAGGAAAAGAGGGGAGGAGCCCCCGCCAAGTGTGTGTTCCATGTGGTGCAGTTGGCGCCAAAGGGACAGTGCTGATTGAACCATTGACGAGGCAACATTTCTACTGCTCCATGGATGTCTGTTTCACCGGGATCTCGTGTTCCTTTGCCCGGCTCAACCATAGACGTTGCCCCTGTTGTGGCCTCCCTGATGGATACAGGGATTCGGTTGAACCCCCGAGGTCGCTTTGCTCTCTATACGTGCAGAGATGCAGAGGCCTTGGGCATGATCTGTTTGAAGTGCCAGGGACTGGTCGTACAGCTTTGCCCTTTCGGGAGATGTACCCGCTGTGGGAAGTTCCTCTTTGAGGTAGAACAGCCAACGGAGGTGCCGAAAGTCTACCGTGTGAACTGTATCTCAGGTGCTGTTGCTCCTGAGGAGGAAATATGTGCTCCCACAGCCATGCCCACGTGCACTACCATGGAGATAGTGGATGTAAAACTGAAGTTCCGGCCATTAAGGAGCTTGAGGCAGAAAACCCAGCGGATGCTGCTTCTGTTGCAACGGGATCCTCCTTTCCGCCTGCTAAAAGGAAGGTGGGATAAGTAAAGACTTCTCGTGGCCGCGATCAAGGCCCACCCCAGCACCTGCCTGAACCGGATCATCCAGTTGGAGGGATCTCCAAGCGATCCACGGGGAGGGAAGGTAAGGAGGCTGGGGACACTTCAGTAAAGAGTTTGCCGGGGAAAGGAAAGAAACTCAGTGTCCGTTCCATATGGGATGCTTGGGTGACTGACCCGCGGGAACTTTTAAAAGAAAAAGAGTCAGTGTTGACCAGGAACTATCTGCCAGCAGAGGAATGTGACACCTCGGATATAGACTCTTCCTCTGACATTGGTGATGACTTTGAAATAGATGAAATGTTTGTCAAGAAGGGATGGGACAGAATTCCGGTGACCTCTCCCCGTAGTGTTAAGGAGGGATCATCCATGGACTCTGGGGAAACTACACCCCGAGTGGAAGCACCTGTTCTTGCTGGAGAAGTTGTTCCTGTGCCCGCTTTGTATGCTCCGATGTCTTCCGTGCCTGCTGTTCCGGAGGCCGGTTCCCCATTGAGGCCACCTATGCCACAGTCAGAGCCCGTGCGCCCCCGGAGATCTCCGCATGCAGTTGTTCTGCCAGGAGCTGGGGATCGGGCGACTATGTCGCCTTTGGCCCGACTGCAACGGCTCTTGCATCGGAAGGTTGCTACGGATTATGGTTGGCAGTATCCGTACGTTCGAAAGAACTTGTTGTTCGAGATTGAAGCCTCTCGGGAACGTTGGTACAGTGACTTTGTTTGGGACCACTTGGAGGTAAAGAGAGGCCATAGATACTTTAAATGTTCAGCCGTGATGACCGAGAGATATAAAGGATGCCGGAAAGATTGGACTCTTGGTCGGCACATATACGCAGATCGGGTCATGATCTGTAGCAAAGACAGAGACGATGTGATCTATTCAATAGAAACTTTGGATAAGGACTGGAAGTCTCTTGTTCTCCCTGATACCCATTTTTACCTCTGAGGTGGGACTTTTTTTTTATTACCACTTCAGGGACAATGCCTTGAACTGCTGCGCTTGACTCTATGCCCAGGGAGTTTACTCTCTGGAGGTTTGAAGGACAATTTTTCTTGTTTCCTTCCCTCTTTTGAAAAAAAAAAATAACTGAACTTTGAGGTAGAGTTAGTCAGGGCCAAGCTGGAAGCCGCCGTGATCAACAAAAGAGATTCTTGTGTTGTGGTGCATCTATGCGCACTTAGGTTAGGTAGTGATGTGTGCTGACACTAGGTGGTGGTTTACAAAACCCTTTCATACACTAACATTGAAAAACGTGATTACATATGTTAGGTTTAGTGTATGCAGCTTTAGTTGAAGGGGGTTATCTTTTCTCGGAGAGATAGCTAACTTCTGAATATAAGGATGTTTTATCGTGTGCTGTGTTTTTCTTTCCCATGCAGGAAGACCATCAAGCAACTACACCGGAGAATGGGTGGGATACAGTTGTGATAGGATGATGGGAGGGATTGTTAAATGATGTGTGTTGAAAACTGTTTCTGTCCTTCTTCCCTTTACTATAAATCCAGGCTTTGATTCAGGCACCAAATTCATTGTATATAGTTCCAGGAATAAATTTGCGCTTGCTCAGGATTGAGTGTGCAGATTTATTTCAGACACTGGGGACAGTGTCTCTCTAAGGGAGGGGTGTATGTAGTGGACCCCTACTTAGGGGGGTCACTATGCTTAAATTTAGGGGTGACCTGAGCGGTAGTTGGCTCGGGTCTTCTAATTGTTTTGGACTCTGCCTTGTTGCTGTGTCACCGCAGGTTCGATAGACACAGATCGCTATTTTCACCGTCATGTCAAATCTTCGATCTATATCGAACTGTTGTTGCAATGAAACGAAAAAAATGCATTTTTTATTTCGGATCTTTCGGATTTCGGATTCTGCGCGTTCGTTATTGTTTGTTAAAATGAACGCGGAAATCCCTGAAATTCGGACGAAATTGCATTCGGACGAAAACGAATGCACATGTCTATTATCTAACAGAATGTTAGAATAATGTTAGGGTAGATCTGTGAGTAAATTGAAGCCCCTGGTCACAGTAGCAACATTTTTAACTTTCTATTCCTCTAGCATGCAATTTCCTCAAGTGAACTGATGAATATCTACACACAGAATGACACAAGTCATATAATATGACCCCTAAGCAGCTCATTGCTGGCCAAAGGACAGTCACACTTACCTCTATGAATTGGTAAATGACTTTATTAGGCAGGATGTGAGTCCAGTGACTGACAGGTGTGTTTTTTGGGGGAAAAAACTCTAGCAATGCCCATGGCAGCCTCCCATATTTAATTTTGTGAACTGTTTTTAGATCATGATGCAAAAATTGCAATATGATTAATTGCTTTGAGCTGGGCAATCTAAGAATTGGTCTGAGTTAGGCCATTTGTGAGGATCTGGATGTCTGTGACAATTGGTCCAAGTCACCTTGATCTTATTTATATCTGTTTTTTATACTTTGCTTATTTTAGTTGCTGCTTTTTTGAAATGTTGTACCGTACACGAAGAGATTCAGTGTTTACAAAGTACGCTATAAAAACAAAAATTAGATATATGAATAAACGAAGGGAAAGGTAATGTGTAGTTAGATAGAACTGAACTGTAACACAGTTCAGAGGGTGCCATTCTCTTTCTTCTCGTTTGTTCTCAGAGCCTCTTCTAGCTTTTTGGATTGGCAGCCATCTACTAACGCAGCAAATTTCCCTTATTCCTCCTTATATGGACTATTTACCATATATGGACTCATAGTGATTTCTACTCCCTCCCTGCCCATCCACCTTCCACTTTCCACTTATATAATATATTTTATTGTTCTTTTTAGACAGCTATATCCAGAGTGCGCCATATCAACCCACTGTTTGAATACTACTTTGAATAACAGCAGCGGGAGCCAATGGCGCACTTGTTGCCCCTTTTATACCAGAGAGCAGATTTCACTATTCACTCTCTTTTATATATGTTGGGCAACATTGGTCGATTTTGGTCAACACTAGGGATGAGCCGAACACCCCCCTGTTCGGTTCGCATCAGGAACATGTGAACAGGCAAAAAATTTGTTCGAACACGCGAACACCGTTAAAGTCTATGGGACACGAACATGAAAAATCAAAAGTGCTAATTTTAAAGGTTAATATGCAAGTTATTATCATAAAAAGTGTTTGGAGACCCGGGTCCTGCCCCAGGGGACATATATCAATGCAAAAAAAGTTTTAAAAACGGACGTTATTTCAGGAGCAGTGATTTTAATAATGCTTAAAGTGAAGCAAAAAAAGTTAAATATTCCTTTAAATTTCGTACTTGGGGGGTGTCTATAGTATGCCTGTAAAGTGACGCGTGTTTCCCGTGTTTAGAACTGTCCCTGCACAATATTTAATTTCTGAAGGAAAAAAAGTAATTTAAAACTGATCGCGACTATTAATGAATTGTCGGGTCCCGGCAATACAGATAAAAGTCATTAACAAAAACTGCATTGGTTCCCCCCAGTCCATTACCAGGCCCTTTGGGTCTGGTATGAATATTAAGGGGAACCCCGAACCAAAATGAAAAAAAAAAAGCGTGGGGCTCCCCCCAAAATCATTAACCAGGCCTTTCAGGTCTGGTATGGATATTAAGGGGAACCCTGCGCCATTTTTATAAAAAAAATGGCGTGGGGTTCCCCCAAAAATCCATACCAGACCCTTCAGGTCCCCATGTTGATGGGGACAAGGGCCTCATCCCCACGACCCTTGCCCGGTGGTTGTGGGGGTCTGCGGGCGGGGGGCTTATCAGAATCTGGAAGCCCCCTTTAACAAAGGGAACCCCCAGATTCCGCCCCCCTATGTGAATTGGTAACGGGGTACATTGTACCCCTACTATTTCACAAAAGAAAGTGTCAACATTTTTTAAAACCACACAGACACAGTTGGGACAAGTCCTTTAATAAAAAGAAAAAAGAAAAAAAAAAACATTCCAGTGTTGTTATCCATTCTCGATGTCCAACGATGATCCATTCTCCAGCGATGCTCTCCAGTGAGGAACAAAGCACGGCCCTCCCTGCAACAGAGCCCCCCAGCTAATGACGTGCAAGCTGTTTGACAGTTCTTTTATAACCGATGGCGGGGCCACCTGTGACGTGTCACGGGAAACCCCAGAGAGGAAACCCCTATGACGCGTTAGAGGGGGCGGAGTCACCTGTCCAAGTCACGGGTGGCCCCGCCATCGGTTATAAAAGAACTGTCAAACAGCTGAAGAGCATCGCTGGAGAATTGTTTATCATTGGACATCGAAAATGGATAACAACGCTGGAATGTTTTTTTTTCTTTTTTTTTCTTTAAATTAAAGGACTTGTCCCAACTGTGTCTGTGTGTTTTTTAAAAATGTTGACACTACAATGTAGCCCGTTACCAATTCACAAAAGATGGGGGCGGAATCTGGGGGTCCCCTTTGTTAAAGGGGGCTTCCAGATTTCAAAAAGCCCCCCACCCGCAGACCCCCACAACCACCGGGCAAGGGTTGTGGGGATGA
The DNA here is from genome assembly GCA_029206835.1 of Rana muscosa. Lineage (NCBI taxonomy): Eukaryota > Metazoa > Chordata > Amphibia > Anura > Ranidae > Rana > Rana muscosa. The sequence continues at coordinate 919,943,172 of CM055117.1, forward strand.
GGCCCTTGTCTCCATCAACATGGGGATATCCTCCCCATGTTGAGGGCTTGTGGCCTGGTATGGTTCAGGAGGGGGGCGCTCTCACGTCCCCCCCTCTTTTCCTGCGGCCTGCCAGGTTGCGTGCTCGGATAAGGGTCTGTTATGGATTTTTGGGGGGAACCCCATGCCATTTTTTTTTAAATGGCGCAGGGTTCCCCTTAATATCCATACCAGACCCGAAGGGCCTGATATGGAATTTGGGGGGGACCTATACACTTTTTTTTTTTATTTTGGTTCAGGGTTCCCCTTAATATTCATACCAGACCCAAAGGCCCATGCTGTTTTCTTTCAATTACTTTTATCTGTATTGCCGGGATCCGACAATTCATTATAGCCGCGATCAGTTTTAAATGACTTGTTTTCCTTTAGAAATTACATTTTGTGCAGGGACTTTTCTAAGCACGGGAAACATGCGCTACTTTACAGGCATACTATAGACACCCCCCAGGTACAAAATTTAAAGGAATATTTCACTTTTATTGTTTCACTATAAGCATTATTAAAATCACTGCTCCCGAAAAAACGGCATTGATACATGTCCCCTGGGGCAGGACCCAGGTCCCCAAACACTTTTTATGACAATAACTTGCATATTAACCTTTAAAATTAGCACTTTAGATTTCTCCCATAGACTTTTAAAGGGTGTTCCGCAGCTTTTCGAATTTGCCGCAAACACCCCAAATTGTTCGCTGTTCGGCGAACGTGCGAATAGGCAATGTTCGAACAGATAGCCCATCCCTAGTCAACACTGTGGCCTGTATTTCATGACCCATTAAAAAAATGCAGACTGCAGTTTTGAGAGGCTTAACACATCAAGAAGAACGCCATGATTGGAGGAGAAGCCAGTCATTTGACTTTGACAGGTCACCTGACTGGGCTACTGGTTTCGTTTTGTCCTGAACTCAAGAATTTATCTGTGCTGTGCTGGTGTGTCAAAGCCAGTGAATAGGGATGAGCCGAACACCCCCCGGTTCAGTTTGCACCACAACCTGCGAACGGACCAAAAGTTTGCGCGAACTTTAGAATCCTATTAAATACAATGGACGTGAATGTTCGAAATCAAAAGTGCTAATTATAACTGCTAATATGCAAGTTATTGTCCTAAAAAGGGTTTGGGGACCCGGGTCCTGCCCCAGGGGACATGTATCAATGCAAAAGGTATAAAAAACTGCCGTTTTTCGGGAGCAGGGACTTTAATGATGCATAAAGTGAAAAAAAAAAGTGAAATATTCCTTTAAATATCGTACCTGGGGGGTGTCTAAAGTATGCCTGTGAATGGCATGTGTTTCCCATGTTTAGAACTGTCCCTGCACAAAATTACATTTCTAAAGGAAAAAAAGTCATTTAAAACTGCTTGCGGCTTTAATGTAATGTGAGAAAAATGGCATGGGTACCCCCCCCCCCAGCCCACTACCAGCCCCTTTGGGTGTTGTATGGATATTAAGAAGAACCCTGCACCCAAATTTAAAAAAGGCCGTATATACTCTGAACAGCAGTATACAGGCAAACAAGACAGGGACTGTAGGTTTGTTCTTAAGTAGAATCTGTTTGTAATTTGGAGCAGGTACATTATTTAAGTGTAGCTCCAGCCCAAAAATCTATTTTTAAGCTTTTGGAAAACATAGGGAAGGGTTATCACCCCTGTACCATTTGTTTTGCTGTCTGTGCAGTGTGCACCTGTTCAGAACATTTCACCTCACTTTCCGTCCCAATGACAAATGTTTTTTGAAAATTTGTTTTTTTTATTGAAACAAGGATTGGTGATAAAGCATCAGTAGAGAGGAGATACCTTTTTCCCAAATTAAATCTAACAGGATAGAATTTCCCTTCCTAGGGGTAGATTTCCTCTCACTTCCTGTTTTCTCTTGCCGTTTGCAAGTAGGAGTCGTTTGTAAGTTGGATGTTTGAAAGTAGGGGCCTGCTGTATATACTCTGCAGAAATTTGGCCTTTAGGTGTTGGTGTTGCCACAACACTGTAAGCCCTCACAGTTACTCTTGGTGGGCGCTGGAACGCCCTGCTGTGAACTATTATATCAAGAATTGTAATTACATGCCATTGTTGAACAGTGGTAGGAAAACTTGGGCCTTTGGTGGTGGTGGTGGTGCTGGTGCCACAACACTGTAAGTCCTCACAGTTACTCTTGGTGGGGCAGGAATGGGCCCAGCTGTGAAATATTAGATCAAGAATTGTAATCACATGCCCCTGTTGAACAGGGGCAGAAAAATTGGGCCTTTGGTGGTGGTGGTGGTGGTGGTGTTGCCACAACACTGTAAGCCCTCACAGTTACTCTTGGTGGGCGCAGGAATGGGCCCTGTTGTGAATTATTAGATCAAGAATTGTAATTACATGCCCCCTTTGAACAGGGGCATAAAAATTGTGCCTTAGGCACTGGTGCCACAACACTGCAACCCCTCACAGATACTGTACTTGGAGCGCAGCAATGAGCCCTGTTGCAAAGTAATGCATCAAAAATTGTAATTACACGCCCCTGTTAAACAGGGGCAGAAAAATTGGGCCTTAGGCACTGGTGCTGGTGCCACAACACTGCAATCCCTCACAGATACTGTACTTGGAGCGCAGAAATGAGCCCTGCTGCAAAGTATTGCATCAAAAATTGTATTTACATGCCCCTGTTAAACAGGCACTGAAAAATTGGGCCTTAGGCACTGGTGCTGGTGCCACAACACTGCAACCCCTCACATATACTGTAGTTGGAACACAGCAATGAGCTCTGCTGCAAAGCATTGCATCAAAAATTGTAAATACACGCCCCTGTTAAACAGGGGCTGAAAAATTGGGCCTTAGCCACTGGTGGCGGTGCCCAGAACCAAAATTTTTCTTTCAAGCTATCAGCATGATCATTGAGGAGGAAGAGGATAGTCACTCAGCATCAGCATAGGCAGTCTTGAAGGGATCTGAAATTTCAAAAAAACATATTCGGTTACATTAGCATCAGGTGCTTGGTAGCTGGTGGTGATCCAAGACTGATTCATTTTTATGAAGGTCAGTCGATCGACCGAGTCAGTGGACAGGCGCACCCTGTGATCGGTTACAAAGCCTCCAGCAGCACTGAATGTGCGTTCCGAAAGAATGCTGGATGCAGGACAGGCCAGTAGCTCAATTGCATACTGTGCAAGCTCTGGCCAGTGATCCATCCTCAAGACCCAGTAAACCAGAGGATTTTCGGTGGGAAAGGTGTCCAAGTCTGATCTTGCCCCTAGGTATTCCTGCACCATGTAAACCAGACGCTGGCGGTGGTTGCTGGAAGTGATCATACCTTGGCGCTGCGTACTAAAAAATTGTCTGAACGCATCAGTCAGACGGCCACCTTCTCCACCGCTCCTTCTTTGACTGACCGGATCCTCAGCAACACGTTGTCCAGGACCAGGAATTTGTAACCTCCCAGTCTCTGGGAACGTGTTGCACAGACCTTTCTGCAAGGCCTCCCGAAGATGCTTCATCCTCTGCTCCCCCTGCGACGGCAAGATAAGGTCCGCAACCTTACCCTTGTAATGTGGATCAAGGAGGGTTGCCAGCCAGTAATGATCCCTCTCCTTGATCGCACGAATATGAGGTTCCTTCCCCAGGCTTTGCAGGATCAGGGAGGCCATGCAGCGTAGGTTTGCGGAGTCCTCTGGGTCACTGAGGACGACATGATCCGCAGCCACCTCCTCCCAGCCACGTACAAGTCCATGGGTGTCTTGGGACTGTAATTAATCCCTTGAAGACTGCTGCTGATGCTGAGTGCTAGGCTCCACCTCCATGCTGACACAATAATCCTCCTCCTCCTACTCATCCTCTTCCTGTGTGATAGCCGGGCCAGCAGGAACACTGTCTGGATAAAGGGGGCCTTGAGAGGTAAGGAAGTCCTCCTCTTCCTGCCTCTGTTCTGCCTCAAGTGCCCTGTCCATTATTCCACGCAGCGTGTGCTCGAACAGGTGGACAAGAAGGACAGTGTCACTGATGCATGCACTGTCACTGCTCACCATCCTCGTGGCCTCCTCAAATGGTGCAAGGACAGTGCATGCATCCCTGATTATGGCCCACTGGCATGGGGAAAAAAATACAAGCTCCCCTGACCCTGTCCTGGTGCCATATTGCAACAGATACTCATTGATGGCCCTCTGCTGCGTGTGCAGCTGCTGCAGCATGGCCAACGTAGAGTTCCACCTGGTGGGCATGTCACAGATTAGGCGGTTCTTGGGCAGGTTGTAATCCTTTTGCAGGTCAGCCAGCCGAGCACTGACATTATATGACCGGCGGAAATGCCCACAGAGTTTCCTGGCCTGCTTCAGGACCTCCTGTAAGCCCGGGTACCTGCCCAAGAACCGCTGCACCACCAAGTTAAGGACGTGAGCCAAACAGGGCACATGGGTCAATTGTCCCTGTCGGAGGGCAGAGAGCAGGTTGGTGCCATTTTCGGAAACCACCTTTACTAGCTTAAGCTGGCGTGGCGTCAACCACCTCTGAGCCTGCCCCTGCAGAGCTGACAGAATCTCTGCCCCAGTGTGGCTCCTGTCCCCCAAGCACACCAGCTCAAGCACCGCATGGCATCTTTTTGCCTGTGTACTTGCGTAGCCCCTTGAACGCCTAAGAAGCATCACTGGTTCCGAGGACAAAGCACAGGTAGAGGCCATGGAGAAAGAAGAGGAGGGGGTGGAGGAGAGAGGTTTGTCAGAATCACCAGTAGTAACGTTTTGGAAAAATGGAAGGAAACTATTGGACAGCCGCACTCCAAAAACAATTCCTTTATTGGAAAATCACGGAAATCCAAACCACAGCAAAGAATAAGAGCAGACAAGCTGACGCGTTTTGCACCGTAATTTCAGTGCTTACTCATAGCAACATTTTGGAGGCGTGGTGGTGGAACAACCTCCAACACTACTGCACCTTGTCCTGCATCCTTCCCAGCTGCCAGCAGAGTCACCCAATGCACCATGAAAGATAGGTAACGTCCCTGTCCATGCCTGCTGGACCATGAGTCAGCGGTAATATGCACCTTACCACTGACCGCCCTGTCCAGCGAGGCCAAGACATTGCCTTCCACATGCCGGTAGAGAGCCGGAATCGCCTTCCGTGAGAAAAAGTGGAGTTTGGGAACCTGCCACTGAGGAACCGCACATTCAATGAACTCACGGAAGGGGGCAGAGTCTACCAACTGAAAAGGCAGCAGTTGAAGTGCTAGGAATTGAGCCAAGCTAGCATTCAACTGCTGGGCATGTGGATGGCTGGGAGCGAACTTCTTTTGGCGGTGCAGCAGCTGGGGCAGGGAAATTTGCCTGGTACAATTGGACGTCGGTGTACCGAAAGGAGATTGCCCACAAGTACTTGGCTGTGACTGTGACACACCTAATTCTACACCTTCATTCCTCTCAGTGCAGGTTTCAGAGAGGACTGAAGGTATAGTGGGTTTGGAGATCCCAGCTGATGAGAAGCAAGGAGAGGTCCGCTTTGTTCTTTGGTGTGGGTCTTTAAGGTAGGCTTGCCAACGAGCTGCATGGCAGGTCGACATATGTCTGGTCAAGCATGTGGTGCCCAAGCGGCTGATGTTTTGGCCACGCGATATACCCTTGAGACATATGTTGCAAACAGCAGCTGTGCGATCTGATACACTCGACTCAAAAAAGGCCCACACCAAAGAACTTTTTGAATAACGGGCAGAGGCAGCGCCCTGCACAGGTGGAGCTCTGCGGTGTGATTCAGTCGGTGTGCTGCCCTTACGCTGGCCCCCCGAGGGCATCCATCCTCGTTGGAGATGTGCCTCCTCCTCATCCTCCTCCTCTCTCCTATTAGGTACCCACGTGGAATCAGTTACCTCATCATCCCCTCCCTCCTCATCACTGGAGCCAATCTGGCAGTATGCTGCAGCTGCTGGAACATGACTGCCAGATTGGTGTCCTTCTTGAGCATCCCCTCTCTCTGCTCTCACGCTACTGCCTTCCTCTAGCTGGTTATCATCATCAGACCCTTCAAAACGCTGGGCATCCTCCTGGAGCATGTACCCAACACTGTGGTCAAATAGTTCGGGGGACTCCTCCGGAGGACATGTTGGGTCTAGGGAAGGAGTGACTGTTGATGACATGGATACCAGGGAAGAGGACGCTTTGGCAGCTGCTTTGCCAGTACCCTGAGCCTGGGTGAGAGAGGATGAGGAGGATGAGGAGGGCTTGGTCATCCACTCTACCAAGTCTTCGGCATGATGCGGCTCAACACGTCCAGCTGCCGAAAAGAAGGACAAGCAGGTCCCATGGCCATGTGCTGATGACAATGCACCGCGTCCACGACCAGCACTGTTGCCCCCAGACACAGAGCCTGCTTGCCCTCTTTTATTGGCTCGTGACTGTCTGCCTCTCTTTGTTGGCCTTCCAGACATAGCAATGGCCTGCAGGGAGATGGGAAAACCAGCAATAAGGGGTAGCTTCAGGTGTATATTTTGCAGGAAGCACACAACGCCCGCTGTAAGTGCTGCAGATGACTGCCTGTGTTACACAACAGGAAAAAACAGCAATAACGGCTAGCTTCAGGTGTTTATTTTGCAGGAAGCACACTCCGCCCGCTGTAAGTGCTGCAAATGCCTGTTAGTGTAACACAAAAGAAAAAAAGGTCGAGCAATAAGGGCTAGCTTCAGGTGTATAATGTGCAGGAGGCACACTCCGCCCGCTGTAAGTGCTGCAAATGCCTGTTAGTGTGACACACCAGGAAAACACAGCAATACGGTCTAGCTTCAGGTGTATAATGTGAAGGAGGCACACTCCGCCCGCTGTAAGTGCTGCAAATGCCTGTTAGTGTAACACACCAGGAAAACACAGCAATACGGGCTAGCTTCAGGTGTATATTTAGCAGGAAGCACACTCCGCCCGCTGTAAGTGCTGCAAATGCCTGTTAGTGTAACACACCAGGAAAACACAGCAATACGGGCTAGCTTCAGGTGTATATTTAGCAGGAAGCACACTCCGCCCGCTGTAAGTTCTGCAAATGCCTGTTAGTGTAACACACCAGGAAAACACAGCAATACGGGCTAGCTTCAGGTGTATATTTAGCAGGAAGCACACTCCGCCCGCTGTAAGTGCTGCAAATGCCTGTTAGTGTAACACACCAGGAAAACACAGCAATACGGGCTAGCTTCAGGTGTATATTTAGCAGGAAGCACACTCCGCCCGCTGTAAGTGCTGCAAATGCCTGTTAGTGTAACACACCAGGAAAACACAGCAATACGGACTAGCTTCGGGTGTATATTTAGCAGGAAGCACACTCCGCCCACTGTAAGTGCTGCAAATGCCTGTTAGTGTAACACACCAGGAAAACATAGCAATACGGGCTAGCTTCAGGTGTATATTTAGCAGGAAGCACACTCCGCCCGCTGTAAGTGCTGCAAATGCCTGTTAGTGTAACACACCAGGAAAACACAGCAATACGGGCTAGCTTCAGGTATATATTGTGCAGGAGGCACACTCCGCCTGCTGTAAGTGCTGCAAATGCCTGTTAGTGTAACACACCAGGAAAACACAGCAATACGGGCTAGCTTCAGGTGTATAATGTGCAGGAGGCACACTCCGCCCGCTGTAAGTGCTGCAAATGCCTGTTAGTGTAACACACCAGGAAAACACAGCAATACGGGCTAGCTTCAGGTATATATTGTGCAGGAGGCACACTCCGCCTGCTGTAAGTGCTGCAAATGCCTGTTAGTGTAACACACCAGGAAAACACAGCAATACGGGCTAGCTTCAGGTGTATAATGTGCAGGAGGCACACTCCGCCCGCTGTAAGTGCTGCAAATGCCTGTTAGTGTAACACACCAGGAAAACACAGCAATACAGGCTAGCTTTAGGTGTATATTTAGCAGGAAGCACACTCCGCCCGCTGTAAGTGCTGCAAATGCCTGTTAGTGTAACACACCAGGAAAACACAGCAATACAGGCTAGCTTCAGGTGTATATTTAGCAGGAAGCACACTCCACCCGCTGTAAGTGCTGCAAATGCCTGTTAGTGTAACACACCAGGAAAACACAGCAATACGGGCTAGCTTCAGGTGTATATTTAGCAGGAAGCACACTCCGCCCGCTGTAAGTGCTGCAAATGCCTGTTAGTGTAACACACCAGGAAAACATAGCAATACGGGCTAGCTTCAGGTGTATATTTAGCAGGAAGCACACTCCGCCCGCTGTAAGTACTGCAAATGCCTGTTAGTGTAACACACCAGGAAAACACAGCAATAAGGGCTAGCTTCAGGTGTATACTGTGCAGGAGGCTTAGCAACAATGACACTGACACTGTCCCCTGCCTATCCTTCTCTCTCCCTGCACACAAGGTTTATCAAAGAATATGACACTGACACTCTCCCTGCCTATCCTTCTCTCTCCCTGCACACAAGGTTTAGCAAAGAATATGACACTGACACTGTCCCCTGCCTATCCTTCTCTCTCCCTGCACACAAGGTTTAGCAAAGAATATGACACTGACACTCTCCCTGCCTATCCTTCTCTCTCCCTACACACAAGAATAGCACAAAGAATAGCACAATGACACTGTCCCTGCCTATCCTTCTCTTTCCCTGCGCCGGAACACACTACACAAGGCCGCCGCGCTGGCGGCCTTTTATAGTGTGGGGCATGTGCTAAACCTTCTGAGCTATAATTGGCCACAGGCAACCTGCCTGTGGCCAATTATGGCTCTCCTAGCTGCCGGCGCTGTGATTGGCCAAGCATGCGGGGTCGCAGTGCATGCTTGGCCAATCACAGCGCCGGGATTGCACTGCGATGGCGCAGTGTATTGTGGGCCGTTCGCATCACTCGAATTTGGTGCAAACGGCCCAAATAGTTCGATCTTCGTTGAACGATCGAACAGCCGATGTTCGAGTCGAACGTATGTTCGACTCGAACACCGAGCTCATCCCTACTGCCAAAAATTTCCACTGCCGCTTTGTCGGGATAGCAGATTTGATAGACACTGATGTCAAGCTGATTCTATTTGAACCATCGCGTGGGGGTATATATATATATATATATATATATATATATATATATATATATATTTATGTTGGTATACCATTCTGGTAGAATTATGGACTGAATGATACAAGTAACTGCTCTATTAAAGGCAATGAGGGGTGGCCTACAGCAAATTCAAATTGTGGCTGTCAATCAGCAAATTACTTGACAGGTACACAAAAGGTCATCATTGCTCAAATAGGGAATGGAAAGAAGCAGATGTTAATTGTGAAATTCTTGCAAGATGGACTACAGCTTTGTTGTCAGAGAATATTGAGGGTTCGATTTTAAAAGAACCCAGTGTCCTGATTGGTGGATTGATGATTGAAGGTGAAGCTCATGAATGTGCAAGGAAATAGGTTGCAGCACAGAGTTTATTACTGCCGTATCCAAACCTTTTTGACCTTGGAAGGGACTGCTGGTATATTGATGGTTCTTCTTACTATAAAGATGGAAGCAGAATTTCAGGATTTGCTGGTGGTTGTGTAAAAGCATCTTTAGAAATGAAAACTTTGAGCCTAGAGATGAGAGAATCCTGGACTTATGTGGATTGGAGCTCCCAAAGCATAACAAGCTTTACTTTCAGTGACACGGTGAGAGATGTGATGAAGTCAGAATGGACTGTGACATCAGCTAATTTTTGCGCAATATTCAAGATCGTGATGTGATTTACTCAAGAGCAAGCTTTGAAATAAGGTCTAACAGCTATACAGGCCACGGTTGTTTGCCGAATCCTTTTCCAGTCATGGTCTAAAGTTATATTATCTAAAAACTGTTTCATGGGAATATTTTAGTTGCTGGTGAAGAGAGATGTAACCAGTCTCAGCATCATATTTCATATGAGCCATTGTAAAGCATCCAGTACCTCAAATCATAATGATGTTTGTTGCTTGATTTATGGGTCAGTTCTAGTAGTTAGAACCGACCCAAGTGGGGGTATATGTTGTAATATGTTGGCTGATTTATGTGGGACATTATGTTATTAGATATATATATATATATATATATATATATATATATATATATATGTGTGTCTATATATATATATATATATATATATATATATATATATATATATATATATATATATACATATATATATATATATATATATGTGTGTGTTTATATGTGAGTACAATATTGACCAGACCAGGTTTCAGTTGATAATTCAGTTGTCAGAGTCAACTGGATTACACATATGAAAGAGGCCAGATAACAGCTTTGATGTGTTGGTCTTATGCAAGGTGTGTGAGGTGGCCTGTTAACTTAATTGAAGGGTGTTTGTTGACCAAAGGGCCAAACAGGATTTACTACACATATCAAGGGGACTTGTTTATGTCAATACGCAAGACTCCAGGGCGAGTCAAAACGGTGTTCAGGCCACCTTTCTTATCTGCAATCTAATTGCATATGTCAAAAGAGAGCTTGTTGATGTTATTATGCAAGAATGCAAATGATGGCTGTGGTCGTCTCCGGCTAGGTAGGGGGTCATTCTCTGTCATCCTGAATGACAGAGTGTAGATCAAAGACAGCAAATCAAATTGCTCAGTCATTCAATGGATAAGCCATATAAGCTGATATTCAGTCTAGTCTTGAGATATTCTGTAGGAATATGAAGGCACAGGATATATTCTGTAGGAATATGAAGGCATAGTAGATATTCTGTAGGAATATGAAGGCATAGGAGATATTCTGTAGGAATATGAAGGCACAGGATATACTCTGCATGGATAGGAAAGCACAGGTCTAGAATATGATCTAGGAGAAGTGGGTCTCTGAAATATATATATACTCTGATTGGATTCGTTGTCATCTGTGCAAGTATTGGACTTTGTTCTGTATTGGAAGTCAATAAAGTGCATTCTCTGGAGAACTTGGGTGATGCTGCGGGAATATAACTCATATCATCATTACTAATTACTTAAACATCAATTGGGTCAACTGTGGACTATATATGAGATCAATACACCACCCACGGTGACCCACCCACTGCAGGACCAGTGTGCCAGCCAGCCAGCCATGATGACCCACCCACAGCAGGGCCAGGGTGCCAACCAGCCACCCACAGTGACTCACCCACAGCAGAGCCAGGGTGCCATACAGCCAGCCACCCACATCAGGGAGCCACCCATCCACAACAGGGAGTCAGCCTCCCACAGCAGGGAGCCAGCCAGCAACCCAGAGGAGCTAGTCACAGAGGATGCGGGAGCCAGCCAAAGTACCCATAGTTAGATAAGAGGAGCGCTACACAGTGCCAATTTTATTTCTAAATTTTGGTTGGGACAGGGATGAGAGTCATAGCATAGGGAGGGGGTCCTGTGAAGACCAGAGTGAATGAAGGTGTTCCCTGTACACTCTGTTATAAAGAGGCCCCCCTCAAGGTCCCATTAGACTTTTTTGTAGTCTCTCGTGGGGCCTGGAGGGAGCTCTTTCTAACAGAGACTATCTAATGGACACTGAAAGGGGCACCTCTGTTAGAGAGACCCCCCTCCACGTCCCATTATACTCTGTAGTCTCCACTAGGGCCTGGAGGGGATTCTTTCTAACACACTCTGTAATGGACACAGAGAGGGCCTCTGTTAGAGAGAGACCCCCCTCCAGGTCCCATTAGACTCTGCAGTCTCTAATGGGGCCTGGGGGGGATTCTTTCTAACAGAATTTCTAATAGACACAGAGAGGGCCTCTGTTAGAAAGAGACTGCCCTCCCAGTCCCATTATACTCCTTTGTAGTCTCTAATGGGACCTGGAGGGGGGTTTCTCTCTAACAGACTCTCTAATGGTCAGTAAGAGGGCTTCTGTTAGAGGGAAACCCCCTCCAGGCCCCATTAAATTTGCCAGCTTCACGTCCTGTGTTTTGTTTATTGTTGAATGTGAAGAGATTCTGGTATAAAACAGTATTTAAAAAAAAAAGGCAGAAGTTGTACTTTGTTCAAAATGTAGAAGGGGGGCCAGGGGCAGATCCTGGTGGGTCATTGGCAGGGGGCCTGACAGGGGACACTTGCTTTATCTGGACCGGGGGCCCTGAGTGATGTCAGCCCGCCCCTGTTCGGTTATATATACAGAACCAGCTCTTGAGGGAGTTTATTCCACATTTTCACAGATCTTGAAGAATCCTTTCTGTATTTGGAGATTAAATCTCTTTTCCTCCAGACATAAAGCGTGCCCCCTTGTCCTCTGTGATGACCTTAAAGTGAATAACTCAACACCATGTTTATCATATCCCCCCTTATCCTCCTCTTTTTAAAAGAGAATAAATTCAGTTAATCTAATTTTTCCTCATAGCTGAGCTCATCCATGCCTCATATCAGTTTGGTTGCCCTTCTCTGCTGACTTCCATCATTCAATCATGGCAAGCAAAAATTATAATTTTTTTTTGCTTGCAATGATTTTGTATTCTATACAAAGTGAAATTTCACATTCAATAAGCACTGGGGCAAAACGCAAATGCCTATGCAAAGTAAACAGACTAATTGATTTAGGTAAATCAAATGCTTATTCCGAAGGTATATATATTTCCCCCTTGATAGGTGGAAGACTTTAGGGGTTTAGTCTTGTAATTTAGTTTAGATATATCCCTTATTTTAAAGGGACACTAAAGGTTCCTGTTTTAAAAAATAAAATAACAAACATGTTATACTTACCTCCACTGTGCAGCTTGTTTTGCACACAGTGGATCCTGGTCTTCTGGGGTCCCTCGGTGGCTGTCTCGGCTCCTCCCAACAAGAATTAACCCCCTTCATTGGAGCTCTCTCCCATGGGGGTTAGTTCTTGTGGGCGCGCTCCCGTGATTCAGCCGGCGGCTATAGCCGCAGACTGTATCACTCGGCCCCGCCCCCGGCGCGCCGCGTCATTGGATGTGATTGACAGCAGCGCGAGCCAATGGCTGCGCTGCTATCAATCCATCCAATCAAGGCCAATCAATGGCAAGACTGAGTTGAGAAGAGGACGTCGGGGGCGCGCACAGGTGAATGGGCTCAGGTAAGTAAAACGGGGGGGCCGAGGGGGCCGTCATTGCCAGGTTTTTTTTCACCTTAATGCATAGGATTAAATAAATTCCTAACTCTTAATACTAACCCTAATGTATTGGCTTTTGTGAAACTCACATGTGATGAAATCAGAAAAATCAACGTGGTCAGAGATAGACAGTACAACCTGAATCCAGCTGAACAGGAAGCCTTAAAAAACTTGTCCACTAACTCTTCAATAGTTGTAAAACCTTCGGACAAGGAAGGTAATATTGTCATTCTCAATAATGAACAATATGAAGAGATCTGCAATAAAATACTGTCTAATGTACAGTGGTACTGTAAAATTCAATTTAGACTTCCCCAGACTTATCGATCAGGCTTTTTATGTCTAATGTACTCACAAAGATGGAGTGGGAATACATTAAAACTACTTTACCACGTACTCCTACCTTTTATGCACTACCTAAGTTGCATAAAGATATGAATAAACCATCTGGCCATCCGATAATTTCAGGTAACGGTTCCCTGACAGAAAAACTGAGTCAGTTCATAGATGGACACATCCGACCATTCGTACTACAAATTCCCAGTTACGTAAAGGACACCATGCACCTTCTGCAACTCATAGACGGTCTATGTGTCCCCCCTATGTCCATCTTGGTGGCTTCGGATGTAGAGGCCCTGTACTGTTCGATACCTCATGATAGAGGGCTTGCATGTATTAAACATGTGATTTTGCAGAACAGTAGATTCGAACAAAAGAAAAATCTTTTCCTGATCGATGCCCTGGATTTTATACTAAACCACAACTACTTTTCCTTTGGCGGCGCATTCTTCCTCCAGGTACAGGGGGTTGCGATGGGGACTTTGTGTGCCCCATCGTATGCCAACATGTACCTGGGGGAATGGGAGCAGATGCTGTCCCTATCCGACTCCATGCGCCGCTATATGGAGAAAGTAGTGGCCTGGCATAGATATCTGGACGATATCTTTGTAATTAGGGGTGGGACACCTGAAGAGCTACAAAATTTCATGAGTGAATTAAACCAAAATGCATTCAACCTAACATTTACGATGACTCATCATGTAGAGTCTATTACCTTTCTGTATGTCACAATCCACTAAGATGCTAATGGACTACTATCTAGCTCTTTGTATCGAAAACCTACAGCGGGTAATTCTATTTTACACGCCAGTAGATTCCACCCCAAACAACTCATCCGTTCAATTCCTTACAGCTAGTACCTACTGTTGTAATATGTTGGCTGATTTATTAGATATGTGTATATGTATAGACATATACATGTATATATATATATATGTATATATGTGTTTATATGTGAATACAATATTGACCAGGCCAGCAGTTGTCAGTCAACTGGATTACACATGTGAGGGAGGCCAGAAGACAGCTTTGATGTGTTAATCTTATCAAGGGGACTTGTTTCCAGGACGAGTCTATCTTTACATATCAAGGCGGTATTCAGGCAACCTTTCGTATCCGTAATCAAATTGCATGTGTCAAAAGAAAGCATGTTGATGTTATTATGCAAGAATGCAAATGATGGCTGTGGTCGTCTCCGGCTAGGTTGGGGGTCATTCTCTTTCATCCTGAATGACAGAGTGTGGATCAAAGACAGCCAATCAAATTGCTCAGTCATTCAATAGATAAGATATATAAAGCTAATATTCAGGCTAGTCATTTATATTCCTGCATGATCATGAAGGCACAGGTATATTCTGTAGGAATCACAGGATATATTCTGTAGGAATATGAAAGCACAGGTCTAGAATATACTCTGTTGGGTTCGTTGTCATCAGTATTGGACTTTGTTCTGTATTGGAAAGTCTAATAAAGTGCATCCTCTGGAGAACTTGGGTGTTTGCTGCAGAACATAACTTATATACATCATCTTAATAACCTAAGTATTGGGTCAACTGTAGACTATATATATGAGATCACTACATTGGTGCCGTTCAAGCGACCAGAAGCGCATTTTCAGGACTTGGTAACAGAAGTCAGTGATGACAGCAATCCTGTGAAGTGGACAGAAGTCTGATGGAGACCCAAGAGCTGTGCCGTGACTCTAATGTCTGGTTGTGACATAAGAGTCTGATCTACAAGATTAAACAAGTTTGGAACCCCAGAATTATTCTCTGGAGACTGGAAACAACAAAAAGATGGACTGTGTCGCGTACCGGAAGACCTGAACTAGAAGCTGAAGGAGTATCTAATGCGGTGAGTAAAATATTTCCTTTTTTTAATTATTAGTAATATAGCCAAAATGCTTACTCAGTGTGAAGCTAGTGTCAGTTCTGATAAAGTTAACAGGTGGGTATTAAAATGTATTAAGCGTCATGGCGGGTCCTTATGAAATTCCAGAAAAATGTAAGCAGACATGGACTATGATGAAGGAATTTTTAGAGAAAAATGTTTTTGATAGCAAAATTTCAGAAAGTAAAAGAAAAGGTTGCATTTTGCAGGGCTTGTTATCTTGCTGTTTAACTATGGAAAGCTCTTTGAAGGGTAAGATTGAGGAAATTGCGCAGTTACAGAATGCAGTTGCAAATAGCAACAATGTTTGTCAGAGGTTACAAAACCAATCAGAGATTGAGACAGTAAATTTAAAATTGCATACAGTTACCATTGGGGGAGCTTTGCTTGAGAAATCTAAACGTTGTGATGAATTATCAGAGGAAAATGAGAGATTAAAATTAAGAATTATGGAATTGGAGAAGAGATCTCAGGAAGGCAGATATGCATCAAATCTTGGATTAAGCAATCTGCAGCAAAATACAAACACAAACTTTCTATCAAATGAAACAGAACCTCATATTAAATCTGATAATTCATTGCCAGCCGCACCCACTGTGACCACCACAGCGTACAATAATTATAATAATACAGGTGAAGTTCAGATTGTAATGAAGCATTTGAAACCAAAAGAACTAGATGCAATTCTTAAAGAATTAGGAATGGTTCCCTGCCATGATTTAAACAGATTTTTTAAATGGTTTTGTGACTTGCAGAATGTCAGAGATATGTACAGTCTAAACCCATCTGACGTAGAAAGAGTTTTGCAACATTCAATAGGAAATGGTCTTTGGATGAGAATTAAACAGATCTGTATTCAGCCTCTGAGGACAAGGGAAATATTACTGAAATTATTATGTGCTTTGTATGGTGTACGTTCTGATGTTACTATTCATGGGAAGATCCAACAAATGCAAAGTGAATCGCCCTATGAATTGTCACACAGGATATCTACTATTATGGAATTATTGTTCGGTAATAATCTTGCATTTGAGCATGGAGGCTTGGTACATATGAGTATATTTCTAGATGCTTTGCATGAAGATATCAAACAAAATATTTTATTAGTTACCCCAAACCCCCAGGATTTAAAAGACGTATTGTTGAGGGCAGATCATTTATGGAGAAAGTCAAATGAGCAAGCGGTCAAAATTGATGTAGCCACATTGTTTGATAATAATATGAAGAACAGAGCTGACCAAAATAATAATAAGAAAAGGACCTGGATACCATTTTCTCAATTAAAACAAAAATATGACCACCTGAAAATTGAGTATGACAAGATGAGAAAAGAGCGTGACACCTTATTAGAACAGTTGTATAGGGTGTCATAAATACAAATGTACATTCTCCAGATCTGTTTTTGAATGCAAATGACGCTTCTCTAGCAGTGGGGGTGAATTAGCTTTAGACTGTAAACTGTAAATAGTACTTTTGTTTTAACTTAAAAAAAATAAAAATACTAAGGACTTTGCTAATGAGTTTTTGTCTGAGAAATTTTGTCTTTTAGGTCTCCGGAGGAACCCGTTTGAATGTGAACAGAAGTTGGCTAGTGGGGGAGAAATGCTGATAGACAATATACAAGGATGGACACTCATCAAGCAATGGATTTTTTTTTTGAACATTCAAATTTTTTTCCTTTCTCATTTTTTCTTTATTTTTCTTTTCAATTGACTTCTCCAATGCCCTATTTTTTATTTTTATTTTTCTCCCTTTCCCAGATATATTTTGTTGCTTTTAATTTTTCATTTTTTTTAATGTTTTATTTCGTGAACTTTATCTTAAAACCAGAGTGAAGCATTTAAACCTAAACTAATTTTACATAATGCATATTGATATCAATAGCTTTGACATCTGAGGTGATGCGGCACAATGGCTTGGATAGAATGTTGGGTGGTTTACCTAAATTTATAAGAGGGGTGAGTGAAATTCATCACTCTAGTCATGATTTGAACTTTGTTGAATCAGTTGTTTATAATATGCTGAAGGCTATGACATATATGGATGACAAAGACCTTTCTACCTTTCATGAAAAGGTACTGAGAAGAATTTCCACTGCCGCTTTGTCGGGATAGAAGATCTGATAGACACTGATGGCAAGCTGACTCTATTTGGTATATATATGTTGACATACCATTCTGGTGGAATTATGGACTGAACGATACAAGTAACTGCTCTATTAAAGGAAATGAGGGGTCGGCCCACAGCAAATTCAAATTGTGGCTGTCAATCAGCAAATTACTTGACAGGTACACAAAAGGTCATCATTGCTCAAATAAGGAATGGAAAGAAGCAGATGTTAATTGTGAAATGCTTGCAAGATGGACTACAGCTTTGTTGTCAGAGAATATCACCCAGTGTCCTGATTGGTGGATTGATGATTGAAGGTGAAGCTCATGAATGTCAAGTGCAAGGAAATAGTTTGCAGCACAGAGTTTTTACTGCCATATCCAAACCTTTTTGACCTTGGAAGGGATTGCTGGTATATTGATGGTTCTTCTTACTATAAAGATGGAAGCAGAATTTCAGGATTTGCTGGTGATTGTGTAAAAGCATCTTTAAGAATGAAAACTTTGAGCCTGGAGATGAGAGACTCCTGGACTTATGTGGGTTGGAGCTCCCAAAGCATACCAAGCTTTACTTTCAGTGACATGGTGAGAGATGTGATGAAGTCAGAATGGACTGTGACATCAGCTAATTTTTGCGCAATATTCAAGATCGGGATGTGATTTACCCAAGAGCAAGCTTTGAAATAAGGCCTAACAGCTATACAGGCCACGGATGTTTACCAAATCCTTTTCCAGTCATGGTCTAAAGTTATGTTATCCAATAACTGTTTCATGGGAATATTTTAGGGGGGCTGGTGAAGAGAGATGTAACCAGTCTCAGCATCATATTTCAGATGAGCCATTGTAAAGCATCCAGTACCTCAAATCATAATGATGTTTGTTGCTTAATTTATGGGTCAGTTCTAGTAGATAGAACGGACCCAAGGGGGGGTATGTTGTAATATGTTGGCTGATTTATTAGATATGTGTATATGTATAGACATATACATGTATATATATATATATATATGTATATTTGTGTTTATATGTGAATACAATATTGACCAGGCCAGCAGTTGTCAGTCAACTGGATTACACATGTGAGGGAGGCCAGAAGACAGCTTTGATGTGTTAATCTTATCAAGGGGACTTGTTTCCAGGACGAGTCTATCTTTACATATCAAGGCGGTATTCAGGCAACCTTTCGTATCCGTAATCTAATTGCATGTGTCAAAAGAAAGCATGTTGATGTTATTATGCAAGAATGCAAATGATGGCTGTGGTCGTCTCCGGCTAGGTTGGGGGTCATTCTCTTTCATCCTGAATGACAGAGTGTGGATCAAAGACAGCCAATCAAATTGCTCAGTCATTCAATAGATAAGATATATAAAGCTAATATTCAGGCTAGTCAATTATATTCCTGCATGATCATGAAGGCACAGGTATAGTCTGTAGGAATCACAGGATATATTCTGTAGGAATATGAAAGCACAGGTCTAGAATATACTCTGTTGGGTTCGTTGTCATCAGTATTGGACTTTGTTCTGTATTGGAAAGTCTAATAAAGCACATCCTCTGGAGAACTTGGGCGTTTGCTGCGGAACACAACTTATTTCATCACTACTAATAACTAAACATCAATTATCAACTGGAAACCACTATACTACTTCACTACACCTACGCGTCAGGAGAAGCTGTACCGATGATACAGTGTTTCACCGAGAGGCAAACCTGTTAAGGGACAGACTCCTGCTGCGTGGGTACTCTGGTACTTGTCTCAGGAAGGCCTTCAACAGGGCCCACTTGAAGACACGTCAGGAATTGATATATAACCCTATGTCGGCCAAACATAAAAATCAACGGAATCCCATTAGAATTATCACAAAGTATTCCAACCAGCACCCCAGAATCAAGGCCATAATTGAAAAATATTGGCATGTCCTTAAATTAGATCCGACCATTGGCCCCTTTGTGCAGGACCACCCCTCCTTCACATTTAAGAGAGCAAAATCCCTACGAGATTGTTTAGTAACAAGCGAATATGTGTGTGGGGGGGGGAAACGTGATCCCTGCAAACGTTTTGGACATTTAAATGTGGGGGGTGCTGATGCTGCCAATTCATTAATACTAAACAAGAAACAACTTCACCTAATGGTGAGAAATACGCACCTAAGCACTATGCCAATTGCCGCACTTCTGGGGTTGTTTACTTACTGACATGCGAATGTGCATGCTACTATGTGGGCAAAACAATCCAGGAGTTCTGCAAGAGGGCATCCAGACATATAGCCGCTATATGAGATCATGCAACCCACAGCTACCCTTGGGCCGCCATGTTGCAACTTTCCATGCAGGGAAATTTCCCAAAGTGTCCTTCCTCATACTAGATAGGATACACCCGGGTTTGCGTGGCGGTGACTGGAACAAGATCCTTTTGCAGACTGAGCAAAAATGGATCTTTCGCCTACACGCAACCCGACCACCAGGCTTGAACGATGCGATCTCTTTCAGACCCTTCCTTGAGGGGTTCACCTCGGGAGGATCTGAATGGGAGGGGAACCCCTAGACCACCTTCTGATGAGATCTATGTAGAATTTGTATATCTAGGATATTGGGTTTCATTGTAAATTATGCAAATTACTATATGAGGCTATCAACCTTTTGAGTAATATGACCCCTTTTCCCTCTTCATGTAATTCTGTAATTTTTCCTCTGTGTTTTGTTTCTTGTTCTTTCTCTTTTTTGATACTGTGCCTGTTCAACCAATATGTAAAATAATTTTATTGTATCATATATATATATGCCAATTCATGGGTGGTTTACACCATATATATGACCTTGAATCTTTCTGTTCTGCTACTTATAGCGATCATCTATAGGGAATTTTGAATGTAATGTCATTTTTGTATTGACTCTCCTCTTTATCCTCCACTCCCTTTTCTGAGATTGAAATTACTCCATTTGTGTCTTATTCCCTGCATGGGGACAACCTCTATTGACGGAGATGTGATCGCAGTCTGCTCTGGATGGAAGGCGTGGGATGGGTTAATATGGGATGGACCGGCTCCCTGTGCCCAGGACAGGACACTCAGCGCACGTAGGTCTGGCATGACGCCCCTCCTCCTTGGAGGGGATAGCTTTGTTGGATTCCTTGGTTCGCTCATGGAGATGTTTACATCACTGTGGCAACAGATGCGCCGCGAGTGGTTAGTGCGGATGCTGGCTCCCCTCCCTCTTTTTATCTCCATGACGATGCGCTCCCCTTTGGAGCGCATGTCGTCATGACGCAGCGGTCTGCTGTGTGTTCTATCTTTGAGTATGTGGGATGAGGGGGCGGGCCTCCACGCTGATGACTCGGAGGGCGCCACCCCTCTCCCACCCCCTTCACTACACACTCTTCTCTCTCACAGCTGATAACTATCAGCAATCAAGCCACACTATATTAGACTGCAGAAACAACCCTCAGTCTGCACATTGCTGACTTGGGAGTGGATGTGACTACATTGTTCCCTACAGGAGAAAAGGTAAAATTGTATATTTAATTCATCTCGTGGTTTCTTTTCTGTTCTTTCTTTTTTCATTAATATAATGCATACCCCCTTTTTTCCTTTTGGATTCATGGAGGGTCCCTCAATATTTGCATATCTAATTATTCAATTTAAGATTGAGCCATATTAACATATGGTGGATTATTCCACTTTAGCTCATAGATACAAGGCAACAGGTTATTTTACTGTTGTATTATAGAGGACCCTATATATATTGATACCCTTCGGGCTAACTAACAGTTACCTCTTATGATAAATAGACCTTAATTTTTATTTCCATTTATTCTAAATTTTCCATACTTTTAAAATGATTCTTTTCCATACTTTTCCAGATTCCATTTTGTTCCCCTTCCCCCTTCTTAGGGGAATACATTTTCTCTGTGGAGCCTATGCGACACAAATCCACTCCAAAATCTGGGTTGAGATACAGCAGGTATGCACGCGTTTAGATTTAGTTCTGACATGTATGCCCCACCATTATGTGGGCCATTCATGGAGGGTAATATATACATATACAGGTATGTCACCTTTATTCATACTGCTGTACTATTATTATTCTTTCTTGTTTATAGATGGGATCAGCAGCATAAATGACCTTCATCCAGAGCAGTGAGCGTCAATCTCTGTTATTTTAAACAAGGTTGTATCCACACCAAACTTCGTAGGCAACAACGGTTAGCATATATGATTTACAGTACAAATAATGATGCCTTTTATTATAACTATTGAATTAATTTTCAATTGTACTGTATATACATGAAATAGACGATGCTCTTGTTTACTCAACTCTCTTGCTTTGTTCTATGTCCACAAACTACAGACCACAACACCTATCACCACTAGCCCCTGAAGAAGAGGTGCTATATAAACCCATAGCCTCGAAACGCGTCGGTCACCCTGGGCCCTCCCACAGAAATCAAGACCCTCACAGTGGTTTATGGTCTTTTATGACGCTGTTACTTTGCTGTTCTATAGTTTGAGTTGTGTTTGTGTACATCCAAATTGTATATGTATTTTTATCTCTTTGATATTTTGTATTACAACAATAAATATATATTTTTTGATATCAATTTGAAATTTGTAGACTTCACCCTAAAAAGTCCCATAGAGCAGTGGTCATCAACCCTGTCCTCAGGGCCCACTAACAGGCCAGGTTTTATGTATTACCTTGGGGAGATGCAGACTAGAATACTGCAATCACTGAGCAGCAAATGATATCACCTGTGATGTATTTCAGTTATCTTGCAAACCTGGCCTGTTAGTGGGCCCTGAGGACAGGGTTGATGACTGCTGCCATAGAGGACTACACACACAATCTATATTGAATAGGGATTGGGTGTTTTGTCTACTAATCAAGTCCGTCCCTGCTACACTCCTACATAATGCATAGAATTAGGGTTGAGCGAACCTGAACTGTAAAGTTCGGGTTCGTACCGGACTTTTGGGTTTTTGGGTCCCGGACCCGAACCCGAACAATTGACTGTATGTTCGGGTTCGGGTCCGGTGTTCGGCGATGTAATGGCACATTTTTAAAAGCTGCAGGGCAGCCAATCAACTTTCGTTTAACTGGTGTGCCCTTAGAAGCCATCACAGCCATGCCTACAAATGGCATGGCTGTAATTGGCCAGTGCAGCATGTGTCCCAGCCTCTATATAAGCTAGAGGCACAAAGCACAGCACGTCACTCTGCTTTAGACAGTGTAGGGAAAGGTTCCTGGCTGCTGTTGCTGTGAGGGAGAGAATTACATGATAGGAGTCAGTCCTGATTCTGAAATATATTCTAATTAGTCAGCGATCTACATAGATTTAGTTGTGTGGGTGCAGTGCACAAGCTTTTTACACTGCATTAAGAGAAAAGATAGACAGTTTAGGGCAAGGTTCCTGTTGCTGCTTTTAGGGAGAGAGAATTATCTAGGAGTCCAGATTCAGAAATCTATACTAATAACTCAGCGATCTACATAGATTTACCTGGTTGGGTTGCAGTGCACAGTCTTTTTACACTGCCATGAGCCCAGTGACAGAGAAAATATAACTTTTATCTGCAATCTCAGTGCACCAGCACTGCATATGTTACTGTGAGATACACCCTGTACATACTGTGGGTGTATTATGCTCTTCCAAAAACACCCATTTAGGGCAAAAAAAAATATTTTGCAGTGTTTTCTGCATACCTGGAGGTGTGAGATACACAATGTATATATTTTTCTTCTATTGTGCTATCCAAATAATTTTTTTTAGGGCAAAAATATTTTTTTGGAATAGCATTTTCTGCATTTATGTAGGTTTTGAGATACACCGTTTACATACTCTGGGTGAATTCTGCTATTGCAAAAACACACATTTAGTGCAAAAAAAAAAATATTTTGCAGTGTTTTCTGCATATCTGCAGATGTGAGATACTCAATTTATATATTTTTCTTCTATTGTGCTATTCAAATAAAATCATTTTAGGGCAAAAACATTTTTTTTTTAATAGCATTTTCTGCATTTCTGTAGGTGTGAGATACACCGTTTACATACTCTGCAGTATTCTGCTATTGCAAAAACACACATTTAGTGCAAAACAAATATTTTGCAGTGTTTTCTGCATATCTACAGGTGTGAGATACACAATTTTTATATTTTTCTTCTATTGTGCTATTCAAATAATTTTTTTTAGGGCAAAAACATTTTTTTTGAATAGCATTTTCTGCATTTCTGTAGGTGTGAGATACACCGTTTACATACTCTGGGTGTATTCTGCTATTGCAAAAACACATATGTAGCGGGTATTTACTTTCCCGCAGTAATTTTAGAATTTTTCGGTGACACCAGTGGTGTGTCTCTGGCGGTCCACGGGGTGGCGCTGTCACCATGGGCTGACGGACGGATACCGCTGTGTGCTGGACTGTTTTTTTGTCCTCTCTGGGCAGCGGTATGGTGGGGCGGGGAACCCACCGTGCTTGCTGGGAGAGGGGATAAAAGGGCCGGCCATCTTAGTCACGGGAGTCTTGGTCCCTGGCACCTTCAGCCTGCGGACGGAGTTCGTGCTTGTCCTCTAGGCGGACTAGGCCTAGAGGACCACCGGAGATCGTGTTCCATCTCAGGCACCTTTAGCCTGAGGTGAGGTACTCGGACGGCGGTCCGGAGCTCAGTGCCCAACACTGGGAGTGTTGGACTTTAACGGTATGTGGCTCAAGTTCCTGGCAGACGAGGGTCTCAGAGACTCTTGGAGAGAGGATCCGATGCACAACACAGGCCCGAAGGTAAAGGAAGGCATTGCCGATACCACTTATACATCTGTGTAAGCCAGGCGTAGCGCACCCTCTCCCTCCCCTATCATACCCCTAGGCAAGAGACATTGTGAGCAGAATTTTAATTGAGGGGACGGGGAGAGGGGAGAACTGCCCGCTACACGTGGGGGCTCGGGTCCGGGATATGTGTTGTGCATCACTTGGAAGAAGGTGTCTGCCGGACAGAGTTAAGCGAATAGGCCAAAGTGCAGCCCTGCTCGACAGTCGTGGACATGACCTCAAAAGGGGAAAGGCCCGCGCAGGAAGAGTGGTGAAAGGGGGAAAACTCAGCCGTGTGACGGACTACACGTGGGGGTTTTTAATTGCACTGCGCCACCAGACACAACCCCCACCGCTTAGTTCGTGGGCATGTCCCAACCCAGCAAAGTGAAAAGCCTGCGAACTGGAGCAAAAGGGGAGGAGTCCAATACGTGTGACGGACTACACGTGGGACATTGGCGCAAAAAAAAACTCTGCAGTGTGTGATGGATCAGCAACAGGTCGCCATGTTTGGACCCGCCTCATGGATCCCGGTTCACCCGGCGACTACAACATTGACTGCTGCTGCTCCGATAACGGATACAGGGATCCGACTGAAGCCGAGGGGTAGATTTGCTCTATATTCATGTATGGACGTTGAGGCCCTGGGTATGATTTGCCCTGGGTGTTCGGGACTGGTATGCCTGCTGAAGCCGTTCGGATGGTGCGAGGCCTGTGGGGAATTCACGTTTGAAGTGGATCCGGAGGTTGAGATGCCGAAAACCATCTACCCAGGCCGGGCTTCAGGTAACGCCACTCAGAAAGGAGGAATCACGGATGTGAGAGTCACCCCTGCGCACACTGCAACGACCGCGGAGGAGGTCGTGAAACATCAACAGGAGAAATCCGAGGATGCTGACTCGGTCACCACTGTACCACTTATACATCTGTGGTGGAAGCCAGGCGTAGCGCACCCTCTCCCTCCCCTATCATACCCCTAGACCAGAGACATTGTGAGCAGAATTTTAATTGAGGGGACGGGGAGGGGGAGAACTGCCCGCTACACATATTTAGTGCAAAAAAAAACATATTTTGCAGTGTTTTCTGCATATCTGCAGGTGTGAGATACACAATTTATATATTTTTCTTCTATTGTGCTATTCCAATAAAATTTTTTAGGGCAAAAACATTTTTTTTGAATAGCATTTTGTGCATTTCTGTAGGTGTGAGATACACCATTTACATACTCTGGGTGTATTCTCCTATTGCAAAAACACACATTTAATGCAAAAAAAAAAAATTGCAGTGTTTTCTGCAAATCTGCAGGCGTGAGATACACAATTTATATATTTTTCTTCTATTGTGCTATTCAAATAAAACATTTTTAAGGTCAAAACCATTTTTTTTAATAGCATTTTCTGCATTTCTGTAGGTGTGAGATACACCGTTTACATATTCTGGGTGTATTCTGCTATTGCAAAAACACACATTTAGTGCAAAAAACATTTTTTGCAGTGTTTTCTGCATATCTGCAGGTGTGAGATACACAATGTATACATTTTTTTTCTATTGTGCTATTGAAATAAAAATTTTTTACGGCAAAAACATTTTTTTTGAATAGCATTTTCTGCATTTCTGTAGGTGTGAGATACAATGTTTACATACTGTGTGTGTATTCTGCTATTGCAAAAACACCCATTTAGGGCAAGGTCCTAAATTTGGAAAATATGAGGAGAACGTCAAAGAAGGGACATGGCCTCGATCGTGGTGCTGCTGGTGGAGCTCCTGTTGCAGGGAGAGGACGTGGTCGATCTGTGCCAGCTACATGCAGAAATGAAACACCTTCCTCAAGTGCGAGTAGGCGACAGAGCCGGCAGCGGTATTTGGTCGCGCCTAACGAGGCTGTACGAATGTTGAGGCCAGGACAAGTACAGGCGATAGTAGATTGGGTTGCTGACAGTGCCTCCGGTTCCTTCACATTGTCTCCCACCCAGTATCCTGATAAAAGATCAGAGTTGGCATCTGCAGCCGATGTCCATCAGTCTTTCACCTCACCCCCTTGCAAATTAGCCAAGCAGTCTGAGCCCAAAATCATGCAGCAGTCTCTTCTGCTTTTCTATGATTCTGTTATCAGGGTTTCCCAGGGCCATCCACCTAGCCGTGCCCCAGAAGTGGAAGAGATTGTGTGCACCGATGCCCAACCACTTATGTTTCATGATGAGTACATGAGAGGACCATCGCAGCACAGGTGCCAACTGCTGCTGCTTTTGCAATTGTGCAGACCGACAAGGAGGGCAGGGGTGAAGACTGGGTGGAAGATGATGTGGAGGATGATGAGGTCTTCGACCCCACATGGAATCAACGTCATGCAGGTGACCAGTGTAGTTCGGAGGAAGAGGCAGTGGTCGCACAGAGCCACCAGCACAGCAGAAGAGGGAGCAGGGTGCAAAAGCGGAGCGTCTATCCCCTAGACAGTACATCTGCTACTGCCCAATGCAGCAAGGGACCGAGCACACCAAAGCCAGGTCCAAGGAGTTCCCTAGCGTGGCAGTTCTTCAGACAATGTGCTGATGACAAGACACGAGTGGTTTGCACGCTGTGCAATCAGAGCCTGAAGCGAGGCATAAACGTTCTCAACCTGAGCACAACCTGCATGACCAGGCATCTAAGTGCAAAGCACGAGCTGCAGTGGAGTAGACACCTCAAAAACCAAGAAAGGTCTCTGGCTCCTCCTGCTTCCTCTTCTGCTGCAGTCTCGGCCTCTTCATCCACCTCTGTAGTGACAGTGGCACCTGCCAACCTGCAAACAGAGGGTCTGCCAGCAACACTAGCATCTGGGTCACCAACCATCTCCACAATGTCCCATGGAAGCGTTCAGCTCTCTATCTCCCAAACACTGGAGCGGAAGAGGAAGTACCCCCCTAGCCACCCGTGATCCCTGGCCCTGAATGCCAGCATTTCAAAATTCCTGGCCTTTGAAATGCTGTCATTCCGTCTGGTGGAGACGCAGAGTTTTAAAAGCCTGATGGCATTGGCTTTCCCACAGTACGTCGTGCCCAGCCACCACTACTTTTTCAGGCGAGCTATCCCTTCCCTGCAAAACCAAGTGGGGGACAAAATCAGGTGTGCACTGCGCAATGCCATCTGTGGCAAGGTCCACCTAACTACGGATGCGTGGACCAGTAAGCACGGTCAGGGACGTTATATCTCCCTAACAGCACACTGGGTAAATGCAGTGGCGGCTGGACCTGAAGCAGATAGCAGTTTGGCGCATGTCCTTCCACCACCGAAGATTGCAGGGCGCTTCAGTTTGCCTCCTGTTGCTAACTCCTCCTACTCCGCTTCCTCATCCTCTACCGCCTCCTCATCCAGTCAGCGTAACACCTTCACCACCAACTTCAGCACAGCCAGGGGTAAACGACAGCAGGCAGTTTTAAAACTTTCCTGTTTCGGGGAAAAACCCCACACCGCGCAGGAGTTGTGGAGGGACATGGAACAACAGACTGATGAGTGGTTGGTGGCAGTGAGCCTCAAGCCCAGCCTGGTGGTGAGCGATAATGTGCAAAATCTCGTAGCAGCTCTGGGCCTAGCCGGTTTGACGCACATCCCTTGCCTGGCGCATGTGCTGAACTTGGTGGTCCAGAGGTTCCTGAAAAATTACCCCGATATGCCAGAGCTGCTGCAGAAAGTGCGGGCCGTCTGTGCGCACTTTCGGCGTTCTCACCCTGCTGCAGCTCGCCTGTCAGCTCTGCAGCGTAACTTCGGCCATCCCGCTCACCGCCTCATATGTGACGTGCTCACAACGTGGAACTCCACCTTACACATGCTGGCCAGACTGTGCGAGCAGCAGCAGGCGATAGTGGAGCTTCAGCTGCAGCACGCATGCGTGAGTCGCTCTGTGGAACATAACCACTTCACCACCAATAACTGGGCCTCCATGCGAGACCTGTGTGCCTTGTAGCGCTTTGTCGAGTACTCCACCAACATGGCCAGTGCCGATGACGCTGTTCTCAGCGTTACTATCCCAGTTCTCTGCCTCCTTGAAAAAACGCTTTGGGCGATGATGGAAGAGGATTTGGCACAGGAGGAGGAGGAGGAGGAACCGGGATCATTCCCAAGGCTCTCAGGGCAGTCATTCACAAGTGGCTACGAGGGTGGGTTCCTGCACCAACAAACGCCAGGTACATAATTATCCGGCAGCAAGGGCACAGTTCTGGAGGATGACGAGGTGGAGGATGAGGAGGAGGAGATGGAGGAGGAGGAACCATGTTCACAGCAGGGTGGCACCCAGACCAGCTCATAGCCATCACTGGTGCGTGGCTGGGGGGATACAGAAGACACAGACGATACACCTCCCACAGAGGACAGCTTTTAGTTTCCTCTGGGCAGCCTGGCACACATGAGTGAGCGATTACATGCTGCAGTGTCTCCGCAACGACCGTCGAGTTGTCCACATTCTAACTGGTGCTGATTACTGGGTTGCCACGCTGCTGGATCCCCATTACAAGGACAAAGTACCGTCCTTAATTCCCTCACTGGAGCGTGATCGTAAGATGCGCGAGTACAAGCGCACGCTGGTAGACGCGCTGCTGGTGGCATTCCCACCTGACAGCGGGGGTACGGTGGAAGCACAAGGCGAAGGCAGAGGAGGAGGAAGAGGTCGCCAACGCAGCTGGGGCACCGCCAGCACCTCAGAAGGCTAGGTTAGCATGGCCTAAATGTGGAAAAGCTTTGTCAGCACGCCACAACAACCAGCACCACCAGCTGAGATGGAACGTCTTAGCAGGAGGCAGCATTTCAACAACATGGTGGAGCAGTATGTGTGCACACGCCTACACGTACTGAATGACGGGTCTGCTCCCTTAAACTTCTGGGTCTCCGAATTGGGCACATGGCCTGAGCTTGCCCTTTACGCCTTGGAGGTGCTGGCCTGCCCTGCAGCCAGTGTATTATCTGAACATGTATTTAGCACGGCAGGGAGCGTTATCACAGACAAGCGCAGCTGCCTGTCCAGAGCCAATGTGGACAAGCTCACGTTCATTAAAATGAACCAGGCATGGATCCTGTCTTGTCCGTACCTTGTGCAGAATAGACATGTATACCGGTGTTCTGACAAAAACTGTCCGGCCATCGGATAGTGTCCGGCCCGTACTGCGCAGGCGCAGCGCTTGCGCAGTACGGAGGACAAGGAGATTCACAAAATCTCCGAAGATGAACGGCGCCTGCGCAGTGAGTGCAGGTTCAAGCCCCACCATCCAAGTGGACATACGGTAGCACATAGTAACAGGGCCCCTCACGGGCTTACTTCGCTTCGCCACGCTTCGGGCACGGCCTCGCTTGGCTCGGCTTGAACCTCGGATGGTGTGGCTTGAACCTGGACTCACCGCGCAGGTGCCGTTCGTCTTCAGAGATTTTCGAAATCCCCTTGTCCTACGTACTAAGCAAGCGCAGTACAGGGCGGACACTATCCGACGGGGGACAGAATTCGACACATCACCGGCCTTACCCAGCCATTGTTGTATTTTTGAACCAGTGTTGGCTACCTCGTCCTCCTCCACCGCTGCTTCCACCTACACAGCCACATCCACCGCCACCTCAACCTCCTACTCCATATGGACCTCGTCCTCCTAGTTCAAGATTATAATTTTTTTTTTTTTTATTTCAAAGTATTTTATTTTCCCACTAGCTTATCCATTACATTTTATATTTTTTTCCAGAAAGGGCGTATTCTGGGGCATTCCCACCATATGTGTGGCATCGTGCTGTTGAGTTTCTGAGGTTCTTAATGACTTCCTGTACCTCTTCTGCTGAGAAGGGGGCCTCCAGGATATTATTTTTTTATAAAAAAATTTTTTATGTTATTTTAAGTTGTTTCCCTATCCACATTTGTTTGCAGAGCACTTGCAATGCTCTTAAAAACATTTTGCTGCCATTTGCAGCTCTCTAGTCCTTTCCATTGTAGTCCTCAAAAGTTCAGGTCCCCATTGACTTCAATGTGGTTCGGGTTCGGGGTCAAGTTCGGGTCAAGTTCGGTCCCAAACATCCAGGTGTCTGCTCAACTCTACATAGGATGCATTAAGGTGAAAAAAAGCGAACCTTTACAACCCCTTTAATTTGCTTGTTATTTTTGCGCACAGCAGTTAAAATATGAAGCACATTACACAGACAGGGAAAGTAGAAAATACATTCAATAAAATATCTTAGCTAAGCCAGTCCTTGTCTCTTGCCTTCATTTCTTTATCACAACGTATTATGTTCTATTTGTGGTCCTTTCTTTACCTCCTGAAAAGTTTCTGGGGTTTAAAGCGGTAGTCTGCTTTGTGATTTTTACCTACAGGTAAGCCTATAATAAGGCTTACCTATAGGTAAAATGAATATATCCTAATTGTGCACTGTTTAGGAGATATTCACTCTGGATGCAGCTGGTGACATCATTGGTGCATGAGCTCTGAAGGTCCAGCATACCGTGCCAGACCTTCAGAGCACTGTGCCGTAACCGAGGGCACCCATGCATGGGAGTGGTGTCATCGCGGCTCCAGCCAATCACACAGCAGGGGTCAACGAACTTGGAAGGAAGACTGGGGGGAAATGGAAGCCCTCTCAGTGGTGACAGCGCACCACTGGAGGGCTTAGTCTTATGCATACTAGCACATTATGCTATAATTTTTCAACGTTTTACTACTGCTTTAACTGTTTTTAAAGCTAAGAATGGCCATATACATTTTTTAAGATAGGCAAACACGGTGGTAACATCTGAAAATCTTGACAAAATAGTTGCATTATTCCCTGTAAATCATCCAGTGCTGTGTAGAGGCATATAAATGAAGGATGAAATAAAAAAGTTAGAAAATCTGTGTACACAATCACAAGTGCTTCCTATGTGATGGAATGTTCATCATTGCTCCCTAGGGATGCCACAAGCAGTCTTTGAATCATGGAAGAATATGCCATGTGTGGTCACAGAAAAGATGTTTCCTGTCACATTATATTATGTAAGTTGCAAAGGGTAATTAAAGAATGAGTCTTTGTGCTCTTTATAACATTAAAGCACAAACCCTGGAGCACTACTTCAGCCTTTATTAAAAAAACAAAAACTGTATGCTTACATTTTAACAGATGTCTTTGGCTGGGTCCTTTTTGCCTGCATCTTCCTCCAGTTGTGGGAAGATTCTTAATGCGGCAGACAATAGCAC
This sequence comes from Rana muscosa, assembly GCA_029206835.1. Lineage (NCBI taxonomy): Eukaryota > Metazoa > Chordata > Amphibia > Anura > Ranidae > Rana > Rana muscosa. The sequence continues at coordinate 919,974,519 of CM055117.1, forward strand.
CATATCATTATATGTAACACTCCAATGCACCAACAGTATGCTGCTGTGCTGCAGTGCACGGAAGCATCACGATGCAACATGTACTAAGTTTTTGTGCATTCAGGTGCCTTACAGCCCAGTAATTTCAAACAGACTGCCTAAGACAATGCTGCAGAACAGTGCATTATGGTGTTGACCTGTCATAAATCATAAGGTTTGCAATTCATGACCCATTGTAGATCGCAGGGAATGAGCAAACCACACTTCTGAGTTTTCTTGAATGGTGGATGGTCCCACATGGTGTCATTTCTCTGGAGCTTAATTGTACACTGAGCTTCAGTTTCTGGCTGTTGCTAAATCTGCCATTTCAGTTTAATTTTTAGTGATTTTTGGCTTTACAAATCCCACAAAAAATGTCAGCTGCTATACATTACCTGCTAGAGTTGCTTTCAAACATTGACTTTTGGGTTGCTAAAGAAGTGAATATTGAAGGGATTCATTCATTCATGGGGGAAAAGAGAGGTCATAGTATACAAGACATTGTACATTTACATAGTTTCATAGTAGGTAAGGTTGAATAAAGCCAATAGTCCATCCCGTTCAATCTGTATGGGTTATATATCCCTGTATACTGTGTTCACTAAGATGCACATCTAGGAGTCTTTTAAAATGATTAATACTCCCTGTAGGCACCACCAATTGTGGAAGACAGTTCAACCTCCTTATAGCCCTGACAGTGAAATACAGTGCAGCTTTAGGTTAAACCTCTTCTCCTCCAAACTCATTGTGTGGCCCCGTGTCCTCTTACGCTCACTGAGACTGAATTGTTTTTTTTCTTATGCTGGGATCACCATAAAGGTATTTGTAAATCGCTGTTATATCCCCTCTCAAGTGTCTCTTCTCCAGCTAGAATAAATTTAGTGCTTATAGTGTAATTGAGGTCCTCCAATCCCTGTATTAACTTAGTTGGCCTTTTTTGGACTCTCTCCAGTTCCATCTCATCCCTTCTGAGGACTGGTGATCAGCACAGGACAGAGTACTTCAGATCTGACCTAACCAGAGTTTTATAGTGTGTGGAGTATATCCCCTTTATTCTGCTGGCTTTGGTAGCTACAGCTTGACATTGCATGCTATTGCTCAGTCTGTCTTCTACTTGGACCCCCAGATCTTTCTCCATCCTTGATTCCCCCAGAGGTTCTCCTCCTAGTGAGTAGTTTGCCTTTGTGTTTTTTGCCCCAAAGTGCATTACATTTCTCCACATTAAACCTCATTTGCCATGTAGTTGCCAACTCCATTATTTTGTTCAGGTCTTTCTGTAAAATTTCTATATCCTGATGTGAAGTTATTGCCCTGCTTATTTTTGTGTCGTTCGCAAAAAATAAAATTAAGCTATTTATCCTATCCTCTATATCATTTATGAATATATTAACCACTTCCCTACCCAGCTGAGTGGACGTCATATGACGTCCTGGCTTTGTAGGGGGATATCCGAATGATGCCTGCAGCTAGAGGCATCATTCAGATATCCTTTTAAAGTGCCGGCGATTCTGTGCACCATAAGAATGATCATAGCAGCTGTTCCGCCGCTTGATCGTTCTTATAGGCGGCAGGAGGGGACATCCCCCATATATGACGAGCATAGAGATGACTGGTGACCAGATGGAATAGAATAGGCCCGGGATGGAAGTGGTACAAAAAGCCCTGTATTGCAGTGGTTAAACAGAATTGGTCCCAAGACAGAGCCTTGGGGTACCCCACTCAACACTCCAGACCAGTCTGAGTACACAATATTTATCTCTACCTTTTGGAAACCCCCCTGTAAACAGTTTTGTATCCAAGAACAAACCTTATGGTCCATGCTGTCAGGAACCATGAATCAGACTGAGACAGAAGTGCAGTAAAAATCACACTTTAAGACTCCTTTCACACTGAGGTGTTTTCAGGCACTAAAGGGCTAAAAAGAGTGCCTATAAAGCTCCTGAAAAACACCTTCCCTGCCACCCCAATCTGAAAGCCTGAGCGTTTTCTCACTGGGGCACTGCGCTGGCAGGACGTTAAAAAAAGTAGCATCTTTGGGGCAGTGGAGGAGCAGTGTATACACCACTCCTCCACCACCCAGCCCATTGAAATGAATGGGCACCACTGCTGAAGCACCTGCAAAGCGCTTAGACAGCGATGCTTCACAGGCGCATTTAACCCTTTCTTTGACCGCTAGCTGGGGTTAAAAGCACCCACTAGCGGCTGAAAAGCGCCGCTAAAACAGCGGTAAAGCGCCACTTAAACTAGCAGCGTTTTACCACTAACGCTGCCCGCGGCGCAGTGTGAAAGGGCTCTAATAAAATGGTAAAATGGTACAAACGTAGTCAAAACATAGCCAGGGTTCGGTAACCAGAGCAGGTATTCAGAACAAGACAGTAAACCAGGAGTCCAGTGTCAGGACTGAGTTCACCTGCTGGTGGCACTGTAGTTCTCTGCGCCGATGGCTGCAGTTCTAGTGTCCACCAGCAGGTGTCTCCCAGAAGCCAGCAGAATCTGATCAGCCACACCTGGCTCCAGCTTCCAGGTGGATATTTAAGGCTGCTCCTCCCTTTCCCCAGCGCGTCACTATCCTGTCGATTGCCCCCTTGCTACCAGATCCTTGTGCCTCCTGTATTCCGAGCCATCCTGCACCCCTCTGTCTCGCTCCTGCTCCTGCACCCGTGTTTCCCTTCCTTACATTCCTGTTACCTCTATTGTAGATATTGCATATAGATAGTAGTTAGGTTTATTTGTTATTTTGTCTTTTGGGGTTTGTTTTTGCTGTGTTCACTGGTTGCTGTGTATGTTTATTGGTGTGTGTTTCAATGTAAATAAATATCACTGTAAATAAATATCACTGTTGTACTTTGTTTGGTCTCAGTTCCCTTGTGTAGCTACGTGTCTGGTCTCCTTACCCGCTGATCCCTGACATCCAAAGAGCAGCGCAGTCAGAGGCAGCAAACAGGAATCAGGAACCAGAAGGGAAGTCAGCCAAGCAAAAGTCTTGAACAGGAAAACACAGCAGAGAGTATCCGGATATGTTGACCAGCGAAGGCACAGGAGATCTAATCCAGGGAGTTTAAGTAGCCAGCAGAGATGGATGACGAGCAGGATTTGATCATAAGGTGAGTCTCTGTGGAATGATGAGTGCTGGCAATTAACTGACAGCTGAGCTGCCTGAGTTCTGAGAAGGGAGGGCTGAGCCCAGCCCTGACCCATGCAAACAGACCTCAGCTTGTAGATTAAGCGTCTATGGGGAACTGTATCGAATGTTTTTGCAAAATCCAGATACATCACATCCACAGGCCTCTCCCTATCTAGATGGCAGCTCACTCCTCCTAGAATGTTAACAGATTGGTCTGGTAAGAATGACCCTTCGTAAACCCATGCTGGTTACTACTAATGATACTGTTATCTTCAGAAAATTCTTGGATATGGTCGTTTATCATCCCCTCCAATAAGTTACCTACTATTGATGTTAGGCTGACTGGCCTGTAGTTTCCAGGAATATGTCTCTGCTCTTTTTTGAGTATTGGTACCACATTGGCTTTTCTCTAATCAGCTGGTACCAATCCTGTCAGTTTGCTGTCCAGAAAGAATAGGTATAATGGTCTGGCTATAACCTGACTGTTTTATTTGATGACTCTCGAGTGTAAGCCATCTGGTCCTGGTGATTTATTTGTGTTAAGCTTATCTAATCTTTCCTTGACTCCGGCCTCTGTTAGCCTTATATTCAATTTTCATGACACAATCAGACATTGGAGAGTGAAAATTCGCAGTTAACCACTTCAATACAGGGCTTTTTATACCACTTCCATACCGGGCCTATTCTAGCACTTCTCTCCTACATGTACAAATCATCATTCTTTTGCTAGGAAATTACTCAGAACCCCCAAAACATTATATACGTTTTTTTAGCAGACACCCTAGGGAATAAAATGACGGTCATTGCAAATTTTTTCTTGCACGGTATTTGCGCAAAAAAATTTCAAACGCCTTTTTAAAAAAAAAAAAATGGTTTCATGAATTAAAAAAATAACAAAACTGTAAAGTTAGCCCAATTTTTGTGGAAAATATGAAAGATGATGTTACACCGAGTAAATAGATACCTAACATGTCACGCTTTAAAATTGCGCACACTCATGGAATGGCTCCAAACTTCGGTACTTAAAAATCTCCACAGGCGACGCTTTAATTTTTTTTACAGGTTACCAGGTTAGAATTACAGAGAAGGTCTAGTGCTAGAATTGTTGCACGCGTTCTAACGCACGCGGCGATACCTCACATATGTGGTTTGAACGGCGTTTACATATGTGGGCGACTTACATGTGCATTCGCTTCTGATCGCGAGCTACCAGGGACAGGGGCGTTTTATTTTTATTTTTTTTACTTATTTTTTTTACTTATTTTTTTTTTTTTTTTTACTTATTTTACTTTTTTTTTTTTTGATCACTTTTATTCCTATTACAAGGAATGTAAACATCCCTTGTAATAGGAATGTGTGTGACAGGTCCTCTTTATTGAGAGATGCGGGGTCAATAAGACCCCACATCTGTCCTCCAGGCTGGAAAGCATGAGATCAGTGATTTTTTTTTCACTGATCTCATACTTACTAGCCGCAATGGCGGCTTTGTTTACATTTGAGGACCCGGGCGTGACGTCATCACATCGCGCCCGGGCCTCCGACGATCATAGAGATAACTGGTGACCATCTGGTCACCAGTCATCTTTATGCTCGCCACGTGACCCACCACCGGCGCCGGAAGATTCTCTCCGGGTCCCCGATCGCATGGGAGAGCCCGGAGAAGCACCGGATGGCGGCGGGAGGGGGGTTGTCCCCTCCGCCGCCTATAAGAACGATCAAAAGGTGGAATCGCCGCTATGACCATTCTTATGGTGCACAGAATCGCCGGCACTTCAAAAGGATATCTGAATAATGCCTCTAGCTGCAGGCATCATTCAGATATCCCCCATGACGGGATGGGAGATCCCATTTGTGGACGTCATTTGACTATGGCTGGGTAGGGAAGTGGTTAAGATATGAATGGTGTTTTCTGGCATGTCATAAAAAAAACACAGAACTAATACTGAAATGCACCTTTAAAAATGTTTGCAACAATTAGTCTATATTGATTGATATAACCAATTTCAAAGAGATGCACAATACGTCCTATGTACCTTCTCCCTACTATTGTCCATTAATGTTTCTGCTTGGATCTCATCTTGGTATAAACATACACAGTACGATAGTTTTTCATAATTATCAGTATTGCATGTATTGTATGGAAATTTGCACTCATGTGTACTCTATAAATTGTACCACCTGTGTAAAATATTTCCTCCACATACCAGACAAACTAGCTTGTGTCTAGTGTTGCACAAACACCAGTCAACATATTAAAATAATATAGCTTGATGGAACAAGATGGTTGTCTGCAGTAATGATGGAAGTCTAACATTTATTACAATAGTAGGGATGAGCCAAACACCCCCCTGTTCGGTTCGCACCAGAACCTGCGAACAGCCAGAATGTTTGCGTGAACTTTAGAACCCTATTAAATACAATGGACTTGAACTTTCAAAATCAAAAGTGCTAATTATAAAGGCTAAAATGCAAGTCATTGTCCCAAAAAGTGTTTGGGGACCCGGGTCCTGCCCCAGGGGACATGTATCAATGCAAAAAAAAGTTTTAAAAACGGCCGTTTTTTCGGGAGCAGTGATTTTAATAATGCTTAAAATGAAACAATAAAAGTGTAATTTTCCTTTAAATTTCGGACCTAGGGTGTGTGTATAGTATGCATGTAAAGTCGTGCTTGTTTCCCTTGCTTAGAACTGTCCCTGCACAAAGTGTAATTTCTGAATGAAAAAAAAGTAATTTAAAACTCACTTGCGGCTATAATGAATTGTTGGCTCTAGGCAATACATAGAAAAGTAATTGATAAAAAAAAAAGCGTGGGGGTCCCCCCAAATTCAATTACCAGGCCCTTCAGGTCTGGTATGGATATTAAGGGGAACCCTGGTGCAAATTAAAAAAAAATGCGTGGTGTTCGCCCAAATATCCATACCAGGCCCTTCAGGTCTGGTATGGATTTTAAGGGGAACTCCACCCCAAATTTAAAAAAATGGCGTGCAGTTCCCCCAAAAATCCATACCAGACCCTTTATCCGAGCACACAACCTTGCAGGCTGCAGGAAAAGAGGGGGGGACGAGAGAGCGCCCCCCTTCCTGAACCATACCAGGCCACATGCCCTCAACATGGGGAGGATGTCCCCATGTTGATTGGGACAAGGGCCTCATCCCCACAACCCTTGCCCAGTGGTTTTGGGGGTCTGCGGGCAGGGGGCTTATCAGAATCTGGAAGACCCCTTTAACAAAGGGGACCCCCAGATCCCGGCCCCCCATGTGAATTGGTAAGGGGTACATTGTACCCCTACCATTTCACGTAGAAAGTGTAAAAAACAAACAAAAAAAACACACAGACACCTTGGAAAAAGTCCTTTATTAAAAATAAAAAAAAACATTCCAGCGATGAAATCCAGTGTCCCGTGGCAATCCGATGTCCAGCGCTATCCACACAAGACTTCATTGGCTGAGCCTGAGCGGACCTGATGGGGAACTTCCTCCGTAGTGTATTAAATGAATAGACCCGCCCCTTCTAAAGTTCCCCATTAGGTCCGCTCAGCCAATGACTTAGGTGTAAGGCTAAGCGGACCAGATGCGGAACGTGAGAAGGGGCAGGTCTATTCATTCATTACACTGTGGAGGAAGCTCCCCATCAGGTCCGCCCCCTCATATGTCAGACCCCGCCTATGTCATTGGCTGGGCGGACCTGATGGGGAACTTCCTCCTCAGTGTAATAAATGAATAGACCCGCCCCTTCTCACGTTCCGCATCTGGTCCGCTTAGCCTTACACCTAAGTCACTGGCTGAGCGGACCTGATGGGGAACTTTAGAAGGGGCGGGTGTATTCATTTAATACACTGCGGAGGAAGTTCCACATCAGGCCCGCTCAGGCTCAGCCAATGACATCTTGTGTGGACAGCGCTGGACATCGGATCGCCGCGGGACACTGGATTTCATCGCTGGAATGTTTTTTTTTATATTTAATAAAGGACTTTTTCCAAGGTGTCTGTGTGTTTTTTTTTTCTTATACTTTCTTCGTGAAATGGTAGGGGCACATTGTACCCCTTACCAATTCACATAGGGGGGCCGGGATCTGGGGGTCCCCTTTGTTAAAGGGGTCTTCCAGATTCTGATAAGCCCCCTGCCAGCAGACCCCCACAACCACCGGGCAAGGGTTGTGGGGATGAGGCCCTTGTCCCCATCAACATGGGGACATCCTCCCCATGTTGAGGGCATGTGGCCTGGTACGGTTCAGAAGGGGGGGGCGCTCTCTCGCCCCCCTCTTTTCCTGTGGCCTGCCAGGCTGCGTGCTTGGATAAAGGGTCTGGTATGGATTTTTGGGGGAACTCCACGGCATTTTTTTTTTTTTGATTTGGGGTGGAGTTCCCCTTAAAATCCATAGAAGACCTGAAGGGCCTGGTATGGATATTCGGGGGAACTCCACGCATTTTTTTTTATATTTGCGGCAGGGTTCCCCTTAATATCCATACCAGACCTGAAGGGCCTGGTAATTGAATTTGGGGGAACCCCCACGCTTTTTTTTTTTTTTATCAATGACTTTTCTATGTATTGCCGGGAGCCAACAATTCATTATAGCCGCGAGTGAGTTTTAAATTACTTTTTTTCCTTCAGAAATGACACTTTGTGCAGGGACAGTTCTAAGCACGGGAAACAAGCGCTACTTTACATGTATACTATACACACACCCTAGGTACGAAATTTAAAGGAATATTTCACTTTTATTGTTTCACTTTAAGCATTATTAAAATCACTGCTCCCGAAAAAACTGCAGTTTTTAAAACTTTTTTTTGCATTGATACATGTCCCCTGGGGCAGGACCCGGGTCCCCAAACACTTTTTATGACAATAACTTGCATATAAGCCTTTAAAATTAGCACTTCTGATTTCTCCCATAGACTTTTCGAATTTGCCGCGAACACCCCAAATTGTTCGCTGTTCGGCAATGTTCGAGTCGAACATGAGTTCGACTCAAACTCGAAGCTCATCCCTATACAATAGGAATGAGGAAATGGCAAAAATTCATTATACACTAAAATCTTCCCTACAGGGTAGATTTTATGTAGAAAGAGGTGCAAGCTACATCCTTTTATAATTACAACCTCTACTTAATACTTTCATAATTAAAAATTTTATACCAGCTTTCATTTCTGTCACAAGAAAGCTAATGATTTGTGAGGCAACCCTTATTTGAAAACTTACGAGCTTGCGAAACAATTTTCCTAAATTTTACTTTGTGAGACGAATATTAATAAAATTGTCTTAAAAACATTGTCTTTTAAATTAAGGCATTGTTTATAACTTCATAAAAATAGACAAAGTGTTTGTTTGAAATTAATTTGCAACTTTTATTTAGGAACTTGTTTAGTGGCCTAATTTAAAGATAACAGTCTAAATTACATTAAAGATAACAATCCAAATTACATTAAAGTGGATCATATAAACAAAGCAATTTATATGTTCACAATCTCATTAAGAGATTTAAATTTATATATATTTATTCTAAAAATAAAGACTGCCCGGTGTCAGATCTGCCAAGTCCAAAACCAAGCTTATGACTGTGGCTAAGTTATAAAGATTTTTTCAAGAACCAAGCCCTTTTTAAAAAATATAAAAAGCTGATTCTGGTCCTTCACAGGACTTAAGTTTAGCCTTCTCTTCCATCTGCATCTGATCTTACATGCAGTCATCTGCAAGAACCACAATGAGCCAAAGCCACCAGTCATGTGCGACCAGGCCTGGAAAGGCTGGTGCTGGACGTTCTTGTGGAGTTCGAAACTTTAGTAGTTGCTCAACTGGTGGTGGGTATGGCAGAGTCAACTTCTCTTCATCTTCTCTGATACGATCTGGAGGGCCTCAGAGTTACTCTGCACACCTTGGTGGTGGAAGTGGTAAATATGGCACCAACAGTCTTTACTGCTTAGGAGGAAGCAAACGGATTTCCATAGCTACTGGCACCAATAGGGGAATAAGCACAGTGGGAAAAGGATTAAGCTTCAGTAGTGAATGTTATCCTATTTGTCCACCTGGAGGTATCCAAAATGTTACTGTCAACCAAATCCTCCTTAATCCAGTAAAAGTTGATATGGATCCAAACATCCAGAGAGTCAAAACACAAGAAAGGGAGCAAATTAAATCTCTCAACAACAAATTTGCATGCTTCATAGACAAGGTAAGTTAAATGCGCTCAAGTGTTCTGTAAAATTATTGACTAAAAATGTTATATAAGTTTCCTTACTGACTGTTTAGTCCTTACAACTGTTTTAGGTCAGATTCCTTGAGCAACAGAATAAAATTCTGGAAACAAAATGGAAGTTTTTGCAAGAACAAAGTAAAAAACAGGCCAACATGAAAGACCGCATCAAACCATTATTTGAGGCGTACATTAGCAGCCTTCAAAGACAACTGGATACCACCAAGAATGAAAAATGTCGTCTTGACGGCGATCTGAGAAACATGCAGGATGTTGTCGAAGATTTTAAGGCTAAGTAGGTGAAATTAAATTCATGTTTCTTATCCCACATCGGTAAATAATATTATTTATCATCTATCCTGAATAGAATCAACTACAATATTAATACAAAGTGACATAATTATTGGGGTTTTAAAAAAATATGATCTGAAATATCTTCAGTCCTATATGTGTCAAATAGTTCAATATGGTAATTACTAAGAACTTATATTTACCTTTGTTTATAGATATGAAGAAGAGATTAACAAACGTGCCTGTGCTGAAAATGAATTTGTATCTTTGAAAAAGGTATATTTCATAACAGTGGCTGAATTCTAATGTAACGCAACCCTTAATATTGTATCTTAAGTCTTGGGTTTTATTATATTTAATTTTTAAAATTTTACTAATCAAAAAGAAATCCTACTATTTTGCGTTCATTAATTTTTGGTTAATTCTAAAAGTACATGAACTGTTTGTATTTTATTGAGAAGTAAAAAAACATGGTAATCAAATTCTCTCTGAAGAAGATCAATTCGTCTAAGTAGAAATGTACCTGACAGCAAAAATACATTTATTTTATCAATCCAGCTAATTAAGTTTTTTCCTCCCATTAATTTAATGTGTGACAAATCCTTCTCAAAACTGTGTTCAGTTGGATTATTTTACATTTGAAAGTGTAATATTTAAGTATACAGCACCAAAACTGTTTGCAGTCTCCCTCCTGATGTACTGCTAGTATAGTTTAATTTTAAACATTAAATTCAAACTCTTGGTGAATGACTAGACATAGACACACCGATTAAATACTTATATGGGAGATATGTTTTCTGCCATAGGACTTGTGTTTCTGTTAATCCAATATAGGCCTGATTTTTCTGTGCTACATTTAAAGTATATGTTACCCCTAACATTTCATATTCCTGATATGTGCCCGCTGTACCATGTAATTGCATGAAATAGTTCCTTCTTATTTTGCATTGCTTCCTTTGTGAATCACCTATTGATCCTGTCAGTCCCCCTGCTTTCCTATTTCAAACTGACCAGGGAACGCATCCATCCCAACATGGTCAGTTTTCTTCTTTGCATTCTACTTCACAGTCTGCCGGCACTCTGATGGTCAGACTTCTATGATTTACATATACTTTACAGATCTTGTCCCTCGATTAACCAGTTTTTGGACAATGAAAGGAGAAGCAGCAGACTAACGTGCTTGTCTCTCTACCACTTTGCTATCTCATACCATAAGCATGTCTATTGTTAGGAAATAAGCATTACAGAACACTTGTTTGACTCCATGTGCTACTTCCTCCTGCCCCAGTCTGAACTCTGTTGTACAGAGGATTGCAAGAAAGAGAGCAAATTCTGATGTTTCTACTGCTTAGAATAATATAATAAGGATAACTAAACCCAATAACAAAAACTTTAATATATTGCAATGTATGAGACTTAGAAATAGTGATTTCATTAAAGAGTAAGTTCACCTTTACAGAAAATCTGTAAGGTGAACTTACACTGGACCCCCTCAACAGTCCCGCTGTACCTGAAGCCAGCAATCACCCGCTAGGAGATATCAGATCACTGCTCCACCGGTCCGGGGATTTGACATCCCCCGCGGCTTAATCTCCTAAATGTAAAAGGTACGTATTGGAGGCATTCATAGTGGTCCATGTGACAGAGCCGACCAATCAGAACCCGCCTAGCCTGTCTTGTCAGCGGGGGAGAGAAGAAGAGAGAAAGCCTTTGGGATTTCAAATCCCCGGATTGGTGAAGCGGCGACCCGATGTCTCCTAGTGAGTGTCACTTCTTGTGAGCTGCAGCAAAGAATACCTTCCTTCCTTCTTAGCTATCTATGGACAATTACCAATTGCCCTCCATGTAATGGAGATGAAGAAATACAGACACATTTGTAGTCCATATGAGGAGAGCAGCCTAGAGTGACAACCATGACTCACTCCATAAATATAGCGGAGAAGTTAGGTAGCCACCCAGGGAAGTGTGTTATTCACACTAGTACCAAGTGAAAATGATATAAAAAAGCCTGGAAAAAAGAAAACAATTGCAACCACCACACCAGTGTCTAGTAAGCTGCAATATCTTACATATTTGGTTTTGAGCTTAGATACACTTTAATGAATAAAGTGCTGCAATAATATATGTCCTTTATATCGTGGGATCCAAGTTTCAATGTTTGTTTTCTAGAAAATATACCAAAAACTATAGGAATGGATTTAGTTCAATTCAATATTTAGTACATTTGAAGCCTTTTCCAAATCATTGTCATTCACAAACTGAATCCAGATGATTGGTTTGTAGGTGTTCTAAACAGCATTCAAAGTAAAACTCCAACCCAAGTTTGTTTTATAGTTCTGGATATAGTAGAGAAGAGTTAAAATTGTTGGCAAGTCTCTATTTTTGTGATCCCTTTGGGGAGATTTTCCCTCACTTCCTGCGGTGAGGTTGTCACCAGGACAAGAAGTCAAAAACAGCAACTACAACATTTTCAGATTTCCAAACCCTTTGCAACTCTACTAAAAATGTGGTTAGATTTTTGTCTGAGCCCTCGGTGGAGAAATTTCCCTTCACTGAGTTTTATTTTTATGCCAGGCCCACCAACTAAGCCCTTGACTTTCCTCCCCCTATATTACATTTGTTGAATTACAGCTTACATAGGGTTAAAGAGTCTCTCTCCACTCTCATGTGATAGTACGGAGAGCGTGCTGTCATGTGAAATGGGATTATTGGACCGTTTTCTTCAATACCATTATCTGCATAGAGTGGCAAAGTGCTAAAATTAAGGGGAGTATGTGCTGCTAATAGGGTTGCATTAAAGGAAGCTGTTGCTGTGCCCTGCAAAACCAAACACAGGGTGGCTCTAAAGTAAACCTGCCCTGAGAGATGGAGACTGCCAATGTTGACCTCTTGGTTTGCATGCTAGCAGCCCAGACATCTGTGACTTTTTATAAAAACCAACCTGGAACACGCATGTAGGTTAGAAAGTCAAAGTGAATTGAGAACTACTGACTTGCATGACATTGGACTATGGCATTGTTACAAGTTCCATGTTGTCTCAGTACAGAATTGCTTTCATAAACCAGGACAATTTTTTTCATATAGTTTTATGGAATCTTCCCATTATGCCTGCATATTGTTTTGCCTGAATATGTGCTTTTCTGTTATATGGAAAAAAAAAAACAACAACAGTTAGATGCTTTAGCACAGGACTATTCGTTTTAAATACCTTTAATATGCTTTCATGCTTTTTCTTAAGGATGTTGATGTCGTGTACATGCAAAAGACTGATCTGGATTGCAAGCAAGATGCCCTGGTGGATGAGCTAAATTTCCTGAAGACTTTGTTTGATGCGGTATTAAACCCATTATTTAAATTATTAACTGTTAATAAAGTGCTGATTTATCAATGGGTGGGCTGGATTGGCTAAGAGAAAAAAAAAAAAACCTTTTCAGTGCTTACACAACAATTGCATTGTGTTTGCTTGTCAAATTTTACGATAGCAATTAATTGTGGGGTGTATGATATGTTTGTTTAATCACTTAAACCATTTGCACGTAAGCCCATGAAAAATAAAGACTTTAGGCAAATAGAAAATGATGCAATAGAAAATTCTGTCATTGTGGCATATAGGTCAAGATAGCATAAACATTGTGGGAAGCTAATTATTATTGTTTAGGATGTAATTTTATATTCACCAAATTTCCCAATGTAAGCTACAGACTGACCATGGAGGACAATGTATGCACATTGTTATACACATTTTTATAAAAGGTGAATAGATTTTTGGGTCATTTTCATTTATGGCATTTATATTATTGCCCCTGCCCTTTAAGAGCTTGCTAGAAAGTTCGTAGAAAGGATCCTCTATTGGTAGGCAAATTCTTGTCTTCCTCTTTAAAGTAGTACTAAAGGTTCAGTTTTTTTTTTAAAATAACAAACATGTGATACTTACTTCCACTGTGCAGTTCGTTCTGCACAGAGTGGCCCCGATCTTCCTCTCTGGGATCCCACAGCGGCTCTCGTGGCTCCTCCCCGCAATAGCTAACCCCCTCCCGGGAAGCGCTCTCCTGAGGGGTATACCTTGCGGGCGCACTCCTGTGTGATACACTCGGTGTATGACTCGGCCCCGCCCCCCGGTGGCAGCGTCATTGGATTTGATTGGCAGCAGCAGGAGCCAATGGCTGCGCTGCTATCAATCTATCCAATGAAGAGCCTAGAAGACGCGGGGAAAGCGACGCGGGATCGCGCCCATGGAAATTCGGGGCTCAGGTAAGTAAAACGGGGACTGGGGGCCAGGCACAGCAAGGTGTTTTTTCACCTTAATACATAGGATGCATTAAGGTGAAAAAACACAAGGGTTTACAATCCCTTTAAATCCTCTGGTCCAGTTTGCTGGGATTTGCACAATATTGCTGTCCCTGGCAAATTAATTTCAGTTCACATTCTGAAGCCTGTAGTTGGTCATATGTTTTTTTCTGGCACATAATAAGGGCCTGTCATGTCACAATAGAGAGCATCTTGAATCATCGGTATGGTTTAAGAGAAAGATGTTTGTCTGCCATCACGTTGTAAAGCGCTGCTCAAGTTGTTGGCGCTATATAAATCCTGCATAATAGTAAATAATAATAATAATATTACAGCAAATTGTTTGCCCAAGACTGTTGCAGATTGGAAGAGTCTGTCCTTTTAGAGAGCTAAAAAAAGAGAAAGAAGCCATGCAGATAATCTAAAGCGAGAATGTTATGAAGCAAGAAATTGCGCAATGTTAAAGCAGTCTTAAATTATATCTAAAACCAGCATTGACGTGCGCAGCCTATTGCATTAGGGTGTGCACCCCAGAGCACACAGTATATCAGCAGAGCAGTGGACGGTGTCAGTAAAGCAGAAATTGGTGTCAGTAGTTTATATTTTTATAGTTTTTTTTACAATTTTGTTGTTTTAATTATTTTTTTACAATATTAGGTTTTTTTAGGAGTACTGTTGGGGGTCCTTGGTGAAATATCATGGGTCTAAACAAACCCCTGATTTCCCACTTTTGAGACAGAGCTTCCCCAGTCCCTTTCTCTGGAGCCTCAGCTGCACTAACAGTGAACTAACGGGAAGTGCTCTGTGCTGAGAGGCATCCTGTTCATTCACAAACTGTGTTCGTTCAGAAAAGGATGGGGCTGGTAAATTAAATATTTACCACCCCCTTCCCCGTTCTCAATCCGGAAACATCCTACGAAGCAGCCGGCAGGAGAGGAAGGAAGCTGGTAGCACTGCAGGGGGGAGACGGGGCGTCAGGAAGCAGGGGAAATCGGCACTGTACAGGGTGATTAGGGTGTGCCCAGGCACACCTGGCACACACTGTGTGCACACCTATGAAAACCAAGTACAGACATTACCTGTTGATTCTGTCAGAAATCCAGTGTTCTTGTTACTTTTTGTACACTGAACTGATATCATAAACATTATCAGTTTTCCCAGCTATATTCTATAAGCTACAAATCAAAGTTCCTCTACATATAATGGAGAGTAGGCGAGTGGGAGTGGTTTATTGGCCTTATCAGCAGAGTAGCCTAGGGTGACCATGCTGATCATCCATACATACGGTGAGCATTGTTACCTTAAGACAGGAAAGTGTGTCTTTGGCAGAATTGCCAGGTGAACATAAAGGAAAAACTGCCTGAAAAAAGGAAACTAATGCAGCCACCAAACCTAGGTGGTAAGCTGCAATCTATATCCTTTTTCTTTTTGGATTTAGGCTCTAACCCTCCCCTACTCTACTAAGAAAGGTATTTTTTTCCTGTCCATGCTTTAAGAGGCCTCTAACACATTGCGAGTGATCGTATCAGTTATCAGTTCAAGCACGGTAGGTCCGGTTTTTTATCATGTGTCCTGTACTAATGGAAATTTAGAGAAATGATAGACTGTTGGGGGACATTGTTAACCAGAGCATTAAGCTAGGCCTTTTTTTACATGTTGTTACACTTGCTCATTACAGGAATTGGCTGCTATGGAAGAACGAATTTCCAACACCAATGTTGTCTTGACTATGGACAACAACCGAGACCTGGATTTGGATGGAGTCATTGCTGAGGCTAAAGCTCAGTATGAGGAAATTGCAGCCAAGAGCAGAGCAGAGGCCGAAGCCAACTATGCTAGACAAGTAAGTAATCAGCAAAGAATATGCCCATGCCTATGTAGGGAAATAACAACTGCACTACACATATTAGGTATCACAGCGCATGCCAGATTAATAGCAATAATTCTAGGGCCATCGTTCATGGTTAGCATATAAATATAAGACCTGTAAATGCTTTTTAAAAGTCACCTTTTGACAATTTCGGGTACCGAAGTTTATGACTATTTATTGGTATCTATTTACTTGACACAACGCCATAGTTATATATTTTATATTTTACCTGAAGAAACAAGGGTTGATTTACTAAAGGCCAATAGACTGTACATTTTGCAAAGTGAAATTGCACTCTGCCAGTGCAGTTGCTCCAGAGCTTAGCAAATGAGGTAAAGCTTCACTTTGCAAAGAATACCCAATCACATACAGGAAAATAAAAAACGTAATCTTTGCTTGATTGGATGATGGAAGTCAGCAAAGCTTCCGCTCATTTACTAAGCTCTGGAGCAACTGAACTTGCAGAATGCAAGTGCACAATCTTTTTGCCTTTAGTAAATCAACCCCACAGTGTGTTTGCATGCACTAAAAGTAATTTTAGTGTATTTTTTGCTGAAAAATAAGTGTTTGATAAATGTGTGCTAATATCAAGGGACCTAAAATATTGCAACTACCAAAATTTCATAGTCCAGGGTCTCTGCTTTCAGAAAATTTTATATTTGGCAGTCTTAACTAATCTTCAGCCCTAAAACGTGCATTTTAAAGCGGTAGTAAACCGCTGTTTTTTTTTTTTTTAACCTGCAAGGTAATGTCATAATGTGCTAGTATGCATCACATACTAGCACAATATGTGAAACTTACCTTAGAACAAAGCCCTCCAGCAGTGCGCTGTCACCACTGAAGGTGGTTCCATCTTCACCGGGTCTTCCTTTCGGGTTCGCAGACTCCGGTTGTGTGAGTGGCCAGCCGTGATAACATCACTCCCATGCATGTGCGCAGGAGACGCTATTTACGGCACAGGACTCTGAATGAACAGCATGGGTATGCCGTTTCTTCTCAGCACATGTGCCGGTGAGAGTCACTGGCTGCATGTACAGTAAACATCTCCTAAACGGTGCACGTTTAGGAGATAATTACAGTACTTATACAGTACCAGACCGAGATATTGTATAATATCGCGGCTCGGCAGCGGCCACATTGGTCCCCCGCGACCCCCGTTGCGGGAGCCAGCGCTGAGCTCTGTCGCACCTCCCGCTCGTTGCCCCCAATAGATTCCTATGGATGCGCTGCATCTTGTGGTGGCGGCGAGCGCGAGAAGCACAGCCTCACAGCAGCGATTTCTAGCGCGATCCCATTGCGCTGGATATACAAAATCGCCGGTAGGTACTGTAGGTAAGCCTTAATATAAGCTTACATATAGGTAAAAATCATGCATGGGAGTTTACTCCCACTTTAACGTGTGAAAAAATGCTGTTTTACTGTTTAATTGGAGTATGTAAAAACGTTATTGTCTATAGTCTGGACACATTTGCTTTTTAATATCTATTCAGTCACTGGAAACACAGCATTACATTATTTGTAGTATTTTCTCAGAATAAAATAATCATTCTATTTGTTGGATTGATCATCGACTGCTTTCTTTATAGATCATACTTTCAGCCACCGATATTGTTTTATTACTTTCCATATTACAGTTTTAATACTTATTGTTTACATACCTCCTCAGTTTTCAAAACTTTTAAGTGGAACAAAACCAAAACATTTTTTTTTTTCATTTTGGAAGTATTTTTTTCCATGTTCAGATGTTATCAGTGCACCCAAATGGATGATTTCCCATTACATTTTGCCCAATTGACTACAGGTAGAAAACACAGAAGAAATATGCCCCAAAGGGAAAAAAAACTTACAGAGGCCCTAACCCTCCCCAACTCTACTAAGAAAGATCTTTTTTTCCTGTCCATGTGCCCTCACTTCCTGTCTCAGTGTGCGGAGCAGGAAGTTGGGGTGTGATCTGGGTAATGAAACACACAACAATAAAGTCCTGTCAAACACTATAAACTTTTTCCACTTTATCCCAAACAAACAAACGAAAAAGTTTAGGCTGCAGTTCCATTTTATATTTAATTGATGTAGTAGAATAATTTGTGTTGTGACCGGTTAATTGTATGATCTATAATACAACATTAGAATTTTTGCTGGGTTGATAAATATTACACAAATACCAAATTATCTCCACATCCCTGACAGTACCAGCAGCTCAAAGACACAGCGGGGCTACATGGGGATAATCTGCGCAATCAGAGGAATGAGATCCAGGATCTGAACAGCATGGTAAAAAGACTACATGGAGAAATCGAATGTGTAAAGAAACAGGTAAGACCTTTCCTACTGTACACAGTATGTTCTCATCTTGGTTCCTGTTACTGAAGATAGGGCCCTTACAGGAGAGGGGCGGTTTTTGGGCATGCACCTATTGTTAGATCAGCCATGCCTGTATTTTATAATTAGGCAGGTATAAAATATAGTTTAATTTGATGTGTATTGGTTAAAAATTAGCATAGGAACCTGAATCTGCCTTTGCATCAGTCTCCAGCAATCCCCCCTCAAAGCAGCATTCACATCTCTCTGAGCCATCTGTGGTTTAAAGGCTAAGTTCACTTTTGTGCACTTTTTTTTTTTATTCCAGCTTCCCTATGTACCAATATAGCATTAATGTACTTCTTTTGCAAAAATAAAACAGCTTTCCATTTATTCTACCCACGGTTAACTCACTCTCTTCATGGCTGTTTAAAAATCCTGCTGCATTACTTTTGCCTTAGTTCCTGAATAGACTTTATGTCATGACACAGGAAGGAGTTAACCAGCTGATCTCATTAACACACACCCTGCATCATCTACCCTCAGCTGATCAACTCCTTCCTGTGTCATGACCCCTAAAGTCTGTTCAGGAAGTAAGACAGAAGTAATGGACCAGGGTTTTTTTTTTCAACACACATCAGTGTGCTCCTGCTTCTTCAATGTCTAGGCATAGGTTGCTGTGGTGGGTCTTGGGCTGGATTCTTTTCTATATCTGTAATGTATTTTGCAGATAGCTCCAGGACTTGCCTGTGCTTTCTAACAGGGGACCCTAAGGATCCCTGAATCTCAAGACTGAATGGTTAAATAGGTTAAGCAGCTTACCTTAGGTTTAGAACATTTTTCAACTTAGCACATACCGGTATGTTTTTTTCTAACAACTTTAGAGCTACGCTCACTCTTTTATGTTTCATTTTATTTCTGCAGATTTGTGCACTAGAGACAGCAATTAATGATGCTGAAGGGCGCGGGGATATTGCTTTGAAAGATGCCAAAAATAAATTATGTGAACTGGAAGCTGCTCTGCAGAAAGCCAAAGAAGATCTTGCAGTTCAGCTACGGGACTACCAGGAACTGCTTAATGTAAAAATGGCCCTGGATCTTGAGATTGCGACCTACAGGACTCTTCTGGAGGGTGAAGAAAGCAGGTAGGTGCTATAAAATAAGTGGCCCAGAAAAAAAAGCATCATATATCTAAAAGCAAATGTATCCTGTACTACTTAAGCAAGCTTTATTAGTGTATTATTTACAATATGAGTCTAATTTACTAGTGTCTTTAAAACATACCTTCCATTAAAGTATATGTAAACCCTCACCTCGTAAATCAACCCATTTAGTTTCAAATAGAAATGAAAAGGCAAAACATGTGTTTTTATAAGTGATCACATAACCTCTGATCTCAGCTCCATAAGGGTCTTAGAGAGCTGAGGAAGGAGAAGCAGCAGCACACTGATCTTCCCTCTGAAAGGGTGTACAGGGGGGTGTCAGCACCAGTCCGTTCATTGGAGGAGAGCAGGCTGAGTTCCCCACACAACCAGCAGACTGACTACATTGTGCTCTCAAGCCTAGTGTGGTCAGTTTTTAATAGGTAAGCAGAGGGACTGGCAGGATCACCAGGTATTTCACACAAAATAATCAAAACAATGAGAACAGGATACGTTTTCATACAAGTACATGGTACAGCAGGTATATTACAGAAATATGAAATTCTGGGTTTACATATACTTTAAGGAAATCTCCTTAAAGCGGAGCTCCACTTAAAATCATAAGTTAATTCTATTCTCCTCAGTTCATTGCATAGATGTTGAAATGCCCACAAAATATATATTTTTTCTCTGTAATTACCTTTTAATTTTTAGTTTATTGTCAAAGTTCCGGTCTATCACTGCTGCGGTAGTAGGCGTGTACACAGCTTTTCCCCTGCGCCCGCACTGTCTGCTGGGAGCTTAGTGTCAGGCTTCCCAAGAGTCAGTGCAGATCGAGAGATCTAGAACCCTGAAGTTTACGGCGCCGCTCGCCGTAAACGCTGGGCATGCGCGGGAACAAGTGGTGAATGCTGGGAGCACAGCATTCACGGCATCCCGGAAATCAATGCTTGTGGGCTTCACATGCCCACAAGCAAGATGGAAACGGCCAGGATTGCATTTTATAACATCTTCTTGCAAACTAAAATGGACAGCAGCTGATTCAAAACACCCAAAAAGTGAGTAGTATTTAATGATTGGGAAAGTGTCTGAATGACAAAAAAAAAAAGAAAAAAAAAAAAAGAATGGTGGCCGGACCTCCGCTTTAAGATTCATTTCAAATTATAATATGAAGCCATGGATGGTATTTTGCTATGTATTCTTATTCTAAAGTTACCTTCAATTTAGGTGAAAGTAAGGGATTGCAGCTGTTTCCCCCGTTCGTATGGTCTTCCTATAGCATGCCACCCTGAAAGTGTGCCTTCACCATTTCTCCCTCTTCACTACTTCATCCCTGTACAGTACTGTGCCTCACCTCCACATGCAGTGCCCGCTTGTTTCATCTCTCCTTAATGTGATCCTTTATGTTCTGCGCCTCACCTCCAGCACTCCTGTGCTACTGTTTTTCTCCACCTCCAGCATTCCCTTCATACTTTGGTTTGGGCATTATAGTCTTTGCTCTGATTAAAAATTTCTCTGAGCTGCAGTTATAGCTAATGCCAGGGTACTAGGTATAATCCTAGATCCTATCCTTTCAGTCTCAAATCCAATCACTGTCTAAATTTTGCAAACTTCATCTCCATAATATTTCTAAAGTATGCCACTACTTAACCAATGTAACCACCAAGTTGCTTCCTTGTCTCTTTTGCCTTGACTATTGCAACTCCCTCCTCATTGGCCTACATCTACACAGGCTATCCGCTATCCCCCACTTCATTTTATCATGAAAGCCCAATAAACACCAATAGCCCTGCTTTCACTGTTATCTTTTATTGCACAAGAGTTTCAATAATGATAATTTGCAAAACCTTGTTGTTAACCACTTGACAACTGGGCACTAAACCCCCTTCGTGCCCGGAACAATTTTCAGCTTTCAGCGCTGACATACTTTGAATGACAATTGCGCGGTCATACAACGCTGTACCCAAATGATATTTTTATCATTTTTTCCCCACAAATAGAGCTTTCTTTTGGTGATATTTGATCACCTCTGTGGTTTTTATTTTTTGCGCTATAAACAAAAAAAGACAGAAAATTTTGAAAAAAAACAATTTTTTTTTACTTTTCGCTATAATAATATCCCAATTTTTTTTTTTTAAAACGATTTTTTTTTTCTCAGTTTAGGCCGATACGTATTCTTCTATATTTTTTGGGTAAAAAAAATTGCAATAAGCGTATAGCGATTGGTTTGCGAAAAAGTTATAGCGCCTATAAAATAGGGGATAGAATTATGACATATTTATTATATATTTTTTTTTTACTAGTAATGGCGGCGATCTGCGATTTTTGTCAGGCCTGCAATATTGCGGCGGACATATCGGACACTTTTGACACTATTTTGGGACCATTCACATTTATACAGTGAACAGTGCTATAAATATGCACTGATTACTGTATAAATGTGACTGGCAGGGAAGGGGTTAACACTAGGGGGCGAGGAAGGGGTTAACTATGTTCCCTATTTGTGATTCTTACTGTGTGGGGGGAGGGGACTGACTGGGGGAGGTGACCGATCTGTGTCCCTATGTACAAGGGACACAGCATCGGTCTCCTCTCTCCCTGACAGGACATGGATCTCTGTGTTTACACACAGAGATCCACGTCCTGCCTCTGTCACAGCCGATCGCGGGTGCCTGGCGGACATCGCGGCCGCCAGGCATGCGCATCGGCATCACGTGACCACGGCGGGCACAGCTGTTCCCCGCCGCGACGCCCTCGGCGGCGCGCAGGGGGGAGAGAAACAGGAGGACGTCCATGGACGTCCACTCAGCACTTGAGAGCCGCGCTGCAGACGTCTTTTGTCTATAGCGCGGGTCTCAAGTGGTTAATAAAAACCCATTTTATTCATGAATTAGTTCTAGTGGAGACTTTATTGTAATCTATAGTACTAACACTGTTTATTTATTGCAGGATGCATGGCGAAGTTGACAACAACGTTACAATCTGTAAGTTTCACTTTAAAACAAATATATACGCTAAAATCCTTAAAGCCAAACTCCAGGCGCAAACATTTTAATTCATATATTTATCAATAGCCACATTGGATATAAATGCACTATGTGTGCTCGAAACCCCTTTGTATACCCAGATGTTATCATTTAAAGGTAGCGGTGACATCATCATTGTGCTGCATATAACCTGTGCAGAGAACAGAGCTGTAGGAGGGATCCAGCGGGCCTTACCCACTACAGGCTGTCTGAAAGCAGTTCACACCGCATCAGGCAGCTCTCCCATAATGACACCTTCCCTGCTGATGGAAGCACATGTGCTGGCTCTGCAATTATCTTCAAGGAAACAAAGAAATGCTGGACGGCCGCATTCCAATACAACACCTTTAAATCCATTAAAGTCCATATGGTCACAGGAGGTACAGGAACAGAATGTTTGACGTGTTTCACACCACTTGTAGGCGCTTACTTATAGCTAGTACACTGCAGGCTGCCTCCAAATAATTAAAAGAGGGGGTGGATACAAGACCAGTCACCTTGCAGAAGTAGAGAGAACAGCAGTGATTGGTCTTTTTTGAGGGAAGCTCCTGCACAAAGGCAAAGTTTAATTCTTGATTACTGCACTGATCTTAAATAAATACATAAAGCATGTCAAAATCCAAGTAGAAAATACTCAGTCCTCTTGTATTGAGACAGTATCTGCTTATCCCGGAGTTTAGCTTAAAGCATAAACTTTTAAAAATGTATTTTTGGATAGAATGTAAAGGGTTAAAACTATTGTTGTGTGTGTATCACTGATGGGAAGTTCCAGTTTCTCTATGTGTCCTGGTGTCCACTGTCACTGGTGCAGAAAGTAGGATAATCCAAAGTTTTACATTAACAAGAGGGGAAATCTTCCAATGTACACACTTGCTCTCATGATTAGTGTTGAGCGAACCCGAACTGTAAAGTTCGGGTCCGTACCGAACTTTAGCTTTTTCCCGAACCCGAACCCGAACCCGGACTTTGCCCAAAAGTCCGGGTTCGGGTTCGGGTTCGGCAATCTAATAATGCATTTAGAAATGCTTCAGGGGCCAGCCAATCACCTTTTGATTAGCTGGTGTGCCCTTAGAAGCCATCATAGCCATGCCTACTAATAGCATGGCTGTGATTGGTCAGTGCAACATGTGACCCAGCTTCTATATAAGCTAGAGGCACACAGCACACATGACATTCTGCTTCAGAATAGATAGGGAGAGGATCTAGTCTGCTGCTGCTGCTTTTAGGGAGAGATAGAAAAATAGATGAGGTAGTCCTGATTCTACAATCTGAGGGAAAAGATAGAGAGATAGTGTAGTGTAGGGCCAGGTTCCTGTGTTGGTGCTTTCAGGGAGAGAGATTTATTATATAGGAGTCCAGATTCAGAGATTAAAATCAGCGATCTGCATAGGTCTACCTATTTGTGTTGCAGTGCAGTCTTTTTACACTGCCATGAGCCCAGTGTCAGAGAAAATCTAACTTTTAGGAGAAAAAAAAAGGCACTTTATTGTTCTCTTTTCCAAAAGACCCATAGGGCAAAAAAAAAAAAAAAGCATTTTATTTTGTTCGTGCAAAAAAAGACCCGTTTAGGGCAAAAAAAAAAAAAAAAAATTTGCACTTTAATGTACGCTTGCAAAAAACGCAGTTTAGTGGCACCAAAAAAAGTTTGCAGTGTGTTATACATATTTTGAGGTGTGTGAAATAAACAATTTCTATATAGTTTTCTCCTACTGTGCTATACTAAAAAAACAACATTTTTTTTTGAATAGCATTTTCTGCAGTTCTGTGTTTTATTTTTTTTATGTTATTTTAAGTTATTTCCCTATCCACATTTGTTTGCAGAGCACTTGCCATGCTCTTAACAACATTTTGCTGCCATTTGCAGCCCTCTAGCCCCTTTCCATTACCTTTTTAGAGCCTTTTTAGTCCTTAGAAGTCCGGGTCCCCATTGACTTCAATGGGGTTCGGGTTCGGGTCCGGGTTCGGGTTAAAGTTCGGTCCCGAACCCGAACTTTTTTCCGAAGTTCGGCCGAACCCGTCGAACCCGAACATCCAGGTGTCCGCTCAACTCTACTCATGATAACTGTTCAGAAAAGGATTACCCTTATTTTGAAAAGCTTTCCTTTTACTTCCTATTATGTCTACAAGACCTTCTTTCAGATAGTCTTTTTGTCACATGATAAGTGAAACTCCATTATAGCGAGGACAAACCAAGGATCTCCAGTGGGAAGTACCCGTCAGCAGAATCTATATGATAATCTAGGAGGAAATTCCACTCTCCTTGATTTGCTTGCATTTGTTTTTTTAACTACAAATATTGAATCAGGAAACTTTTTTGGATTACCATATTTCCAGTAAAAAAAATGGCTTTAACTTCATTATCTTAAGATGAACTGATGTGAAATATGAATTTTTCATTAACATTTGGCCTAATTTTCCTTTGCAGCTGTCTTTAGCAGTGCTGGAAAGGTGGCCAGTTCTGGTTTGAGCTGTGGAATAGGATCCTGCAGTTTCCCGAGGAGCAGCGCAGCAGGAGGTAGGAATGTAACATGATCTGCTGTGGCCTTTTCTGCCATTTCAATTTCTGCCACTTTTATCTGTCTGTATTTTTCACTATTTGTATCATAACAGCTGTATATAACAACATCATGAAGGCGAGCCATTACGATGCTTCAGGGTGTGGAACAGGAAAATGCAACACCAACAGCAAAGCAGCTAGTACCACAGGAGGGATTGCAGTACTTGCTTCAACTGCTTTCAGCAAGAAGAACTATTAAGGGAATATAAAAACCTTTAGTAGCAGTGCCAATGTTTTACACTGAAAGCTATTTTCTTACTGAAAACTACTTGTATTGTTTTCTGTTCTTTAGCCTTGGCAAACTAAAGCAACATAATAATCACTTAGATGATTAGCATGTCCTTCATCTTGCACTATATAAAATTACTGTACTGGCATGTACTGTATCTTGTAACTGTGTATCTATAATTCAATAAACTGCATGTTAAATTCATTACTTTATTTTTATTTTTATTTAAATACAACTAGAGTATGTTGGGTTGTTAACAGTGTTCTGGAGATTTTATAGATAGGCAACTCCTATCCTCATATTGATTAGTGGTTCCCAATTAATAATACCTACTGCAGTAGGGAACAGACACAAAAAAAATACACTCAACATCTTTCCAAAACAACTGTTCTGTTTTATTTGATGCAATTGAAGGCTTTTATACACAGGATTAGGGATGAGCTCGGTGTTCGAGTCGAACATACGTTCGACTCGAACATCGGCTGTTCGATCGTTCGACGAAGATCGAACGATTTGGGCCGTTCACGCCTAATTCGAGTGACGCGAACGGCCCACAATGCACTACGCCATCGCAGTGTCATCCAGGCGCTGTGATTGGCCAAGCATGCACTGTGACCCCACATGCTTGGCCAATCACAGCGCCGGCAGCGAGGAGAGCAATGATTGGCCACAGGCAGGATGCCTGTGGCCAATTATTGCTGAGGGTGTTTAGTACACGCCCCACATTATAAAAGGCCGCCAGCACGGCGGCCTAGTGTAGTGTGTTCCGGAGCAGGGAAAGAGAAGCATAGGCAGGGACAGTGACATTTATTTTTTCTTGCTTAACCTGGATTCCTTTAGTTTAGGGAAAGAGAAGGATAGGTAGGGAGAGTGTCAGTGTGTTTTACTGTGCGAATCCTTGTTTCTAGGGACAGGGAAGGACAGTGAGGGAAATTCTCCTTGTGCTATAGTGTGCTAAAGCATTGATCATCAATCAGCTTTAAAAAAACATTTTTTCTAGGGACAGAAAACTATAGGTAGGAAGAGTGTCAGTTTCTTTCACTGTGATAATCCTTGTTTCTAGGGACAGGGAAGGACAGTGAGGGAAATTCTACTTGTGCTATAGTGTGCTAAAGCATTGATCATCAATCAGCTTTAAAAAAAACATTTTTTCTAGGGACAGAAAACTATAGGTAGGAAGAGTGTCAGTTTCTTTCACTGTGATAATCCTTTTTTCTAGGGACAGGGAAGGACAGTGAGGGAAATTCTACTTGTGCTATAGTGTGCTAAAGCATTGATCATCAATCAGCTTTAAAAAAACATTTTTTCTAGGGACAGAAAACTATAGGTAGGAAGAGTGTCAGTTTCTTTCACTGTGATAATCCTTGTTTCTAGGGACAGGGAAGGACAGTGAGGGAAATTCTACTTGTGCTATAGTGTGCTAAAGCATTGATCATCAATCAGCTTTAAAAAAACATTTTTTCTAGGGACAGAAAACTATAGGTAGGAAGAGTGTCAGTTTCTTTCACTGTGATAATCCTTGTTTCTAGGGACAGGGAAGGACAGTGAGGGAAATTCTACTTGTGCTATAGTGTGCTAAAGCATTGATCATCAATCAGCTTTAAAAAAACATTTTTTCTAGGGACAGAAAACTATAGGTAGGAAGAGTGTCAGTTTCTTTCACTGTGATAATCCTTGTTTCTAGGGACAGGGAAGGACAGTGAGGGAAATTCTCCTTGTGCTATAGTGTGCTAAAGCATTCCTCATCAACCATCTTTGAAATCCTTGTTTTTTGGACAGTCAGGGAAATTGTCGTTGTGCTATTCTGTGCAAAAGCAATCATCCTCAACCATATTTAGAAATCCTTAAGTAAAGGGACAGAGAAGGACACCTGAAGGTAGCCCTTATTGCTTTTTTCCCATCTCCCTGCAGGCCATCTATTAGAATGTCTGGAAGGCAAACAAGGAGAGGCAGACAGTCAGGAGGCAATAAAAGAGGGCAAGCAGGCTCTGTGTCTGGGGGCAACAGTGCTGGTCGTAGACGCGGCGCATTGTCATCAGCACATGGCCATGGGACACGCTTGTCCTTCTTTTCGGCAGCTGGACATGTTGAGCCACATCATGCCGAAGACTTGGTAGAGTGGATGACCAAGCCCTCCTCCTCCTCCTCATCCTCTCTCACCCAGGCTCAGGGTACTGGCAAAGCAGCTGCCAAAGCGTCCTCTTCCCTGGTATCAATGTCAGACTCATCATCAGTCACTCCTTCCCTAGACCCACCATGTCCTCCTCCTGAGGAGTCCCCCGAACTGTTTGAGCACAGTGTTGGGTACATGCTCCAGGAGGATGCCCAGCGTTTCGAAGGGTCTGATGATGAAACCCAGCTACAGGAAGGCAGTAGCGTGAGAGCAGACAGAGGGGCTGCTCAAGAAGGACACCAATCTGGCAGTCATGTTCCAGCAGCTGCAGCATACTGCCAGATTGGCTCCAGTGATGAGGAGGGAGGGGATGATGAGGTCACTGACTCCACGTGGGTGCCTAATAGGAGAGAGGAGGAGGAGGAGGATGAGGAGGAGGCACATCTCCAACGAGGCAGGATGCCCTTTGGTGGCCAGCGTAAGGGCAGTACACCGACGGAATCACACCGCAGAGCTCCACCTGTGCAGGGCGCTGCCTCTGCCCGTCATTCAAAAAGTTCTTTGGTGTGGGCCTTTTTTGAGGCTAGTGCATCAGATCGCACAGCTGCTGTTTGCAACATATGTCTCAAGCGTATATCGCGTGGCCAAAACATCAGCCGCTTGGGTACCACATGCCTGACCAGACATATGTTGACCTGCCATGCAGCTCGTTGGCAAGCCTACCTCAAAGACCCACACTAAAGAACAAAGCGGACCTCTCCTTGCACCGCATCAGCTGGGATCTCCAACCCCACTATAACTTCAGTCCTCTCTGAAACATGCACTGAGAGGAATGAAGGTGTAGAATTAGGTGTGTCACAGCCAAGTAGTTGCGGCCACTCTGCTAGCAGTACACCGATGTCCGATTCTAGCAGGCAAATTTCCCTGCCCCAGCTGCTGGACCGTCGAAAGAAGTTCACTCCCAGCCATCCACATGCCCAGCGGTTGAATGCTAGCTTGGCTAAATTGCTAGCGCTTCAACTGCTGCCTTTTCAGTTGGTAGACTCGGCCCCCTTCCGTGAGTTTGTGCAATGTGCGGTTCCTCAGTGGCAGGTTCCCAAACGCCACTTTTTCTCACGGAAGGCTATTCCGGCTCTCTACCGGCATGTGGAAGGCAATGTCTTGGCCTCGCTGGACAGGGCGGTCAGCGGTAAGGTGCATATTACCGCTGACTCATGGTCCAGCAGGCATGGACAGGGACGTTACCTTTCTTTCACGGCCCATTGGGTCACTCTTTTGGCAGCTGGGAAGGATGCAGGACAAGGTGCAGTAGTGTTGGAGGTTGTTCCACCGCCACGCCTCCAAAATGCTACTACTGGTTGTGACACACCTCTCTCCTCCACCCCCTCCTCTTCTTCTTCCTCCATGGCCTCTTCCTGTGGTTTGTCCTCTGAACCAGCGGTGCTCCGTAGCCGTTCAAGGGGCTACGCAAGTACGCAGGCAAAAAGATGCCATGCCGTGCTTGCGCTGGTGTGTTTGGGGGACAGAAGCCACACTGGGGCAGAGGTCCTGTCTGCTCTGCAGGGCCAGGCCGAGAGGTGGTTGACGCCATGCCAGCTTAAGCCAGGAATGGTGGTTTGCGACAATGGCACCAACCTCCTCTCCGCCCTCCGACAGGGACAACTGACCCATGTGCCCTGTGTGGCTCACGTCCTTAACCTGGTGGTGCAGCGGTTCTTGGGCAGGTACCCGGGCTTACAGGATGTCCTGAGGCAGGCCAGGAAAGTCTGTGTGCATTTCCGCAGATCTTATAATGCCAGTGCTCGCCTGGCTGAGCTGCAAAAGGAGTTGAACCTGCTCAAGAACCGCTTTATATGTGACATGCCCACCAGGTAGAACTCAACGTTGGCCATGCTGCAGCGGCTGCACACGCAGCAGAGGGCCATCAATGAGTACCTGTGCGACTACGGCACCAGGACAGGGTAAGGGGAGCTTGTTTTTTTTTCTCCACGCCAGTGGGGCATGATCAGGGATGCATGCACTGTCCTGGCACCATTTGAGGAGGCCACGAGGATGGTGAGCAGTGACAGTGCATGCATCAGTGACACTGTACCTCTTGTCCACCTGTTGGAGCACACACTGCGTGGAATAATGGACAGGGCACTTGAGGCAGAACAGAGGCAGGAAGAGGAGGACTTCCTTGCCTCTCAAGGCCCCCTTTACCCAGACAGTGTTCCTTCTGTCCCACCCATCGCACAGGAAGAGGAGGAGGAGGAGGAGGAGGAGGAGGATTGTGTCAGCATGGAGGTGGAGGCTGGCACTCAGCATCATCAGCAGCAGTCTTTTAGGGATGATTTACAGTCCCAAGAAACCAGTGGACTTGTACGTGGCTGGGAGGAGGTGGCTGCGGATCATGTCGTCCTTAGTGACCCAGAGGACTCCGGAGCGAATGCCTCAGCAAACCTACGCTGCATGGCCTCCCTGATCCTGCAAAGTCTGCGGAAGGATCCTCGTATTCTTCGGATCAAGGAGAGGGACCATTACTGGCTGGCCACTCTCCTTGATCCACGGTACAAGGGTAAGGTTGCGGACCTTATGTTACCGTCGCAGAGGGAGCAGAGGATGAGACAACTCCGGGAGGCCTTGCAGAAAGATCTGTGCAACGCATTCCCAGAGACTGGGAGGTTACAAACTCCTGGTCCTGGACAACGAGTTGCTGAGGCTTCGGCCAGTCAAAGAAGGAGCGGTGGGGAAGGTGGCCGTCTGACCGATGCGTTCAGACAATTCTTTAGTCCGCAGCCCCAAAGTATGATCGGTTCCAGCAACCATCGCCAGCGTCTGATAAACATGGTGCAGGAATATCTAGGGGCAAGGTCAGACTTGGACACCTTCCCCACCGAAAATCCTCTGGCTTACTGGGTCTTGAGGATGGATCACTGGCCAGAGCTTGCACAGTATGCAATTGAGCTACTGGCCTGTCCTGCATCCAGCGTTCTTTCGGAACGCACATTCAGTGCTGCTGGAGGATTTGTCACGGATCACAGGGTGCGCCTGTCCACCGACTCGGTTGATCGACTGACTTTCATCAAGATGAACCAGTCTTGGATCACCACCAGCTACCACACACCTGATGCTGATATAACAGACTAATTGATTTTAACATGTCACATCCCTTCAAGACTGATGCTGATGCTGAGTGCCTGTGCTGTTATGTTGACTGGCTATCCTCCTCCTCCGAGTCCTCAATGATACGATTGATGATGATAGCTTGGAAGATCATTTTTGTTTATGGGTGCCGCCACCAGTGGCTAAGGCCCAATTTTTCAGCCCCTGTTTTACAGGGGCGTGTAATTACAATTTTTTTAGCAATAATTTGCCATAGGGCTCATTGCTGTGCTCCAAGTACAGTATCTGTGAGGGGTTGGAGTGTTGTGGCACCAGTGCCTAAGGCCCAATTTTTCAGCCCCTGTTTAACAGGGGCGTGTCATTACAATTTTTGAAGCAATACTTTGCAACAGGGCTCATTGCTGTGCTCCAAGTACAGTATCTGTGAGGGGTTGTAGTGTTGTGCCACCAGTGCCTAAGGCCCAATTTTTCAGCCCCTGTTCAACAGGGGCATGTAATTACAATTCTTGATCTAATAATCCACAGCAGGGCCCATTGCTGCACCCACCAAGAGTAACTCTGAGGGCTTACAGTGTTGTGGCAACGCCACCACCACCACCACCACGAAAGGCCCAATTTTTCAGCCCCTGTTCAAAAGGGGCATGTAATTACAATTCTTGATCTAATAATTCACAGCAGGGCCCATTCCTGCACCCACCAAGAGTAACTCTGAGGGCTTACAGTGTTGTGGCAACACCACCACCACCACCACCACCACGAAAAGCCCAATTTTTCAGCCCCTGTTCAACAGGGGCATGCAATTACAATTCTTGATCTAATAATTCACAGCAGGGCCCATTCCTGCACCCACCAAGAGTAACTCTGAGGGCTTACAGTGTTGTGGCAACACCACCACCACCACCACCACCACCACGAAAGGCCCAATTTTTCAGGCCCTGTTCAACAGGGGCATGCAATTACAATTCTTGATCTAATAATTCACAGCAAGGCCCATTGCTGCACCCACCAAGAGTAACTCTGAGGGCTTACAGTGTTGTGGCAACGCCACCACCACCACCACCACGAAAAGCCCAATTTTTCAGCCCCTGTTCAAAAGGGGCATGTAATTACAATTCTTGATCTAATAATTCACAGCAGGGCCCATTCCTGCACCCACCAAGAGTAACTCTGAGGGTTTACAGTGTTGTGGCAACACCACCACCACCACCACCACCACGAAAGGCCCAATTTTTCAGCCCCTGTTCAACAGGGGCATGTAATTACAATTCTTGATCTAATAATTCACAGCAGGGCCCATTCCTGCACCCACCAAGAGTAACTCTGAGGGCTTACAGTGTTGTGGCAACACCACCACCACCACCACGAAAGGCCCAATTTTTCAGCCCCTGTTCAACAGGGGCATGCAATTACAATTCTTGATCTAATAATTCACAGCAGGGCCCATTCCTGCACCCACCAAGAGTAACTCTGAGGGCTTACAGTGTTGTGGCAACACCACCACCACCACCACCACCACGAAAGGCCCAATTTTTCAGCCCCTGTTCAACAGGGGCATGCAATTACAATTCTTGATCTAATAATTCACAGCAGGGCCCATTGCTGCACCCACCAAGAGTAACTGTCAGGGCTTACAGTGTTGTGGCACCAGCACCACCATCAAAGGCCCAATTTTTACTACCACTGTTCAACAATTATATGTAATTAAAATTCCTGATATAATAGTTGACAGCAGGGCGTTCCAGCACCAACCAAGAGTAACTGTGAGTGCTTACAGTGTTGTGCCAACACCAACAACTAAGGGGCCTATTTCTGCAGAGTATATACGGCAGGTCCCTACTTTCAAACATCCAACTTACAAACGACTCCTACTTGCAAACGCAAGAAGACAACAGGAAGTGAGAGGAACTCTACCCCTTGGAAGGAAAATTCTCTCCTGTAAGAATTAATATGGGAGAAAGGTGTCTCCTCTGTACTGATGCTTTATCAGCAATCCTTGTTTCAAGAAAAACACCACATTTCAAAAACAGTTGTC
This sequence comes from Rana muscosa, assembly GCA_029206835.1. Classification (NCBI taxonomy): domain Eukaryota; kingdom Metazoa; phylum Chordata; class Amphibia; order Anura; family Ranidae; genus Rana; species Rana muscosa. The sequence goes on from CM055117.1 coordinate 920,006,800, forward strand.
ATTGGGACGGAAAGTGAGGTGAAATGTTCTGAACAGGGGCACAGACAGCAAAACAAATGTTACAGGGGTGATAACCCTTACCTATGTTTTCCAAAAAGTTTAAAAATAGATTTTTGGGCTGGAGCTACACTTAAACAATGTACCTGTTCAAAATTACAAACAGATTCTACATAAGAACAAACCTACAGTCCCTGTCTTGTATGCACCGCCTGTATACGGCTGTTCAGAGTATATAGGGCCTTTTTTATTTTATGTGCGGGGTTCCCCTTAATATCCATACAAGACCCAAAGGGGCTGGTAATGGGCTGGGGTAGGGGGGGGGGGGTCATGGGGTAGCTATGCCATTTTTCTTAAAGATTTTCATCCATATTACCGGGACCAGACATTACATTAAAGCCGCAAGCAGTTTTAAATGGCTTTTTTTTCCTTTAGAAGTGTCATTTTGTGCAGGGACAGTTCTAAACACGGGAAACATGTGGCACTTCACAGGCATAATTTAGACACCCCCCAGGTACGATATTTAAAGGAATATTTGACTTTTTTTTTTTCACTTTATGCATTATTAAAATGACTGCTCCCGAAAAACGACCGTTTTTAAAACTTCTTTTTGCATTGATACATGTCCCCTGGTGCAGAACCCGGGTTCCCAAACCCTTTTTAGGACAATAACATGCATAATAGTTGTTATAATTAGCACTTTAGAATTCGAACGTTCGCATCCATTGTATTTAATAGGGTTCTAATGTTCGTACGAACTTTCAGGCCGTTCACGGGTTCTGGTGCGAACCGAACCCGGGGGTGTTCGGCTCATCACTACACAGGATTATGTAGGTATCACATTAATATTACAGTTGTACTTTTAAGGTAATAAGGGGCATAACATAGGCAGGCTAATTCTAATCAGGACTCAAAAGAATGCAAACATGTACTGAAAACATTATTAGTGCCATGTGCACAGTGAGTGCAGTGCGCAATACATACAAAATAGAATAAAATAATATACAGAATTTACAAATTTCCTTTACAATATCCCCTCTTTTGATCAATATTTTGATCATTAACTATACCTGCTATCACCTTTAACCTGGAACCTCCACACTCTTAGGTGGAGGTAGCCCCGGCCAAAGAGGCAAACCCCATTGTGGAGAATATAATAGCTGAGAGTAGCTTTTACTAATTACTTTTCATTGTGAGAAACAAATTATTAAAAAAAATATATATATATATATTTTAGGGCTGTTACTGATTAAAATTTTCATGTTCGATTAATCGTTTTTTTTTTAATCGATTAATTGACTAATTTCGATTAATTATAACGCACATACAGATCCAACTACTTTTAGCTGATCTCCTTGCAGGCTGATTCCCAGTGCAGCTACCAACCACTGGAAAAATGGATAGCAGGATACAAAAAACACACAAAGGCAGCGCTCGATGGGAATAGCATTAAAACTTTTATAGTCTTCAAGTAGGTAACAAAATAAATATTGCGCTGGAGATAAAATCGATGTAGCTACATAAACTGTAAAAATGGTGCGAGTAATACCAAACGGTAGCAAAAGAAGTCATAAAAACATGTAGCTAAGTACTGGTATAAAAATGTGTACAATGATACCACTGCTGAATCCAGATAAGGAGGGGTTAACATCAGTCCGTCGGCATGTAGATGTCCCGTGAAGGGAACTATCACAACTCCCAGTGGATGGCTGTAGAATCCCAGGTTGATAGAGGGAAGTGATAGAGGGAAGTGTAATAGCCCTTGCGTGTGGCAGATAGTAAGGTCCCGCTGGCATGCAGATATGAAGGCACAGCAAAGGAGCCCTTCAGATGGACACGGCAAGCTCCGCCGGTGTCCGTGGCGTCACTGGATCTCCGACGGAACTCCCTGAAGACCCGGAAGCCGGCAGAGAGGCGAGTACGGATCAAAAGAATTTTGATTGATCAAAAGAATTTTGATCGATCAACAAACTTAATCGATTAATCGAGGAATTAACAGTTAATTTCCACAGCCCTAATATATTTACAAGGCAATTGGCTATATACTCCTGACCATAAGGGCCTTGTAACTTAATCACTTCAGCCCCGGAATAATTGGCTGCTCAATGACCATTTTTGGCGATTCGGCACTGTATCGATTTAACTGACAATTGCGCGGTCGTATAAAAATAGCAAAAAGCGTATATTGATTGGTTTGCTCAAAAGTTATAACGTCTACAAAATAGGGAATAGATTTATGGCATTTTTATTATTTATTTATTTTTTACTAGTAATGGTGGCGATCTGCGATTTTTATTGGGACTGCGACATTATGACAGACATATCGGACACTTTTCAACATTTTTGGGACCATTGGCATTTATACAGTGATTAGTGCTATAAAAATGCACTGATTATTGTGTAAATGTCACTGGCAGGGAAGGAGTTAACACTAGGGGGCGATCAAGGGGTTAACTGTGTTCCCTAATGTGTGTTATAACTGTAGGGGAATGGGACTCACTATAGGAGATGACAGATCGTGGTTCCGAGCTTGTAGGAACTTACGATCTGTCTCTCCTCTCAGAACAGGGATGTGTGTGTGTATACACACACATCCCTGTTCTTCATCTCGTACCCGTGATTGCTCGTGGCCAGCGGTCATTGCGACTGCTGGTCACGAGCATCGGCAGCCCCGCTGTGCACATGTGCGCCTGCTATCCCGCTTAAAGGGACCGACGTACAGCTACGACGGTCCGAGGGAAGGAGCCGACCCGTCGGAGTATAATGATGGCAGTTGGTCGGCAAGCGGTTAATTGTGGACATGCTGACTTATTAGCATAGTTAAACACAGACAGTTCGACATAAAATGGAAGACGTATAAAATACAATATGACTTAAACATGGCTGAACTACTTTTCAAATCACTTGAAAGTGCACTTGGTAGTGCCTTCGCTGTAAATCTGAAAGGAAGATTTGAAATCAGGGAAAGCTCTGCTGATTTTATCATCCAATTATGTACAAGCAAAAAATTGTTATTTTTTTTCCCTTGCATGTCCACATCGGATGTACAGCGACTGCACTTCTAATTGCACTACCAAGTGCACTTGCAGTGCAAAGTGGATTTGCCTTTAGTAAACAAACCCCAGTATCTCATAAAAGTGAGTAAACCCCTCACATTTTTGTAAATATTTTATTACCATATTTATCGGCGTATAACACGCACAGGCGTATAACACGCACCCCAATTTTAGGAGGGAAGTTTAAGGAAAAAAACTTACATTTTCAATAAAGAACTTTGAAGCAAAATTAGGGTCACAGCTCATCAATGCACCCTGCTCAGTGCACATTTGCAGCCTATAAATGTACCAAAAAGGCAGCCTGTTCAGTGCCCATCTGCAGCCTATAAATGTGCCAAAAATGCAGCCTGTTCAGTGCCCATCTGCAGACTATAATTGTACCAAAAATGCGGCCTGTTCAGTTCCCATCTGCAGTCTCACCTTTCCCATCATAGCAGCCTCGCCAGTGTCAGATTATCCCTGCTGTCTCCGAGGGAAGCGAGCGCAGCCTAATTTACACAGAGCCGCGATCTCCTGTGTACCCGACGCTCCGTCTCTCACAGCCACGCCTCCTGGCCCTGCTCATATGATAGACAGTACAGTGGCCCAATGCGGGGCAAGGAGGCGTGGCTGTGCGAGACGGAGCACTGGGTGCACAGGAGATCACGGCTATTTGTAATTCAGCGGTGCTCTCTCCTCTTCCCTCAGACAGCAGGGATCGGCGTATAACACGCACCCACGATTTTCCCCTGATTTTTGATTTTTTTTTACTGAACGTTTTTATTGAAAACGACAAAAGGTTGCAGTACAAAAAATAATAAGGCAGTCTGTTATCCAAAAATATGATACAATGGTGTGTGAACATACAGCATAAAGAGAAGTTTGCACCAAAGGACATGCATCATTCAAATCATATTCATTTGAACAACTGCAGGGGTAGGCATTATAAACTACAGGTTTAACATCAAACTAAGAAAATGGAAAAACAAAGAAAAGTGTGAGATTTCCAGTGAAGAGCCACTGTCCAATGCAAATCAATGCAAATAGTATGAAGTAACTTCATTAAGTGCTTCGGGGTATCAGGGATTTTTTCAAATAATAGACAGTGAGTGTGTGTCAGAGCCATGCGCCTCCCCGCCAACTTATCCATCAGGTCCAGGGTCTTCCGCCATGTATGCTGCAGTACCTCACATTCCCAGAACAGGTGCAGAAAGGAACCCGGAAGAGGACAGCCACAGAAACATAGGGAAGAATTTTGAGGGAAAATCCTGCTCAGTCTCTGGGGGTATAGTACCAGCGGGTAAAAGGTTTAATAGCAGTCTCTTTGACAGTGAGGGAAATAGTGCATTTACGTAAGTTCTGCCAATTAGCCTCCCAATCCCTATGGTCATATTCAAGGTTCATTTCCTGTTCCCATTGCGTCATATGTCCAAGCGTGAAGCCGACCCCCCCCCCCCTACCTCCATAGATTTGTATAATGCTGAAATTAAACCTTTTTGTCTGGGAAAAGAGCTACAGAGGGTTTCAAAAGCAGAGTTAGAGTCCGAGGGGGTTGTCGCATAGTGTGTCTGAAAAAATTGGCGGATCTGCAAATATCTGTAATATTCCCCCTCGGGGATATCTCTTTGGGCCTGAAGTAGGGTAAAAGAGACAAACTTGTCTCCCTGAAAGAAATCCGCCAGAGATGTCAGACCACTACCAGTCCACCACCAAAAACTGCCTGGGGCCTCAAAAGCTGCAGGAAACCTAGGATCACCCAAAAAAGAGGCCCCAGGGGGAACTCAGATTTGAGAGCTAACCAAGACTTAAACCTATCCCATAGTTTTAATCCATGGACCACAACCAAGTTCCTCCCCATCAGGTCAGAAGCATAAGATCTGGAGGACCACAACAACCCAGGCAGGTGGAACGGCAAAATAGAGTCTAGTTCAAAGTTGACCCAAGGAACCTTCGAGTTTCGAATGTTCCACTGAGCCTGTTGTGAGAATCTACTGGCCAAATAGTATAGCCAGATCTGAGGAACCCCCAAACCACCAGACCTGTATGGCCGATAAAGTACCTCTCTGGAGAACCTAGGGGGCCTGGAGTTCCAGATAAATTTATTAAGGTGGGCCTGCAACTTAAGAAGATAGGACTTAGAGATCATAAGTGGTAAAGCCCTAAATAGGTAGAGGAGGTAGAGGAGCTTAGGCAAGATTGTCATCTTGATTGCCGTGATCTGTCCCAAGAATGAGATTCTATAGGGAGCCCACGTCTTGAGTACGTGTTTCAAATGAACAATCAGGGGGGGGGGGTTTGATATTGAATAGTCCAGCATAATCCCCTGAGTGCTTTACTCCTAAATAGGAAAGACTGGACTTAGCCCATGTAAAAGGGAAAGATCGTTTAAGATTCTCCATTCCGGAAGGGGGGAAGCCCACAGGGAGAGCCACTGATTTGACCGTATTGACCGAAAGGCCAGAGACCTCTGCAAATGTATCTAGAGTGCTAAGGAGGTTTGGTAGGGTGATCAGAGGGTTAGTGAGTAGGGATGAGCTTTATGTTCGAGTCGAACATGAGTTCGACTCGAACATTGGCTGTTCGCCCGTTCTGCGAATAGCGAACAATTTGGGGTGTTCGCAGCAAATTCGAAAAGCCGCGGAACACCGTTAAAAGTCTATGGGAGAAAACCAAAGTGCTAATTTTAAAGGCCTATATGCAAGTTATTGTCATAAAAAGTGTTTGGGGACCCGGGTCCTGCCCCAGGGGACATGTATCAATGCAAAACAAAGTTTTAAAAACGGACGTTTTTTCGAAAGCAGTGATTTTAATAATGCTTAAAGTGAAACAATAGAAGTGAACTATTCCTTTAAATTTTGTACCTGGGGGGTGTCTAAATTATGCCTGTAAAGTCGCTCATGTTTCCCGTGTTTAGAATTGTCCCTGCACAAAATGTAATTTCTGAAGGAAAAAAAGTCATTTAAAACCACTAGCGGCTATAATGAATTGATGGCTTCTCGGCAATACAGATCATTGAAAAAAACGGCAGGGTTCCCCCCCACAGTCCATTACCAGGCCCTTTGGGTCTGGTATAAATATTAAGGGGAACCCGAACCAAAATAAAAAAAAAATGGCGTGGGGTCCCCCCAAAAATTCATACCAGATCCTTATCCGAGCATGCAACCTGGCAGGCCACAGGAAAAGAGAGGGACGAGAGAGCGCCCCCCCTCCTGAACCGTGCCAGGCCACATTCCCTCAACATGGGGAGGCTGTCCCCATGTTGATGAGGACAAGGGCCTCACCCCCACAACCCTTGCCCGGTGGTTGTGGGGGTCTGCGAGCGGGAGGCTTATCGAAATCTGGAAGCCCCCTTTAACAAAGGGGAACTCCAGATCCCGGCGCCCCCATGTGAATTGGTAACGGGGTACATTGTACCCCTGCCATTTCATGAAGAAAGTGTAAAAATTTGTAAAAAACACACATGTCCTTTATTTAAAAAATAAAAATAAAAAATACATTTTCCAGCGATGTAATCCCGTCGGCGTCACGGGGGTTTAGTTCCTGCTGGATAGGGGAGACTGCAGCGTCGCTCAAGAACGGATCATCATTGGACATCGACGGGATTACATCCCTGGAATTTATTTATTTATTTATTTTATTCTTAAATAAAGGATTTGTCCAACTGTGTCTGTGTGTTTTTTACAAATTTGTACACTTTCTTTGTGAAATGGTAGGGGTACAATGTACCCCGTTACCAATTCACATAGGGGGGCCGGGATCTGGAGTTCCCCTTTGTTAAAGGGGGCTTCCAGATTTCGATAAACCCCCTGCCCACAGACCCCCACAACCACCGGGCAAGGGTTGTGGGGGTGAGGCCCTTGTCCTCATCAACATGGGGACAGCCTCTATGTTCCGACTACATAAAATAGATGGAATGCGCTTACCAGAACCAGTGGATCTACCTGTCAGTGACAGCAGATCATGCAGTCATGGGAAATCCCAAAACGAATCGTCTCAACTTGTCTGGCAACTCTGAGTAGTTAGGACCATGAACTTGGCTGTTGGGACCCGACAGTCCTCGGCTGAAGCCTTGGATGGATGGTATCCTGGATAGGTGGAACAGACCAGAGCTCGCAGGGTGTCCACCCTGTTTCCAACGAGTGCTGAGATGATTTGGGATGGGAAAAACCCCAGAAGGGGTGGATAGGCACGATGAAACAGCTCCAAAAACTCTCTCTTCACCATACCGGGACTGGTGGAATGTCTGCTGAAACCATCAGGAAGAAAAGGTCATTCACAGGACTGCAAGTTGAAAATTATATCGCCTCCTGTCTCCTCTCACCATGTTCCTGCTGTCTAAAGCTGCTTGAGATGGTTCTGCTTGTGGAATCCCCAGAAGCTGAGAATAATAATTGCATTTTTTTTTCAGAACCTCTTGAGGGTGAGAGGTTAGCGTCCCCGAAGGGGAAGAAACTTTATATACATGTGGAGGGCGGATTGACTGGTTCAGCTTTCTGGCAAACACAGTAGAAGCTGCATTACTATGTAACAAAAACCGGGCTTTCGAATATCTCAGGGCCTTCTCAACCTTCTCTGCGCAAACTTAATATCAAAAGATACATGTTAGGCCTCGTACACACGACCGATTTTCTCGGCAAGAACCAGCAAGAAACTTGCTGGCAGAGATGTCTTGCCGAGTAAATCGGTCGTGTGTACGCGGCTATCGGGTTTCTCGTCGAGAAAACCGACAAGTAACCTCGACGAGAAAATAGAGAACCTGCTCTCTATTTTCTCGTCGAGATCCTCGTCGGCATGTTTCTCAACGAGTAAAGTGAGTGTGTGTACACTTACCTGTCCTCCCGGAAGCCCGCGCATGGTCGAAATGAATTCGACGCATGCGCGGTAGCTTCCTAGGCATAGGTAGGGTATACCAAGATGGCGGCGACGGCATCGAATGTGACGAGCGCATGCTCTTCGTAGTCGATGACGTCACCGCGTTCGCTCGATTCAAAGAACCGCGGGTTCTTTGAATTGAGCGTGTGTACACTCGGCCGGGACAAGTTTCTTGTCCAAGAATCTCGTCGAAAAAAACGACAAGTTTTTTCCGACGAGAATCTCGGCCGTGTGTACGAGGCTTTAGGGACTACACCCAGAGTTGAGGTTGGACATACCAATTTTGTTCATTCTGGATTGGCAAATGCGTCCCTTTTTAACCCTCCGCGGGCCCTTGCACCATCCCTAAGAGTTTTTAGGGATGTGCTCATCAGGGATTTAGACGCCTTATAAGTCAAAAAGGCCAGAATGAACAAAGTATTACAGGATGGGGTTGATGGGGTTGATTCCCTGTGCAATAATAAAAATTTGGTCATTAGACCTGCTGACAGGGGGGGGGGGGATAGTAGTCTTGGATAGGGCAGATTATATGACTGAAATGCTAAAGATCGTTCACGATCCTAATACATACACTGTACTATCAGCTGACCCTAAAGCCAGGTACACTAGGGACTTGGAATGTCTGGTCAACAGGGGCTTCTATGAGGGGATCCTTACTCCAAGGGAAAAGTTATATTTGATCCCTAGAGCTCCTCGTACCCTCACGATATACTACCTCCCCAAATTGCACAAGGATCCAATCTGCCCCCCGGGCCGTCCCATAGTTAGTGGGATCGACTCTGTCACGTCCCGGGTGGGCAGATATATCGATTTTTATTTGCAACCACTGGTACGGAAGATGCCTTCCTTTGTGAAAGATTCCAGGCACGTCATCAATTTGTTGTCTGGGATTACTCCAAGGAAGGAAATCTGGATGGTGACTGTGGATGTGGCATCCCTTTACATCATTATCCCCCACCATTTAGGCTTTGAGGCAGTTCAGTGGTTCCTCGAGAGAGATTCTGGGCTTCCACCTAAACAGGTGGACTTTATCATGTCGATTTTGCGATTCCCTGCATCCTCAAACTACTTCTGGTTTAACCAGAGGTTTTATCGACAGGATACAGGTGTCGCGATGGGGGCTAAATATGCCCCCAGTTTGGCCAACCTGTTTATGGCCAAATGGGAGGAGGATGTCATCTATGGTGATAATGTGCCACAATTGGCTTTTTGGGCTAGGTACATTGATGACATCCTCCTCCTGTGGGATGGCCATCATCAGGATCTCGTCGTATTCATGGACGCCCTCAATTCCAACCAGAGAGGGATTGTCCTCCAATACGAGGCCAGCCAGGTCAGTGTACGCTATTTGGATCTAAAAATTGAGATTGGCAATGACTCCTTTGTAACGTCAACCTTTTTCAAGGAGACGGACAGGAACTCCTTTATCCCGATGGGGAGTTGCCACCATGAGCCTTGGTTGAAAGGGGTCCCTAAGAGTCAGTACCTTAGATTGAGGAGAAACTGTTCTGATCCTGATCCTGATCCTCAGAGATTCCTGTCGCAGGCTGAGGTCCTGACTCAGAGATTCTTGGAGAAGGGGTATAAAAGGAACTTTCTACAGGAAGTATTAGAGGGAGTCAAAACTATTGGGAGAGAGTCCTTACTGATAGATAAAGTTGTGCACGATAACGTTCGAGATTCTATGGGTGTTCCCTTTATCACTTCCTATTCCCTACAACATAGGACCATCAAGGCCCTTATTAATAAACATCGGCACATAGCCACTAATGATGCCATTTTGAAGGAGGTTCTACCCGAAAGGCAGAAAATCATTTTTCGGGGTGTACCCAATTTAAGGAACCAATTAGCCCCTAAAGTTCTGGATCCACCCACCAAACCCCATACCTTTTTTGATCAGCTCTCGGGGTATTATAAATGCAAGAGGTGTAGGGTGTGTCACTTTAATAGTTCTAGGGATAGACGTGTGACTACCTTTTTGTCCACTGCTACCCAATGCCTACACACAATCAAACCCTGCATCACATGTGCCACTGAGGGCTATGAGTAAGCACTGAAATTACAGTGCGAAATGCATCAGCTTGTCTGCTCTTATTTTTTTACTGTGGCTTGGATTTCTGTGATTTTCCAATAAAGGAACTGTTTTTGGAGTGCGGCTGTCCAATAGTTTCCTTTCATTTTTCGCATCATTATATGCATTGCCTGCACCCGTGGCTTGGGACTGAAGTGAATACATCAATCAGGTACATCTGAGCGGTAATTTTCTTTCTTTGCCACTGAGGGGGTGGTGTATATGTTACAGTGTCCATGTGGCATGCAATATGTGGGGCGCACTAAGTGACCCCTCAGAGTGCGCCTCAACGAGCATATCACCAATATTAAAATGGGATTCAAAAACCATTCAGTATCTAAACATTACTTGCTGAAACATAATAGGGATCCCTTGGGGACACTCTTTCTGGGTATTGATAAATACAAGGCCCATTGGAGGGGGAGCCTAATGGTGAGAGAAATATCCAGGTTAGAAATGGCCTGGATCCATAGGCTTAAGACATATAGTCCCCACGGATTGAACATTGAGACAGATGTGAATGCCTTCATTAATAATGCTTAAGGTCATATCTCAGTGTGTAATGGTTGAGAATTTTTAATTATTTTTAATTTATTATTTTCAAATATATACTACAATATACATGCCTATGGTAACATCATGGACATGTGTTTATTAATTGATCAATATTTTTTCACTAAATTAATTCACACCAAATGTATTTTTTATTCACTTCACATTAATTATTATAATTTAATAATTAATTTTCACCTAATTAATTTTTACTATTAGTAATTGTTAGATTTTGTAGGGACTTATTGGTGATTTTTATATAATTTTTATATCATTTTTATATCATTTTTATATAATTTTTTATATCATTTTTATATATTTTTACATATTTTCAATTAATTCAACATAGATTTTTATTAGCTAATAAACTTTCACTAATTTTTCACTCATTCATTTATAAATATATCACTACACATAAATGGGTGTTTGATTAAAGATTTTTTAGGGTTCCCCTATGGACCCCTATATATATTAATGTATTGGGTAACACTAACATTTAGTCTCGATGCTATTCGTTTTTTTTTTTCTGGACTAACATATTACCATGGATAAGCATGATCTTTCTCAATAAGCGCAATTTAATATGCCGCTAACCCCTCACTATATGTGTAAATAGGAGGTTAATTGATTGGTATGGTTGCATATGCTAACATCTTGCATATAGTGGCATTATACCTATATTGTTCAATCCGTTTTCCTTTTATTACGGTCCTTTATCTATAAGAGGTTGTGAGACCTTTATATTTATATATTGGAACCATATGTTATAACCTTGTTCTAATGTGGTCCGCTTGTTTTTCTATTCTAAAACTTTTTTTTATTTAAACCTGTTTTATTTTTAATTTTTAATTTTTAATAATTGATGCAATATACTGCCTCTGATCGGTATATGATGTGGTAATCAGTTCCAATTCGATCGGTAGTCTCTTCTTTGCATATATATTTAATGCTTACCGCCTGGATATAGTTAAGAGTATGTCATTGGCTCTTTTCCCACTTCCAAAATGGCGGAATTGGCCCTCACCTCTATATTCCACACAGAGGTTCGGCCATAAAAGGTGGTGTGTCTGTACGTCGCCCTACCCCGATTGACAACGTCCAACTAGTGACGAAACGCGTCTGGGAGGGACGTGCTGACATCACCACGCTACTGAGGGAAGGGTGATTGTGTGTTTGCCGGCCGGCGAAATTTATGCTCAAACAAACGCTGCTTGATGTAAGTGTTTTTAACTGTTTTTTGGAATAAATTATTTGTACGTACTACTCTATGGTCTGTGTTCTCTTCTCACTACGGTTCCGGGGTCGGTGTCATATGATCAGGAGGAACGGAGGAAGGAGAAGGGTGTGTGCTGTAGAGGTCTCTTGGTCTATTCATTCAATCAAAGGCCGCGGCTGGGTCACAGCCGACTGTGTATCGGGGGCTATTTTGTGGTAAGCTGCCAATTCGTGTGGTGGAGGGCACTGTCGGTCTGTGTTATCACGCAGTGGTGCTGGCTTTCCAATTGTGCTTCCCATCTTTATCTTTGGAGACCCACTAGCTGGATTTAGGACCCACGGCACACAAAGACTGTAACATCTCCCTTGAGACCTGCCAAAAGGCTGGGAATAGGATTATCATATGTGTGTTTTCCACAAACCAGCCCCTGGACATTTGGATTTATTTAACCCCCAGAACATTGGTGTGAGATTCTTGCCCATATTTTAATTGATACCAAATGTATGGGTAATCCAATGTAAAAAAATCCCATTTCTGTATGGTATGTAATATAATTATATATGGTTTATATTCTTTATGTCCCTTATACATCGAGTATACTTGGGTAAGGTGCTATCCATTTATTTGGGCTATTGTGTGTTGTGGTGTGAGTGCCTGACACAACTCAGCCCCTGAACAATTTTCATTTATTTGTTTCCACATTTTTTTACCTTATTGGCGCAATTTTTTCTGTTTAAGTTGTTCTGTGTTTATACCACCATTATTGCTGCCTTAGTTTATTATTATTTTTATTTGTAATTTAATTCCTTTAGCGCAGTTTTTTCCTTTTCTAACCTTCTCAACCTTAGCAGACAGTAAAGAGTTAAAAGCTTTTTTTCAATTAACCACCTTGTCGAATCCAACGACAGGGCAGCAGAGTTTTTGTACAATACATCCAGCTCCCTAGAGAGTTGAAGAATTTTCTGTTTATTCAGTCTGTTGCGTGTAGAGGCCAGGCTAATAAGCCTACCCCTCAGCACTGCCTTATGTGCCACCCAGATTGTGGGGACGGGGGTTTCAGGGAGGGAATTAAGAGCAAAGTAAGTGTCAATGGATTGGGCTACCTCCGTCTCCACAGCCAGGTCAAACAGGAGTGCTTCATTTAGCCTCCAGGTGAAAGGAGTAGGGGTCTGTACAACAAGTTCTGTGGCAAACAAAGCAATATGGTGGTCCGACCATACACCGCTATGAATGGAGGCTGACCTAGATTTGGCTAGAATAGTGGGAGTGGAGAAGACATAGTCCAACCTGGAGTAACTTTTATGAGAGTGGGAAAAAAAAGTATATTCCTTAGCCCCTTCATTGTGTGCTTTCCAGGTATCCACTAGTTGGAAATCATGCAGCTTTCTAGAAAGTGATTTAGGGAAAGCCCTTGAGCCCAAGGAGGTTGAGCATCTGTCAAGGGTAGGATTAGCAACCATATTAAAATCACCCCCTATTAACATATGTGGTGATTGATATCTAGCCAAAATCTCAAAGAAAACCGTGAAAAAAGAAGCTGCGGCATCATTAGGGGCATAGACACTGGCAATAGTCAGCTCCTTATTGTGAACCACCCCTTTAATGATAACATAAAGACTCTCCTTGTCTCTATGGATATGCTGTACATCCATAGGAAAGGAAGAGTGTAGAAATATGGCAGCACCCCTACTTTTGGAGGAGTGAAGGGTATAAAAGGCTTGAGGGAAAGCCCTATTAAAAACTTGGGGTGAGAGGAGTGGGAGAAATTAGTCTCCTGTAGCAGCAGCATTCAATTGCTTATATTGAGAAAAGGCTTTCTTTCTCTTTGAAGGGGAATTGAATCCCTTCACATTGTGAGAGACACAATTAATCATTGGGAGTCCAAATAAAGGGGGAGCTCAGCAGACACTTTGAGCCAATAGGTGGCGTGTTCCAGACATGTGCTAGGGCAATTCCCTCATACAAACCTCTGCTGAGGGGTGCCGCCATATGACCAAGAGGAGAAAACGCAAACCTGTGAAACATAAAAATCTCATATATCAACGGATCAAAGCGTTCAAGAGTTCTATTACTGTCAAGCATGACCAATGTGAACCATAGTGAAATTGTATTATAACCTGAGAAATAAAAAATCCAAAAAAACAAAAAAAAATAGAAGATAGGCATGACAAATAAAGAAAAAAAACAACAGGATCTTTGGCATCCTGATAAACACCAAAAAAGACTGAGACATTCAAGTCTCAAACCCAGCAATAGAACTGAACTCAAGCCCAAACTAAAAAAGGGGCATTGTAAATGGCATTCAAAAAAATAAAGTGCAGAAAAAATGACATTGCTGGGGGGAGGCACATGCATCAACACCAAGGGACATGCTCCCAATTTGTGGGGTGCAGAGTAATAGTTAATGCAGCGTCATCCAAGTCAGGGGGCAAGTCTATAGCAAAGGACCAATGCGAGTGATCATGTAATTAGTTCTGGGGAGAGGCGTCATCATACCGAATCCTCCGTCGGTCTCGTCTGGTCCGTGGGGTGTGCCATATCTGGGATGGCCTGGGTGTCAGCGGAGGGCGACGAACAGCCTCGGCGTCCAAGAGCCCAAGTTTCACCAGAATCTCCAGGCCTTCCAGGATGTTGGTGGCAGCGTATGTCGTTGTGGGGGACCATGAGCTTAAAGGGGAAGCCCCAGCGATACCGAATCCGGGTAGCCTGTACAGGGCCAGTGATGTCCTTCAAGCCTCTGCGTCTGTCCAAAGTGTCAGGGGAGATATCAGGGTAAATCTAGACAGTGTAGTCGTCCAGGGTGATCCTGGGGGTATTTCTAGCTGCTCTGAGGATATCTTCTTTGACTAGGAAGTCCTTCATACACAGAACTATATCCTTTGGAGGCTGACAGCCGGGGGTTTAGGTCTGAGAGTTCTGTGTATACGGTCACAGGTAAAGGCAGCCGATTCACAGTCAGGGAGAAGTGATTTAAACAATTTAATGGTGGCAGGGATCAGGTCTGTGACTGATTCGGGAATCCCCCACAGCCTGAGATTGTTGCGTCGGTTTCTGTTGTCGAGATCCTCAAACTGTGCCTGGATTTGTGCATTAAGGTGAAAAAACACCTAGCAGTGTCCGCCCCCACAGCCCCTCCATTTTTTTTACCTGAGCCCCGAATTTCCGTGGGAACGTCCCCACCGTCCTCCTCTCCACGGAGCCCCAGCTTTGATTGGATAGATTGATAGCAGCACAGTCATTGGCTCCCGCTGCTGTCAATCAAATCCAATGACGTGGGCACCGGGGGGCGGGGCGGGGCCGAGTCATACACTTGGCGTCTATGTACGCCGAGTGTATGACTCAGGAGAGCGCCCGCAAGGTAACCCCCTCGAGAGAGAGCTTCCCAGAGGGGGTTATCTAACGCGGGGAGGAGCCGCGAGAGCCGCTGTGGGACGCCAGAACAGGAGGATAGGGGCCACTCTGTGCAAAACGAGCTGCACAGTGGAGGCAAGTATGACATGTTTGTTATTTAAAAAAAAAAAAATACAAAGCTTTATTATAACTTTAACATGCATGCAGTTACAGTATATACACTAAGCAGATCACAATCATGTACAAATCTGAAGAAAAAAATGTTTCCCAATAAGACTAGCTACACTTTGCTGCATGCCTGAAAGCTGGGGGAAAGGAGTTATATCTGTGTTCATCATAGATAGAAGAATATCTATTTACTTTACAAATACCACGATTTCACCAATATTATGCTTATTAACTTAATGCAAAGGTTTTACAGATGTATACCTGTCACACTCATATATACATCTTTTAATTTGCTCACCTCTCAATAAATCAGGCACTCAATTTCCCTATCATAATGTTATTAGTTTAGTGCTGTTTTTGGCTTACACATATCAACTCTGTTGCTTGACATTCCCAAAATTCTAATAAAAAATAAGTATTCTATTCTACAATCATACAACAAATATTTTCCTGGCAGGCTAAATCATGTAGCTACAAGATTTAGTCTCAGTAAATCAGACTCTTGCTATCATTCATAATGTCAGTAAAAAAATATGTATATACCCGTAATATATATTTGAGCGTGTGTGTATATCAAGAAGGCAGTCAGCATATGGTTGTGCTGGTAAAAGTCCATGTACACACGTGGATTTCTTGTAATCACCATCAAACTAACAAAAGAAGGAGGACTTGCAGCACAATGAGCTAATTTTATTGCTCAGTTACTATAAATGTAAATAGCAGCAGTTTCAGGCTACCAGCCCTTTATCAAGCTTGATAAGGGGCAGGGATGCTTAAACCTATTACTATTTGCAAGAAGTCCAAATAAAGGGGGAGCTCAGCAGACACTTTGAGCCAATAGGTGGCGTGTTCCAGACATGTGCCAGGGCAATTCCCTCATACAAACCTCTGCTGAGGGGTGCCGCCATATGACCAAGAGGAGAAAAAGCAAACCTGTGAAACATAAACATCTCATATATCAACGGATCAAAGCGTTCAAGAGCTCTATTACTGTCAAGCATGACCAATGTGAACCATAGTGAAATTGTATTATAACCTGAGAAATAAAAAATCCCCAAAAAAAATAAAAAATAGGAGATAGGCATGAAAAATAAAGAAAAAAAAAACAACAGGATCTTTGGCATTCTGATAAACACCAAAAAAGACTGAGACATTCAAGTCTCAAACCCAGCAATAGAACGGAGCTCAAGCCCAAACTAAAAAAGGGGCATTGTAAATGGCATTCAAAAAAAATAAAGTGCAGAAAAAATGACATTGCTGGGGGGAGCAACACACATCAACACCAAGGGACATGCTCCCAGATTGTGGGGTGCAGAGTAATAGTTAATTCAGCGTCATCCAAGTCAGGGGGCAAGTCTATAGCAAAGGACCAATGTGAGTGATCATGTAATTAGTTCCGGGGAGAGGCGTCATCATACCGAATCCTCCGTCGGTCTCGTCGGTCTCGTCTGGTCCGTGGGGTGTGCCATATCTGGGATGGCCTGGGAGTCAGCGGAGGGCGCCGAACAGCCTCGCCGTCCTAGAGCCCAAGTTTCACCAGGATATCCAGGCCTTCCAGGATTTTGGTGGCAGCGTATGTCGTGCCATTGTGGGGGACCATGAGCTTAAAGGGGAAGCCCCGGCGATACCGAATCTGGGCAGCCTGTAGAGGGGCAGGGATGTCCTTCAAGCCTCTGCATCTGTCCAAAGTGGCAGGGGAGATATCAGGGAAAATCTTGACAGTGTAGTTGTCCAGGGTGATCTTGGGGGTATTTCTAGCTGCTCTGAGGATATCTTCTTTGACTAGGAAGTCCTTCATACACAGAACTATATCCTTTGGAGGCTTGTCAGCCGGGGGTTTAGGTCTGAGAGTTCTGTGTATACAGTCACAGGTAAAGGCAGCCGATTCACAGTCAGGGAGAAGTGGTTTAAACATTTTAATGGCGGCGGCTGGGGTTAAAAGCACCCACTAGCGGCTGAATAGCGCCGCTAAAACAGCTGTAAAGCGCCACTTAAACTAGCGGCGCTTTACCACTAACGCTGCCTGCGGCTCAGTGTGAAAGGGCTCTAATAAAATGATAAAATGGTACAAATGTAGTCAAAACATAGCCTGGGTTCGGTAACCAGAGCAGGTATTTAGAACAAGACAGTAAACCAGGAGTCCAGTGTCAGGACTGAGTTCACCTGCTGGTGGCACTGTGGTTCTCTGGGCCGATGGCTGCAGTTCCAGTGTCCACCAGAAGGTTTCTCCAAGGAGCCAGCAGAATCTGATCAGCCACACCTGGCTCCAGCTTCCAGGTGGATATTTAAGGCTGCTCCTCCCTTCCCCCAGCACGTCACTATCCTGTCGATTGCCCCCTTGCTACCAGATCCTTATGCCTCCTGTATCCCGAGCCATTTTGCACCCCTCTACCTCGCTCCTGCTCCTGCACCCAGTCGTGTTTCCCTTCCTTACATCCCTGTTACCTCCATTGTAGATATTGCATATAGATAGTAGTTAGGTTTATTTGTTATTTTGTCTTTTGTTTTTTGTTTTTGCTGTGTTCACTGGTTGCTGTATATTTTTATTGGTGTGTGTTTCACTGTAAATAAATATCACTGTAAATAAATATCACTGTTGTACTTTGTTTGGTCTCAGCTCTCTTGTGTAGCTACGTGTCTGGTTTCCTTAGCCACTGATCCCTGACATTCAAAGATCAGCGTAGTCAGAGGCAGCAAACAGGAATCAGGAACCAGAAGGGAAGTCAGCCAAGAAAAAGTCTTGAACAGGAAAACACAGCAGAGTGTATCCGGATATGTTGACCAGCGAAGGCACAGGAGGTCTAATCCAGGGAGTTTAAGTAGCCAGCAGAGATGGATGATGAGCAGGATTTGATCATAAGGTGAGTCACTGTGGAATGATGAGTGCTGGCAATTAACTGACAGCTGAGCAGCCTGAGCTCTGAGAAGGGAGGGCTGAGCCCAGCCCTGACACATGCAAACAGACCTCAGCTTGTAGATTAAGCATCTATGGGGAACTGTATTGAATGTTTTTGCAAAATCCAGATACACCACATCCACAGGCCTCCCCCTATCTAGATGGCAGCTCACTACCTCCTAGAATGTTAACAGATTGGTCTGGTAAGAACGACCCTTCATAAACCCATGCTGGTTACTACTAATGATACTGTTATCTTCAGAAAATTCTTGGATATAGTCTCTTATCATCCCCTCCAATAAGTTACCTACTATTGATGTTAGGCTGACTGGCCTGTAGTTTCCAGGAATATGTCTCTGCCCTTTTTGAGTATTGGTACCACATTGACTTTTCTCTAATCAGCTGTTACCAATCCTGTCAGTATGTTGTCCAGAAAGATTAGGTATAATGGTCTGGCTATAACCTGACTGTTTTATTTGAGGACTCTCAAGTGTAAGCCATCTGGTCCTGGTGATTTATTTGTGCTAAGCTTATCTAGTCTTTCCTTGACTCCGGCCTCTGTTAGCCTTATATTTCATTTTCATGACACAATCAGACATTGGAGAGTGAAAATTTGCAGTTAAGATATGAATGGTGTTTGCTGGCATGTCATAAATGTAGCAATTACCCCCATTTAAGGGATCGGCTGGTTTTGTTTTGGGTCTGCAGCAATTACCTCTCTAGAATGGATCCTTTAGCTCTGTTGTCTAAGCACAGAAGAATCTCCAGGAATAAGGCCAATGTCCACACATGAGTAAAACCTAATCAGCAAGGCTTTATTCTTTTTCTCTTTGAGTCAACTTGAAGAAAGTAAGAGCAGGAAGTTGAAAGAAGTAGGGAAAGGTTCAGGCACGCAACAGTTAAATTCAATATCTACACTCATCGCCACTCAAGCCTGAGTGGGTATTGCTCACCCAGATAGTCCCTATGAGAGTGGTCCTAGCAGCCGGGATGGAGCGCAGATATCAAAAACGATGAATCCCTCCTTAGGCGAGTTTCCAGGCCTCTCCCTGAGACAGCAGTACCGTCGCTAATCTCCTGGGACTGATCCTCCCCTGGACTCCTTTCCTCAAGGTCGGCCCCCTGCAAACGGGCAGCCTGGGATCCTTCTCTGAAGCATAGGCCCTTGTAAGTGTAGCTGTGCCTACAATGCAGAAACAGGGCCTTGGGCTGAAAGTGCCCGAGGCCTAAACACACTCACGCACCTCTTGCCATGCGGGCCACGAGGCACACTCACTGGACCAGAGGTCCCCCTTGAATGCCTTAAGGTCCCCCTGGACTCACCTCACGCCAAATGGTGTCTGCCCCTTTTGTACCCTCTCCCAGCATGCACATCAGGTTGACTACACCCACTGAACGGCTGATGAGAGAGGACACCCAAGGTGCTGTGATACCCCCCGTAGTTCAACCTATGCCGGCGGTGACAGTGCCACCCACAGGCAATGGAGAACACTACTGCCAGGCAGTATCACACCCAGAGCAGAGCAAAATTGAATCATAAATTAGTCTGAGCCCATCTAGCGGCTCAGACTGCCCCTAAATTTACACATAGCACCCCCAAATGTGGGGGGAGCGCTACATAAAAAAACACAGAACTAATACTGAAATGCACCTTTAAAAATGTTTGCAACAATTAGTCTACAGTATATTGATTGATATAACCAAGTTCAAACAGATACACAATACTTCCTATGTACCAGCTCCCTGCTATTGTCAATTAATGTTTCTGCTTGGATCTCATCTTGGTATAAACATACACAGTAAGATAGTTTTTCAGAATTATCAGTATTGCATGTATTGTATGGAAATTTGCACTCATGTGTACACTATAAATTGTACCATCTGTGTAAAATATTTCTTCCACATACCAGACAAACTAGCTTGTGTCTAGTGTCGCACAAACGCCAGTCAACATATTAAAATAATATAGCTTGGTGGAACAGGATGATTGTCTGCAGTAATGATGGAAGTCTAACATTTATTACAATAGGAATGAGGAAATGGCAAAAATTCATTATACACTAAAATCTTCCCTACAGGGTAGATTTTGTGTAGGGAGAGGTGCAAGCTACATCCTCTTATAATTACAACCTCTGCTTAATAGTTTCATAATTAACATTTTTATACCAGCTTTAATTTCTTTCACAAGAAGGCTAATGATTTGTGAGGCAACCCTTATTTGAAAACTTATGAGCTTGCGAGACAATTTTCCTAAATTTTACTTTGTGAGACGAATATTAATAAAATTGTCTTTTAAATTAAGGCATCGTTTATAACTTCATAAAAATAGACAAAGTGTATGTTTGAAATTAATTTGCAACTTTTATTCAGAAACTTGTTTAGTGGCCTAATTTAAAACAGTCTAAATTACATTAAAGATAACAATCCAAATTACATTAAGTTGATCATATAAACAAAGCAATTTATATGTTCACAATCTCATTAAGAGATTTAAATGTATACATATATTTATTCTAAAAATAAAGACTGCCCGATGTCAGATCTGCCAAGCCCAAAACCAAGCCCATGACTGTGGCTAAATTATAAAGATTTTCTCAAGAACCAAGCCCTTTTTAAAAAATATAAAAAGCTGATTCTGGTCCTTCACAGGACTTAAGTTTAGCCTTCTCTTCCATCTGCATCTGATCTTACATGCAGTCATCTGCAAGAACCACAATGAGCCAAAGCCACCAGTCATGTGCGACCAGGCCTGGAAAGGCTGGTGCTGGACGTTCTTGTGGAGCTCGGAGCTTTAGTAGTTGCTCAACTGGTGGTGGATATGGCAGAGTCAACTTCTCTTCATCTTCTCTGATACGATCTGGAGGGCCTCAGAGTAATTCTGTGCACCTTGGTGGTGGAAGTGGTAAATATGGCACCAACAGTCTTTACTGCTTAGGAGGAAGCAAACGGGTTTCCATAGCTACTGGCACCAATAGGGGAATAAGCACAGTGGGAAAAGGATTAAGCTTCAGTGGTGAATGTTATCCTATTTGTCCACCTGGAGGTATCCAAAATGTTACTGTCAACCAAATCCTCCTTAATGCAGTAAAAGTTGAAATTGATCCAGACATCCAGAGAGTCAAAACACAAGAAAGGGAGCAAATTAAATCTCTCAACAACAAATTTGCATGCTTCATAGACAAGGTAAATTAAATGCGCTCAAATGTTCTGTAAAATTATTGACTAAAAATGTTATATAAGTTTCCTTACTGACTGTTTAGTCCTTACAACTGTTTTAGGTCAGATTCCTTGAGCAACAGAATAAAATTCTGGAAACAAAATGGAAGTTTTTGCAAGAACAAAGTAAAAAATGGGCCAACATGAAAGACTGCATCAAACCATTATTTGAGACGTACATTAGCAGCCTTCAAAGACAACTGGATACCACCAAGAATGAAAAATGTCGTCTTGACGGAGATCTGAGAAACATGCAGGATGTTGTCGAAGATTTTAAGGCTAAGTAGGTGAAACTAAATTCATGTTTCTTATCCCGCATCGGTAAATAATATTATTTATCATCTATCCTGAATAGAATCAACTACAATATTAATACAAAGTGACATAATTATTTGGGTTTTAAAAAAATATGATCTGAAATATCTTCAGTCCTATATGTGTCAAATAGTTCAATATGGTAATTACTAAGAACTTATGTTTACCTTTGTTTACAGATATGAAGAAGAGATTAACAAACGTGCCTGTGCTGAAAATGAATTTGTATCTTTGAAAAAGGTATATTTCATAACAGTGGCTTAATTCTACTGTAACGTAACCCTTATTATTGTATTTTAGGTATTTGGTTTTATTATATTTAATAAAAAAAAAAAAATCTTACTACTTTGTATTCATTCATTTTGGGTTAATTCTAAAAGTACATGAACTGTTTGTATTTTATTGAGAAGTACAACAACATGGTAATCAAATTCTCTCTAAAGAAGATCAATTCGTCTAAGTAGAAATGTACCTGACAGCAAAAATACATTTATTTTATCAATCCAGCTAATTACGTTTTTTCCTCCCAGTAATTTAATGTGTGAAAAATCTTTCTCATTACTGTGTTCAGTTGGATTATTTTACATTTGAAAGTGTAATATTTAAGTATACAGCACCAAAACAGTTTGCAGTCTCCCTCCTGATGTACTGCTTGTATTGTTTAATTTTAAACATTAAATTCAAACTCTTGGTGAATGACTAGAAATAGACACACCGATTAAATACTTACGGTATATGGGAGATATGTTTTCTGCCATAGGACTTGTGTTCCTGTTAATCCAATATAGGCCTGATTTTTCTGTGCTACATTTAAAGTGTATGTTACCCCTAACATTTCATATTCCTGATATGTGTACCATGTACCATGTAATTGCATGAAATAGTTCCTGCTTATTTTGCATTGCTTCCTTTGTGAATCACCTATTGATCCTGTCAGTCCCCCTGCTTTCCTATTTCAAACTGACCAGGGAGCACATCCATCCCAACATGGTCAGTTTTCTTCTTTGCATTCTACTTGGGAGCACAGTTTGCCTGCAATCCAATGGTCAGACTTCCATGGTTTACATATACTTTAAGTTACACTTACAGATCTTGTCCCTCCATGAACCAGTTATTGGACAGTGAAAGGAGAAGCAGCAGACTAATGTGCTTGTCTCTCTACCACTTTGCTATCTCATACCATAAGCATGTCTATTGTTAGGAAATAAGCATTACAGAACACTTGTTTGACTCCATGTGTTACTTTTTCCTGCCCCAGTCTGAGCTCTGTTGTTCAGAGGATTGCAAGAAAGAGAGCAAATTCTGATGTTTCCACTGCTTAGAATGATATAATAAGGATAACTAAACCCAATAACAAAAACTTTAATATATTGCAATGTATGAGACTTATATATAGTGGCTTCATTAAAGGGTAAGTTCACCTTTACAGAAAATCTGTAAGGTGAACTTACACTGGACCCCCTCGCCACCTCCCCAGTCCCGCTGTACCTTAAGCCAGCAATCACCCGCTAGGAGACATCGGATCACCGCTTCACCGGTCCGGGGATTTGAAATTCCCCACGGCTTAATCTCCTAAATGTAAAGTTACGTATGGGAGGCATTCTAATTGGCCAATGTGACGGAGCCGACCAATCGGAACCCGCCTAGCCTGTCTTGTCAGTGGGGGAGAAGAAGAGAGAAAGCCGTGGGGATTTCAAATCCCCGGATTGGTGAAGCGGCGACCCGATGTCTCCTAGTGGGTGATCGCTTCAGGTACAGCGGGACTGGGAGGGGGTCCAGTGTAAGTTAACCATACAGATTTTCTGTAAAGGTAAACTTACACTTTAAGCTTATTTTTTTTCAAGCTAGGAGCATTTTCAGCAAGTACAAAAAATACTTGTTGATCTCGCCAAAAATGCAGTATCCCTGTAGTATCCTTGTCACTTCTTGTGAGCTGCACCAAAGAATACCTTCCTTCCTTCCTAGCTATCTATGGAAAATTACCAATTGCCCTGAACACCCCCCCCCCCCTTCCCCCATGTAATGGAGATGAAGAAATACAGACACATTTGTAGTCCATATGAGGAGAGCAGCCTAGAGTGACAACCATTTCTCACTCCATAAATATAGTGGAGAAGGGAGGTAGCCACCCAGGGAAGTGTGTTATTCACACTAGTACCAAGTGAAAATGATATAAAAAAGCCTGGAAAAAAGAAAACAATTGCAACCACCACACCAGTGTCTAGTAAGCTGCAATATCTCACATATTTGGTTTTGAGCTTAGATACACTTTAATGAATAAAGTGCTGCAATAATATATGTCCTTTATATCTTGGGATCCAGTTTCAATGTTTGTTTCCTAGAAATATACCAAAAACTGTAGGAATGGATTTTGTTCAATTCAATATTTAGTACATTTGAAGCCTTTTCCAAATCATTGTCATTCACAAACTGAATTCAGATGATTGGTTTGTAGGTGTTCTAAACAGCATTCAAAGTAAAACTCCAACCCAAGTTTGTTTTATAGTTCTGGATATAGTAGTGAAGAGTTAAAATTGTTGGCAAGTCTCTATTTTTGTGATCCCTTTGGGGAGATTGTCCCTCACTTCCTGCCCCTGTAATAACTATGCGATAGGTGAGATTGTCACCAGGACAAGAAGTCAAAAACAGCAACTACAACATTTTCAGATTTCCAAACCCTTTGTAACTCTACTAAAAATGTGGTTAGATTTTTGTCTGAGCCCTCAGTGGAGAAATTTCCCTTCACTGAGTTTTATTTTTATGCCAGGCCCACCAACTAAGCCCTTGACTTTCCTCCCCCTATATTACATTGTTGACTTACAGCTTACATAGGGTTATAGAGTCTCTCTCCACTCTCATGTGATAGTACGGAGAGCGTGCTGTCATGTGAAATGGGATTATTGGACCGTTTTCTTCAATACCATTATCTGCATAGAGTGGCAAAGTGCTAAAATTAAGGGGAGTATGTGCTGCTAATAGGGTTGCATTAAAGGAAGCTGTTGCTGTGCCTGCAAAACCAAACACAGGGTTGCTCTAAAGTAAACCTGCCCTGAGAGATGGAGACTGCCAATGTTGACCTCTTGGTTTGCATGCTAGCAGCCCAGACATCTGTGACTTTTTATAAAAACCAACCTGGAACACACATGTAGGTTAGAAAGTCAAAGTTAATTGAGAACTACTGACTTGCATGACATTGGACTATGGCATTGTTACAAGTTCCATGTTGTCTCAGTACAGAATTGCTTTCATAAACCAGGACAATTTTTTTCATATAGTTTTATGGAATCTTCCCATTATGCCTGCATATTGTTTTGCCTGAATATGTGCTTTTCTGTTATATGGAAAAAAAAAAAAACAACAGTTAGATGCTTTAGCACAAGACTATTCGTTTTAAATACCTTTAAGATGTTTTCATGCTTTTTCTTAAGGATGTTGATGTCGTGTACATGCAAAAGACTGATCTGGATTGCAAGCAAGATGCCCTGGTGGATGAGCTAAATTTCCTGAAGACTTTGTTTGATGCGGTATTAAACCCATTATTTAAATTATTAACTGTTAATAAAGTGCTGATTTATCAATGGGTGGGCTGGATTGGCTAAGAGAAAAAAAAAAAAAAAACGTTTTCAGTGCTTACACAACAATTGCATTGTGTTTGCTTGTCAAATTTTACGATAGCAATTAATTGTAGGGTGTATGATATGTTTGTTTAATTCTTTAAACCATTTGCATGTAAGCCCATGAAAAATAAAGACTTTAGGCAAATAGAAAATGATGCAATAGAAAATGCTGTCATTGTGGCATATAGGTCAAGATAGCATAAACATTGTGGGAAGCTAATTATAATTGTTTAGGATGTAATTTTATATTCACCAAATTTCCCAATGTAAACTACAGACCATGGAGGACAATGTATGCACCTTGTTATACACATTTTTATAAAAGGTGAATAGATTTTTCGGTCATTTTCATTTATGGCATTTATATTATTGCCCCTGCCCTTTTAGAACTTGCTAGAAAGCTTGTAGAAAGGATCCTCTATTGGTAGGCAAATTCTTGCCTTCCTCTTTAAAATGGTACTGAAGGTTCAGTTTTTTTTAAAATAACAAACATGTCATACTTACCTCCACTGTGCAGTTCGTTTTGCACAGAGTGGCCCCGATCTTCCTCTCTGGGGTCCCACAGCGGCTAACCCCCTCTGGGAAGCGCTCTCCTGAGGGGGATACCTTGCTGGCGCGCTCCTGTGTGATACACTCGGTGTATGACTCTGCCCCACCCCCCGGTGGCAGCGTCATTGGATTTGATTGACATCAGCGGGAGCCAATGGCTGCGCTGCTATCAATCTATCCAATGAAGAGCCGAGAAGACGGGGGAAAAGCGACGCGGGATCGCGCCCATGGAAATTCGGGGCTCAGGTAAGTAAAACGGGGGCTCGGGGGGGCCAGGCACAGCAAAGTGTGTTTTTTCACCTTAATGCATAGGATGCATTAAGGTGAAAAAACACAAGGGTTTACAATCCCTTTAAATCCTCTGGTCCAGTTTGCTGGGATTTACACAATATTGCTGTCCCTGGCAAATTAATTTCAGTTCACATTCTGAAGCCTGTAGTTGGTCATATGTTTTTTTCTGGCACATAATAAGGGCCTGTCATGGCACAATAGAGAGCATCTTGAATCATCGGTATAGTTTAAGAGAAAGATGCTTGTTGTTTTTCCGCCTTCACGTTGTAAAGCGCTGCACAAGTTGTTGGCGCCATATAAATCCTGCATAATAGTAAATAATAATAATAATATTACAGCAAATTGTTTGCCCAAGACTGTTGCAGATTGGAAGAGTCTGTCCTTTTAGAGAGCTAAAAAAATAGAAAGAAGCCATGCAGATAATCTAAAGTGAGAAGGTTATGAAGCAAGAAATTGCCCAATGTTAAAGCAGTCTTAAATTATATCTAAAACCAGCATTGACGTGTGCAGCCTATTGCATTAGGGTGTGCACCCCAGAGCACACAGTATATCAGCAGAGCAGTGGACGGTGTCAGTAAAGCAGAAATTGGTGTCAGTAGTTTATATTTTTGTAGTTTTTTTTTACAATTTTGTTGTTTAAATAATTTTTTACAATATTATTTTTTTTCTATTTTTTGTAGGAGCACTGTTGGGGGTCCTTGGTGAAATATCATGGGTCTAAACAGACCCCTGATTTCCCACTTTTGAAACAGAGCTACCCCAGCCCCTTTCTCTGCAGCCTCAGCTGCACTAACAGTGAACTAACGGGAAGTGCTCTGTGCTGAAAGGCATCCTGTTCATTCACAAACCTTGTTCGTTCAGAAAAGGATGGGGCTGGTAAATTAAATATTTACCACCCCCTTCCGGAAACATCCTACGCAGCAGCCGGCAGGAGAGGAAGGAAGCTGTTAGCACTGCAGGGGGGAGACGGGGCGTCAGGAAGCAGGGGAAATCGGCACTGTACAGGGTGATTAGGGTGTGCCCAGGCACACCTGGCACACACTGTGCGCACACCTATAAAAACCAGAAAAAATAATATATTACAGCTAATGAGTCCCTAGATGTGATAGCTGGTTCCATTTTTTTACAACTATGTACATTTTCTTCAAGTACAGACATTACCTGTTGATTCTGTCAGAAATCCAGTGTTCTTGTTACTTTTTGTACACTGAACTGATATCTCAAACATTATCAGTTTTCCCAGCTATATTCTGTGAGCTACAAATCAAAGTTCCATATAATGAAGAGTAGAAGAGTGGGAGTGGTTTATTGGCCTTATCAGCAGAGTAGCCTAGGGTGACAATGCTGATCATCCATACATACGGTGAGCATTGTTACCTTAAGACAGGAAAGTGTGTCTTTGGCAGAATTGCCAGGTGAACATAAAGGAAAAACTGCCTGAAAAAAGGAAACTAATGCAGCCACCAAACCTAGGTGGTAAGCTGCAATCTATATCCTTTTTCTTTTTGGATTTAGGCTCTAACCCTCCCCTACTCTACTAAGAAAGGTCTTTTTTTCCTGTCCATGCTTTAAGAGGCCTTTAACACATTGCGAGTGCTCGTATCAGTTATCAGTTCAAGTATGGTAGGTCCGGTTTCTTTATCATGTGTCCTGTACTAATGGAAATTTAGAGAAATGATAGACTGTTGGGGGACATTGTTAACCAGAGCATTAAGCTAGGCCTTTTTTACATGTTGTTACACTTGCTCATTACAGGAATTGGCTGCTATGGAAGAACGAATTTCCAACACCAATGTTGTCTTGACTATGGACAACAACCGAGACCTGGATTTGGATGGAGTCATTGCTGAGGCTAAAGCTCAGTATGAGGAAATTGCAGCCAAGAGCAGAGCAGAGGCCGAAGCCAACTATGCTAGACAAGTAAGTAATCAGCAACGAATATGTCCATGCCTATGTAGGGAAATAACAACTGCCCTACACATATTAGGTATCACAGCGCATATAAATATAAGACCTGTAAATGCTTTTTAAAAGTCGCCTTTTGACAATTTCGGGTACCGAAATTTGGGACTATTTATTGGTATCTATTTACTTGACACAACGCCATAGTTATATTTTATATTTTACCTGAAGAAACAAGGGTTGATTTACTAAAGGCCAATAGACTGTACATTTTGCAAAGTGAAATTGCACTCTGCCAGTGCAGTTGCTCCAGAGCTTAGCAAATGAGGTAAAGCTTCACTTTGCAAAGAATACCCAATCACATACAAGGAAAATAAAAAACGTAATCTTTGCTTGATTGGATAATGGAAGTCAGCAAAGCTTCTGCTCATTTACTAAGCTCTGGAGCAACTGAACTTGCAGAGCGCAACTGTACTTTGCAAAGTGCACAATCGTTTTGCCTTTAGTAAATCAAACCCACAGTGTGTTTGCATGCACTAAAAGTAATTTTAGTGTATTTTTTACTGAAAAATAAGTGTTTGATAAATGTGTGCTAATATCAAGGGACCTAAAATATTGCAACTACCAACATTTCATTGTCCAGGGTCTCTGCTTTCAGAAAATATTATATTTGGCAGTCTTAACTAATCTTCATCTCTAAAACGTGCATTTTAAAGCGGTAGTAAACCGCTGTTTTTTTTTTATTTTTTAATCTGCAAGGTAATGTCATAATGTGCTAGTATGCATCACATACTAGCACAATATGTGAAACTTACCTTAGAACAAAGCCCTCCAGCAGTGCACTGTCACCACTGAAGGTGGTTCCATCTTCACCGGGTCTTCCTTTCGGGTTCGCAGACTCCGGTTGTGTGAGTGGCCAGTTGTGATAACATCACTCCCATGTATGCGTGCAGGAGACGCTATTTACGGCACAGGACTCTGAATGAACAGCATGGGTATGCCGTTTCTTCTCAGCACATGTGCCGGTGAGGGTCACTGGCTGCATGTACAGTAAACATCTCCTTAAACGGTGCACGTTTAGGAGATAATTAGAGTACTTATACAGTACCCGACCGAGATATTGTATAATATCGAGGCTTGGCAGCGGGAGCCAGTACCGAGCTATGTCGTTCCTCCCGCTCGTTGCCCCCAATAGATTCCTATGGATGCGCTGCATCTCGTGGTGGCGGCGAGCGCGAGAAGCTCAGCCTCGCTGCAGCGATTTCCAGCACGATCCCATCGCGCTGGATATACAAAATCGCTGGTAGGTACTGTAGGTAAGCCTTAATATAAGCTTACCTATAGGTAAAAATCATGCATGGGAGTTTACTCCCAATTTAACATGTGTGCAAAAATGCTGTTTTACTGTTTAATTGGAGTATGTAAAAACTTTATTGTCTATAGTCTGGACACAGTTGCTTTTTAATATCTGTTCAGTCACTGGAAACACAGCATTACATTATTTGTAGTATTTTCTCAGAATAAAATAATCATTCTATTTGTTGGATTGATCATCGACTGCTTTCTTTATAGATCATACTTTCAGCCACCGATATTGTTTTATTACTTTCCATATTACAGTTTTAATACTTATTGTTTACATACCTCCTCAGTTTTCAAAACTTTTAAGTGGAACAAAACCAAAACATTTTTTTTTTCATTTTGGAAGTATTTTTTCCCATGTTCAGATGTTATCAGTGCACCCAAATGGATGATTTCCCATTACATTCTGCCCACATGACTATAGGTAGAAAACACAGAAGAAATATGCCCCAAAGGAAAAAAAAAACTTACAGAGGCCCTAACCCTCCCCAACTCTACTAAGAAAGATCTTTTTTTCCTGTCCATGTGCCCTCACTTCCTGTCTCAGTGTGCGGAGCAGGAAGTTAGGGTGTGATCTGGGTAATGAAACACACAACAATAAAGTCCTGTCAAACACTATAAACTTTTTCCACTTTATCCCAAACAAACAAACAAAAATGTTTAGGCTGCAGTTCCATTTTATATTTAATTGATGTAGTAGAATAATTTGTGTTGTGACAGGTTAATTGTATGATCTAAAATACAACATTTGAATTTTTGCTGGGTTGATAAATATTACACAAATACCAAATTATCTCCACATCCCTGACAGTACCAGCAGCTCAAAGACACAGCGGGGCTACATGGGGATAATCTGCGCAATCAGAGGAATGAGATCCAGGATCTGAACAGCATGGTAAAAAGACTACATGGAGAAATCGAATGTGTAAAGAAACAGGTAAGACCTTTCCTACTGTACACAGTATGTTCTCATCTTGGTTCCTGTTACTGAAGATAGGGCCCTTACAGGAGAGGGGCGGTTTTTGGGCATGCACCTATTGTTAGATCAGCCATGCCTGTATTTTATAATTAGGCAGGTATAAAATATAGTTTAATTTGATGTGTATTGGTTAAAAATTAGCATAGGAACCTGAATCTGCCTTTGCATCAGTCTCCAGCAATCCCCCCTCAAAGCAGCATTCACATCTCTCTGAGCCATCTGTGGTTTAAAGGCTAAGTTCACTTTTGTTCACTTTTTTTTATTTTATTCCAGCTTCCCTATGTACCAATATAGCATTAATGTACTTCTTTTGCAAAAATAAAACAGCTTTCCATTTATTCTACCCACGGTTAACTCACTCTCTTCATGGCTGTTTAAAAATCCTGCTGCATTACTTTTGCCTTAGTTCCTGAATAGACTTTATGTCATGACACAGGAAGGAGTTAACCAGCTGATCTCATTAACACACACCCTGCATCATCTACCCTCAGCTGATCAACTCCTTCCTGTGTCATGACCCCTAAAGTCTGTTCAGGAAGTAAGACAGAAGTAATGGACCAGGGGTTTTTTTTTCAACACACATCAGTGTGCTCCTGCTTCTTCAATGTCTAGGCATAGGTTGCTGTGGTGGGTCTTGGGCTGGATTATTTTCTATATCTGTAATGTATTTTGCAGATAGCTCCAGGACTTGCCTGTGCTTTCTAACAGGGGACCCTAAGGATCCCTGAATCTCAAGACTGAATGGTTAAATAGGTTAAGCAGCTTACCTTAGGTTTAGAACATTTTTCAACTTAGCACATATGTTTTTTTCTAACAGCTTTAGAGCTACGCTCACTCTTTAATGTATCATTTTATTCCTGCAGATTTGTGCACTAGAGACAGCAATTAATGATGCTGAAGGACGCGGGGATATTGCTTTGAAAGATGCCAAAAATAAATTATGTGAACTGGAAGCTGCTCTGCAGAAAGCCAAAGAAGATCTTGCAGTTCAGCTACGGGACTACCAGGAACTGCTTAATGTAAAAATGGCCCTGGATCTTGAGATTGCGACCTACAGGACTCTTCTGGAGGGTGAAGAAAGCAGGTAGGTGCTATAAAATAAGTGGCCCAGAAAAAAAAGCATCATATATCTAAAAGCAAATGTATCCTGTACTACTTAAGCAAGCTTTATTAGTGTATTATTTACAATATGAGTCTAATTTACTAGTGTCTTTTAAACATACCTTCCATTAAAGTATATGTAAACCGTCACCTCGTAAATCAACCCATTTAGTTTAAAATAGAAATAAAAAGGCAAAACGTGTTTTTATAAGTGATCACATAACCTCTGATCTCAGCTCCATAAGGGTCTTAGAGAGCTGAGGAAGGAGAAGCAGCAGCACACTGATCTTCCCTCTGAAAGCGTGTACAGGGAGGTGTCAGCACCAGTCCGCTCATTGGAGGAGAGCAGGCTGAGTTCCCCACACAACCAGCAGACTGAATACATTGTGCTCTCAAGCCTAGTGTGGTCAGTTTTTAATAGGTAAGCAGAGGGACTGGCAGGATCACCAGGTATTTCACACAAAAGAATCAATACAATGAGAACAGGATACGTTTTCATACAAGTATATGGTACAGCAGGTATATTACAGAAATATGAAATTCTGGGTTTACATATACTTTAAGGAAATCTCCTTAAAGCGGAGCTCCACTTAAAATCATAAGTGAATTCTATTCTCCTCAGTTCATTGCATAGATGTTGAAATGCCCACAAAATATATATTTTTTCTCTGTAATTACCTTTTAATTTTCAGTTTATTGTCATAGTTCCGGTCTATCACTGCCACGGTAGTAGGCATGTACACAGCTTTTCCCCTGCGCCCGCACTGTCTGCTGGGAGCTTAGTGTCAGGCTTCCCAAGAGTCAGTGCAGATCGAGAGATCTAGAACCCTGAAGTTTATGGCGCCGCTCGCCATAAACGCTGGGCATGCGCGGGAACAAGCGGTGAATGCTGGGAGCACAGGCATCCTGGAAATCAATGCTTGTGGGCTTCACATGCAAGCAAGCAAGATGGGAACGGCCAGGATTGCATTTTATAACATCTTCTTGCAAACTAAAATGGACAGCAGCTGATTCAAAACACCCAAAAATTGAGTAGTATTTAATCATTGGGAAAGTGTCTGAACGACTAAAAAAAAAAAAGAAGAATGGTGGCCGGACCTCCGCTTTAAGATTCATTTCAAATTATAATATGAAGCCATGGATGGTATTTTGCTATGTATTCTTATTCTAAAGTTACCTTCAATTTAGGTGAAAGTAAGGGATTGCAGCTCTGTTTCCCCCGTTCGTATGGTCTTCCTATAGCATGCCACCCTGAAAGTGTGCCTTCACCATTTCTCCCCCTTCACTACTTCATCCCTGTACAGTACTGGGCCTCACCTCCACATGCAGTGCCCGCTTGTTTCATCTCTCCTTAATGTGATCCTTTATGTTCTGCGTCTCACCTCCAGCACCCCTGTGCTACTGTTTTTCTCCACCTCCAGCATTCCCTTCATACTTTGGTTTGGGCATTATAGTCTTTGCTCTGATTAAACATTTCTCTGAGCTGCAGTTATAGCTAATGCCAGGGTACTAGGTATAATCATATATCCTATCCTTTCAGCCTCAAATCCAATCACTGTCTAAATTTTGCAAACTTCATCTCCATAATGTTTCTAAAGTATGCCACTACTTAACCAATGTAACCAACAATTACTTCCTTGTCTCTTTTGCCTTGACTATTGCAACTCCCTCCTCATTGGCCTACATCTACACAGGCTATCCGCTATCCCCCTCTTCATTTTATCATGAAAGCCCAATACACACCAATAGCCCTGCATTCACTGTTATCTTTTATTGCACAAGAGTTTCAATAATGATAATTTGCAAAACCTTGTTGTTAATAAAAACCCATTTTATTCATGAATTAGCTCTATTGGAGACTTTATTGTAATCTATAGTACTAACACTGTTTATTTATTGCAGGATGCATGGCGAAGTTGACAACAACGTTACAATCTGTAAGTTTCACTTTAAAACAAATATATACTCTAAAATCCTTAAAGCCAAACTCCAGGCGCAAACATTTTAATTCATATATTTATCAATAGCCACATTGGATATAAATCCACTATGTGTGCTCGAAACCCCTTTGTATACCCAGATGTTATCATTTAAAGGTAGCGGTGACATCATCATTGTGCTGCATATAACCTGTGCAGAGAGCAGAGCTGTAGGAGGGATCCAGCGGGCCTTACCCACTACAGGCTGTCTGAAAGCAGTTCACACCGCATCAGGCAGCTCTCCCATAATGACACCTTCCCTGCTGATGGAAGCACATGTGCTGGCTCTGCAATTATCTTCAAGGAAACAAAGAAATGCTGGACGGCCACATTCCAATACAACACCTTTAAATCCATTAATGTCCATATGGTCACAGGAGGTACAGGAACAGAATGTTTGGCGTGTTTCACACCACTTGTAGGCGCTTACTTATAGCTAGTACACTGCAGGCTGCCTCCAAAGAATTATAAGAGGGGGTGGATACAAGACCAGTCACCTTGCAGAAGTAGAGAGAACAGCAGTGATTGGTCTTTTTTGAGGTAAGCTCCTGCACAAAGGCAAAGTTTCAGTCTTGATTACTGCACTGATCTTAAATAAATACATAAAGCATGTCAAAATCCAAGTAGAAAATACTCAGTCCTCTTGTATTGAGACAGTATCTGCTTATCCCGGAGTTTAGCTTAAAGCCTAAACTTTTAAAAATGTATTTTTGGATAGAATTTAAAGGGTTAAAACTATTGTTGTGTGTGTATCACTGATGGGAAGTTCCAGTTTCTCTATGTGTCCTGGTGTCCACTGTCACTGGTGCAGAAAGTAGGATAATCCAAAGTTTTACATTAACAAGAGGGGAAATCTTCCAATGTACACACTTGCTCTCATGATAACTGATCAGAAAAGGGATTACCCTTATTTTAAAGAGCTTTCCTTTTACTTCCTATTATGTCTACAAGACCTTCTTTCAGATAGTCTTTTTGTCACATGATAAGTGAAACTCCATTATAGCGAGGACAAACCAAGGATCTCCAGTGGGAAGTACCCGTCAGCAGAATCTATATGATAATCTAGGAGGAAATTCCACTCTCCTTGATTTGCTTACATTTGTTTTTTTAACTACAAATATTGAATCAGGAAACTTTTTAGGATTACCATATTTCCAGTAAAAAAATGTCTTTAACTTCATTATCTTAAGATGAACTGATGTGAAATATGAACTTTTCATTAACATTTGGCCTAATTTTCCTTTGCAGCTGTCTTTAGCAGTGCTGGAAAGGTGGCCAGTTCTGGTTTGAGCTGTGGAACAGAATCCTGCAGTTTCCCGAGGAGCAGCGCAGCAGGAGGTAGGAATGCAACGTGATCTGCTGTGGCCTTTTCTGCCATTTCAATTTCTGCCACTTTTATCTGTCTGTATTTTTCACTATTTGTATCATAACAGCTGTATATAACAACATCGTGAAGGCGAGCCATTACGATGCTTCAGGGTGTGGAACAGGAAAATGCAACACCAACAGCAAAGCAGCTAGTACCACAGGAGGGATTGCAGTACTTGCTTC
The DNA here is from genome assembly GCA_029206835.1 of Rana muscosa. NCBI lineage: Eukaryota > Metazoa > Chordata > Amphibia > Anura > Ranidae > Rana > Rana muscosa. The sequence goes on from CM055117.1 coordinate 920,041,820, forward strand.
AACTGCTTTCAGCAAGAAGAACTATTAAGGGAATATAAAAACCTTCAGTAGCAGTGCCAATATTTTACACTGAAAGCTATTTTCTTACTGAAAACTACTTTAGGGGGATATTTGTGTTTGGTATTGTTTTCTGTTCTTTAGCCTTGGCAAATTAAAGCAATATAATAATCACTTAGATGATTAGCATGTCCTTCATCTTGCACTATATAAAATTACTGTACTGGCATGCACTGTATCTTGTAACTGTGTATCTATAATTCAATAAACTGCATGTTAAATTCATTACTTTATTTTATTTTTTTATTTAAATACAACTACAGTATGTTGAGTTGTTAACAGTGTTCTGGAGATTTTATAGATAGGCAATTCCTATCCTCATATTGATTAGTGGTTCCCAATTAATAATACCTACTGCAGTAGGGAACAGACACAAAAAAAATACACTCAACATCTTTCCGAAACACCTGTTCTGTTTTATTTGATGCAATTGAAGGCTTTTATACACAGGATTATGTAGGTATCACATTAATATTACAGTTGTACTTTTAAGGTAACAAGGGGCATAACATAGGCAGGCTAATTCTAATCAGGACTCGAAAGAATGCAAACATGTACTGAAAACATTATTAGTGCCATGTGCACAGTGAGTGCAGTGTGCAATACATACAAAATAGAATAAAATAATATACAGAACTTACAAATTTCCTTTACAATATCCCCTCTTTTGATCAATATTTTGATCATTAACTATACCTGCTATCACCTTTAACCTGGAACCTCCACACTCTTAGGTGGAGGTAGCCCCGGCCAAAGAGGCAAACTCCATTGTGGAGAATATAATAGCTGAGAGTAGCTTTTACTAATTACTTTTCATTGTGAGAAACAAATTATTTTAAATATATATATATATATATATATATATATATATATATATATATATATTTGCAAGGCAATTGGCTATACACTCCTGACCAGAAGGGCCTTGTAACTTAATCACTTCAGCCCCGGAAGAATTGGCTGCTCAATGACCATTTTTGGCGATTCGGCACTGTATCGTTTTAACTGACAATTGCGCTGTCGTATAAAAATTGCAAAAAGCGTATATTGATTGGTTTGCACAAAAGTTATAACGTCTACAAAATAGGGAATAGATTTATGGTATTTTTATTATTTATTTATTTTTTACTAGTAATGGTGGCGATCTGCGATTTTTATTGAGACTGCGACATTATGACACACATATCGGACACTTTTGACACATTTTTGGGACAATTGGCATTTATACAGTGATTAGTGCTATAAAATTGCACTGATTATTGTGTAAATGTCACTGGCAGGGAAGGAGTTAAAACTAGGGGGCGATCAAGGGGTTAACTGTGTTCCCTAATGTGTGTTATAACTGTAGGGGGATGGGACTCACTATAGGAGATGACAGATCGTGGTTCCGAGCTTGTAGGAACTTACGATCTGTCTCTCCTCTCAGAACAGGGATGTGTGTGTGTATACACACACACACATCCCTGTTCTTCATCTCGTGCCCGCGATTGCTCGTGGCCAGCGGTCATCGCGACTGCTGGTCACGAGCATCGGCACCCCCGCTGTGCGCATGTGCGCCTGCTATCCCGCTTAAAGGGGCCGACATACAGCTACGATGGTCCGTGGGAAGGAGCCGACCTGTCGCAGTATAATGATGGCGGATGGTCGGTAAGCGGTTAATTGTGGACATGCTGACTTATTAGCATAGTTAAACACAGACAGTTCGACATAAAATGGAAGACGTATAAAATACAATATGACTTAAACATGGCTGAACTACTTTTCAAATCACTTGAAAGTGCACTTGGTAGTGCCTTCGCTGTAAATCTGAAGGGAAGATTTGAAATCAGGGAAAGCTCTGCTGATTTTATCATCCAATTATGTACAAGCAAAAATATATATATTTTTTTTCCTTGCATGTCCACCTCGGATCTACAGCGACTGCACTTCCAATTGCACTACCAAGTGCACTTGCAGTGCAAAGTGGATTTGCCTTTAGTAAATAAACCCCAGTATCTCATAAGAGTGAGCACACCCCTCACATTTTTGTAAATATTTTATTACCATATTTATCGGCGTATAACACGCACAGGCGTATAACACGCACCCCAATTTTAGGAGGGAAGTTTAAGGAAAAAAACTTACATTTTCAATAAAGAACTTTGAAGCAAAATTAGGGTCACAGCTCATCAATGCACCCTGCTCAGTGCACATTTGCAGCCTATAAATGTACCAAAAAGGCAGCCTGTTCAGTGCCCATCTGCAGCCTATAAATGTGCCAAAAATGCAGCCTGTTCAGTGCCCATCTGCAGTCTCACCTTTCCCATCATAGCAGCCACGCCAGTGTCAGATTATCCCTGCTGTCTCCGAGGGAAGCGAGCGCAGCCTAATTTACACAGATCCGCGATCTCCAGTGTACCCGGCACTCCGTCACTCACAGCCACGCCTCCTGGCCCTGCTCATATGATAGACAGTACAGTGGCCCAATGCGGGGCAAGGAGGCGTATAACACGCACCCACAGACAGCAGGGATCGGCGTATAACACGCACCCACGATTTTCCCCTGTTTTTTTTTTTTTTACTGAAAGGTTGCAGTATAAAAAATAATAAGGCAGTCTGTTATCAAAAGATATGATACGATGGTGTATGAACATATAGCATAAAGAGAAGTTTGCACCAAAGGACATGCATCATTCAAGTCATATTCATTTGAACAACTGCAGGGGTAGGCATTATAAACTACAGGTTTAACATCAAACTGAGAAAATGAAAAAACAAAGAAAACCAAAAAAAGAATAAGAAAACTGAAACAAAAACTCAGGTTACGCATTTAAACGTACCAGAAACCACGGGTTCCATTTAACATCATAAATTGGGATAGTGTCACGCAGACTGTGAAATATCTTTTCAGATAACATTATTTGATCGACCCTCGCCAAAACCTGGGCGAAGGGGACCGTGTGAGATTTCCAGTGAAGAGCCACTGTCCAATCCAAAGCAATGCAAATAGTATGAAGTAACTTTATTAAGTGCTTCGGGGTATCAGGGATTTTTTCAAATAATAGACAGTGAGTGTGTGTCAGAGCCATGCGCCTCCCCGCCAACTTATCCATCAGGTCCAGGGTCTTCCGCCATGTAGGCTGCAGTACCTCACATTCCCAGAACAGGTGCAGAAAGGAACCCGGAAGAGGACAGCCACAGAAACATAGGGAAGAATTTTGAGGGAAAATCCTGCTCAGTCTCTGGGGTTATAGTACCAGCGGGTAAAAAGTTTAATAGCAGCCTCTCTGACAGTGAAGGAAATAGTGCATTTACGTAAGTTCTGCCAATTAGCCTCCCAATCCCTATGGTCATATTCAAGGTTAATTTCCTGTTCCCATTGAGTCATATGTCTAAGCGTGAAGCCGCCCCCCCTACCTCCATAGATTTGTATAATACTGAAATGAAACCTTTTTGTCTGGGGGAAGAGCTACAGAGGGTTTCAAAAGCAGAGTTAGAGTCCGAGGGGGTTGTCGCATAGTGTGTCTGAAAAAATTGGCGGATCTGCAAATATCTGTAATATTCCCCCTCTGGGATATCTCTTTGGGCCTGAAGTTGGGTAAAAGAGACAAACTTGTCTCCCTGAAAGAAATCCGCCAGAGATGTCAGACCACTACCAGTCCACCACCAAAAACTGCCTGGGGCCTCAAAAGCTGCAGGAAACCTAAGATCACCCAAAAAAGAGGCCCCAGGGTGGAACTCAGATTTGAGAGCTAACCGAGACTTAAACCTATCCCATAGTTTTAATCCATGGGCCACAACCAAGTTCCTCCCCATCAGGTCAGAAGCATAAGATCTGGAGGACCACAACAATCCAGGCAGGTGGAAAGGCAAAATAGAGTTTAGTTCAAAGTTGACCCAAGGAACCTTCGAATTTCGAATGTTCCACTGAGCCTGTTGTGAGAATCTACTGGCCAAATAGTATAGCCAGATCTGAGGAACCCCCAAACCACCAGACCTGTATGGCCGATAAAGTGCCTCTCTGGAGAACCTAGGGGGCCTGGAGTTCCAGATAAATTTATTCAGGTGGGCCTACAACTTAAGAAGATAGGACTTAGAGATCATATGTGGTAGAGCCCTAAATAGGTAAAGGATCTTAGGCAAGATTGTCATCTTGATTGCCGCGATCCGTCCCAAGAATGAGATTCTATAGGGAGCCCACGTCTTGAGTAAGTGTTTCAAATGAACAATCGGGGGGTGGGGGGAGTTGAGATTGAATAGTCCTGCATAATCCCCTGAGTGCTTTACTCCTAAGTAGGAAAGACTGGACTTAGCCCATGTAAAAGGGAAAGATCGTTTAAGATTCTCCATTCCGGAAGGGGGGAAGCCCACAGGGAGAGCCATTGATTTGATCATATTGACCGAAAGGCCAGAAACCTCTGCAAATGTATCTAGGGTGCTAAGGAAGTTTGGTAGGGTGATCAGAGGGTTAGTGAGTAGGGATTATCTTTATGTTCGAGTCGAACATGAGTTCGACTCGAACATTGGCTTGTTCGCCCGTTCGGCGAACAGCGAACAATTTGGGGTGTTCACGGCAAATTCAAAAAGCCGCGGAACACCGTTAAAAGTCTATGGGAGAAATCAAAAGTGCTAATTTTAAAGGTTAATATGCAAGTTATTGTCATAAAAAGTGTTTGGGGACCTGGGTCCTGCCCCAGGGGACATGTATCAATGCAAAACAAACAGCCATTTTTTCGGGAGCAGTGATTTTAGTAATGTTTAAAGTGAAACAATAAAAGTGAAAGCGGTTGTATACCCGCTGACTTTTTTTTTTTACACCTGTAAAGGAAAAGGCATAATGAGCTTGTATGCACAGCATACAAGCTCATTATGAAATACTTACCTTAGAACGAGGCGTCGGTGTCCCTCCCGGTCCACGCTGAGGCAGCTGACATTATGCCTCGGCGTGTCTTCCGGGTATCGCGGCTCCAGCGCTGTGAGTGGCTGGAGCCACGATTCGTCACTCCCGCACATGCGCGCGGGAGACTTCTTTCCGGCAAGGTCCGGCGTCTGCCGGGCCTTCAGCCAAGAATCCCCTGTGCACATGTGCCGCTGCAGTCAGCGGCACAGTGCAAGGGGAATATCTCCTAAACTGTAAAGGTTTAGGAGATATTTCTTTTACCTACAGGTAAGCCTTAGTATAGGCTTACCTGTAGGTAAAAGTAAAAAAAAAGACTATACAACCGCTTGAAATATTCCTTAAAATTTCGTACCTCGGGGGTGTCTAAAGTATGCCTGTAAAGTCGCTCATGTTTCCCGTGTTTAGAATTGTCCCTGCACAAAATGTTATTTCTGAAGGAAAAAAAGTCATTTAAAACCACTCGCGGCTATAATGAATTGTCGGCTTCTCGGCAATACAGATCAAAGTCATTGAAAAAAACGGCAGGGGTCCCCCCACAGTCCATTACCAGGCCCTTTGGGTCTGGTATGAATATTAAGGGGAACCCGAACCAAAATGAAAAAAAAAATGGTGTGGGGTCCCCCCAAAAATTCATACCAGACCCTTATCCGAGCACGCAACCTGGCAGGCCACAGGAAAAGAGGGGGGACGAGAGAACGCCCCCCTACTGAACCGTACCAGGCCACATGCCCTCAACATGGGGAGGCTGTCCCCATGTTGATGAGGACAAGGGCCTCATTCCAACAACCCTTGCCCGGTGGTATTGGGGGTCTGCGGGCGGGGGGCTTATCGAAATCTGGAAGCCCCCTTTAACAAAGGGGAACTCCAGATCCCAGCCCCCCCATGTGAATTGGTAATGGGGTACATTGTGCCCCTGCATATAACTATACAATGAATTAATTAATGAGAAAAAGTATCAAAATACATAAATGAATACTACAAATAAACACTTTATAGTTCACATGTGTCTGTGAAAAAATATATCTGTGAAAAAAAATTATATCTGTGAAAAAATATATGTGAAATCTTCTCCTCTATTAAAGATGATAAAGAGTTCTACAGAGTGCAGGTATCCGATGTGAACTATGAGGATAATGCTCCAATACTTAGTAAAGATCCCGCCACCAAGGTGAAGAGTGAAGGCTTACCAGACAGCCTGCGACCGCCCTTCTCAGGGGGGTCAAAACAGGCTCAGTAGAGTGATGTTTACTCAATGGAAAGCAGGATGATTCAGCAGGGACGCTTCATCCACAGTGGGAGAGACTCCAGAGACGTTAATTGGACACCTGGCCAAAACCAGAAGTAGACACACTCTTTCCAGATCAGAGTGGATGTTCCTCAGTATATGGGGTAAAATCCAAAAGAGAAAGAAAAACTTCCCATAGTGTAGCGTTCATCCATAAAAAAGTTTATTTACACAAAGATGTGCAATACAGAACCTCAAAAAACAAATCCTGAGATATTAAAAAATCCTGATAAAAAAGTCCTTGCAAGGAATAAAAGCTCTGTGTTCTGTCAATCGATACGACCGTTCGCGCGTGCGTAATACGTGCACGTGCCGCCCTACGTCGTTTCGTCAAATCTGACATAATCAGGGGCACACCCACGTAAACGCGCACACGCTATTTATAACCAAAGGGCCCGCAAAGGGTTCTCTCATTGGTTGGGTGTCAGATTGACGGACGGAGCAGATTGGATGGACCCATGCAATTAATTCTCACAGCAGAGGTCTATACATAAACAACAGTCACATCCTGACACCTGGTGGAACCTCCAGATATTACACCTATTAGAATCTATTCCACATAGCGCCATCTTGTGGGTGTAACCTGGGGGGCAGGTAGCGGGTACAAAAGCTCCCTGGGATGAGCAGGCACAGATACCAAGTCCATTGGATCAGTGAAAACACAGTGTTGTTTATTGGTGCTATATACAAAGTCAATGACAGGTGCTGTACAGTGTGCTGAAAACAAACAGAAGGAAAAATAGCTAAACAAAAGCCTAGCCGTGTCTCGGCTCTAACTACACAGTATTTACAGGCCCTCACTACTAGGCTGAACAAGCCTAACGCTTGTCAGCTTCCACATTCACAGAGTAACAAGTTTTACCAACCTTCTTGCTCTCACAGACCAATGTTGTCTGTGTTTCCCAGGCTGAGCAAAGGCTGTCTGCTCAGGTGAGCTTTTAATTAAGCTGGTGGAGAGAACCAACACCTGAAGTGGATCCTGGCTCAGAGATCCCTGAATGTATATGAGAGGAGCCTGGGAGATGTATAAACCCCGAACAGGACTTTCCCAAGCTCTCTCTGGGACGCTCTTTCACACATCCTCCCCCCTTGTTTCAACCCCAGGGTTGGAACACCTGTAGCCCAACAGGAGTGAACACGGGACAGGACATCTACATTTCCCATCTCCACACCTGGCCTGTGTTTTACCGTAAAGGCGTAATCTTGTAGGGCCAAAAACCACCGATTCACCCGCCTATTAGTCTCCTTCTTTTGGGCCATCCATTTCAGGGGAGCATGGTCAGTTATCAACTCAAACTGGCGCCCCAACAAGTAGTACCTGAGCGCGTCCACGGCCCACTTTATGGCCAGACACTCCTTTTCAATGACTGCGTACTTCTTTTCATGGTCATTGAGCTTTCTGCTTAAGTACACCACAGGGTGTTCTTCCGCATTGTTTACCTGTGAAAGTACTGCCCCGATACCAACATCGGACGCATCTGTCTGGACCAAAAAGTTTTTGGAGAAATCGGGGGAGTATAGGATTGGCTGTGCACAAAGAGCCTTCTTCAGGACTTGAAAAGACTCTTCTGCTACTGGAGACCATTTCACCACTACGGAGGCTTTCCCTTTCGTAAGGTCTGTCAGTGGGGCAGCTATAGTTGCGAAATTTGGGATAAATCTTCTATAGTACCCCCCAATGCCAAGAAAGGCCCTGACCTGCTTCTTGTTTTCAGGGCGTGGCCACTCCTGGATGGCTTCTATTTTATTCACCTGGGGCTTTATGACACCCCGGCCAATAGTGTAGCCCAAATACCTGGCTTCCTCTAGCCCAATGGCACATTTTTTTGGATTTGCCGTAAACCCTTCTTTGAAGAGGGAATCCAGGACAGCCTGGACACGGGGCAAGTGAGACTCCCAGTCAGTGCTATGCACCACTATGTCGTCCAGATAGGCTGCAGCATACTGTCGGTGAGGTCTTAGGGTCCTGTCCATAGCCCTCTGAAATGTTGCAGGGGCATTTTGCAACCCAAAAGGCATTTTCTTATACTGAAACGACCCCTCCGGGGGTCACAAACGCAGTCTTTTCTTTGGCACTACCAGTCAGGGGTATTTGCCAATATCCTTTGGTCAAGTCCAAAGTGGTCAGATAACGGGCCTTGCCAAGTCGGTCTATAAGCTCGTCTACCCTGGGCATTGGGTATGTGTCAAACTTTAAGGAAAAAAAAGTTGGTGGAAATCGCGCTACCCCGTGACCAATCACTGTGACAGTGGACAAGTGGATTAAAAATCAACAGTTAACCCATACATCACAAATCAGAAATGAACGGATAAGTGAAAAAAGGTTATGTATATAAAACAAACTATAAATCTATGAACATTAGATATAAATAAAAAATGGTCCATCAAAAAAGTTTGTTTAAATAAAGTCCAAAGTATTAACACCAGTGCTTTATGTAGAAATCATAAACAAATTGTGCTGTGTCCACATTCATCTGTGACATTCCACCACCAAAACTCAGGATTTCTCCTTACCAGCTGTACATGACCCCCTATTACAGAGGGTCAGTGTATGCATTCAGTAGTTTCTCCCACAGGTCACCGCAGCACACAACACAAGAGATTCCTAAGATACCGACCTCCGGTTCTCATCAATGGGCTCATATGTATAAAAAGAATGGAACACACTCCACATAGTGCATTATATCTTTTTTTAAAATTTATTCCATAAAAAGCAAGTATTGCACTTACATGTATGCAGTTAAAAAATCGCCTGATTACGTCTGGTGTGCCGGCCGTAGCACATTCAACAGACACCCGTCCTTGTTGGAAATATCAGAGGTGACGACAGCGCTCCGCTCCGCCCTTTTTTACGTCCGTTTCGTAACAGTTTACTTCTTCCTGGGGCACGGGGCGGCACACTGCGTCACCTCTATTTATACTCTGAAACAACCAAGCCTCATTCTGGATCCGAACCATCCACCGGACATGCGCAGCCACTCAGGTCACACTGATATGGGTGCTGGCCGCATACACTGCCTTGATTCGCTGGATTGTTTGAAGGACACATGGCTGAGCCAATGGGCTCAACCTTAGCCTTCAAAGCATCCCTAGCGTCCCTCTAGCACGGATCCCATAGTATGCTGTATGGGCATCCCCAGCGTCCCTCTAGCACGGATCCCATAGTCTGCTGTGTGGGCTAACCAAAGCACACACAAACTAATGAAGAAGCCTGGCTTAAGTATATCTTTTGACCCACTTCGTCCTGCCCAAAAAACAGTGTGGACTGGACTAGAGACTGGTCAATAGAAATAAAGTTATAAAAAATATATATATGGGGTCCTACACGCATGTAGTGACACCTAGTGGACACTTTTCACACTGCTCCGTACACAGAGACCAACACAATGAAGGTGTCAGACCCTGTACAGGGAACATACCAAGTCGTACCAAATTTAACCAGTGCCAGTATTAGCAAAATCAAAAATGGACAACTGATGTGCAGTGAACCATATTTAAAGGCCATATTGTGAATTACACAACTTCACAATATCTGCACATCCCTTCCCCAAAGGTTTGGACAGGAAGTCCAGTCATTGTGGACATGGGTGTCACTCATCAGCCGCAGCCAGAGTGACCCCTAGTGGGCAAACCACAAATGATTCTCCGAATACATGGACAAAGCACTGAAAAGTGCCCGTCCAGGTCCAGGAAATGCAGACTAAATGCTCTCATAGACAGCCTATTTGTTCCTGCACATTATAATTAACCATTTAAAATTAAATGGATTAAAAATGAAGCAAATCCACTAATGAACTTGCCATATATTGGGAATGTGAGCCACTGCTTCCAGAGGCCTATGCTCCAACAATATACACCTCTCTAAATCTCATTCTCAGCTACCCTTGTGAGAGATAGAGGGGGAGGGGCAAGGGAAATGGGAGAGGAGAAAGGGGGGGGTTTTGAGTGGGGGTTGTCAACTTTGGCTATAACGTCAGAATCAAGACGCATGGGACCATATAACCAACCGCTATGATGAAAATAATAAAAAATTGTTTATTGTGATATGGGAACTAACCCATAGTGGTGAAGGACCCAATTACCAAAGATTAATTAATTAATTGGCCTCCATACTACTGGAACTGGGATTGTGACAGTGATACGATACCTAATAGTCCGTGTATGTGTAAGGAACACAAAACGAGGCCAAATTGATCCAGTGCGACAACAATTAATTGATCAACATTTGCTAAATCACATGAAATTACAAAACTATATAATTGTGATAAAACCATATTCGAAAATTATGCAATGACAAAATTATAAATTATACATAAATAGTGATGACATATATGTGATGGTGCATAACTGATAGCCGTTGTATATGCATTCAAGAATTATTAATAAATGCGTTGACGTCTGTGTCGACGTTTAACCCAAAAGGGACATATGACTTTAATCTATGTATCCAAAACATTTCTTGTTTGGAAATTTCCCTAACGAGTGAGCTCCCTCTCCAATGGGGTTTGTACTTATCTATCCCCATATAGAGAGTATTAGACGGGTCCCTCTGATGCACTTCATCATAATGTCTAGAGACTGAGTGCTTGGGAAACCCTACTTTGATATTACTGATGTGCTCATTCAATCTTACTTTTAGGGCCCTTTTAGTCCTCCCCACATATTGCAACCCGCATGGGCATTGGATAAGGTAGACCACTCCCTCTGTGGCACAGGTAATAAATGGTTCCACTTCAAACACCCTAGACGTGCTGGTGGACACAAAATTACAGATCTTTCTGTCTTTGCACCTATTCATAGAGCAAACTCTACAGGAATTACAGCGATAGAATCCCGTGAGGTTTTGAAAGAAGACCCTATTGGCTTTTGGAGGGTCAGAGACACTGGGGGAGATCCTGTTGCCAAGCGAGGAGACCCCCTTAAAAATGATTTGGGGTTTCGCCGGCAATATGGTTTTCAAAACCTGATCGCTTTCCAGAATGTGCCAGTGTTTCTGTATTAGCTGCTTCACCTTGCGGTGTTGTGTGGAGTACGTAGTGATGAAAGGCATCGAGATCTTATTAGTCCTCAGTTGATGTTGTTTATCTACCAGAAGTAGAGACCTATCCATCTCTCTGACTTCCTTCACCGTCTGGGCTAATACTTGAGAGTCATAACCCTTTTCTATGAATCTGGCTGACATTATAGATGCCTGGGTGTCAAAAGTGTCAACCTTAGTGCAGTTACGTCTAAGGCGTGTGAACTGCCCTCGGGGGACAGCTTTCAGCCAGGGTTCGTGATGGCAACTGTCCAAAGCAATATATGAATTGCGATCAGTTGCCTTAAAGTAGGTTGATGTCACAAATTTGTCATCTTCCACCCTGATTGTTAAATCCAGGAAGTTGATCTGCTCCATGCTAGCCTCAAAATTAAATCTAATGCCCCTTTCATTGTTGTTTAGGGATGCCATGAAATTCAAAAGTTCCGGCTCTGTGCCATACCATAGGAGGAGGACGTCATCAATGTAGCGAGCCCAAAGGGCCAACTCCGGCCTCCTAGGAGCATTGATGACGTCCTCCTCCCACTTGGCCATGAACAGATTGGCCAGGCTCGGGGCATACTTAGCCCCCATCGCTACGCCTCTATCCTGACGATAGAATTGTTGATCAAACAGAAAATAGTTGTGCGTAGCGGCATAATTCAATAGTTCCATGATGAAGTCCGTCTGGGTTGTTGATAATCCAGAATCCCTCATTAGGTATAACTTCACTGCCTCCAACCCCAAACTGTGAGGGATGATGGTGTATAGCGAAGTTACGTCCGCTGTTACCATCCATAGGCCATTCTTAGGTGTGAGGCCGGTTAACAAATTAATCACCTGCTTAGTGTCCTTAATATAGGAAGGAATCCTCCTCACTAGTGGTTGGAGGTAGTGATCAATATATTTGCCCACCCGGGACGTAATTGAGTCTATCCCACTCACAATGGGACGTCCCGGGGGGCAAATGAGGCTCTTATGAATTTTAGGAAGGTAATAGATAATTGGGATCCGGGGGGCAACAGGCACCAAAAACAGTTTCTCCTTCTTAGTGAGGATACCTGTATGGAAACCTTGGTCCACAATTATCTCTAGTTCCTTCTTATACCTAATGGTGGGGTCCCTGTTTAGGGGGGTGTAGGTCTCATTGTCCCCCACAATTCGATTTAACTCTGTTGTGTAGTCACAGCGGTCCAAGACCACTATACCACCCCCCTTATCTGCTGGTCGAATGACCAGTGATTTGTTCTCACACAGGGAATCCAAACCTAATTCCAAATCTCGTGACATCTTAGTCTTTTTGACTTTGATGTCTTCGAGATCCCTCAGTACCACGTCCTTGAACACCCTAATGGACGGGGCAAGTGAGCCAGGGGGGTTGAAAAGTGAGGCATTTGATAGACCAGAATGTTGAAATTCAGTGGCAATCGATATCCCCTCAGTAATCGGATTAGAATTCATGTACCGCTGGATGTTGAGTTTACGTACATATTTATGTACGTCCATGAAAGTCTGGAACTTACTCATACCTCTCGGTGGGGCAAATTTCAGACCCTTATCAAGGATCTTTTTTTCAGATTCCGTTAGTACCTGTTTACTGAGGTTAAATATCCCAGTCCCTAAACTCTTTTTCTTTTTTGCTGACTGTACATGCCTCCCCCCTCTCGTTCCTCTCTTAACTCTATAGGCCTTCTTGGGCCTCGGCTGTTCCTGGGAAAATCCCAATTCTGACTCCTCTGCCCACCAACAGGTCCATCATAGTAGCCAAACCTTGGATGGGCATAGCCTTGATCATATCCACCCTGGTAGTGACCTCCACGGTATCCTCTCGGTGAGTCATAACCAAACCCTCTTTCATTAAACCCCCCCGGTGTTCCTATGTCAGACAAGGGAAAAAACCTGTTACGTGTGGGAACATTGTAAGCATGGTCGCCCCCCTCCCTGCTGGGGTATGATTGATCTTCCCAATATTGACTCTGGGAGTATTGGGGTGGTCCCCTTTGATCTCTATCCCACACTTGGGATGAGTCCGGTTGGGGACTCTGGACTTGGTAATCCCATTTATGAGTGATCTTACTCTTTTTCCCCACTGGGGGTGATGCTGGGTTCTTTTTAGATGGTTTTACTCGATTCTGATTGCTCATTGCTTTGTTTTTATTAGGAGGATCTTTTTTCGGTGAGGGATGAGCCTCTCTCCTTAATTGGGTGAGGGTGGGGTTGACACATCCCTCGTTGGGTGTTGTCCCTGGGGGCAAGGTGTCCATTGCATTACCCCCCTCATTTTGTGACGCCAACTTTCTTTGCCAAGCAAATATGAGGCCAGACTGATAGTCCTCCTTATCCCTAATATATTTTTTCTTTTTTTTAAATTTTTGGTCTCTATCCTCTTTCTCAAGAGTTTTTAGAAGGATCTTTGAGCATTCTTTATATTCCTCCCCAGTATTGAAGGGTGCTAATTTGTCTTTCACAAGTTTGACCTCAATATCAAGACGTATAAGTTTTTCACGTTTCCTCTCTGTGAGGAAACGGAGGAAATTCACACCGGAGTCATTAAAATATTTGAACCAGCTGGTGAGGTCTGATTCGCCTATTTGAGGACTGACCTCCCATCTCAAGCTCCTAGGGACCATAGATGCTTTTATATAGGTCTCTAGGAACACAATGTCCCATTGTGTGTGTATTTCCGATGTTGTGAGGTTTTTTAATCGCATAAACAAACCACTCACATCTGATTCAGAGGATATAGGGTTTGTGTCAAACACACCCTCTGTGTCGACAACCCTAGATGCTCTAAAATCAAAAATATCCATATTGAACTGGACAACTGTATATAAAGCTGCAGTGAATAAGTAGGTAAGTGAAATGGAGAAGAAGGAGAAAAACTGCGCTAAATAAATAAATTAAGAAAAAAACTCCAGACGTTTAACTGGTAGCTTTGTAGCTATGGAGAGCTGCGATTAGAGATGTAAACTACCATACATGGTAATGATTAAGGAAAAAAAAGTTGGTGGAAATCGCGCTACCCCCGTGACCAATCACTGTGACAGTGGACAAGTGGATTAAAAATCAACAGTTGACCCATACATCACAAATCAGAAATGAACGGATAAGTGAAAAAAGGTTATGTATATAAAACAAACTATAAATCTATGAACATTAGATATAAATAAAAAATGGTCCATCAAAAAAGTTTGTTTAAATAAAGTCCAAAGTATTAACACCAGTGCTTTATGTAGAAATCATAAACAAATTGTGCTGTGTCCACATTCATCTGTGACATTCCACCACCAAAACTCAGGATTTCTCCTTACCAGCTGTACATGACCCCCTATTACAGAGGGTCAGTGTATGCATTCAGTAGTTTCTCCCACAGGTCACCGCAGCACACAACACAAGAGATTCCTAAGATACCGACCTCCGGTTCTCATCAATGGGCTCATATGTATAAAAAGAATGGAACACACTCCACATAGTGCATTATATCTTTTTTTAAAATTTATTCCATAAAAAGCAAGTATTGCACTTACATGTATGCAGTTAAAAAATCGGCTGATTACGTCTGGTGTGCCGGCCGTAGCACATTCAACAGACACCCGTCCTTGTTGGAAATATCAGAGGTGACGACAGCGCGGAGCTGATATTTCCAACAAGGACGGGTGTCTGTTGAATGTGCTACGGCCGGCACACCAGACGTAATCAGGCGATTTTTTAACTGCATACATGTAAGTGCAATACTTGCTTTTTATGGAATAAATTTTAAAAAAAGATATAATGCACTATGTGGAGTGTGTTCCATTCTTTTTATACATATGAGCCCATTGATGAGAACCGGAGGTCGGTATCTTAGGAATCTCTTGTGTTGTGTGCTGCGGTGACCTGTGGGAGAAACTACTGAATGCATACACTGACCCTCTGTAATAGGGGGTCATGTACAGCTGGTAAGGAGAAATCCTGAGTTTTGGTGGTGGAATGTCACAGATGAATGTGGACACAGCACAATTTGTTTATGATTTCTACATAAAGCACTGGTGTTAATACTTTGGACTTTATTTAAACAAACTTTTTTGATGGACCATTTTTTATTTATATCTAATGTTCATAGATTTATAGTTTGTTTTATATACATAACCTTTTTTCACTTATCCGTTCATTTCTGATTTGTGATGTATGGGTTAACTGTTGATTTTTAATCCACTTGTCCACTGTCACAGTGATTGGTCACGGGGGTAGCGCGATTTCCACCAACTTTTTTTTCCTTAATCATTACCATGTATGGTAGTTTACATCTCTAATCGCAGCTCTCCATAGCTACAAAGCTACCAGTTAAACGTCTGGAGTTTTTTTCTTAATTTATTTATTTAGCGCAGTTTTTCTCCTTCTTCTCCATGTGTCAAACTTTGTTACCGCATTAAGCTTTCTGAAGTCGTTACAAAACCTCCAAGTGCCATCCGGTTTTGGGACCAATACAATGGGGCTAGACCAGTCACTATTGGATTCCTCAATAACATCTAGCTCCAACATCCTTTTAACTTCCTCACCGATGTCCTTTCTTCTAGCTTCGGGAATTCGGTATGGTTTGAGCTTGACACGGACCCCAGGTTGAGTAACAATATCATGCTGAACTGCTGAAGTCGTGCCCGGCAACTCTGAAAATGTATCTTTATTCCTTATCAGGAACTCTCTAGCTTCCTGTTTCTGGGAACATGACAGGGTGTCTGGAATCGTGACCTCAGGGATCAGAGGGGATTCAGTACCCTTAAGGGTTACCGGGAGAGACCTGGCAGTTAATGCTAGTCTATCCTTCCAGGGCTTTAACAGGTTTATGTGGTAAATCTGTTCGGGCTTCCTTTTACCTGGCTGATACACCTTGTAATTGACCTCCCCAACTCTTTCAATTACTTCAAAGGGTCCCTGCCACTTAGCCAGGAATTTTCTCTCAACAGTGGGAACTAACACGAGGACCCTGTCACCAGGTGAGAAAACATGAAGTTGGGCCCCCCTGTTGTATATCCTCTGTTGGGCTGCTTGGGCCTGCAGTAAATGTTCTTTTACTACCGGCATGATTGCTGCAATCCTATCCTGCATTTGAGCGATATGCTCAATAACACTTTTGTGAGGTGTCTGCTCCCCCTCCCAAGTTTCCTTGGCTATGTCTAAGAGTCCCCGTGGGTGTCTCCCATAAAGCAGCTCAAATGGAGAGTACCCCGTAGAGGACTGGGGAACTTCCCTGATGGCGAACATCAAGTACGGTATCAGGAAGTCCCAGTTTTTCCCATCCTTGTCAACAACCTTTTTTAACATACTCTTTAATGTCTTATTGAAGCGTTCCACAAAGCCATCCGTTTGAGAATGGTACACTGAGGTACGCAACTGCGTCACCTTAAATAACTTGCACAACTCCCTAGTTATTCGTGACATGAATGGGGTACCCTGGTCTGTAAGGACTTCTTTTGGGACGCCAACCCGACTGAACACCATAAACAGCTCTTTGGCAATGTTTTTAGCAGATGCAGTGCGTAAGGGAACGGCCTCGGGGTAACGGGTAGCGTAATCCATGATCACAAGGATATGTTGATGACCGCGGGCAGATTTGGGGAGTGGACCCACAAGGTCCATGGCAATCCTCTCAAAGGGCACTTCAATAATGGGCAAGGGCACTAACGGACTTCGGAAGTGGGGTTGGGGGGCTGACATCTGACACATAGGACAGGATTGACAATAATTCTCAATATTTTTCCATATCCCAGGCCAGTAAAACCTGCGCAACACCCTTTCAGTTGTTTTCTCAACCCCTAAATGGCCTCCTAGCAAGTGCCCATGGGCAAGTTCTAACACCACCCGTCTGTATAGCTTAGGGACTACCAACTGTTCAACCACTTCATCATTAGTTTTACATACACGATACAGTAAATCCTCATTGCTGCAGAAATATGGAAAACAGGGCCTGTCCCCTGGTTTGACAGGTACCTCATTAATCACCATTACATTTTCCCAGGCCCTGGCAAGGGTAGGGTCTTTTCTCTGCTCCGTACCAAAATTTTCTTTGTGCACATTAAGATCGGTAAACTCTAACGTAGGCTCAGATTCAGCAGACGGCTGTCCAGCTCTACTGGTTGTGGGGACTTCTTCAGGCTCCCCCAGCTCTCCTGCCATAACTGAGAAAGGATCACCCGGAGAGCCCTGAGAGGAGTCCCCTGAACTCACAAGGTCAGTAATGGCCATGAGTTCTGGCTCTGCGACTGAGTTAGGTACTGCGACTGGGTCGGGACAATCCCACAGTTCCCAAAACTTAGGGAAGTCCCTACCAATGATAGCCTCGTGCACCAAGTGGGGCACCAGTCCGACCGAATGGGTCACCGTACCTAAGCCAGTTTTAAACTGAACAGTGGCTATTGGATACTCGCGGGTATCCCCATGTACACAGATCACAGCAACTGTTTTTGCATGAAAATTCACAGTTTCAACCATCTCAGCTGTAACCAAAGTAACTAGACTTCCAGAGTCCAGCAAGGCCGTAATAGGCTTATTATTAACAGTCACTTGACACATGTGTTTTCCCACATTTGGCACTGCAGCGCATGAAACAGCAGCAAACATAGACTGCCTTCTAAAAGATAGATCACACTGCATTGGTTCATCTGTTAATGGACAGTTTGCTGCAACATGTCCCAGTTCTTGGCAACGAAAACACCTGATGTTTCCCCAATTTGGTTTGCTGACAGGCAGTGGCTTCCCTTGTTTGGGCCGCCAAACTTCAGTCCTGGCACCAAAAATCCTCCCCCCTATTTCCTTGCCATGCTTACCACCCACTTCCCCTGGAACAGTCTTACCGGTTGCCTGGGGAGACCGTGGCTTTGGGTGGAAAGTCCGTGCGGCTGTAGGGGTGGTGACCAGGTTCTCTGCAGCAAAGTACCTCTCCACGAGCTCCACCAGGTTGTCTGTCGACTTGGGGTCTCCTTGACTCACCCACTTCTGCAGGGGAATTGGTAGTGACCTCAGGAATTGGTCCATGACCACACGCTCCACTAATTGTGGTGCAGACAGGGACTCTGGCTGTAGCCATTTCCGTACCAGGTGGATCAGATCAAACATCTGCTATCTTGGGGGCCTCTTATCATGGAAGAACCAGCTGTGGACCCGCTGAGCTTGAACAGCCAAGGTGACACCGAGTCGTGCCAGGATTTCCCGCTTGACCTTCTCATAATCTCCCGCTTCTGCTGACTCCAGATCATAGTAGGCCTTCTGCGCTTCTCCAGAAAGTAAGGGGCGATCAGTCCTGCCCACTGGGTTTGGGGCCAACCTTCCCTCTCAGCAGTCTGTTCAAATGTTAGTAGGAAAGCCTCTGGATCATCATCTGCCGTCATCTTTGAAAGAAAGCGACCCACATGGATGGTGGAGGGCTTGTCTCCAATATCCTTCATTATCGCAGGTGACCTCTGTGCTAGCGTCTCCACAACCTCAGTAAGGATTTTTCTATCCGCTTTTGCAGCAGTGGCAAGCTGTTCAAACAGCCTCTGCGATTGCTCCTGTACAGCACCAATCTGTTGGAACAGCACCTTGGTTTGCTCCTGTGCGATAGCGTTGGCTTGCTGTAATGCAGCGTTAGTTTGCTGTTGTGCAAAGTTTGCTTGCTGCAATGTAGCGTTAGTTTGCTGTTGTGCAGCGTTTGCTTGCTGTTGTGCAGCGTTTGCTAACACCATTTGTTTGAGGATGTCCTCCATGTTGTCACTTTAGGTACTGGCCTTTTAAGTAGTAACTTACTACAGCTGGTCGCAGCCTCCACCATATGTAACCTGGGGGGCAGGTAGCGGGTACAAAAGCTCCCTGGGATGAGCAGGCACAGATACCAAGTCCATTGGATCAGTGAAAACACAGTGTTGTTTATTGGTGCTATATACAAAGTCAATGACAGGTGCTGTACAGTGTGCTGAAAACAAACAGAAGGAAAAAATAGCTAAACAAAAGCCTAGCCGTGTCTCGGCTCTAACTACACAGTATTTACAGGCCCTCACTACTAGGCTGAACAAGCCTAACGCTTGTCAGCTTCCACATTCACAGAGTAACAAGTTTTACCAACCTTCTTGCTCTCACAGACCAATGTTGTCTGTGTTTCCCAGGCTGAGCAAAGGCTGTCTGCTCAGGTGAGCTTTTAATTAAGCTGGTGGAGAGAACCAACACCTGAAGTGGATCCTGGCTCAGAGATCCCTGAATGTATATGAGAGGAGCCTGGGAGATGTATAAACCCCGAACAGGACTTTCCCAAGCTCTCTCTGGGACGCTCTGCCACATGGGTCATGATGTAACTGTTTACAATCAAAAGGGATTTATGAAGTCCCGATTAAAAACAAAATATACATTACATATATATATATAAAATCACCATAAATTAATAAAAAACTTTCAATTACATATAATAATTGATAAAGATTCCAGAAATATCTATAGAACCGAAACCCAAATAAGGAGTGCACAAAACATATAAAGATAAAACATTTAAAATAAAATGGGTAAAGATTATTAGGAGGGACATCAAAAGATTAAATCACCCATTGTTAATAAAGCAATTTATGTCCCATTCTACATTGAGACCACCCGGTGTGTGACAACCTAATTTGTGTATCCAGCTGGTTTCTGATCTGGATATACTTCTTTTACCATTTCCACCTCTCCAATGGGGCACATATTTTTCCAAACCAATAAAAATAGTACCTTTTGGGTCCCTGCTGTGTACAAGGTCATAATGTTTTGACACATTATGTTTGTCAAAACCATTTTTGATATTGGTAATGTGCTCCCCCAATCTTATACTGAGTTTCCTAATAGTCCGTCCGACATATTCCAACCCGCATGGGCACCACAAGAGGTACACCACACATTTTGTAGTGCAGGTTATAAGGGACCTAATGGGATATGTAGCTCCTGTTCCAGATGAGGTGAAATCAGTAATTCTTCTACCCTGGAGACCGTTGACCCTACAAACTTTACATCTCCTACAGGGATATAATCCCTTCAGATCCCCAAAGAAAGTCGGACGAATTGGGGGATCGGGTACATTTGGTGCTATTGAATGTCTAAGGTTGGAACTCCCCTAAAGAGCACTCTTGGACTATTGGACAAAAAAGGCCCCAGCACTCGGTCATTCTTTAACACCGACCAATGTTTTTTAATGATCCTTTTGATGGCCCAGGGTTGACTTGAATATGTTGTTAGAAAGGCTAGGCCAAAATCCTCCCTATTTTCCACCTCCGGGGGTCTATCACACAGGAGAGTCTGTCTATCTCTGAGACCAACTTCTGCAATGACAGAGTCCAATTTAGCAATATCATAACCCTTAACTATGAATCTGGATCTGAGGATTTGTGCTTCCTTATGATATTGCTCCAAATCGGTACAGTTGCGCTTTAGGCGCAAAAACTGACCCTTTGGGACCGCCGACACCCAGGAATGGTGATGACACGAATCTAATGGTATGTAACTATTCCTGTCCGTCGGTTTAAAAAAGGTGGATGTGACAATCCTATTATCCTCTATTGAAATATTGAGATCCAGAAAATTAATCTGAATGGAACTGATCTCATAGCTAAGAATAATTCCCCTGTCATTACTATTTAAGAAAGGCAGATAGGAATTAGCTGAATCAGTGTCACCATCCCAGACGAATAAAATGTCGTCGATAAATCTTTTCCAGAAAATGAGATTGGGTGACCTGTCACAAAGTACCACGTCCTCCTCCCACTTGGCCATGAAGAGGTTGGCCATACTGGGGGAAAATTTTGCCCCCATGGCCACACCCCTAATCTGAAGATAGTGAGTGCCACTATGCCAGAAATGATTGTGCTTCATCGCAAAGTCCAGCAGTTCCATCACGAAGTTGCACTGCGTGACAGAAATGCCGGAGTCGCGATAAAGAAAATGTTGCACCGCCTCATGACCTAGGTTATGAGAGATGGCTGTATAGAGGGATGCGACATCTACCGTAATGAGCAAGTAGGAAGCCTTCCACTCAATTTCACTAAGCAGGTTGATCACGTGCTTGGTGTCCTTGAGAAAGGACGGGGTGCCCATCACCAGTGGTTGCAAGTAATAATCAATATACTTGCCAATACGTGAGGTAATAGAATCTATACCACTGACTACCCGGGGGATTAATCAAAGTTTTGTGAATTTTAGGCAATATGTACATCACTGGCAATCTGGGCACCAAAGGCACCAAATGGTCCCTTTCTTTTGGGTTTAAGATACCCATATCATGTCCTTTGTCAATTAGAGCTCTCAACTCCCTCTTATATTGTATGGTTGGGTCCATGGATAAACTTGAGTAAGTCAGAGGGTCCATCACTATCCTGGACATCTCCTCAAAGTAAGAGTCCTTGTCCAGAACAATGATGGCACCCCCTTTATCAGCCGGTCGCACGACCACATCCCTCCTATTACACAGGGAATCCATACCCAATCTGAGATCATGTTGGGTTTGTATCGGTTTTACATTTAAATTATTCAAATCCCCCAACACCAGATCACGAAATACAGTCAAATTCGGTGCCTGGTGAATAGGGGGATTAAAGAGGGATGCATTTGACATCCCTGAATGCAAAACAACAGAGGCCTCCCTGACTGGTTGCCTAGTGGGGTTGCTCATGATGTATCTCTTAATGTTTAACTTTCTGGTATATTTTTGTATATCTATGAAAGTTTGAAACTTATTGAGGTTCCATGGAGGGGCAAACTTTAACCCTTTTATTCAGAGTAGTTAGTTCCTCCTTAGATAATTCCTTTGTGCTGAGATTAATAATCCCGGCACAATCTAAAATTTCCTTCTCTTTGGAGTGAAGTTTCCTCCCCCCTCTGCACCCTCTCTTGCGTCCCCATTTCTTTTGTTCCTGTTCTTGCCGGCCTGCCGAAAATCCCAACCAGAGCGACCCTCTGGTGGTTGACTTTGGGAGCAACAGGAAGCCCCTTGGTTGACACCCAAACCAGATACCCCCTCGTCGTTAGCAAGTGGAGCGAATCTGTTCCTAATGCTTAAAGCGTTACGGCTTCCATTATTAACACAAGGGGGTTGGTGATTTACATGGTTCTGTTGGTTGGGATATGCATCCCGATGACGCCAAGGTGGAGGGGAATGGTGATTAGGATAGGGGGAAGGGTTCCTTCTACTACCCCTACTTCTTCCTTGTTGATAGTATTGTGGATTATTTCTCCCTCTCCGTGGATCAGGAGAAGGGCGAGGCATCTGAGAAACACTAGGGAATACACCTTGTTCGTTTCTTAGTATACCGCTCCTTTGAACAGTATCAATTGGTTGAGAGCCAACTGCACTGTCCCCCACTGGTGGGTCAGGAGACGGTATAACCTGCCATCTAAATATTATATTCTCCCTATAATCTTTTACGTCTCTGTTATACTTTTTCTTTTTCTTCGATTTTTGTTCAGATTCTTCTCTAATTAGTACTGCTTTAAGAGCCTCAGATCTATGCAAATAATCCTGTTCTGTTTTGAAGGGGATTCATTTATTTTTAATGACATTGATCTATCAGTCCAAAGTTGCCAACTTGCGTTTCTTTTTTGCTATAAGAAACTGCAAAAAGTTGACACCTGCCTCATTGAAGTATTTGAACCACTCAGCCGGCTCATTATCATCCTTCTGGGGATTTACATCCCACCTGAGGCTCCTAGGAACCATGTCCGCTTTCACATACTCCTCTAAATAAGCAATATCCCACCTAGTATGAACTTCAGTTCTGTATTGCACATCTTTGTGTAAATAAGCTTTTTTCTGGATGAACGCTACACTATGGGAAGTTTTTCTTTCTCTTTTGGATTTTACCCCATATACTGAGGAACATCCACTCTGATCTGGAAAGAGTGTGTCTACTTCTGGTTTTGGCCAGGTGTCCAATTAACGTCTCTGGAGACTCTCCCACTGTGGATGAATCGTCCCTGCTGAGTCATCCTGCTTTCCATTGAGTAAACATCACTCTACTGAGCCTGTTTTGACCCCCCTGAGAAGGGCGGTCGCAGGCTGTCTGGTAAGCCTTCACTCTTCACCTTGGTGGCGGGATCTTTACTAAGTTTTGGAGCATTATCCTCATGGTTGCTCTTTATCATCTTTAATAGAGGAGAAGATTTCACATATATTTTTTCACAGATATCATTTTTTTTCACAGATATATTTTTTCACAGACACATATGAACTATAAAGTGTTTATTTGTAGTATTCATTTATGTTTTTTGATACTTTTTCTCATTAATTAATTCACTGTATAGTTATATGCAGTTTTGTTTGCCAGCGCTACACTTTTTTGTATATTTATCTTTGTTGTACCTTATATCAAGGTTTTTTTTTGTGTTTAGCAGCAGGTTTTCCTTTAGGGATCTATTTATTCATTTCACTTTAATAATTTAGCACCTAGCGCAATTTTTTCTTTTTATAACTACATTGTGCCCCTGCCATTTCACGAAGAAAGTGTAAAAATTTGTAAAAAACACACAGACACAGTTGGACATGTCCTTTATTTAAAAGAAATGTAATCCCGTCGGCGTCATGGGGGTTTCGTTCCTTCTGGATAGGGGAGACTGCAGCATCGCTGGAGAATGGATCATCATTGGACATCGACGGGATTACATTGCTGGAATTTATTTATTTTATTTTTAAATAAAGGACTTGTTCAACTGTGTCTGTGTGTTTTTTACAAATTTGTACACTTTCTTTGTGAAATGGTAGGGGTACAATGTACCCCGTTACCAATTCACATAGGGGGGCCGGGATCTGGAGTTCCCCTTTGTTAAAGGGGGCTTCCAGATTTCGATAAGCCCCCACCCACAGACCCCCACAACCACCGGGCAAGGGTTGTGGGGATGAGGCCCTTGTCCTCATCAACATGGGGACAGTTCCAACTGCATAAAATAGATGGAATGCGCTTACCAGAACCAGTGGATCTACCTTTCAGCGACAGAAGATCATGCAGGCATGGGAAATCCCAAAACGAATCGGCTCAACTTGTCTGGCGACTCTGAGTAGTTAGGACCATGAACTTGGCCGTTGGGACCCGACAGTCCTCGGCTGAAGTCTTGGATGGATGGTATCCTTGATAGGTGGAACAGACCAGAGCTTGCAGGGTGTCCACCCTGTTTCCAACGAGTGCTGAGATGATTTGGGATGGGAAAAACCCCAGAAGGGGTGGATAGGCACGATGAAACAGCTCCAAAAACTCTCTCTTCACCATACCGAGACTGGTGGAATGTCTGCAGAAACCATCAGGAAGAAAAGGTAATTCACAGGACTGCAAGTTGAAAATTATATCGCCTCCTGTCTCCTCTCACCATGTTCCTGCTGTCTAAATTTGCTTGAGATGGTTCTGCTTGTGGAGTCCCCAGAAGCTGAGAATAATAATAAAAAAAAATTCAGAACCTCTTGAGGGTGAGAGGTTAGCGTCCCCGAAGGGGAAGATACTTTATATACATGTGGGGGGCGGATTGACTGGTTCAGATTTCTGGCAAACACAGTAGAAGCTGCATTTCTATGTAACAAAAACCGGGCTTTCAACTATCTCAGGGCCTTCTCAACCTTAGCAGACAGTAAAGAGTTCAATTCTAGCCGCTTTTGTTCAATTAACCGCCTGGTCAAATCCAACGACAAGGCAGCAGAGTTTTTGTACAATACATCCAGCTCCCTAGAGAGCTGAATAATTTTCTGTTTATTCAGTCTGTTGCATGTAGAGGCCAGGCTAATAAGCCTACCCCTCAGCACTGCCTTATGTGCCACCTAGATTGTGGGGACGGGGGTTTCAGGGAGGGAATTAAGAGCAAAGTTAGTGTCAATGGATTGGGCTACCTCCATCTCCACAGCCAGGTCAGAGAGGAGTGCTTCATTTAGCCTCCAGGTGAAAGGAGTAGGGGTCTGTACAACAAGTTCTGTGGCAAACAAAGCAATATGGTGGTCCGACCATACACCGCTATGAATGGAGGCTGACCTAGAGTTGGCTAGAATAGTGGGAGTGGAGAAGTCATAGTCCAACCTGGAGTAGCTTTTATGAGGGTGGGAAAAAATATATATTCCTTAGCCCCTACATTGTGTGCTCTCCAGGTATCCACTAGTTGGAAATCATGCAGCTTTCTAGAAAGTGATTTAGGGAAAGCCCTTGAGCCCAAGGAGGTTGAGCATCTGTCCAGGGTAGGATTAGCAACCATATTAAAATCACCCCCTATTAACATATGTGGTGTGTTGCGGAACTCCAAAGTCCGCTGGGAAATCCTTGAAGCTGAGGAAGTACTAACTTATCCAAGGCAACCTTTTATCCCAGTAACTGGACGACACACAGTTCTGGGAGTAAATCAACCCTTTATTTAGCCACAGCTGGCTTTTTTATATCATTCCCCGTGCAAGGGGTTTCTTAACTCATTTTCCAGGGGCATTCCCTTCAGCAACTAACAGATGACAGTGATTTAATTACCTGGAACTATTTCTAACACACTTGGTATGCGTGAGACGTTTGTCTCCACATATTTACCCATAACAATGAAACCGTGCCAGACACATTACTAGGAGTGTAATTACATCCCGTAGCAGATAATAGGGTCGTTAACACAATGACAATAGATGAATGGAAAGCTACCTCAGACCCCAATTAACCCAATTTACTTATTCAGACATCAGTAGACATTCTGTCTCTACATTTCCTGTAATGAATATTTACTGTCCCCTTTGAAGTTATCCCCACCATATTCTAAGTTTCAGTATTTTGCTACACTGCTCCCCCTTACCCAGAAGCCAGCATACACAGTCTGATCCTTAACGGATTGGCTTGGGGATGTCCGGAGAGTACTCACGGATCACTTTTCCAGTTCAGTTTGCCGCGATAATCCGTCAGCATTGCCGTTCTGTTTCCCGGGTCCGTAGCTAATGGTGAGGTTGTAAGGTTGCAGGGCGAATAATGGAATTCAGTTTTGCAACAGTCACTTGCTTTGCTCTCTCAATGGCTCCCAAAACTTGCTGCTGATGCTCTTGGGAGAGGTACGGCAAAACCTGGGCGCAAATCCCATTTAACCTTTTGCAAATTTCAGCCTGTTTGTGCATTTCAATGTTCAAGCCATGGGACATCTCATAATACATGATGAAGTGTCGTTGCATCTCCGATTTCTCACTGGCCAACTTGTCACATTCCAATTTTAGACTGTGATATTGTGCCTGATCTATGGTACCTGTCGGGGAAGTTAGTCTTTCCCGGGTCTCAGCAGCACGTGGGTCAGTTCCAGCAGCACGGGTCTGTGCACAGGTAGTCATGGGGTTGGCTTCAGCGGGGCCCATCGGGGCATAAGCAGAAACAAGGGGGACCAAATCATTCCCCAGTAGTACATCCGCTGGCAAATCCTTCATCACCCCCACATTCACGTGTCCCGAACCAACCCCCAAATACAGGTGAACACGGTCAACGGGTAGCCGGAAGACGGTGCCTCCCGCAACTCTTACGGCTACAGTGTCTCCGGTGTGTTGGCTCTCTGGGATGAGGTTCTTCTGTAGTAGGGTCATGGTGGTGCCAGTATCACGTAGGCCATTGGCTACCTTTCCATTGACCCAGACAGTCTGCCTGTGTTGCTGCCGTTTGTCCTGGTTAGCTGCTTGTATTGGATCAGCCTCGTCCAGGACGCCCCAATGTTCCTCCAATTTTTCAGCTCCGCGGATGTCTGGGGCCGCTTCTGTGTGATAGCAATGAGTGGCAGCCCTTG
The DNA here is from genome assembly GCA_029206835.1 of Rana muscosa. NCBI lineage: Eukaryota > Metazoa > Chordata > Amphibia > Anura > Ranidae > Rana > Rana muscosa. Next base: position 920,068,784 of record CM055117.1, read on the forward strand.
CTGGAGGGGGTGGCCCTGGTTGAATCCATGCCGCTTGGTCCTGGTTCTGAGAGCAGTCTCTCTGATAGTGCCCAAATTGCTTGCACGAATGGCATTGCACTCCCTTGCGCCCGAGGTATCGATTTGCAGGGAGGGTAGGGATTAGCCCGGGTCGTTGTGTAGCTGGTGGCCCTGGATTATTGTTCAGCGGTCTGGTGTTTGGTCTGAAGCTAGTCTGTGATGGCCTGCGGGCATCTTGATATTCATCAGCTTGCCTGGCCGCTTCCAAGAGAGTGGTAGGTTTGCGGTCCCTTACCCACTCCTGTACCTCTGAGTTTAGTCCATTAAAGAATTGCTCCAGTAAAATCAGCTGGGTGATCGCATCTGCTGTGGTTGCCTGACGGGCTTGCAGCCAAGCTAGGGCTGCCCTCTGCATTTGGCAAACCTATTTGGTATGGGAGTCCTTCTCTTGTTTCTTTGTGTCCCGAAAGCGTTTCCTGTATGCTTCTGGGGTGATGGCATATCTTGCCAAAATAACTTCCTTTACCCGGCTATAGCTTGCGATTTTCTCCTCTGGCATGGCTCTGTAGGCTTCTGCTGCACGGCCTGACAGCTTACCAGCTAAGATCCATACCCAGTCTGTCTGGGGTACTTGGTACAGCTTGCATTGCCGTTCAAAATCTTGCAGGAAGCTATCAATCTCTTCCTCTTCTTCCACAAATGTTTTAAAGGCATCATGGGGTACTTTAAGTTTTGTCTCTGGTGCCGGTGTAGTCGTTAGCAGTCTCTCAGAGGCACGCTGTTCCGCCAGCCGGAGTTGGGTCTCCCGTTCTTCTCTTGCCGTGATAAAGGCATCCACTTGGGCTAACGTTGCTTGTACCAGCTCTGTTGAGGGGTTTTCTCCATAAAACGCTAGCCTGCGTTTCACTTCTTGGTCAAACTCGGTCTCCATGGCTTCTGTAGCCATACTGTGTGTCCGATCTCCCTCGGTCAGTTCTGCAATCAGCTCGGCTTTGGATTTATAGCTGGCGATCTTCCCTCTTGCTTCCAGCAAATCCTTTAACGTTGCTTGTTTTAATCCAGCATAGTTTGTCTCCATTCACACTTTCATTCGTGTAGCCGAATTTGCATGAACGCTGCTTCCTCTTGCTGCAAGGCTTTAATCCCACCGCTGCCAACCAGTGTTGCGGAACTCCAAAGTCTGCTGGGAAATCCTTGAAGCTGAGGAAGTACTAACTTATCCAAGGCAACCTTTTATCCCAGTAACTGGATGACACACAGTTCTGGGAGTAAATCAACCCTTTATTTAGCCACAGCTGGCTTTTTTATATCATTCCCCATGCAAGGGGTTTCTTAACTCATTTTCCAGGGGTATTCCCTTCAGCAACTAACAGATGACAGTGATTTAATTACCTTGAACTATTTCTAACACACTTGGTATGCGTGAGACGTTTGTCTCCACATATTTACCCATAACAATGAAACCGTGCCAGACACATTGTCAGGGTCACCTGTGGCCAGGTGACAGATGCACACCGTAGGGGGACAGGAGTGCACCGCGAGGTAGTGAACCCTATGGCTGGCTTCGGCGGATAGGAAAGTGGGTGGTTGTGGAAAGCAGGACCAGAGGAGCACAACCGGGATCCAAACGGAAGCTAGAGCCAAGATTCCCCAGGGCGCGGAGTCTAAGACCCAGCTGGTCTTCTCCAGGGCCTCTAGTGGTGAGGATGTTAGCTGCAGGCTGGGACCAGGTCGCGGCCCCTGGAGTTTCCTAGCTCACGCCCCGTAGGATAAGGGGAAAAGAGGGGAAGCAGCAGCACACGATAAGAGAGAACCAAATAACAAGCTGAAGGTCAGGGGCCACAAGCAGACAAGGATAACGAAGAACGAGCCGAAGGTCAAGGGTCACGAGCAGACAGGGATAGTCGGGGACAAGCCAATAACGTAACAGAGAGACAGACGTAGCACACGGCAGGCAGGAACCCAAACACACAATGCCTAACAAACACGTTGATCAGCAAAGCAGGCTTGCAGTGCACAGGTTAATATAGTGTTCAGTGATAGGGCCTGGGGTGGAGTCAGGCTGGGAGGAGATTATATAGGAAGCCAGGTGAAAGGGCTCAGGCCTCTAAGATGAACACATGGGAAGGAAGGTAAGCTGACAGACAAACACTACTGCATATCCATGACAGTACCCTCCCTCTTATGGGCCCTCCCCCACCTGGACCCAGGCTTAAAGGGAAATCTCTGATGAAACCTTCTCAACAGATGAGGTGCAGCGACATCAGATGCAGCGATCCAAGACGCCTCCTCAGGACCAAAACCTCTCCAATGCACAAGGTACTGAAGAATGCCTCTGCAGAGCCGAGAATCCAGAACTTGTCTAACCTCATACTTAAGATTATCCTCAGAGACCGAAAACGAGGTAGGGAGATGACAAGAAGATCTATTGAGGACCAAAGGCTCTCTAGGAATAAGCAAGGGCATGAGAGGATCAACAGGAATCTGAGGAGGGTCCCCTAGACCCTTAAAGGGGAACTGGTCATCTTGCACAGGACCATCAAACTGGGCAGATGTCAGTGGAACCCTGAAGTCAGGTTGGTTAGAAGGTGACATGTCGCCGGAGTCAAACTGAATAGCTGAAGGACAAGCAGAATGTCCCGAACAAGAAAAAGTAGGAGGCTCACTGGGCATGGGCTGGACTGGCATAACTAGTACAGAGGCAGAGTGAATAGCTGAGTCAGGTGTAGCGACTACCTGAATCGCATCGCAAGACGTAGCGACTGCAGGACTTGTAGACAAGCTAGCCTGGCTGTGCGTCCAAGGGTGGTTAGGGACAGAGAAATGTAAATGGTTATGCAACCTGGAATGAATGACCGGCTCAGATTCACAGGGGGCAACCTTGGGTAGGCAGGACGAGGAACAGGAGGGACCCCAAGCCAGAATCTGTCCAGTAGTCCAGTCCACATGAGGAGAATGGAGCTGTAACCATGGGAGACCCAAAATTATAGGCGTTGAGGCCTTGGGTAAGATAAGGAAGGATATCCACTCCTGGTGGAGTGTCCCTACCGACATCTTAACAGGGAGGGTCTGGAAGCGGATAGGTCCCCCTGGGAGAACAGTACCATCAATCGCCAAGACCACCAATGGCGTGGTGAGGGGCAAAAGAGTAAGTCTCATGGACGATGCGATTTCCCAGTCCATGAAATTACCAGCGGCTCCGGAATCCAGATATGCTGAGACCGAATGAGAAGAAGCACCAACATGAAGGAACACAGAAAGCAGAAGACGAGAAGGGGAAGGTGATATTTCTGGGTCCAATACTCCACTTTCCAGATGAAGTGGACCCGAACATTTTTCTGGACAAAGAGAGCAAGTGTCACGAAAATGACCTTTGCCCCCACAGTAAAGACACAGACCAAGAGTTCTGTGCCTAGCACGTTCCTCGGGGGATAGCCTGGTCCGACCCAGCTGCATGGGTTCCTCAGCTGGTAGGAGATGCTCTACGGGTCGAAGAGAGGGGAGCTCAGGCTGACTAAGAACCAAGGAGTGCTGGCGTTGCTTTTCTAAGGTCCTCTCCTGAAAGCGAATATCGATCTGGTTACACAAGGAGATAACGCCGGCCAGATCAGTGGGGATGGTTCTTCCTGCTAATTCATCCTTCACTCTATCAGACAGGCCATGCAAAAAGGTTGCGACTAAGGCCTCATTGTTCCAGCTCAACTCAGCCGACAGTATGCGGAAATGAAGGGCATACTGTCCCACAGAAGCAGACTCTTGGCGGAGACGTAAAAGGGCGCTGGCCGCTGAAGAGACACGAGCCGGCTCTTCGAAGATATTACGAAAGAGCTTCAAGAATTCGGACAGACTGGAAACCACCGGATCGTTCCTCTCCCACAGGGGGGCAGCCCAGGCCAAAGCTTCACCGGAGAGGAGGGAAATGATATAGGCTACCTTAGCCCGGTCAGATAGGAAGCTTTGAGGATGAAGCTCAAAATGAATAGTGCATTGGCTGAGAAACCCCCTGCAGGCCTTGGAGTCCCCAGAGAAACGGAACGGAGCTGGCAATCTTAGTGAGTGTGAGGCTGCGACTGGTGCGATAGGTACAGCCGCTGGTTGTACTTGGGGTTGCGGATTCAGGGTTCCCAAGGAGACCTGAAGCTGCTCGAATCGAGAAGCCAGATCCTGGAGGAATCGCATCACCTGGGTCTGATTTGATTCCTGGGTCTCAAGTCTGCGAACTATACCCTGCAATGGATCATCCGCGGGTAGCGGGATGTCAGCCGGGTTCATGGCTGATCAAACTGTCAGGGTCACCTGTGGCCAGGTGACAGATGCACACCGTAGGGGGACAGGAGTGCACCGCGAGGTAGTGAACCCTATGGCTGGCTTCGGCGGATAGGAAAGTGGGTGGTTGTGGAAAGCAGGACCAGAGGAGCACAACCGGGATCCAAACGGAAGCTAGAGCCAAGATTCCCCAGGGCGCGGAGTCTAAGACCCAGCTGGTCTTCTCCAGGGCCTCTAGTGGTGAGGATGTTAGCTGCAGGCTGGGACCAGGTCGCGGCCCCTGGAGTTTCCTAGCTCACGCCCCGTAGGATAAGGGGAAAAGAGGGGAAGCAGCAGCACACGATAAGAGAGAAACGAATAACAAGCTGAAGGTCAGGGGCCACAAGCAGACAAGGATAACGAAGAACGAGCCGAAGGTCAAGGGTCACGAGCAGACAGGGATAGTCGGGGACAAGCCAATAACGTAACAGAGAGACAGACGTAGCACACGGCAGGCAGGAACCCAAACACACAATGCCTAACAAACACGTTGATCAGCAAAGCAGGCTTGCAGTGCACAGGTTAATATAGTGTTCAGTGATAGGGCCTGGGGTGGAGTCAGGCTGGGAGGAGATTATAAAGGAAGCCAGGTGAAAGGGCTCAGGCCTCTAAGATGAACACATGGGAAGGAAGGTAAGCTGACAGACAAACACTACTGCATATCCATGACACACATTACTAGGAGTGTAATTACATCCCATAGCAGATAATAGGGTCATTAACACAGTGACAATAGATTAATGGAAAGCTACCTCAGACCCCAATTAACCCAATTTACTTATTCAGACATCAGTAGACATTCTGTCTCTACATTTCCTGGAATGAATATTTACTGTCCCCTTTGAAGTGATCCCCACCATATTCTCAGTTTCAGTATTTTGCTACATGGTGATTGATATCTAGCCAAAATCTCAAAGAAAACCATGAAAAAAGAAGCTGCGGCATCATTAGGGGCATAGACACTGGCAATAGTCAGCTCCTTATTGTGAACCACCCCTTTAATGATAACATAACGACTCTCCTTGTCTCTATGGATATGCTGTACATCCATAGGAAAGGAATAGTGTAGAAATATGGCAGCACCCCTACTTTTGGAGGAGTGAAGGGTATAAAAGGCATGAGGGAAAGCCCTATTAAAAAAATTGGGGTGAGAGGAGTGGGGGAAATTAGTCTCCTGTAGCAGCATTCAATTGCTTATAAGGAGAAAAGGCTTTCTTTCTCTTTGAAGGGGAATTAAATCCCTTCACATTGTGAGAGACAAAATTAATCATTGGGAGTCCAAATAAAGGGGGAGCTCAGCAGACACTTTGAGCCAATAGGTGGCGTGTTCCAGACATGTGCCAGGGCAATTCCCTCAAACAAACCTCTGCTGAGGGGTGCCACCATATGACCAAGAGGAGAAAAAGCAAACCTGTGAAACATAAACATCTCATATATCAACGGATCAAAGCGTTCAAGAGCTCTATTACTGTCAAGCATGACCAATGTGAACCATAGTGAAATTGTATTATAACCTGAGAAATAAAAAATCCCCCAAAAAAATAAAAAATAGGAGATAGGCATGAAAAATAAAGAAAAAAACAACAGACATTCAAGTCTCAAACCCAGCAATAGAACTGAACTCAAGCTCAAACTAAAAAAGGGGCATTGTAAATGGCATTCAAAAAAAATAAAGTGCAGAAAAAATGACATTGCTGGGGGGAGCAACACGCATCAACACCAAGGGATATGCTCCCAGATGGTGGGGTGCAGAGTAATAGTTAATGCAGCATCATCCAAGTCAGGGGGCAAGTCTATAGCAAAGGATCAATGCGAGTGATCATGTAATTAGTTCCGGGGAGATGCGTCATCATACCGAATCCTCTGCCGGTCTCGTCTGGTCCGTGGGGTGTGCCATATCTGGGATGGCCTGGGTGTCAGCCTCGGCTTCCAAGAGCCCAAGTTTCACCAGGATCCCAAGGCCTTCCAGGATATTGGTGGCAGCGTATGTCGTGCCATTGTGGGGGACCATGAGCTTAAAGGGGAAGCCCCAGCAATACCGAATCCGGGCAGCCTGTAGAGGGGCAGTGATCTCCTTCAAGCCTCTGCGTCTGTCCAAAGTGGCAGGGGAGATATCAGGGTAAATCTTGACAGTGTAGTTAAGAAAGAAAAGAAAAAACAATGCGCCTACTAAGTGCAGTATGTTAGTACAATTTATTTAAAAGAGGTTAAAATAACTGCCAAATGGCTACTCACAAGGTGGAAATGGAGAACAGGCAAAGATATGTATATCTCTCTCTGTGATTAGTCTGCAGAGGGCATGAGTCACTCCGTGCATCTGTGGTCTCCCAGTTGTAAGTTGCTGCCAAGATGTAAAAAGTAGCACTGATGTATGCTGCAGCGATGGGTAGATAGCAGAGAAGCGATGGATAGAGCAATAGATGGAATACAATGAACTGTCACCCTCGGTGTGAGTAGTCTGTTCCCCGCGGCGTGCGGCGTGTGGTTCACGCTGGAGCGCAGTTGGCTTTGGCAACAGGACGTGACGTCAATGGCAGGCGATGACTGATGACGCGTTTCAATGCTTCCGCATTTTCCTCGGATCTGATTGGCGGTGAAGGCTGTCAGTCTTATATGCGTTCCAACGAGCGGAACCATTAATGAGATGTCATGTTACATAGAGCTTGGTATTCGCAACATCCGGAAATGAAATATATTAAGCTAAAGAGGGTTGACACTCTTTGGGAACTAACTGTGTTTACTATTCGCTGTAGGCATATATGCATAGAAATAGTTATTAAATGAAAAGAATGTATAGGCAAAGAAGTTCTTATAGGACTATAAATTTAAAATATACGGTTAATTATATTGAGACTTCTGGAAGACTTGCCCATATAATGAGTGTATATGTGGCATCTGGATTATATATTAACATGAAGAATGTGTAAGAAGGTATAAGAAACATACAAGAAAAATACATAAAAATGTATAACAAATACATAGAAAAATGCAAAAAAGTCATAAGAAATGCATAACAAATGCATAGAAAAAATGCAAAAAAATGCATTGGTAACGTGCATCTGTTCAATGATAAAATATCTAGATATTGTTAATGATATCATATATAATGTAGAAAAAATTATATATGAAAAATATAAAAAAAAAAATATATATATATGATAATAATAATGATGGACTAAAAACAGTTAATAAGAGATATAGTTGAATACTCACAATCTCGGTAAATAACAGATGTCTAATTATAATAATAGAGACCGCATATAAGCATATGCACATGTATACACCCAATTCCCCACATGTGGGTATTCTGCTCACAATAGACAATGCTATCAGAGAAAACTCAAATGTATAGGGTAGCTGACATACATGTGCATAAAAGAATATAATCAAACAGAATAAAGTCCTAATATTATTAAATCAGAGGAAATAAAGTGGGGGAAATGGAGGTATGTGTAGACGAGTACACACATATAAACTGTATATGCACGTGTGTACATGAAACTACCCTTATCACATGACCGTATTCACCTCAATCTCTTCATTGAGTCCAAAGGGTGTGAGAGTGTTCAGGATATAAATCCAGTATGTTTCTTGTTTACACAGACGTTGAAATCTCTCTGCTGGTGTATATTTATCGGGTATGGATTCCAAGATCCATACTCGAAGTGCAGAAATGTCTTTGGGGTGATGAGTGTTAAAGTGTCTGGAAACACTATATTGTGGACTGCCATCTTTAACTGCTCGGCGGTGTTCGCCAAATCTAGCTCGCAGTGTACGTATTGTCCTGCCCACATACAACAGACCGCATGGGCAGGTTATACAGTAGATAATGAACATAGTTGAACAATTATAGAAAGAGGTAAGGGTATACAATTTACTGTTAGCAGAGTAGTTTTTTTGACCATGAATAACATGGGAACAAGTGAGGCATAAGGCCTTGTTGCATCTATACATGCCTACCAGGGGTATTAGTGTTAGCTGTCTAGATGTGGTAATTTTGGCATTGGATTTCATTTTGCTAGGTGCAATCTTGCCTCTTATGTTCGGAGCCTTGAGATATGCAAATTTGGGGTAAAGAGAAAGTGATTTTTTCAAATGTGGGTCTTGTTGTAAAATAGACCAGTGTTTACGGAAAATGCTTTCCATTTGCTTATGGCTATGATGATATTGTGTAATGAACCTCATCACTGGCATAGAGGTCTGTTTGGGCTTGTGTACCAAGCTATCTGTACAGTATAAGGAACAAGCATTATCCACAAGATGTGGTGGGTAACCTTTGTCTATGAACTTTGTTTTTAGAGGTATGCTCTGTGTTACATAGTCATCCAGTCTGGTACAATTTTGTCTAAGACGATGAAATTGACTCTTTGGGATATTTTGAATCCATTTTGGATGATGACAGCTGGTATAGTGTAAAAAAGAATTACCAGCTGTGGATTTTGTGTAGCTTTTTGTTGTTATGTCCTTATTAGTATATGAAAGGTCCAAATCTAAGAAACATATGGATGAAGTATTGGTTTCTGAAGTGAAAGTAAGTCCATAGGGGTTAGCATTACAATAGGAGACAAAGCTATGAATGAGGTTGGTAGGGCCGTCCCAGATGATTATAATGTCATCTATATATATTCTGTAAAAAATGAGGTGCATGGTGAAAGGATTATTGGCCCAGATGTATTTTTCCTCCCAGAAACCAATAGTTAAATTGGCGTAACTGGGAGCGAAATTGGCGCCCATTGCAGTGCCCTGTTTTTGGCGATAGTAGGTACCATCAAAAAGGAAATAATTGTGATCCAGGCAAAATTGAGTAGCCTGGAGTATAAAATCTATTTGGTGTGTATTAAGATGGGGGTCTTTTTCAAGGAAATGAGTAACGGCTTGTATACCTATATTATGAGGGATGGATGTATATAAGGAACAGACATCTAGAGAGATCCATTGGTAGGTGGATTCCCATGTGTAGGGGCACATTTGTTCTATTAGATCTGTTCCATCTCTGATATAGGAAGGCAAAGCCTGAGCTAAGGGTTGAAGGAAATGGTCTACATACAGTGAAAAACTGGAGGTGATGCTGTCCATAGAGGCAACATTGGGGAGTCCTGGTGGATTGGTGGAATTTTTATGTATTTTAGGCAGATGGTAAAAATATGGTACCTGAAAAAAGGATTTTCGAAAGAAGGCCTTTTCCTGTTTTGACAATATTCCTTCTATATGGGCTTTTTCTACTAAGGAATTAGAAACCTCTATGAATGATGGTAGTGGATCCTTTTTCAATATTTCATAAGTAATATTGTCTCATATAATCGGCTTTGTCTTGTATGATAATGCTTCCACCTTTGTCAGCCGGTCTAATAGTTATATTGTCATTCTGGCTCAATGTTTTTAGGGCAATATTTTCTTGTGGACTCAGATTGTTCTTAAAATAATTTGGTTTGGTGGATACTGTTTCACAGAGTTTGGTGAGTTCTGTGAGTACTACCTGATAGAATGTTTGTAAATATGGACCCTTAAGCCCGGTTCACACAGGGGCGACTTCTCAGGCGACTCGGTCGCCTGAGGAGTCGCGCCCAGGTCGCGTCCCTGTCTGTCCTATGGAACCGTTCTAATAGGAGCTCCGACTTAGAAAAAGGTTCCTGTACTACTTTTGGGGGCGACACAAGGCGACCTGCATAGACTTCTATACAGAAGTCTTTATGCAAATCACCTCGGCGGGCGTCTCAAGTCGTCTTGAGATCGCGCCGCCGAGGTCGCCCCCAGAAGTAGTGCTGCGTCGTGCCGCCCCTGTGTGAATGGGGCCTTAGATTGTGTGGGATTAAATATGGATTTTGGTCGGAAGGCAGTATGGATGACTGGAGGCGGTGACTCCGAGTATTGGGACCAGGCAATGATATCATCTTCTTCATGGGCATTCCATAGTTCACATAGATCTAATAATGCTTGTTGTTCCATGGATGAATCTAAGATTGGGAGATTGTCAGTCTGAGAATCGATATCTGTGTCCATAATTGATGTTTTCTTGTCTTTTATATTATAATGACGTCTCAAAGTTAGATTTCTAACAAACCTTTTGAGGTCTTTAAACATAACAAAGGAATTTGGGGCTACGGCAGGGGCAAAATTAAGACCTCGTGCCAATAGTGAGAGTTCTTGTTCACTTAGAGATTGGTTCGATAGATTGAAAATTTTCACACTTTTCGTAATTTCTCTGGTCTTGTTAGATTTAGATTTGTTTCTTCCCCCTCTCCTTCCTCTTCTGAAAGTTTTCTTTTTGTTGTGGATGGGCTGGAGCGGAGGTCTGCACTAAAAAAGTGTCAATATTGTCTGTAGGAGTCGCACCAAAGGTTATAGGTGTAGTTGTCCAGGGTGATCCTGGGGGTATTTCTAGCTGCTCTGAGGATATCTTCTTTGACTAGGAAGTCCTTCATACATAGAACTATATCCTTTGGAGGCTTGACAGCCGGGGGTTTAGGTCTGAGAGTTCTGTGTATATGGTCACAGGTAAAGGCAGCCAATTCACAGTCAGGGAGAAGTGATTTAAACAATTTAATGGCGGCGGCTGGGGTTAAAAGCACCAGCTAGAGGCTGAATAGCGCCGCTAAAACAGCGGTAAAGTGCCACTTAAACTAGCGGCGCTTTACCACTTACGCTGCCTGTGGCTCAGTATGAAAGGGCTCTAATAAAATTATAAAATGGTACAAACGTAGTCAAAACATAGCCAGGGTTCAGTAACCAGAGCAGGTATTTAGAACAAGACAGTAAACCAGGAGTCCAGTGTCAGGACTGAGTTCACCTGCTGGTGGCACTGTGGTTCTCTGGGCCGATGGCTGCAGTTCCAGTGTCCACCAGAATGTGTCCCCCAGAAGCCAGCAGAATCTGATCAGCCACACCTGGCTCCATCCTCCAGGTGGATATTTAAGGCTGCTCCTCCCTTCCCCCAGCGCGTCACTATCCTGTCGATTGCCCCCTTGCTACCAGATCCTTGTGCCTCCTGTATCCCGAGCCATCCTGCACCCCTCTACCTCGCTCCTGCTCCTGCACCCCGTCGTGTTTCCCTTCCTTACATCCCTGTTACCTCTATTGTAGATATTGCATATAGATTGTAGTTAGGTTCATTTGATATTTTGTCTTTTGGGGTTTGTTTTTGCTGTGTTCACTGGTTGCTGTGTATGTTTATTGGTGTGTGTTTCACTGTAAATAAATATCACTGTAAATAAATATCACTGTTGTACTTTGCTTGGTCTCAGTTCTCTCGTGTAGCTACGTGTCTGGTCTCCTTAGCCGCTGATCCCTGACATTCAAAGATCAGCGTAGTCAGAGGCAGCAAACAGGAATCAGGAACCAGAAGGGAAGTCAGCCAAACAAAAGTCTTGAACAGGAAAACACAGCAGAGTGTATCCGGATATGTTGACCAGCGAAGGCACAGGAGATCTAATCCAGGGAGTTTAAGTAGCCAGAAGAGCTGGATGACGAGCAAGATTTGATCATAAGGTGAGTCACTGTGGAATGATGAGTGCTGGCAATTAACTGACAGCTGAGCAGCCTGAGCTCTGAGAAGGGAGGGCTGAGCCCAGCCTTTACACATGCAAACAGACCTCAGCTTGTAGATTAAGCGTCTATGGGGAACTGTATTAAATGTTTTTGCAAAATCCAGATATGCCACATCCACAGGCCTCCCCCTATCTAGATGGCAGCTCACTTCCTCCTAGAATGTTAACAGATTGGTCTGGTAAGGACGACCCTTCATAAACCCATGCTGGTTACTACTAATGATACTGTTATCTTCAGAAAATTCTTGGATATAGTCTCTTATCATACCCTCCAATAAGTTACCTACTATTGATGTTAGGCTGACTGGCCTGTAGTTTCCAGGAATATGTCTCTGCCCTTTTTTGAGTATTGGTACCACATTGGCTTTTCTCTAATCAGCTGGTACCAATCCTGTCAGTATGCTGTCCAGAAAGATTAGGTATAATGGTCTGGCTATAACCTGACTGTTTTATTTGAGGACTCTCAAGTGTAAGCCATCTGGTCCTGGTGATTTATTTGTGTTAAGCTTATCTAGTCTTTCCTTGACTCCAGCCTCTGTTAGCCTTATATTTAATTTTCATGACACAATCAGACATTGGAGAGTGAAAATTAGCAGTTAAGATATGAATGGTGTTTGCTGGCATGTCATAAATGTAGCAATTACCACCATTTAAGGGATCGGCTGGTTTTGTTTTGCGTCTGCAGCAATTGCCTCTCTAGAGTGGATCCTTTAGCTCCGTTGTCTAGGCACACAAGAATCTCCAGGAATAAGGCCAATGTCCACACATGAGTAAAACCTAATCAGCAAGGCTTTATTTATTTTTCTCTTTGAGTCAACTTGAAGAAAGTAAGAGCAGGAAGTTGCAAGAAGTAGGGGAAGGTTCAGGCCCGCAACACTTAAATTCAATATCTACACTCGTCGCCACTCAAGCCCGAGTGGGTATTGGTCACCCAGATAGTCCCTATGAGAGTGGTCCTAGCAGCCGGGATGGAGCACGGATATCAGAGACAATGAATCCCTCCTTAGGCGAGTTTCCAGGCCTCTCCCTGAGACAGCAGTACTGTCGCTAATCTCCTGGGACTGATCCTTCCCTGGACTCCTTTCCTCAAGGTGGGCCCCCTACAAACAGGCAGCCTGGGATCCTTCTCTGAAGCGTAGGCCCTTGTCAGTGGAGCTGGACCTACAATGCAGCAACAGGGCCTTGGGCTGAAGGTGCCCGAGGCCTAAACACACTCGCGCACCTCGTGCCATGTGGGCCACGAGGCACAATCACTGGACCAGAGGTCCCCCTTAAATGCCTTAAGGTCCCCCTGGACTCGCCTCACACCAAATGGCGACTGCCCCTTTTGTACCCTCTCCCAGAAGGCACAAAACATTGACCACGCCCACTGCACGGCTGCCGAGAGGGGACACCCAAGGTGCTGTGATACCCCCCGTGGTTCAACCTATGCCGGTGGTGACAGTGCCACCCACAGGCAACGGAGAACACTACTGCCAGGCAGTATCACACCCAGAGCAGAGCAAAATTGAATCATAAATTAGTCTGAGCCCAACTAGCGGCTCAGACTGCCCCTAAATTTCCACATAGCGCCCCCAAATGTGTGGGGAACGCTACATAAAAAAACACAGAACTAATACTGAAATGCACCTTTAACCACTTAACGACCGCCCACTGTAATTATACGTCGGCAGAATGGCACCGACAGGCAGAATCACGTAGATCTACGTGATCACCTTTGTATAGTTGGGGGGTCTGATCGGACCCCCCTTCTTTACAGTGAGCGGCCGTTATTCGTTTGGGAGCGATCAGGGATGAGGGGACTGCCGTTCAATTCCGGCCACCCCCTCGCGATCGCTCCCGGCGAATGAGAGAGCTTCCCCTGCCTGTGTAATGTAAACACAGGCAGAGGAAGTGATGTCATCTCTCCATTCGGCGGTCTTTTCGATCCGGCGCGAGGAGAGAAGACATCACATAGTAAGTGCACCAACAGCCCACTGACACCAGTACACGTAGGCACACTTACACCCCACAGTCACCCCCAGATCACCCCCCAGATCACCCCCAGTACCCCCAGTCACAGTGCACCGTTTGCAGTGGTCATTTTTTTACTGATCACTGCAATCAGTGTAATTTGTGACTGTAAAAAGTTGCAGGGCAGATAGGTTTAAGCCCCTTTAGGTCCAGGGTAGCCCCCTAACCCCCCTAATAAAGGTTTAACCCTTTGATCGCCCCCCAGGTAACCCTTTCACCCCCTAACGCCAGCGTCACTAAGCGATCGTATTTCCGATCGCTGTATTTAGTACCGGTGGTGCCCTAGATAGCCAGTTATTTTATTTTTAGTTTCGTCGCAGGTTTTTATAGCGTCAGGTACCCCCATATATTATTTTAACCCCCTGATTGCCCCTAGAGTTAACCCTTTCACCAGTGATCACCGTATAAATTTTACTGGTGACACTGGTTAGCCAGTTAGTTATTTAGTTATTTAGGTTACCCGTCAGGTTTTTATATAGCGTCAGGTACCCCCATATATAACCTAATAAAGGTTTTAACCCCCTGATTGCCCCTAGTTAACCCTTTCACCAGTGATCACCATATAAGTTTTACGGGTGACGCTGGTTGGTTAGTTTGCTTTTTATAGCATCAGGGCACCCGCCGTATATAACCCAATAAAGGTTTAACCCCCTGATAGCCCGGCGGCTGATATCAATTAGGTTTTAGCGCCAGAGAGGGTCTGCGTCGCCCCAGGCAGCGTCAGGTTAGTGCCAGTAACGCTAACACCCACGCGCAAAGCATACACCTCCCTTAGTGGTACAGTATCTGATCAGATCTATACTAGCATCCCCAGCGGTTTAGGGTTCCCAAAACCGCAGTGTTAGCGGGATCAGCCCAGATACCTGCTAGCACCTGCGTTTAGCCCCTCCGCCCAGCCCAGCCCACCCAAGTGCAGTATCGATCGATCACTGTCACTTACCAAACACAACACACATAACTGCAGCGTTCGCAGAGAGACAGTCCTGATCCCTGCGATCGCTAACAGTTTTTTTGGTAGCGTTTGATACATTTGCTGACAGTCAGGTGCTTTTTTTACCTGTGAATCTTACTAGTGTACCCCTACATTTAGAGCCCAAAATGGCAAGACGAAGGTACACTAGTAAAGAGGCCTACGAGATTCTGAGCATGACAGATAGTGAAGAGGAGGTCACGCATCTGTCAGATTCAGGCTCAGAATATCTTCCCGTAGAAGACAGTGACGTCAGCGGCCCCACGTCAGATAGCTCTGACGACGAAGTTGAGGTCCCTGCTAAGGTCAGGCGTACCCGATCCCGATCTTCTGAGGTTGTTGAGGAGCAAGAACCGCAGGTCTCTCGTATCATGGAGCAGAGTAGTACTAGCGCCGCTATTCCTTCTGGTGAATTGGCAAGCACCAGCGGCCTAGTACAGCCTGGGCGTACATCCAGCACTGCAGTATCACGTGGTGACGTGGCGAGTCCCATAAGTGCAGTTCAAGCTGGCGAGGTGGCAAGCACAAGTAGTGTCCCGCTGCCACCAAGAAGACAAAGGCAGGCCCATCGTGCCCATAGTGCCCTTCCTGCAGAATTTGCCTATCCTGATTGGGTCCCCACCACTTCTGCAGAACCCGTACTTCCCCCATTCACTGCCCAACCCGGTATTCAGGTGGAAACAGCTGATTTTATGCCAATTGATTTTTATTCGCTGTTTTTCACGGAAGATCTCTATAGATCTATTGTGGACCAGAGTAATTTATATGCTGGTCAATTCATCGCCGCTAACCCCCAGTTGCCTAAAATTGCCAAAGATTGGAAACCAATTACGGTTTCCGAATTTAAGACCTTTCTGGGCCTTTCCCTCAACATGGGCACACATAAATTCCCGTCATTGCGTGATTATTGGTCCACGCACCCAATTGACCACATGCCCGTGTTCTCTGCCTTCATGCCCAGGACACGATACGAGCAGATTTTGCGGTTCATGCACTTCAACGACAATGAACTTTGTCGTCCACGTGGGGACCCTGAATACGACCGACTTTATAAAATTCGGCCCCTCATAAACCACTTCAACGAACGTTTTGCAGCCTTGTTTATTCCCGATCAAGTTGTCTGCGTTGATGAGTCCCTGATTAAATTTTCTGCCCGCTTGTCTTTCAAGCAGTACCTTCCCAGCAAGCGTGCCAGATACGGGGTCAAGCTCTATAAGTTCTGTGACAGGGCAACAGGCTATGTATTGAGCTTTACGGTTTATGAGGGAAAAGACAGTCAGGTTGAGCCGGTCAACTGCCCGGTGTCATGGATATGCATTAATGTCTGTCTGCCATCTTACCTTTCCTCCTCATGTGTTCATCTTAGAGGCCAGAACCCTTTTCACCTGGCTTCCTTTATAATCTCCTCCCAGCCTGACTCCACCCCAGGCCCTATCACAGAACACTATATTAACCTGTGCACTGCAAGCCTGCTTTGCTGATCAACGTGTTTGTTAGGCATTGTGTGTTTGGGTTCCTGCCTGCCGTGTGCTACGTCTGTCTCTCTGTTACATATTTGGCTTGTCCCCGACTATCCCTGTCTGCTCGTGACCCTTGACCTTCGGCTCGTTCTTTCGTTATCCTTGTCTGCTTGTGGCCCCTGACCTTCAGCTTGTTATTCGTTTCTCTCATATCTTGTGCTGCTGCTTCCCCTCTTTTCCCCTTATCCTACGGGGCGTGAGCTAGGAGACTCCAGGGGCCGCGACCTGGTCCCAGCCTGCAGCATAACATCCTCACCACTAGAGGCTCTGGAGAAGACCTGCTGGGTCTTAGACTCCGCTCCCTGGGGAATCTTGGCTCTAGCTTCCGTTAGGATCCCGGTTGTGCTCCTCTGGTCCCGCTTTCCACAACCACCCAGTTTCCTATCCGCAGAAGTCAGCCATAGGGTTCACTACCTTGCGGTGCACTCCTGTCCCCCTACGGTGTGCATCTGTCACCTGGCCACAGGTGACCTTGACAGTTTGATCAGCCATGAACCCGGCTGACATCCCGCTCCCCGCAGATGATCCATTGCAGGGCATAGTTCGCAGACTTGAAACCCAGGAATCAAATCAGACTCAGGTGATGCGATTCCTCCAGGATCTGGCTTCTCGATTCGAGCAGCTTCAGGCCTCCCTGGGAACCCCGAATCCGCAACCTCAAGTACAACCAGCGGCTGTACCTATCGCACCAGTCGCAGCCACACACTCACTAAGGTTGCCAGCTCCGTTCCGTTTCTCTGGGGACTCCAAGGCCTGCAGGGGGTTTCTCAGCCAATGCACAATTCATTTTGAGCTTCAGCCTCAAAGCTTCCTGTCTGACCGGGCTAAGGTAGCCTATATCATTTCCCTCCTCTCCGGTGAAGCTTTGGCCTGGGCTGCCCCCCTGTGGGAGAGGAATGATCCGGTGGTTTCCAGCCTGTCCGATTTCTTGAAGCTCTTTCGTAATATCTTCGAAGAGCCGGCTCGGGCTTCTTCAGCGGCTAGTGCTGTCTTACGTCTTCGCCAAGAATCTAGTTCAGTGGGGCAATATGCTCTTCAGTTCCGTATCCACACAGCTGAATTGAGCTGGAATAATGAGGCCCTGGTCGCTACCTTTTTACATGGCCTCTCTGACCGAGTGAAAGACGAATTAGCGGGAAGAGCCATTCCCGTCGGTCTGGACGATGTAATTTCATTATGCAACCAGATCGACATTCGTTTTCAAGAGAGGTCCTTAGAAAAAAGACGCCAGCACTCTCTGGGTCCTAGCCAGTCTGAGCTCTCCTCCCTTCATCCCGTGGAGCATCCTCTACCTGCTGAAGAACCTATGCAGCTGGGCCGGACCAGACTAACCCCCGAAGAACGTGCTAGGCGCAGAACTCTTGGCTTGTGCCTCTATTGTGGGGGCAAGGGTCATTTTCGTGACTCCTGCTCACTTCGTCCGGGAAACGCTCGGGTCTAATACATTTGGAAGGTGGAGTATTGGACCCAGAAACATCACCTTCTCGCCTGCTCTTGCCGGTGTTCCTTCATGTAGGCACTTCTCCTCAGTCAACCCTTGCATACCTGGATTCCGGGGCTTCCGGGAATTTTATGGATTGGAGAACTGCTTCTTCTATGAAACTTACCCTTTCACCTCTCACTACCCCATTGGTAGTCTCGGCAATTGATGGCACTGTTCTCCCAGGGGGCCCTATTCGCTTCCAAACGCTACCCATTAGGATGTCGGTAGGGATTCTCCACCAGGAGTGGATATCCTTTCTTATTCTACCCAAGGCCTCTACCCCAGTTGTATTGGGCCTCCCTTGGCTACAGCTCCACTCTCCACATGTGGACTGGGTCTCTGGGCAGATCCTGGCCTGGGGTTCCTCATGTTTCTCGTCGTGTCTTCTCAAGGTGACCCCCAAGGAGAGTCTTCCGGTTGCTGCCACTTCTGTTTCTTCTGATCTTCCTGCTGCATACAGCGATTACCGGGATGTGTTCTGTAAGAAATCAGCTGAGGTGCTTCCTCCCCACAGGTCTTTTGACTGTGCTATTGATCTTGTCCCCGGAGCAACTCTACCCAGGGGTCGTACCTACCCTCTGTCCATCCCAGAGACCCAGGCCATGTCTGAGTATGTTGCAGAGAATCTGGAGAGAGGTTTCATCCGGAAATCCTCATCGCCTGCAGGGGCAGGGTTCTTTTTTGTTGCCAAAAAGGATGGTACCTTAAGACCCTGCATCGATTATCGGGGTTTAAATGCGGTTACTATTAAAAATCGATACCCCTTACCCTTAATATCTGAGCTATTCGATAGGTTGAAGGGTGCCTCCATTTTCACCAAGTTGGATCTCAGAGGCGCGTACAATCTCATTCGAATACGGGAGGGTGACGAATGGAAGACTGCATTCAACACTAGAGATGGGCATTACGAATATCTGGTGATGCCTTTTGGTCTGTGTAATGCTCCAGCCGTGTTTCAAAACTTTGTCAATGAAATCTTCAGAGATCTGCTGTACCAGTTTGTTGTCATCTATCTGGATGACATTCTGATCTTTTCTGAAAATCTGCTCGTCCACAGAAACCATGTCCGCACTATACTTCAGCGTCTTAGAGAGAACAATCTCTATGCCAAGCTGGAGAAATGTTCCTTTGAATGTTCTGAGGTCCTGTTTTTGGGGTGCTTTGTCTCATGTTCGGGTCTTCGTATGGATCCTGGGAAGGTCTTGGCTATCACCAACTGGCCTCTTCCTGCTAGCCTCAAGGCCACACAGCGCTTTCTTGGCTTCACTAATTATTATAGGCAGTTCATAAGGAATTACTCTTCCATTGTCGCGCCTATTATCGCTTTGACCAAGAAGGGTGTGAATGCCAGAGACTGGCCTCCCGAAGCTGTCTCTGCATTTCACAACCTGAAATAGGCCTTTGTTTCTGGCCCCCTCTTGAGGAGACCAAATCCTGGGAATGCATTTTTTATTGAAGTGGACGCTTCCTCAATGGGGGTGGGAGCTGTGCTTCTTCAAATCTTTGAGAAGAGACGCCAACCATGTGCGTTCTTCTCCAAAAAAAATTCTCAGGCAGAGAGGAATTATGCCATCGGTGATTGGGAACTTCTTGCAATTAAATTGGCGTTAGAGGAGTGGCGTCATCTCTTGGAGGGTTCCCCTCACTCCATAACGATCTTTACCGATCACAAAAATTTACAGTATCTACAGAATGCTAAACGTCTGAATCCTAGACAGGCCAGGTGGAGTCTCTTCTTTGCCCGTTTTAATTTCACGATTACCTACAAACCTGGTTCCTACAACGGTCGGGCTGATGCGCTCTCTAGGTCATTTGACACTTTGGACGAGGAGTCCGCCCCTGAACCTGAGCCGATCATTCCAACCTCATGCATTGTTGCCCACTCTACCACCCTGAAGTCAAAAATTCCGCCTGGTAAGACCTTTGTCCCCACTGAGCTAAGAGCTAAGATCCTTCATTGGGGACATGATTCCAAGGTGGCAGGTCATTCTGGGTTCCTCCGATCCTTCCTACTCATCAGTCGTCACTACTGGTGGCCTAATCTCCGCTCAGACGTCAAAGACTACGTTAAAGCTTGTCATGTCTGTGCTCAGTCCAAATCCTCCACACAAGCTCCTGCTGGTCTCCTCATGCCCTTGCCCATTCCTAAGGAACACTGGGCCCATATTGCCATGGATTTTATCACCGACCTCCCACTGTCTGAGAATAATACAGTAATTTGGGTGGTAATCAATCGGTTCTCCAAGATGGCTCATTTTGTTCCTCTTCCTGGTCTTCCTTCTGCCCCTGCCTTGGTTCCCATTTTCATTCGAGAAATTCTCCGCCTACATGGGGTCCCTTCTCATATTGTTTCCGACAGGGGAGTCCAATTCACGTCTCGTGTTTGGAGAGCCTTTTGCAAATCCCTCAATATTGTCTTGGATTTTTCTTCTTCTTACCATCCCCAATCCAATGGACAGACTGAGAGGGTTAATCAGGAGTTTAAAGAGGTCTTTCTTCGCACCTTTGTGTCTTCTCACCATGACGATTGGTCCTCTCTACTCCCGTGGGCAGAATTCTCCCATAACAATCATGTGAATACCAGTTCGCAGAAGACACCCTTTTTCACAGTTTATGGAAAACACCCTCAACTTCCTCTTCCCATGATCTGTTCTCCAGACATTCCAGCTTTGGCTTCGATTCAGGAGTCTCTCAATTCCGTTTGGGGTCACGTTCATGATTCGTTCCGGGCAGCTGCTGAAAAATTCAAAGGCTTTGCTGACCGCCGCAGGCGTAAACTGCCTTCTCTTCAGCCAGGGGACAAAGTCTGGCTCTCTACCAGGAACATCAAGCTCTGAGTTCCTTCTCTGAAGTTTGCTCCACGATTCATCGGTCCATACACGGTAACTGCTAAACTGAATCCGGTTTGTTTCAAACTCCCGATTCCTAAGAGCCTTAAAATCACTAACTCCTTCCATGTTGCTCTTCTAAAGCCTTTAGTCCTCAATAAATTATCTCGTCCTCTCCCTACCGTGGCGCCTGTCTCTGAGGATAATCAGGAGTACGAGATCAGTCAAATTCTGGACTCCCGACTCTGTAAAGGCGTTCTTCAGTACCTCGTTCATTGGAAAGGGTTTGGTCCTGAGGAGAGGTCTTGGATCACTGCATCTGAGGTCTTTGCACCTCGTCTGTTAAAGGAGTTTCATCTGAAGTTTCCCTCTAAACCTGGGCCCAGGCGGGGAAGGGGGAGGCCTCGTAAGAGGGAGGGTACTGTCATGGATATGCATTAATGTCTGTCTGCCATCTTACCTTTCCTCCTCATGTGTTCATCTTAGAGGGCAGAACCCTTTTCACCTGGCTTCCTTTATAATCTCCTCCCAGCCTGACTCCACCCCAGGCCCTATCACAGAACACTATATTAACCTGTGCACTGCAAGCCTGCTTTGCTGATCAACGTGTTTGTTAGGCATTGTGTGTTTGGGTTCCTGCCTGCCGTGTGCTACGTCTGTCTCTCTGTTACATATTTGGCTTGTCCCCGACTATCCATGTCTGCTCGTGACCCTTGACCTTCGGCTCGTTCTTTCGTTATCCTTGTCTGCTTGTGGCCCCTGACCTTCAGCTTGTTATTCGTTTCTCTCATATCTTGTGCTGCTGCTTCCCCTCTTTTCCCCTTATCCTACGGGGCGTGAGCTAGGAGACTCTAGGGGCCGTGACCTGGTCCCAGCCTGCAGCATAACATCCTCACCACTAGAGGCTCTGGAGAAGACCTGCTGGGTCTTAGACTCCGCGCCCTGGGGAATCTTGGCTCTAGCTTCCGTTAGGATCCCGGTTGTGCTCCTCTGGTCCCGCTTTCCACAACCACCCAGTTTCCTATCCGCAGAAGTCAGCCATAGGGTTCACTACCTTGCGGTGCACTCCTGTCCCCCTATGGTGTGCATCTGTCACCTGGCCACAGGTGACCTTGACACCCGGATTACATAGGGAGCGCTGGCAAGATAGTGTGGAACTTGGTGTCACCCTTATTCGGAAAGGGGTACCACTTGTATGTGGACAATTATTACACGAGTGTGCCACTGTTTAGTCACTTGTTTGATCATCAGATTGGAGCATGTGGCACCATGCGACCTAATTTCCGGGGCTTTCCCCAGCGGCTTGTAGATGCCCGTCTTAGGCTGGGGGAGAGAGCCTGCTTGAAGTGTAATAACTTGCTCGTTATGAAGTGGAGGGACAATAAGAATGTTTTCCTTCTTACCTCCCTTCATGCAGACACGACAGTCCAAATTCGTACGGCGACTGGTGTTGTGGAGAAACCCCTCTGTGTCCACGAATATAACCAAAATATGGGAGGGGTGGACCTCAACGACCAGTTGTTGGCGCCGTATCTAATTGACCGTAAGGCGAGACGCTGGTACAAAAAAGTGTCTCTATCCTTATTCCAATTGGCTTTGCTGAGCGCTCATGTGCTATACAGAGCTTCAGGCGGGACGTTATCTCTTCTAAAATTACAGAATGAGATAGTCACAGAACTCCTGTATCCAGGCGGTTCTGCACCTCACCATTCCCAACCAAATGCAGTAAGCCGGCTGTATGAGAGGCATTATCCGTATGCCCTCCCGAGTACCCCTACCCAACGAACCCCCCAAAAAAGATGTCGTGTCTGTAGCAAGCGTGGATTTAGGCGTGAGACCCGTGTTTGAATGCCTTGGTGAATGTTTTGAACGCTACCACTCAAAAGTGAAGTTTTAGCGTAGGGTACAGCATTTCACAGACTAGGACACACTTACACAGGGTCTCCCAAGATGCCATTACATTTTGAGAGACCCGAACCATTACAGTTGTTAAAGTTACAAAAAAAAGTGTAAAAAAGAAAAAAAAAGGAAAAAACAAAACACAAAAAAAATATAAAATAAAAAAACCAAAAATAGTTGTCATTTTATTGTTCTCTCTCTCTCTCTATTTTCTCTCTATTGTTCTGCTCTTTTTTACTGTATTCTATTCTGCAATGTTTTATCATGCTTGCTTTTCAGGTATGTAATTTTTTCTTTTCAGTTGAGCCATTCAGCTGCAGCGCGGAATTATTTATCTTGACAGCAACAGCGTTTTCTCCCACGATACATAAAGCCGTGACTCCAGTGCTGTAGGAGGTGATTTCACCACCACAGTTTAAAAAAAAAGAGCATATATGCCGAAGCATGGGGGCAGCAGGGGCGGAGGAGCGATTTTGCTCCTAATGCCGCGTAAATACGGTCGAAATTCCGACGAAGGCTTGCCCGTGGAAAAGTCCGACCATGTGTACGCGGCATAACTTTTTTGCGAGAGGATGCCCCCATGCTTCGGCATATATATATTTTAGGCACAGGTTGCGTTAAAAAAATGTTTTATTTTTTACTAGGTTTTGTTTTGGTATTTGCTTTGCAGGTATGGTATGGTAAGGTCTTACTGTTGTACTGTAATGTTACTTTGTTTTAATGTTAACCACCAATTGCTTAGCAGGTACGCCATTCAGTTGCAGAGCGGATCTATTTATCTTGACAGTAACAGCGTTTGCTCCCACGATACATAAAGCCGTGACTCCAACGCTGTAGGAGGTGATTTCACCACCACAGTTAAAAAAAAGAGCATATATGCCGAAGCATGGGGGCAGCATTGGCGGAGGAGCGATTTTGCTCCTAATGCCGCGTATATACGGTCGAAATTCTGACGGAGGCTTGCCCGTGGAAAAGTCCGACCGTGTGTACGCGGCATAACCTTTTATGCCGCGTACATACGGTCGAAATTCCGACGAAGGCTTGCCCGTGGAAAAGTCCGACCGTGTGTACGCGGCATAACTTTTTTGCGGGAGGATGCCCCCATGCTTCGGCATATATAAATGGTGCATGTATGCCCATCATTAGAAGTGGGTGGATGAAGGGAGGTATTCTAATGGTGGGCATACCCACCAATCAATCTATTTTTTTCGTTCAGCCAACAGGCTGCATGAAAAAAAAGATTACAATACATGTCCAACAAGGACCAGCAACGTACTGGTATGTTGCTGGACTTTGAATGTTTATACCAGAATGATGCCTGCAGGTTTAGGTATCATCTTGATATCATTCTTTTCAGCCAGCAGCCGGCTTTCATGTAAAAGCAATTCTAGCAGATAATTAGCCTCTAGACTGCTTTTACAAGCAGTGGGAGGGAATGTCCCCCCCCCTAGACATGTGCGATTAGTTTCGTACGAATCGAAAATTCGTACGAATTTTTCGAAATTCGTACATTTGTACGAATCTTAATTACGATTTTTTTCGAATACGAATTCTGTACGAAATACGAAATTTCGAAAAATTTGTACGAAATTTCGTATCCAAATTATCCGAATCCAAACTACCAAATAAGACATGAAAATTCGACAAAGCGATAGGTAAATATTTTTTGGTTGAATGTGACTAACCTTAACTCTATTAGTCCAAGATTATTCTACATAGAGAGAAAAGATTCGACATAGAGAGAAAAGATTCTACATTATAGAGAGAAAAGATTCGACATTATAGAGAGAAAAGATTTGACATAGAGAGAAAAGATTTGACATTATAGAGAGAAAAGATTCAACATTATAGAGAGAAAAGATTGCTGCTGGAATTGGGTGGGGTAGTACATTTCCGGTCGAATCATTCGTTCGTTCCGATTCGACATTATAGAGAGAAAAGATTCGACATTATAGAGAGAAAAGATTGCTGCTGGAATTGGGTGGGGGAAGTACATTTCCGGTCGAATCATTCATTCGTTCCGGTCGAATCGTTCGTTATACGTGTCGTACGGAATTCGTATTTCGTACGAATTCGAATTGAATTCCGTACACGGATTACGATTTTTTTTTAATACGAAACGGAACGGAACAAAACAAATTTTTCGACGGCTCCCATGTCTGCCCCCCCCGGATATAAACCGCGCCATTGGGAAATTGGGAAAGCATTTTATCACACCGATCTTGGTGTGGTCAGATGCTTTGAGGGCAGAGGAAAGATCTAGGGTCTAACCCCCCAATTTTTTTCAAAAAAAGAGTACCTGTCACTACTTATTGCTATCATAGGGGATATTTACATTCCCTGAGATAACAATAAAAATGGTAAAAAAAAAAAAAATATGGAAGGAACAGTTTAAAAAAAAAAAAAAAAGCAAAATAAATAATAAAAAAAGCACCGCTGTCCCCCCCTGCTCTTGCGCAAAGGCGAACACAAGCGTTGGTCTAGCGTCATATGTAAACAGCAATTGCATCATGCATGTGAGGTATCACTGCGAAGGTCAGATCGAGGGCAGTAATTTTAGCAGTAGACCTCCTCTTTAAATCTAACGTGGTAACCTGTAAAGGCTTTTAAATGCTTTTAAAAATGAATGTAGTTTGTCGTCGCTGTGCATTTGTGCACAATTTTAAAGCATGTCGTGTTTGGTATCCATGTACTCGGCCTATGATCATCTTTTTTATTTCATCAAACATTTGGGCAATATATGCATTAAAAATAAAAAAAGTGTGTTTTTCCCCCCAAAAATGCGTTTGAAAAATCGCTGCGCAAATACTGTGTGGAAAAAAAAAATGCAACACCCACTATTTTAATCTGTAGGGCCTTTGCTTTGAAAAAATATATAATGTTTGGGGTTCAACATAATTTTCTTGCAAAAATTTTTTTTTTTCATGTAAACAAAAAGTGTCAGAAAGGGCTTTGTCTTCAAGTAGTTAGAAGAGTGGATGATGTGTGACATAAGCTTCCTAATGTTGTGCATAAAATGCCAGGACAGTTCAAAACCCCCCCAAATGACCCCATTTTGGAAAGTAGACACCTCAAGCTATTTGCTGAGAGGCATGTTGAGCCCATTGAATATTTATTTTTTTGTTGTCCCAAGTGATTGAATAATGACAAAAAGAAAAAAAAATGTACAAAAAGTTGTCACTAAATTATATATTGCTCAAACATGCCATGGTTATATGTGGAATTGCACCCCAAAATACATTCTGTTTCTTCTCCTGAGTACGGGGATACCACATGTGTGAGACATCTTGGGAGCCTAGCCGCGTACAGGACCCCGAAAACCAAGCACCGCCTTCAGGATTTCTATGGGTGTAAATTTTTGATTTCACTCCTCACTGCCTATCACAGTTTCGGAGGCCATGGAATGCCCAGATGGCACAAACCCCCCCAAATGACCCCATTTTGGAAAGTAGACACCCCAAGCTATTTGCTGAGAGGTATGTTGAGTATTTTGCAGATCTCGCTTTTTGTCACAAAGTTTTGAAAATTTAAAAAAGAAAAAAAAAATGTTTTTCTTCATTTTCAAAAACAAATGAGAGCTGTAAAATACTCACCATGCCTCTCAGCAAATAGCTTGGGGTGTCTACTTTCCAAAATGGGGTCATTTGTGGGGGTTTTGGGCTATCTTGGCATTTTATGGCCTTCAAAACTGTGATAGGTAGTGAGGAGTGAAATCAAAAATGTATGCCCTTAGAAACCTTGAAGGCGGTGCTTGGTTTTTGGGGTCCCGTACGCGGCTAGGCTCCCAAAAAGTCCCACACATGTGGTATCCCCGTACTCAGGAGAAGCAGCAGAATGTATTTTGGGGTGTAATTTCACATATGCCCATGGCATGTGTGATCAATATATCATTTAGTGACAACTTTGTGCAAAAAACAATAAGTTTGTCATATTCCCGCAACTTGTGGCAAAATATAAAATATTCCATGAACCCAACATGCCTCTCAGTAAATAGCTTGGGGTGTCTACTTTCTAAAATGGGGTCATTTGGGGGGGTTTTGTGCTATTTTGGCATTTTATGGCCTTCAAAACTGTGATAGGTAGTGAGGAGTGAAATCAAAAATGTACGCCCTTAGAAATCCTGAAGGCGGTGCTTGGTTTTTGGGGCCCTGTACGCGGCTAGGCTCCCAAAAAGTCCCACACATGTAGTATCCCTGTACTCAGGAGAAGCAGCAGAATGTATTTTGGGGTGCAATTCCACATATAACCATGGCATGTGTGAGTAATATATCATTTAGTGACAACTTTTTGTACTTTTTTTTTTTGTCATTATTCAATCATTTGGGACAAAAAAAATATTCAATGGGCTCAACATGCCTCTCAGCAAATAGCTTGGGGTGTCTACTTTCCAAAATGGGGTCATTTGGGGGGGTTTTGTGCTATTTTGGCATTTTATGTCCTTCGAAACTGTGATAGGTAGTGAGGAGTGAAATCAAAAATTTGCGCCCTTAGAAATCCTGAAGGCGGTGCTTGGTTTCCGGGGTCCCGTACGTGGCTAGGCTCCTAAAAAGTCCCACACATGTGGTATAACTGTACTCAGGAGAAGCAGCAGAATGTATTTTGGTGTGCAATTCCACATATAACCATGGCATGTGTGAGCAATATATAATTTAGTGACAACTTTTTGTAATTTTTTATTTATTTTTTTGTCATTATTCAATCACTTGGGAAAAAAAAAATATTCAATGGGCTCAACATGCCTCACAGCAATTTCCTTGGGGTGTCTACTTTCCAAAATGGGGTCATTTGGGGGGTTTTGTACTGCCCTGCCATTTTAGCACCTCAAGAAATGAGATAGGCAGTCATAAATTTAAAGCTGTGTAAATTCCAGAAAATATACCCTAGTTTGTAAACGCTATAACTTTTGCGCAAACCAATAAATATACGCTTATTGACATTTTTTTTACTAAACACATGTGGCTGAATACATTTTGGCCTAAATGTATGACTAAAATTTATTTTATTCGATTCTTCTTATAACAAACATTAGAAAATATAATTTTTTTTCTAAATTTTCGGTCTTTTTCCGTTTATATCGCAAAAAATAAAAATCGCGGAGGCAATCAAATACCATTAAAAGAAAGCTCTATTTGTGGGAAGAAAAGGACGCAAATTTCGTTTGGGTACAACATTGCCTGTCCGCACAATTTACAGTTAAATCAGCGCAGTTCCAAATTCTGAAATCACCTCTGGTCCTTTAGCTACCAAATGGTCCGGGGCTTAAGTGGTTAAAAATGTTTGCAACAATTAGTCTATATTGATTGATATAACCAAGTTCAAACAGATACACAATACTTCCTATGTACCTGCTCCCTGCTATTGTCGATTAATGTTTCTGCTTGGATCTCATCTTGATATAAACATACACAGTAAGATAGTTTTTCTGAATTATCAGTATTGCATGTATTGTATGGAAATTTGCACTCATGTGTACACTATAAATTGTACCATCTGTGTAAAATATTTCTTCCACATACCAGACAAACTAGCTTGAGTCTAGTGTTGCACAAACGCCAGTCAACATATTAAAATAATATAGCTTGGTGGAACAGGATGATTGTCTGCAGTAATGATGGAAGTCTAACATTTATTACAATAGGAATGAGGAAATGCCAAAAATTCATTATACACTAAAATCTTCCCTACAGGGTAGATTTTGTGTAGGGAGAGGTGCAAGCTACATCCTCTTATAATTACAACCTCTGCTTAATAGTTTCATAATTAAAATTTTTATACCAGCTTTAATTTCTGTCACAAGAAGGCTAATGATTTGTGAGGCAACCCCTATTTGAAAACTTATGAGCTTGCGAGACAATTTTCCTAAATTTTACCTTGTGAGACGAATATTAATAAAATTGTCTTTTAAATTAAGGCATCGTTTATAACTTCATAAAAATAGACAAAGTGTATGTTTGAAATTAATTTGCAACTTTTATTCAGAAACTTGTTTAGTGGCCTAATTTAAAACAGTCTAAATTACATTAAAGATAACAATCCAAACTACATTAAAGTTGATCATATAAACAAAGCAATTTATATGTTCACAATCTCATTAAGAGATTTAAATGTATACATATATTTATTCTAAAAATGAAGACTGCCCGGTGTCAGATCTGCCAAGCCCAAAACCAAGCCCATGACTGTGGCTAAGTTATAAAGATTTTCTCAAGAACCAAGCCCTTTTTAAAAAATATAAAAAGCTGATTCTGGTCCTTCACAGGACTTACGTTTAGCCTTCTCTTCCATCTGCATCTGATCTTACATGCAGTCATCTGCAAGAATCACAATGAGCCAAAGCCACCAGTCATGTGCGACCAAGCCTGGAAAGGCTGGTCCTGGACGTTCTTGTGGAGCTCGGAGCTTTAGTAGTTGCTCAACTGGTGGTGGGTATGGCAGAGTCAACTTCTCTTCATCTTCTCTGATACGATCTGGAGGGCCTCAGAGTTATTCTGTGCACCTTGGTGGTGGAAGTGGTAAATATGGCACCAACAGTCTTTACTGCTTAGGAGGAAGCAAACGGGTTTCCATAGCTACTGGCATCAATAGGGGAATAAGCACAGTGGGAAAAGGATTAAGCTTCAGTGGTGAATGTTATCCTATTTGTCCACCTGGAGGTATCCAAAATGTTACTGTCAACCAAATCCTCCTTAATCCAGTAAAAGTTGATATGGATCCAAACATCCAGAGAGTCAAAACACAAGAAAGGGAGCAAATTAAATCTCTCAACAACAAATTTGCATGCTTCATAGACAAGGTAAGTTAAATGCACTCAAGTGTTCTGTAAAATTATTGACTAAAAATGTTATATAAGTTTCCTTACTGACTGTTTAGTCCTTACAACTGTTTTAGGTCAGATTCCTTGAGCAACAGAATAAAATTCTGGAAACAAAATGGAAGTTTTTGCAAGAACAAAGTAAAAAACAGGCCAACATGAAAGACCGCATCAAACCATTATTTGAGACGTACATTAGCAGCCTTCAAAGACAACTGGATACCACCAAGAATGAAAAATGTCGTCTTGACGGAGATCTGAGAAACATGCAGGATGTTGTCGAAGATTTTAAGGCTAAGTAGGTGAAATTAAATTCATGTTTCTTATCCCGCATCGGTAAATAATATTATTTATCATCTATCCTGAATAGAATCAATTACAATATTAATACAAAGTGACATAATTATTGGGGTTTTAAAAAAATATGATCTGAAATATCTTCAGTCCTATATGTGTCAAATAGTTCAATATGGTAATTACTAAGAACTTATATTTACCTTTGTTTATAGATATGAAGAAGAGATTAACAAACGTGCCTGTGCTGAAAATGAATTTGTATCTTTGAAAAAGGTATATTTCATAACAGTGGCTGAATTCTAATGTAACGTAACCCTTAATATTGTATCTTAAGTATTGGGTTTTATTATATTTAATTTTTCATATTTTACTAACCAAAAAGAAATCCTACTATTTTGTATGCATTCATTTTTGGTTAATTCTAAAAGTACATGAACTGTTTGTATTTTATTGAGAAGTAAAAAAACATGGTAATCAAATTCTCTCTGAAGAAGATCAATTTGTCTAAGTAGAAATGTACCTGACAACAAAAATACATTTATTTTATCAATCCAGCTAATTACGTTTTTTCCTCCCAGTAATTTAATGTGTGAACAATCTTTCTCATTACTGTGTTCAGTTGGATTATTTTACATTTGAAAGTGTAATATTTAAGTATACAGCACCAAAACTGTTTGCAGTCTCCCTCCTGATGTACTGCTTGTATTGTTTAATTTTAAACATTAAATTCAAACTCTTGGTGAATGACTAGAAATAGACACACCAATTAAATACTTATATGGGAGATATGTTTTCTGCCATAGGACTTGTGTTTCTGTTAATCCAATAGAGGCCTGATTTTTCTGTGCTACATTTAAAGTGTATGTTACCCCTAACATTTCATATTCCTGATATGTGCCCGCTGTACCATGTAATTGCATGAAATAGTTCCTGCTTATTTTGCATGCTTCCTTTGTGAATCACCTATTGATCCTGTCAGTCCCCCTGCTTTCCTATTTCAAACTGACCAGGGAGCGCATCCATCCCAACATGGTCAGTTTTCTTCTTTGCATTCTATTTGGGAGCACAGTTTGCCTGCACTCCAATCGTCAGACTTCTATGGTTTACATATACTTTACAGATCTTGTCCCTCCATCAACCAGTTATTGGACAATGAAAGGAGAAGCAGCAGACTAATGTGCTTGTCTCTCTACCACTTTGCTATCTCATACCATAAGCATCTCTATTGTTAGGAAATAAGCATTACAGAACACTTGTTTGACTCCATGTGCTACTTCTTCCTGCCCCAGTCTGAGCTCTGTTGTACAGAGGATTGCAAGAAAGAGAGCAAATTCTGATGTTTCCATTGCTTAGAATAATATAATAAGGATAACTAAACCCAATAACAAAAAATGTAATATATTGCAATGTATGATACTTATATATAGTGGCTTCATTAAAGGGTAAGTTCACCTTTACAGAAAATCTGTAAGGTGAATTTACATTGGACCCCCTCCCCCCCCCCCAGTCCCGCTGTACCTGAAGCCAGCAATCACCCGCTAGGAGACATCGGATCACCGCTTCACCCGTCCAGGGATTTCAAACCCCCCACGGCTTAATCTCCTAAATGTAAAGGTACGTATGGGAGGCATTCTAATTGGTCAATGTGACGGAGCCGACCAATCAGAACCCGCCTAGCCTGTCTTGTCAGGGGGGAGAAGAAGAGAGAAAGCCGTGGGGATTTCAAATCCCAGGATTGGTGAAGCGGCGACCCCATGTCTCCTAGCGGGTGATCGCTTCAGGTACAGCGGGACTGGGAGGGGGTCCAGTGTAAGTTCAACATACAGATTTTTTGTAAAGGTAAACTTACATTTTAAGCTTATTTTTTTTCAAGCTAGGAGCAATTTCAGCAAGTACAAAAATACTTGTTGATCTCGCCAAAAATGCAGTATCCCTGTAGTATCCTTGTCACTTCTTGTGAGCTGCACCAAAGAATACCTTCCTTCCGTCCTAGCTATCTATGGCAAATTACCAATTGCCCTGAACCCCCCCCCTTCCCCCATGTAATGGAGATGAAGAAATACAGACACATTTGTAGTCCATATGAGGAGAGCAGCCTAGAGTGACAACCATTTCTCACTCCATAAATATAGTGGAGAAGGGAGGTAGCCACCCAGGGAAGTGTGTTATTCACACTAGTACCAAGTGAAAATGATATAAAAAAGCCTGGAAAAAAGAAAACAATTGCAACCACCACACCAGTGTCTAGTTAGCTGCAATATCTCACATATTTGGTTTTGAGCTTAGATACACTTTAATGAATAAAGTGCTGCAATAATATATGTCCTTTATATCTTGGGATCCAGTTTCAATGTTTATTTCCTAGAAATACACCAAAAACTGTAGGAATGGATTTAGTTCAATTCAATATTTAGTACATTTGAAGCCTTTTCCAAATCATTGTCATTCACAAACTGAATCCAGATGATTGGTTTGTATGTGTTCTAAACACCATTCAAAGTAAAACTCCAACCCAAGTTTGTTTTATAGTTCTGGATATAGTAGTGAAGAGTTAAAATTGTTGGCAAGTCTCTATTTTTGTGATCCCTTTGGGGAGATTTTCCCTCACTTCCTGCCCCTGTAATAACTATGCGATAGGTGAGGTTGTCACCAGGACAAGAAGTCAAAAACAGCAACTACAACATTTTCAGATTTCCAAACCCTTTGTAAAAATGTGGTTAGATTTTTGTCTGAGCCCTCGGTGGATATATTTCCCTTCACTGAGTTTTATTTTTATGCCAGGCCCACCAACTAAGCCCTTGACTTTCCGGCCCCTATATTACATTGTTGACTTACAGCTTACATAGGGTTAAAGAGTCTCTCTCCACTCTCATGTGATAGTACGGAGAGCGTGCTGTCATGTGAAATGGGATTATTGGACCGTTTTCTTGAATACCATTATCTGCCTAGAGTGGCAAAGTGCTAAAATTAAGGGGAGTATGTGCTGCTAATAGGGTTGCATTAAAGGAAGCTGTTGCTGTGCCCTGCAAAACCAAACACAGGGTTGCTCGAAAGTAAACCTGCCCTGAGAGATGGAGACTGCCAATGTTGACCTCTTGGTTTGCATGCTAGCAGCCCAGGCATCTGTGACTTTTTATAAAAACCAACCTGGAACATGCTTGTAGGTTAGAAAGTCAGGGTGAATTGAGAACTACCTGTACTGACTTGCATGACATTGGACTATGGCATTGTTACAAGTTCCATGTTGTCTCAGTACAGAATTGCTTTCATAAACCAGGACAATTTTTTTCATATAGTTTTATGGAATCTTCCCATTATGCCTGCATATTGTTTTGCCTGAATATGTGCTTTTCTGTTATATGAAAAAAAAAACAACAACAGTTAAATGCTTTAGCACAGGACTATTCGTTTTAAATACCTTTAACATGTTTTCATGCTTTTTCTTAAGGATGTTGATGTCGTGTACATGCAAAAGACTGATCTGGATTGCAAGCAAGATGCCCTGGTGGATGAGCTAAATTTCCTGAAGACTTTGTTTGATGCGGTATTAAACCCATTATTTAAATTATTAACTGTTAATAAAGTGCTGATTTATCAATGGGTGGGCTGGATTGGCAAAGAGAAAAAAAAAACCTTTTTCAGTGCTTACACAACAATTGCATTGTGTTTGCTTGTCAAATTTTACGATAGCAATTATTTGTAGGGTGTATGATATGTTTGTTTAATCCTTTAAACCATTTGCATGTAAGCCCATGAAAAATAAAGACTTTACTCAAATAGAAAATGATACAATAGAAAATGCTGTCATTGTGGCATATAGGTCAAGATAGCATAAACATTGTGGGAGGCTAATTATAATTGTTTAGGATGTAATTTTATATTCACCAAATTTCCCAATGTAAACTACAAACTGACCATGGAGGACAATGTATGCACATTGTTATACACATTTTTATAAAAGGTGAATAGATTTTTGGGTCATTTTCATTTATGGCATTTATATTATTGCCCCTGCCCTTTTAGAGCTTGCTAGAAAGTTTGTAGAAAGGATCCTCTATTGGTAGGCAAATTCTTGTCTTCCTCTTTAAAGTGGTACTAAAGGTTCAGTTTTTTTTTAAATAACAAACATGTCATACTTACCTCCACTGTGCAGTTCGTTTCGCACAGAGTGGCCCCAATCTTCCTCTCTGGGGTCCCACAGCAGCTCTCGCGGCTCCTCCCCGCAATAGCTAACCCCCTCAGGGAAGCGCTCTCCTGAGGGGGATACCTTGTGTGATACACTCGGTGTATGACTCGGCCCCGCCCCCCGCTGGCAGCGTCATTGGATTTGATTGACAGCAGCGAGAGCCAATGGCTGCGCTGCTATCAATCTATCCAATGAAGAGCCGAGAAGACGCGGGGAAAGCGACGCGGGATCGCGCCCATGGAAATTCGGGGATCAGGTAACTAAAACCGAGGCTCGGGGGGGCCAGGCACAGCAAGGTGTTTTTTCACCTTAATGCATAGGATGCATTAAGGTGAAAAAACACAAGGGTTTACAATCCCTTGAAATCCTCTGGTCCAGTTTGCTGGGATTTACACAATATTGCTGTCCCTGGCAAATTAATTTCACTTCACATTCTTAAGCCTGTAGTTGGTCATATGTTTTTTTCTGGCACATAATAAGGGCCTGTCATGTCACAATAGAGAGCATCTTGAATCATCTGTATGGTTTAAGAGAAAGATGTTTGTCTGCCATCACGTTGTAAAGCGCTGCAAAAGTTGTTGGCGCCATATAAATCCTGCATAATAGTAAATAATAATAATAACATTACAGCAAATTGTTTGCCCAAGACTGTTGCAGATTGGAAGAGTCTGTCCTTTTAGAGAGCTAAAAAAAGAGAAAGAAGCCATGCAGATAATCTAAAGCGAGAATGTTATGAAGCAAGAAATTGCGCAATGTTAAAGCAGTCTTAAATTATATCTAAAAGCAGCATTGACGTGCGCAGCCTATTGCATTAGGGTGTGCACCCCAGAGAAAACAGTATATAAGCAGAGCAGTAGACGGTGTCAGTAAAGCAGAAATTGGTGTCAGTAGTTTATATTTTTATAGTTTTTTTTTACAATTTTGTTGTTTTAATAATTTTTTACAATATTGTTTTTTTTCAATTTTTTTTAGGAGCACTGTTGGGGGTCCTTGGTGAAATATCATGGGTCTAAACAGACCCCTGATTTCTCACTTTTGAGACAGAGCTACCCCAGTCCCTTTCTCTGCAGCCTCAGCTGCACTAACAGTGAACAAACGGGAAGTGCTCTGTGCTGAGAGGCATCCTGTTCATTCACAAACCGTGTTCGTTCAGAAAAGGATGGGGCTGGTAAATTAAATATTTACCACCCCCTTCCCCGTTCTCAGTCCGGAAACATCCTACGCAGCAGCCGGCAGGAGAGGAAGGAAGCTGGTAGCACTGCAGGGGGGAGACGGGGCATCAGGAAGCAGGGGAAATCGGCACTGTACAGGGTGATTAGGGTGTGCCCAGGCACATCTGGCACACACTGTGCGCACACCTATGAAAACCAGAAAATATAATATACTACAGCTAATGAGTCCCTAGATGTGATAGCTGGTTCCATTTTTTTACAGCTATGTACATTTTCTTCAAGTACAGACATTACCTGTTGATTCTGTCAGAAATCCAGTGTTCTTGTTACTTTTTGTACACTGAACTGATATCTCAAACATTATCAGTTTTCCCAGCTATATTCTGTGAGCTACAAATCAAAGTTCCATGTAATGAAGAGTAGAAGAGTGGGAGTGGTTTATTGACCTTATCAGCAGAGTAGCCTAGGGTGACAATGCTGATCATCCATACATACGGTGAGCATTGTTACCTTAAGACAGTAAAGTGTGTCTTTGGCAGAATTGCCAGGTGAACATAAAGTAAAAACTGCCTGAAAAAAGGAAACTAATGCAGCCACCAAACCTAGGTGGTAAGCTGCGATCTATATCCTTTTTCTTTTTGGATTTAGGCTCTAACTCTCCCCTACTCTACTAAGAAAGGTATTTTTTTCCTGTCCATGCTTTAAGAGGCCTCTACCACATTACGAGTGCTCGTATCAGTTATCAGTTCAAGTACGGTAGGTCCGGTTTCTTTATCATGTGTCCTGTACTAATGGAAATTTAGAGAAATGATAGACTGTTGGGGGACATTGTTAACCAGAGCATTAAGCTAGGCCTTTTTTACATGTTGTTACACTTGCTCATTACAGGAATTGGCTGCTATGGAAGAACGAATTTCCAACACCAATGTTGTCTTGACTATGGACAACAACCGAGACCTGGATTTGGATGGAGTCATTGCTGAGGCTAAAGCTCAGTATGAGGAAATTGCAGCCAAGAGCAGAGCAGAGGCCGAAGCCAACTATGCTAGACAAGTAAGTAATCAGCAACGAATAGGTCCATGCCTAAGTAGGGAAATAACAACTGCGCTACACATATTAGGTATCACAGCGCATGCCAGATTAATAGCAATAATTCTAGGGCCATCGTTCATAGATAGCATATAAATATAAGACCTGTAAATGCTTTTTAAAAGTCGCCTTTTGACAATTTCGGGTACCGAAGTTTGAGACTATTTATTGGTATCTATTTACTTGACACAACGCCATAGTTATATATTTTATATTTTACCTGAAGAAACAAGGGTTGATTTACTAAAGGCCAATAGACTGTACATTTTGCAAAGTGAAATTGCACTCTGCCAGTGCAGTTGCTCCAGAGCTTAGCAAATGAGGTAAAGCTTCACTTTGCAAAGAATACCCAATCACATACAGGAAAATAAAAAACGTAATCTTTGCTTAATTGGATGATGGAAGTCAGCAAAGCTTCCGCTCATTTACTAAGCTCTGGAGCAACTGAACTTTGCAAAGTGCACAATTTTTTTGCCTTTAGTAAATCAACCCCACAGTGTGTTTGCATGCACTAAAAGTAATTTTAGTGTATTTTTTACTGAAAAATAAGTGTTTGATAAATGTGTGCTAATATCAAGGGACCTAAAATATTGCAATTACCAACATTTCATTGTCCAGGGTCTCTGCTTTCAGAAAATATTATATTTGGCAGTCTTAACTAATCTTCAGCCCTAAAAGGTGCATGTTAAAGCAGTAGTAAACCGCTGTTTTATTTTTTTTTAACCTGCAAGGTAATGTCATAATGTGCTAGTATGCATCACATACTATCACAATATGTGAAACTTACCTTAGAACAAAGCCCTCCAGCAGTGCTCTGTCACCACTGAAGGTGGTTCCATCTTCACCGGGTCTTCCTTTCGGGTTCGCAGACTCCGGTTGTGTGAGTGGCCAGCCGTGATAACATCACTCCCATGCATGCGCGCAGGAGACGCTATTTACGGCACAGGACTCTGAATGAACAGCACGGGTATGCCGTTTCTTCTCAGCACATGTCCCGGTGAGGGTCACTGGCTGCATGTACAGTAAACATCTTCTAAATGGTGCACATTTAGGAGATAATTACAGTACTTATACAGTACCCGACCGAGATATTGTATAATATCGCGGCTCGGCAGTGGCGACATTGGTCCCCCGCGACCCCCGTCGAGGGAGCCAGCGCCGAGCTCTGTCGCTCCTCCCGCTCGTTGCCCCCAATAGATTCCTATGGATGCGCTGCATGTCGTGGTGGCGGTGAGCACGAAAAGCACAGCCTTGCAGCAGCGATTTCGAGCACGATCCCATTGCGCTGGATATACAAAATCGCAGGTAGGTACTGTAGGTAAGCCTTAATATAAGCTTACCTATAGGTAAAAATCATGCATGGAAGTTTACTCCCAATTTAACATGTGTGCAAAAATGCTGTTTTACTGTTTAATAGGAGTATGTAAAAACTTTATTGTCTATAGTCTGGACACAGTTGCTTTTTAATATCTGTTCAGTCACTGGAAACACAGCATTACATTATTTGTAGTATTTTCTCAGAATAAAATAATCATTCTATTTGTTGGATTGATCATCGACTGCTTTCTTTATAGATCATACTTTCAGCCACCGATATTGTTTTATTATTTTCTATATTACAGTTTTAATACTTATTGTTTACATACCTCCTCAGTTTTCAAAACTTTTAAGTGGAACAAAACCAAAACATTTTTTTTTTCATTTTGGAAGTATTTTTTCCCATGTTCAGATGTTATCAGTGCACCCAAATGGATGATTTCCCATTAAATTCTGCCCAAATGACTACAGGTAGAAAACACAGAAGAAATATGCCCCAAAGGAAAAAAAAACTTACAGAGGCCCTAACCCTCCCCAACTCTACTAAGAAAGATCTTTTTTTCCTGTCCATGTGCCCTCACTTCCTGTATCAGTGTGCGGAGCAGGAAGTTAGGGTGTGATCTGGGTAATGAAACACACAACAATAAAGTCCTGTCAAACACTATAAACTTTTTCCACTCTATCCCAAACAAACAAATGAAAAAGTTTAGGCTGCAGTTCCATTTTATATTTAATTGATGTAGTAGAATAATTTGTGTTGTGACAGGTTAATTG
The DNA here is from genome assembly GCA_029206835.1 of Rana muscosa. Classification (NCBI taxonomy): domain Eukaryota; kingdom Metazoa; phylum Chordata; class Amphibia; order Anura; family Ranidae; genus Rana; species Rana muscosa. The sequence goes on from CM055117.1 coordinate 920,106,992, forward strand.
TACGATCTAAAATACAACATTTGAATTTTTGCTGGTTTGATAAATATTACACAAATACCAAATTATCTCCACATCCCTGACAGTACCAGCAGCTCAAAGACACAGCGGGGCTACATGGGGATAATCTGCGCAATCAGAGGAATGAGATCCAGGATCTGAACAGCATGGTAAAAAGACTACATGGAGAAATCGAATGTGTAAAGAAACAGGTAAGACCTTTCCTACTGTACACAGTATGTTCTCATCTTGGTTCCTGTTACTGAAGATAGGGCCCTTACAGGAGAGGGGCGGTTTTTGGGCATGCACCTATTGTTAGATCTGCCATGTCTGTATTTTATAATTAGGAAATAATTATTTTAATTTTCACATCTCACAAGACTGCTTAATTGAACTTCAGGCAGGTATAAAATATAGTTTAATTTGAAGTGTATTGGTTAAAAATTTGCATAGGAACCTAAATCTGCCTTTGCATCAGTCTCCAGCAATCCCCCCTCAAAGCAGCATTCACATATCTCTGTGGTTTAAAGGCTAAGTTCACTTTTGTTCACATTTTTTTTTTATTCGAGCTTCCCTATGTACCAATATAGCATTAATGTACTTCTTTTGCAAAAATAAAACAGCTTTCCATTTATTCTACCCACGGTTAACTCACTCTCTTCATGACTGTTTAAAAATCCTGCTGCATTACTTCTGCCTTAGTTCCTGAATAGACTTTATGTCATGACACAGGAAGGAGTTAACCAGCTGATCTCATTAACACACACCCTGCATCATCTACCCTCAGCTGATCAACTCCTTCCTGTGTCATGACCCCTAAAGTCTGTTCAGGAAGTAAGACAGAAGTAATGGACCAGGGTTTTTTTTTTTTCAACACACATCAGTGTGCTCCTGCTTCTTCAATGTCTAGGCATAGGTTGCTGTGGTGGGTCTTGGGCTGGATTCTTTTCTATATCTGTAATGTATTTTGCAGATAGCTCCAGGACTTGCCTGTGCTTTCTAACAGGGGACCCTAAGGATCCCTGAATCTCAAGACTGAATGGTTAAATAGGTTAAGCAGCTTACCTTAGGTTTAGAACATTTTTCAACTTAGCACATATGTTTTTTTCTAACAGCTTTAGAGCTACGCTCACTCTTTAATGTATCATTTTATTCCTGCAGATTTGTGCACTAGAGACAGCAATTAATGATGCTGAAGGACGCGGGGATATTGCTTTGAAAGATGCCAAAAATAAATTATGTGAACTGGAAGCTGCTCTGCAGAAAGCCAAAGAAGATCTTGCAGTTCAGCTACGGGACTACCAGGAACTGCTTAATGTAAAAATGGCCCTGGATCTTGAGATTGCGACCTACAGGACTCTTCTGGAGGGTGAAGAAAGCAGGTAGGTGCTATAAAATAAGTGGCCCAGAAAAAAAAGCATCATATATCTAAAAGAAAATGTATCCTGTACTACTTAAGGAAGCTTTATTTGTGTATTATTTACAATATGAGTCTAATTTACTAGTGTCTTTAAAACAGACCTTCCATTAAAGTATATGTAAACCCTCACCTCATAAATCAACCCATTTATTTTAAAATAGAAATAAAAAGGCAAAAGATGTGTTTTTATAAGTGATCACATAACCTCTGATCTCCGCTCCATAAGGATCTTAGAGAGCTGAGGAAGGAGAAGCAGCTGCACACTGATCTTCCCTCTGAAAGGGTGTACAGGGGGGGGGGGGGTGTCAGCACCAGTCCGCTCATTGGAGGAGAGCAGGCTGAGTTCCCCACACAACCAGCAGACTGACTACATTGTGCTCTCAAGACTAGTGTGGTCAGTTTTAATAGGTAAGCAGAGGGACTGGCAGGATCACCAGGTATTTCACACAAAAGAATCAATACAATGAGAACAGGATACTTTTTCATACAAGTACATAATACAGCAGGTATATTACAGAAATATGAAATTCTGGGTTTACATATTCTTTGAGGAAATCTCCTTAAACCAGAGCTCCACTTAAAATCATAAGTTAATCCCATTCTCCTCAGTTCATTGCATAGATGTTGAAATGCCCACAACATTTTTTTTTTACTCCGTAATTACCTTTTAATTTGCAGTTTATGGTCATAGTTCCGGTCTATCACTGCCGCGGTAGTAGGCGTATACACAGCTTTTGCCCTGCGCCCGCACTGTCTCCTGGGAGCTTAGTGTCGGGCTTCCCAAGAGTCAGTGCGGATCGAGAGATCTAGAACCCTGAAGTTTACGGCGCCGCTCGCCGTAAACGCTGGGCATGCACGGGAACAAGCGGTGAATGCTGGGAGCATAGCATTGGACATCAGCTGATTCAAAACACCCAAAATGAGTAGTATTTAATGATTCGGAAAGTGTCTGAATGACTAAAAAAAAAAAAAAAAAAAAAAAAAAGAATGGTGGCCGGACCTCCACTTAATTAATTTCAAATTATAATATGAAGCCATGGATGGTATTTTGCTATGTATTCTTATTCTAAATTTACCTTCAATTTAGGTGAAAGTAAGGGATTGCAGCTCTGTTTCCCCTGTTCGTATGGTCTTCCTATAGCATGCCACCCTGAAAGTGTGCCTTCACCATTTCTCCCTCTTCACTACTTCATCCCTGTACAGTACTGTGCCTCACCTCCACATGCAGTGCCCGCTTGTTTCATCTCTCCTTAATGTGATCCCTTATGTTCTGCGCCTCACCTCCAGCACTCCTGTGCTACTGTTTTTCTCCACCTCCAGCATCCCCTTCATACTTTGGTTTGGGCATTATAGTCTTTGCTCTGATTAAACATTTCTCTGAGCTGCAGTTATAGCTAATGCCAGGGTACTAGGTATAATCCTAAATCCTATCCTTTCAGCCTCAAATCCAATCACTGTCTAAATTTTGCAAACTTCATCTCCATAATATTTCTAAAGTATGCCACTACTTAACCAATGTAACCACCAAGTTACTTCCTTGTCTCTTTTGCCTTGACTATTGCAACTCCCTCCTCATTGGCCTACATCTACACAGGCTATCCGCTATCCCCCTCTTAATTTTATCATGAAAGCTCAATAAATAAATAATTTGCAAAACCTTGTTGTTAATAAAAACCCATTTTATTCATGAATTAGTTCTAGTGGAGACTTTATTGTAATCTATAGTACTAACACTGTTTATTTATTGCAGGATGCATGGCGAAGTTGACAACAACGTTACAATCTGTAAGCTTCACTTTAAAACAAATATATACTCTAAAATCCTTAAAGCCAAACTCCAGGCGCAAACATTTTAATTCATATATTTATTAATAGCCACATTGGATATAAATCCACTAGGTGTGCTCGAAACCCCTTTGTATACCCAGATGTTATCATTTAAAGGTAGTGGTGACATCATCATTGTGCTGCATATAACCTGTGCAGAGAGCAGAGCTGTAGGAGGGATCTTGCTCACTACAGGCTGCCTAAAAGCGGTTCACACCGCATCAGGCAGCTCTCCCATAATGACACCTTCCCTGCTGATGGAAGCACATGTGCTGGCTCTGCAATTATCTTCAAGGAAACAAAGAAATGCTGGATGGCCGCATTCCAATACAACACCTTTAAATCCATTAAAGTCCATATGGTCACAGGAGGTACAGGAACAGAATGTTTGGCGTGTTTCACACCACTTGTAGGCGCTTACTTATAGCTAGTACACTGCAGGCTGCCTCCAAAGTATTATAAGAGGGGGTGGATACAAGACCAGTCACCTTGCAGAAGTAGAGAGAACAGCAGTGATTGGTCTTTTTTGAGGGAAGCTCCTGCACAAAGGCAAAGTTTAATTCCTGATTACTGCACTGATCTTAAATAAATACATAAAGCATGTCAAAATCCAAGTAGAAAATACTCAGTCCTCTTGTATTGAGACAGTATCTGCTTATCCCGGAGTTTAGCTTAAAGCCTAAACTTTTAAAAATGTATTTTTGGATAGAATTTAAAGGGTTAAAACTATTGTTGTGTGTGTATCACTGATGGGAAGTTCCAGTTTCTCTGTGTTTCCTGGTGTCCACTGTCACTGGTGCAGAAAGTAGGATAATCCAAAGTTTTACATTAACAAGAGGGGAAATCTTCCAATGTACACACTTGCTCTCATGATAACTGTTCAGAAAAGGGATTACCCTTATTTTAAAGAGCTTTCCTTTTACTTCCTATTATGTCTACAAGACCTTCTTTCAGATAGTCTTTTTGTCACATGATAAGTGAAACTCCATTATAGCGAGGACAAACCAAGGATCTCCAGTGGGAAGTACCCGTCAGCAGAATCTATATGATAATCTAGGAGGAAATTCCACTCTCCTTGATTTGCTTGCATTTGTTTTTTTAACTACAAATATTGAATCAGGAACCTTTTACCATATTTCCAGTAAAAAAAATGGCTTAAACTTCATTATCTTAAGATGAACTGATGTGAAATATGAACTTTTCATTAACATTTGGCCTAATTTTCCTTTGCAGCTGTCTTTAGCAGTGCTGGAAAGGTGGCCAGTTCTGGTTTGAGCTGTGGAACAGAATCCTGCAGTTTCCCGAGGAGCAGCGCAGCAGGAGGTAGGAATGCAACGTGATCTGCTGTGGCCTTTTCTGCCATTTCAATTTCTGCCACTTTTATCTGTCTGTATTTTTCACTATTTGTATCATAACAGCTGTATATAACAACATCATGAAGGCGAGCCATTACGATGCTTCAGGGTGTGGAACAGGAAAATGCAACACCAACAGCAAAGCAGCTAGTACCACAGGAGGGATTTCAGTACTTGCTTCAACTGCTTTCAGCAAGAAGAACTATTAAGGGAATATAAAAACCTTTAGTAGCAGTACCAATATTTTACACTGAAAGCTATTTTCTTACTGAAAACTACTTTAGGGGGATATTTGTATTTGGTATTGTTTTCTGTTCTTTAGCCTTGGCAAACTAAAGCAACATAATAATCACTTAGATGATTAGCATGTCCTTCATCTTGCACTACATAAAATTACTGTACTGGCATGTACTATATCTTGTAACTGTGTATCTATAATTCAATAAACTGCATGTTAAATTCATTACTTTATTTTTATTTTTTTTATTTAAATACAACTACAGTATGTTAGGTTGTTAAGTGTTCTGGAGATTTTATAGATAGACAATTCCTATCCTCATATTGATTAGTGATTCCCAATTAATAATACCTACTGCAGTAGGGAACAGACACAAAAAAAATACACTCAACATCTTTCCAAAACACCTGTTCTGTTTTATTTGATGCAATTGAAGGCTTTTATACACAGGATTATGTAGGTATCACATTAATATTACAGTTGTACTTTTAAGGTAACAAGGGGCATAACATAGGAAGGCAAATTCTAATCAGGACTCGAAAGAATGCAAACATGTACTGAAAACATTATTAGTGCCATGTGCACAGTGAGTGCAGTGTGCAATACACACAAAATAGAATAAAATAATATACAGAATTTACAAATTTCCTTTACAATATCCCCTCTTTTGATCAATATTTTGATCATTAACTATACCTACTATCACCTTTAACCTGGAACCTCCACACGCTTAGGTGGAGGTAGCCCCGGCCAAAGAGGCAAACTCCATTGTGGAGAATATAATAGCTGAGAATAGCTTTTGGCGATTCGGAACTGTGTCGATTTCACTGACAATTGCGCGGTCGTATAAAAATTGCAAAAAGCGTATATTGATTGGTTTGCGCAAAAGTTATAACGTCTACAAAATAGGGAATAGATTTATGGCATTTTTATTATTTATTTGTTTTTTACTAGTAATGGTGGCGATCTGCGATTTTTATTGGGACTGCGACATTATGACAGACATATCGGACACTTTTGACACATTTTTGGGACCATTGGCATTAATACAGTGATTAGTGCTATAAAAATGCACTGATTATTGTGTAAATGTCACTGGCAGGGAAGGAGTTAACACTAGGGGGCGATCAATGGGTTAACTGTGTTACCTAATGTGTGTTATAACTGTAGGAGGATGGGACTCACTATAGAAGATGACAGATCGTGGTTCCGAGCTTGTAGGAACTTACGATCTGCCTCTCCTCTCAGAACAGGGATGTGTGTGTGTATACACACACACACACATCCCTGTTCTTCCTCTTGTGCCCGCGATTGCTCGTGGCCAGCGGTCATCCCAACCGCTGGTCACGAGCATCGGCACCCCCGCTGTGCGCATGTGCGCCTGCTATCCCGCTTAAAGGGACCGACGTACAGCTACGACGGTCCGTGGGAAGGAGCCGACCTGTCGCAGTATAATGGTGGCAGTTGGTCGGCAAGCGGTTAATTGTGGACATGCTGACTTATTAGCATAGTTAAACACAGACAGTTCGACATAAAATGGAAGACGTATAAAATACAATATGACTTCAAGATGGCTGAACTACTTTTCAAATCACTTGAAAGTGCACTTGGTAGTGCCTTCGCTGTAAATCTGAAGGGAAGATTTGAAATCAGGGAAAGCTCTGCTGATTTTATCATCCAATTATGTACAAGCAAAAATGTTTTTTTTTTTTTTTTTCCTTGCATGTCCACCTCGGATCTACAGCGACTGCACTTCCAATTGCACTACCAAGTGCACTTGCAGTGCAAAGTGGATTTGCCTTTAGTAAATAAACCCCAGTATCGCATAAAAGTGAGTACACCAGTCACATTTTTGTAAATATTTTATTACCATATTTATCGGCGTATAACACGCACCCCAATTTTAGGAGAGAAGTTTAAGGAAAAAAACGTATCTAGCGATACCTTCAATTAAGAAGGCCGCAAGTTTAGTTTGGGCCCTGAAAGCAGCTCCGCCAACCCCCGGCAATGTACTCGACCCCCTACTGGCACAGTTAGTATTGGCAGCAGTATATCTATTCTTATACTGTATGAGTAAACCCAGACACCAAGACAATAATAGTAAAAGGTATAAGATTTACTTAAGCTTTTGATAAGAAAAGGGTTTAACAGTAGTAACAGTTCACAGGATAATAAATTCGCAGAGCCCTGCAGATTAACACATTATGCATAAAGAATGAACAGTAAAAGGTGCGCCACCTGGGCGACCGTTAACTAGGCGTCCTATGACGCAGTAACCAAATAAACAAACTAACCGACCAGGCCTGGCTCAGATATCTATAACTTAGTCTATAGGGGATGATGGTTGTTTTTCTTCACCGGCAGGTCTTTAACGGTGGTGCACATTAACAGAGTATGATTTGTAATCCAGTGAGAAAGATAAAGATGGGGTAAACACTGTACTATATAAAGTGTTAGTTCCGCTCCTTTGAGGTCCTCTAATGAGAGTATCAAGAACAACTTGTGGGCCACGGCAGTCTATAGGCCTACTAGCAACGACAGTATATGGTTTAGGCATACGCCCTCTCACCCGCCCGGACAGGGTCCCAGTCCAGGGAACTTCCACCGACTGTGTCACACACACACACAGTGTCTCCAACGATCGGGTCCTCGATCAGGTCCAGGCTGTAGACAAACGAGGTCCGGAGCCACCCAGGCTCGCAGTGGGGTGGAAGGCTCTTTGGTGCTGCGCAAGGTCTCAGGCTTCAGGCCTTGCACTCCGACACATCCGCACAGGAGGATCAGTCTCTGAAGTCTCGTGTCCCAAAGAGGCCGAGCGCAGCCGCGCCTCCTCCTTATATAACCCCTCCCATGAGTCTCTGCGGTGAACACTGCCGAATGGGTTTCTGGGTGATGTAGTCTCCGGGAAGTAAAAGGGGAACACCCCACTACACACTCCCCCCACTTGAACTCTTTGGTCCCCAAAGATAAACCTTAACAAAGACTATGTACAACTTTAGACAATTCTGCGAACGATGTTGGCATAGGGAATTCCCACCAAAACTGAGGGGTAGAATTCCCTTGCCCACAGGTCACATTATCATGGGTGGCCTGCCTAACTGTGCCAGAGAGTGAGCTGGGGTTGCCCTCCACCAAATGGACAGTGGAGGGATCTGGATTCTCAGCATTTCTCCTAGCAGTAACTACAGAGTCCTCCGAGCTATTCCCCATTTGTGGGTAGGTCAGCCTCTTAGGAGGCCGGATGACTCTTTGAGCCCTTTGCTCTCTTGGGACTTCTGGCTCTGGCGCCACAGGCTCCTCTTCCTCTGAGTAACTATCACGGGCATCTTCCCAGTGAGCTGATGAAGGACTAGATGGGATGAACTCTGTGGCCTCTGGGTTCAGTGTTCCATCTGGAGTGTCTTCAGTAGTTGGAAGATCTATAGTGGAAGTTCCTGGAGTTGGGGAAGGCCACAACCAATCAAGTTCTCTTTCTTCATCTTCACTAAGTTGAGAGGCCTCTCCATCTTCAGCTCGGGAGGTCTGCGACCAAGTGTTTGGCCTGGGAGTATCCAGAATAGAGACCGGTTCAGGAGAATCTCTCACGGGAGGTATCCTGACTGCCTCAGCAAGTGGGAGCAGGTGGTTTCGATGCCACATCTTCAGTGGGCCTACCCTCCCTCCTGGCTTCAACTTGTAGACAGGTAGGCCCGGCGACATCCTACAGATGACATAGGGTTCAGATCTCCATCTGTCCGCAAGTTTGTGCTTCCCAGGGACCCCCAGATTGTGTAACAGTACTCTATCCCCGGGCTGTAGGTCTTGTATCCGGACCTTTAAGTCGAAGTTTCTTTTGTTCCGAGCTCCTCTTTGATCTGAGGCCGCTTGAGCTTGTTCATAGGCCACTTTCAGGCTGTGTCTGAGCCTGTCCACATATCCTTTGTGGGATGTGGCTGAGGAATGGTCCAGAGAGGTGCCAAAGGCCAAGTCCACAGGCAGTCTCGCCTCTCTCCCAAACATGAGTCGATAGGGGGAGTAGCCTGTAGCATCACTAGTAGTGCAGTTGTAAGCATGTACTATTGCTGCTATGTGTTTGCTCCAATGTTGCTTCTTCTCACTTTCCAGAGTCCCCAACATGTTGAGCAAGGTTCGGTTAAACCTCTCCGGCTGAGCATCTCCCTGTGGGTGGTAAGGGGTAGTTCGAGTCTTCTTGATTCCCAACGAATCCAGGAGTTTCCGGATCAGTCGACTCTCAAAGTCCCTTCCTTGATCTGAATGAAGTCGTTGGGGCAGCCCATAATGGACAAAATACTTCTCCATAAGTATCTTGGCTACTGTGGAAGCCTTCTGGTCTTTGGTTGGGAAAGCTTGGGCATACCGGGTGAAATGATCGGTTATCACCAGAACATTTCCTAGTCCACTCAGATCGGGTTCAAGGCAGAGGAAATCAATGCATACCAGATCCATTGGGCCTTGACTTTGTATATGGCCCATTGGGGCAGCTTGATGAGGTAAAGTCGTCCTCTGGATGCAACGTGCACATGAGTGGCAGTACTCTTCTACCTCTGCCCTCATGCAGGGCCAATAGAACCGACTTCTAACAAGTTGAAAGGTCCTTTCAGCCCCTAGGTGACCATGATTGTCATGCAGGGCAATCAGAACAGTCTCTCGATGTTTCTCTGGGAGGAACAGTTGCCATTTATCTTCTGAGTCATCAGAGGGGCCCCTTCGGTAGACCACTCCCTGATGCACCTGCAACCTGTCCCACTCTTTCCTCAACAGGCGGGCTTCTTTTGAGGAGTGACTCAGGAGCTTGTTTGGATCCTGATTCTCCAGAGCTTCCAGAACCAATTTCCCCATTGGATCTTCTAACTGGTCACTTCTCAGTTCCTTCTTGGACAACTTTGGCAGATAGTCTTCTCCCAGCTGAGTTACTCCACAGTATTGTTTAGGGACTCCTACCATGGTAACTCCTATCTCTTCCGCCCTTGAGCCCCCTCTGGCTTGCAATTCAGCCCCTTGACAAAGGGCCCGCACCCATCAGGTGCTACTTGAGTCCAGTCTTCCATGTCACAGTTGGGACCATGGGATCTCCTGGACAGAGCGTCTGCATCTCGATTCCCAATCCCTGGCCTGTACTTTAGGCTGAAATTGAATCCAGACAATGCGGCCAGCCACCTGTGTCCAGTGGCGTCCAGTTTTGCTGTAGTGAATAAGTAGGTCAGGGGGTTGTTGTCGGTCTTCACAATGAACTCCACCCCATACAGGTAGTCTTTGAGCTTGTCTACTACCGCCCACTTAAGGGCCAAGAACTCCAGTTTATGAGTGGGGTCGTTTTTCTCAGAGGGGGTCAGGCTCCTGCTCACGTAGGCAACGGGCCGCAGTTGCCCTGCGTGTTCTTGATAAAGCACTCCCCCCGGACCGTCATGACTAGCATCTACGTGTAGTTCATAGGGTTTGGTTGGGTCTGCATAGGCCAAGACTGGAGCAGTGGTTAGGCTCTTCTTCAATGCCTGGAAGGCCTCTTCACATTTCCGGTTCCACTGATCTTGGACTGACTCTCCCGGCTTCCGGGGTCCTGAGTCGTCCTCTTCTCCCTCAGTCTTGAGCAGTTCATTCAATGGTCTAGCAATTCGGGCAAATCCTTCCACAAACCTCCTGTAATAGGAGCAGAACCCCAAGAAGGACCGGAGTTCTGTTACTGTGGTGGGTCGTGGCCAGGAGGTAACTGCCTCCAGTTTCTCAGGGTCTGTGGCCACCCCTTCTTCAGACACTATGTGTCCCAGATAATTCACAGAAGATTGGTAGAACCGACACTTCTCAGGCGAAAGCTTGAGTCCCTCCTCACTGAGTCTCCTCAAGACTTTTTCCAGCCTCTCCTCGTGTTCCTCCAGGGTTCTTCCAAAGACAATGACATCGTCCAGGTATACAAGGACTTCAATAAGGTTCATGTCCCCTACAGTCTTTTCCATGAGAAGTTGGAAAGTAGCTGGGGCTCTAGACAGACCTTGGGGCATCCGGTCGAATTCAAAGAATCCCACTGGGGTTATGAATGCTGTCTTCTCCTTGTCTTCTGGGTGCATAGGGATCTGATAGTATCCACTCTTGAGATCCATAACGCTGAACCACTTGGCTCCAGATAAGCTCTGCAAGGCATCCTCTATCCTCGGAGTGGTGTACTGGTCGGGTATGGTTCTACGGTTAAGGGTCCTGTAATCGATACAGAGCCTCAACGATCCATTCTTCTTCCTGACCACCACTATCAGTGAGGCATAAGGGCTTCTGGATTCCCGTATCACACCGGTCCTTTTCAATTCTGCAAGTTGTTCCCTTAGATCCTCCAGATCTGCTAGTGGGACCCGCCTGACCCTCTCCCTGAAGGGCTTATCTTCTTGGAGGCGGATCTGATGGGTGGCACTCCTTGCACACCCCACATCGAACTCATCCCTGGAGAAGATCTTCTCCCATCTGGTCAACTGGGCCTTGGCTCTCTCCTTCCAAGCCCTGGGCAGGTTCGGGTTTTCCATGGATAGCTTCTCCCAAGCATCTCCTCCTTCGCCCGCCCCCTTTACTTCCGACAAGTTGACCGGGGCAGCAGGGCTCACCTGGCCCAGCAGCATTCTGGCTGGGATTTCCATGGGTCCATCTGTATTGTTCCTAACACTCACTGGAACTCTACAACGGGCCTTCTTCAGGGCCTTCAGCGGAATCACTTCTGGTATCACTTCCAGGCCGGGAAACTCTTCCCTTGGGTCAGACTCCAACATGACAAAGGGTCCAGGCTGCTCCCAAGTAAGCTTCACAGTGGCTCTGAGACAGGTTACTTCACCGGGCTGCAACACCACCCCTTCTCTTCCAAGTCTCCACACCTTCCCTATCCCCTCTCCAGGGGTCTTCTGCTCTAGGACCAGACGTTGATAAGCCATCTTCAGCATGGGGTGAATCTTGGTGGCCGCTGACCCCTTCTCTTTCACTAGAGGGGTCAGAAGTCTTCGGACCAGGTCCGTGTTTGTTCCTATTATAAGGGAACTCTTGTTGGCTCCTGGCGGCCGAGGGCATACAACCGCCAGAGTATCAAACACTTCAGCTTTTCCAGCCACGGATGGGTCAAAGATCATCCTGACAGGCAAATAGCCATCGTAGGGGAAATTCTGGGTCCCAATCCCACATATCTCTAGTCCTTCTATCTTCTGGATGGGCAGGTGACTCAAGTGCTTCTCGTAGAAATCTCGGTATAACAGGGTCACTTGTGCCCCAGTATCCAAGATGGCTCTGGTGTAGATTCCCTCCACTTGAATGTGCACTATGGGAGATGGGCCTACTAGCCTCTCCGGATATGGCCCAGCAGGGATCGCCTTCTTCTGGCCCTTTCCCTTCGGACTCTCTCCCATCCAGTTCCCTTTGGACTTTAATCTTTCTTGAGCCTGGTATGCATTAATTTCCCTCCTCTCAATGGGTGTACAGACCCGCTGAGGAATATTATTGATTTTCCTAGGTGTGCACCCCCTCTGGGGAGCACTGTGCCTCTTCTGAGGGGTCTTGCCCCCTTTCTCTGGAGTGTATCTTTGTTGAGGAATGATGTATTTCTTCTGAGGCGTTTTATCTCTTCTTTCTTTCTGCTTCGCTTTCAGCTTGGGGCTCACTGAAGGTGATGGGCACCCGGTTGACTCCTTCACCGGGGCCCTCTGGAGTTTCCCGCCGGCTTGCGGTTGTCCAGCTTCTTCTTCTTGGGACTGGAACAAGTAGCCGCAACATGGCCAATTCCTCCACAGTTAAAGCAGACTATATCTCCCCATTCTTGTAAAGATGCGGGTGCCGAAGCAATTGGGAATAGTTCCTTCCGTGGTACCTCTCTCTTGGGACCCTCTGTGTCTTTCGCCATCAGAGAGGTCAACATTTCTAACACCTTGGACATTTGTGCTTTTAAAGCGTCTACCTCTGAGTCTCTTTCAGTAGTCATCACTGGGTTGACTAGCACCTGTGCGGGGACAACATTTGCCTTAATCATTTGCTGGTCCTGTTGTAGCGCCTCCTCATCTCTGATGATTTTTATCAAATCAGCATAAGTCAGCAACGTTCCTCCTCCCGAGGTTTTTAGGTGCAACCAGACTGGATCCGAGCGTAATTCTCCCTTTAAGACTTGCTTCATTCTTGCCACATCTGCATCTTGGAGCTTCATTCCCTTCTTCAAAACAATCTTGCACAGCAACCTGTTTAGTCTCCTAACATATTCTGACAGTTTTTCCCTTGGTTGTTGGAAAGTATGTTCAAATTCGTAGGCCATCTCTGTCACCTTTTCCAATTGACCAAACTCCTCCTGTAGCATAGCTAGACAGTCTTGAGCCGTGCATTCGGCATTCCCAAACCGAAAACTTTTCACTGCTTCTGCTGCTGCGCCTTTCAGGCTTTCTATCACTCGTTGCCTCTTCTGCGCTTCAGGCACCTCCCATGCCTCTACTGCCTGCAATGCCTGCTCCACCCAGGTATCAAAATCTTCTTCCCCTGCAGGGACAGGGAGCTTCCCTGAGAATGTCTTCAATCTCCGGTAGCTAGTTTCTACATGCACTGTGTTTGTCTTCTGACATTTGATTAGCAGATCTCCTATCGCCTTTATCAATTCTGGTGACATAGCAGTGGCAGGTGCGGGTGTCGCCGGGGGCGTCACCCTGTCTCCCTTTACTGGTGAGGCGCGGGCCACAGCCTGCGGTGATCCCATCGGTGATAGTTCCTTCTTTATAGTTAAAGCAGGCGCCACCCTATAGGTTCTATTATCTGGCGTCTTTACACACTTGTGCCTGCACGCCTCTGGTATCCCGTCTCCGTATTCCACTAGTGCATACTGATATGAAGTATCCGGGTCTGCCTTTATATCTATCACCCATGGTGTGTGATCTGGGGACACTGACTTCATCAACTCCTCTACCGTCTCAATCTTACATTCCTCCCTTGGGAGGCTGATGACTATTGAATTGTTTGGCTCTGCCCTTACGGCTTTGCACCACTCTTCTATCGCTTGTGGATCCATGGGGTCCATGCTGGCACTTCTGGCGTTCACCTGCTGTATCAGGATCCCGGACCCGAGCCCCCACGTGTAGAGTTGAGCGGACACCTGGATGTTCGGGTTCGACGGGTTCGGCTGAACTTCGGAAAAAAGTTCGGGTTCGGGACCGAACTTTAACCCGAACCCAGACCCGAACCCGAACCCCATTGAAGTCAATGGGGACCCGGACTTCTGAAGGACTAAAAAGGCTCTAAAAAGGTAATGGAAAGGGCTAGAGGGCTGCAAATGGCAGCAAAATGTTGTTAAGAGCATGGCAAGTGCTCTGCAAACAAATGTGGATAGGGAAATAACTTAAAATAACATAAAAAAAATAAAACACAGAACTGCAGAAAATGCTATTCCAAAAAAATTTTGTTTTTTTAGTATAGCACAGTAGGAGAAAACTATATAGAAATTGTTTATTTCACACACCTCAAAATATGTATAACACACTTCAAACTTTTTTTGGTGCCACTAAACTGCGTTTTTTGGAAGAGCAGAACACACCCACAGTACTAAACCGCTGAATCGCACAGCTACAGAACTGCAGAAAATGCTATTCAAAAAAAATGTTGTTTTTTTAGTATAGCAACGTAGGAGAAAACTATAAAGAAATTGTTTATTTCAAACACCTCAAAATATGTATAACACACTGCAAACTTTTTTTTGTGCCACTAAACGGCGTTTTTTGGAAGAGCAGAACACACCCACAGTACGTAACCGCTGAATCGCACAGCTACAGAACTGCAGAAAATGCTATTCAAAAAAAATGTTGTTTTTTTAGTATAGCACAGTAGGAGAAAACTATATAGAAATTGTTTATTTCACACACCTCAAAATATGTATAACACACTGCAAACTTTTTTTGGTGCCACTAAACTGCGTTTTTTGCAAGCGTACATTAAAGTGCAAATTTTTTTTATTTTTTTTTGCCCTAAACGGGTCTTTTTTTGCCCTATGGGTCTTTTGGAAAAGAGAACAATAAAGTGCCTTTTTTTTCCCCTAAAAGTTAGATTTTCTCTGACACTGGGCTCATGGCAGTGTAAAAAGACTGCACTGCAACACAAATAGATAGACCTATGCAGATCGCTGATTTTAATCTCTGAATCTGGACTCCTATATAATAAATCTCTCTCCCTGAAAGCACCAACACAGGAACCTGGCCCTACACTACACTATCTCTCTATCTTTTCCCTCAGATTGTAGAATCAGGACTACCTCATCTATTTTTCTATCTCTCCCTAAAAGCAGCAGCAGCAGACTAGATCCTCTCCCTATCTATTCTGAAGCAGAGTGTCATGTGTGCTGTGTGCCTCTAGCTTATATAGAAGCTGGGTCACATGTTGCACTGACCAATCACAGCCATGCCATTAGTAGGCATGGCTATGATGGCTTCTAAGGGCACACCAGCTAATCAAAAGGTGATTGGCTGGCCCCTGAAGCATTTCTAAATGCATTATTAGATTGCCGAACCCGAACCCGGACTTTTTGGCAAAGTCCGGGTTCGGGTTCGGGTTCGGGAAAAAGCTAAAGTTCGGTACGGACCCGAACTTTACAGTTCGGGTTCGCTCAACACTACCCACGTGTAGCGATACCTTCAATTAAGAAGGCCGCAAGTTTAGTTTGGGCCCTGAAAGCAGCTCCGCCAACCCCTGGCAATGTACTCGACCCCCTACTGGCACAGTTAGTATTGGCAGCAGTATATCTATTCTTATACTGTATGAGTAAACCCAGACACCAAGACAATAATAGTAAAAGGTATAAGATTTACTTAAGCTTTTGATAAGAAACGGGTTTAACAGTAGTAACAGTTCACAGGATAATAAATTTGCAGAGCCCTGCAGATTAACACACTATGCATATAGAATGAACAGTAAAAGGTGCGCCACCTGGGCGACCGTTAACTAGGCGTCCTATGACGCAGTAACCAAATAAACTAACTAACCGACCAGGCCTGGCTCAGATATCTATACCTTAGTCCATAGGGGATGATGGTTGTTTTTCTTCACCGGCAGGTCTTTAACGGTGGTGCACATTAACAGAGTATGATTTGTAATCCAGTGAGAAAGATAAAGATGGGGTAAACACTGTACTATATAAAGTGTTAGTTCCGCTCCTTTGAGGTCCTCTAATGAGAGTATCAAGAACAACTTGTGGGCCATGGCAGTCTATAGGCCTACTAGCAACGACAGTATATGGTTTAGGCATACGCCCTCTCACCCGCCCTGACAGGGTCCCAGTCCGGGGAACTTCCACTGACTGTGTCACACACACACACAGTGTCTCCAACGATCGGGTCCTCGATCAGGTCCAGGCTGTAGACAAACGAGGTCCGGAGCCACCCAGGCTCGCAGTGGGGTGGAAGGCTCTTTGGTGCTGCGCAAGGTCTCAGGCTTCAGGCCTTGCACTCCGACACATCCGCACAGGAGGATCAGTCTCGTGTCCCAAAGAGGCCGAGCGCAGCCGCGCCTCCTCCTTATATAACCCCTCCCATGAGTCTCTGCGGTGAACACTGCCGAATGGGTTTCTGGGTGATGTAGTCTCCGGGAAGTAAAAGGGGAACACCCCGCTACACTTACATTTTCAATAAAGAACTTTGAAGCAAAATTAGGGTCACAGCTCATCAATGCACCCTGCTCAGTGCCCATTTGCAGCCTATAAATGTACCAAAAAGGCAGCCTGTTCAGTGCCCATCTGCAGCCTATAAATGTGCCAAAAATGCAGCCTGTTCAGTGCCCATCTGCAGACTATAAATGTACCAAAAATGCGGCCTGTTCAGTTCCCATCTGCAGTCTCACCTTTCCCATCATAGCAGCCTCGCCAGTGTCAGATTATCCCTGCTGTCTCCGAGGGAAGTGAGCGCAGCCTAATTTACACAGAGCCGCGATCTCCTGTGTACCCGACGCTCTGTCTCTCACAGCCACGCCTCCTGGCCCTGCTCATATGATAGACAGTACAGTGGCCCAATGCTGGGCAAGGAGGCATGGCTGTTCGAGAAAGAGTGCTGGGTGCACAGGAGATCACGGCTATTTGTAATTCAGCGGTGCTCGCTCCTCTTCCCTCAGACAGCAGGGATCGGCGTATAACACGCACCCACGATTTTCCCCTGATTTTTTTTTTCTTTTACTGAACGTTTTTATTGAAAACGACAAAAGGTTGCAGTACAAAAAATAATAAGGCAGTCTGTTATCAAAAAATATGATACAATGGTGTGTGAATATACAGCATAAAGAGAAGTTTGCACCAAAGGACATGCATCATTCAAATCATATTCATTTGAACAACTGCAGGGGTAGGCATTATAAACTACAGGTTTAACATCAAACTAAGAAAATGAAAAAACAAAGAAAAGTGTGAGATTTCCAGTGAAGAGCCACTGTCCAATGCAAAGCAATGCAAAAAGTATGAAGTAACTTCATTAAGTGCTTTGGGGTATCAGGGATTTTTTCAAATAATAGACAGTGAGTGTGTGTCTATTATGCGCCTCCCCACCAACTTATCCATCAGGTCCAGGGTCTTCCGCCATGTAGGCTGCAGTACCTCACATTCCCAGAACAGGTGCAGAAAGGAACCCGGAGGAGGACAGCCACAGAAACATAGGGAAGAATTTTGAGGGAAAATCCTGCTCATTCTCTGGGGGTATAGTACCAGCGGATAAAAAGTTTAATAGCAGTCTCTCTGACAGTGATGGAAATAGTGCATTTACGTAAGTTCTGCCAATTAGTCTCCCAATCCCTATGGTCATATTCAAGGTTCATTTCCTGTTCCCATTGAGTCATATGTCCAAGCGTGAAGCCCCCCCCCACCTCCATAGATTTGTATAATACTGAAACTAAACCTTTTTGTCTGGGAAAAGAGCTACAGAGGGTTTCAAAAGCAGAGTTAGAGTCCGAGGGGGTTGTCGCATAGTGTGTCTGAAAAAATTGGCGGATCTGCAAATATCTGTAATATTCCCCCTCGGGGATATCTCTTTGGGCCTGAAGTAGGGTAAAAGAGACAAACTTGTCTCCCTGAAAGAAATCCGCCAGAGATGTCAGACCACTACTAGTCCACCACCAAAAACTGCCTGGGGCCTCAAAAGCTGCAGGAAACCTAGGATCACCCAAAAAAGAGGCCCCAGGGGGAACTCAGATTTGAGAGCTAACCAAGACTTAAACCTATCCCATAGTTTTAATCCATGGGCCACAACCAAGTTCCTCCCCATCAGGTCAGAAGCATAAGATCTGGAGGACCACAACAACCCAGGCAGGTGGAACGGCAAAATAGAGTCTAGTTCAAAGTTGACCCAAGGAACCTTCGAGTTTCGAATGTTCCACTGAGCCTGTTGTGAGAATCTACTGGCCAAATAGTATAGCCAGATCTGAGGAACCCCCAAACCACCAGACCTGTATGGCCGATAAAGTACCTCTCTGGAGAACCTAGGGGGCCTGGAGTTCCAGATAAATTTATTAAGGTGGGCCTGCAACTTAAGAAGATAGGACTTAGAGATCATAAGTGGTAAAGCCCTAAATAGGTAGAGGAGGTAGAGGAGCTTAGGCAAGATTGTCATCTTGATTGCCGTGATCTGTCCCAAGAATGAGATTCTATAGGGAGCCCACGTCTTGAGTACGTGTTTCAAATGAACAATCGGGGGGGGGGGTTTGATATTGAATAGTCCAGCATAATCCCCTGAGTGCTTTACTCCTAAATAGGAAAGACTGGACTTAGCCCATGTAAAAGGGAAAGATCGTTTAAGATTCTCCATTTCGGAAGGGGGGAAGCCCACAGGGAGAGCCACTGATTTGACCGTATTGACCGAAAGGCCAGAGACCTCTACAAATGTATCTAGAGTGCTAAGGAGGTTTGGTAGGGTGATCAGAGGGTTAGTGAGTAGGGATGAGCTTTATGTTCGAGTCGAACATGAGTTTGACTCGAACATTGGCTGTTCGCCCGTTCTGCGAACAGCGAACAATTTGGGGTGTTCGCAGCAAATTCGAAAAGCCGTGGAACACCGTTAAAAGTCTATGGGAGAAAACAAAAGTGCTAATTTTAAAGGCCTATATGCAAGTTATTGTCATAAAAAGTGTTTGGGGACCCGGGTCCTGCCCCAGGGGACATGTATCAATGCAAAACAAAGTTTTAAAAACGGCCGTTTTTTCGAGAGCAGTGATTTTAATAATGCTTAAAGTGAAACAATAAAAGTGAAATATTCCTTTAAATTTTGTACCTGGGGGGTGTCTAAATTATGCCTGTAAAGTCGCTCATGTTTCCCGTGTTTAGAATTGTCCCTGCACATAATGTAATTTCTGAAGGAAAAAAAGTCATTTAAAACCACTAGCGGCTATAATGAATTGATGGCTTCTCGGCAATACAGATCATTGAAAAAAACGGCAGGGTTCCCCCCCACAGTCCATTACCAGGCCCTTTGGGTCTGGTATAAATATTAAGGGGAACCCGAACCAAAATTAAAAAAAAATGGCTTGGGGTCCCCCCAAAAATTCATACCAGATCCTTATCCGAGCATGCAACCTGGCAGGCCACAGGAAAAGAGAGGGACGAGAGAGCGCCCCCCCTCCTGAACCGTGCCAGGCCACATGCCCTCAACATGGGGAGGCTGTCCCCATGTTGATGAGGACAAGGGCCTCACCCCCACAACCCTTGCCCGGTGGTTGTGGGGGTCTGCGAGCGGGGGGCTTATCGAAATCTGGAAGCCCCCTTTAACAAAGGGGAACTCCAGATCCCGGCGCCCCCATGTGAATTGGTAACAGGGTACATTGTACCCCTGCCATTTCATGAAGAAAGTGTAAAAATTTGTAAAAAACACACATGTCCTTTATTTAAAAAATAAAAATAAAAAATACATTTTCCAGCGATGTAATCCCGTCGGCGTCAAGGGGGTTTCGTTCCTGCTGGATAGGGGAGACTGCAGCGTCACTCGAGAATGGATCATCATTGGATATCGACGGGATTACATCCCTGGAATTTATTTATTTATTTATTTTATTCTTAAATAAAGGATTTGTCCAACTGTGTCTGTGTGTTTTTTACAAATTTGTACACTTTCTTTGTGAAATGGTAGGGGTACAATGTACCCCGTTACCAATTCACATAGGGGGGGCCGGGATCTGGAGTTCCCCTTTGTTAAAGGGGGCTTCCGGATTTCGATAAACCCCCTGCCCACAGACCCCCACAACCACCAGGCAAGGGTTGTGGGGATGAGGCCCTTGTCCTCATCAACATGGGGACAGCCTCCATGTTCCGACTACATAAAATAGATGGAATGCGCTTACCAGAACCAGTGGATCTACCTGTCAGCGACAGCAGATCATGCAGTCATGGGAAATCCCAAAACGAATCGTCTCAACTTGTCTGGCAACTCTGAGTAGTTAGGACCATGAACTTGACTGTTGGGACCCGACAGTCCTCGGCTGAAGCCTTGGATGGATGGTATCCTGGATAGGTGGAACAGACCAGAGCTCGCAGGGTGTCCACCCTGTTTCCAACGAGTGCTGAGATGATTTGGGATGGGAAAAACCCCAGAAGGGGTGGATAGGCACGATGAAACGGCTCCAAAAACTCTCTCTTCACCATACCGGGACTGGTGGAATGTCTGCTGAAACCATCAGGAAGAAAAGGTCATTCAACTGCAAGTTGAAAATTATATCGCCTCCTGTCTCCTCTCACCATGTTCCTGCTGTCTAAAGCTGCTTGAGATGGTTCTGCTTGTGGAATCCCCAGAAGCTGAGAATAATAATTGAATTTTTTTTTCAGAACCTCTTGAGGGTGAGAGGTTAGCGTCTATATAGAAACTTTATATACATGTGGAGGGCGAATTGACTGGTTCAGCTTTCTGGCAAACACAGTAGAAGCTGCATTACTATGTAACAAAAACCGGGCTTTCGAATATCTCAGGGCCTTCTCAACCTTCTCTGCGCAAACTTAATATCAAAAGATACATGTTAGGGACTACACCCAGAGTTGAGGTGGGACATACCAATTTTGTTCATTCTGGATTGGCAAATGCATCCCTTTTTAACCCTCCGCGGGCCCTTGCACCATCCCTAAGAGTTTTTAGGGATGTGCTCATCAGGGATTTAGACGCCTTACAAGTCAAAAAGGCCAGAATGAACAAAGTATTACAGGATGGGGTTGATGGGGTTGATTCCCTGTGCAATAATAAAAATTTGGTCATTAGACCTGCTGACAGGGGGGGGGGGGATAGTAGTCTTGGATAGGGCAGATTATATGACTGAAATGCTAAAGATCGTTCACGATCCTAATACATACACTGTACTATCAGCTGACCCTAAAGCCAGGTACACTAGGGACTTGGAATGTCTGGTCAACAGGGGCTTCTATGAGGGGATCCTTACTCCAAGGGAAAAGTTATATTTGATCCCTAGAGCTCCTCGTACCCTCACGATATACTACCTCCCCAAATTGCACAAGGATCCAATCTGCCCCCCGGGCCATCCCATAGTTAGTGGGATCGACTCTGTCACGTCCCGGGTGGGCAGATATATCGATTTTTATTTGCAACCACTGGTACGGAAGATGCCTTCCTTTGTGAAAGATTCCAGGCACGTCATCAATTTGTTGTCTGGGATTACTCCAAGGAAGGAAATCTGGATGGTGACTGTGGATGTGGCATCCCTTTACATCATTATCCCCCACCATTTAGGCTTTGAGGCAGTTCAGTAGTTCCTCGAGAGAGATTCTGGGCTTCCACCCAAACAGGTGGACTTTATCATGTCGCTTTTGCGATTCGCTGCATCCTCAAACTACTTCTGGTTTAACCAGAGGTTTTATCGACAGGATACAGGTGTCGCGATGGGGGCTAAATATGCCCCCAGTTTGGCCAACCTGTTTATGGCCAAATGGGAGGAGGATGTCATCTATGGTGATAATGTGCCACAATTGGCTTTTTGGGCTAGGTACATTGATGACATCCTCCTCCTGTGGGATGGCCATCATCAGGATCTCGTCGTATTCATGGACGCCCTCAATTCCAACCAGAGAGGGATTGTCCTCCAATACGAGGCCAACCAGGTCAGTGTACACTATTTGGATCTAAAAATTGAGATTGGCAATGACTCCTTTGTAACGTCAACCTTTTTCAAGGAGACGGACAGGAACTCCTTTATCCCGATGGGGAGTTGCCACCATGAGCCTTGATTGAAAGGGGTCCCTAATGCCCCATACACACAATCGTTTTTCATGCCGTTAAAAATGCCATTTTAAAAAATGGCCATTAAAAATGATCGTGTGTAGGCTCCAGAGCATTTTTAACGACGTGAAAAACGCCCATTAAAAATTCCGGACATGCTCTCTTTTTTCACGTCGTTTTTCATGTCGTTTTTTTTAACGACGTGAAAAACGATAGTGTGTATGCTTTCACGACGTGAAAAAAAACGCGCATGCTCAGAATCAAGTATGAGACGGGAGCGCTCGTTCTGGTAAAACTAGCGTTCGTAATGGAGATAGCACATTCATTACACAGTAACGGACTGAAAAGCGCAAATCGTCGCTCAACAAACTTTACTAACATGAAGGGTGGCGCCATTCGAACGGAACTTCCCCTTTATAGTGCCGTCGTACGTGTTGAACGTCACTGCGCTTTGCTTGATCGTTTTTTTTAATGATGGTGTGTATGCAAGGCAGGCTTGAGAGGAAACATGAAAAAAAACGAGGAGAAAAACGTCGGTTTAAAAAATGACAGTAAAAACGATCGTGTGTACGGGGCATAAGAGTCAGTACCTTAGATTGAGGAGAAACTGTTCTGATCCTGACCCTCAGAGATTCCTGTCGCAGGCTGAGGTCCTGACTCAGAGATTCTTGGAGAAGGGGTATAAAAGGGACTTTCTACAGGAAGTATTAGAGGGAGTCAAAACTATTGGGAGAGAGTCCTTACTGATAGATAAAGTTGTGCACGATAACGTTCGAGATTCTATGGGTGTTCCCTTTATCACTTCCTATTCCCTACAACATAGGACCATCAAGGCCCTTATTAATAAACATCGGCACATAGCCACTAATGATGCCATTTTGAAGGAGGTTCAACCCGAAAGGCCGAAAATCATTTTTCGGGGTGTACCCAATTTAAGGAACCAATTAGCCCCTAAAGTTCTGGATCCACCCACCAAACCCCATACCTTTTTTGATCAGCTCTCGGGGTATTATAAATGCAAGAGGTGTAGGGTGTGTCACTTTAATAGTTCTAGGGATAGACGTGTGACTACCTTTTTGTCCACTGCTACCCAATGCCTACACACAATCAAACCCTGCATCACATGTGCCACTGAGGGCTATGAGTAAGCACTGAAATTACAGTGCGAAATGCATCAGCTTGTCTGCTCTTATTTTTTTGCTGTGGCTTGGATTTCTGTGATTTTCCAATAAAGGAACTGTTTTTGGAGTGCGGCTGTCCAATAGTTTCCTTTCATTTTTCGCATCATTATATGCATTGCCTGCACCCGTGGCTTGGGACTGAAGTGAATACATCAATCAGGTACATCTGAGCGGTAATTTTCTTTCTTTGCCACTGAGGGGGTGGTGTATATGTTACAGTGTCCATGTGGCATGCAATATGTGGGGCGCACTAAGCGACCCCTCAGAGTGCGCCTCAACGAGCATATCACCAATATTAAAATGGGATTCAAAAACCATTCAGTATCTAAACATTACTTGCTGAAACATAATAGGGATCCCTTGGGGACACTCTTTCTGGGTATTGATAAATACAAGGCCCATTGGAGGGGGAGCCTAATGGTGAGAGAAATATCGAGGTTAGAAATGGCCTGGATCCATAGGCTTAAGACATATAGTCCCCACGGATTGAACATTGAGACAGATGTGAATGCCTTCATTAATAATGCTTAAGGTCATATCTCAGTGTGTAATGGTTGGGAATTTTTAATTATTTTAAATTTATTATTTTCAAATATATACTACAATATACATGCCTATGGTAACATCATGGACATGTGTTTATTAATTGATCAATATTTTTTCACTAAATTAATTCACACCAAATGTATTTTTTATTCACTTCACATTAATTATTATAATTTAATAATTAATTTTCACCTAATTAATTTTTACTATTAGTAATTGTTAGATTTTGTAGGGACTTATTGGTGATTTTTATATAATTTTTATATCATTTTTATATCATTTTTATATAATTTTTTATATCATTTTTATATATTTTTACATATTTTCAATTAATTCAACATAGATTTTTATTAGCTAATAAACTTTCACTAATTTTTCACTCATTCATTTATAAATATATCACTACACATAAATGGGTGTTTGATTAAAGATTTTTTAGGGTTCCCCTATGGACCCCTATATATATTAATGTATTGGGTAACACTAACATTTAGTCTCAATGCTATTCGTTTGTTTTTTTCTGGACTAACATATTACCATGGATAAGCATGATCTTTCTCAATAAGCACAATTTAATATGCCGCTAACCCCTCACTATATGTGTAAATAGGAGGTTAATTGATTGGTATGGTTGCATATGCTAACATCTTGCATATAGTGGCATTATACCTATATTGTTCAATCCGTTTTCCTTTTATTACGGTCCTTTATCTATAAGAGGTTGTGAGACCTTTATATTTATATATTGGAACCATATGTTATAACCTTGTTCTAATGTGGTCCGCTTGTTTTTCTATTCTAAAACTTTTTTTTATTTAAACCTGTTTTATTTTTAATTTTTAATTTTTAATAATTGATGCAATATACTGCCTCTGATCGGTATATGATGTGGTAATCAGTTCCAATTCGATCGGTAGTCTCTTCTTTGCATATATATTTAATGCTTACCGTCTGGATATGGTTAAGAGTATGTCATTGGCTCTTTTCCCACTTCCAAAATGGCGGAATTGGCCCTCACCTCTATATTCCACACAGAGGTTCGGCCATAAAAGGTGGTGTGTCTGTACGTCGCCCTACCACGATTGACAATGTCCAACTAGTGACGAAACGCGTCTGGGAGCGACGTGCTGACGTCACCACGCTACTGAGGGAAGGGTGATTGTGTGTTTGCCGGCCGGCGAAATTTATGCTCAAACAAACGCTGCTTGATGTAAGTGTTTTTAACTGTTTTTTGGAATAAATTATTTGTACGTACTACTCTATGGTCTGTGTTCTCTTCTCACTACGGTTCCGGGGTCGGTGTCATATGATCAGGAGGAACGGAGGAAGGAGAAGGGTGTGTGCTGTAGAGGTCTCTTGGTCTATTCATTCAATCAAAGGCCGCGGCTGGGTCACAGCCGACTGTGTATCGGGGGCTTATTTGTGGTAAGCTGCCAATTCGTGTGGTGGAGGGCACTGTCGGTCTGTGTTATCACGCAGTGGTGCTGGCTTTCCAATTGTGCTTCCCATCTTTATCTTTGGAGACCCACTAGCTGGATTTAGGACCCACGGCACACAAAGACTGTAACATCTCCCTTGAGACCTGCCAAAAGGCTGGGAATAGGATTATCATATGTGTGTTTTCCACAAACCAGCCCCTGGACATTTGGATTTATTTAACCCCCAGAACATTGGTGTGAGATTCTTGCCCATATTTTAATTGATACCAAATGTATGGGTAATCCAATGTAAAAAAATCCCATTTCTGTATGGTATGTAATATAATTATATATGGTTTATATTCTTTATGTCCCTTATACATCGAGTATACTTGGGTAAGGTGCCATCCATTTATTTGGGCTATTGTGTGTTGTGGTGTGAGTGCCTGACACAACTCAGCCCCTGAACAATTTTCATTTATTTGTTTCCACATTTTTTTACCTTATTGGCGCAATTTTTTCTGTTTAAGTTGTTCTGTGTTTATACCACCATTATTGCTGCCTTAGTTTATTATTATTTTTATTTGTAATTTAATTCCTTTAGCGCAGTTTTTTCCTTTTCTAACCTTCTCAACCTTAGCAGACAGTAAAGAGTTAAATTCTAGCCGCTTTTTTTCAATTAACCACCTTGTCGAATCCAACGACAGGGCAGCAGAGTTTTTGTACAATACATCCAGCTCCCTAGAGAGTTGAAGAATTTTCTGTTTATTCAGTCTGTTGCGTGTAGAGGCCAGGCTAATAAGCTTACCCCTCAGCACTGCCTTATGTGCCACCCAGATTGTGGGGACGGGGGTTTCAGGGAGGGAATTAAGAGCAAAGTAAGTGTCAATGGATTGGGCTACCTCCGTCTCCACAGCCAGGTCAGAGAGGAGTGCTTCATTTAGCCTCCAGGTGAAAGGAGTAGGGGTCTGTACAACAAGTTCTGTGGCAAACAAAGCAATATGGTGGTCCGACCATACACCGCTATGAATGGAGGCTGACCTAGAGTTGGCTAGAATAGTGGGAGTGGAGAAGACATAGTCCAACCTGGAGTAACTTTTATGAGAGTGGGAAAAAAAAGTATATTCCTTAGCCCCTTCATTGTGTGCTCTCCAGGTATCCACTAGTTGGAAATCATGCAGCTTTCTAGAAAGTGATTTAGGGAAAGCCCTTGAGCCCAAGGAGGTTGAGCATCTGTCCAGGGTAGGATTAACAACCATATTAAAATCACCCCCTATTAACATATGTGGTGATTGATATCTAGCCAAAATCTCAAAGAAAACCGTGAAAAAAGAAGCTGCAGCATCATTAGGGGCATTGACACTGGCAATAGTCAGCTCCTTATTGTGAACCACCCCTTTAATGATAACATAAAGACTCTCCTTTTCTCTATGAATATGCTGTACATCCATAGGAAAGGAAGAGTGTAGAAATATGGCAGCACCCCTACTTTTGGAGGAGTGAAGGGTATAAAAGGCTTGAGGGAAAGCCCTATTAAAAACTTGGGGTTAGAGGAGTGGGAGAAATGAGTCTCCTGTAGCAGCAGGATCTTGGCATTCAAGTGCTTATATTGAGAAAAGGCTTTCTTTCTCTTTGAAGGGGAATTAAATCCCTTCACATTGTGAGAGACACAATTAATCATTGGGAGTCCAAATAAAGGGGGAGCTCAGCAGACACTTTGAGCCAATAGGTGGAGTGTTCCAGACATGTGCCAGGGCAATTCCCTCATACAAACCTCTGCTGAGGGGTGCCGCCATATGACCAAGAGGAGAAAAAGCAAACCTGTGAAACATAAAAATCTCATATATCAACAGATCAAAGCGTTCAAGAGCTCTATTACTGTCAAGCATGACCAATGTGAACCATAGTGAAATTGTATTATAACCTGAGAAATAAAAAATTCAAAAAAACAAAAACAAATAGGAGCTAGGCATGACAAATAAAGAAAAAAAAACAACAGGATCTTTGGCATCCTGATAAACACCAAAAAAGACTGAGACATTCAAGTCTCAAACCCAGCAATAGAACTGAACTCAAGCCCAAACGAAAAAAGGGGCATTGTAAATGGCACTCAAAAAAAATAAAGTGCAGAAAAAATGACATTGCTGGGGGGAGCAACATGCATCAACACCAAGGGACATGCTCCCAGATGGTGGGGTGCAGAGTAATAGTTAATGCAGCGTCATCCAAGTCAGGGGGCAAGTCTATAGCAAAGGACCAATGCGAGTGATCATGTAATTAGTTCTGGGGAGAGGCGTCATCATACCGAATTCTCCGTCGGTCTCGTCTGGTCCGTGGGGTGTGCCATATCTGGGATGGCCTGGGTGTCAGCGGAGGGCGACGAACAGCCTCGGCGTCCAAGAGCCCAAGTTTCACCAGGATCTCCAGGCCTTCCAGGATGTTGGTGGCAGCATATGTCGTTGTGGGGGACCATGAGCTTAAAGGGGAAGCCCCAGCGATACCGAATCCGGGCAGCCTGTAGAGGGGCAGTGATGTCCTTCAAGCCTCTGCGTCTGTCCAAAGTGGCAGGGGAGATATCAGGGTAAATATGGACAGTGTAGTCGTCCAGGCTGATCCTGGGGGTATTTCTAGCTGCTCTGAGGATATCTTCTTTGACTAGGAAGTCCTTCATACACAGAACTATATCCTTTGGAGGCTGACAGCCGGGGGTTTAGGTCTGAGAGTTCTGTGTATATGGTCACAGGTAAAGGCAGCCGATTCACAGTCAGGGAGAAGTGATTTAAACAATTTAATGGCGGCAGGGATCAGGTCTGTGACTGATTCGGGAATCCCCCGCAGCCTGAGATTGTTGCGTCGGTTTCTGTTGTCGAGATCCTCGAACTGTACCTGGATTTGTGCATTAAGGTGAAAAAACACCTAGCAGTGTCCACCCCCACAGCCCCTCCGTTTTTTTTACCTGAGCCCCGAATTTCCGTGGGAACATCCCCACCGTCCTCCTCTCCACGGAGCCCCAGCTTTGATTGGATAGATTGATAGCAGCACAGTCATTGGCTCCCGCTGCTGTCAATCAAATCCAATGACACGGGCACCGGGGGGCGGGGCCGAGTCATACACTTGGCGTCTATGTACGCCGAGTGTATGACTCAGGAGCGTGCCCGCAAGGTAACCCCCTCGAGAGAGAGAGCTTCCCAGAGGGGGTTATCTAATGCGGGGAGGAACCGCGAGAGCTGCTGTGGGACCCCAGAACAGGAGGATCGGGGCCACTCTGTGCAAAACGAGCTGCACAGTGGAGGCAAGTATGACATGTTTGTTATTTAAAAAAAAAAATACAAAGCTTTAGTATAACTTTAACATGCATGCAGTTATATACACTAAGCAGATCACAATCATGTACAAATCTGAAGAAAAAATTATTTCCCAATAAGACTAGCTACACTTTGCTGCATGCCTGAAAGCTGGGGGAAAGGAGTTATATCTGTGTTTATCATAGATAGAAGAATATCTATTTACTTTACACATACCACGATTTCACCAAGATTATGTTTATTAACTTAATGCAAAGGTTTTACAGATGTATACTTGTCACACTCATATATACATCTTTTAATTTGCTCACCTCTCAATAAATCAGGCACTCAATTTCCCTATCATAATGTTATTAGTTTAGTGCTGTTTTTGGCTTACACATATCAATTCTGTTGCTTGGCATTCCCAAAATTCTAATAAAAAATAAGTATTCTATTCTACAATCATACAACAAATATTTTCCTGGCAGGCTAAATCATGTAGCTACAAGATTTAGTCTCAGTAAATCAGACTCTTGCTATCATTCATAATGTCAGGAAAAAAATATGTATATACCAATAATATATATTTGAGCGTGTGTGTATATCAAGAAGGCAGTCAGCATATGGTTGTGCTGGTAAAAGTCCATGTACATACGTGGATTTCTTGTAATCACCATCAAACTAACAAAAGAAGGAGGACTTGCAGCACAATGAGCTAATTTTATTGCTCAGTTACTATAAATGTAAATAGCAGCAATTTCAGGCTACCAGCCCTTTATCAAGCTTGATAAGGGGCAGGGATGCTTGAACCTATTACTATTTGCAAGAAGTCCAAATAAAGGGGGAGCTCAGCAGACACTTTGAGCCAATGGGTGGCGTGTTCCAGACATGTGCCAGGGCTATTCCCTCATACAAACCTCTGCTGAGGGGTGCCGCCATATGACCAAGAGGAGAAAGCAAACCTGTGAAACATAAACATCTCATATATCAACGGATCAAAGCGTTCAAGAGCTCTATTACTGTCAAGCATGACCAATGTGAACCATAGTGAAATTGTATTATAACCTGAGAAATAAAAAATCCAAAAAAACAAAAAAAAATAGGAGATAGGCATGAAAAATAAAGAAAAAAAACAACAGGATCTTTGGCATTCTGATAAACACCAAAAAAGACTCAGACATTCAAGTTTCAAACCCAGCAATAGAACTGAGCTCAAGCCCAAACTAAAAAAGGGGCATTGTAAATGGCATTCAAAAAAAATAAAGTGCAGAAAAAATGACATTGCTGGGGGGAGCAACACACATCAACACCAAGGGACATGCTCCCAGATGGTGGGGTGCAGAGTAATAGTTAATTCAGCGTCATCCAAGTCAGGGGGCAAGTCTATAGCAAAGGACCAATGCGAGTGATCATGTAATTAGTTCCGGGGAGAGGCGTCATCATACCGAATCCTCCGTCGGTCTCGTCGGTCTCATCTGGTCCGTGGGGTGTGCCATATCTGGGATGGCCTGGGAGTCAGCGGAGGGCACCAAACAGCCTCGCCGTCCTAGAGCCCAAGTTTCACCAGGATCTCCAGGCCTTCCAGGATTTTGGTGGCAGCGTATGTCGTGCCATTGTGGGGGACCATGAGCTTAAAGGGGAAGCCCCGGCGATACTGAATCCGGGCAGCCTGTAGAGGGGCAGTGATGTCCTTCAAGCCTCTGCGTCTGTCCAAAGTGGCAGGGGAGATATCAGGGTAAATCTTGACAGTGTAGTTGTCCAGGGTGATCTTGGGGGTATTTCTAGCTGCTCTGAGGATATCTTCTTTGACTAGGAAGTCCTTCATACACAGAACCTCCTCCTTTGGAGGCTTGTCAGCCGGGGGTTTAGGTCTGAGAGTTCTGTGTATACGGTCACAGGTAAAAGCAGCCGATTCACAGTCAGGGAGAAGTGGTTTAAACAATTTAATGGCGGCGGCTGGGGTTAAAAGCACCCACTAGCGGCTGAATAGAGCCGCTAAAACAGTGGTAAAGCGCCACTTAAACTAGCGGCGCTTTGCCACTAACGCTGCCTGCGGCTCAGTGTGAAAGGGCTCTAATAAAATGATAAAATGGTACAAACGTAGTCAAAACATAGCCAGGGTTCGGTAACCAGAGCAGGTATTTAGAACAAGACAGTAAACCAGGAGTCCAGTGTCAGGACTGAGTTCACCTGCTGGTGGCACTGTGGTTCTCTGGGCCGATGGCTGCAGTTCCAGTGTCCACCAGAAGGTGTCTCCCAGAAGCCAGCAGAATCTGATCAGCCACAGCTGGCTCCAGCTTCCAGGTGGATATTTAAGGCTGCTCCTCACTACCCCTAGCACGTCACTATCCTGTCGATTGTCCCCTTGCTACCAGATCCTTGTGCCTCCTGTATCCCGAGCCATTTTGCACCCCTCTACCTCGCTCCTGCTCCTGCACCCAGTCGTGTTTCCCTTCCTTACATCCCTGTTACCTCCATTGTAGATATTGCATATAGATAGTAGTTAGGTTCATTTGTTATTTTGTCTTTTGTTTTGTTTTTTGCTGTGTTCACTGGTTGCTGTATATGTTTATTGGTGTGTGTTTCACTGTAAATAAATATCACTGTAAATAAATATCACTGTTGTACTTTGTTTGGTCTCAGTTCTCTTGTGTAGCTACGTGTCTGGTCTCCTTAGCCGCTGATCCCTGACATTCAAAGATCAGCGTAGTCAGAGGCAGCAAACAGGAATCAGGAACCAGAAGGGAAGTCAGCCAAGCAAAAGTCTTGAACAGGAAAACACAGCAGAGTGTATCCGGATATGTTGACCAGCGAAGGCACAGGAGGTCTAATCCAGGGAGTTTAAGTAGCCAGCAGAGATGGATGATGAGCAGGATTTGATCATAAGGTGAGTCACTGTGGAATGATGAGTGCTGGCAATTAGGCTTGTGCAATTCGTTTCGTAACGAATTGAAATTCGTCCGAATTTAGCAACTTTCGGACATTCGGAAGCATTCGAATTTCCGAACAAAGCAATTACGAATAAGACCGAATCCGAAATAAATTATACCGCAAATAGCGAATGCCCGAATGTCTTCGGCATAATTCGTTATGAAAAAGTTACGAATGTACGAATCCATACGAAGCACAATAACACTCACTCTGCTCTGCTCTCTGCTTCTCCCACACCGTGCTGAACTCCCTCTCAAAATGGTGTACAGGGGCGGAGGTTATAGCCGCATGTAAAAAACGAAAGTAAAATACGAGATTTCGAATCCATTCGAAGCACAATAACACTCTGCTCTGCTCTCTGCTTCTCCCTCACCGTGCTGAACCCTCTCAAAATGGTGTACAGGGGCGGAGCCTATAGCCGCATGTTAAAAACGAAAGTAAAATACAAGATTTTGAATCGTTACAAATAACCGCAATGTATTTAGAAAAGTACAAATCCATTCGAAGCACATTAGGCATAATAGGCAGCGTCGTTGTGAGAGAGACACGGAAAATTACGAATCAACGAACCCAAAAAAAGTTACGAAAGTAGGAGTTGTGTCCAGAATCAACGAAAAACAACGTACTCTACCGAAAGTACGAACCCAAAAAAAGTTACGAAAGTAGGAGTTGTGTCCAGAATCAACGAAAAACAACGTACTCTACCGAAAGTACGAATTATAAAGCAACAAAAAATTCAACGAAAAATGTCGCTTGCAAAAATACGAATGAGTCCGAACACGAAAAATCCCGTCTAGCAAAATTACGAATGATTACGAATCAGCAGGACCGGAAAGAAACGAACCGAAACGGAACGAATTTTTCCGTTGTGCACAAGTCTACTGGCAATTAACTGACAGCTGAGCAGCCTGAGCTCTGAGAAGGGAGGGCTGAGCCCAGCCCTGACACATGCAAACAGACCTCAGCTTGTAGATTAAGCGTCTATGGGGAACTGTATTGAATGTTTTTGCAAAATCCAGATACACCACATCCACAGGCCTCCCCCTATCTAGATGGCAGCTCACTACCTCCTAGAATGTTAACAGATTGGTCTGGTAAGAACGACCCTTCATAAACCCATGCTGGTTACTACTAATGATACTGTTATCTTCAGAAAATTCTTGGATATAGTCTCTTATCATCCCCTCCAATAAGTTACCTTCTATTGATGTTAGGCTTACTGGCCTGTAGTTTCCAGGAATATGTCTCTGCCCTTTTTTGAGTATTGGTACCACATTGACTTTTCTCTAATCAGCTGGTACCAATCCTGTCAGTATGTTGTCCAGAAAGATTAGGTATAATGGTCTGGCTATAACCTGACTGTTTTATTTGAGGACTCTCAAGTGTAAGCCATCTGGTCCTGGTGATTTATTTGTGTTAAGATTATTTAGTCTTTCCTTGACTCCGGCCTCTGTTAGCCTTATATTTCATTTTCATGACACAATCAGACATTGGAGAGTGAAAATTTGCAGTTAAGATATGAATGGTGTTTGCTGGCATGTCATAAATGTAGCAATTACCCCCATTTAATGGATCGGCTGGTTTTGTTTTGGGTCTGCAGCAATTACCTCTCTAGAGTGGATCCTTTAGCTCTGTTGTCTAAGCACAGAAGAATCTCCAGGAATAAGGCCAAAGTCCACACATGAGTAAAACCTAATAGGCTTTATTCTTTTTCTCTTTGAGTCAACTTGAAGAAAGTAAGAGCAGGAAGTTGAAAGAAGTAGGGGAAGGTTCAGGCACGCAACAGTTAAATTCAATATCTACACTCGTCGCCACTCAAGCCTGAGTGGGTATTGCTCACCCAGATAGTCCCTATGAGAGTTGTCCTAGCAGCCGGTATGGAGCGCGGATATCAGAGACGATGAATCCCTCCTTAGGCGAGTTTCCAGGCCTCTCCCTGAGACAGCAGTACCGTCGCTAATCTCCTGGGACTGATCCTCCCCTGGACTCCTTTCCTCAAGGTCGGCCCCCTGCAAACGGGCAGCCTGGGATACTTCTCTGAAGCATAGGCCCTTGTAAGTGTAGCTGTGCCTACAATGCAGAAACAGGGCCTTGGGCTGAAAGTGCCCGAGGCCTAAACACACTCGCGCACCTCGTGCCATGCGGGCCACGAGGCACACTCACTGGACCAGAGGTCCCCCTTGAACGCCTTAAGGTCCCCCTGGACTCGCCTCACGCCAAATGGTGTCTGCCCCTTTTGTACCCTCTCCCAGCATGCACAGCGGGTTGACCACGCCCACTGCACGGCTGCCGAGAGAGGACACCCAAGGTGCTGTGATACCCCCCGTAGTTTAACCTATGCCGGCGGTGACAGTGCCACCCACAGGCAACGGAGAACACTACTGCCAGGCAGTATCACACCCAGAGCAGAGCAAAATTGAATCATAAATTAGTCTGAGCTCATCTAACGGCTCAGACTGCCCCTAAATTTACACATAGCGCCCCCAAATGTGGGGGGAGCACTACATAAAAAAACACAGAACTAATACTGAAATGCACCTTTAAAAATGTTTGCAACAATTAGTCTACAGTATATTGATTGATATAACCAAGTTCAAACAGATACACAATACTTTCTATGTACCAGCTCCCTGCTATTGTTGATTAATGTTTCTGCTTGGATCTCATCTTGGTATAAACATACACAGTAAGATAGTTTTTCAGAATTATCAGTATTGCATGTATTGTATGGAAATTTGCACTCATGTGTACACTATAAATTGTACCATCTGTGTAAAATATTTCTTCCACATACCAGACAAACTAGCTTGTGTCTAGTGTTGCACAAACGCCAGTCAACATATTAAAATAATATAGCTTGGTGGAACAGGATGATTGTCTGCAGTAATGATGGAAGTCTAACATTTATTACAATAGGAATGAGGAAATGCCAAAAATTCATTATACACTAAAATCTTCCCTACAGGGTAGATTTTGTGTAGGGAGAGGTGCAAGCTACATCCTCTTATAATTACAACCTCTGCTTAATAGTTTCATAATTAAAATTTTTATACCAGCTTTAATTTCTTTCACAAGAAGGCTAATGATTTGTGAGGCAACCCTTATTTGAAAACTTATGAGCTTGCGAGACAATTCTCCTAAATTTTACTTTGTGAGACGAATATTAATAAAATTGTCTTTTAAATTAAGGCATCATTTATAACTTCATAAAAATAGACAAAGTGTATGTTTGAAATTAATTTGCAACTTTTATTCAGAAACTTGTTTAGTGGCCTAATTTAAAACAGTCTAAATTACATTAAAGATAACAATCCAAATTACATTAAGTTGATCATATAAACAAAGCAATTTATATGTTCACAATCTCATTAAGAGATTTAAATGTATACATATATTTATTCTAAAAATAAAGACTGCCCGATGTCAGATCTGCCAAGCCCAAAACCAAGCCCATGACTGTGGCTAAATTATAAAGATTTTCTCAAGAACCAAGCCCTTTTTAAAAAATATAAAAAGCTGATTCTGGTCCTTCACAGGACTTAAGTTTAGCCTTCTCTTCCATCTGCATCTGATCTTACATGCAGTCATCTGCAAGAACCACAATGAGCCAAAGCCACCAGTCATGTGCGACCAAGCCTGGAAAGGCTGGTGCTGGACGTTCTTGTGGAGCTCGGAGCTTTAGTAGTTGCTCAACTGGTGGTGGGTATGGCAGAGTCAACTTCTCTTCATCTTCTCTGATACGATCTGGAGGGCCTCAGAGTAATTCTGTGCACCTTGGTGGTGGAAGTGGTAAATATGGCACCAACAGTCTTTACTGCTTAGGAGGAAGCAAACGGGTTTCCATAGCTACTGGCACCAATAGGGGAATAAGCACAGTGGGAAAAGGATTAAGCTTCAGTGGTGAATGTTATCCTATTTGTCCACCTGGAGGTATCCAAAATGTTACTGTCAACCAAATCCTCCTTAATGCAGTAAAAGTGGAAATTGATCCAGACATCCAGAGAGTCAAAACACAAGAAAGGGAGCAAATTAAATCTCTCAACAACAAATTTGCATGCTTCATAGACAAGGTAAGTTAAATGCGCTCAAATGTTCTATAAAATTATTGACTAAAAATGTTATATAAGTTTCCTTACTGACTGTTTAGTCCTTACAACTGTTTTAGGTCAGATTCCTTGAGCAACAGAATAAAATTCTGGAAACAAAATGGAAGTTTTTGCAAGAACAAAGTAAAAAATGGGCCAACATGAAAGACTGCATCAAACCATTAATTGAGACGTACATTAGCAGCCTTCAAAGACAACTGGATACCACCAAGAATGAAAAATGTCGTCTTGACGGAGATCTGAGAAACATGCAGGATGTTGTCGAAGATTTTAAGGCTAAGTAGGTGAAACTAAATTCATGTTTCTTATCCCGCATCGCTAAATAATATTATTTATCATCTATCCTGAATAGAATCAACTACAATATTAATACAAAGTGACATAATTATTTGGGTTTAAAAAAAATATGATCTGAAATATCTTCAGTCCTATATGTGTCAAATAGTTCAATATGGTAATTACTAAGAACTTATGTTTACCTTTGTTTACAGATATGAAGAAGAGATTAACAAACGTGCCTGTGCTGAAAATGAATTTGTATCTTTGAAAAAGGTAACAGTGGCTGAATTCTACTGTAACGTAGCCCTTATTATTGTATTTTAGGTATTGGGTTTTATTATATTTAATAAAAAAAAAAAAAATCTTACTACTTTGTATTCATTCATTTGGGGTTAATTCTAAAAGTACATGAACTGTTTGTATTTTATTGAGAAGTACAACAACATGGTAATCAAATTCTCTCTAAAGAAGATCAATTCGTCTAAGTAGAAATGTACCTGACAGCAAAATTACATTTATTTTATCAATCCAGCTAATTACATTTTTTCCTCCTAGTAATTTAATGTGTGAAAAATCTTTCTCATTACTGTGTTCAGTTGGATTATTTTACATTTGAAAGTGTAATATTTAAGTATACAGCACCAAAACTGTTTGCAGTCTCCCTCCTGATGTACTGCTTGTATCGTTTAATTTTAAACATTAAATTCAAACTCTTGGTAAATGACTAGAAATAGACACACCGATTAAATACTTATATGGGAGATATGTTTTCTGCCATAGGACTTGTGTTCCTGTTAATCCAATAGAGGCCTGATTTTTCTGTGCTACATTTAAAGTGTATGTTACCCCTAACATTTCATATTCCTGATATGTGCCCGCTGTACCATGTAATTGCATGAAATAGTTCCTGCTTATTTTGCATGCTTCCTTTGTGAATCACCTATTGATCCTGTCAGTCCCCCTGCTTTCCTATTTCAAACTGACCAGGGAGCGCATCCATCCCAACATGGTCAGTTTTCTTCTTTGCATTCTACTTGGGAGCACAGTTTGCCTGCACTCCAATGGTCAGACTTCTATGGTTTACATATACTTTAAGTTACACTTACAGATCTTGTCCCTCCATGAACCAGTTATTGGACAGTGAAAGGAGAAGCAGCAGACTAATGTGCTTGTCTCTCTACCACTTTGCTATCTCATACCATAAGCATGTCTATTGTTAGGAAATAAGCATTACAGAACACTTATTTGACTCCATGTGTTACTTTTTCCTGCCCCAGTCTGAGCTCTCTTGTTCAGAGGATTGCAAGAAAGAGAGCAAATTCTGATGTTTCCACTGCTTAGAATGATATAATAAGGATAACTAAACCCAATAACAAAAACTTTAATATATTGCAATGTATGAGACTTATATATAGTGGCTTCATTAAAGGGTAAGTTCACCTTTACAGAAAATCTGTAAGGTGAAATTACACTGGACCCCCTCTCCACCCCCCCCCCCAGTCCCCCTGTACCTTAAGCCAGCAATCACCCGCTAGGAGACATCGGATCACCGCTTCACCGGTCCAGGGATTTGAAATTCCCCACGGCTTAATCTCCTAAATGTAAAGGTACGTATAGGAGGCATTCTAATTGGTCAATGTGACGGAGCCGACCAATCAGAACCCGCCTAGCCTGTCTTGTCAGTGGGGGAGAAGAAGAGAGAAAGCCGTGGGGATTTCAAATCCCCGGATTGGTGAAGCGGCGACCCGATGTCTCCTAACGGGTGATCGCTTCAGGTACAGCAGGACTGGGAGGGGGTCCAGTGTAAGTTCACCATACAGATTTTCTGTAAAGGTAAACTTACACTTTAAGCTTATTTTTTTTCAAGCTAGGAGCATTTTCAGCAAGTACAAAAAATACTTGTTGATCTTGCCAAAAATGCAGTATCCCTGTAGTATCCTTGTCACTTCTTGTGAGCTGCACCAAAGAATACCTTCCTTCCTTCTTAGCTATCTATGGAAAATTACCAATTGCTCTGAACCCTCCCCCCCCCTTCCCCCATGTAATGGAGATGAAGAAATACAGACACATTTGTAGTCCATATGAGGAGAGCAGCCTAGAGTGACAACCATGACTCACTCCATAAATATAGTGGAGAAGGGAGGTAGCCACCCAGGGAAGTGTGTTATTCACACTAGTACCAAGTGAAAATGATATAAAAAAGCCTGGAAAATTAAAACAATTGCAACCACCACACCAGTGTCTAGTAAGCTGCAATATCTCACATATTTGGTTTTGAGCTTATATACACTTTAATGAATAAAGTGCTGCAATAATATATGTCCTTTATATCTTGGGATCCAGTTTCAATAATGTTTGTTTCCTAGAAATATACCAAAAACTGTGGAATGGATTTTGTTCAATTCAATGTTTAGTACATTTGAAGCCTTTTCCAAATCATTGTTATTCACAAACTGAATCCAGATGATTGGTTTGTAGGTGTTCTAAACAGCATTCAAAGTAAAACTCCAACCCAAGTTTGTTTTATTGTTCTGGATATAGTAGTAAAGAGTTAAAATTGTTGGCAAGTCTCTATTTTTGTGATCCCTTTGGGGAGATTTTCCCTCACTTCCTGCCCCTGTAATAACTATGCGATAGGTGAGGTTGTCACCAGGACAAGAAGTCAAAAACAGCAACTACAACATTTTCAGATTTCCAAACCCTTTGTAACTCTACTAAAAATGTGGTTAGATTTTTGTCTGAGCCCTCGGTGGAGATATTTCCCTTCACTGAGTTTTATTTTTATGCCAGGCCCACCAACTAAGCCCTTGACTTTCCTCCCCCTATATTACATTGTTGACTTACAGCTTACATAGGGTTAAAGAGTCTCTCTCCACTCTCATGTGATAGTACGGAGAGCGTGCTGTCATGTGAAATGGGATTATTGGACCGTTTTCTTGAATACCATTATCTGCATAGAGTGGCAAAGTGCTAAAATTAAGGGGAGTATGTGCTGCTAATAGGGTTGCATTTAAAGGAGCACTAAAGCTTTTTTTTTTTTTGCTTAAAAATAACAAACATGTTATACTTACCTCCACTGTGCAGCTCGTTTTGCACACAGTGACCCCGATCCTGGTCTTCTGGGGTCCCTCGGTGGCTGTCTTGGCTCCTCCCCGCAAGGACTCCACACCTTAATGCGAGTGAGCTCGCATGGTGTGGAGTGATTGCGGGCGCGCTCCCGTGATACAGCGGCGGCCATAGCCGCCGACTGTATCACTCGGCCCCGCCCCCCGGCGTGCCGCGTCATTGGATGTGATTGACAGCAGCGCCAGCCAATGGCTGCGCTGCTTTCAATCTATCCAGTGTAGCCAATCGGCGGCCAGGCAGAAAAACGAAGAGGATGACGGGGACGAGCATGGGACTTTCGAGGGGCCAGGTAAGAAAAACGGGGGCTCGGGGGGGGGCGGTATTGTCGAATGTTTTTTCACCTTAATGCATAGGATGCATTAAGGTGAAAAAACATGTAACTTTACTACTCCTTTAAGGAAGCTGTTGCTGTGCCCTGCATAACCAAACACAGGGTTGCTCGAAAGTAAACCTGCCCTGAGAGATGGAGACTGCCAATGTTGACCTCTTGGTTTGTATGCTAGCAGCCCAGACATCTGTGACTTTTTATAAAAACCAACCTGGAACACGCATGTAGGTTAGAAAGTCAGAGTGAATTGAGAACTACTGACTTGCATGACATTGGACTATGGCATTGTTACAAGTTCCATGTTGTCTCAGTACAGAATTGCTTTCATAAACCAGGACAATTTTTTTCATAAAGTTTTATGGAATCTTCCCATTATGCCTGCATATTGTTTTGCCTGAATATGTGCTTTTCTGTTATATGGGGAAAAAAAACAACAGTTAGATGCTTTAGGACAGGACTATTCGTTTTAAATACCTTTAACATGTTTTCATGCTTTTTCTTAAGGATGTTGATGTCGTGTACATGCAAAAGACTGATCTGGATTGCAAGCAAGATGCCCTGGTGGATGAGCTAAATTTCCTGAAGACTTTGTTTGATGCGGTATTAAACCCATTATTTAAATTATTAACTGTTAATAAGGTGCTGATTTATCAATGGGTGGGCTGGATTGGCTAAGAGAAAAAAAAAAAACGTTTTCAGTGCTTACACAACAATTGCATTGTGTTTGCTTGTCAAATTTTACGATAACAATTAATTGTAGGGTGTATGATATGTTTGTTTAATCCTTTAAACCATTTGCATGTAAGCCCATGAAAAATAAAGACTTTAGGCAAATTGCAGATTGGAAGAGTCTGTCCTTTTAGAGAGCAAAAAAAATAGAAAGAAGCCATGCAGATAATCTAAAGTGAGAAGGTTATGAAGCAAGAAATTGCCCAATGTTAAAGCAGTCTTAAATTATATCTAAAACCAGCATTGACGTGCCCAGCCTATTGCATTAGGGTGTGCACCCCAGAGCACACAGTATATCAGCAGAGCAGTAGACGGTGTCAGTAAAGCAAAAATTGGTGTCAGTAGTTTATATTTTTATAGTTTTTTTTTACAATTTTGTTGTTTTAATCATTTTTTACAATATTATTTTTTTAAAAAAATTTTTAGGAGCACTGTTGGGGGTCCTTGGTGAAATATCATGGGTCTAAACAGACCCCTGATTTCCCACTTTTGAGACAGAGCTACCCCAGCCCCTTTCTC
Source organism: Rana muscosa (assembly GCA_029206835.1). Classification (NCBI taxonomy): domain Eukaryota; kingdom Metazoa; phylum Chordata; class Amphibia; order Anura; family Ranidae; genus Rana; species Rana muscosa. The sequence goes on from CM055117.1 coordinate 920,147,444, forward strand.
TGCAGCCTCAGCTGCACTAACAGTGAACTAACGGGAAGTGCTCTGTGCTGAGAGGCAACCTGTTCATTCACAAACCGTGTTCGTTCAGAGAAGGATGGGGCTGGTAAATTAAATATTTACCACCCCCTTCCCTGTTCTCAATCCAGAAACATCCTACGCAGCAGCCGCCAGGAGAGGAAGGAAGCTGGTAGCACTGCAGGGGGGAGACGGGGCGTCAGGAAGCAGGGGAAATTGGCACTGTACAGGGTGATTAGGGTGTGCCCAGGCACATCTGGCACACACTGTGCGCACACCTATAAAAACCAGAAAAAATAATATATTACAGCTAATGAGTCCCTAGATGTGATAGCTGGTTTCATTTTTTTACAGCTATGTACATTTTCTTCAAGTACAGACATTACCTGTTGATTCTGTCAGAAATCCAGTGTTCTTGTTACTTTTTGTACACTGAACTGATATCTCAAACATTATCAGTTTTCCCAGCTATATTCTGTGAGCTACAAATCAAAGTTCCATATAATGAAGAGTAGAAGAGTGGGAGTGGTTTATTGGCCTTATCAGCAGAGTAGCCTAGGGTGACAATGCTGATCATCCATACATACGGTGAGCATTGTTACCTTAACAGGAAAGTGTGTCTTTGGCAGAATTGCCAGGTGAACATAAAGGAAAAACTGCCTGAAAAAAGGAAACTAATGCAGCCACCAAACCTAGGTGGTAAGCTGCAATCTATATCCTTTTTCTTTTTGGATTTAGGCTTTAACCCTCCCCTACTCTACTAAGAAAGGTATTTTTTTCCTGTCCATGCTTTAAGAGGCCTTTAACACATTGCGAGTGCTCATATCAGTTATCAGTTCAAGTACGGTAGGTCCGGTTTCTTTATCATGTGTCCTATACTAATGGAAATTTAGAGAAATGATAGACTGTTGGGGGACATTGTTAACCAGAGCATTAAGCTAGGCCTTTTTTACATGTTGTTACACTTGCTCATTACAGGAATTGGCTGCTATGGAAGAACGAATTTCCAACACCAATGTTGTCTTGACTATGGACAACAACCGAGACCTGGATTTGGATGGAGTCATTGCTGAGGCTAAAGCTCAGTATGAGGAAATTGCAGCCAAGAGCAGAGCAGAGGCCGAAGCCAACTATGCTAGACAAGTAAGTAATCAGCAACGAATATGTCCATGCCTATGTAGGGAAATAACAACTGCCCTACACATATTAGGTATCACAGCGCATATAAATATAAGACCTGTAAATGCTTTTTAAAAGTCGCCCTTTTGACAATTTCGGGTACCAAAATTTGTGACTATTTATTGGTATCTATTTACTTGACACGACGCCATAGTTATATATTTTATATTTTACCTGAAGAAACAAGGGTTGATTTACTAAAGGCCAATAGACTGTACATTTTGCAAAGTCAAATTGCACTCTGCCAGTGCAGTTGCTCCAGAGCTTAGCAAATGAGGTAAAGCTTCACTTTGCAAAGAATACCCAATCACATACAAGGAAAATAAAAAAACGTAATCTTTGCTTGATTGGATGATGGAAGTCAGCAAAGCTTCCGCTCATTTACTAAGCTCTGGAGCAACTGAACTTGCAGAGCGCAACTGTACTTTGCAAAGTGCACAATCGTTTTGCCTTTAGTAAATCGAACCCCACAGTGTGTTTGCATGCACTAAAAGTAATTTTAGTGTATTTTTTACTGGAAAATAAGTGTTTGATAAATGTGTGCTAATATCAAGGGACCTAAAATATTGCAACTACCAACATTTCATTGTCCAGGGTCTCTGCTTTCAGAAAATATTATATTTGGCAGTCTTAACTAATCTTCAGCTCTAAAACGTGCATTTTAAAGCGGTAGTAAACCGCTGTTTTTTTTTTTTTTAACCTGCAAGGTAATGTCATAATGTGACATAATGTCATATTGTGCTAGTATGCATCACATACTAGCACAATATGTGAAACTTACCTTAGAACAAAGCCCTCCAGCAGTACACTGTCACCACTGAAGGTGGTTCCATCTTCACCGGGTCTTCCTTTCGGGTTCGCAGACTCCGGTTGTGTGAGTGGCCAGTCGTGATAACATCACTCCCATGCATGCGCGCAGGAGACGCTATTTACGGCACAGGACTCTGAATGAACAGCATGGGTATGCCGTTTCTTCTCAGCAAATGTGCCGGTGAGGGTCACTGGCTGCATGTACAGTAAACATCTCCTAAACGGTGCACTTTTAGGAGATAATTACAGTACTTATACAGTACCCGACCGAGATATTGTATAATATCGCGGCTCGGCAGCGGGAGCCAGTGCCGAGCTATGTCGTTCCTCCCGCTCGTTGCCCCCAATAGATTCCTATGGATGCGCTGCATCTCGTGGTGGCGGCGAGCGCGAGAAGCACAGCCTCGCTGCAGCAATTTCCAGCGCGATTCCATCGCGCTGGATATACAAAATCGCCGGTAGGTACTGTAGGTAAGCCTTAATATAAGCTTATCTATAGGTAAAAATCATGCATGGGAGTTTACTCCCAATTTAACATGTGTGCAAAAATGCTGTTTTACTGTTTAATAGGAGTATGTGAAAACTTTATTGTCTATAGTCTGGACACAGTTGCTTTTTAATATCTGTTCAGTCACTGGAAACACAGCATTACATTATTTGTAGTATTTTCTCAGAATAAAATAATCATTCTATTTGTTGGATTGATCATCGACTGCTTTCTTTATAGATCATACTTTCAGCCACCGATATTGTTTTATTACTTTCCATATTACAGTTTTAATACTTATTGTTTACATACCTCCTCAGTTTTCAAAACTTTTAAGTGGAACAAAACCAAAACATTTTTTTTTTCATTTTGGAAGTATTTTTTCCCATGTTCAGATGTTATCAGTGCACCCAAATGGATGATTTCCCATTACATTCTGCCCAAATGACTACAGTTAGAAAACACAGAAGAAATATGCCCCAAAGGAAAAAAAAAACTTACAGAGGCCCTAACCCTCCCCAACTCTACTAAGAAAGATCTTTTTTTCCTGTCCATGTGCCCTCACTTCCTGTCTCAGTGTGCGGAGCAGGAAGTTAGGGTGTGATCTGGGTAATGAAACACACAACAATAAAGTCCTGTCAAACACTATAAACTTTTTCCACTTTATCCCAAACAAACAAACAAAAATGTTTAGGCTGCAGTTCCATTTTATATTTAATTGATGTAGTAGAATAATTTGTGTTGTGACAGGTTAATTGTATGATCTAAAATACAACATTTGAATTTTTGCTGGGTTGATAAATATTACACAAATAGCAAATTATCTCCACATCCCTGACAGTACCAGCAGCTCAAAGACACAGCGGGGCTACATGGGGATAATCTGCGCAATCAGAGGAATGAGATCCAGGATCTGAACAGCATGGTAAAAAGACTACATGGAGAAATCGAATGTGTAAAGAAACAGGTAAGACCTTTCCTACTGTACACAGTATGTTCTCATCTTGGTTCCTGTTACTGAAGATAGGGCCCTTACAGGAGAGGGGTGGTTTTTGGGCATGCACCTATTGTTAGATCAGCCATGTCTGTATTTTATAATTAGGTAATAGTTATTAATTTTCATATCTCACAAGGCTGCTTAACTGAACTTCAGGCAGGTATAAAATATAGTTTAATTTGATGTGTATTGGTTAAAAATTAGCATAGGAACCTGAATCTGCCTTTGCATCAGTCTCCAGCAATCCCCCCTCGAAGCAGCATTCACATCCCTCTGAGCCATCTGTGGTTTAAAGGCTAAGTTCACTTTTGTTCACCTTTTTTTTTTTTATTCGAGCTTCCCTATGTACCAATATAGCATTAATGTACTTCTTTTGCAAAAATAAAACAGCTTTCCATTTATTCTTCCCACGGTTAACTCACTCTCTTCATGGCTGTTTAAAAATCCTGCTGCATTACTTCTGCCTTAGTTCCTGAATAGACTTTATGTCATGACACAGGAAGGAGTTAACCAGCTGATCTCATTAACACACACCCTGCATCATCTACCCTCAGCTGATCAACTCCTTCCTGTGTCATGACCCCTAAAGTCTGTTCAGGAAGTAAGACAGAAGTAATAGACCAGGGTTTTTTTTTTCAACACACATCAGTGTGCTCCTGCTTCTTCAATGTCTAGGCATAGGTTGCTGTGGTGGGTCTTGGGCTGGATTCTTTTCTATATCTGTAATGTATTTTGCAGATAGCTCCAGGACTTGGCTGTGCTTTCTAACAGGGGGCCCTAAGGATCCCTGAATCTCAAGACTGAATGGTTAAATAGGTTAAGCAGCTTACCTTAGGTTTAGAACATTTTTCAACTTAGCACATTTTTTTTTTTTCTAACAGCTTTAGAGCTACGCTCACTCTTTAATGTATCATTTTATTCCTGCAGATTTGTGCACTAGAGACAGCAATTAATGATGCTGAAGGGCGCGGGGATATTGCTTTGAAAGATGCCAAAAATAAATTATGTGAACTGGAAGCTGCTCTGCAGAAAGCCAAAGAAGATCTTGCAGTTCAGCTACGGGACTACCAGGAACTGCTTAATGTAAAAATGGCCCTGGATCTTGAGATTGCGACCTACAGGACTCTTCTGGAGGGTGAAGAAAGCAGGTAGGTGCTATAAAATAAGTGGCCCAGAAAAAAAAGCATCATATATCTAAAAGCAAATGTATCCTGTACTACTTAAGTAAGCTTTATTTGTGTATTATTTACAATATGAGTCTAATTTACTAGTGTCTTTAAAACAGACCTTCCATTAAAGTATATGTAAACCCTCACCTCGTAAATCAACCCATTTAGTTTAAAATAGAAATAAAAAGGCAAAACGTGTTTTTATAAGTGATCACATAGCCTCTGATCTCAGCTCCATAAGAATCTTAGAGAGCTGAGGAAGGAGAAGCAACAGCACACTGATCTTCCCTCTGAAAGTGTGTACAGGGGGGGTGTCAGCCCCAGTCCGCTCATTGGAGGAGAGCAGGCTGAGTTCCCCACACAACCAGCAGACTGACTACATTGTGCTCTCAAGACTAGTGTGGTCAGTTTTTAATAGGTAAGCAGAGGGACTGGCAGGATCACCAGGTATTTCACACAAAATAATCAATACAATGAGAATAGGATACTTTTTCATACAAGTACATGGTACAGCAGGTATATTACAGAAATATGAAATTCTGGGTTTACATATTCTTTAAGGAAATCTCCTTAAATCGGAGCTCCACTTAAAATCATAAGTTAATCCTATCCTCCTCAGTTCATTGCATAGATGTTGAAATGCCCACAAAATATTATTTTTTGCTCCGTAATTACCTTTTAATTTTCAGTTTATTGTCATAGTTCCGGTCTATCAGTGCGGCGGTAGTAGGCGTGTACACAGCTTTTCCCCTGCGCCCGCACTGTCTCCTGGGAGCTTAGTGTCGGGCTTCCCAAGAGTCAGTGCGGATCGAGAGATCTAGAACCCTGGAGTTTACTGCGCCGCTCGCCATAAACGCTGGACATACGCGGGAACAAGCGGTGAATGCTGGGAGCACAGCATTCACCGCATCCCGGAAATCAATGCTTGTGGGCTTCACATGCCCACAAGCAAGAAGGGAACGTCCAGGATCACATTCTATTAACATCTTCTTGCAAATGAGAGAGAAAAGAATGGTGGCCGGACCTCCGCGTTAAGATTCATTTCAAATTATAATATGAAGCCATGGATGGTATTTTGCTATGTATTCTTATTCTAAATTTACCATCAATTTAGGTGAAAGTATGGTATTGCAGCTCTGTTTCCCCTGTTCAAACGGTCTTCCTATAGCATGCCCCTTTGCTCTGATTAAAAATTTCTCTGAGCTGCAGTTATAGCTAATGCCAGGGTACTAGGTATAATCCTATATCCTATCCTTTCAGCCTCAAATCCAATCACTGTCTAAATTTTGCAAACTTCATCTCCATAATATTTCTAAGTATGCCACTACTTAACCAATGTAACCAACAAGTTACTTCCTTGTCTCTTTTGCCTTGACTATTTCAACTCCCTCCTCATTGGCCTACATCTACACAGGCTATCCGCTATCATTTTATCATGAAAGCCCAATAAACACCAATAGCCCTGCATTCACTGTTATCTTTTATTGCACAAGAGTAGGGATGGGCCCGGTGCTCGATTCGAACCCACGTTCGAATCGAGCACCGGGCGTTCGCTCGCTCGGCGAGCCCAGAACTATTTGGGCCGTTCGCATCACATTCGTGTGATGCGAGCGGCCCCGCAATGCATTGCGGCCGGCGTGGCCGGCGCAGTGCATTGCTGGCTGATGATTGGCCAAGCATGCACTGTCACCCCGCATGCTTGGCCAATCACAGCGCCCGAAACTCGGAGAGCAATAATTGGCTACAGGCAGGACGCCTGTAGCCAATTACAGCTCAGGGGCTTTAGTACACGCCCCACCATTTAAAAGGCCGCCACGCCGTCGGCCCCGGTCACATGAGTCCTGGCTTTAGGAGAGATCAGTCTGCTGATTCTGTCTTTGCTTGATACTGAAAGATTTGCTCTTCTTTGCTAAACCATTGGCTATTTCTTTGCTAAACCATTGCTACCTAAGTCATTGATCGTTCATTGCTGCTGATTGCACAGTTAGTGTGTTATTAGCTGCTGCTGGGGATTAGTCTGGTGCGTGCTTACTGTTAGTACAGTATTGCAGTAGTACCAACCGCAGTGCTGTTAGCACAGCATTGCACCCCAACAGCACCCATAGGACTTCTAGTGTGTTAGTGGCAGCAAACAGAGCTCCTATATTTTCTTCTCAGCAGCACCCATAGGACTTCTAGTGTGTTAGTGGCTTCACACAGAGCTCCTATATTTTCATCTCAGAAGCACCCATAGGACTTCTAGTGTGTTAGTGGCATCACACAGAGCTCCTATATTTTCTTCTCAGCAGCACCCATAGGACTTCTAGTGTGTTAGTGGCAGCAAACAGAGCTCCTATATTTTCTTCTCAGCAGCACCCATAGGACTTCTAGTGTGTTAGTGGCATCACACAGAGTTCCTATATTTTCATCTCAGAAGCACCCATAGGACTTCTAGTGTGTTAGTGGCATCACACAGAGCTCCTATATTTTCTTCTCAGAAGCACCCATAGGACTTCTAGTGTGTTAGTGGCATCACACAGAGCTCCTATATTTTCTTGTCAGCAGCACCCATAGGACTTCTAGTGTGTTAGTGGCAGCAAACAGAGCTCCTATATTTTCTTCTCAGCAGCACCCATAGGACTTCTAGTGTGTTAGTGGCAGCAAACAGAGCTCCTATATTTTTATCTCAGAAGCACCCATAGGACTTCTAGTGTGTTAGTGGCATCACACAGAGCTCCTATATTTTCTTCTCAGAAGCACCCATAGGACTTCTAGTGTGTTAGTGGCATCACACAGAGCTCCTATATTTTCTTCTCAGCAGCACCCATAGGACTTCTAGTGTGTTAGTGGCAGCAAACAGAGCTCCTATATTTTCATCTCAGAAGCACCCATAGGACTTCTAGTGTGTTAGTGGCATCACACAGAGCTCCTATATTTTCATCTCAGAAGCACCCATAGGACTTCTAGTGTGTTAGTGGCATCACACAGAGCTCCTATATTTTCTTCTCAGCAGCACCCATAGGACTTCTAGTGTGTTAGTGGCATCACACAGAGCTCCTATATTTTCTTCTCAGAAGCACCCATAGGACTTCTAGTGTGTTAGTGGCATCACACAGAGCTCCTATATTTTCTTCTCAGCAGCACCCATAGGACTTCTAGTGTGTTAGTGGCAGCAAACAGAGCTCCTATATTTTCATCTCAGAAGCACCCATAGGACTTCTAGTGTGTTAGTGGCATCACACAGAGCTCCTATATTTTCTTCTCAGAAGCACCCATAGGACTTCTAGTGTGTTAGTGGCATCACACAGAGCTCCTATATTTTCTTCTCAGCAGCATCCATAGGACTTCTAGTGTGTTAGTGGCAGCAAACAGAGCTCCTATATTTTCTTCTCAGCAGCACCCATAGGACTTCTAGTGTGTTAGTGGCAGCAAACAGAGCTCCTATATTTTCATCTCAGAAGCACCCATAGGACTTCTAGTGTGTTAGTGGCATCACACAGAGCTCCTATATTTTCTTCTCAGAAGCACCCAGAGGACTTCTAGTGTGTTAGTGGCATCACACAGAGCTCCTATATTTTCTTCTCAGCAGCACCCATAGGACTTCTAGTGTGTTAGTGGCAGCAAACAGAGCTCCTATATTTTCATCTCAGAAGCACCCATAGGACTTCTAGTGTGTTAGTGGCATCACACAGAGCTCCTATATTTTCATCTCAGAAGCACCCATAGGACTTCTAGTGTGTTAGTGGCATCACACAGAGCTCCTATATTTTCTTCTCAGCAGCACCCATAGGACTTCTAGTGTGTTAGTGGCAGCAAACAGAGCTCCTATATTTTCTTCTCAGCAGCACCCATAGGACTTCTAGTGTGTTAGTGGCATCACACAGAGCTCCTATATTTCCATCTCAGAAGCACCCATAGGACTTCTAGTGTGTTAGTGGCATCACACAGAGCTCCTATATTTTCTTCTCAGCAGCACCCATAGGACTTCTAGTGTGTTAGTGGCATCACACAGAGCTCCTATATTTTCTTCTCAGAAGCACCCATAGGACTTCTAGTGTGTTAGTGGCATCACACAGAGCTCCTATATTTTCTTCTCAGCAGCACCCATAGGACTTCTAGTGTGTTAGTGGCATCACACAGAGTTCCTATATTTTCATCTCAGAAGCACCCATAGGACTTCTAGTGTGTTAGTGGCATCACACAGAGCTCCTATATTTTCTTCTCAGCAGCACCCATAGGACTTCTAGTGTGTTAGTGGCATCACACAGAGCTCCTATATTTTCTTCTCAGCAGCACCCATAGGACTTCTAGTGTGTTAGTGGCATCACACAGAGCTCCTATATTTTCTTCTCAGAAGCACCCATAGGACTTCTAGTGTGTTAGTGGCATCACACAGAGCTCCTATATTTTCTTCTCAGCAGCAGCCATAGGACTTCTAGTGTGTTAGTGGCAGCAAACAGAGCTCCTATATTTTCATCTCAGAAGCACCCATAGGACTTCTAGTGTGTTAGTGGCATCACACAGAGCTCCTATATTTTCATCTCAGAAGCACCCATAGGACTTCTAGTGTGTTAGTGGCATCACACAGAGCTCCTATATTTTCTTCTCAGCAGCACCCATAGGACTTCTAGTGTGTTAGTGGCATCACACAGAGCTCCTATATTTTCATCTCAGAAGCACCAATAGGACTTCTAGTGTGTTAGTGGCATCACACAGAACTCCTATATTTTCTTCTCAGCAGCACCCATAGGACTTCTAGTGTGTTAGTGGCATCACACAGAGCTCCTATATTTTCATCTCAGAAGCACCAATAGGACTTCTAGTGTGTTAGTGGCATCACACAGAGCTCCTATATTTTCTTCTCAGCAGCACCCATAGGACTTCTAGTGTGTTAGTGGCATCACACAGAGCTCCTATATTTTCATCTCAGAAGCACCAATAGGACTTCTAGTGTGTTAGTGGCATCACACAGAGCTCCTATATTTTCTTCTCAGCAGCACCCATAGGACTTCTAGTGTGTTAGTGGCATCACACAGAGCTCCTATATTTTCTTCTCAGCAGCACCCATAGGACTTCTAGTGTGTTAGTGGCAGCAAACAGAGCTCCTATATTTTCTTCTCAGCAGCACCCATAGGACTTCTAGTGTGTTAGTGGCATCACACAGAGCTCCTATATTTTCATCTCAGAAGCACCCATAGGACTTCTAGTGTGTTAGTGGCATCACACAGAGCTCCTATATTTTCTTCTCAGCAGCACCCATAGGACTTCTAGTGTGTTAGTGGCATCACACAGAGCTCCTATATTTTCTTCTCAGAAGCACCCATAGGACTTCTAGTGTGTTAGTGGCATCACACAGAGCTCCTATATTTTCTTCTCAGAAGCACCCATAGGACTTCTAGTGTGTTAGTGGCATCACACAGAGCTCCTATATTTTCTTCTCAGAAGCACCCATAGGACTGCTAGTGTGTTTGTGGCATCACACAGAGCTCCTATATTTTCTTCTCAGCAGCACCCATAGGACTTCTAGTGTGTTAGTGGCATCACACAGAGCTCCTATATTTTAATCTCAGAAGCACCAATAGGACTTCTAGTGTGTTAGTGGCATCACACAGAGCTCCTATATTTTCTTCTCAGCAGCACCCATACGACTTCTAGTGTGTTAGTGGCATCACACAGAGCTCCTATATTTTCATCTCAGAAGCACCAATAGGACTTCTAGTGTGTTAGTGGCATCACACAGAGCTCCTATATTTTCTTCTCAGCAGCACCCATAGGACTTCTAGTGTGTTAGTGGCATCACACAGAGCTCCTATATTTTCATCTCAGAAGCACCAATAGGACTTCTAGTGTGTTAGTGGCATCACACAGAGCTCCTATATTTTCTTGTCAGCAGCACCCATAGGACTTCTAGTGTGTTAGTGGCATCACACAGAGCTCCTATATTTTCATCTCAGAAGCACAATAGGACTTCAAGTGTGTTAGTGGCATCACACAGAGCTCCTATATTTTCTTTTCAGCAGCACCCATAGGACTTCTAGTGTGTTAGTGGCATCACACAGAGCTCCTATATTTTCTTCTCAGCAGCACCCATAGGACTTCTAGTGTGTTAGTGGCAGCAAACAGAGCTCCTATATTTTCTTGTCAGCAGCACACATAGTACCTATAGTGTGTTAGTGTCAGCACCCATAGGACCTGCAGTGTGTTGTGAGCACACATAGGAGCTCTATTTTTTATACTATATACACTACCGACTACAATGGCTGGAAGACCGCCAAGGAGAGGCAGAGCGTGCCGAGGCAAGAACACAGGGCAGGCAGGCTCTGTTTCTAGAGACAACAGTGCTGGCCGTGGACGTGGTCGTGCATCGTCATCAGCACGTGGCCATGGGACACGCTTGTCTTTGTTTTCGGCAGCTGGACATGTGGAGCCGCATCATGCCGAAGGCTTGGTAGAATGGATGACCAAGCCCTCCTCATCCTCCTCATCCTCTCTCACCCAGGCTCAGGGTACTGGCAGAGCAGCTGCCAACGCGTACTCAATGGCATCATCAGCCACCCCTTCCCTAGACCCACCATGTCCTCCTGAGGAGTCCCCCGAACTGTTTGAGCACAGTGTTGGGTACATGCTCCAGGAGGATGCACAACGATTCGAAGGCTCGGATGATGATACCCAGCTTGAGGAAGTCAGTAGTGTGCGCGCAGAGAGAGGGGATGCTGAAGGACAGCAATCTGGCAGTACTGTTCCACCAGCTGCAGCTTACTGCCAGGTTTGCTCTAGTGGTGAAGAGGGAGGGGATGATGAGGTCACTGACTCCACGTGGGTGCCTGAAGGGAGAGAGGAGGAGGAGGAGGAGGAGGATGCGGCGTCACATGTCCAACAAGGCATGGAGGCCAGCTAGAGGCCAGCACAGCAACTGTACCACACCGCAGAGCTCCGCCTGTGCAGGGCGCTGCCTCTGCACGTTATCACAAAAGTTCTTTGGTGTGGCCCTTTTTTGAGACGAGTGCATCAGATCGCACCACTACTATTTGCAATATTTGTCTCAAGCGTATCTCGCGTGGCCAAAACATCAGCCGCTTGGGCACCACAAGCATGAGCAGACATATGTCGACCTGCCATGCAGCTCGTTGGCAAGCACACATAAAAGACCCACACCAAAGAACAAAGCGGACCTCTCCTTGCTCCTCATCAGCTGGGATCTCCATCCCCACTATATCTTCAGTCCTCTCTGAAAGCTGCTCTGAGAGGACTGAAGGTGTAGAATTAGGTGTGTCACAACCAAGTACTTGCAGTACACCGACGTCTGATTGTAGCAGGCAAATTTCCCTGCCCCAGCTGCTGGACCGTCGAAAGAAGTATACTCCCAGCCATCCACATGCCCAGCGGTTGAATGCTAGCTTGGCTAAATTGCTAGCACTTCAACTGCTGCCTTTTCAGTTGGTAGACTTGGCCCCCTTCCGTGAGTTTGTTCAATGTGCGGTTCCTCAGTGGCAGGTTCCCAAACGCCACTTTTTCTCACGGAAGGCGATTCCGTCTCTCTACCGGCATGTGGAAGGCAATGTCCATGCCTCGCTGGACAGGGCGGTCAGCGGTAAGGTGCATATTACCGCTGACTCATGGTCCAGCAGGCATGGACAGGGACGTTATCTTTCTTTCACGGCCCATTGGGTCACTCTATTGGCAGCTGGGGGGGATGCAGGACAAGGTGCAGTAGTGTTGGAGGTTGTTCCGCCACCACACCTCCAAAATGCTACTACTGGTTGTGACACACCTCTCTCCTCCACCCCCTCCTCTTCTTCTTCCTCCATGTCCTCTTCGAGTGCTCTGTCCTCGGAACCAGCGGTGCTCCGTAGGCGTACAAGGGGCTACGCGAGTACGCAGGCAAAAAGATGCCATGCCGTGCTTGCGCTGGTGTGTTTGGGGGACAGGAGCCACACTGGGCCAGAGGTTCTGGCAGCTCTGCAGGGGCAGGCCGAGAGGTGGTTGACGCCACGCCAGCTTAAGCCAGGAATGGTCGTTTCTGACAATGGCACCAACCTCCTCTCCGCCCTGCGACAGGGGCAGCTCACCCATGTGCCCTGTATGGCTCACGTCCTCAACCTGGTGGTGCAGCGGTTCTTGGGCAGGTTCCCAGGCTTACAGGATGTCCTGAGGCAGGCCAGGAAAGTCTGTGTGCATTTCCGCCGATCTTATAATGCCAGTGCTCGGCTGACTGAGCTGCAAAAGGAGCTGAACCTGCCCAAGAACCGCCTAATATGTGACATGCCCACCAGGTGGAACTCAACGTTGGCCATGCTGCAGCGACTGCACACGCAGCAGAGGGCCATCAATGAGTACCTTTGCGACTACGGCACCAGGACAGGGTCAGGGGAGCTTGGCTTTTTTTCCCCACGCCAGTGGAGCATGATCAGGGATGCATGCGCTGTCCTCTCACCATTTGAGGAGGCCACGAGGATGGTGAGCAGTGACAGTGCATGCATCAGTGACACTGTACCTCTTGTCCACCTGTTGGAGCATACGCTGCGTGGGATAATAGACAGGGCACTTGAGGCAGAACAGAGGCAGGAAGAGGAGGACTTCCTTGCCTCTCAAGGCCCCCTTTATCCAGACAGTGTTCCTTCTGTCCCACCCATCACACAGGAAGAGGATGAGGATGAGGAGGAGGAGGATTGTGTGAGCATGGAGGTGGAGCCTGGCACTCAGCATCAGCAGCAGCAGTCTTTTAGGGATGATGTACAGTCCCAACAAACCAGTGGACTTGTACGTGGCTGGGAGGAGGTGGCTGGCGATCATGTCATCCTCAGTGACCCAGAAGACTCCGGACCGAATGCCTCAGCTAACCTACGCTGCATGGCCTCCCTGATCCTGCAAAGCCTGCGGAAGGATCCTTGTGTTCTTCGGATCAAGGAGAGGGACCATTACTGGCTGGCCACTCTCCTTGATCCACGGTACAAGGGTAAGGTTGCGGACCTTATCTTGCCGTCGCAGAGGGAGCAGAGGATGAGACATCTCAGGGAGGCCTTGCAGAAAGGTCTGTGCAACGCGTTCCCAGAAACTGGGAGGTTACAAACTCCTGGTCCTGGACGACGAGTTGCTGAGGCTTCGGTCAGTAGCAGAAGGAGCGGTGGGGAAGGTGGACGTCTGACCGATGCGTTCAGACAATTTTTTCGTCCGCAGCCCCAAGGTATGATCGGTTCCAGCAACTATCGCCAGCGTCTGATATACATGGTGCAGGAATACCTAGGGGCAAGGTCAGACTTGGACACCTTTCCCACCGAAAATCCTCTGGCTTACTGGGTCCTGAGGATGGATCACTGGCCAGAGCTTGCACAGTATGCAATTGAGCTACTGGCCTGTCCTGCATCCAGCGTTCTTTCCGAACGCACATTCAGTGCTGCTGGAGGATTTGTCACCGATCATAGGGTGCGCCTGTCCACCGACTCGGTTGATCGACTGACCTTCATAAAAATGAATCAGTCTTGGATCACCACCAGCTACCAGACACCTGAAGCGGATATAACGGAATAATTTATAATGTCACATCCCTTCAAGACTGCCTATGCTGATGCTGAGTGACTGTCCTGTTATGTTCACTGACTATCCTCTTCCTCCTCCTCAATGATCCATGCCACCACACCAGTGCCTAAGGCACAATTTTTCAGCCCCTGTATAACAGGGGCGTGTAATTACAATTTTTTTAAAAGATGCTTCGCAACAGGTGTGACTGCTGTGCTCCAAGTACAGTATCTGTGAGGGGTTGCAGTGTTGTGGCACCAGCACCAGTGCCTAAGGCACAATTTTTCAGCCCCTGTTGGGGCGTGTAATTACAATTTTTAGGCAATGCTTTGCAACAGGTCTCATTGCTGTGCTCAGAGTACAGTATCTGTGAGGGGTTGCAGTGTTGTGGCACCAGCACCAGTGCCTAAGGCACAATTTTTCAGCCCCTGTATAACAGGGGCGTGTAATTACAATTTTTTAAAAAGATGCTTCGCAACAGGTGTGACTGCTGTGCTCCAAGTACAGTATCTGTGAGGGGTTGCAGTGTTGTGGCACCAGCACCAGTGCCTAAGGCACAATTTTTCAGCCCCTGTTGGGGCATGTAATTACAATTTTTAGGCAATGCTTTGCAACAGGTCTCATTCCTGTGCTCAGAGTACAGTATCTGTGAGGGGTTGCAGTGTTGTGGCACCAGCACCAGTGCCTAAGGCACAATTTTTCAGCCCCTGTATAACAGGGGCGTGTAATTACAATTTTTTAAAAAGATGCTTCGCAACAGGTGTGACTGCTGTGCTCCAAGTACAGTATCTGTGAGGGGTTGCAGTGTTGTGGCACCAGCACCAATGCCTAAGGCACAATTTTTCAGCCCCTGTTTAACAGGGGCGTGTAATTACAAATCTTGATCTAATAGTTCACAGCAGGGCCCATTCCTGCGCCCACCAAGAGTAACTATGAGGGCCTACAGTCTTGTGGCAACACCGTCCACCACCACCACCACCACCAAAGGCCCAATTTTTCTGCCCTGTTCAACAGGTGCATGCAATTACAAATCTTGATCTAATAACTCACAGCAGGGCCCATTCCTGCACCCACCAAGAGTAACTGTGAGGGCTTACAGTCTTGTGGCAACACCGTCCACCACCACCACCACCACCACCACCAAAGGCCCAATTTTTCTGCCCTGTTCAACAGGTGCATGCAATTACAAATCTTGATCTAATAACTCACAGCAGGGCCCATTCCTGCACCCACCAAGAGTAACTGTGAGGGCTTACAGTCTTGTGGCAACACCGTCCACCACCACCACCACCACCACCAAAGGCCCAATTTTTTTGCCCGGTTCAACAGGTGCATGCAAGTACAAATCTTGATCTATTAACTCACAGCAGGGCCCATTCCTGTGCCCACCAGTCTTGTGGCTACACCAACATCTAATAGGGCAAATTTCTGCAGAGTATATACGGCAGGCCCCTACTTTCAAACATCCAACTTACAAACGACTCCTACTTGCAAACGGCAAGAGAAAACAGGAAGTGAGAGGAAATCTACCCCTAGGAAGGGAAATTCTATCCTGTTAGATTTAATTTGGGAAAAAGGTATCTCCTCTCTACTGATGCTTTATCACCAATCCTTGTTTCAATTAAAACCCCACTTTTCCAAAAACATTTGTCATTGGGATGGAAAGTGAGGTGACATGTTCTGAACAGATGTGCAAAGACAGCAAATGTTACAGGGGTGATAACCCCTCCCTATGTTCTCCAAAAAGCTTAAAAATAGATTTTTTTGGGATGGAGCTACACTTCATAATGTACCTGTTCAGATTCTACTTAAGAACAAACCTACAGTCCGTGTCTTGTTTGCACCACCTATATACTGCTGTTCAGAGTATATAGGGTTGTAGGTATAGGGTTTTATTTTGGGTGCGGGGTCCCCCTTAATATCCATACAAGACCCAAAGGGGCTGGGGTGAGGGGGGGTGATGGGGTAGCCATGCCATTTTTCTCAAGGATTTTCAGCCATATGGCGGCCAGGACAAGACATGACATTAAAGCCGCAAGTGGTTTTAAATGGCTTCTTTTTTTCCTTTACAAATGTCATTTTGTGCAAGGACAGTTCTAAACACGGGAAACACATGCCACTTCACAGGCATACTTTAGACACCCCCCAGGTACCATATTTAAAGGAAAATTTCACTTTTTTTTTCACTTTATGCATCATTAAAATGACTGCTCCCGAAAAAACGTTAGTTTTTAAAATTTCTTTTTGCATTGATATATGTCCCCTGGGGCAGGACCCGGGTCCCCAAACCTGTTTTATGACATTAACATGCATATTGACCGTTGTAATTAGCAATTTTGATTTCGAACGTTCGCGTCCATTATAACGAATAGGGTTCGAAAATTTGCGCGAACTTTCGGTCCGTTCGAAGGTTCTGGTGCGAACCGAACCCGGGGGTGTTCGGCTCATCCCTACACAAGAGTTTCAATAATGATAATTTGCAAAACCTTGTTGTTAATAAAAACCCATTTTATTCATGAATTAGTTCTAGTGGAGACTTTATTGTAATCTATAGTACTAACACTGTTTATTTATTGCAGGATGCATGGCGAAGTTGACAACAACGTTACAATCTGTAAGTTTCACTTTAAAACAAATATATACGCTAAAATCCTTAAAGCCAAACTCCAGGCGCAAACATTTTAATTCATATATTTATCAATAGCCACATTGGATATAAATCCACTATGTGTGCTCGAAACCCCTTTGTATACCCAGATGTTATCATTTAAAGGTAGCGGTGACATCATCATTGTGCTGCATATAACCTGTGCAGAGAGCAGAGCTGTAGGAGGGATCCAGCGGGCCTTACCCACTACAGGCTGCCTGAAAGCGGTTCACACCGCATCAGGCAGCTCTCCCATAATGACACCTTCCCTGCTGATGGAAGCACATGTGCTGGCTCTGCAATTATCTTCAAGGAAACAAAGAAATGCTGGACGGCCGCATTCCAATACAACACCTTTAAATCCATTAAAGTCCATATGGTCACAGGAGGTACAGGAACAGAATGTTTGACGTGTTTCACACCACTTGTAGGCGTTTACTTATAGCTAGTACACTGCAGGCTGCCTCCAAAGAATTATAAGAGGGGGTGGATACAAGACCAGTCACCTTGCAGAAGTAGAGAGAACAGCAGTGATTGGTCTTTTTTGAGGGAAGCTCCTGCACAAAGGCAAAGTTTCATACTTGATTACTGCACTGATCTTAAATAAATACATAAAGCATGTCAAAATCCAAGTAGAAAATACTCAGTCCTCTTGTATTGAGACAGTATCTGCTTATCCCGGAGTTTAGCTTAAAGCCTAAACTTTTAAAAATGTATTTTTGGATAGAATTTAAAGGGTTAAAACTATTGTTGTGTGTGTATCACTGATGGGAAGTTCCAGTTTCTCTATGTGTCCTGGTGTCCACTGTCACTGGTGCAGAAAGTAGGATAATCCAAAGTTTTACATTAACAAGAGGGGAAATCTTCCAATGTACACACTTGCTCTCATGATAACTGTTCAGAAAAGGATTACCCTTATTTTGAAGAGCTTTCCTTTTACTTCCTATTATGTCTACAAGACCTTCTTTCAGATAGTCTTTTTGTCACATGATAAGTGAAACTCCATTATAGCGAGGACAAACCAAGGATCTCCAGTGGGAAGTACCCGTCAGCAGAATCTATATGATAATCTAGGACGAAATTCCACTCTCCTTGATTTGCTTGCATTTGTTTTTTTTTAAGTACAAATATTGAATCAGGAAACTTTTTTGGATTACCATATTACCAGTAAAAAAAATGGCTTTAACTTCATTGTCTTAAGATGAACTGATGTGAAATATGAACTTTTCATTAACATTTGGCCTAATTTTCCTTTGCAGCTGTCTTTAGCAGTGCTGGAAAGGTGGCCAGTTCTGGTTTGAGCTGTGGAACAGAATCCTGCAGTTTCCCGAGGAGCAGCGCAGCAGGAGGTAGGAATGCAACGTAATCTGCTGTGGCCTTTTCTGCCATTTCAATTTCTGCCACTTTTATCTGTCTGTATTTTTCACTATTTGTATCATAACAGCTGTATATAACAACATCGTGAAGGCGAGCCATTACGATGCTTCAGGGTGTGGAACAGGAAAATGCAACACCAACAGCAAAGCAGCTAGTACCACAGGAGGGATTTCAGTACTTGCTTCAACTGCTTTCAGCAAGAAGAACTATTAAGGGAATATAAAAACCTTCAGTAGCAGTGCCAATATTTTACACTGAAAGCTATTTTCTTACTGAAAACTACTTTAGGGGGATATTTGTATTTGGTATTGTTTTCTGTTCTTTAGCCTTTGCAAACTAAAGCAACATAATAATCACTTAGATGATTAGCATGTCCTTCATCTTGCACTATATAAAATTACTGTACTGGCATGTACTGTATCTTGTAACTGTGTATCTATAATTCAATAAACTGCATGTTAAATTCATTACTTTATTTTTTTTTTTATTTAAATACAACTACAGTATGTTGGGTTGTTAACAGTGTTCTGGAGATTTTATAGATAGGCAACTCCTATCCTCATATTGATTAGTGGTTCCCAATTAATAATACCTACTGCAGTAGGGAACAGACACAAAAAAATACACTCAACATCTTTCCAAAACACCTGTTCTGTTTTATTTGATGCAATTGAAGGCTTTTATACACAGGATTATGTAGGTATCACATTAATATTACAGTTGTACTTTTAAGGTAACAAGGGGCATAAAATAGGCAGGCTAATTCTAATCAGGACTCAAAAGAATGCAAACATGTACTGAAAACATTATTAGCGCCATTTGCACAGTGAGTGCAGTGTGCAATACATACAAAATAGAATAAAATAATATACAGAATTTACAAATTTCCTTTACAATATCCCCTCTTTTGATCAATATTTTGATCATTAACTACACCTGCTATCACCTTTAACCTGGAACCTCCACACGCTTAGGTGGAGGTAGCCCCGGCTAAAGAGGCAAACTCCATTGTGGAGAATATAATAGCTGAGAGTAGCTTTTACTAATTACTTTTCATTGTGAGAAACAAATTATTTAAAATATATATATATATATATATATATATATATATATATATATATATATATTGTAGCCTGGGGGACAGGTAGTCGGTACAAAAGCTCCCTGGGATGAGCAGGCACAGATACCAAGTCCATTGGATCAGTGAAAACACAGTGTTATTTATTGGTGCTACATACAAAGTCAATGACAGGTGCTGTACAGTGCTGAAAACAAACAGAAAAAAAAAAACTAAACAAAAGCCTAGCCGTGTCTCGGCTCTAACTATACAGTATTTACAGGCCCTCACTACCAGGCTGGACAAGCCTAGTGCTTGTCAGCTTCCACATTCACAGAGTCACAAGTTTTACCAACCTTCTTGCTCTCACAGACCAATGCTGTCTGTGTTTCCCAGGCAGACCCAAGGCTGTCTGCTCAGGTGAGCTTTTAATTAACCTGTGGGAGAGAACCAACACCTGAACTGGATCCTGGCTTAGAGATCCCTGAATGTATATGAGAGGAGCCTGGGAGATGTATAAACCCCGAATAGGACTTTCCCAGGCTCTCTCTGGGATGCTCTGTCACACATCCTCCCCCCTTGTTTCAACCCCAGGGTTGGAACACCTGTAGCCCAACAGGAGTGAACACGGGACAGGGCATCTACATTCCCCATCTTAACACCTGGCCTGTGTTTTACCGTAAAGGCGTAATCCTGTAGGGCCAAAAACCACCGGTTCACCCGCCTATTAGTCGCCTTCTTTTGGGCCATCCATTTCAGGGGAGCATGGTCAGTTATCAACTCAAACTGGCGCCCCAACAAGTAGTACCTGAGCGCGTCCACGGCCCACTTTATGGCCAGACACTCCTTTTCAATGACTGCGTACTTCTTTTCATGGTCATTGAGCTTTCTGCTTAAGTACACCACAGGGTGTTCTTCCCCATTGTGTACCTGTGAAAGTACTGCCCCGATACCCACATCAGACGCATCCGTCTGGACCAAAAAGGTTTTGGAGAAATCGGGGGAGTATAGGATTGGCTGTGCACAAAGAGCCTTCTTCAGTACTTGAAAAGACTCTTCTGCTACTGGAGACCATTTCACCATTACGGAGGCTTTCCCTTTCGTAAGGTCTGTCAGTGGGGCAGCTATAGTTGCGAAATTTGGGATGAATCTTCTATAGTACCCCGCAATGCCAAGAAAGGCCCTGACCTGCTTCTTGTTTGCAGGACGTGACCACTCCTGGATGGCTTCTATTTTATTCACCTGGGGCTTTATGACACCCCGGCCAATAGTGTAGCCCAAATACCTGGCTTCCTCTAGCCCAATGGCACATTTTTTGGGATTTGCCGTAAACCCTTCTTTGAAGAGGGAATCCAGGACAGCCTGGACACGGGGCAAGTGAGACTCCCAGTCAGTGCTATGCACCACTATGTCGTCCAGATAGGCTGCAGCATACTGTCGGTGAGGTCTTAGGGTCCTGTCCATAGCCCTCTGAAATGTTGCAGGGGCATTTTGCAACCCAAAAGGCATTTTCTTATACTGAAACGACCCCTCCGGGGTCACAAACGCAGTCTTTTCTTTGGCACTACCAGTCAGGGGTATTTGCCAATATCCTTTGGTCAAGTACAAAGTGGTCAGATAACGGGCCTTGCCAAGTCGGTCTATAAGCTCGTCTACCCTGGGCATTGGGTATGTGTCAAACTTTGTTACCGCATTAAGCTTCCTGAAGTCGTTACAAAACCTCCAAGTGCCATCCGGTTTTGGGACTAATACAATGGGGCTAGACCAGTCACTATTGGATTCCTCAATAACATCTAGCTCCAACATCCTTTTAACTTCCTCACTGATGTCCTTTCTTCTAGCTTCGGGAATTCGGTATGGTTTGAGCTTGACACGGACCCCAGGTTCAGTAACAATATCATGCTGAACTGCTGAAGTCGTGCCCGGCAACTCTGAAAATTTCTCTTTATTCCTTATCAGGAACTCTCTAGCTTCCTGTTTCTGGGAACATGACAGGGTGTCTGGAATCGTGACCTCAGGGATCAGAGGGGATTCAGTACCCTTAAGGGTTATCGGGAGAGACCTGGCAGTTAATGCCAGTCTATCCTTCCAGGGCTTTAACAGGTTTATGTGGTAAATCTGTTCGGGCTTCCTTTTACCTGGTTGATACACCTTGTAATTGACCTCCCCAACTCTTTCAATTACTTCAAAGGGTCCCTGCCACTTAGCCAGGAATTTGCCCTCAACAGTGGGAACTAACACGAGGACCCGGTCACCAGGTGAGAAAACACGAAGTTGGGCCCCCCTGTTGTATATCCTCTGTTGGGCTGCTTGGGCCTGCAGTAAATGTTCTTTTACTACCGGCATGATTGCTGCAATCCTATCCTGCATTTGAGCGATATGCTCAATAACACTTTTGTGAGGTGTCTGCTCCCCCTCCCAAGTTTCCTTGGCTATGTCTAAGAGTCCCCAAGGGTGTCTCCCATAAAGCAGCTCAAATGGAGAGTACCCCGTAGAAGACTGGGGAACTTCCCTGATGGCGAACATCAAGTAAGGTATCAGGAAGTCCCAGTTTTTCCCATCCCTATCAACAACCTTTTTTAACATACTCTTTAATGTCTTATTGAAGCGTTCCACCAAGCCATCCGTTTGAGGATGGTACACTGAGGTACGCAACTGCGTCACCTTAAATAACTTGCAGAGCTCCCTAGTTATTCGTGACATGAATGGGGTACCTTGGTCTGTAAGGACTTCTTTCGGGACGCCAACCCGACTGAACACCATAAACAGCTCTTTGGCAATGTTTTTAGCAGATGCAGTGCGTAAGGGAACGGCCTTGGGGTAACGGGTAGCGTAATCCATGATCACGAGGATATGTTGATGACCGCGGGCAGATTTGGGGAGTGGACCCACCAGGTCCATGGCAATCCTTTCAAAGGGCACTTCAATAATGGGCAAGGGCACTAACAGACTTCGAAAGTGGGGTTGGGGGGCTGACATCTGACATATAGGACAGGATTGACAATAATTTTCGATATTTTTCCATATCCCAGGCCAGTAAAACCTGCGCAACACCCTTTCAGTGGTTTTCTCAACCCCTAAATGGCCTCCTAGCAAGTGCCCATGGGCAAGTTCCAACACCACCCGTCTGTATAGCTTAGGGACTACCAACTGTTCAACCACTTCATCATTAGTTTTACATACACGATACAGTAAATCCTCATTGCTGCAGAAATATGGAAAACAGGGCCCGTCCCCCGGTTCGACAGGTACCCCATCAACCACCACCACATTTTCCCAGGCCCTGGCAAGGGTATGGTCTTTTCTCTGTTCCGTACCAAAATTTTCCTTGTGCACATTTAGATCGGTAAACTCTAACGTAGGCTCAGATTCAGCAGACGGCTGTCCAGCTCTACTGGTTGTGGGGACTTCTTCCGGCTCCCCCAGCTCTCCTGCCATAACTGAGAAAGGATGACCCGGAGAGCCCTGAGAGGAGTCCCCTGAACTCACAAGGTCAGTAATGGCCACGAGTTCTGGCTCTGCGACTGAGTTAGGTACTGCGACTGGGTCGGGACAATCCCACAGTTCCCAAAACTTAGGGAAGTCCCTACCAATGATAGCCTCATGCACCAAGTGGGGCACCAGTCCAACCGAATGGGTCACCATACCTAAGCCAGTTTTAAACTGAACAGTGGCTATTGGATACTCGCGGGTATCCCCATGTACACAGATCACAGCAACTTTTTTTGCATGAAAATTCACAGTTTCAACCATCTCAGCTGTAACCAAAGTAACTAGACTTCCTGAGTCCAGCAAGGCCGTAATAGGCTTATTATTAATAGTCACTTGACACATGTGTTTTCCCACATTTGGCACTGCAGCACATGAAACGGCAGCAAACATAGACTGCCTTCTAAAAGATAGATCACACTGCATTGGTTCATCTGTTAATGGACAGTTTGCTGCAACATGTCCCAGTTCTTGGCAATGAAAACACCTGATGTTTCCCCAGTTTGGTTTGCTGACAGGCAGTGGCTTCCCTTGTTTGGGCCGCCAAACTTCAGTCCTGGCACCAAAAATCCTCCCCCCCATTTCCTTGCCATGCTTACCACCCACTTCCCCTGGAACAGTCTTACCGGTTGCCTGGGGAGACCGTGGTTTTGGGTGGAAAGTCCGTGCGTCTGTAGGGGTGGTGACCAGGTTCTCTGCAGCAAAGTACCTCTCAACGAGCTCCACCAGGTTGTCTGCTGACTTGGGGTCTCCTTGACTCACCCACTTCTGCAGGGGAATTGGCAGTGACCTCAGGAATTGGTCCATGACCACACGCTCCACTATTTGTGGCGCAGACAGGGACTCCGGCTGTAGCCATTTCCGCACCAGGTGGATCAGATCAAACATCTGCGATCTTGGGGGCCTCTTTTCTTGGAAGAACCAGCTGTGGACCCACTGAGCTCGAACAGCCAAGGTAACGCCAAGTCGTGCCAGGATTTCCCTCTTGACCTTCTCATAATCTCCCGCTTCTGCTGACTCCAGATCATAGTAGGCCTTCTGCGCTTCTCCAGAAAGTAAGGGGGCGATCAGTCCTGCCCACTGGGTTTGGGGCCAACCTTCCCTCTCAGCGGTCCATTCAAATGTTAGTAGGAAGGCCTCTGGATCATCATCTGCCGTCATCTTTGAAAGAAAGCGACCCACATGGATGGCTGAGGGCTTGTCTCCAATATCCTTCATTATCGCAGGTGACCCCTGTGCTATCGTCTCCATAACCTCAGTAAGGGTTTTCCTATCCGCTTTTGCAGCAGTGGCAAGCTGTTCAAACAGCCTCTGCGATTGCTCCTGTACAGCACCAATCTGTTGGAACAGCACCTTGGTTTGCTCCTGTGCGATAGCGTTGGCTTGCTGTTGTGCAACGTTAGTTTGCTGTTGTGTAGCATTTGCTTGCTGCCATGCAGCGTTTGCTTGCCGCAATTCAGCGTTAGTTTGCTGTTGTGCAGCGTTTGCCAACACCATTTGTTTGAGGAGGTCCTCCATGTTGTCACTTTAGGTACTGGCCTTTTAAGTAGTAACTTACTACTGCTGGTCGCAGCCTCCACCATATGTAGCCTGGGGGACAGGTAGTCGGTACAAAAGCTCCCTGGGATGAGCAGGCACAGATACCAAGTCCATTGGATCAGTGAAAACACAGTGTTATTTATTGGTGCTATATACAAAGTCAATGACAGGTGCTGTACAGTGCTGAAAACAAACAGAAGAAAAACTAACTAAACAAAAGCCTAGCCGTGTCTCGGCTCTAACTATACAGTATTTACAGGCCCTCACTACCAGGCTGGACAAGCCTAGCGCTTGTCAGCTTCCACATTCACAGAGTCACAAGTTTTACCAACCTTCTTGCTCTCACAGACCAATGCTGTCTGTGTTTCCCAGGCAGACCCAAGGCTGTCTGCTCAGGTGAGCTTTTAATTAACCTGTGGGAGAGAACCAACACCTGAACTGGATCCTGGCTCAGAGATCCCTGAATGTATATGAGAGGAGCCTGGGAGATGTATAAACCCCGAATAGGACTTTCCCAGGCTCTCTCTGGGATGCTCTGTTACAATATATATATATATATATATATTTACAAGGCAATTGGCTATACACTCCTGACCAGAAGGGCCTTGTAACTTAATCACTTCAGCCCCGGAAGAATTGGCTGCTCAATTACCATTTTTGGCGATTCGGCACTGTGTCGATTTCACTGACAATTGCGCGGTCGTACAAAAATCGCAAAAAGCGTATATTCATTGGTTTGCTCAAAAGTTATAACGTCTACAAAATAGGGAATAGATTTATGGCATTTTTATTATTTATTTATTTTTTACTAGTAATGGTGGCGATCTGCGATTTTTATTGGGACTGCGACATTATGACAGACATATCGGACACTTTTGACACATTTTTTGGACCATTGGCATTTATACAGTGATTAGTGGTATAAAAATGCACTGATTTTTGTGTAAATGTCACTGACAGGGAAGGGGTTAACACTAGGGGGCAATCAAATGTTTTTTTTTTGTAATATATTTATTTCTATTTCAAGTTCAGGTGTACAGGTATTCACTTGTGGGAAAATTTCACAGATCAGATATATATATTTCATACATATTTCATTATATCTCATAAAACTATAAGAGCCAAAAAAGTGAAGAGAAACTATAAAAAAATACTATAACATATTGATGTACACCCGGTTTCCTCTATCTCTCTCTCTCGTCTCCTCCAGTATCTATTACCTGGGAGGTCCCTAGCTAACTTTTTCTTTCCAAAGTTTTTCTATCTGCCTTTTCTTCTGTACTCCTGTTAAATTTTACATTTTTATACCAATAAAACCATTGCAATTCTCCTCTACCCCTTCCCATTCCCTCCCCAATCCCTGAGAGGGAGAGAAAAAAAAAAGAAGAAGGTTTTCGCAATCTCCTCCCCTGGTTTGCGTCCCGTTCCGTGTGGGGCCCCTACTCTCTGTCCCCATCTCCTTCTTCTTCCCTCCTGTTTGATAATTTCTCCTTATTTCTCATTCCGACCCTATTAGCTTTTTCTCCTCTTCCGAATCTGTGAACGCCTTCCATGGGGCCAATGTTTTCCTAATTTCTTCCTTGCCTTCTAAAGTCAATGGTAACAGGCTTTCCATTATCCCAATTCTTCTGACTTTGTTTAACCACATTGAGATCTGAGGTGCCCGGGGCTTCTTCCAACACATAGGGATACAACTTTTTGCTGCATTTAACAGGTGACTAATAATCAAATTCTTATATATTTTAGTTGGAATTTGTGTGCAGTGTAATAGGAAAAAGGCCGGGTCTTCCCCGATCTGATACTCAGTGAATAATTGGGTGATTCTCTGGACTTCTTGCCAAAATTGTCTTATGACGGGGCACGACCAAAAAATATGAAATATAGTTCCCTGTCCCTGACAGCCTCTCCAGCAGAGGTCTGGTACCTCTGGGGAGAATTTACTCAACCTTGATGGGGTGTAATACCAGCGTGTTAAAATCTTGTAATTCAACTCCTGTAATTTGGTACACCTAGATGATTTTAAGGTAAGAAGTATTATACTCTGACGTTGTTCTGGTGTAAAGATTTGTTCCAGGTCTCTTTCCCACTCGCTTAAGCTTATCATAGTAAAATTCTCTGGTGGTGCTGTCAGCAGCCCATACATCCTAGAGATAATATGGAACAGCGGTTCTGTCTCTTCACAATATGTCTCGAATTGTGTGCATAGTCGTCCGTAACTAACCGTCGGTCTCAGAGTTTCCAAATAATGTCGTACTTGTCTCTCTTGCCAGAGAGATATTTCATATTCACCACCCTGTTGCGTCAAGGCTTCTATTGTTGGTCATTTATTAGCCCTCAAGAAATGCGAGGCCTGAAAGCACCCTTTCTCCCCTAGTTTCCAAAACGCTCGTGGCTCAATGCCAGGTGCAAAGTCTGGATTGCCCAAGATGGGATATAATGGAGAATTTATAGTGGAAAATCTAGGGTTCTGAATTACCTTAGAGCCTATACGTAATGTAGGGCCAATCGTAGGATGTGTTTTTAACAGGGCAGGTAGAGCTGCATAACACCATATAGCTCTCTTTAGGGGTACTGGGCATACTTGTTGTTCCATATTGATCCACATTTTATATTCACCATGTCTACACCAATCAATAATTCTACCGAGCTGAGCTGCCTGATAATATTTATATAGGTCTGGGGCCGGTATTCCTCCTGCCTTTTTAGGCATTGTCAGCAGATTTCTATTGCTCCTCGGCCGCTTACTTGCCCAGATAAATTTGGTAAATTCAGCACGGATTTGACTGAAATAAGCCAAAGGTATAAAAATGGGTAAGGCCTGGAACAAATA
This sequence comes from Rana muscosa, assembly GCA_029206835.1. Classification (NCBI taxonomy): domain Eukaryota; kingdom Metazoa; phylum Chordata; class Amphibia; order Anura; family Ranidae; genus Rana; species Rana muscosa. Next base: position 920,174,535 of record CM055117.1, read on the forward strand.
TAGCAATTTTGGTACTATATTCATTTTTAGAATGTTGCTCTCCCAAACCACGAATGAGAATTTCTATTCCATCTTACTAATAGTTTTCTAATTTCCCTAAGTAAAGGTGGGAAATTAAGTACAAACGCATCTGTTCATTTTGGGGGGATATAGATTCCCAGATATTTTAACGCTGATGTTGTCCACTTATGTTTAAAGCTATTCTGAAGATTTATTTGCACCGGGCCCGTCAGTGACACCCCCATTGCCTCCGATTTGCTGTAGTTTATTTTAAAATTCGACAGAGCCCCATAACATTCTACTTCCTTCATAAGGTTAGGTAGGGATATTTGCGGACTAGTAAGAGAGAAAAGTAGGTCATCTGCATAAGCAGAGACTTTATACTCATGATCACCCATACCAATGCCTTTAATATCTGGATTCTGTTGAATTCTATTTAGCAGCGGCTCCAGCGTCAAAGCAAACAAAAGGGGCAAAAGGGGGCAGCCCTGGCGGGTACCGTTTGTGATGGTAAAATTCTCGGAATAAATCCCATTCGCCTTTACCAGCGCCTGTGGTCTAGAGTATATCCCTGCTACCCAGTGTAGCATCCGGTCTCCTAAACCCATATATTTCAGAACCCCTAACATAAATGTCCAGTTGACCCTATCGAAGGCCTTTTCCGCGTCTGTATTCAAAAAGATACTTGGCATCTTCATTTGATTTACAAACTGGACCAGGTTCAGTACTTTAATGGTACTGTCTCTTGCCTCCCATGTAGGGATAAACCCTACTTGGTCCAGATGTATCAATTGCGCTAACTGGGGTTGTAAACGTGATGCCAGTATCTTTGTGAATATTTTTAAATCTACATTTAATAATGATATTGGTCGATAGCTACTGCAAACAGATAGATCTGTCCCTTCTTTTGGTATGACCGTAATATGAGCTCTCAGTGCATCTACTGGTGGGGCTGTTATTTGGCCAAGTGCATTGAATGCTTTAACCATATATGGGCCTAGTGATGGAAAAAAGCTTTTAAAGTACTGAATGGTAAAGCCATCCGGACCTGGTGCCTTTCCCTGTTTAATCGTCTTCATTACTATAAGAGCTTCCTCCTGAGAAATTGGTATTTCCAATTTTTTTCGTACTGGAGATGGTAGTCGTACTAATTGTGAGTAGGAAAAATATTCTTCCAGAGATAAGAGGGGCCAATCGGGTGTTGGCGAATTGTATAGCGAGGCATAATATTCCCCAAATTCTTTTACAATATCTTTTGGCATTGAAAGTTTTTGGCCTCCTTTTGTTTTAATGTATGGTATATATGATCGTGCCTGTTGTTTTTTTAGTTTGCTTGCCAACAGTTTGCCGCACTTGTCTCCAGATTCATATGTCATCCTCCTCCCTTGTTGTAATACTACCTTTGCTTTACATCAAAGGAGATCTGATAATTGTCTTCTCAGGTGTGCTAATTCCATTCCTAGTTCCTTCTCCAATGTCCCCTTATGTTGGGTCTCTGCTTTTTTTATTCGTGAACCATGTTTAACTAGAATTCCTCTAATCACTACTTTATGGGCTTCTCAAACTATTCCCGGATCACTCCCTTCAATCTAATTTGTCTGAAAATACCAGTTAATTTCTTTAGTTAAATCCTCTCGGATTTCAGAAAGTTGTAATAGGCTTTCGTTTAAACGCCATCTCCATTCCATCGGTTGGGTTGCCCCCGATAGTAACAGCCTGATTATAACTGGCGCATGATCTGACCAGGTTATAACTCCTATTTCTATATTCTGTACGATCGGGAGTAATTGATGTGGGACTAAAAAAAAATCAATTCGGGAATATGATTGGTGGGGGTTGGAAAAAAATGTATAATCCCTTTCTTCTGCATGATGGGCTCGCCACATGTCTACCAGCTGAAGATCGTGGAATTTCCAGAGGATCCGTTTCCTGGATCCCCTAGGGATCGGGGAAGTTCCCACCGATGTATCTATTTTAGGGTCCAAGGGGGTGTTAAAATCCCCCCCTAGAATCAGTTTCCCCTCTCTGAATTCCATTAACTTCGATAAAACTTTATCCAAGAAACAGTCTTGGTGAACATTAGGAGCATAAATGGTTGCCAGGGTAACCTTCACGCTACCTATGAATCCTTTGATAAAAATAAATCTTCCCCCGGAATCTGAGCACTTATCCAACATAGACCATGCAATTCGATTAGAGATTAAAATAGCAACACCCTTAGATTTGGCCATATGATTAGCGGCATAGTAGACTTTGGGAAAGTGTCTGTTCTGAAGATAAGGGAACACTCCTTCCTTTAGATGTGTTTCCTGTACCATTCCCACATCAGTTTTCAGACGTTTTAGCTCATTCAGAAGCATCCTACGTTTTTCAGGAACATTAAATCCTCTAGCATTTAGTGATGTTATGGTTAATCCCTCCATCTTATCTATTATAGTGACGGTCATCCAGGGGAGAGAGACAACAAAAAAAAAAAAAGGAAAAGAGGGGGAAACCCCCCGAGAGGAGACTGCCTCGGCCCCTCTGCACCTACCCTAGGGTACTAAGTTTCCCGTAGGTGCCGACAAGTGAGGGAGTGGCTAACTATGACTGAGGAAGCAGAGCACCTCCCCTCCCTCCCTCCAGCTATTTTTCTTACATATTTTTATCCTCTGATATCGCCTATTCCCTTTCCCTCCCTCCCCCCCACCCGTCCCCCCTCCACATTCCCAGCCAGGTAACCCCTATATAAAGCGAGCTCTCAACCTTTTCTCTAAGGCCTTTCATACAGCATCATAGCCATCATTATCATATTATTAACATTTATAAAGGAAATATCAACAGTTGACGGTTATTGATTTTACTTCAAACTCTAACCTAATTCCCTTCTTTAATTATTAACATGGGTTACTATGCTCCTAAACCCTGTTATGCCCGGTTATGTCAGTGTTTCCTGTTATCAAATATTCTATTTACCTACATCATTTGTATCTATATCAAACTTGCCTCCTTCTCTAAAGTGCCTATCTAATTCTACCTATGTGTTGCTATATTATTAAGTTTCAAAGAAAGTGTTTCCCACTCCTACTTTTCTCCCCTATTCTCCCCCCAATTACCTTACTCCATTTGTGTAAATTATATAGTATAATATATGATTCATAAATGTGTGTACTTTGTGCACTGTACTGTTTATCTATATTTTTAAGTGTCCCATTTTTACCTTTTATGTTTCTTTCTAGTGTTGCCTAGTATTACCCCCCCCTCCCCTCCCTCCCCAGACAGTGCTTGTAATTTCTAGTGCCTATTCAAACTGTGAAGACATTATTGAGGCATCTATATCCACTTGTCCCCTGCCCACTGTCAATTGACGGCGGGCGGAGGACACTCTCGTTCTGGGAGGACGTCATATGACGTCCTCCCTTTAAAATGAGCTAGGAGGCGCGTTCCCGCCGCGTTCCCAAGGCCCCAATGCGCGTGCCCGGTGGCCGCGATTGCCGCCGGGCACCCGCGATTGCCCGGGAAACGAGCAGGAAAGTGGATCTCTGTGTGTAAACACAGAGATCCACGTCCTGTGAGGGAGAGGGGACCGATGGTGTGTCCCTTGTACATAGGGACAACCATCGGTCACCTCCCCCAGTCAGTCCCCTCCCCCCACAGTAAGAACACATTAAGGGAACATATTTAACCCCTTCCCGCCCCCTAGTGGTTAACCCCTTCCCTGCCAGTCACATTTATACAGTAATCAATGCATTTTTATAGCAGGGATCTCTGTATAAATGTGAATGGTCCCAAAAATGTGTCAAAAGTGTCCGATGTGTCCGCCGCAATATCGCAGTCACAATAAAAATCGCAGATCGCCGCCATTACTAATAAAAAAAAAATGCTATAAATCTATTCCCTATTTTGTAGACGCTATAACTTTTGCGCAAACCAATCAATACGCGCTTATTGCGATTTTTTTTTTTACCAAAAATATGTAGAAGAATATGTATCGGCCTAAACTGAGGAAAATTTTATTTAAAAAAAAAAATGGGTATTTATTATAGCAAAAAGTAAAAAATAGTGTTTTTTTTTCCAAACCGGACGCTCTTCTTTTGTTTATAGCGCAAAAAATAAAAACCGCAGAGGTGATCAAATACCACCAAAAGAAAGCTCTATTTATGGGAAAAAAAGGACGCAAATTTCGTTAGGGAGCCACGTCGCACGACCGCGCAATTGTCATTCAAAGTGTGACAGCGCTGAAAGCTGAAAAATGGCTTGGGCAGGAAGGGGGTTTTCGTGCACAGTAGAGAAGTGGATATGTTTCCTTTCATAGGCAAAAAAAAAGGGGACCAAAAAAAGAAAAAGGGGCAAAAAAAAAAAACGGGGGGAGACCCTCCCGACAAACATATACAGGTCCTTCTCAAAAAATTAGCATATTGTGATAAAGTTCATTATTTTCTGTAATGTACTGATAAACATTAGACTTTCATATATTTTAGATTCATTACACACAACTGAAGTAGTTCAAGCCTTTTCTTGTTTTCATATTGATGATTTTGGCATACAGCTCATGACAACCCAAAATTCCTATCTCAAAAAATTTGCATATCATGAAAAGGTTCTCTAAACGAGCTATTAACCTAATCATCTGAATCAACTAATTAACTCTAAACACCTGCAAAAGATTCCTGAGGCTTTTAAAAACTCCCAGCCTGGTTCATTACTCAAAACCGCAATCATGGGTAAGACTGCCGACCTGACTGCTGTCCAGAAGGCCATCATTGACACCCTCAAGCAAGAGGGTAAGACACAGAAAGAAATTTCTGAACGAATAGGCTGTTCCCAGAGTGCTGTATCAAGGCACCTCAGTGGGAAGTCTGTGGGAAGGAAAAAGTGTGGCAGAAAACGCTGCACAACGAGAAGAGGTGACCGGACCCTGAAGAAGATTGTGGAGAAGGACCGATTCCAGACCTTGGAGGACCTGCGGAAGCAGTGGACTGAGTCTGGAGTAGAAACATCCAGAGCCACCGTGAACAGGCGTGTGCAGGAAATGGGCAACAGGTTCCGCATTCCCCAGGTCAAGCCACTTTTGAACCAGAAACAGCGGCAGAAGCGCCTGACCTGGGCTACAGAGAAGCAGCACTGGACTGTTGCTCAGTGGTCCAAAGTACTTTTTTCGGATGAAAGCAAATTTTGCATGTCATTCGGAAATCAAGGTGCCAGAGTCTGGAGGAAGACTGGGGAGAGGGAAATGCCAAAATGCCTGAAGTCCAGTGTCAAGTACCCACAGTCAGTGATGGTCTGGGGTGCCATGTCAGCTGCTGGTGTTGGTCCACTGTGTTTTATCAAGGGCAGGGTCAATGCAGCTAGCTATCAGGAGATTTTGGAGCACTTCATGCTTCCATCTGCTGAAAAGCTTTATGGAGATGAAGATTTCATTTTTCAGCACGACCTGGCACCTGCTCACAGTGCCAAAACCACTGGTAAATGGTTTACTGACCATGGTATTACTGTGCTCAATTGGCCTGCCAACTCTCCTGACCTGAACCCCATAGAGAATCTGTGGGATATTGGGAAGAGAAAGTTGAGAGACGCAAGACCCAACACTCTGGATGAGCTTAAGGCCGCTATCGAAGCATCCTGGGCCTCCATAACACCTCAGCAGTGCCACAGGCTGGTTGCCCCATGCCACGCCGCATTGAAGCAGTCATTTCTGCAAAAGGATTCCCGACCAAGTATTGAGTGCATAACTGAACATAATTATTTGAAGGTTGACTTTTTTTGTATTAAAAACACTTTTCTTTTATTGGTCGGATGAAATATGCTAATTTTTTGAGATAGGATTTTTGGGTTTTCATGAGCTGTATGCCAAAATCATCAATATTAAAACAAGAAAAGGCTTGAACTACTTCAGTTGTGTGTAATGAATCTAAAATATATGAAAGTCTAATGTTTATCAGTACATTACAGAAAATAATGAACTTTATCACAATATGCTAATTTTTTGAGAAGGACCTGTATAGTAATATAGTAGGGGGGGAGAAATAACATAAGAACAGAGAGATAGACATCGGGGTATACCCTCTCTACGTAAAACTCCCCTATTCCTCCCTATATTCCCCATCAATACCAGATCAGTCTTTTTATGGTTCTGTTCCTTCCCGACTCCATACCCACAGCAGTTCCTCATTAGTGATGAGCCGAACACCCCCGGGTTCGGTTCGCACCAGAACCCGCGAACGGACCGAAAGTTCGTACGAACATTAGAACCCTATTAAATACAATGGATGCGAACGTTCGAATTCTAAAGTGCTAATTATAACAACTATTATGCATGTTATTGTCCTAAAAAGGGTTTGGGAACCCGGGTTGTGCACCAGGGGACATGTATCAATGCAAAAAGAAGTTTTAAAAACGGTCGTTTTTCGGGAGCAGTCATTTTAATGATGCATAAAGTGAAAAAAAAAAAGTCAAATATTCCTTTAAATATCGTACCTGGGGGGGTGTCTAAAGTATGCCTGTGAAGTGCCACGTGTTTCCCGTGTTTAGAACTGTCCCTGCACAAAATTACATTTCTAAAGGAAAAAAAGCCATTTAAAACTGCTTGCGGCTTTAATGTAATGTCTGGTCCCGGTAATATGGATGAAAATCTTTAAGAAAAATGGCATAGCTACCCCATGACCCCCCCCCCTACCCCAGCCCATTACCAGCCCCTTTGGGTCTTGTATGGATATTAAGGGGAACCCCGCACATAAAATAAAAAAGGCCCTATATACTCTGAACAGCCGTATACAGGCGGTGCATACAAGACAGGGACTGTAGGTTTGTTCTTATGTAGAATCTGTTTGTAATTTTGAACAGGTACATTGTTGAAGTGTAGCTCCAGCCCAAAAATCTATTTTTAAACTTTTTGGAAAACATAGGTAAGGGTTATCACCCCTGTAACATTTGTTTTGCGGTCTGTGCCCCTGTTCAGAACATTTCACCTCACTTTCCGTCCCAATGACAACTGTTTTTGAAATGTGGTGTTTTTCTTGAAACAAGGATTGCTGATAAAGCATCAGTACAGAGGAGACACCTTTCTCCCATATTTATTCTTACAGGAGAGAATTTTCCTTCCTAGTGGTAGATTTCCTCTCACTTCCTGTTGTCTTCTTGCGTTTGCAAGTAGGAGTCGTTTGTAAGTTGGATGTTTGAAAGTAGGGACCTGCCGTATATACTCTGCAGAAATAGGCCCCTTAGTTGTTGGTGTTGGCACAACACTGTAAGCACTCACAGTTACTCTTGGTTGGTGCTGGAACGCCCTGCTGTCAACTATTATATCAGGAATTTTAATTACATATAATTGTTGAACAGTGGTAGTAAAAATTGGGCCTTTGATGGTGGTGCTGGTGCCACAACACTGTAAGCCCTGACAGTTACTCTTGGTGGGTGCAGCAATGGGCCCTGCTGTGAATTATTAGATCAAGAATTGTAATTGCATGCCCCTGTTGAACAGGGGCTGAAAAATTGGGCCTTTCGTGGTGGTGGTGGTGGTGGTGGTGTTGCCACAACACTGTAAGCCCTCAGAGTTACTCTTGGTGGGTGCAGGAATGGGCCCTGCTGTGAATTATTAGATCAAGAATTGTAATTACATGCCCCTTTTGAACAGGGGCTGAAAAATTGGGCCTTTCGTGGTGGTGGTGGTGGTGGCATTGCCACAACACTGTAAGCCCTCAGAGTTACTCTTGGTGGGTGCAGCAATGGGCCCTGCTGTGAATTATTAGATCAAGAATTGTAATTGCATGCCCCTGTTGAACAGGGGCTGAAAAATTGGGCCTTTCGTGGTGGTGGTGGTGGTGGTGGTGTTGCCACAACACTGTAAGCCCTCAGAGTTACTCTTGGTGGGTGCAGCAATGGGCCCTGCTGTGAATTATTAGATCAAGAATTGTAATTACATGCCCCTTTTGAACAGGGGCTGAAAAATTGGGCCTTTCGTGGTGGTGGTGGTGGTGGCGTTGCCACAACACTGTAAGCCCTCAGAGTTACTCTTGGTGGGTGCAGCAATGGGCCCTGCTGTGAATTATTAGATCAAGAATTGTAATTGCATGCCCCTGTTGAACAGGGGCTGAAAAATAGGGCCTTTCGTGGTGGTGGTGGTGGTGGTGGTGTTGCCACAACACTGTAAGCCCTCAGAGTTACTCTTGGTGGGTGCAGCAATGGGCCCTGCTGTGAATTATTAGATCAAGAATTGTAATTACATGCCCCTTTTGAACAGGGGCTGAAAAATTGGGCCTTTCGTGGTGGTGGTGGTGGTGGCGTTGCCACAACACTGTAAGCCCTCAGAGTTACTCTTGGTGGGTGCAGCAATGGGCCCTGCTGTTAAACAGGGGCTGAAAAATTGGGCCTTAGGCACTGGTGCCACAACACTCCAACCCCTCACAGATACTGTACTTGGAGCACAGCAATGAGCCCTATGGCAAATTATTGCTAAAAAAATTGTAATTACACGCCCCTGTAAAACAGGGGCTGAAAAATTGGGCCTTAGCCACTGGTGGCGGCACCCATAAACAAAAATGATCTTCCAAGCTATCATCATCAATCGTATCATTGAGGACTCGGAGGAGGAGGATAGCCAGTCAACATAACAGCACAGGCACTCAGCATCAGCATCAGTCTTGAAGGGATGTGACATGTTAAAATCAATTAGTCTGTTATATCAGCATCAGGTGTGTGGTAGCTGGTGGTGATCCAAGACTGGTTCATCTTGATGAAAGTCAGTCGATCAACCGAGTCGGTGGACAGGCGCACCCTGTGATCCGTGACAAATCCTCCAGCAGCACTGAATGTGCGTTCCGAAAGAACGCTGGATGCAGGACAGGCCAGTAGCTCAATTGCATACTGTGCAAGCTCTGGCCAGTGATCCATCCTCAAGACCCAGTAAGCCAGAGGATTTTCGGTGGGGAAGGTGTCCAAGTCTGACCTTGCCCCTAGATATTCCTGCACCATGTTTATCAGACGCTGGCGATGGTTGCTGGAACCGATCATACTTTGGGGCTGCGGACTAAAGAATTGTCTGAATGCATCGGTCAGACGGCCACCTTCCCCACCGCTCCTTCTTTGACTGGCCGAAGCCTCAGCAACTCGTTGTCCAGGACCAGGAGTTTGTAACCTCCCAGTCTCTGGGAACGCGTTGCACAGACCTTTCTGCAAGGCCTCCCGGAGTTGTCTCATCCTCTGCTCCCTCTGCGACGGTAACATAAGGTCCGCAACCTTACCCTTGTACCGTGGATCAAGGAGAGTGGCCAGCCAGTAATGGTCCCTCTCCTTGATCCGAAGAATACGAGGATCCTTCCGCAGACTTTGCAGGATCAGGGAGGCCATGCAGCGTAGGTTTTCTGAGGCATTCGCTCCGGAGTCCTCTGGGTCACTAAGGACGACATGATCCGCAGCCACCTCCTCCCAGCCACGTACAAGTCCACTGGTTTCTTGGGACTGTAAATCATCCCTAAAAGACTGCTGCTGATGATGCTGAGTGCCAGCCTCCACCTCCATGCTGACACAATCCTCCTCCTCCTCCTCCTCCTCGTCCTCTTCCTGTGCGATGGGTGGGACAGAAGGAACACTGTCTGGGTAAAGGGGGCCTTGAGAGGCAAGGAAGTCCTCCTCTTCCTGCCTCTGTTCTGCCTCAAGTGCCCTGTCCATTATTCCACGCAGCGTGTGCTCCAACAGGTGGACAAGAGGTACAGTGTCACTGATGCATGCACTGTCACTGCTCACCATCCTCGTGGCCTCCTCAAATGGTGCCAGGACAGTGCATGCATCCCTGATCATGCCCCACTGGCGTGGAGAAAAAAAACCAAGCTCCCCTGACCCTGTCCTGGTGCCGTAGTCGCACAGGTACTCATTGATGGCCCTCTGCTGCGTGTGCAGCCGCTGCAGCATGGCCAACGTTGAGTTCCACCTGGTGGGCATGTCACATATAAGGCGGTTCTTGGGCAGGTTCAACTCCTTTTGCAGCTCAGCCAGGCGAGCACTGGCATTATAAGATCTGCGGAAATGCACACAGACTTTCCTGGCCTGCCTCAGGACATCCTGTAAGCCCGGGTACCTGCCCAAGAACCGCTGCACCACCAGGTTAAGGACGTGAGCCACACAGGGCACATGGGTCAGTTGTCCCTGTCGGAGGGCGGAGAGGAGGTTGGTGCCATTGTCGCAAACCACCATTCCTGGCTTAAGCTGGCGTGGCGTCAACCACCTCTCGGCCTGGCCCTGCAGAGCAGACAGGACCTCTGCCCCAGTGTGGCTTCTGTCCCCCAAACACACCAGCGCAAGCACGGCATGGCATCTTTTTGCCTGCGTACTTGCGTAGCCCCTTGAACGCCTACGGAGCACCGCTGGTTCCGAGGACAAACCACAGGAAGAGGCCATGGAGGAAGAAGAAGAGGAGGGGGTGGAGGAGAGAGGTGTGTCACAACCAGTAGTAGCATTTTGGAGGCGTGGCGGTGGAACAACCTCCAACACTACTGCACCTTGTCCTGCATCCTTCCCAGCTGCCAAAAGAGTGACCCAATGGGCCGTGAAAGAAAGGTAACGTCCCTGTCCATGCCTGCTGGACCATGAGTCAGCGGTAATATGCACCTTACCGCTGACCGCCCTGTCCAGCGAGGCCAAGACATTGCCTTCCACATGCCGGTAGAGAGCCGGAATAGCCTTCCGTGAGAAAAAGTGGCGTTTGTGCAATGTGCGGTTCCTCAGTGGCAGGTTCCCAAACTCACGGAAGGGGGCCGAGTCTACCAACTGAAAAGGCAGCAGTTGAAGCGCTAGCAATTTAGCCAAGCTAGCATTCAACCGCTGGGCATGTGGATGGCTGGGAGTGAACTTCTTTCGACGGTCCAGCAGCTGGGGCAGGGAAATTTGCCTGCTAGAATCGGACGTCGGTGTACTGCTAGCAGAGTGGCCGCAAGTACTTGGCTGTGACACACCTAATTCTACACCTTCATTCCTCTCAGTGCATGTTTCAGAGAGGACTGAAGTTATAGTGGGGTTGGAGATCCCAGCTGATGCGGTGCAAGGAGAGGTCCGCTTTGTTCTTTGGTGTGGGTCTTTGAGGTAGGCTTGCCAACGAGCTGCATGGCAGGTCAACATATGTCTGGTCAGGCATGTGGTACCCAAGCGGCTGATGTTTTGGCCACGCGATATACGCTTGAGACATATGTTGCAAACAGCAGCTGTGCGATCTGATGCACTAGCCTCAAAAAAGGCCCACACCAAAGAACTTTTTGAATGACGGGCAGAGGCAGCGCCCTGCACAGGCGGAGCTCTGCGGTGTGATTCCGTCGGTGTACTGCCCTTATGCTGGCCACCAAAGGGCATCCTGCCTCGTTGGAGATGTGCCTCCTCCTCATCCTCCTCCTCCTCCTCTCTCCTATTAGGCACCCACGTGGAGTCAGTGACCTCATCATCACCTCCCTCCTCATCACTGGAGCCAATCTGGCAGTATGCTGCAGCTGCTGGAACATGACTGCCAGATTGGTGTCCTTCTTGAGCATCCCCTCTGTCTGCTCTCACGCTACTGCCTTCCTCTAGCTGGGTTTCATCATCAGACCCTTCGAAACGCTGGGCATCCTCCTGGAGCATGTACCCAACACTGTGCTCAAACAGTTCGGGGGACTCCTCAGGAGGAGGACATGGTGGGTCTAGGGAAGGAGTGACTGATGATGAGTCTGACATTGATACCAGGGAAGAGGACGCTTTGGCAGCTGCTTTTCCAGTACCCTGAGCCTGGGTGAGAGAGGATGAGGAGGAGGAGGAGGGCTTGGTCATCCACTCTACCAAGTCTTCGGCATGATGTGGCTCAACATGTCCAGCTGCCGAAAAGAAGGACAAGCGTGTCCCATGGCCATGTGCTGATGACAATGCACTGCGTCCACGACCAGCACTGTTGCCCCCAGACACAGAGCCTGCTTGCCCTCTTTTATTGCCTCCTGACTGTCTGCCTCTCCTTGTTTGCCTTCCAGACATTCTAATAGATGGCCTGCAGGGAGATGGGAAAAAAGCAATAAGGGCTACCTTCAGGTGTCCTTCTCTGTCCCTTTACTTAAGGATTTCTAAATATGGTTGAGGATGATTGCTTTTGCACAGAATAGCACAACGACAATTTCCCTGACTGTCCAAAAAAACAAGAATTTCAAAGATGGTTGATGAGGAATGCTTTAGCACACTATAGCACAAGGAGAATTCCCTCACTGTCCTTCCCTGTCCCTAGAAACAAGGATTCGCACAGTAAAACACACTGACACTCTCCCTACCTATAGTTTTCTGTCCCTAGAATTTTTTTTTTTTTAAAGCACACTATAGCACAAGGAGAATTCCCTCACTGTCCTTCCCTGTCCCTAGAAACAAGGATTGGCACAGTAAAAGACACTGACACTCTCCCTACCTATAGTTTTCTGTCCCTAGAAAAAATGTTTTTTTAAAGCACACTATAGCACAAGGAGAATTCCCTCACTGTCCTTCCCTGTCCCTAGAAACAAGGATTCACACAGTAAAAGACACTGACACTCTCCCTACCTATAGTTTTCTGTCCCTAGAAAAAATGTTTTTTTAAAGCACACTATAGCACAAGGAGAATTCCCTCACTGTCCTTCCCTGTCCCTAGAAACAAGGATTCGCACAGTAAAAGACACTGACACTCTCCCTACCTATAGTTTTCTGTCCCTAGAAAAAATGTTTTTTTAAAGCACACTATAGCACAAGGAGAATTTCACTCACTTTCCTTCTTTGTCCCTAGAAACAAGGATTATCACAGTGAAAGAAACTGACACTCTTCCTTCCTATAGTTTTCTGTCCCTAGAAAAAAATGTTTTTTTAAAGCACACTATAGCACAAGGAGAATTCCCTCACTGTCCTTCCCAGTCCCTAGAAACAAGGATTTGCACAGTAAAAGACACTGACACTCTCCCTACCTATAGTTTTCTGTCCCTAGAAAAAATGTTTTTTTAAAGCACACTATAGCACAAGGAGAATTTCACTCACTTTCCTTCTTTGTCCCTAGAAACAAGGATTATCACAGTGAAAGAAACTGACACTCTTCCTTCCTATAGTTTTCTGTCCCTAGAAAAAAATGTTTTTTTAAAGCACACTATAGCACAAGGAGAATTCCCTCACTGTCCTTCCCTGTCCCTAGAAACAAGGATTCGCACAGTAAAAGACACTGACACTCTCCCTACCTATAGTTTTTTGTCCCTAGAAAAATTTTTTTTTTAAAGCACACTATAGCACAAGGAGAATTTCACTCACTTTCCTTCTTTGTCCCTAGAAACAAGGATTATCACAGTGAAAGAAACTGACACTCTTCCTTCCTATAGTTTTCTGTCCCTAGAAAAAAATGTTTTTTTAAAGCACACTATAGCACAAGGAGAATTCCCTCACTGTCCTTGCCTGTCCCTAGAAACAAGGATTCGCACAGTAAAACACACTGACACTCTCCCTACCTATAGTTTTCTGTCCCTAGAAAAAATGTTTTTTTAAAGCACACTATAGCACAAGGAGAATTCCCTCACTGTCCTTCCCTGTCCCTAGAAACAAGGATTCGCACAGTAAAAGACACTGACACTCTCCCTACCTATAGTTTTCTGTCCCTAGAAAAAATGTTTTTTTAAAGCACACTATAGCACAAGGAGAATTCCCTCACTGTCCTTCCCTGTCCCTAGAAACAAGGATTCGCACAGTAAAAGACACTGACACTCTCCCTACCTATAGTTTTCTGTCCCTAGAAAAAATGTTTTTTTAAAGCACACTATAGCACAAGGAGAATTCCCTCACTGTCCTTCCCTGTCCCTAGAAACAAGGATTCGCACAGTAAAAGACACTGACACTCTCCCTACCTATAGTTTTCTGTCCCTAGAAAAAATGTTTTTTTAAAGCACACTATAGCACAAGGAGAATTCCCTCACTGTCCTTCCATGTCCCTAGAAACAAGGATTCACACAGTAAAAGACACTGACACTCTCCCTACCTATAGTTTTCTGTCCCTAGAAAAAATGTTTTTTTAAAGCACACTATAGCACAAGGAGAATTCCCTCACTGTCCTTCCCTGTCCCTAGAAACAAGGATTCGCACAGTAAAAGACACTGACACTCTCCCTACCTATAGTTTTCTGTCCCTAGAAAAAATGTTTTTTTAAAGCACACTATAGCACAAGGAGAATTCCCTCACTGTCCTTCCCTGTCCCTAGAAACAAGGATTTGCACAGTAAAAGACACTGACACTCTCCCTACCTATAGTTTTCTGTCCCTAGAAAAAAATGTTTTTTAAAGCACACTATAGCACAAGGAGAATTCCCTCACTGTCCTTCCCTGTCCCTAGAAACAAGGATTTGCACAGTAAAAGACACTGACACTCTCCCTACCTATAGTTTTCTGTCCCTAGAAAAAATGTTTTTTTAAAGCACACTATAGCACAAGGAGAATTCCCTCACTGTCCTTCCCTGTCCCAAGAAACAAGGATTCACACAGTAAAAGACGCTGACACTCTCCCTACCTATAGTTTTCTGTCCCTAGAAAAAAAGTTTTTTTAAAGCACACTATAGCACAAGGAGAATTCCCTCACTGTCCTTCCCTGTCCCTAGAAACAAGGATTCGCACAGTAAAAGACACTGACACTCTCCCTACCTATAGTTTTCTGTCCCTAGAAAAAATGTTTTTTTAAAGCACACTATAGCACAAGGAGAATTCCCTCACTGTCCTTCCCTGTCCCTAGAAACAAGGATTCGCACAGTAAAAGACACTGACACTCTCCCTACCTATAGTTTTCTGTCCCTAGAAAAAATGTTTTTTTAAAGCACACTATAGCACAAGGAGAATTCCCTCACTGTCCTTCCCTGTCCCTAGAAACAAGGATTCGCACAGTAAAAGACACTGACACTCTCCCTACCTATAGTTTTCTGTCCCTAGAAAAAATGTTTTTTTAAAGCACACTATAGCACAAGGAGAATTTCACTCACTTTCCTTCTTTGTCCCTAGAAACAAGGATTATCACAGTGAAAGAAACTGACACTCTTCCTTCCTATAGTTTTCTGTCCCTAGAAAAAAATGTTTTTTTAAAGCACACTATAGCACAAGGAGAATTCCCTCACTGTCCTTCCCTGTCCCTAGAAACAAGGATTCGCACAGTAAAAGACACTGACACTCTCCCTACCTATAGTTTTTTGTCCCTAGAAAATTTTTTTTTTTAAAGCACACTATAGCACAAGGAGAATTTCACTCACTTTCCTTCTTTGTCCCTAGAAACAAGGATTATCACAGTGAAAGAAACTGACACTCTTCCTTCCTATAGTTTTCTGTCCCTAGAAAAAAATGTTTTTTTAAAGCACAAGGAGAATTCCCTCACTGTCCTTCCCTGTCCCTAGAAACAAGGATTCGCACAGTAAAACACACTGACACTCTCCCTACCTATAGTTTTCTGTCCCTAGAAAAAATGTTTTTTTAAAGCACACTATAGCACAAGGAGAATTCCCTCACTGTCCTTCCCTGTCCCTAGAAACAAGGATTCGCACAGTAAAAGACACTGACACTCTCCCTACCTATAGTTTTCTGTCCCTAGAAAAAATGTTTTTTTAAAGCACACTATAGCACAAGGAGAATTCCCTCACTGTCCTTCCCTGTCCCTAGAAACAAGGATTCGCACAGTAAAAGACACTGACACTCTCCCTACCTATAGTTTTCTGTCCCTAGAAAAAATGTTTTTTTAAAGCACACTATAGCACAAGGAGAATTCCCTCACTGTCCTTCCCTGTCCCTAGAAACAAGGATTCGCACAGTAAAAGACACTGACACTCTCCCTACCTATAGTTTTCTGTCCCTAGAAAAAATGTTTTTTTAAAGCACACTATAGCACAAGGAGAATTCCCTCACTGTCCTTCCATGTCCCTAGAAACAAGGATTCACACAGTAAAAGACACTGACACTCTCCCTACCTATAGTTTTCTGTCCCTAGAAAAAATGTTTTTTTAAAGCACACTATAGCACAAGGAGAATTCCCTCACTGTCCTTCCCTGTCCCTAGAAACAAGGATTCGCACAGTAAAAGACACTGACACTCTCCCTACCTATAGTTTTCTGTCCCTAGAAAAAATGTTTTTTTAAAGCACACTATAGCACAAGGAGAATTCCCTCACTGTCCTTCCCTGTCCCTAGAAACAAGGATTTGCACAGTAAAAGACACTGACACTCTCCCTACCTATAGTTTTCTGTCCCTAGAAAAAAATGTTTTTTAAAGCACACTATAGCACAAGGAGAATTCCCTCACTGTCCTTCCCTGTCCCTAGAAACAAGGATTTGCACAGTAAAAGACACTGACACTCTCCCTACCTATAGTTTTCTGTCCCTAGAAAAAATGTTTTTTTAAAGCACACTATAGCACAAGGAGAATTCCCTCACTGTCCTTCCCTGTCCCAAGAAACAAGGATTCGCACAGTAAAAGACGCTGACACTCTCCCTACCTATAGTTTTCTGTCCCTAGAAAAAAAGTTTTTTTAAAGCACACTATAGCACAAGGAGAATTCCCTCACTGTCCTTCCCTGTCCCTAGAAACAAGGATTCGCACAGTAAAAGACACTGACACTCTCCCTACCTATAGTTTTCTGTCCCTAGAAAAAATGTTTTTTTAAAGCACACTATAGCACAAGGAGAATTCCCTCACTGTCCTTCCCTGTCCCTAGAAACAAGGATTCGCACAGTAAAAGACACTGACACTCTCCCTACCTATAGTTTTCTGTCCCTAGAAAAAATGTTTTTTTAAAGCACACTATAGCACAAGGAGAATTCCCTCACTGTCCTTCCCTGTCCCTAGAAACAAGGATTCGCACAGTAAAAGACACTGACACTCTCCCTACCTATAGTTTTCTGTCCCTAGAAAAAATGTTTTTTTAAAGCACACTATAGCACAAGGAGAATTCCCTCACTGTCCTTCCCTGTCCCTAGAAACAAGGATTCGCACAGTAAAAGACACTGACACTCTCCCTACCTATAGTTTTCTGTCCCTAGAAAAAATGTTTTTTTAAAGCACACTATAGCACAAGGAGAATTCCCTCACTGTCCTTCCCTGTCCCTAGAAACAAGGATTCGCACAGTAAAAGACACTGACACTCTCCCTACCTATAGTTTTCTGTCCCTAGAAAAAATGTTTTTTTAAAGCACACTATAGCACAAGGAGAATTCCCTCACTGTCCTTCCCTGTCCCTAGAAACAAGGATTCGCACAGTAAAAGACACTGACACTCTCCCTACCTATAGTTTTCTGTCCCTAGAAAAAATGTTTTTTTAAAGCACACTATAGCACAAGGAGAATTCCCTCACTGTCCTTCCCTGTCCCTAGAAACAAGGATTCGCACAGTAAAAGACACTGACACTCTCCCTACCTATAGTTTTCTGTCCCTAGAAAAAATGTTTTTTTAAAGCACACTATAGCACAAGGAGAATTTCACTCACTTTCCTTCTTTGTCCCTAGAAACAAGGATTATCACAGTGAAAGAAACTGACACTCTTCCTTCCTATAGTTTTCTGTCCCTAGAAAAAAATGTTTTTTTAAAGCACACTATAGCACAAGGAGAATTCCCTCACTGTCCTTCCCAGTCCCTAGAAACAAGGATTTGCACAGTAAAAGACACTGACACTCTCCCTACCTATAGTTTTCTGTCCCTAGAAAAAATGTTTTTTTAAAGCACACTATAGCACAAGGAGAATTTCACTCACTTTCCTTCTTTGTCCCTAGAAACAAGGATTATCACAGTGAAAGAAACTGACACTCTTCCTTCCTATAGTTTTCTGTCCCTAGAAAAAAATGTTTTTTTAAAGCACACTATAGCACAAGGAGAATTCCCTCACTGTCCTTCCCTGTCCCTAGAAACAAGGATTCGCACAGTAAAAGACACTGACACTCTCCCTACCTATAGTTTTTTGTCCCTAGAAAAAATGTTTTTTTAAAGCACACTATAGCACAAGGAGAATTTCACTCACTTTCCTTCTTTGTCCCTAGAAACAAGGATTATCACAGTGAAAGAAACTGACACTCTTCCTTCCTATAGTTTTCTGTCCCTAGAAAAAAATGTTTTTTTAAAGCACACTATAGCACAAGGAGAATTCCCTCACTGTCCTTCCCTGTCCCTAGAAACAAGGATTCGCACAGTAAAACACACTGACACTCTCCCTACCTATAGTTTTCTGTCCCTAGAAAAAATGTTTTTTTAAAGCACACTATAGCACAAGGAGAATTCCCTCACTGTCCTTCCCTGTCCCTAGAAACAAGGATTCGCACAGTAAAAGACACTGACACTCTCCCTACCTATAGTTTTCTGTCCCTAGAAAAAATGTTTTTTTAAAGCACACTATAGCACAAGGAGAATTCCCTCACTGTCCTTCCCTGTCCCTAGAAACAAGGATTCGCACAGTAAAAGACACTGACACTCTCCCTACCTATAGTTTTCTGTCCCTAGAAAAAATGTTTTTTTAAAGCACACTATAGCACAAGGAGAATTCCCTCACTGTCCTTCCCTGTCCCTAGAAACAAGGATTCGCACAGTAAAAGACACTGACACTCTCCCTACCTATAGTTTTCTGTCCCTAGAAAAAATGTTTTTTTAAAGCACACTATAGCACAAGGAGAATTCCCTCACTGTCCTTCCATGTCCCTAGAAACAAGGATTCACACAGTAAAAGACACTGACACTCTCCCTACCTATAGTTTTCTGTCCCTAGAAAAAATGTTTTTTTAAAGCACACTATAGCACAAGGAGAATTCCCTCACTGTCCTTCCCTGTCCCTAGAAACAAGGATTCGCACAGTAAAAGACACTGACACTCTCCCTACCTATAGTTTTCTGTCCCTAGAAAAAATGTTTTTTTAAAGCACACTATAGCACAAGGAGAATTCCCTCACTGTCCTTCCCTGTCCCTAGAAACAAGGATTTGCACAGTAAAAGACACTGACACTCTCCCTACCTATAGTTTTCTGTCCCTAGAAAAAAATGTTTTTTTAAAGCACACTATAGCACAAGGAGAATTCCCTCACTGTCCTTCCCTGTCCCTAGAAACAAGGATTTGCACAGTAAAAGACACTGACACTCTCCCTACCTATAGTTTTCTGTCCCTAGAAAAAATGTTTTTTTAAAGCACACTATAGCACAAGGAGAATTCCCTCACTGTCCTTCCCTGTCCCTAGAAACAAGGATTCGCACAGTAAAAGACGCTGACACTCTCCCTACCTATAGTTTTCTGTCCCTAGAAAAAAAGTTTTTTTAAAGCACACTATAGCACAAGGAGAATTCCCTCACTGTCCTTCCCTGTCCCTAGAAACAAGGATTCGCACAGTAAAAGACACTGACACTCTCCCTACCTATAGTTTTCTGTCCCTAGAAAAAATGTTTTTTTAAAGCACACTATAGCACAAGGAGAATTCCCTCACTGTCCTTCCCTGTCCCTAGAAACAAGGATTCGCACAGTAAAAGACACTGACACTCTCCCTACCTATAGTTTTCTGTCCCTAGAAAAAATGTTTTTTTAAAGCACACTATAGCACAAGGAGAATTCCCTCACTGTCCTTCCCTGTCCCTAGAAACAAGGATTCGCACAGTAAAAGACACTGACACTCTCCCTACCTATAGTTTTCTGTCCCTAGAAAAAATGTTTTTTTAAAGCACACTATAGCACAAGGAGAATTCCCTCACTGTCCTTCCCTGTCCCTAGAAACAAGGATTCGCACAGTAAAAGACACTGACACTCTCCCTACCTATAGTTTTCTGTCCCTAGAAAAAATGTTTTTTTAAAGCACACTATAGCACAAGGAGAATTCCCTCACTGTCCTTCCCTGTCCCTAGAAACAAGGATTCGCACAGTAAAAGACACTGACACTCTCCCTACCTATAGTTTTCTGTCCCTAGAAAAAATGTTTTTTTAAAGCACACTATAGCACAAGGAGAATTCCCTCACTGTCCTTCCCTGTCCCTAGAAACAAGGATTCGCACAGTAAAAGACACTGACACTCTCCCTACCTATAGTTTTCTGTCCCTAGAAAAAATGTTTTTTTAAAGCACACTATAGCACAAGGAGAATTCCCTCACTGTCCTTCCCTGTCCCTAGAAACAAGGATTCGCACAGTAAAAGACACTGACACTCTCCCTACCTATAGTTTTCTGTCCCTAGAAAAAATGTTTTTTTAAAGCACACTATAGCACAAGGAGAATTTCACTCACTTTCCTTCTTTGTCCCTAGAAACAAGGATTATCACAGTGAAAGAAACTGACACTCTTCCTTCCTATAGTTTTCTGTCCCTAGAAAAAAATGTTTTTTTAAAGCACACTATAGCACAAGGAGAATTCCCTCACTGTCCTTCCCAGTCCCTAGAAACAAGGATTTGCACAGTAAAAGACACTGACACTCTCCCTACCTATAGTTTTCTGTCCCTAGAAAAAAATGTTTTTTTAAAGCACACTATAGCACAAGGAGAATTTCACTCACTTTCCTTCTTTGTCCCTAGAAACAAGGATTATCACAGTGAAAGAAACTGACACTCTTCCTTCCTATAGTTTTCTGTCCCTAGAAAAAAATGTTTTTTTAAAGCACACTATAGCACAAGGAGAATTCCCTCACTGTCCTTCCCTGTCCCTAGAAACAAGGATTCGCACAGTAAAAGACACTGACACTCTCCCTACCTATAGTTTTTTGTCCCTAGAAAAAATGTTTTTTTAAAGCACACTATAGCACAAGGAGAATTTCACTCACTTTCCTTCTTTGTCCCTAGAAACAAGGATTATCACAGTGAAAGAAACTGACACTCTTCCTTCCTATAGTTTTCTGTCCCTAGAAAAAAATGTTTTTTTAAAGCACACTATAGCACAAGGAGAATTCCCTCACTGTCCTTCCCTGTCCCTAGAAACAAGGATTCGCACAGTAAAACACACTGACACTCTCCCTACCTATAGTTTTCTGTCCCTAGAAAAAATGTTTTTTTAAAGCACACTATAGCACAAGGAGAATTCCCTCACTGTCCTTCCCTGTCCCTAGAAACAAGGATTCGCACAGTAAAAGACACTGACACTCTCCCTACCTATAGTTTTCTGTCCCTAGAAAAAATGTTTTTTTAAAGCACACTATAGCACAAGGAGAATTCCCTCACTGTCCTTCCCTGTCCCTAGAAACAAGGATTCGCACAGTAAAAGACACTGACACTCTCCCTACCTATAGTTTTCTGTCCCTAGAAAAAATGTTTTTTTAAAGCACACTATAGCACAAGGAGAATTCCCTCACTGTCCTTCCCTGTCCCTAGAAACAAGGATTCGCACAGTAAAAGACACTGACACTCTCCCTACCTATAGTTTTCTGTCCCTAGAAATTTTTTTTTTTTAAAGCACACTATAGCACAAGGAGAATTCCCTCACTGTCCTTCCATGTCCCTAGAAACAAGGATTCACACAGTAAAAGACACTGACACTCTCCCTACCTATAGTTTTCTGTCCCTAGAAAAAATGTTTTTTTAAAGCACACTATAGCACAAGGAGAATTCCCTCACTGTCCTTCCCTGTCCCTAGAAACAAGGATTCGCACAGTAAAAGACACTGACACTCTCCCTACCTATAGTTTTCTGTCCCTAGAAAAAATGTTTTTTTAAAGCACACTATAGCACAAGGAGAATTCCCTCACTGTCCTTCCCTGTCCCTAGAAACAAGGATTTGCACAGTAAAAGACACTGACACTCTCCCTACCTATAGTTTTCTGTCCCTAGAAAAAAATGTTTTTTTAAAGCACACTATAGCACAAGGAGAATTCCCTCACTGTCCTTCCCTGTCCCTAGAAACAAGGATTTGCACAGTAAAAGACACTGACACTCTCCCTACCTATAGTTTTCTGTCCCTAGAAAAAATGTTTTTTTAAAGCACACTATAGCACAAGGAGAATTCCCTCACTGTCCTTCCCTGTCCCTAGAAACAAGGATTCGCACAGTAAAAGACACTGACACTCTCCCTACCTATAGTTTTCTGTCCCTTGAAAAAAAGTTTTTTTAAAGCACACTATAGCACAAGGAGAATTCCCTCACTGTCCTTCCCTGTCCCTAGAAACAAGGATTCGCACAGTAAAAGACACTGACACTCTCCCTACCTATAGTTTTCTGTCCCTAGAAAAAATGTTTTTTTAAAGCACACTATAGCACAAGGAGAATTCCCTCACTGTCCTTCCCTGTCCCTAGAAACAAGGATTCGCACAGTAAAAGACACTGACACTCTCCCTACCTATAGTTTTCTGTCCCTAGAAAAAATGTTTTTTTAAAGCACACTATAGCACAAGGAGAATTCCCTCACTGTCCTTCCCTGTCCCTAGAAACAAGGATTCGCACAGTAAAAGACACTGACACTCTCCCTACCTATAGTTTTCTGTCCCTAGAAAAAATGTTTTTTTAAAGCACACTATAGCACAAGGAGAATTCCCTCACTGTCCTTCCCTGTCCCTATAAACAAGGATTCGCACAGTAAAAGACACTGACACTCTCCCTACCTATAGTTTTCTGTCCCTAGAAAAAATGTTTTTTTAAAGCACACTATAGCACAAGGAGAATTCCCTCACTGTCCTTCCCTGTCCCTAGAAACAAGGATTCGCACAGTAAAAGACACTGACACTCTCCCTACCTATAGTTTTCTGTCCCTAGAAAAAATGTTTTTTTAAAGCACACTATAGCACAAGGAGAATTCCCTCACTGTCCTTCCCTGTCCCTAGAAACAAGGATTCGCACAGTAAAAGACACTGACACTCTCCCTACCTATAGTTTTCTGTCCCTAGAAAAAATGTTTTTTTAAAGCACACTATAGCACAAGGAGAATTCCCTCACTGTCCTTCCCTGTCCCTAGAAACAAGGATTCGCACAGTAAAAGACACTGACACTCTCCCTACCTATAGTTTTCTGTCCCTAGAAAAAATGTTTTTTTAAAGCACACTATAGCACAAGGAGAATTTCACTCACTTTCCTTCTTTGTCCCTAGAAACAAGGATTATCACAGTGAAAGAAACTGACACTCTTCCTACCTATAGTTTTCTGTCCCTAGAAAAAATGTTTTTTTAAAGCACACTATAGCACAAGGAGAATTCCCTCACTGTCCTTCCCTGTCCCTAGAAACAAGGATTCGCACAGTAAAAGACACTGACACTCTCCCTACCTATAGTTTTCTGTCCCTAGAAAAAATGTTTTTTTAAAGCACACTATAGCACAAGGAGAATTTCACTCACTTTCCTTCTTTGTCCCTAGAAACAAGGATTATCACAGTGAAAGAAACTGACACTCTCCCTACCTATAGTTTTCTGTCCCTAGAAAAAATGTTTTTTTAAAGCACACTATAGCACAAGGAGAATTCCCTCACTGTCCTTCCCTGTCCCTAGAAACAAGGATTCACACAGTAAAACACACTGACACTCTCCCTACCTATAGTTTTCTGTCCCTAGAAAATTTTTTTTTTTAAAGCACACTATAGCACAAGGAGAATTCCCTCACTGTCCTTCCCTGTCCCTAGAAACAAGGATTCGCACAGTAAAACACACTGACACTCTCCCTACCTATCCTTCTCTTTCCCTAAACTAAAGGAATCCAGGTTAAGCAAGAAAAAAATAAATGTCACTGTCCCTGCCTATGTTTCTCTTTCTCTGCTCCGGAACACACTACACTAGGCCGCCCTGCTGGCGGCCTTTTATAGTGTGGGGCGTGTACTAAACACCCTCAGCAATAATTGGCCACAGGCATCCTGCCTGTGGCCAATCATTGCTCTCCTCGCTGCCGGCGCTGTGATTGGCCAAGCATGCGGGGTCACAGTGCATGCTTGGCCAATCACAGCGCCTGGATGACACTGCGATGGCGTAGTGCATTGTGGGCCGTTCGCGTCACTCGAATTTGGCGCGAACGGCCCAAATCGCTCGATCTTCGTCGAACGATCGAACAGCCGATGTTCGAGTCGAACGTATGTTCGACTCGAACACGAAGCTCATCCCTATTCCTCATGTCTCCTTAATTCCGTATTGCATGTGTGGTATAGGGCAAGGAGAGAAAAAAAAAAAGGGGAAAATGAGAAAAGTTAAGTACACAGAGAGGGGCTTACTAAGCCGGACACGCGGAGCAACAAAGAGGGGGAGGGGTCTCACAAAAGATACAGTCCTCTATACTGGCAGTTATGAAGTCCTGAAAGGGCACGTAGCATGGAGAAAGAAAAATCATCATCTTATCCCAGGTATACCCCCCTCTAGAGTCCCCCGTAACTCACGGTCTCCTATCTAGGTCTCTGCGCCAGACTCCTGCCGTCCTTCCTCACCGACCAGTGGCATGTCGGATCGTGCGCCTGGGATATCCATTTTTTGATGTTTCTTATTTATTGGCTGCAGCCAGTCAGGCATCTCAAAGCTTTCAATTCCTAAAAACAAAAACATAGCTGGAAGATCTGACGGTGTCAGCAGTAAGAAGGCGGCCGGACCCTTCTTCACTATCAAAGATATCGGGTACCCCCAATGATATGATCCTCCTGATGTCTTTATCTTCTCCAGAAGTTCCCGTAGTATCGCCCTTCGCCGGAGCGTAGCTCGAGATAGGTCTGGAAGAATTTTAATTGTGGACCCGTCGTATATTATCGGTCCTATTTCCCATGCTTTTCGACTAATCAGTTCCTTCTGTGCGAACCGGTGCAGGCGACCTATTACATCTCGTGGTCTGGACTGGTCTAAGGAGCGTGGCCGGGGCTCTATGTAGTCTCTCAAACTCCAATTCCCTTGGGGCCGTTATCACTCCCACCTTCTCACAAATCGAGAGCACCGCCTTGTGTAGCGATTCCACTTCAATTTCTTCAGGGATCCCCCTGAATCTCAGATTATTCCTCTTCCTCTGGTCCTCGTATTCTTCCATTCTTAATTGCATGGAGGATGTCTGCAATACATGCAATGATTGTTCCTTTTCAAGCTTAGTTACCCATGCCTCCAAACTTATAGCTGCTGACTCTTCTATTTTAAATTTCTCGGCTAGAACCTGCACCTCCGACCTTATCAATTGTATCTCCCTGCGGTGTCCTTCCTCTAGCCGGGCCATCATCGCTTCCATCTCCTTCCACGTCGGTAATGTCTGTATTGCTTGCAGCGCTTGTAATATTGCTTTTAAATCTGCTTCACCTGACGCTGTGTTCAATGTCCCCATCTGCGCCGGCTTCGGGCTCACCTCCATCAATTCCTCCTGCTTCCCCTGTGTATACCACTCTCGCGGTGAACTCATCGGAGGTGCCACTGTCGGGACTTCTTTACAAATCTCCCGCTGTTTCTCCGTCACTGACGCCTGTGCCATTGCTGATCGTGTACGGGGAAAATAGCTGTTGATCCCTTGCTGTATAGGGGTCTTTTGTGTCGGCTTCTCTTCCCCCTTCCTTCGCATACTACACATCCCTCAGTAAGAAGTCTGTGTTCTCCGCGCCTGTCGGCTCCTATTCAGTAATCAGAGCGCTAGTAGCCGCACTTGCTGGAGGGAAGGGCCGGTGCTCTGCACGCTTGTCTCTCTACTCAGCCATTACTGAGCCACTCCCAGGTGATCAAGGGGTTAACTGTGTTCCTTAATGTGTGTTATAACTGTAGGGGGATGGGACTCACTATAGGAGATGACAGATCGTGGTTCCGAGCTTTTAGGAACTTACGATCTGTCTCTCCTCTCAGAACAGGGATGTGTGTGTGTACACACACGCACACATCCATGTTCTTCATCTCGTGCTCGCGATTGCTCGTGGCCAGCGGTCATCGCAACTGCTGGTCACGAGCATCGGCACCCCCGCTGTGCGCATGTGCGCCCGCTTAAAGGGACTGACGTACAGCTACGACGGTCCATGGGATGGAGCCGACCTGTCGCAGTATAATGATGGCGGTTGGTCGGAAATCGGTTAATTGTGGACATGCCGACTTATTAGCATAGTTAAACACAGACAGTTCGACAAAATGCAGCCTGTTCAGTGCCCATCTGTTGCCTATAAATGTACCAAAAATGCAGCCTGTTCAGTGCCCATCTGCAGTCTCACCTTTCCCATCATAGCAGCCTCGCCAGTGTCAGATTACCCCTGCTGTCTCCGAGGGAAGTGAGCGCAGCCTAATTTACACAGAGCCGCGATCTCCTGTGTACCCGTCACTCCGTCACTCACAGCCACGCCTCCTGGCCCTGCTCCTATGATAGACAGTACAGTGGCCCAATGCGGGGCAAGGAGGCGTGGCTGTGCGAGACGGAGAGCTGGGTGCACAGGAGATCGCGGTTCTATGCAATTCAGCGGCGCTCGCTCCTCTTCCCTCTACAGCAGGGATCGGCGTATAACACGCACCCACGATTTTCCCCTGATTTTTTTTTTTTTTTATTGAACGTTTTTATTGAAAAAAACAAAAGGTTGCAGTACAAAAAATAATAAGGCAGTTTGTTATCAAAAGATATGATACAATGGTGTGTGAACATACAGCATAAAGAGAAGTTTGCACCAAAGGACATGCATCATTCAAGTCATATTCATTTGAATAACTGCAGGGGTAGGCATTATAAACTACAGGACTAACATTAAACTAAACTGAGAAAATGAAAAAACAAAGAAAACCAAAAAAAGAATAAGAAAACTGAAACAAAAACTCAGGTTACTAATTTAAACATAGCAGAAACCACGGGTTCCATTTAGCATCATAAATTGGGATAGTGTCACGCAGAGTGTGAAATATCTTTTCAGATAACATTATTTGATCGACCCTCGCCAAAACCTGGGCGAAGGGGACAGTGTGAGATTTCCAGTGAAGAGCCACTGTCCAATGCAAAGCAATGCAAATAGTATGAAGTAAATTCATTAAAGTGGAGCTCCATCCTAAATAGCAACTTTTGCTATTTAGAACCCTCCCCCTCTCCGGTGTCACAATTGACACCTTTCAGTCGGGAGGGGGGTGAAGATACCTGTCTAAGACAGGTATTTTCACCCACATCCGGGAGTCCTCTCTCCGGGAATCTGCGGGAGTTACGTCACTTCCCGCAGACTTCCCTTGGTGTTCTGGGAGACACTCGGCTCCCAGAACACAGGAGCACCAATCAGAACGGCGCAGCGCGACTCGCGCATGCGCCGTAGGGAACCGGGCATGAAGCCGCAGGGCTTCACTTCCTGGTTCCCTCAGCGAGGATGGCGGAGGGAGCAGCAGAGCGACGAGCGATCGCTCGTCCTCTGCTGCGGACGTCGCTGGACTCCAGGACAGGTAAGTGTCCAAATATTAAAAGCCAGCAGCTGCTGTAGCTGTAGCTGCTGGCTTTTAATATTTTTTTTCTGGCGGAGCTCCGCTTTAAGTGCTTCGGGGTATCAGGGATTTTTTCAAATAATAGACAGTGAGTGTGTGTCAGAGCCATGTGCCTCCCCGCCAACTTATCTATCAGGTTCAGGGTCTCTCACCATGTAGGCTGCAGTACCTCACATTCCCAAAACAGGTGCAGAAAGGAACCCGGAAGAGGACAGCCACTGAAACATAGGGAAGAATTTTGAGGGAAAATCCTGCTCAGTCTCTGGGGGTATAGTACCAGCGGGTAAAAAGTTTAATAGCAGTCTCTCTGACGGTGAGGGAAATAGTGCATTTACGTAAGTTCTGCCAATTAGCCTCCCAATCCTTATGGTCATATTCAAGGTTCATTTCCTGTTCCCATTGAATCATATGTCTAAGCGTGAAGCCGCCCCCCCCCCACCTCCATAGATTTGTATAATACTGAAATGAAACCTTTTTGTCTGGGGGAAGAGCTACAGAGGGTTTCAAAAGCAGAGTTAGAGTCCCAGGGGGTTGTCGCATAGTGTGTCTGAAAAAATTGGCGGATCTGCAAATATCTGTAATATTCCCCCTCTGGGATATCTCTTTGGGCCTGAAGTTGGGTAAAAGAGACAAACTTGTCTCCCTGAAAGAAATCCGCCAGAGATGTCAGACCACTACCAGTCCACCACATAAAACTGCCTGGGGCCTCAAAAGCTGCAGGAAACCTAGGATCACCCAAAAAAGAGGCCCCAGGGGGGAACTCAGATTTGAGAGCTAACCAAGACTTAAACCTATCCCATAGTTTTAATCCATGGGACACAACCAAGTTCCTCCCCATCAGGTCAGAAGCATAAGATCTGGAGGACCAAAACAACCCAGGCAGGTGGAACGGCAAAATAGAGTCTAGTTCAAAGTTGACCCAAGGAACCTTCGAGTTTCGAATGTTCCACTGAGCCTGTTTTGAGAATCTACTGGCCAAATAATATAGCCAGATCTGAGGAACCCCCAAACCACCAGACCTGTATGGCCGATAAAGTACCTCTATGGAGAACCTAGGGGGCCTGGAGTTCCAGATAAATTTATTCAGGTGGGCCTGCAACTTAAGAAGATAGGACTTAGAGATCATAAGTGGTAGAGCCCTAAATAGGTAAAGGAGCTTAGGCAAGATTGTCATCTTGATTGCCGTGATCTGTCCCAAGAATGAGATTCTATAGGGAGCCCACGTCTTATGTAAGTGTTTCAAATGAACAATCGTGGGGGGAGTTGAGATTGAATAGTCCTGCATAATCCCCTGAGTGCTTTACTCCTAAATAGGAAAGACTGGACTTAGCCCATGTAAAAGGGAAAGATTATTTAAGATTCTCCATTCCGGAAGGGATTAGCCCACAGGGAGAGCCACTGATTAGACCATATTGACCGAGAGACCTCTGCAAATGTATCTAGGGTGCTAAGGAGGTTTGGTAGGGTGATCAGAGGGTTAGTGAGTAGGGATGAGCTTTATGTTCGAGTCGAACATGAGTTCGACTCGAACATTGGCTGTTCGCCCGTTCGGTGAACAGTGAACAATGTGGGGTGTTCGCGGCAAATTCGAAAAGCCGCGGAACACCGCTAAAAGTCTATGGGAGAAAACAAAAGTGCTCATTTTAAAGGTTAATATGCAAGTTATTGTCATAAAAATTGTTTGGGGACCTGGGTCCTGCCCCAGGGGACATGTATCAATGCAAAAAAAAGTTTTAAAAACGGCAGTTTTTTCGGGAGCAGTGATTTTAATAATGCTTAAAGTGAAACAATAAAAGTGAAATATTCCTTTAAATTTCGTACCTGGGGGTGTCTAAAGTATGCCTGTAAAGTCACGCATGTTTCCCGTGTTTAGAATTGTCCCTGCACAAAATGTAATTTCTGAAGGAAAAAAAGTCATTTAAAATCACTCGCGGCTATAATGAATTGTCGGCTCCCCGGCAATACATTTCAAAGTCATTGAAAAAAACGGCAGGGGTCCCCCCCCACAGTCCATTACCAGGCCCTTTGGGTCTTGTATGAATATTAACCACTTAAGCCCCGGACCAATACGCAGCATAAAGACCAGAGCTGATTTTACAATTTGGCACTGCGCTGTCTTAACTGGAAATTGTGCGGACATGCAATGTTGTACCCAAACGAAATTTGCGTCCTTTTCTTCCCACAAATAGAGCTTTCTTTTAATGGTATTTGATTGCCTCAGCGATTTTTTTTTTTTTTGCGATTTAAACGGAAAAAAAAACGAAAATTTTGAAAAAAAATGATATTTTCTACTTTTTGTTATAAGAAAAATCAAATAAACTCAATTTTAGTCATACATTTAGGCCAAAATATATTCAGCCACATGTCTTTAGTAAAAAAAATGTCAATAAGCTTATATTTATTGGTTTGCGCAAAAGTTATAGCGTCTACAAACTAGGGTACATTTTCTGGAATTTACACAGCTTTTAATTTATGACTGCCTATCTAATTTCTTGAGGTGCTAAAATGGCAGGGCAGTACAAAACCCCCCCAAATGACCCCATTTTGGAAAGTAGACACCCCAAGGAGAGGCATGTTGAGCCCATTGAATATTTTTTTTTGTCCCAAGTGATTGAATAATGACAAAAAAAAAAATTACAAAAAGTTGTCACTAAATGATATATTGCTCACACATGCCATGGTTATATGTGGAATTGCACCCCAAAATACATTTTGCTGCTTCTCCTGAGTATGGGGATACCACGTGTGTGGGATTTTTTAGGAGCCAAGCCGTGTACAGGACCCCGAAAACCAAGCACCGCCTTCAGGATTTCTAAGGGCGCAAATTTTTGATTTCACTGCTCACTACCTATCACAGTTTCGAAGGCCATAAAATGCCAAAATAGCACAAAACCCACCCTAATTACCCCATTTTGGAAAGTAGACACCCCAAGCTATTTGCTGAGAGGCATGGTGAGTATTTTACAGCTCTCATTTGTTTTTTAAAATTAAGAAAGAAAATAATTTTTATTTTTTTATTTTTTCAATTTTCAAAACTTTGTGACAAAAAGTGAGATCTGAAAAATACTCACCATACCTCTCAGCAAATAGCTTGGGGTCTACTTTCCAAAATGGGGTCATTTGGGGGGGTTTTGTGCCATCTGGGCATTCCATGTCCTCCGAAACTGTGATAGGCAGTGAGGAGTGAGATCAAAAAAGTCTCACACATGTGGTATCCCCGTACTCAGGAGAAGCAACAAAATGTATTTTGGGTTGTAATTCCACATATGCCCATGGCATGTTTGAGCAATATATCATTTAGTGACAACTTTGTTCAACAAAAATAAAAATAGAAAATACATTTTTTTTCCCGCAACTTGTGTCAACATATTAAAATATTCCATGGACTCGACATGCCTCTCAGCAAATAGCTTGGGGTGTCTACTTTCCAAAATGGGGTCATTTGGGGGGGGGGGTTGAACTGTCCTGGCATTTTATACACAACATTAGGAAGCTTATGTCATCCACTCTTCTAACCACTTGAAGACAAAGCCCTTTCTGACACTTTTTGTTTACATGAAAAAAAAATTTTTTTGCAAGAAAATTACGTTGAACCCCCAAACATTATATATTTTTTTAAAGCAAAGGCCCTACAGATTAAAATGGTGGGTGTTGCATTTTTTTTATCCACACAGTATTTGCGCAGCGATTTTTCGGGGAAAATATACACTTTTTTAAATTTTAATGCACTAAAACACACCATATTGCCCAAATGTTTGATGAAATAAAATAGATGATCGTAGGCCGAGTACGTGGATACCAAACACAACATGTTTTAAAATTTCGCACAAACGCGCAGTGGCGAAAAACTACATACATTTTTAAAAGCCTTTAAAAGCCTTTACAGGTTACCACATTAAATTTACAGAGGAGGTCTACTGCTAAAATTACTGCCCTCGATCTGACCTTTGTGGTGATACCTCACATGCATGATGCAATTGCTGTTTACATATGACGCCAGACCGACGCTTGCGTTCGCCTTTGCGCAAGAGCAGGGCGGGACAGGGGTGCTTTTTTTTTTTTTTTTTTATTATTAATTTTGCTTTTCTATTTTATTTTTAGACTGTTCCTTCCATATTTTTTTTTAATCATTTTTATTCTTATCTCAGGGAATGTAAATATCCCCTATGATAGCAATAGGTAGTGACAGGCAGTGGCGTAGCGTGGGGGGGGCAGGGGGGGGGGGGGGCGCAAAATTGGGGGGGGGCGCAAAATCCCGCACCAGTTTGTGTCACTTTTCTAAATTTTGTGAAATTCCATCAATGTGTCACCGCCGGACCCCGGCCGCCATTTTGCGCCCTGTGATTGGGCGAATGTGGTCATGTGCTGGCAGCACATGATCACAGTGCTGCGGCGGGCTGGCCAGTCCTTGAACGCGGGCGGCGCATGCACGAAGGCTGCTCCTGGAGTCCCGACGGTGCTTCCTTAAGCCGCCGCAATCTTCTCCTGGAGTCCCGCCCACCATTCCGCCTGAGTCCAGACCGCGCCAATTTGAAAGAAAAGGCAGTGCGAGTCCGACTACTTCATCTGGGACTGAGTGTGAATTCATCCCAAGCTGATCGATCTCATGGACAACAAAAACCGGAGGTGAGTCACGCGAGTGAGCCGGTGATGGATCCGGCGGGTGGCTGCTCCCATGATCTGAGATGGGGCTGCCTCCATGATAGAGGCAGCTGAGGCAGCCATCTCAGATCATTGGAGCAGCCACCGGTCAGCAGCACTGCAGTTAGGGAGAGTGACGCCACCATGCCCCCATTGCCAGCACACACACGCAGCATCGTGCCTGCAAGCCTAAGTACAGTTGATGCCAAAAGCCCCCCCTCCCCCTCCTACTGCTGCAGGATTAATAAATTACAGGCTGCGTATTGTATTGTGTATTGTGTAGTTTGTGTAGTGTAGTGGTCAGTATAGGAGTCAGGTAGATTAGTGTGGTGTGTAGCAGTCAGTGGGTAGAGTATTGTGTAGCGGTCAGTGTGTATTGTGTAGTGGTCAGTATAGGAGTCAGGTAGATTAGTGTAGCGGTCAGTGTGTATTGTGTAGCGGTCAGTGGGTAGTGTATTGTGTAGTTTGTGTAGTGGACAGTGTAGGAATCAGGTAGGTCAGTGCTATTGTAGGAAGGGAAGGGACTCGGAATGCGAAAAGTCCGCAGGTTAGGGGGGCGCAAATTACTTGCCTTGCCCCGGGCACTGACAACCCACGCTATGCCACTGGTGACAGGTACTCTTTTTTTGAAAAAACTGAGGTCTATTAGACACTAGATCTTTCCTCTGCCCTCAAAGCATCTGACCACACCAAGATCGGTGTGATAAAATGCTTTTACAATTTCCCAATGGCGCTTTTTATATCCGGGGGGGGGGGACATTCCCTCCCACTGCTTGTAAAAACAGTCCAGAGGCTAATTAGCCACTAGGATTGCTTTTACATGAAAGCCGGCCGCTGGCTAAAAAGAATGATACCAAGATGATACCTAAACCCGCAGGCATCATTCTGGTATAACCATTCAAAGTCCAGCAACATACCAGTACGTTGCTGGTCCTTGTTGGACATGTATTGTAATCTTTTTTTTTTCATGCAGCCTGTTGGCTGAACGAAAAAAAGAGATTGATCGGTGGGTATGCCCACCATTAGAATACCTCCCTTCATTCACCCACTTCTAATGATGGGCATACATGCACCATTTATATATGCCAAAGCATGGGGGCATCCTCCCGCAAAAGTTATGCCGCGTACACACGGTCAGACTTTTCCACGGGCAAGCCTCCGTTGGAATTTCGACCGTATGTACACGGCATTAGGAGCAAAGTCGCTCCTCCGCCCCTGCTGCCCCCATGCTTTGGCATATATGCTCTTTTTTTTAACTGTGGTGGTGAAATCACCTCCTACAGCACTGGAGTTGCAGGGATCAGGCCTGTCTCTGCGATTGCTGCAGTTATGTGTGTTGTGTTTTGTAAGTGACAGTGGTCCATCGATACTGCACTTAGGTGGCCTCGGCTGGACGGAGGGGTAAAACGCAGGTGCTAGCAGATATCTGGGCTTATCCCACTAACACTGCATTTTTGGGAACCCTAAACTGCTGGGGACGCTAGTATAGATCTGATCAGATCAGATATTGATCTGTTCAGATACTATACCACTAAGGGAGGTGTATGCTTCACACGTGGGTGTTAGCACTACTGGCACTAACCTGACGCTGCCTGGGGTGTGACGCAGACCCTCTCTGATGCTAAAACCTAATTGATATCACCCGCCGAGCGATCAGGGGGTTAAACCTTTATTGGGTTATATACGGCGGGTGCCCTGACACTATAAAAAGCAAACTAACTAACCAGCGTCACCCGTAACACTTATATAGTGATCACTGGTGAAAGGGTTAACTAGGGGCAATCAGGGGGTTAGAACCTTTATAAGGTAATATATGGGGGTACCTGACGCTATATAAAAACCTGACGGGGAACCTAAATAACGAAAAAACTAACTGGCTAACCAGTGTCACCAGTTACACTTATACGGTGATCACTGATGAAAGGGTTAACTCTAGGGGCAATCAGGGGGTTAAAACCTTTATTAGATAATAAAAACCTGGCGGCGAACCTAAAAAAATAACTGACTACCTAGCGGCACCAGCATAACGAATACAGCGATCAGAAAAACAATCGCTTAGTGACACTGGCAAAAGCGGGTGAAAGGGTTACCTGGGGGGCGTTCAAGGGGTTAAACCTTTATTAGGAAATATTTGGGGGTACCTGACGCTATAAAAACCTGGCGGCGAACCTAAAAAAAATAACTGACTACCTAGCGGCACCAGCATAACGAATACAGCAATCAGAAAAATGATTGCTTAGTGACACTGGCAAAAGCGGGTGAAAAGGTTACCTGGGGGGCGTTCAAGGGGTTAAAACTTTATTAGGAAATATTTGGGGGTACCTGACGCTATAAAAACCTGGCGACGAACCTAAAAAAATAACTGACTACCTAGCGGCACCAGCATAACGAATACAGCGATCAGATAAACGATCGCTTAGTGACACGGCAAAAGGGGGAAAAAGGGTTACCTGGGGGGGCGATCAAGTGGTTAAACCTTTATTAGGTAATATATGGGGGTACCTGATGCTATAAAAACCTGGCGGCGAACCTAAAAAAATAACTGACTACCTAGCGGCACCAGCATAAGGAATACAGCGATCAGAAAAACGATCGCTTAGTGACAGTGGTGCTAGGGGGTGAAAGGGTTACCTGGGGGGTGATCAAGAGGTTAAACCTTTATTAGGGGGGGTTAGGGGGCTACCCTGGACCTAAAACTAATTGCCCTGACACTTTTACAGTTACAAATGTCACTGTTTGCAGTGATCAGTAAATAAATGATCACTGCAATCAGTGACACTGTGACTGGGGGCTGGGGGTGATCTGGGGGGTGATCTGGGGGTGATCTGGGATGGCGATTGTGTGCCTATGTGTGCCTATGTGTCAGTGGGCTGTTGGTGCACTTACTTGATGTCTTCTCTCCACGGCGCTCCGGTCTATGTGAGCGCCGCAGGAGAGATGACATCACTTCCTCCTGCCTGTGTATACATTACACAGGCAGAGGAAGCATTTGATTCGCCGGGAGCGATCGCAAGGGGGTGGCCAGAAACCAATGGCCGCCCCCTCATCACGGATCGCTCCCGGAGTGATACCGGCCGCTCACTTTACCAGAGTGGGGTCCGACCGGATCCCCCACCCATACGAAGGCAGGCACGTACAGGTACGTGATTGTGCCTGTCCGTGCCATTTTGCCGACGTATATATACAGTGAGCGGTCGTTAAGTGGTTAAAGTGGTTGTAAACCCATATAATTTTATTTTTATTTTAAGCCAACCTGCAAGACAAAGCTATAATGAGCTAGTATGACTAGCATACTAGCTCATTATGTACCACTTACCTTAGATCGAGGCCCCCGAAGCCTTCCGTGTCCCTCTCTCCAGCCGCAGCCATCGCTGCGGCGATAGCCGGAATGTTACTTCCGGGTATCGCCGCTCCAGCCAATCACAGCGCCGCTACGGCGCTGTGGTTGGCCGGAGCGGCGAAGACGTGACTCCGCGCATGCGCGCGGGAGCTGACAAATTCGGCTAAGCCCAAGCGTTGCTGGGACTTACCCAAATTTGTGAATGGGATTAACCCCATGAATGCGCCGTTATCTACGGCACACATGCGCCTGTGATTTTAGTAAATATCTCCTAAACCGTGTAGGTTTAGGAGATATTTCTTGCACCTACAGGTAAGCCTTAATCTAGGCTCACCTGTAGGTGCAAGTTGCAAAACTGGGTTTACAACCACTTTAAGAAGAACCCGAAAAAAAAAAAAAATGTGGGGGTCCCCCCAAATTCCATATCAGGCCCTTCAGGTTTGGTATGGATATTAAGGGGAACCCCGCTCCAAATTAAAAAAAAAATGGTGTGGGGTCCCCCCAAAAATCCATACCAGACCCTTCAGGTCTGGTATGGATTTTAAGGGGAACCCCGCACCAAAATAAAAACAATGGCGTGGGGTCCCCCCAAAAATTCATACCAGACTCTTATCCGAGCACGCAACCGTACCAGGCCACATGCCCTTTGTTAAAGGGGGCTTCCAGATTTCGATAAGCCTCCCGCCCACAGACCCCCACAACCACCTGGCAAGGGTTGTGGGGATGAGGCCCTTGTCCTCATCAACATGGGGACAGCCTCCCCATGTAGAGGGCATGTGGCCTGCTACGGTTCTCTCGTCCCCCCTCTTTTCCTGCGGCCTGCCATGTTGCGTGCTCGGATAAGGGTCTGGTATGGATTTTTGGGGGGACCCCACGCCATTTTTTTTATTTGGTTCCCCTTAATATCCATACCAAACCTGAAGGGCCTGATATGGACTGTGGGGGGACCCCTGCCATTTTTTTCAATGACTTTGATCTGTATTGC
This sequence comes from Rana muscosa, assembly GCA_029206835.1. Lineage (NCBI taxonomy): Eukaryota > Metazoa > Chordata > Amphibia > Anura > Ranidae > Rana > Rana muscosa. Next base: position 920,210,746 of record CM055117.1, read on the forward strand.
CGGGGAGCCGACAATTCATTACAGCCGTTAGTGGTTTTAAATTACTTTTTTTCCTTCAGAAATGACATTTTGTGCAGGGACAATTCTAAACACGGGAAACATGCGTGACTTTACAGGTATACTTTAGACACCCCCCCAGGTACGAAATTTAAAGGAATATTTCACTTTTATTGTTTCACTTTAAGCATTATTAAAATCACTGCTCCCGAAAAAACGCCCGTTGTAAGGGAACATAGCATGACAACCTCCATTTTGAGTTCAGGACGCCATGTCATGGGTTAAAGAAAAGGTTTTAAAGAATTCACAAGTTTCTGTTGTTTCTTATTTTCTGTAGACACCTTTCACCTAGTTATTCATGTATGTATAGATTTTGCCTTGGCTTATGTTTGTTTTAGATAAGCTAAGCGTTCTCAAACACCTGTGTCAATATAGCAAGTATATATAAAACTGTCCTTATGGTAAAATTCACAATGATGTAAGAATTTGTCTTATATTACATGAGTGAAATATTACCTGAACTTGTAACACGTACTAGCTAATAGGAAATTATTAACCTGAATTTGTTTCTTTACTGTAACTCCTCCCATCCCCACTTTTGTCCCCTAGACCAACATAAATACAGAGGTGTTAAGCTGATTAAACTAGACATCATTTGGGCACATTGCAAAAGCTGCCTCCTGTGTCATTAATCGATGTCTCAGGGCCTCTGGGGATAACTGAAGTATTTTTCCTGCATTGAACTTTAACCTACCTGGCTGGTCAGAAGCAACTGAATCCCTAACACCCGTTTTTTTTTTTTTTTTGCATTGATACATGTCCCCTGGGGCAGAACCCAGGCCCCCAAACACTTTTTATGACAATAACTTGCATATTAGCCTTTAAAATTAGCACTTTTGATTTTTCATGTTCGTGTCCCATAGACTTTAACGGTGTTCGCGTGTTCAAACAAATTTTTTGCATGTTCTGGTGCGAACCGAACAGGGGGGTGTTCGGCTCATGACTATTACTGAGGAATAAGTGTACGTCATCTACGTACATGCAGAATTTTTGTGTAGGGTTAGCGTTACTGTAGCCAGAGATGTCAGGGTGTCTAAAGATTGCAATAGCCAGGGGCTCAATGGCTAGAGCAAAAATAAGCGGGGACAGCAGACAACCCTGTCTAGTGCCCTTACCGAGCTGGAGAAAATCGGAACTGCAACCGGGAAATCTGATGCGGGTGCTGGGGTTCCGATACATAGCATGAAAGGCATGAAGGAAATCATCCCGGATGCCATAACGCTGCAACTGGAGAGACACATAGCTCCAAGACACACTGTCAAACGCCTTATGTATGTCAAGGCTAAGCATAAATAATTTTTTGGAAAACAGGTTTGCGTCCTGTCTGATATTCTTTGCCAGGCGGATATTATCCGTGATGAAACGATGAGGGATAAAACCCGACTGGAAAGGAGAGATCAAGGAGGAGATCATCCCTCCAAGTCTGTCAGACAAAATCCTGCTAAAGATTTTTAAGTCATTGTTAATGACAGATATAGGCCTAAAGTTCTGAGGCAAGGAGTGGACCTTATTCTGCTTTGGAATGAGAGACATGTTAGCCAACAACATTTCTTCAGGTAAATTGCCACCCTGTAGGACAGAGTTAAAAAGCTGAACCAGTCTGGGGGGGAGTTGGGGGGCAAATGTCTTATAATATATGGCAGAGAAGCCATCAGGCCCCGGGGAGGAGCCATTTTTGAAACTTTTTATTATGCTGAGAACTTCAGATGGAGAGATGGGCAGGTTAAGTTTGTCTGACTGGGAGGTAGAGAGGGTAGGGAGAGGGATCTCGTCAAATCTGTCTAAAGCTGATAAACGTAAAAATGTAGTGCTGGTGATTGAGGAGAAATGTCAGTATCTCACTAATTAAATATAGTCACTGGGTGTGAGACAGTGAAAAAATATACAAAACAACCAAAAAATGAGTGAAGGTGAATGTGGTAATAAGTCCACATGTAAAGAAAGAAAAACAAGAAAAATTAATGTCCATCAGGGATGAGCCGTACACCCCCCTGTTCGGTTCGCACCAGAACCTGCGAACAGACAAAATGTTCGTGTAAACTTTAGAACCCTATTAAATACAATGGACTCGAACGTTCGAAATCTAAAGTGTTAATTATAAAGGCTAATATGCAAGTTATTGTCCTAAAAAGTGTTTGGGGACCTGGGTCCTGCCCCAGGGGACATGTATCAATGCAAAAAGAAGTTTTAAAAACGGCCGTTTTTTCGGGAGCAGTGATTTTAATAATGCTTAAAATGAAAAAATAAAAGTGAAATATTCCTTTAAATTTCCCACCTGGGGGGTGTGTATGATATGCATGTGAAGTGGCGCATGTTTCCCGTGCTTAGAACTGTCCCTGCAAAAAGTGTCATTTTTGAAAGAAAAAAATGCATTTAAAACTGACTCGCGGCTATTAATGAATTGTCGGCTCCCGGCAATACATACAAAAGTCATTGATAAAAAAAAAAAAAAAAGCGTGGGGGTTCCCCAGAATTCAATTACCAGGCCCTTCAGATCTGGCATGGATTTTAAGGGGAACTCCACCCCAAGTTTAAAAAAAAAATGGCGTGGAGTCCCCCTAAAAATCCATACCAGACCCCTTATCCGAGCATGCAACCTGGCCGGCCGCAGGGGAAAAGGGGGGGACGAGAGAGCGGCCCCCCCTCCCTCCTGAACCGTACCAAGCCACATGCCCTCAACATGGGGAGGATGTCCCCATGTTGATGGGGACAAGGGCCTCATCCCCACAACCCTTGCCCGGTGGTTGTGGGGGTCTGCGGGCGGGGGGCTTATCGGAATCTGGAAGACCCCTTTAACAAAGGGGACCCCCAGATCCCGCCCCCCCCCCTATGTGAATTGGTAACGGGTACATTGTACCCCTACCATTTCACGAAGAAAGCGTAAAAAAATGTTTAAAAAAACACACAAACACCTTGAAAAAGTCCTTTATTTAAAAAAATAAATAAATAAACATTCCAGCGGTGAAATCCAGTGTCCCGCGGCGATCCCGATGTCCAGCGCTGTCCTTCATTGGTTGTGCCTGAGCGGACCTGATGGGGAACTCCCTCTCAGTATTTTAAATGTATAGACCCGCCCCTTCTAATGTTCCCCATCAGGTCCGCTCAGCGGACGAGATGCAGAACATGAGAAGGGGCGGGTCTATACATGTATTACCAAAGTGAGAGCAGTTCCCCATCAGGTCCGCCCCCTCGGTATGTCAGACCCGCCTACGTCATTGGCTTGAGCGGGGAACTTCCTTCACTATGTAAATTTAAATTTACATAGTGAAGGAAGTTCCCCGCTCAAGCCAATGACGTAGGCGGGTCCGACATACCGAGGAGGCGGACCTGATGGGGAACTGCTCTCACTTTGGTAATACATGTATAGACCCGCCCCTTCTCATGTTCCGCATCTGGTCCGCTGAGCGGACCTGATGGGGAACTTTAGAAGGGGCGGGTCTATACATTTAAAATACTGAGAGGGAGTTCCCCATCAGGTCCGCTCAGGCACAACCAATGACGGACAGCGCTGGACATCGGGATCGCCGCGGGACACTGGATTTCACCGCTGGAATGGTTTTTTTTTTTTAAATAAAGGACTTTTTCAAGGTGTTTGTGTGTTTTTTTAAACATTTTTTTACGCTTTCTTCGTGAAATGGTAGGGGTACAATGTACCCCTTACCAATTCACATAGGGGGGGGCCGGGATCTGGGGGTCCTCTTTGTTAAAGGGGTCTTCCAGATTCCGATAAGCCCCCCGCCCGCAGACCCCCACAACCACCGGGCAAGGGTTGTGGGGATGAGGCCCTTGTCCCCATCAACATGGGGACATCCTCCCCATGTTGAGGGCATGTGGCTTGGTACGGTTCAGGAGGGAGGGGGGGCCGCTCTCTCGTCCCCCCCTTTTCCCCTGCGGCCGGCCAGGTTGCATGCTCGGATAAGGGGTCTGGTATGGATTTTTAGGGGGACTCCACGCCATTTTTTTTTAATTTGGGGTGGAGTTCCCCTTAAAATCCATGCCAGATCTGAAGGGCCTGGAATGGATATTTGGGGGAACCCCACGTCAATTTTTTTTTTATTTGCGGCGGGGTTCCCCTTAATATCCATTCCAGACCTGAAGGGCCTGGTAATTGAATTCTGGGGAACCCCCACGCTTTTTTTTTTATCAATGACTTTTGTATGTATTGCCGGGAGCCGACAATTCATTAATAGCCGCGAGTCAGTTTTAAATGCATTTTTTTCTTTCAAAAATGACACTTTTTGCAGGGACAGTTCTAAGCACGGGAAACAAGCGCCACTTCACATGCATATCATACACACCCCCCAGGTACGAAATTTAAAGGAATATTTCACTTTTATTTTTTCATTTTAAGCATTATTAAAATCACTGCTCCCGAAAAAACGGCCGTTTTTAAAACTTCTTTTTGCATTGATACATGTCCCCTGGGGCAGGACCCGGGTCCCCAAACACTTTTTAGGACAATAACTTGCATATCAGCCTTTATAATTAGCACTTTAGATTTCTCCCATAGATTTTTCGAATTTGCCGCGAACACCCCAATTTGTTCGCTGTTCGGCGAACGGGCGAACAGGCAATGTTCGAGTCGAACATGAGTTCGACTCGAACTCGAAGCTCATCCCTAATGTCCATCAATAAAGCATGTGGATTAACGGTGAAGAAAATAAACGTGCAACCACCATGGGCGTCCACTCCATAGGGCAAGGGGGGTCAATTGCCCCCCCTGGAAGTCAGACTGAAGACACACACTTGCCCCCTGTGTTGCAATGGCCGCCGCTGAGTTTTTTTTCTAAGTCTGCAGACTGCTGCTGGCCTGGGGGCTGGGGCTGCTCTCCCTCCTCACCCCCGGCCCGAGCATCGGATTGGCTCCACCTCTGCTTTACATCACCGTGACCCTGACCCGGCTGTTCCGTGATTGGCTGCTGCCTCAGCCTGTGTAAATGTGCCTATGCAGATCCGGCCGGCGCGGCGCCGGCTCCTCCCACAGGTGTGTGGCGTGCAGTGGCCGAGACAAGAGACTGAATACGCTGCCAGGGCCTGCCCTATCGCTGAAGAACTACAGGTAACAGCAGTGCCTGTGCCACGACACCACTGTGTACATCTTTTTGTATTGCAATGTATTGCCCCCCCCTGAAAAAAGTTCAGCGGACACCCATGGCAGCCACGTAGATCATCATGGGGAAAATCTCTTCCGACTACATAAAATAGATGGAATACGCTTACCAGAACCAGTGGATCTACCTGTCAGCTACAGCAGATCATGCAGGCATGGGAAATCCCAAAACTAATCGGCTCAACTTATCTGGCGACTCTGAGTAGTTAGGACCATGAACTTGGCCGTTGGGACCCGACAGTCCTCGGCTGAAGCCCTGGATGGATGGTATCCTGGATAGGTGGAACAGACCAGAGCTTGCAGGGTGTCCACCCTGTTTCCAACGTGTGCTGAGATGATTTGGGATGGGAAAAATCCCAGAAGGGGTGGATAGGCACAATGAAACAACTCCAAAAACTCTCTCTTCACCATACCGAGACTGGTGGAATGTCTGCAGAAACCATCAGGAAGAAAAGGTCATTTACAGGACTGAAAATTATATTGTCTCCTGTCTCCTCTCACCATGTTCCTGCTGTCTAAAGCTGCTTGAGATGGTTCTGCTTGTGGAGTCCCCAGAAGCTGAGAATAATAATTGTAAAACAATTTCAGAACCTCTTGAGGGTGAGAGGTAAGCGTCCCCGAAGGGGAAGATACTTTATATACATGTGGGGGGCGGATTGACTGGTTCAGCTTTCTGGCAAACACAGTAGAAGCTGCTTTACTATGTAACAAAAACCGGGCTTATGACTATCTCAGGGCCTTCTCAACCTTAGCAGACAGTAAAGAGTTAAATTCTAGCCGCTTTTGTTCAATTAACCGCCTGGTCGAATCCAACGACAGGGCAGCAGAGTTTTTGTACAATACATCCAGCTCCCTAGAGAGCTGAATAATTTTCTGTTTATTCAGTCTGTTGCGTGTAGAGGCCAGGCTAATAAGCTTACCCCTCAGCACTGCCTTATGTGCCACCCAGATTGTGGGGACGGGGGTTTCAGGGAGGGAATTAAGAGCAAAGTAAGTGTCAATGGATTGGGCTACCTCCGTCTCCACTGTCAGGTCAGAGAGGAGTGCTTAATTTAGTCTCCAGGTGAAAGGAGTAGGGGTCTGTACAACAAGTTCTGTGGCAAACAAAGCAATATGGTGGTCCGACCATACACCGCTATGAATGGAGGGTGACCTAGAGTTGGCTAGAATAGTCGGTAGGGGAGAAGACATAGTCCAACCTGGAGTAACTTTTATGAGGGTGGGAAAAAAAGTATATTCCTTAGCCCCTTCATTGTGTGCTCTCCAGGTATCCACTAGTTGGAAATCATGCAGCTTTCTAGAAAGTGATTTAGGGAAAGCCCTCGAGCCCAAGGAGGTTGAGCATCTGTCCAGGGTAGGATTAGCAACCATATTAAAATTACCCCCTATTAACATATGTGGTGATTGATATCTAGCCAAAATCTCAAAGAAAACCGTGAAAAAAGAAGCTGCAGCATCATTAGGGGCATAGACACTGGCAATAGTCAGCTCCTTATTATGAACCACCCCTTTAATGATAACATAACAACTCTCCTTGTCTCTATGGATATACTGTACATCCATAGGAAAGGAAGAGTGTAGACATATGGCAGCACCCCTACTTTTGGAGGAGTGAAGGGTATAAAAGGCTTGAGGGAAAGCCCTATTAAAAAACTTGGGGTGAGAGGAGTGGGAGAAATGAGTCTCCTGTAGCAGCAGGATCTTGGCATTCAATTGCTTATAGTGAGAAAAGGCTTTCTTTCTCTTTGAAGGGGAATTAAATCCCTTCATATTGTGAGAGACACAATTAATCATTGGGAGTCCAAATAAAGGGGGAGCTCAGCAGACACTTTGAGCCAATAGGTGGCGTGTTCCAGACATGTGCCAGGGCAATTCCCTCATACAAACCTCTGCTGAGGGGTGCCGCCATATGACCAAGAGGAGAAAAAGCAAACCTGTGAAACAAAAAAATCTCATATATCAACGGATCAAAGCGTTCAAGAGCTCTATTACTGTCAAGCATGACCAATGTGAACCATAGAGAAATTGTATTATAACCTGAGAAATAAAAAATCCAAAAAAAACAAAAAAATAGGAGATAGGCATGAAAAATAAAGAAAAAAAACAACAGGATATTTGGCATCCTGATAAACACCAAAAAAAAACTGAGACATTCAAGTCTCAAACCCAGAAATAGAACTGAACTCAAGCCAAACTAAAAAAGGGGAATTGTAAATGGCATTCAAAAAAAAAGTGCAGAAAAAATGACATTGCTGGGGGGAGCAACACGCATCAACACCAAGGGACATGCTCCCAGATGGTGGGGTGCAGAGTAATAGTTAATGCAGCGTCATCCAAGTCAGGGGGCAAGTCTATAGCAAAGGACCAATGCGAGTGATCATGTAATTAGTTCCGGGGAGAGGCGTCATCATACCGAATCCTCCGTCGGTCTTGTCGGTCTGGTCTGGTCCGTGGGGTGTGCCATATCTGGGATGGCCTGGGTGTCAGCGGAGGGCGCCGAACAGCCTCGGCATCCAAGAGCCCAAGTTTCACCAGGATCTCCAGGCCTTCCAGGATGTTGGTGGCAGCGTATGTCATGCCATTGTGGGGGACCATGAGCTTAAAGGGTAAGCTCCAGCGATACCGAATCCGGGCAGCCTGTAGAGGGGCAGTGATCTCCTTCAAGCCTCTGCGTCTGTCTAAAGTGGCAGGGGAGATATCAGGGTAAATCTGGACAGTGTAGTCGTCCAGGGGGATCCTGGGGGTATTTCTAGCTGCTCTGAGGATGTCTTCTTTGACTAGGAAGTCCTTCATACACAGAACTATATCCTTTGGAGGCTTGTCAGCCAGGGGGTTTAGGTCTGAGAGTTCTGTGTATACGGTCACAGGTAAAGGCAGCCGATTCACAGTCAAGGAGAAGTGATTTAAACAATTTAATGGCGGCGGGGATCAGGTCTGTGACTGATTCGGGAATCCCCCGCAGCCAGAGATTGTTGCGTCGGTTTCTGTTGTCGAGATCCTCGACCGGTGCCTGGATTTGTGCAATAAGGTGAAAAAATAACTAGCAGTGTTCGCTCCCACAGCCCCTCCATTTTTTTTACCTGAGCCCCGAATTTCCGTGGGCACGCCCCCACCGTCCTCCTCTCCACGGAGTCCCAGCTTTGATTGGATAGATTGATAGCAGCACAGTCATTGGCTCCCGCTGCTGTCAATCAAATCCAATGACGCGGGCACCGGGGGCGGGGCCAAGTCATACACTTGGCGTCAATGTACGCTGAGTGTATGACTCAGGAGCACGCCCGCAAGGTAACCCCCATGAGAGAGAGAGCTTCCCAGAGGGGGTTATCTAATGTGGGGAGGAGCCACGAGAGCCGCTGTGGGACCCCAGAACAGGAGGATCGGGGCCACTCTGTGCAAAACGAACTGCACAGTGGAGGCAAGTATGACATGTTTGTTATTAAAAAAAAAAAAACACAAAGCTTTAGTATCACTTTAACATGCATGCAGTTATATACACTAAGCAGATCACAATCATGTACAAATCTGAAGAAAAAATTATTTCCCAATAAGACTAGCTACACTTTGCTGCATGCCTGAAAGCTGGGGTAAAGTAGTTATATCTGTGTTTCTCATAGATAGAAGAAAATCTATTTAATTTACACATACCACGATTTCACCAAGATTATGTTTATTAACTTAATGCAAAGGTTTTACAGATGTATACCTGTCACACTCATATATACATCTTTTAATTTGCTCACCTCTCAATAAATCAGGCACTCAATTTCCCTATCATAATGTTATTAGTTTAGTGCTGTTTTTGGCTTACACATATCAACTCTTTTGCTTGGCATTCCCAAAATTCTAATAAAAAATAAGTATTTTATTCTACAATTATACAACAAATATTTTCCTGGCAGGCTAAATCATGTAGCTACAAGATTTAGTCTCAGTAAATCTGACTCTTGCTATCATAATGTCAGGAAAAAAATATGTATATAATATATATTTGAGCGTGTGTATATCAAGAAGGCAGTCAGCATATGGTTGTGCTGGTAAAAGTCCATGTACACACATAAGTGGATTTCTTGTAATCACCATCAAACTAACAAAAGAAGGAGGACTTGCAGCACAATGAGCTAATTTTATTGCTCAGTTACTATAAATGTAAATAGCAGCAGTTTCAGGCTACCAGCCCTTTATCAAGCTTGATAAGGGGCAGGGATGCTTGAACCTATTACTATTTACAAGAAGGCTAACAGCATATATATTTGTGCTAATAAATGTCCATGTACGCAACCAAGTGGATCCCTGGTGCCCATCAAACAAACAAAATAAATAAATAAAGAAAGATTGATTGAAGCACAATGAGCTAATTTTATTGGTCAGTTAGTCAACTTTCAAACAGTTTCAAGCTAACTGCCTTTTATCAAGCCCTTTCAGGCTACCTGCCCTTTATGTTGTTGTCCAACAAATAAATGTATTCTGTTTTAGAAAGTCCGTTCACCACCACTCATATGCATGAACATCCATTAGATGGATGGACAACAATGATGGATGCGATACAGTGTAGTTGAAATAGACCATTTTGCAGGGTGCCTATTTACACAGACTGTACTGGCCATAACACATTATCCTCTGTTTGGATAACTTTACTCTGTCAGCTGAGTTCCTCGACAGGTACATAGAATTATTTGTGAACTTTGAGCCAAGATGTGGCGTGCATCATTGTGTTCTCCAGCCCTGGCTTAAATGCAGATATCTCCCTTGATCCATTAACATGCCAGCTCACCCAGGGTTGTTGATCATGATTGAAAATCTTGCAGATATATTGCTTTAGGCTTCATTACAATGATCTTTAAAAACTGTAGCTCCATGCATGGTTATTGTCCATTGTGGAGGTCCTCCAAAACTGTCAAAATAAAATTGTAAGCTACTCTAATATTCTTAGCAATCTTATTTATAAGCTGTATCAGTGTACTATACAAAATGTGCTCCTTTTAAAAAAAGGGGTTGACCTGTGTCACAATTCAGAATGGAACATTTATCCTTTGGCTTGTAAGAGCAGACCAAAGTTTGAGAAGTTTACTAATTTCCATCCATAGCAACCAATCTGGTACTATCTTTTTCAATTTGGAAAATTGACACCTGGAATCTGGAATCTTGCTGTGGGCAACACAGAAACCTTCCTCCAACACAAGACAAGTGCCATGAGTTCTTTAGGGGGAGTCTGAAGCTCGGAAGTAGATTAAAATCGAAGTGATCCAATGACACGTGCACAGTTCTTTATAAGGAACTGCATTTATAAAAATCAGCAATGTAAACTGCACCACTAAAGACATCGGAACAACACAAAATTAAGATATACATTAATACAGCTTTCTGTAACTGTTGTTCTAATTTATGAAGTGTATGTGTATGATCTGGATGCTTATCTTAATTACAAACTGTTCAGTGCAAAATGGTTATTAAGTCAAGATTACATCAGAATATTTTATATTGCTGTCCATCATTGCATTCATGCATATACAGTATCTAAGTCATCAGCAAAGCACTAGACTACTTATCAGCCCCCTGAAGACACACTAACCATGGAACATGTTAGCTCTATACAGTAGAAAAAGATTGGTATGAACAGAAAAAAACGGCTAAGCATATAAAGTAGACCATAAGCTTTAAATCATTTTTTATATTTACTGTTTGTCAAGCACATGTTCCTGAACACTAGAACTCAATAACTTCTAATTGACACCAAGACTTTGTTCTGATGTCATACATGTTTAGGAACAGCTTGTAAATACTTTATTATTCTTGGTAGTATTTGTGAGAAAAAAAAAAATCTGCAGCGTTATATGCTGCAATTTAGTCATTAAAGAACTTAAGGACATCTTGAAAATTAGGAACAATTTTGGTGAAAAGCAAATGTGGTGCCAATATTTCAAAAAAGGGCTGAAATGTAAAAGTTGGAAGGAAAGTTGGAAGGCATTAGACATGGGAGCCGTCAAAAAATTTGTTTTGTTCCGTATTAAAAAAAAATTGTAATTCGGAATTCGTGTACGGAATTCAATTCGGATTCGTACGAAATGCGAATTTCGTACGACACGTATAACGAACGATTCGACCGGAACGAACGAATGATTCGACCGGAACGAACGAGTGATTCGACCGGAAATGTACTTCCCCCACCCAATTCCAGCAGCAATCTCTCTATAATGTCGAATCTTTTCTCTCTATAATGTCAAATCTTTTCTCTATATCTCGAATATTTTCTCTCTATAATGTCGAATCTTTTCTCTCTATAATGTCAAATCGGAACGAAAGAATGATTCGACCGGAAATGTACTTCCCCCACCCAATTCCAGCAGCAATCTTTTCTCTCTATAATGTTGAATCTTTTCTCTCTATAATGTCGAATCTTTTCTCTCTATAATGTCGAATCTTTTCTCTCTATGTCGAATCTTTTCTCTCTATAATGTCAAATCTTTTCTCTCTATAATGTCGAATCGGAACGAACGAATGATTCGACCGGAAATGTACTTCCCATACCCAATTCCAGCAGCAATCTTTTCTCTCTATAATGTTGAATCTTTTCTCTCTATGTCGAATCTTTTCTCTCTATAATGTCAAATCTTTTCTCTCTATGTCGAATCTTTTCTCTCTATGTAGAATAATCTTGGACTAATAGAGTTAAGGTTAGTCACATTCGACCAAAAAATATTTACCTATTGCTTTGTCGAATCTTCATGTCTTATTTGGTAGTTTGGATTCGGATAATTTGGAGCCGAAATTTGTAAACGAAACTTCGTATTTCATACGGAATTCGTATCCGTAAAAATTCATAATTCGGATTCGTACAAATGTACGAATTTCGAAAAATGTGTCCGAATTTTCGATTCGTACGAAACTAATCGCACATGTCTAGAAGGCATTGTAAGGGACCATATCCAATAATTTGCAAGCTAAAATGGTATTATTAGTACTTGTAGTAACCAACATGGATTTATGAAGGACCATTCTTGTCAGACTAACCATTTGTCATGGGATTGCATGCAGCCCACACCCCTATAAAACTTACCACTTTAACTAATCTTCATAAAAAACTAACCGCAACATTTCACTGAACCCCTTAGTCGACACCTCTACGGGTAGATCCCATATCACATACAAGATCCTTAAACAAATTAAAACCCTTCTGAGCTCCTTGCAGTTGATAGATTCCTGGCGTCTCTTGCACCCTGACGACAAGGATTATACGTTCCATTCCATTCCCCATAATAAGTATTCACGAATAGACTACATCTTTACGTCACAAAGAGACCTCAACCTGATTACGGAAGCCAATATAGGGATCCAGTCCATTTCCGACCACGCGCCTATATCACTCTCCTTAGACCTGACTAGGCCACCCCCCAAACCCAACACCTGGAGACTGAACTCAACACTCCTTACAGATCCGCAGAGGCTCCCTGGAATTTCCAAAACCATCAAAGAATTTTTTTCTCACAATGTGACCCCTGAGATGGACCCCATGATGATTTGGGAGGCACACAAATGCACCATAAGAGGGGAGTTGATCCAATTGGGAGCCCACTGTAAGAGGGAAAGGGAAAAAGTGATCAGGCAGCTGACAGACAAAATTTACCCCCCAGAAACGCTACATAAAAAATCCCTATCGGAAAGATCAGAAAGCGCCCTTCTGGACACTAGGAAAACCCTCCAACACATTCTAGACGCAAAAGCCAAAAGATTTCTTTTCTTTAAAAAGAAGATCTATTACGAGCATGGAGACAAGATTGGAAGGTTCCTAGCCAAGGCCCTAAAAGATGCCACATCACACCAGAACATTCTAGGAATTAGAAATAATAATGGAAAAGTAGATGTTACCACTGAGGGAATTAGCAAACACTTCCATGAATATTACTCCAACCTCTACAATTTACCTTCACAGGGAAACTCCCCTCCCTCCCCAAGGTCTAGATTGCAATTAATCCGGGACTACTTAAAAGACTCCAAACTTCCTACCCTAACAGGTGAGAATGCCCAGCTATTAGAATGTCCCATTGACAAATCTGAAATTTTGCAATCCATTAAAGACTTAAAAGCGGGTAAAAGCCCAGGTCCGGATGGTTTCACTTCCATTTACTACAAGACCTTTACTGACCTGCTCCTTGACCCACTACATAAAGCGCTGAACGCCCTCTCAGCACCCAGAACGGTGCCATCGTCATTCCTCGCTGCCCATATAACTGTCATAACAAAACAGAATAAAGACCCCCAATTATGTGCCAGCTACAGACCGATATCTCTCCTTAATATAGACGTTAAGCTCCTAGCTAAAATAATTGCCAACAGACTTAGACCATTGCTGCACGATATCATTGGTCCTGACCAGGCTGGCTTTATGCCGGGCAGGGAGACCAGGGATTGCGTAACCAAAGCACTCAATCTAATTCACGCAGCACGAACACAGAAGATCGAGGGCTTTCTCCTGTCCACGGACGCGGAGAAGGCCTTCGATCGTGTGGCATGGGACTATATGCTGGAGACATGCCAACATATTGATCTGGGCTCTTGCATGATGTCATGGATCGGGTCACTATACTCAAACCCATCAGCTCAAGTCAAGATTAATGGTTCCCTGTCAGACAAAGTCCATATCAACAACGGGACGAGACAGGGCTGCCCCTCTCACCCATCTTATTTATACTCTCATTGGAACCGTTCATTAGAAAAGTCATTGCAGAAGAAGCCATACAAGGATTTGCAGTGGCTGGTCGGGAATTTAAAATAGCGGCGTATGCAGACGACCTACTCTTTTTCCTAACCAACCCTCATATCACTTTACCCTCCTTACTACGCGAATTCTCCATCTTTGGCAAGTTATCTAATCTTAAAATAAATTTCTCGAAATCGGAAGCCCTAAATATAAACTTACCCGCAGCCCCACTGAACAGACTCAAAGCTAATTGCCCCTTTAAGTGGGAATCTTCAGCTCTTCATTACTTAGGAGTCTGGCTGACCCCTAACATTGCTCAAATCTTTGACCGAAACTTCCCGCCTATTCTTAAAACTGTAGACCAGGATCTTAAAAAATGGCACACGCGTAACTTCTCTTGGTTCGGCCGAGCGGCCATATGCAAAATGGTCATTCTGCCAAAGCTCCTATACCTCTTCCGCAATTTACCAGTTAGGATCCCCCAGAGTTTTTTCAAAACGATCTCCAGCTTGCAGTCAAGGTTTATATGGGCCCACAAACCACCCAGAATAAAAGCCCAACTCCTGACGAAGCCCAAACTTAAAGGGGGAATGGGTATACCGGATTTTAGAATATACTATTATGCTGCCCACGTCACCAGAATTATTGATTGGCACTGCCATCACTCACAAAAGGATTGGATCCAACTAGAGAACAGTCTCAGCCCCTTAGCCCTACGATTCTCCCCATGGATACCATGGTCTAAGTATCCAGCGACCCTCAAAACACACCCCTTTATAGGTACATCACTTGGAGTCTTCCATAAATTGACCAAACAAACAGACCTCTCTTCCCCACCGGGTCCTTTGACGCCCTTGTTCAATAACCCAGACTTTCTCCCCGGAGTGGGCAACCGCTTACTGCACTCCCGACATACTTCCACACCGCTGCTCGCCCAGGACTGCTTTCATAAAGGTAGCTTTAAAGATTTCGAACAGCTCACTGCAGGGATGGACACGCCCTCCATCCCATTATGGACATATTTTCAGATCAGACACTACCTAAACCAACCCCACAGGAGAGACTCTTTTGGGAGGGATCTGACGGACCTGGAGTCAGTGTGCCTGGAGGGCAACCTAGTGCGGAAGGCTACCTCAATTTCATACGCTTGGCTACGAGACCAACCCATGCAAGGAGAAGACAGATTCAGAGAGAGCTGGTCACGGGCCCTGAAGAGGCCTATCTCGGCCAATCAGTGGCAGAGAGCGTGTGTATTTACACATAAATATTCCCTTAGCTCAAGAACACAGGAGACATCCTACAAACTCATGACTCATTGGTACACCACGCCGGCCAAGATACATAGCTGGTTCCCGCAGACTCCAGACACGTGCTGGAGATGTGGGAAGGAAGGGGGTGATCTACTCCATATTTGGTGGCATTGCCCTGGGATCGCCCGCTTCTGGAAGGCTGTGTGTGAGAAAATTCGGACGATCACTGAGACCTTAATTAATCTAGACATGGCGTGCTGTCTGCTTCACATCACAGAGGTATCATACAAAAGATACAACAATTCTCTGACCAAACACTTATTAAATGCGGCAAAAGCTCTAATTCCTCTATATTGGAAATCCACCAGAACCCCCTCACTCAGGGAATGGTTCCAGAGAGTTTCTGAGACTTGTGATATGGAGGAGACGGTGGCCCAGTCCACAGACAACCATGATAAATTTTTTAATACCTGGTCCCCCTGGATTCAATACAAATTTTCACGAGCTTATGGGGACTCAACAGCAGTGGACCTGGCCACCTAACTCCTCAGGACAGGTGCTGGAAACCCGGGCCTACATGGGAGTTCACTGACCCCGTGAAGGGCTGGACAGGGGAGCGTGCCTGACACTGCCCCTCCCAAATAGGTACACCCTGTAACAACTGATCTAGAACTATATAAGTTTCATTAACTGGCCTTTTACCTATAAGTGATTACATATTTTACTTTATAGAGACTTCCTAACAAGATCTCACCACGTATAGGATTATGCCCATACCATTCATCTACCCCTTTTCGAGATTCTTTCTTTTACTTCTCTCTCACTGTTGCTTTCTACACTTCTCGGAGCGATGTTGCTCCCAATGCCCGCAGTACTTCCTTTTTATTACAACTCCTGATTTCATTGTTGGATAACCACTTACAGCCGTTCTTAACCGAGGATTACAGGTTATCCTAGACATTACTTCTAGACTAACTGTTTGATTATTCTATTAACAATACTGTGCTGACGGCAAAGGGGGAGCTGCGTCTCCCCTTGTAGATTTCATTTGTATCTCTTTTCAATAAACTTGATGTTACAAAAAAAACTAACCGCATAAAGAAAAAATACACAAAAAAACATATTGCCATAAATAATGGCCGTGGCACTTTATTGGTATAAATTAAATTATTATTAAAATCTTTATTAAATCAAAATCAATAAATCAGAAAACCAATAAATATATAAGCTCAGTTATTGGAACTCGAGCCAACATAAATTAATTTTAACATTAACATCCCCCCCAGAAATCCAGGGTGACTTAAACCACATAAGTGCCAACGACAAGGGTGGGTAGAGTGGGTAGCTCTTTTACCTCAGGCTTGACCAACTGTGAGTGAAATTCCATAGAAAACCCACTTTTATAGGGGTACCAAGACCTTCCAGAAGCTTTCACAGCCTCTAATTGGTTAATTAACCCTCCATCTCCAATCCTTAAAGGGACAGTAGCCCAAAAATTAACACTCAATTACCTCATAACTTAATATAAAATTTTAGAGGCGGGAAGGAGGCGGGGCAGCAGCAAGCCCATGAAGGCGGGCACAAATGCTTGTTCCCTCCTTTTACATGGGATTGCATGCAGCCCACACCCCTATAAAACTTACCCGCTTAACTAATCTTCATAAAAAACTAACGCTTAAAGAAAAAATACACGAAAAAACATATTGGCATAAATAATGGCCAGGAAACTTTATTGGTATAAATTTAATTATTAGCCCTTTGATCCAGCAGCATCAGTAAAAAGACAAAAATCTACTGCAAAAATTAATTTGTCCTGAAAAAGAGAGCGCCCATTGTATTCATCTAAAAATTTTGCCCATACTATTAAGTCCTCTTTAAGAGAATCAGTTAAGCGGATGTGGGAGAATGGTGATTTTAAACCTGCAGTAGCAAGGTATAAACATCTACAAAAAATACGGTCAACAGGCATCACCCTAGATGTGAATGCTAATTATCCTAATAAAGATTGCATTTCTCTCAGAATGACTTTTTTCCTACGTAAGAAAACATAAATTAGATGTTTTAATCTGACGATTTTTTGCTCTGGCAACCTAAATTCCAATGAAGTTGTATCTATAAGGATTCCCAAAAATTCAATTACTGTACAAGGGAGTAAAGTTTTTTCTGAAGCCAAAGGAATCCCAAAATAATTAGCAATTTCAGTAAATGTAGTGTAGCACCCTCCTCCCTTTCACTCTCGGTTCAGCTCGTCTGTCTCTTGTCTAGGGGTTACTTTAGAGGAGAGAGAGAGAGGTCACTACGTCAAGCCTTCACCGCAAGTAGTTGTGTGGTGTGAGCAAAGTTCTTTTACCTCCAGGCCGGTGTCCTGCATCAGAGCCTCCACCTCCTTTGGAACAATGTCTGCCAGAAAATGAGCCCCACACCCATAAAGTCCAACACTCCTTTATTCTTCCGATAACAGAGTATACACAACAGTTGAACTCCTTCTTTTCTCTATAGAATAGACAGGGGGGGGGTGTGGGAACGAATAGGCCCCAGACACAACGAACTCTCCACTTTCCTTCCTGAAAGTGGGTTGTGGTCTCCGAGTGAGGGGGGATTTCCTTCCAGGCGGTCTCCGATGGGAGGCTCACCTGTCACTGGCAATATGCTGCACCAGGTCTTCAAGCAAGTATCACCCACCTGTCCATTACGCCTTCCGGATTCGGGTACCCACTCACGGGGTTCCCTAGGACCTCCTTCCCTCGCGGAACTCAGTGGTGGGCACTGAGATCCACACCTCCATTCGAGTACCTCACCCCAGGCTAAAGGTGCCTGGGATGGAACACGACCTCCGAACGTCCTCTAGGCCTAGACCACCCAGGACTCCAACATGACCACCGCCCTCAGGCTGAAGGTGCCTGGGGCTCCGCCTCGACTCGACTCCCCGACACCAAAAATGGCCCCCCCTTTATACCCTCTCCCAGCAAGCACGGCGGGCTTCCCGCCCCACCATACAACCACTGAGAGAGACCAAAAGAGATACGACACCGCAACGATGGCTCACCCCTGGGCCCAAAGTGACAGCACCACCTGATGGGCCCCAGGGAACCATACATCACAGTTTCCCCACCAGATTAAAAAATAGGAAAGCATATACCCGCTACACTAGAAAGTAATTTTAAACAAAAATCTGAATCCCTTGGGCCGATAAATAAAAAATCATCTAGATAATGGACTATACTGTTCCATTTTGCCTGTACTGACACTACCCAATGAATAAAAGAAGAAAATTCCTCAAAATAAGAGTATGAAAGTGCACACCCCATTGGGAGACACTTATCGTAAAAATAAAACCCGTCAAAGAAAAAGCCCAGCGAGTTAAAGGCCTCAGGAGTAATAGGTAAAAGCCTAAAAGCTGATTTAATAACGGCTTTAGCCATCAAAGCCCCTGGACCAACTGACCTAATCTTCTCAACAGCATCCTCAAAAGAAGAGTAAGACACCAAACATAAAGACTCATCTATCTCATCATTCAGAGAACTTCCAGATGGAAAAGATAAATGGTGAATAAGTCTGAACGTATTCGGTTCTTTTTTAGGAACTAGACCTAATGGTGATATCCGGAAATTTAAAAAGGGGGGAGATGAAAAAGGACCTGCAATCCTACCTTCGGACAACTCGCTCTGCAATTTTTTCCAAACTATATCAGGGGCCCTATAAACAGATTTCAAGTTTTTTACCACAACGCAACCTTCACCTTGAAAGGAAGGCAAAGGAAAGCCATAGTAAAAACCTTGCATCAAAAACTTAGCTCTCGCCTTGTTTGGGCATTTGCCCAACCACTGGAGCATATTTTCCAGTATCACTGGTGTGTGAGCCCTTGCTAGCATGTTCTCTGTGGGACTGCAAAGACAAATTCCTTTTATAACATTTTACAACTGGGTGCGACCCAGTGCAGAAAGAAAACTCATGCTTGTATCTACAAGAAGTGTTCCATCTGCACTGCGATTCATTAAAGGAAAAACAAACTCCCTTCTTATAAGCAGAAGGTACATTGCTAACCAAATTCTGCCTAGCTGTAGGAGGCTCTGTGGAGTGATAAGATTTAGCCATAGGCCGACATCTTTCATTCCAAACTTAAGGGTGGGGTGTATTACCAACTTTTGACGAAAAGATTCATCATAATGGAACCACCCCATCCCACCAAAATTCCTATATGCCTCCATTATATGTTCTAGATGCTGAAACAAACCACTGCATAAAACTTACCACCTTAACTAATCTTCATAAAAAACTAACCGTTTAAAGAAAGAATACACGAAAAAACATGTTGCCATAAATAATGGCCGTGGCACTTTATTGGTATAAATTTAATTATTATTAAAATCTTTATTAAATCAAAATCAATAAATCAGAAAACCAATAAATATATAAGCTCAGTTATTGGAACTCGAGCCAAAATAAATAAATTTTAACATTAACACCCCTACCAGAAATCCAGGGTGACTTAAACCACATAAGTGCCACCGACAAGAGTGGGTAGGGTGGGTAGCTCTTATACCTCAGGCTTGACCAACTGTGAGAGAAATTCCATAGAAAACCCCCTTTTATAGGGGTACCAAGACCTTCCAGAAGCTTCTACAGCCTCTAATTGGTTAATTAACCCTCCATCTCCAATCCTTAAAGGGACAGTAGCCCAAAAATTAACACTCAATTACCTCATAACTTAATATAAAATTTTAGAGGCGGGAAGGAGGGCGGGGCTGCAGCAAGCCCATGAAGGCGGGCACAAATGCTTGTTCCCTCCTTTTACATGGAATTGCATGCAGCCACACCCCTATAAAACTTACTGAGCCAAAATAAATTAATTTTAACATTAACATCCCCACAAGCCGAGACTTGTTTTGAAGAAACAAAGAACCGGCCTAACCCATAACCACGGCCATTTCAATACAATTCTGTAAACCTAAGTGAAACAGATCAATGCCCATATCAGAAAGGTGTACTCCATCCTGACGGTAAAAACCAGGAATGCCACCTTCCAAATCTATATGTCGATACGCAAAACCACAAACGACCTGAAACTACCCTATTAATCCGTTTTCTAATTTTTTCCATAACTTTGTTTTGCCCAGAAGAGAACCAACACAGTCTGGGTATGATTTCTGAAAAAATAACTACTGTGTTAGGCGAAACTAACTGGAATCTTTGAATATCACTTTTAATTTGAAAAATTAAGTCTAAAGTTCTAACCTTACATAAAGCATTCCCACCTAGATGAATAATTAGAATATTAGGCAAGGGCCAAACTTCAATTAATCTAGCTAAAACATTAAAAAGATTAAACCATCGAAGACCCCTATAAAGTCTTTCCAAAGAACTATAAACTCATCCTGAGGCATCGACAAATTTTCGGTGTAAATTCGTTGTGCAGCTCTTTTCCTTGCCCAATAAATGTAGGAGTGTCCTATGATCCAAACACATTTTCTGATCCCTAGAGAGATCAAACAAATAAATTAGGACAAATGTACAATTTAAAACACTTGGAGCCCCACCTAACTATTTTCATAATGTCCTCATTCGACATACCATTCTTTGCTGCCACTGAAGCTGCTCCAATTCTAAAAGAATGTGTCGTGAACTTAAAACCTTTGAAACCCAAAACATTAAGACCTTTTTTTAAAACAGATTAAACTGAAAATTAGTATGGGGACTACCATCCAAATGTAACAAAAATTGACCACAAAAATTAAGGAGTAAGGCTGCATATTTTTTTAGAGTGACTTCTGGACAAATAAGTTCATTAACACAAGGAGAGATCACTAACCAATAAACTCTACCCAATTGATCTGTCTTAGATTTATTTATAAAAAGTTTAATCGTATTATTGTCAAAAATAATATGATCCTTTTGCAACCCAGACAAACTGTTCCTGTTGGGAGGAACAAGTTCCTAGATTCGTAAAGCCACGAAAAATGATAGCACAGAAGCAGAATTAAACAATAGTGTTTCAAATGAAGAAAAACAGATGGAACTCATAATTCCACACAGTTTTTCCAACATTTCCATAGATATAGGACGCCGATCACCTGGAACATAATTCACTTTTTTATATCCCTTCAATGCTTGTCTCACAGAAAATAACTATTGCAGGCAGGCATATGCCAAATATGACAAAAGAAAGAAATGCCAGCTAAAAGTTTAACTATGTGGCTTGGAGAAAACTTATCAAGCATTAATGATTCCATAAATAATAAAATCCTATCCTCGGCTGGAAATAAGTCAAAAAACTTGTTAGGCCTCTTTCACACGGGGCGGATCCGTGAAGATCCGCCCCGTGAAGCTCCGCTTGCTCAGCGGGGATCGCTCCGTTGATCCCCGCTGAGCCGACGGATGACTGGGCGGTCCCCGCACTCTGTGCAGGGACCTCCCTGTCAGAGCGCCGCTCTCCCCTATGGGGAATCGGATGACGACGGACCGTAGAGTCCGTTGTCATCCGATCCACTCCGCAGACGGAAGGAAAAATAGGATTTTCCTCCGTCACACTTTTTTGGAGCGGAGCGGATGTCAGCGGACATGTCACCGCTGACATCCGTGCTTCCATAGGGGTGCATGGAGGATCCGTTTCAGGTCCGCCTAAAAAACTAACAGGCGGACCTGAACGGACCTCCGTGTGAAAGAGCCCTTATGTGAGCAGAACAGCTCCCATTTTTTCCAAGCTCTGGAATATTCATTCCAAGTTTTTGGAGCTACAGAATTTTTTATTGCTTGAGAGACCAGATTCAAATCAAATCCCATAGATGAACTGGACAAGGTTGGCCCTCCAAGTCTGCATTGGGAAGTAATTGATGAAAAAGATTCATCTGAAAACGAGAAAGTGAATCTGCTTAATTATTATCTATACCTGGTGTAAACTGAGCCTTTATCCATATATTCCTTTTAAGGCATAAAAAGACTAAATGACGCAATAATTTCACAACTGGTAATGACTTAGAAGATAAACAGTTGATTGCGAAAAGCACACCCTTGTTATCGGTTTTAACAAGGATACGCTTGTTCACAAAAAACCGACCCCAAATTTCAACAGCCGCTATCGCTGGAAAAAGTTCCAAAAGAACAATATTTTTTGTCAATTCCTTGGCAATCTAAGCTTCTGGACACGCTCCACAACACCAATGCTCTTTCCAAATGACTGCAAAGCCCTTTGATCCAGCAGCATCAGTAAAAAGACAAAAATCTACTGCAAAAATAAATTTGTCCTTAAAAAGAGAGCGCCCATTGTATTCATCTAAAAATTTTGCCCATACTATTAAGTCCTCTTTAAGAGAATCAGTTAAGCGGATGTGGGAGAATGGTGATTTTAAACCTGCAGTAGCAAGGTATAAACGTCTAGAAAAAATACGGCCAACAGGCATCACCCTAGATGTGAATGCTAATTATCCTAATAAAGATTGCATTTTTCTCAGAATGACTTTTTTCCTACGTAAGAAAACATAAATTAAATGTTTTAATCTGACGATTTTTTGCTCTGGCAACCTAAATTCCAATGAAGTTGTATCTATAAGGATTCCCAAAAATTCAATTACTGTACAAGGGAGTAAAGTTTTGTCTGAAGCCAAAGGAATCCCAAAATAATTAGCAATTTCGGTAAATGTAGAAAGTAATTTCAGCCAGAACACTGGAAAAAATACAATATCCCTGAAGCCAATTAAAAAAGGATCTGGGAACAAACTTACGGTCATCCTATCTATCCTCTGATTTTTTATCTTGGCGGAAAAAAAATTATTTAATAGTACGAAGTAATGACATAATGTCCACAAATTCTCCTTTCCATATCTTTTCTTTTAATGACATCGGCAAATGGAAACCCAATGGAGAAACTTCACAGGGCAGGACTTCTTTAAATAAAGCTCCAGGAACCGTATTCTTTTCCCCAGCTATATTAAGTGAATTAACATTAGATCCCTCAGGAATCACAGTATTAAAATTAGGGCTATTGACATTAGAAAATGATAATGAATTATCCACTTAATTATCTTTGCTAGATACAATAGTAGCCTGTGGAAGAGAATGTTTAGCAATAGTTTGTACCAGTGTATTCAAAGAACCAACCAATTCAGTTAACAGATTAGCATTATTAGACTCACCTGACTGGACATTGATAGGAATGCTCTCAGCCGCCTGTGAGCCCATAGGACACACAGGGCTGCTATCTTGGTTAACTGCATACCAACCGCTGCCTCTAGAGGCCGCTGTATGACACAGCAGCTCAGGTGCTTCTCCTGTAGATGCCCGTTGCCTGGCAACTTCAGCTGTGGAAGACTGAGGAACAGCCCGCCCTTCCGAAAGGCGCGGCCTGGATCTTCTACACACACTGCTTGTTTTCTGAGGGGAGGAGCTTCTGAGCTTCTGAGGAGCGCGCTGACCTTTTGTCAGGTCACCTACGGCCAGGTGACAGATGCACACCATAGGGGGACAGGAGTGCACCGCAAGGTAGTGAACCCTATGGCTGACTGTTGCGGATAGGAAACTGGGTGGTTGTGGAAAGCGGGACCAGAGGAGCACAACCGGGAACCTATAGGAAGCTAGAGCCAAGATTCCCCAGGGCGCGGAGTCTAAGACCCAGCAGGTCTTCTCCAGAGCCTCTAGTGGTGAGGATGTTATGCTGCAGGCTGGGTCCAGGTCGCGGCCCCTAGAGTCTTCTAGCTCACGCCCCGTAGGATAAGGGGACAAGAGGGGAAGCAGCAGCACAAGATATAAGAGTAATGAATAACAAGCTGAAGGTCAAGGGCCACAAGCAGACAAGGATAACGAAAGACAAGCCGAAGGTCAAGGGTCACGAGCAGACAGGGATAGTCGGGGACAAGCCAATAACGTAACAGAGAGACAGACGTAGCACACGGCAGGCAGGAACCCAAACA
This sequence comes from Rana muscosa, assembly GCA_029206835.1. Lineage (NCBI taxonomy): Eukaryota > Metazoa > Chordata > Amphibia > Anura > Ranidae > Rana > Rana muscosa. The sequence continues at coordinate 920,234,761 of CM055117.1, forward strand.
CACAATGCCTAACAAACACGTTGATCAGCAAAGCAGGCTTGCAGTGCACAGGTTAATATAGTGTTCTGTGATAGGGCCTGGGGTGGAGTCAGGCTGGGAGGAGATTATAAAGGAAGCCAGGTGAAAGGGTTCTGGCCTCTAAGATGAACACATGAGGAGGAAAGGTAAGATGGCAGACAGACATTAATGCATATCCATGACACCTTTCTTCGCCACCACCGTGGCTTGTACCGTCTCTGGATCCGCCTCCACTACCGCGTCACGACAAACGCTCCTCCTCACTGCCGACGAACTTCCGGCTGGACTGCCCGTCATTACCTCTTGACACGACGATGCCGGAACACTCCTCTCCGGCGGACGGCTTCTGGTTCTCTGATGTAGACCCGAGCGCTCTTATGCGATGGGTTCCGGTGGCGAATCCACAGGTACTTCTTCTGCGCGACCCACTTCTTCCAACGCCGGAGATACAGCTTCTTCTCCCTCCGCCAGCGACAGGTACCTCCGCAGCCAGTCATCTCCTCCGCCGTTCTCCGCTCGCTCAGATCTTCCTGAGGAGGGTCTTCATGATCAAGCCTTAAAGGTAGCCTGTATTATAGCTATTTTACCTCAATGGTAAAATGGTATTATTAGTACTTGTAGTAACCAACATGGATTTATGAAGGACCATTCTTGTCAGACTAACCATTTGTCATGGGATTGCATGCAGCCCACACCCCTATAAAACTTATAGAATTAAAGGGAATAGGAGGGGGATGAGCCTGTTTAGAGACAGGCAAAGGGGTTACTTTGGCAACAAAAATAGATCAGACAACAGAAATATTATGAATTAAATATTTATTCCTGTAAACCTTATAACATATAAAGATTGAATAAAGTGCAAGGTGAGTACCCAACCTGTGGATGATTTATAAAACTTGATAAAAGGAACATCACTGGACAGACAAGACTTAACAAAAAACAAAAGACATGTAACAGTACACTAGTCCGGACATGTGGTTCAGTCCTATGTATTAAGTAACCCAGTAAAAATCTTTTTAAATTGCCTTCCTCTAAAGGATGTAAGGTAATTGGATCCACCAACAATTGTGTGGATCCCTTTATTAAATCCAAATGGGTACTGTGTAACAAAGGGCTGAACCTGATGGGGCGGGGGGGGGGATGATTAGAGTAAATGGACTGGGGCAGGGGGACCGCTGTTGGTGCGGAGGACCGGGAATCCCCTGGTGGTACCAATGTTCCAATGAATTCAGATTTGATAAGGAATGAGAAAGTAATAGATTTCCTCTGACAGTTGCTGGTATAATTTAAATTGAAAAGTTCCTCAGTGTGATTGGATTCAAGTGTCAATAATTCATTTGGTACATAGCATTGGTAAAGCAGCAATACAGGGGATTTTAGACATAGTGAAATCAGTCAATACTCATAGTATTTAACTCTACTTCGTCCTATACATCAATAGGGTGCGTACGTTACCAATGGACGTCTTCGCTGTTAGAGTTGAGTTTGATCAGATCTGTGTCACTAGATCTCTGATTGCCACATACCTTGCAGCTGATGTTAGGTTATTCTGGCCATTCCAATTAATTTTGTCGGCCGTTGGCGCTTACAGGTATCCAGGGGTGTCCTAGGGCTGTCAGGCGGTGCTCACGCCACTATGTAAAGAATCCAATGTAGCGGCATTAGAAATGCCGAGTGTCGCGGTTGTTTGCAGCTAGTTTGAACGCTGACTGCTGCCTGCGATCTCCTGTCACTCCACCCGCTCCATTCAAAATCACGTCATGTGACTGTGTGGGGTATGACGTCAACGCGTTTCGCCGTGCTCTGTGGCGTAGCTTCGTCTGGACTATAAAACTTACCACCTTAACTAATCTTCATAAAAAACTAACCGCTTAAAGAAAAAATACACAAAAAAACATATTGCCATAAATAATGGCCGTGGCACTTTATTGGTATAAATTGAATTATTATTAAAATCTTTATTAAATCAAAATCAATAAATCAGAAAACCAATAAATATATAAGCTCAGTTATTGGAACTCGAGCCAACATAAATTAATTTTAACATTAACATCCCCCCCCAGAAATCCAGGGTGACTTAAACCACATAAGTGCCAACGACAAGGGTGGGTAGGGTGGGTAGCTCTTTTAACTCAGGCTTGACCAACTGTGAGAGAAATTCCATAGAAAACACCATTTTATAGGGGTACCAAGACCTTCCAGAAGCTTCCACAGCTTCTAATTGGTTAATTAGCCTTCCATCTCCAATCCTTAAAGGGACAGTAGCCCAAAAATTAACACTCAATTACCTCATAACTTAATATAACATTTTAGAGGCAGAAAGGAGGAGGGGCTGCAGCAAGCCCATGAAGGCGGGCCCAAATGCTTGTTCCCTCATTTTACATTATAAGGAAGCAGTAATTTTTCCCAAGCATGTTTAAAGTAATTTACTGTTGACTTTTACCACTACCTCTACCTCTGCTGGAAGTTTATTCCAAGCATCACCTACCCTTTCAGTAAAGTAATACTTTCTAAAATTTGTTTTGAATTTTCCTCCAGTTAGTTTGAGGTCATGTCCCTGTGTTCTTGATTTTGGTTTAATATTGAAAAAACTGCCCTCCTGAACCTTATTCACCCCCTTGATGTATTTAAAGGTTTCAATCATGTCTCCCCTTTCCCTTCTTTCCTCCAGACTGTACATATTAGGTTCCTGAAGTCGCTCTCGATATGTTTTATCCCTCAGACCTTTCACAGTTTTTTTTATCCATCTCTGGATTCGTTTATTCGTCTATTTTATCAGTATCTTTCTGTAAGTGAGGTGTTCAGAATTGGACACAGTATTCTAAATGAAGTCTCAATAAAGATATATATATATAGGGGAATCAGAATCTCCTTCCTCCTGCTGGTGATCCCTCTAGTGATGCATCCTAGAATTCTATTCACTTTCCCCATTGCCTGGTCACACTGTTTGCTCATTTTGCAATCATCTGAAATACTGTTAGTACCCTTAAATATTTTTTTCCTCTGTAGTGCTGGCCAACACTGTACCCCCAATATTGTACTTCCTCAGGGGATTTTTTTCCCTGGGTGCATTATTTTACATTTAAAAACATTGAACTGCAGTTTCCACTGCTTTGACCAATCTTCTAGCATTGCCAAATTATGTTTCATATTACAGACATCTCCAGGGATATCAACCCTATTACACATCTTTGTATCATTAGCAAAAAGACATACCTTGCCCAACAAACCTATAGTTATATCACTTACATAGGGATTAAATAGAACAGGACCCAGTACAGATCCTTGTGGTACACCACTAGTGACTGCTCTCTGTTCTGAGTGAACCCCATTTACAACCACACTCTGGTATTTATCCCTTAGCCAACTGCACATCCACTTAACCAAGGGTTAAGTCCTAGCTTGTACAACTTTTGTATTAGATCATTATGTGAAACTGTATCAAATGCTTTGCTGAAATCAAGATATGCCATGTCCACAGCACAACCCTGGTCCAAAACATTAGTAATATAGTCAAAAAATTGAACCAGATTTTACCAGAAATTACAAATGAAGGTCTATTGGCATTGATGAAATTACATGTACATGGATCAAAAACTAATTCTGAATGGTCTGGAGTGGTGGGTGGTGTGTCCCTGGGCTCTGTGCTAATACTAAAAATGTTTAACTTGTTCATAAACAATATAGAGTTTAGAATGAATTGTTCAATCTCAGTGTTTTCTGATGATACTCTGAGCAGGGCAATAATTTTGCATTAAGATATAGCTACTCTACAAGAAGACCTTAATAAAATAGAGAGGGGGATAAAACAGAGAGCTACTGTACATGGCAGATGAGGTTTAATATTTAAAAATGTAAAATGCACTTGGAAGCTAAAAATATGAATGGAAGATACTTGTTACTTGTACAGACTCAGCAACAGAATGCATTTCCAAGCTGCAGCAAGCAAGGCCAGAAGACTGCTATTGTTTAAAAGAGATACAATTGGGGGCGTGGCCTGGACCGGCATGTGAGAGGACATAGCTCTCACAGCACCTGAGCTTGATCCGTTACCGATCCTCCCTCAGCCACATAACCGGTCTCCTGCGACTATATGCAGCAAGCTGCTGATCCCGGGATCACAGGGGAACCTCCACCAGCCCTCTGCACCAGAGGAATGACCCGGAAAAATCTGTCTGACATGGGTCCCGATTTTCAAGATGGCGCCGCCGCGTCCACAGTGAAGGGGACCCCACGAGGAGCTGACAGGGGGAAGGAGCTGGGACCCAAAGGACAGAGGCAGCCCAAGAGTCAGGGTAAGGATGCACCTAAAGATATGGTGTATTACACCCAGAAAATGAATGGGCTGATGGGGACAGAGGAGGCTGGACACTCGCAGCACATAGAGCATGCTTCACATGACACGCAGGCTGGGGCAGCCATCTTGACTGCACACAGTGAGCAAGATGAGAATAATCACTTTGAATCTGAGGCATCTGAGAATGGTGAACAGGACACTTCTGGGACTGCTCAGCCTACACTGGCAGACATCCTCAGGGCAGTTAACATGAACTGTCGCTGCTGCGACAAGATATGCAAAAAATGCGGGAACGCACCACTGCAGTGGAAAGTAGGGTGAGTGAAATTGAGGATTGTTTACCCCCCATTGAGAGAGATGCCAAGGCCGCTTATCAACTTGCGAGGGAGGCTATTGACAGAGCAGAAGATTTTGAGAACCGCCTCAGGAGGAATAACATTCACATTGTGGGGCTCCCTGAAAAGGTGGAGGGTAGGGATCCCACAGCATATGTGGAGGGCTGGTTACTGGACATTTTTGGAAAGAATGCCTTTTCCCCTCTGTTTGCGGTGGAGCGCGCTCACAGGGTGCCATCTCGCCCCACTCAACCTGGGGGGCCCTCCAGGTCAATACTAGCAAGACTGCTGCATTATAGGGACAGGGAAACAGTGCTCCGACTCGCACGGGAACGGGCCAACATACAACATAATGGAACCAGAGTGTCCTTTTATCCTGATTTCTCGGCTGAGGTGCAGAAACGCCGGGCAAAGTTTTTTGATATAAAGCGCAGGCTCCGACAGATGCAGCTCCCTTATGCTATGTTGTACCCGGCTAAGCTACGAGTGATAGTCCTGGGCCAGGCACAGTTTTTTGAGTCCGCTAAGGAGGCAGTTAACTGGCTGGACCGTAACGAACAAGCCCTGAGGCGGCGTGACCAGAATGGAGAGGAGGAATGATGAAGTCCGCACGGTTCCTGGGATGATCTGATCTGGTGGGGAGACTTTGTTCTGATCTTATCCGGATAAACCCTGGCTGAGGGACATTATCTTGCATCATATCAAGACAAGAGCTTCAGACATCGTCAACGTGGATTTACAAATTGCGTACTTGAGAGACCCCCCGAGTGCGTTTCCGGGGGAACACGGTTGTCCTGCCCTGTTGACAGGACATGGTTATAAGTTACTGGAGGGGATTGCTTGTTGCCTCCTCTGCTTTTCTTTTTCTCTTTTTTCTTTTCACTTTTTTGATGAGCGGCATGACGGCAATGCTTCTCAGGTGGGCACTATGACTGATCCATATACACTTCTTCATGACCTGATAATCTATTCCAGAACTGCCAGACTTCTGGGCCTGGTGACATTTTCCATGTTTGTTCCTATGTTTAACTTTGTCAAATGGCAGGGATTCCTATAGTATCGTGGAATGTGAGGGGACTTCATTCCCCCCTCAAGAGAACTATGGTGCGTATGTGCCTTAAAAAGTTTCAGCCTGGGATATTCTGCTTCCAAGAAACACATTTGATGCAGGAGACAGTGGGGTGTATACAGTATAATTGGGTGACTAAAGCTTACCACTCCACTCACACCTCGTATTCTAGAGGGGTGAGTGTTTTGATCCACGGCTCCCTGGACTACCAAGAGATGGACAGTTTAATCGATCCTGAGGGTCGATTTGTGTTTCTACATTGCAGATTGGGTGCCTTAACATGTGTAATTGCTGGAGTATATATCCCCCCCCTTTCACGGCGGTGGTGCTGAGGGCCTTGATATCCTACTTGGATGATAGGCCGGAGGTACCGCTGCTAGTGATTGGGGACTTTAATTGTTGTTTGGACCTCTCGCTGGATAGACACCCGGCCGTAAGAGCCTCTGCCCTCTCCAGGGGTACCCCCCTGGCGTGGTTGTTGCAAGAGGTGGGCTGGGTGGATGTTTGGCGACACCGTCACCCGGGGGTAAGACAGTATTCATGTTTTTCCAAATCGCATGGCAGTCTGTCTAGGATTGACTTGGTGGTGGGAAATGCACACGTGCTCCAATATGTAGACGCTATGGAATACAGGCCCCGTAGTGTGTCAGACCATTCCCCATTGATAGTGCACCTGGTGGTTTCTCAACCGGTGGCGCTCCCAAGGTCACCGTGGAAATTCAATGCGTTCTGGCTGAAACTATTTAAATCCCCTGAAATTATAGAGGAGAGCATGTGTGGGTTTTTCATTGCTCAGGACCCTGAGGGTCCCTGTATGCAGCAGTGGGAGGCCTTTAAGGCATTTTTGAGGAGGATTTTGACCACTGAAATGACTAAAGTGAAAAGAGATTCTTCTGCCTTTGTAGTGGAGCTGGAGAATAGGGTGAAGGAACTTGAACAACGCTTTGTCATGGACCCATCTGACTCGGCAAGGGAGGAGTGGCAAGCTGCTCAGTCAGCTTACGAGCGGGTGCTCTCCTCAACTGCCGAGAAAAAACGTTTTTTTACCAAACAGGCCTTCTTTGAGGAGGGGGAGAAAACGGGGCGCTTGTTGGCTAGAATAGCAAATGCCCAGCAGAGGTCTCCAACTATAGGGACTATTAAATCCAAGGCTGGGCCGCTAGTCAGATCCCCGGAACTTATCATGCAGGAGTTGGCGGGGTTTTATGAGGAGTTGCACCGCCCCGGCACAGCCTATGATCGAGCGGATCTGGACCGGAACTTAACTGAGCTGAACTTCCCTAGGCTTAATGCAGGACAGAAGGTGGAGTTAGATGCGCCTCTTACGGTGGAGGAATTGCAGGAGGCAGTGGGCCTGTTCCCTAATTGTAAGGCACCCGGGGAGGACGGGATTCCCATGGAAGTATACAAGCAGCATGCGGAAGTATTGCTACCACGCTTATTGAGGGTGTTTAACGCTGCCTTGGAGGTGGGAGTCCTTCCACCTTCTATGGCAAAGGCCAATATTGTATTGCTCCTTAAACCAGGTAAGGACCCGGTTGAACCTGGGTCATACAGGCCAATCTCCTTGTTACAATGCGATATTAAAATTCTTGCGAAAGTGCTAGCAATGCGACTCAATAAGGTTATAGCCTCCCTCATACACGAAGACCAGGCGGGGTTTATGCCAAATAAATCCACGGCCATTAACCTGCGGCGGTTATTTTTGAATATGCAATCGGACGTCGATAATCCGGGAAGCAGGGCCCTGCTGTCCTTAGATGCCACTAAGGCATTTGACAGTATTGATTGGACATACTTGTGGGCGGTGCTGGAGCGTTTTGGATTCGGCGAAGCATATATAGCGTGGGTGCGCCTCCTGTACAGCAGACCTGAGGCTGCTATTCGGGCCTTTGGTTTCCTGTCACAGGATTTTGCATTGAGGAGGGGGACGAGGCAAGGATGCCCGCTGTCCCCTCTGCTCTTTGCATTGGCTATTGAACCCCTGGCCATGGAGATAAGGGCGAATGAGCGCATTGTGGGATTTTGCTATGGGCCCCTGCAGGAGAAGATAATGCTATACGCAGATGACACCCTGCTTATGCTGGGAGATACTGACGAGTCCCTGCGGGAGGCCATGGCAACCATTACAAAATTTGGGGTTTACTCAGGCTTACAAATTAACTGGTCAAAATCTGCCCTGTTACTGTTAGACGGGGATGCCACACAGGCGATAGCCCCATCGTGCCCTATCCCAGTCACTACTTCGTTTAAATACTTGGGGATTCAGATCACTTCTAACCCGAGGGATTTTAGCCGGTTGAATATCTCGCCCCTGCTTCAGAGGTTTAGGGAGAGAGTTAGGACGTGGAACGGCCTTCACATGTCGGTGGCGGGCAAAGTAAATTTGGTGAAGATGATCCTTATGCCTCAATTACTCTACTGTCTTCACAATGCCCCGGTAGTGGTCCCTTTAAAATTTTTTAGAATGGTTAACTCCATCTTTCGTACTTTAATATGGAAGAATAAACCCCCGAGGACAAAATTAGAACATCTTCAAAGGCCTAAGGACGAAGGCGGGCTGGCACTGCCCAACCCGTGGTTGTACTACCTGGCTGCCCAGTTACAGCACCTGGTGGGGTGCTTTGGGACTGAGCCGTCTGGTTCTTCCCGGGCACTCATGCTCCGCACAATAGATGCAGGTCCCATCCCTCTGGCACTGGAGGCCCTGGCATTTGCCAGGCCGAATAAGAAGTATCCTACGTACAACCTTATACAAAAAGTGTGGAATAAGTGCAAGTATATACAACAGGCCGAGGGGTACACTGAATATAGCCCTCTCTGGCATAATGAGACTTATACGGAACTGGCTAAGTTGCAGGGAGGGGCTAGATGGATAGCACACGGGATTACCCATGTTAAGCACGTCTTTAAGAACGGTATTCTTAGGACATTTGCGGATCTGCAGGCGGAGTTTGGCCTGCCGTCCCCAATGTTCTTCCAATATCTGCAACTTCAGCATGCGGTTAGAGCACAGAGTAGATCTTCAGAGTGGCACTTGTCTCCAACTCCTGTATTCGGCCTCATCAGAGATGCTGTGACCTCGAAGGGATTTATTTCCCAAAGCTACAATATCCTTTTACAATACTTCCTGGGGCAGCATCCCCTGAAGGTGAGGGAGCGGTGGGAGAGAGATGTGGGTCAAATGGACGGGGAGGAGTGGGAGGAGATATTTCAGGGGGTAAGTGTATGCTCTTTAAATGTGGCCCAGCGGCTCACGCAACTGTATATTATTCTGAGGGTATACTACACGCCGCATAGACTACAGCTGATGGGGTTGCAGACGGATGGTACCTGTACCAGATGTAGGAGGGACCATGGGGATCTTATTCACCTCCTGTGGCGCTGCCCCAAACTGCATTTATATTGGAATGAGGTGGTAACTGTGGTCAATTCTGTGTTCCAGATATCTTTACCAGTAGATCCCAAGGTATGCCTCTTGGGGGTGGTGGAAGAGCATGTGATAGAAGCGCATCCTAGGGAAGCAGTTCAGAGGGTGATGTTCCAAGCCAGGAGGCTGATTATGTTGTATTGGAAATCGGAGGCGCCCCCAACTTCGAGGGAATGGATATGTAAGATAGGGGATATGTTACGTATGGAAAAGCTCATCTACCAGCACAGGGGGAGTATGCAGAAATATGAAAATCTCTGGGCACCGTGGCTGGATACACCGGGGCTTGCCCCGGTGGACCTGGTCGCGGGCAGATTATTGGGCTAGTTATGGGGGGGGGAAACACTCTGCCTGTGAATGCTATATTGTAGGAAGAGAAATATTATGAGGTTGCTACTTTAACCCTGTTTTGTATCAATCGGTCATGAGCATGGAAGTGCTGATTATTGTTTTTGATGTATATGACTTTGTACCACCTTTGAATCAATAAACACATTTTTGTTGGTAAAAAAAAAAAAAAAGAGATACAATTATAATACTAACACTTTACAAAACACTGCTTTGGCCTCATCTTGAGTTTGCTGTCCCGTCTTGGTCACCAATCCCCAGGAAGGATGTCCTTCAACTGAGGAGAGTCCAGAGAAGGGCAACAAAACGAATAAAGGGGAAGGGGGACCTCAGTTATGAGGAACAACTACAAATATTAAACTTATTCTCCCTAGAGAAACGGTGCTTAGGAGGAAATTTGATTGCAATATACAAATCTTTCAAAGGTAAATGTAAGGTCAGGAGAAAGCTGTTTAATCTAAGGTCTTTGGAGAGGACACATGGCCACACAAAGAAGTTGGATGAGAAGCGGTTCAATCTTAAACTGCATAAGTTGTTCTTTACTGTTAGAGCAGTAAAGATGTGGAACTCCCTTTCGATGTGGAAAATGTAGATAAAGTCTAAAACCGGCGAGTCCAAAACCTGGTGCAGCTGTGAATGGCAGCCAATTAGCTGCTAACTTCAGCTTGTTTAATTAAGCTTTGGCAATAAAACCTGCAAGCTGATTGAATTCTATGCAGCACTGCACCTGATTTTGCACTCTTCAGTTTTAACCACTTAATGACCGCTCACTGTATATATACGTCGGCAAAATGGCACGGACAGGCACAATCACGTACCTGTACGTGACTGCCTTCATATGGGTGGGGGGTCCGATCTGACCCCCCTCCGGTACAGTGAGCGGTCGGTATCGCTCCAGGAGCGATCCGTGATGAGGGGGCGGCCATTGGTTTCTAGCCACCCCCTCGCGATCGCTCTTGGCGAATCAAATGCTTCCTCTGCCTGTGTAATGTATACACAGGCAGGAGGAAGTGATGTCATATCTCTTGCAGCGCTCACATAGACCGGAGCGCTGTGGAGAGAAGACATCAAGTAAGTGCACAAACAGTACACTGACACGTAGGTACACATAGGCACACAATTGCCCCCCCCCAGTCACCCCCAGATCACCCCCCAGCCCCCAGTCACAGTGTCACTGATTGCAGTGATCATTTATTTACTGATCACTGCAAACAGTGACATTTGTAACTGTAAAAGTGTCAGGGCAGTTAGTTTTAGGTCCAGGGTAGCCCCCTAACCCCCCCCCTAATAAAGGTTTAACCCCTTGATTGCCCCCAGATAACCCTTTCACCCCCTAGCACCACTGTCACTAAGCAATCGTTTTTCTGATCGCTGTATTAGTGTCGGTGGCGCCGCTAGGTAGTCAGTTATTTTTTTAGGTTCGCCGTCAGGTTTTTATAGCGTCAGGTACCCCCATATATTGCCTAATAAAGGTTTAACCCCTTGATAACCTCCAGGTAACCCTTCCACCCCCTTTTGCCAGTGTCTCTAAGCGATCGTTTTTCTGATCGCTGTATTAGTTATGTTGGTGCCACTAGGTAGTCAGTTATTTTTTTAGGTTCGCCGCCAGGTTTTTATAGCGTCAGGTACCCCCATATATTACCTAATAAAGGTTTAACCCCTTGATCGCCCCCCAGGTAACCCTTTTGCCAGTGTCACTAAGCAATCGTTTTTCTGATCGCTGTATTAGTTATGCTGGTGCCGCTAGGTAGTCAGTTATTTTTTTAGTTTCGCCGCCAGGTTTTTATAGCGCCAGGTACCCCCATATATTATCTAATAAAGGTTTTAACCCCCTGATTGCCCCTAGAGTTAACTCTTTCACCAGTGATCACCGTATAATTGTTACTGGTGACACTGGTTAGCCAGTTAGTTATTTCGTTATTTAGGTTCCCCGTCAGGTTTTTATATAGCATCAGGTACCCCCATATATTACCTAATAAAGGTTTTAGCCCCTTGATTGCCCCTAGTTAACCCTTTCACCCGTGATCACCGTATAAGTGTTACGGGTGACGCTGGTTAGTTAGTTTGCTTTTTATAGTGTCAGGGCACCCGCCGTATATAACCCAATAAAGGTTTAACCCCCTGATCGCTCAGCGGGTCATATCAATTAGGTTTTAGCATCAGAGAGGGTCTGCGTCACACCCCAGGCAGCGTCAGGTTAGTGCCAGTAGCGCTAATACCCACGCGTGAAGCATACACCTCCCTTAGTGGTATAGTATCTGAACAGATCAATATCTGATCTGATCAGATCTATACTAGCGTCCCCAGCAGTTTAGGGTTCCCAAAAATGCAGTGTTAGCAGGATCAGCCCAGATACCTGCTAGCACCTGCGTTTTGCCCCTCCGTCCAGCCCAGGCCACCCAAGTGCAGTATCGATCGATCACCGTCACTTACAAAACACAACACACATAACTGCAGCGTTCGCAGAGACAGGCCTGATCACTGCGACTCCAGTGCTGTAGGAGGTGATTTCACCACCACAGTTTAAAAAAAGAGCATATATGCCGAAGCATGGGGGCAGCAGGGGTGGAGGAGCGATTTTGCTCCTAATGCCGCGTACATACGGTCGAAATTCCGACGGAGGCTTGCCCGTGAAAAAGTCAGAACGTGTGTACGCGGCATAACTTTTGCGGGAGGATGCCCCCATGCTTCGGCATATATAAATGATGCATGTATGCCCATCATTAGAAGTGGGTGAATGAAGGGAGGTATTCTAATGGTGAGCATACCCACCGATCAATCTCTTTTTTTCGTTCAGCCAACAGGCTGCATGAAAAAAAGAGATTACAGTACATGTCAAACAAGGACCAGCAACGTACTGGTATGTTGCTGGACTTTGAATGGTTATAGCAGAATGATGCCTGCGGGTTTAGGTATCATCTTGGTATCATTCTTTTCAGCCAGCGGCTGGCTTTCATGTAAAAGCAATCCTAGCGGCTAGTTAGCCTCTGGACTGCTTTTACAAGCAGTGGGAGGGAATGTCCCCCCCCCGGATATAAAAAGCGCCATTGGGAAATTGGGAAATTGGGAAAGCATTTTATCACACCGATCTTGGTGTGGTCAGATGCTTTGAGGGCAGAGGAAAGATCTAGGGTCTGATATACCCCAGTTTTTTTCAAAAAAAGAGTACCTGTCACTACCTATTGCTATCATAGGGGATATTTACATTCCCTGAGATAACAATTAAAATGATAAAAAAATATATGGTAGGAACAGTTTAAAAATAAAATCAAAAAGCAAAATTAATAATTAAAAAAAAAAAAAAAAAAAGCACTCCTGTCCCGCCCCGCTCTTGCGCAAAGGCGAACGCAAGCGTCGGTCTGGCGTCATATGTAAACAGCAATTTCATCATGCATGTGAGGTATCACCGCGAAGGTCAGATCGAGGGCAGTAATTTTAGCAGTAGACCTCCTCTGTAAATCTAATGTGGTAACCTGTAAAGGCTTTAAAAATGTATGTAGTTTGTCGCCACAAATTTTAAAGCATGTCGTGTTTGATATCCATGTACTCGACCTAAGATCATCTTTTTTATTTCATCAAACATTTGGGCAATATAGTGTGTTTTAGTGCATTAAAATTAAATTGAAAAATCGCTGCGCAAATACTGTGTGGTAAAAAAAAAATGCAACACCCACCATTTTAATCTGTAGGGCCTTTGCTTTAAAAAAATATATAATGTTTGGGGGTTCAACGTAATTTTCTTGCAAAAAAAAAATTTTTTTTCATGTAAACAAAAAGTGTCAGAAAGGGCTTTGTCTTCAAGCGGTTAGAAGAGTGGATGATGTGTGACATAAGCTTCCTAATGTTGTGTATAAAATGCCAGGACAGTTCAAAAACCCCCCCAAATGACCCAATTTTGGAAAGTAGACACCCCTATTTGCTGAGAGGCATGTCGAGTTCATGGAATATTTTATATGTTGACACAAGTTGCGGACTTTTTTTTTTTTCCACAAAGTTGTCACTAAATGATATATTGCTCAAACATGCCATGGGCATATGTGGAATTACACCCCAAAATACATTCTGTTGCTTCTCCTGAGTACGGGGATACTACATGTGTGAGACTTTTTGGGAGCCTAGCCGCGTACAGGACCCCAAAAACCAAGCACCGCCTTCAGGCTTTCTAAGGGTGTAAATTTTTGATTTCTTTCTTCATTTTCAAAAACAAATGAGAGCTGTAAAATACTCACCATGCCTCTCAGCAAATAGCTTTGGGTGTCTACTTTCCAAAATGGGGTCATTTGGGGGGGGGGGGTTTGTGCTATTTTGGCATTTTATGGCCTTCGAAACTGTGATAGGTAGTGAGGAGTGGAATCAAAAATTTGCGCCCTTAAAAAACCTGAAGGCGGTGCTTGGTTTTCGGGGTCCCGTATGCGGCTAGGCTCCTAAAAAGTCCCACACATGTGGTATCCCAGTACTCAGGAGAAGCAGGAAAATGTATTTTGGGGTGCAATTCCACATATAACCATGGCATGTGTGAGCAATATATCATTTAGTGACAACTTTTTGTAATTTTTTTTTGTTATTATTCAATCACTTGGGACAAAAAAAAATATTCAATGGGCTCAACATGCCTCTCAGAAATTTTCTTGGGGTGTCTACTTTCCAAAATGGGGTCATTTGATGGGGTTTGTACTGCCCTGCCATTTTAGCACCTCAAGAATTGAGATAGGCAGTCATAAATTAAAAGCTGTGTAAATTCCAGAAAATGTACCCTAGTTTGTAGACGCTATAACTTTTGCGCAAACCAATAAATATACGCTTATTGACATTTTTTTTTTACTAAAGACATGTGGCTGAATACATTTTGGCCTAAATGTATGACTAAAATTGAGTTTATTCGATTTTTCTTATAACAAAAAGTAGAAAATATAATTTTTTTTCAAAATGTTTTTTTTTTTTTCGTTTATATCGCAAAAAAAAAAAATCGCAGAGGCAATCAAATTCCATTAAAAGAAAGCTCTATTTGTGGGAAGAAAAGGACGCAAATTTTGTTTGGGTACAACATTGCATGTCCGCACAATTTCCAGTTAAAACAGCGCAGTGCCAAATTGTAAAATCACCTCTGGTCTTTATGCTGCATATTGGTCCGGGGCTTAAGTGGTTAATAAATCAACCCCTATGTGTTTAAATCTGTTTAAGTTCAACTCAAAACATCTTTTAGGGCTCATTTACACTGTTGCATTGTGGTGCAGCAAAACTGAATTTTACAGCAGATCTTATGATCCATAAAACCCATTTAAATATTATACGTCCAAATGAGAATGTTCTTTTTGCTTAGACTGACATGTTTAGTCATATTAACATTTAATAAGTGTGTTCTGAACTATAGTGCCAAGAGGTTTGACGTTATTATTGGGTTTTAAGCAGAAGTAAGCAGGTTGCTACTTTAAGTGTCTATGAGTAGAGTTGAGTGGACACCTGGATGTTGGGGTTCGACGGGTTCGGCCGAACTTCGGAAAAAAGTTCGGGTTCGGGACCGAACTTTAACCCGAACCCGAACCCCATTGAAGTCAATGGGGACCCGGACTTCTAAGGACTAAAAAAGGCTCTAAAAAAGTAATGGAAAGGGCTAGAGGGCTGCAAATGGCAGCAAAATGTTGTTAAGAGCATGGCAAGTGCTCTGCAAACAAATGTGGATAGGGAAATAACTTAAAATAACATAAAAAAAATAAAAATAAAAAATAAATATGCTGGAGGCCCCCTTTTCAGCAGAAGAGGTACGGGAATTCATTAAGAACCTCAGAAACTCAACGGCACGATGCCACACATATGGTGGGAATGCCCCAGAATACGCCCTTTCTGGAATAAATTATTCAATTTAATGGATAAGCTAGTGGGAAAATAAAATACTTTGAAATAAAAATGTAGCGGGGTGCTAAATTTAAGGGAAGTGTTTGAGTGGTAAATATGCTCAAACACCCTAATTCTGTAGGATTCATGGACCATTTTGTCCTCGGGGGACAGTATTGGTGTGCAGTTCCCTGCGACCTACAGGTGGTGCTGCCATGGTAGGCTAGGGTTGAACCGCCCGATACAGTGCTGTGCCATTTGTGTCCCCTCTTGGCAGTACTAC
This sequence comes from Rana muscosa, assembly GCA_029206835.1. Lineage (NCBI taxonomy): Eukaryota > Metazoa > Chordata > Amphibia > Anura > Ranidae > Rana > Rana muscosa. The sequence continues at coordinate 920,250,373 of CM055117.1, forward strand.
AGCGGGGCGGGGAACCTGCTGTGCATGCCGGGAGAGCATATAAAAGGGGCAGACCTTTGGCCTGGGGACTGATGTCCAGTGGGGTCCACGCCCAGGTGCCTTCGGCCTGGGTGCATGTGTTCCTGTTCCATCTCGGGTACCTTTAGCCCAGGGTGAGGTACTATCCTGGAGTTCCTGCTGCCCTGGGTATGGAGGCCTAGGTGCGGGAGTAAAGCCTGGAGTCCAGAGCCTTCGTCTGGAGTCCGCTAAGGGTCGAGGAGTCTTAGGGTGCCGCCTCGTGTAGGGGACCATGTTCCAGGGAAGGGAGGATCATTCTGATGGACCGATGCGGGAGTCACGGTGAAGGAAGGGTCTGTTGACTCCCTGGAGAGATGTTTTCCCCTTGATATGGGCTAGGTTCGTAGAAGTCGAAGCTCAAGGTCATCTTGGCTGTATCAGAGGCCTTATTCACCCGGCCCATGGCAGGGGCCTTATACACCCTGGTCTGTGGCAGAGACCAAAGTTCTCCAGGTCCGTGGCAGGGGCCTTGTACACCCTGTCTGTGGCAGAGACCAACCTCAAGGTCTGTGGCAGAGACCGTGCACATTAAAACTGTTTGAGAAACCTAAGCAGTGAAGTGAATGTGCTACGTTTGTGCCTGGACCTCCTCCACACCTTAAGCTGTCCTGTTTCTTTGCTCTAACCTTTTTTATCCGAGTAGAGTTTATTTTGCCATGAGAGAATAAGAGTTGTAATTTCAGCTGGTGTGGACATTGACTTTACTGGGAATTAAAGGACTTGCCTCTACCTACAGTAGAGGTGAGAATCATCCTCTGGAGGAGTTTTGACTCCGGCTGTGGACACGGCCCGTCAAGTACACCGCTCAACCTCTTTATATAGGAGGGTACGGGCTGGTAGTGCGGTGTGCCTTTCTCCCTCCTGCGAGGAGCCTCCTCCTCCTCCTCCATCTCCTCCTCCACCTCGTCATCCTCCAGAACTGTGCCCTTTCTGCCGGACAATTGTGTACCTGGCGTTTGTTGGTGCAGGAACCCACCCTCGTAGCCACTTGTGAAAGACTGCCCTGAAAGCCTTTGAAATTATCCCGCTTCCTCCTCCTCCTCCTCCTCCTCATCCTCCTGTGCCACATCTTCTTCCATCATCGCCCGAAGCGTTTTTTCAAGAAGGCATAGAGCTGGGATAGTAACGCTGAGAACGGCGTCATTGGCACTGGACATGTTGGTGGAGTACTCGAAACAGCGCAACAAGGCACACAGGTCTCGCATGGAGGCCCAGTTATTGGTGGTGAAGTGGTGCTGTTCTGCAGAGCGACTCACGCGTGATTGCTGCAGCTGAAACTCCACTATCGCCTGCTGCTGCTCGCACAGTCTGGCCAGCATGTGCAAGGTGGAGTTCCACCTTGTGGGCACGTCACATATGAGGCGGTGAGCGGGAAGGCCGAAGTTACGCTGCAGCGCTGACAGGCGAGCAGCAACAGGGTGAGAACGCCGAAAGTGCGCACACACAGCCCGCACTTTCTGCAGCAGCTCTGGTATATTGGGGTATTTTTTAAGGAACCTCTGGACCACCAAGTTCAGCACATGCGCCAGGCAAGGGATGTGTGTCAAACCGGCTAGGCCCAGAGCTGCTACGAGATTTTGCCCATTATCGCACACCACCAGGCCGGGCTTGAGGCTCACTGACAGCAACCACTCATTGGTCTGTTGTTCCATGTCCCTCCACAACTCCTGTGCGGTGTGGGGTTTTTCCCCCAAACAGGAAAGTTTTAAAACTGCCTGCTGTCGTTTACCCCTGGCTGTGCTGAAGTTGGTGGTGAAGGTGTTACGCTGACCGGATGAGGAGGCGGTAGAGGATGAGGAAGCGGAGTAGGAGGAGTTAGCAACAGGAGGCAAACTGAAGCGCCCTGCAATCCTCGGTGGTGGAAGGACATGCGCCAAACTGCTATCTGCCTCAGGCCCAGCCGCCACTGCATTTACCCAGTGTGCTGTTAGGGAGATATAACGTCCCTGACCGTGCTTACTGGTCCACGCATCCGTAGTTAGGTGGACCTTGCCACAGATGGCGTTGCGCAGTGCACACCTGATTTTGTCCGCCACTTGGTTGTGCAGGGAAGGGATGGCTCGCCTGGAAAAGTAGTGGCTTTTAAAACTCTGCGTCTCCACCAGACGGAATGACAGCATTTCAAAGGCCAGGAGTTTTGAAATGCTGGCATTCAGGGCCAGGGATCGCGGGTGGCTAGGGGGGTACTTCCTCTTCCACTCCAATGTTTGGGAGATAGAGAGCTGAACGCTTCCATGGGACATTGTGGAGATGGTTGGTGACCCAGGTGGTAGTGTTGCTGGCAGATCCTCTGTTTGCGGGGTGGCAGGTGCCACTGTCACTACAGAGGTGGATGAAGAGGCCGAGACTGCAGCAGAAGAGGAAGCAGGAGGAGCCAGAGACCTTTCTTGGTTTTTGAGGTGTCTACTCCACTGCAGCTCGTGCTTTGCACTTAGATGCCTGGTCATGCAGGTTGTGCTCAGGTTGAGAACGTTTATACCTCGCTTCAGGCTCTGATTGCACAGCGTGCAAACCACTCGTGTCTTGTCATCAGCACATTGTGTGAAGAACTGCCACGCTAGGGAACTCCTTGGACCTGGCTTTGGTGTGCTGGGTCCCTTGCTGCGTTGGGCAGTAGCAGACATACTGTCTAGGGGACGGACGCTCCGCTTTTGCACCCTGCTCCCTCTTCTGCTGTGCTGGTGCCTCTGTGCGACCACCGCCTCTTCCTCCAAACTACACTGGTCACCTGCATAACGTTCATTCCATGTGGGGTCGAGGACCTCATCGTCCTCCACATTATCTTCCACCCAGTCTTCACCCCTGCCCTCCTTGTCTGTCTGAACAATTGCGAAAGCAGCAGCAGTTGGCACCTGTGTTTCGTCATCATCCGAGACGTGCTGCGATGGTCCTCCCATGTACTCATCATGAAACATAAGTGGTTGGGCATCGGTGCACTCAATCTCTTCCACTTCTGGGGCAGGGCTAGGTGGATGGCCCTGGGAAACCCTGCTAACAGAGTCATCGAAAAGCAGAAGAGACTGCTGCATGATTTGGGGCTCAGACTGCTTGGCTGATTTGCAAGGGGGTGAGGTGAAAGACTGATGGACATGGGTTTCAGGTGCCAACTCTGATCTTTCATCAGAAGAGTGGGTGGGAGACAATGTGAAGGAACCCGAGGCACTGTCAGCAACCCAATCTACTATCGCCTGTACTTGTCCTGGCCTAAACATTCGTACAGCCTCATTAGGCGCGACAAAATACCGCCGCAGGCTCGGTCGCCTACTCGCACCTGAGGAAGGTGTTTCACTTGTGCGTGTATCTGGCACAGATCCACCACGTCCTCTCCCTGCAGCAGGAGCTCCACCAGCAGCACCACGACCGGGGCCACCACGTCCCTTTGACCTTCTCCTCATATTTTCCAAATTTAGGATCTTGCCCTAAATGGGTGTTTTTGGAAGAGCAGAACACACCCACAGTACGTAACCACTGAATCGCACAGCTACAGAACTGCAGAAAATGCTATTCAAAAAAAATGTTGTTTTTTTAGTATAGCACAGTAGAAGAAAACTATATAGAAATGGTTTATTTCACACACCTCCACATATGTATAACACACTGCAAAATATTTTTTGTGGCCCTTAATGGCGTTTTTTGGAAGACCACAACACACCCACAGTACGTAACCGCTGAATCGCACAGCTACAGAACTGCAGAAAATGCTATTCAAAATTTTTTTCGTTTTTTTAGTATAGCACAGTAGAAGAAAACTATATAGAAATTGTTTATTTCACACACCTCCACATATGTATAACACACTGCAAAATATTTTTTGTGGCCCTAAATGGCGTTTTTTGGAAGACCACAACACACCCACAGTACGTAACCGCTGAATCGCACAGCTACAGAACTGCAGAAAATGCTATTCAAAAAAAATGTTTTTTTTTAGTATAGCACAGTAGAAGAAAACTATATAGAAATTGTTTATTTCACACACCTCCACATATGTATAACACACTGCAAAATATTTTTTGTGGCCCTAAATGGCGTTTTTTGGAAGACCACAACACACCCACAGTACGTAACCGCTGAATCGCACAGCTACAGAACTGCAGAAAATGCTATTAAAAAAAATGTTTTTTTTTAGTATAGCACAGTAGAAGAAAACTATATAGAAATTGTTTATTTCACACACCTCCACATATGTATAACACACTGCAAAATATTTTTTGTGGCCCTAAATGGCGTCTTTTGGAAGACCACAACACACCCACAGTACGTAACCGCTGAATCGCACAGCTACAGAACTGCAGAAAATGCTATTAAAATCAAAATTTTGTTTTTTAGTATAGCACAGTAGTAGAAAACTATATAGAAATTGTTTATTTCACACACCTCCACATATGTATAACACACTGCAAAATATTTTTTGTGGCCCTAAATGGCGTTTTTTGGAAGACCACAACACACCCACAGTACGTAACCGCTGTATCGCACAGCTACAGAACTGCAGAAAATGCTATTCAAAAAATGTTTTGTTTTTTTAGTAGAGCACAGTAGAAGAAAACTATATAGAAATTGTTTATTTCACACACCTCCACATATGTATAACACACTGCAAAATATTTTTTGTGGCCCTAAATGGTGTTTTTTGGAAGACCACAACACACCCACAGTACGTAACCGCTGAATCGCACAGCTACAGAACTGCAGAAAATGCTATTCAAAATTTTTTTTGTTTTTTTAGTATAGCACAGTAGAAGAAAACTATATAGAAATTGTTTATTTCACACACCTCCACATATGTATAACACACTGCAAAATATTTTTTGTGGCCCTAAATGGCGTTTTTTGGAAGACCACAACACACCCACAGTACGTAACCGCTGAATCGCACAGCTACAGAACTGCAGAAAATGCTATTCAAAAAAAATGTTGTTTTTTTAGTATAGCACAGTAGAAGACAAATATACAGAACTGGTTTATTTCACACGCCTCCACATATGTATAACACACTGCAAAATATTTTTTGTGGCCCTAAATGGGTCTTTTTGCAAGCGTACATTAAAGTGCAATTTTTTTTTTGTTGCCCTAAACGGGTCTTTTTTTGCCCTTAATGGGTCTTTTGGAAAAGAGCACAATAAAGTGCCTTTTTTTTGCCCTAAATGGATCTTTTTCAAAGAGCAGAATACACCCACAGTATGGAAACGGTGTATCTCTCAACGTAATATATGCAGTGCTGGTGCACTGACTGAGCTTGCAGATAAAAGGTAGATTTTCTCTGACACTGGGCTCATGGCAGTGTAAAAAGACTGCACTGCAACACAAACAGGTAAACCTATGCAGATCGCTGAGTTATATCTCTGAATCTGGACTCCTATTCCTATATAATAAATCTCTCTCCCTGAAAGCACCAACAGGAACCTGGCCCTACACTACACTGTCTCTCTATCTTTTCCCTCAGATTCCAGAATCAGGACTAACTCATGTATTTTTCAATCTCTCCCTAAAAGCAGCAGCAGCAGCAAACAAGATCCTCTCCCTATCTATTCTGAAGCAGAGTGACGTGTGTGCTGTGTGCCTCTAGCTTATATAGAAGCTGGGTCACATGTTGCACTGACCAATCACAGCCATGCCATTAGTAGGCATGGCTATGATGGCTTCTAAGGGCACACCAGCTAATCAAAAGGTGATTGGCTGGCCCCTGAAGCATTTCTAACTGCGTAATTAGATTGCCAAACCCGAACCCGAACCCGGACTTTTGCGCAAAGTCCGGGTTCGGGTTCGGGAAAAAGCTAAAGTTCGGTACGGACCCGAACTTTACAGTTCGGGTTCGCTCAACCCTATCTATGAGTAATTGATCTGTAATAGTGAGGAATTGTTATGAGTAAAGCTCTGATACTGCTGATCTATGCACTCTCCCACAGATAAAGTGCAGTTGTAATGTAATTTATACAAGACTGTGTAATGCTGAGCAGATTTATAAGAGAGTATTCTATCCCCACAAGATATCGTACAAAAGTATAATTTGTAACCTAAACCATAATTATTAATAAAAAAAATTAAAGGTTTTCTTAAGACATATAATCCACGTTAATGTGCTTGCAGTAAAACATTGCAATGAAACAGTGATAGACATCCTGTTAAAACTGGAACTTAGACCTAGATTTTAGCAGACCAACAACAATCCATAGCAACAAACATTAAAGTGCCTTTAGTTGGCATAGCAAAAATCTGATTTAACAAGCTGTAGCTCAAAACCACAACATAGTTTTGCAATGGAATGTATTGATGTACTTTGCAGCAATGAGCATCAACATCAAATTTTGGGCACCAAAAAAGAGCCTTGTTCTATAGTGTACTTCCTGTGCAAAACAACTATTACATTAATGACACAGATTACATTATCTTGTACTTTTGTTTAACTTTCTTGTTGCTTTCAAATTAAGTCTATTACTATTCAGGGATTTTCCATCTTACACTAAACTAAAGGTACAACAAGAACATCTTCATGTTGCAGAAATGGTATAGTAGTTCCCAATTCTTTCATCTCTGCCATCTTCTCATTTCCGTCAGCAGTTGTCTGGAGTTAGGGATGAGCCAAACTTCCCCCGGTTCGGTTTGCACCAGAACCTGCGAACAGACCTAAAGTTTGCGCAAACTTTAGAACCCTATTAAATACAATGGACTCGAACGTTCAAAATCAAAAGTGCTAATTATCAAGCCTAATATGCAAGTTATTGTCCTAAAAAGGGTTTGGGGACCCAGGTCCTGCCCCAGGGGACATGTATCAATGCAAAAAAAAGTTTTAAAAAACTCAGTTTTTTCGGGAGCAGTGATTTTAATAATGCTTAAAGTGAAGCAATAAAAGTGAAATATTCCTTTAAATTTCATACCTGGAGGGGGGGGCGGGGTTTATAGTATGCCTGTAAAGTAGCGCTTGTTTCCCGTGCTTAGAACTGTCCCTGCACAAAGTGTCATTTCTGAAGGAAAAAAAGTCATTTAAAAGCACTCGCGGCTATAAAGAATTGTCGGCTCCCGGCAATACAGAGAAAAGTAATTGATAAAGAAAAAAAAAATGCGTGGGGGTCCTCCCAAATTCAATTACCAGGCCCTTCAGGTCTGGTATGGATATTAAGGGGAACCCTGCGTCAAATAAAAAAAAAAATTATGTGGGGTTCCCCTCAAATATCCATACCAGACCCTTCAGGTCTGATATGGATTTTAAGGGGAACTCCACATCAAATTAAAAAAAAAATGGCGTGGAGTTCCCCCAAAAAATCCATACCAGACCCTTTATCCGAGCACGCAACCTGGCAGGCAGCAGGAAAAGAGGGGGGACGAGAGAGTGCCCCCCTCCTGAACCATGCCAGGCCACATGCCCTCAACATGGGGAGGATGCTTTGGGGGTCTGTGACCCCTTAAAGCACCATGTCCTCATGTTGATGGGGACAAGGGCCTCATCCCCACAACCCTTGCTCGGTTGTTGTGGAGGTCTGCGGGCAGGGGGCTTATCGGAATCTGGAAGACCCCTTTAACAAAGGGGACCCCCAGATCCCGGCCCCCTCCATGTGAATTGGTAAGGTATACATTGTACCCCTAGTAGTCAAAGTGCAATTAAATAAAACATATTCAAAGTGCAAAAAACAAATAAATAGTTCAAAAGAACATACAATATTAGTAACTAAAACACCAACTTCCTTGAAGTCTTTGTGAATATAAGTGAAAAAACCTGAATTCTTCAGTGCATCCAAACACAATATAAACTGTATATAAAATGCAAAAAAATTATGATGTAAGTCCAAACGTGATATTTATCCAAAATGAAAGTGTATCCAAACGTGATAATTATCAAAAACAAAATTGTATGGTCATATGGTTTGTATAATCCATAACAATCTCCCTGGAAAGATGGAATTATCCGGTAGACAAGGAGAGAGGAGAGGGAAAAGAACAGGGAGTCCCAGTATTCACATCAAATGGAAAACCACAGGTATATATATAATTCCACAATCCTCCCCCCGGTAGCACCAGCCTCTCACCTTGTAGATAGACCCCTAAGGGTCAGATACAGCTCTGATCACTCTCCAGCATAGACTCCACAGCAAATCACTGCAGCTTTTTCTTTTTTTCTTCCTCCCCACCACTTCCACAGATCTTATAGATGTATCCAAAAGGGTCAGATAAACCTCTCACTGATTTCCAGCGTAAACACAACAGAGGATTTCTGCAGATTCTTTCACCGCTGCAACCAATATATAACCGGGTCTTACAGTCCCTTTGATCAACAGATTGGTGGTCGACTACTAGCTAAACAAAATTACCATCAAAAACCGATACCCGCTGCCTCTTATCCCGGAGTTGTTCCAACGGTTCCGATCTGCTCGGATCTTCTCCAAACTGGACCTTCGGGGGGCCTATAACCTCATCCGGATCAGAGCTGAAGACGAATGGAAGACCGCTTTCAGATCTAGATTCGGACATTATGAATACCTGGTCATGCTATTCGGGCTTTGTAATGCTCCAGCCACTTTCCAGCACCTGGTCAATGACATCTTCAGAGAACACCTTAATGACTTCCTAGTGGTATATCTGGACGATATCCTCATTTTCTCTGCCTCTGTTGAACTACACCAGATTCATGTCACAAAGGTCCTCACTATCCTTAGGGAACACAAACTTTATCTCAAAGCCGAAAAATGCGACTTTGAGAAAACCACTGTGCAATTTCTCGGATTTATCATCTCCACCGATGGGGTCGCAATAAACCCGCAGAAGGTCAAGGCAATCCAGGAATGGCCAGCTCCAACGGACAAAAAGGGGGTACAACAGTTCATAGGATTTGCCAACTTTTATAGGAGGTTCATCGTTGGGTTCTCCTCTATTGTGGCACCTGTCACCTAACTGACACGTAAGGGCAACCGTTTCCATTGGTCGCAGGGAGCCCAGGAAGCTTTCATCAAATTGAAAAACGCACTCACTTCAGCACCTGTGTTGCAGCACCCAGATCCTTCACTACCATTTACACTGGAAGTAGATACTTCCGAGACAGCCACTGGGGCCATCCTATCCCAACGGCAGGGCCCCAAATCCCTTCTACACCCGGTAGCCTTTGCCTCCCGGAAACGAACCCCTCCGGAACGGAACTATGACGTTGGAGACCGAGAACTACTGGCCATTAAATTTGCGCTGGAGGAATGGCGATACCTTCTGGAAGGTGCATCTCACCCTGTCATGATCTTCACGAACCATAAAAACCTGGAGTATCTGAGGACAGCAAAACATCTACGACCCAGGCAAGCCCGTTGGGCCCTCTTCTTCACCAGGTTTAATTTCCATATTACCTACAGGCCCGGCTCCATGAATGGGAAGGCAGATGCGCTCTCCAGGATGTTTCCTGAAACCTCCCAGGCAGTGGAACCAAGTACCATCTTGTTGGCACAGAACTTTCTACTGGTCCCTCAGGCCGATCTGCTAACCTCCATTAAAGCCGCTTCCAGGCACTGCTCTGACCAAGAAATCTCTTCCCTAGAGAAGCGTGATGACTTGCTCTGGTCCCGGGATAAAGTCTTTGTCCCTCTGGAAACAAGACAACTGGTCCTGAGAACTTTTCATGACCAAAAATTAGCTGGCCAGTTTGGAGCCCGAAAGACCACGGAAATAGTCTCCCGCTCTTTCTGGTGGCCAGGCTGGAGGCAGGATTGTAAAACCTACATCGCTTCCTGCACCCGTTGCCAACGCAATAAGGGACCAAACACCAAAAGTTGGGGACTACTCAAACCCTTACCTATCCGTGAACGTCCATGGGCAGACGTGTCCATGGATTTCATTGTTGATCTACCTCCCTCTGGAGGATTTACCACAATTCTGGTCGTAATCGACCGCCTTTCCAAGATGACACACTTTTTGCCCATGATCGGTACTCCCTCTGCTGAGGATACAGCCAAAGTCTTTTTTAAGGAGATAACCAGGCTCCATGGGGTACCTAAGAGCATCACCTCCGACAGAGGCATCCAATTCTCGTCCAAATTCTGGAAAGAACTTTGCAAGTCCTTGGAGGTCAAGATCTGTCTCTCATCGGCATACCACCCTCAGAGCAACGGCCAGACAGAGAGAAAAAATCGGACTTTGGAACAATACCTCCGTTGCATCTGCTCTGCCTCCCAGGACGACTGGTCCTCCCTTTTATCTTATGCTGAATTCGCATATAACAATTCTATTCATTCCACTACCAGTCAGACCCCCTTTTGGGCCAACTTTGGCTTCCACCGTTCCTTCCTCCCCGATGACATTCCGGAGAGTTCTGTCCCTGCTGTTCAGGATCGGATAGCCTCTGTCCAATTGAACTTTCAGAAGCTTCAGGAAATGATGCAGAACGCCCAGGAGTCTTACAAAAAATATTACGATAGAGGAAGAAATGGGAAATCCTGCCTTCAAAGTTGGGGAAGAAGTGTGGCTCTCCGCCACCAATCTCAAGTTGCCTATTCCCTTACGGAAGTTGGGGCCAAGGTTCATCTGACCTTTTAAAATCAAATGGGCAATCAACCCTGTGGCCTTTGAATTAGCGTTGCCCGACTCCTACAGGATTCACCCAGTTTTCCACACGTCTCTGCTGAAGCCTGTTGTCCCTAGCTCCTTCCCTGGAAGAGATGAGCCACCTCCTTCACCAGTTGAGGTAGATGGTGAGAACAAATACGAGGTAGAATCTTTTCTGGGCTGCAGGAAAAGAGGCAGACAATTGCAGTATTTGATTAAGTGGAAGGGGTATTCCCCGGAAGACAATTCTTGGGAACCATCTAGGAACCTGCATGCTCCCTGTTTAATTTGAGCCTTTCACCAGGAACATCCCGAGTTGATGTCCAGTCTGGGCGTCTGGAGTCCGCCCCTTGTCAGAGAAATCCTTAATCCAGTCACGCCAGCCAGCGCCCTGCGCGCACGTGCGGCGGAACGGCGCTTTGGCGCGTGCGCGGGACAGCGCTTTGGCGCATGCGCCAATAGGAATACAGGCGGGCCTATATAAAGAGGCCTAGCTGCACTGACAGGTTGCTGGTTTGTTGTCAGCTTTTCTGTGTACCTAGTTTCCTGAATCTACCTGAACTCCTGTTGTGACCAAGATCGGCTTGACTCCTCTATCATCTCTCCTGGACCTGACCCCCGGCTTGTTATACGGACTTCTGACTTTACCTGTGTTTGACCCTCGGCCTGTGACTCGGATCTGCTGCCTATCTCCAGCCCTTGACCTCCTGCCTGCACCTTGGACTTGCCACGTACCTCCAGCCCTGACCTGCTTCTGGCACTTGTCTGGACTTTTACTTGACTGCTGTGTTAGACCCTTGGCCTGCACCTCCAAATTCAGCAGCCCCTATCCAGACTCAGACTCCACTTGCCTCCACTGACCCTTTTGCTGCTTGGACTGTACCTGTCAGCCAGTTCCTGCTTAAGCCCCCTCTTGCTCGGTGTTTGACCCTCAGCCTACTCTCGGCCTACTCAGCACTACCAGATCGTCTAGCAAGACTCCTCCACCTGCTGGTAGCCAGTGCCTCTTCGCGCCATCCTCTCCCTGTCTCACCTCAAGGGGGCGGAGTGCGTCAAGTCGCAAGGGTGAACCGCTCTCGGCAACTCGTCCTCGGTAAGTACTTACCTGAAAAAATTAATAGACCCCGCCCCTTCTCACGTTCCCCATCAGGTCCGCTCAGCCAATGAAGTAGGGGGGTGGGGTCACCTTCACTGGGTGTAAGGCTGAGCGGACCTGATGGGGAACGTGAGAAGGGGCGGGGTCTATTAATTTATTACACTGCAGAGGAATCAAATCACATTCCCCATCAGGTCCGCTCAGCCAATGACGTAGGCGGGGTCTGACGTATGAGGGGGCGGGGTCACCCGTCAGATCATAAGGGTAAGCCCCAGCTTTCCCCGCTTGCCGGGGAATAGCCAATGATGTAGGCGGGATCCCGCCCCCTCGTACGTCATTGGGGTTTTGTGTGGAGTGGAGACTGGAGGAGACTGCAGCGCTGGACTTCGGATCACTGCGGGACATAGAGAACAACACTGGACAGACTGGATTACATCGCTGGAATGGGTTTTTTATTTTTTATTTTTCTATTTTTAATATATATATATATATATATATATATATATATAATATATATTTAACTGTGTTTGTGTGTTCTTATTTTTAATTTTTTACACTTTCTTTGTGAAATGGTAGGGGTTCAATGTACCCTGTTACCAATTCACATAGGGGGGGCCAGAATCTGGGGGTCCCCTTTGTTAAAGGGGGCTTCCATATTCTGATAAGCTCCCCGCCTGCAGACCCCCACAACCACCGGGCAAGGGTTGTGGGGATGAGGCCCTTGTCCCCATCAACATGGGGACATGGTGCTTTGGGGTCCATGTTGAGGGCATGTGGCCTGGTATGGTTCAGGAGGGGGGGCACTCTCTCATGCCCACCTCTTTTCCTGCGGCCTGCCAGGTTGCGTGCTCGGATAAAGGGTCTGGTATGGATTTTTGGGGGGAACTCCACACCATTTTTTTTTTATTTGGCGTGGAGTTCCCCTTAAAATCCATACCAGACCTGAAGGGTCTGGTATGGATATTTGGGGGAAACCCCAGGTTTTTTTAAAATTTGACGCAGGATTCCCCTTAATATCCATACCAGACCTGAAGGGCCTGGTAATTGAATTTGGGGGGACCCCCACGCATTTTTTTTTCTTTTATCAATGACTTTCAATGACTGTTCTCTGTATTGCCGGGAGCTGACAATTCATTATAGCCGCGAGTGCTTTTAAATGACTTTTTTTCCTTCAGAAATGACACTTTGTGCAGGGACAGTTCTAAACACTGGAAACATGTGCTACTTTACAGGCATACTATACACCCCCCCCCCACCAGGTACGAAATTTTAAGGAATATTTCACTTTTATTCTTTCACTTTAAGCATTATTAAAATCACTGCTCCCGAAAAAACATTGCATTGATACATGTTCCCTGGGGCAGGACCCAGGTCCCCAAACACTTTTTATGACAATAACTTGCATATAAGCCTTTAAAATTAGCACTTTAGATTTCTTCCACAGACTTTTAAAGGGTGTTCCACGGCTTTTCAAATTTGCCCGAACACCCCAAATTGTTCGCTGTTCGGCGAACGGGCAAACAGGCAATGTTCGAGTCGAACATGAGTTCAACTCGAACTCGAAGCTCATCCCTACCTGGAGTCATAATGATCTGCCTTGCTGCAGGAGAAATCTGAGGCTACCTCCAATCCATGTCTAAATTTTTTTTTTTATTTAAACAATTTATTTGAATTCACAGGTTTACAGGTTTACAGTAAATTAGGAGCAATTAGACAAGGTAATCACATTATAAGCAATACATACATAAGCGAAAGACTATAGATCACAAGTAACTGAACTTCATTAGTAATCAGAGTAATATCCAGAGTAATATTGTCAAACAATAGCACGAACAGTATATACCTAGAGTTAGGTGAGGGCAGGGTATGTCCGTCTGCCCTCGATTGATGTTACGTAGTCACCTTGGGGTAGGGGATCAGGCGGGAAAGGCTTTCAAACTAGGATGGGGGGTAGGTAAGGGCCTAAAGAGTAAGCCCCAGATCTAGGTAAGATATACCAGCCAAGATCAGCCTTCTGTCCACTCACCCCATACGGGGACTTGCTGTGAGGGACAGGGGACTATAATTGGGTTTTCAGAGGGAACAATGCGATGCTGGTATGGTTAAAGATACAGGCGAGGTCTAGTCGGGGATTCGGTGTAACATAAGTATAGAGGAAGGAAGGTAAGCAGGGGGGTCCAGTGGTCTTTCAGGTGCATCTCGGTATTCCAGCATGTATACGGTCACCAAAGGTTGTTCTGCGTAAAGGGCATGTATTGAGGCTTGTTTAAACATGTGGATAGATGGGGAGTATTAACAGTGAAGAGGGGGAGAGGGGGTTGGAGAGCGAGCTAAGGGGTGGGAACCATAGGGGTGGGTAGGAGCGTGGTGAGGTGTGGCGAGGGTGATTGTGTGGTACTTTCTCTATAGTGTATCCAACAGGCCCAGGTGTCAGCGAATTTGGTGGGGTTGTCATGGGCTTGGTGTATGAGCCGCTCCATTTCAGCTAGTCTGTCTACACGGTGACGCCATTCTGCTATCGTTGGAGGTGTGGAGTTTCTCCAGTGTACTGGGACACAAAGATTAGCTGCATTAATAAGGTGCATGGTCAAGGATTTCTTGTAACAAGGGGGGGGCTTGGTGGAGTGGTGGAGCATATATTGTGCAGGGGTAAAATCCGGGGTGTACGTGGTAATCTGCGATATGAGACGGTGCACCTCACTCCAAAAAGGTTGTATGGAAGGGCAGTCCCACCAGATGTGAAGTAGAGAGCCAGCACCAGTGTTACACCTCCAACAGGTCGAAGGGAGGTTGGGGTAGATCTTGTGAAGCCTGTTGGGGGTCCTGTACCATTTGGAGAATAATTTATACCTGTTTTCTTGGGTGGAAACGTTTACGGTCCCTTTGTGTATGTACATGTAGATGCGTTCCCAATCCAATTCTGACAGTTGCAAGGATAAATCTGATTCCCATTGTTGGACCAGGCGGTCATCTTTGATTTTGTGAGTGGAGAACAAGGAGGCGTAAAGGGTTGATATTAGGTGTCGTTGGGGTTCACCATCAAAGCAAATTGTTTCTATATGTGCGAGATCTCTAGTCCAGGAAGCCGGAGATCTATTTGAATGTAAATAGTGTCGGATTTGTAAGTAATTGTAAAATGGAATGTCACGGTTCGGGAACAAATTGGTAAGTTCAGCGTAGGGCAAGATGATGCCATCGCGAAAGAACTTATGGGCTCTACAGGGAGTGATACTGGAGTCATTGGCGATTGTGTGGGGAACTAGGCCCGGGGTGAAGTCGGGATTACAATCCAAAGGGGTCATTGGCCCTGGAGCGGGTATGATGTTCAGGTGTTTACATATTTTGGCAAAACAAGATAGTGTGGCTCCGATGAGAGGGTGTTTGGAGTCCTTAGGGGATATAGCAGTACGAGCGATCCATGGGAGGTGTGTGAGAGGGACATCAGAAGTGGCGTTCTCAAGTGTAATCTAGTTTTTGTTACGACTGTGGACGTGCCAGTCCACAATCCTCGTCATGTGACACGCCCAATGGTACTTTTGGATGTCGGGAAGTCCAAGACCCCCCCAATAACTTGGGGAGCGTCAGCCTATCCCAGCTTAATCTAGGGGGTTTGGAGGCCCAAATGAAGGTCCTGCACATACGTTTATATGTGGTGAAGAAGGAGGGCGGGAGAGTGATTGGGACGGCTTGTAGGAGGTATAGGAGTCTAGGTAGGACGTTCATTTTTAGGACAGCGATTCTGCCCAGCCAGGAAAAGGTCCCGAAATGCCATTTGTGTAGGTCGTCCCGAATCGCAGAGAGGGCTGGTAAGAAATTTTTGGCGTAGAGATCAGACAGGTTTGACGGTATTTTAATTCCTAAATACGTAAGTGCTTCAGTCTCCCAGCCAAAGGGGAAGTTGAGCTTACACTGTGATACTAATGTGGGAGGTAGAGAAACGTTCAGTGCTTTGGATTTCGCGAAGTTGATCTGTAGATTGGACATAAATTTGAACAATGCAAAGTCTGACAGGAGGTTAGGGATGGAGGTAATGGGGTCTCTTAGAAAAAGAAGTATGTCGTCCGCATAAGCGGCTATTTTGTATTGTGTGTTCTTGATATCAACTCCCTTAATATTCTGGTTGTCTCTAATTTTACGCAACATGGGCTCCATCGTGAGGACAAAAAGTATAGGGGAAAGGGGACATCCTTGACGGGTGCCGTTGGTGATGGAGAAGGCGTTCGACAGGCGGCCATTGATCCTAAGTTTTGGAGTAAAGTGCCATGATCATTTGGATCAATCGAGGGGGGAAACCCATGGTTTGAAGGGCAGCTTCCATATAGTCCCAGGCCACCTGTCGAACGCCTTCTCCGCATCAAGAGACAGGAAAAACCCCTGTGTCGGTTTTTTAGATAGCCAATGATATACATTAAGGGCCTTGATGGTATTATCCCTGGCTTCCCTGCCAGGGACAAACCCAACCTGGTCCCAGGAGATAAGTTTATGCAAAAGGGGGAGGATGCGGTTAGCTAAAGCTTTAGCGTAGAGTTTCAAATCCACATTAAGGAGGGATATTGGGCGGTAGTTGGAGACTATTTCAGGATCCTTGCCCGGCTTGGGGAGAAGTGTGATGTGGGCCTCAAGAAATTCCCTACTGGCAGCTGAGTTAGGTGTTATGGAGTTGAGGGCTTCGACCAGGTGTGATAGTAAAACGTCTGGGAATGATTTGTAGTAACTGACTGTCAGTCCGTCCGGGCCTGGGCTCTTGCCCGCTTTCATTTGTTTTAAAGCTGTGGCGATTTTAGCCACCGAGAGAGGAAGGCCCAGGTCAGCAGAGTCGTCCGGTGAGAGGGGGTCGGGCTGTGTTGTGACAAAAAGTCAGTGAGAGCTGCGCTCCTGTCTAAAGGTAAGGTATTTGCTCGAATCTTGGGGAGGTTGTATAGATCTGTGAAGTAGTGAACAAATTGGTCAGATATGTCTTCAGGCTTATCCAAGGGGTGCCCCGATGGCGTTCTCAGTTTGTGAATGTTATGGGCCGCCCGCTTGGATTGTAGGGCCCTGGCTAGGAGCTTGCCCGACTTATTACCAAATTCATAGAATATCTTTTGGGACATGGCGAATTTTCTCTTGAGCACACAATTGAGTTCTCCAAGAAGCTCCTCTCTAGTCTGTGTCAATTCAGAGAGGGTGTTCTCGGCCAGGGATGATTTATGCGTCTGTTCAAGCCGTCGTATGCGTGCAGTCAATTCTGCGATTCTCGCTTTCCTTGCCCGAGATCTTTTAGCAGCTAGAGAGATGAGTTCACCCCTGATTACGCATTTATGAGCGGCCCAAAGTGTTTCAGCGGAGATATCCTCCGAGGTATTTTCCGAAAAATAGTTGGAGAGGCTTAAGGAAATAGTCTGTATATTATTGGAATCAGTGAGGAGGGAGCTGTCAAGTCGCCAGATGTTGGATTGTGCGCAGGTCGGTGGGAGGGTGAGAGACATGGAGATTGGGTTGTGGTCGGAGAGTACCATAGGTTCAATCGTGGCTTTGGACAGATAAGTCAAGTCTTGCTGGGTGATGAAGAAGTAATCTATTCTCGTGTACTTATTGTGCGGGGCAGAGAAGTAGGTGAAATCTTTTGTAGATGGGTGAAGCGTGCGCCATGAATCGTGCAGTAGGAGTGTCACGGGCCGGGCAGGCGACTATAGAGGAGGCAGGAGGTGGATCCACTGTACCAGAGAGGGGATGGTACGAATCACACCGAGGGACCGGTTCTAAGCAGCTACCGGTTTTCACCAGAGCCCGCCGCAAGGCAGGATGGACTTGCTGCGGCGGTAGCAACCAGGTCGTGTCCCCCAGTAGCGACTCCACCTCTCTGGCGGCTGAGGCTGGTGCGGTACAAAAGGACTAGGCAGAGGCAAGGTCAGACGTAGCAAAGGTCAGGGCAGGCGGCAATGGTTCGTGGTCAGAGACAAAGGCAGAAGGTCAGGTACACAGGCAAGGTAAACTCAAAATACTTCCACAAGGTACTAGGACAACAAGATCCGGCAAGGACAGGAAGGGGAAGTGGGTTTAAATAGGTTTTGGGTAGTGGAACCGTAATTGGACCGGGCACCAATCAATGGTGCACTGGCCCTTTAAATTTTAGAAGACCGGCGCGCGCGCGCCCTAGAACACAGCGGGGCCGCGCGCGCCGGGAGGAAGCAGGAAGAGGAAGGTAAGTGGAGAGGAGAGCGGAGCAGCGCCCACGGCCAGGGGGGCTGGCCGGAGCGCCGCAGAGGGGACGACGCCGTGAGTGCTCCGGGCTGGATGGGACACCCGGAGCACTCGGCGTTACAGTACCCCCCCCTTAGGTCTCCCCCTTTTCTTGGAGCCCAAGAATCTACGGATGAGCTCTTTGTCTAAAATGTTGGTCTCAGGCTCCCAGGATCTCTCTTCAGGACCACAGTTCTCCCAATCAACTAAAAATAATTTTTTACCTCGGACGACCTTGGAGGCGAGGATATCTTTCACCGAAAAGACATCGGAGGAACCAGAGACCGGAGCAGGAGCGGTGACCTTGGGGGAAAATCGGTTAAGAATGAGGGGTTTAAGGAGAGACACGTGAAATGAGTTGGGGATGCGAAGAGAAGGAGGAAGATGGAGTTTGTAAGAGACAGAATTGATTTGGTTTTTGATTTTATAAGGTCCGAGGTAACGAGGGCCCAGCTTGTAGCTAGGTACCCGAAACCGAACATATTTGGAGGAGAGCCACACTTTGTCACCAAGGAGATAGACAGGGGGAATTCTTCTCTTTTTATCTGCATGTCTCTTCATGCGGGCAGAGGCCAGTGATAGCGAGTTTTGAGTCTCTTTCCAGATAGAGGAAAAGTCCCGGGTTAATTCATCCACGGCAGGAACTCCAGAAGAAGTGGGAATGGGGAGGGGGGGCAAAGGGTGGCGGCCGTAGACCACAAAGAAAGGTGATTTGGAGGACGATTCAGAGTTCTTGAAATTGTATGAGAATTCCGCCCAGGGCAATAGGTCGACCCAATCGTCTTGACGGGCGGAGACAAAATGTCGTAAGTAGTCACCAAGGACCTGGTTAACTCTCTCCACCTGTCCATTGGATTGCAGGTGATAAGCAGAAGAAAAATTCAATTTAATCTTAAGTTGAGTACAGAGAGCTCTCCAAAATTTTGAGATAAATTGAACGCCTCTATCCGAGACGATATGTGAGGGAAGGCCATGGAGACGGAAAATTTGAAGAAAAAAGTGCTTCGCCAACTGAGGTGCAGTAGGCAGACCAGGAAGAGGGACAAAATGAGCCATTTTCGAAAAGCGGTCAACGACCACCCAGATGACAGTGTTACCATGAGACAACGGAAGGTCCGTGATGAAATCCATGGCAATGTGGGACCATGGTAGTTCAGGCACCGGTAGAGGAAGGAGAAGACCTGCAGGCTTCAGGCGTGGAGTTTTGTCACGTGCACAGATAGTGCAGGCTCGTACAAAGTCAGTCATATCTCTTTCCTGGGTAGGCCACCAATAGTGTCTGGCCAATAATTGTAAGGATTTTTTGATCCCAGCATGGCCGGCTAGATGGGAGGAATGGCCCCACCTAAGTATCTGGAGACGAAGGCCTGGAGGAACGAAAGTTTTTCCTGGAGGGACTGGCACCAGAGCAGCGGGAGCAGAGGAAATCAGGCACTCAGGGGGTACGATGTGTTGTGGGGGGTTCCCGGTTTCGGAGGCATCAGAGGAACGGGACAAGGCATCCGCCCTGACATTCTTGTCTGCGGGACGAAAATGGATCTGAAAATTGAACCGGGCAAAGAACAATGACCACCTGGCCTGGCGAGGATTCAAGCGCTGAGCGGACTGAAGGTAGGACAAATTGTTATGGTCAGTGTAGATGGAGATGGGGTGAAGAGAACCTGCCAGGAGATGTCTCCACTCTTCTAATGCCAACTTGATGGCCAACAGTTCACGGTCACCTATGGAATAGTTCTTTTCAGGAGGGGAGAAGGTTTTAGAGAAAAAACCACACGTGACGTTTCCTCCTTTAGCATTTCTTTGAAGAAGAACGGCTCCGGCTCCTACCGAGGAGGCGTCAACTTCAAGGAAGAACGGCTTAGTGGGGTCTGGTCGAGATAGA
The DNA here is from genome assembly GCA_029206835.1 of Rana muscosa. Taxonomy (NCBI): domain Eukaryota; kingdom Metazoa; phylum Chordata; class Amphibia; order Anura; family Ranidae; genus Rana; species Rana muscosa. Next base: position 920,270,145 of record CM055117.1, read on the forward strand.
ACAGGTGCCGAAGAGAAGGCGGTTTTTAGGTGAGTAAAGGCTTCTTCCGCCTGAGGTGGCCAGGACCTTGGATTCGCGTTTTTCTTAGTCAGCGCCACTATCGGTGCAACGATGGTGGAGAAGTGGGGTATGAACTGGCGATAGTAGTTGGCGAATCCAAGGAAGCGCTGGATAGCACGGAGTCCAGAGGGACGTGGCCAATCTAAGACTGCGGAAAGCTTGTCAGGATCCATTTGAAGACCTTGTCCTGAAACCAGATAACCTAGGAAAGGAAGGCTGCTACACTCAAAAAGGCATTTTTCAAATTTAGCGTAAAGATGATTTACACGGAGGCGCTGGAGTACTTGACGGACATGGAGCCGATGTTCCTCAAGGTTGGTAGAGAAAATTAGGATGTCGTCAAGATAGACAACCACACAGGTATATAGTATGTCCCGAAAGATTTCATTGACAAAATCCTGAAAGACTGCAGGGGCGTTGCAAAGTCCAAAAGGCATGACGAGATATTCGAAGTGGCCGTCTCTGGTGTTAAATGCGGTTTTCCATTCATCTCCTTTACGGATTCTGATGAGGTTATAAGCGCCCCTGAGGTCTAATTTTGAAAAAACCTTTGCTCCGCGCAGACGGTCAAAGAGCTCCGAGATGAGAGGCAGAGGGTAGCGATTTTTAACAGTGATCTTATTAAGACCACGATAGTCTATGCAAGGGCGTAGTGAACCATCCTTCTTGGTAACGAAGAAGAACCCGCTCCGGCTGGAGAGGATGATTTCCTAATAAACCCTCTCTTGAGGTTCTCCTGTATGTAATCGGACATGGCCTTGGTTTCGGGAGAGGAGAGAGGGTAAATTCTGCCACGGGGTGGTGTAGTACCTGGGAGCAAGTCAATGGGGCAGTCGTAGGGTCTATGTGGAGGTAAGACCTCCGCCTGTTTTTTTTGCAAAAAACATCGGAAAAGTCCTGATAGGCCTTGGGAAGGCCAGGCAAAGGAGTAGAAATGGGAATTTGACTGGTAGGTATAGACTTAAGACAATGCTTGTGGCAGGAATAGCCCCAGGATTTGATGTCTCCCGTGGTCCAGTCGAGGGTAGGAGAATGACGCTGGAGCCAGGGTAGGCCAAGAAGGATGTCAGAAGTACAGTTCGGCAAAACAAAGAATTCAATCTTTTCTTGGTGAAGGACCCCAACGGACATGAGCAGGGGTTCGGTGCGGTAACGCACGGTACAATCCAGATTCTCTCCATTTACGGAGGAAATGAAGAAGGGTCTGATGAGACGGATAACAGGAATGTTGAACCTGTTGATGAAGGAGGCTTCAATAAAGTTTCCTGCAGAACCGGAGTCCAGGAAGGCCACCGCAGAGAAGGGGGAGCCGGCAGAAGGAGAGATCCGCACAGGAATAGTCAGACGTGGAGAGGAAGAATTCACACCTAGTAACGCCTCTCCCACGCTCACTAGGTGCGAGCGTTTCCCAGACGTGGAGGATGAATGGGGCAGTCCTTTAGGAAATGTTCAGAGCTCGCACAATAGAGGCATAAGTTCTCATTCCTACGGCGAGACCTTTCTTGCAGGGTCAGACGAGATCGGTCGACTTGCATGGCCTCCTCGACAGGAGGCATGGTATCAGGATGCGTAGGATTCAGGAAGAGAGGAGCCAGGCGCGGATAACGCCTGGTACGAACAAGATCTTTCTCCAGGCGAAGCTCTTGGCGTCTTTCAACGTAGCGGATGTCAATGCGGGTAGCTAAGTGGAGAAGCTCTGTCAGGGTGGAGGGTATGTCTCGTGCGGCCAGAGAGTCCTTGATGTGGCTGGATAAGCCCTTCTTGAAGGTTGCGCAGAGAGCCTCATTATTCCAGGCTAGCTCTGAGGCCAGTGTGCGGAACTGTATGGCATATTCGCCCACAGAGGAGTTTCCTTGGACCAGGTTAAGCAGGGCGGTTTCAGCGGATGATGCTCGGGCTGGTTCCTCAAAAACGCTACGAACCTCAGCAAAGAAGGACTGAACGGTGGCCGTAGCAGGGTCATTGCGGTCCCAGAGTGGCGTGGCCCAGGCCAAGGCCTTCCCAGACAACAGACAGACCACAAATGCCACCTTAGAGCATTCTGTGGAAAACTGGTCCGACATCATTTCAAGATGCAGGGCACATTGAGACAAGAATCCCTGGCACATCTTAGAATCCCCGTCAAATTTCTCCGGAAGAGACAAGCGGATCTTTGAACTAGACGCGGCTGCTCGGAGAGGAGGAGATGCTGGAGCTTGTCGCGGCAGACGCTGCTGGACCATGGCGGTCAACTGCGCCAGCTGCTGTCCTTGTTGGGCAATCAATTGCGACTGCTGGGCAACCACGGTAGTGAGATCAGCGAGATTGGGCAGCGGCACCTCAGCGGCATCCATGGCCGGATCTACTGTCACGGGCCGGGCAGGCGACTATAGAGGAGGCAGGAGGTGGATCCACTGTACCAGAGAGGGGATGGTACGAATCACACCGAGGGACCGGTTCTAAGCAGCTACCGGTTTTCACCAGAGCCCGCCGCAAGGCAGGATGGACTTGCTGCGGCGGTAGCAACCAGGTCGTGTCCCCCAGTAACGACTCCACCTCTCTGGCGGCTGAGGCTGGTGCGGTACAAAAGGACTAGGCAGAGGCAAGGTCAGACGTAGCAAAGGTCAGGGCAGGCGGCAATGGTTCGTGGTCAGAGACAAAGGCAGAAGGTCAGGTACACAGGCAAGGTAAACTCAAAATACTTCCGCAAGGTACTAGGACAACAAGATCCGGCAAGGACAGGAAGGGGAAGTGGGTTTAAATAGGTTTTGGGTAGTGGAACCGTAATTGGACCGGGCACCAATCAATGGTGCACTGGCCCTTTAAATTTTAGAAGACCTAGAACACAGCGGGGCCGCGCGCGCCGGGAGGAAGCAGGAAGAGGAAGGTAAGTGGAGAGGAGAGCGGAGCAGCACCCACGGCCAGGGGGGCTGGCCGGAGCGCCACAGAGGGGACGACGCCGTGAGTGCTCCGGGCTGGATGGGACACCCGGAGCACTCGGCGTTACAAGGAGGTTACTGAGTTGCAGTTTAATTGCCCGTAGGGCTCTATATGTCAGGGACGTTGTGCTATTAGAGACATCTAATGTAGGTGTGAGTGCGACATTAAAGTCACCGCCGACAAGAAGGGTGCCAGACTGGAAGTTGGTCAATTGAGCACACATAGTTCGGAAGAATGTAACTTGATTGGTGTTTGGGGCATATATATTTGCTATTGTCACCTGTCTGTGGTGTAGAGTCCCTTTAATAAAAAGGAACCTGCCTAATGGGTCGCTTTGTACGTCCAATATGTGGAAGGGGCAGTGTTTGGATAAGAGAATGGAGACCCCTTTGGATTTGGCCTCAGCATTGGAGGCATGGAAAACTGTGGGGAAACAGGAATCATGTAGTTTGGGGATGCTGTTAGTCCTAAAATGTGTTTCTTGTATGAGGGCAATGTGTACTTTAGCTAATTGCAAGGAGTGTAATAACCGTGACCTCTTTTCTGGCGAATTTAGCCCTCGGATGTTGATTGAATAGAGTTTGAGGGAAAGGGGCTGCGGGTTTGGGGTGGTGGCCGAAGGGATGATAGTAGCCGACATAACGGTGTAGGTATTGAGCAATAAGGGGAGGAGCGGGAGTAGCAAAAATAAAGCCTACGAGGTATTTGTGGTGGGATCAACACTTGTGAGATGGGCTAATCGGGGTTGCAAGGCCACTGGACAGAAACCGAAGAGGTAGTAGAAAAACTATTTCACTGACCTCGGGAGAAAGAACTTTCGGTGTGGTACAGCGAGGGAACAGTGCGTGCTACTCAATAAGAGAACAGCACCCTGTTCCTTGACCGTGTAGGGGTTGACTATCACGGGACAGAGAAGATGAACTATCAGCAGTTAAGGGTCTGCCACCACGGATAGTGAGGAGGCATGGGAGGTAGGTATGTGGCATTTCTAAAGGGGAGACTGCTGTGAAACTGATCAACTTAAAGGTGCGTGTGGGAGGGGAATGTAGCATTATTACGATCTTAAAACCCTGGCCGAATTATACAAGAACGTAATAAACGGGTATTCCGGCCATTTGAGTATCTGCAGGTTGCTAACAGTTTGCAGCCCGATGCCAAGCCATAGGAAGGTGTTACAAATCCCATCATGTACATTTCAAATCCAATTAAATTGAATTAAATTAGGGCAGGGTATTTCATTGCTCAAGAAAAGATAAAGGCTGAGGGCTAATGGCTATGGACAAGAGGGAGGAGAAGTCTAGCTGTGCATATGCAAATACAAACATTTAACATAATTGAGGAACAAATGAACATTAAGTAACAGCCATTTCTGCATATACTCACTACCCTTAATCGAGCCTGACATCAGTAATAGAGGACATGGCAAGCTCAGAACAGTCCTGGCCGAGTCCATCAGGATCGAGGGAAGAGGGCACAGTTCCTAGGTTACTTCTGCGAGGAGCGATGGTCGTGGAAGGAATGTCCTCTCATTCCTATTCCGAGCCGGAAGTGTCGGTCTGCGGCTCGAAGGCGATCTGGAGACATCGGCGGTGTCTTGGCTGGACTCAAGATAACGGTGAGGGATCTCCAGGCGAATGCACTGTCAGGGCGACAGTACCTATCGAGTGCAGAAGGGATGGGAGAAGCCTGTCGTGTGAAGCGAAGCCGTCAGGTGTAAGAGCGAGGCCGCGCGCGTGACGTCAGTCAGGTTCAAATACCCAGCCGGACAGCATTATGGGTAGTGTAGTTCTCTTAGCCGAAAGCGAAAAGAGCACGAAGAGAAAAAAAAATAAAAATAGAACAAAAATAGAACTAGGACGGCATGCGGCGTAGGACGGCATGCGACGTAGGTATACAGTTTCCCGAGTATCCAGTGCAAGCAGCATATAATAGTAAAGTTTGTGAAATTTGTAAAGACCTTCCAATAGACAATGTAGATGCCCAAACATGCCAACAGGGGTTTTGCAGAGGAAGTCTATGGGATTGAGTGCCTTGACGGTACTGTCAGAGGGCAGTCGGCCAACAGTCCCTTAAAGGGTATAACAAGCGGAGGGGGAGTTCAAATTCGGCCCAAACGTGGCCATAACAGTTCCATAAACTTTTTAGAGTAACTGAAAGAGCTTACTTCAACCTCCGGAATTTAGTAGTCTCGCCGGGTCCTCCTTGCTCTCGGAGAGTTAGAGGGGCTTGCTTCGCGGTGTTGGTAGCGAGAAGACTGATGGCGCCCAATGGGGGTGGGAGAGCGTCTTCTACGGTGTCCACTGTCTTGAGCTTCCATGGGTTCGTGACGAGGCGGGTCCCTTTTCGATAGAAAGTGGCGGTAGTCTGCATACCAGTGTGGGACCTCTACCATTGGTATGCCCAGAGTATCACAAAAGTGTGGTAGATCTTCGGGCACTTTTAAAAGCGCTGAATGCCCTTGTGAGGATGCAGCAAGGCAAAATGGAAACTTCCATTTATATGGGATGCTCCTAGCACGAAGGACCTCCAATAAAGGTTTCAGGTCACGGCGGTGCTGAAGAGTGATCCCTGAGAGATCTTGATAGATCTGTACCGTGCGACCCTCAAAAAGAATTTGTTGCCTAAGTCTGGCTTGCCTCAAGATCTCCTCCTTGAGGGTGAAGTCGACTAGATGACAGATAATGTCCCTTGGGGGGTCCGATCCCTTGCCCTTAGGGCGCAAAGCGCGATGTATTCTGTCCATTTTGACCGCCGTCAAAGGCGGGCGGCCAATGAGGTCGTTAAAAATGCCGGTAACAGCCGGGGAAAGTTGTTCACCTTCGATCGATTCTGGCACGTTCCGTATCCGGAGGTTGTGGCGACGGCTGCGGTTCTCGAGGTCCTCCAAGTGCCGGTTCATATCCCTCATCTGTCTAGTGTGGGAATCAATGCGGGAGGTAGTTTTAGTAATAATTGCCTCATGGCGGCTAGTTGTCTTTTCCACCGAGATGACCCTATCATTCAGTGAGCGGATCTCCAGTCGCAGATCCGCAATCGCCGCTGACAGGGTGTCCTTGATGTCGGTCGCTATAGACCGGAGATCGTGCATGTTGAGTTGGGGTTGAGGTAGCAGTTCAATCCCGGGGAGTGTTTGGCTGGAGCTTGGCGGCGATGTAAGGAGAGGATCAGTCAGGGTAAGCGCAGGAGTTTGAGAGTGTCCGTGGCGGGTAGCCGCCATATTGCCTCGGGAGGTCCGGAACATTTCAGGGATGTTCTGGCTCAGGCCGGTATTTAGCTCCCTTGGGGAGCGGGATCTAGAGGCCGAAGAATTCCGGGATGCAGTCCCCATGTTTTGGGTGTAAAAAGCGGGAGTGGGTACCTCCGTTAAGGCTCGTTTTGTACCGTGGTGGCTGGAGCTCAGAGACTATGCGTCCATCTTCCTGTCTCGTTAGGCCACGCCCCCAATCCATGTCTAAATACACTCATCAGCCACTCTATTAGGTGCACCTTGCTAGTACCGGGTTGGACCCCCCTTTTGCCGTCAGAACTGCCCTAATTCTCCATGGCATGGATTCAATAAGGTGTTGAAAACATTCCTCAGAGATTTTGGTCCATACTGACATGATAGCATCACACAGTTGCTCTCCTTTTCCACCACATCCCAAAGGTGCTCTATTGGAATGAGATTTGGTGACTGTTGAGGCCATTGGAGTACAGTGAACTCAATGTCATGTTCAAGAAACCAGTTTTAGATAATTTGAGCTTTGTGACATGGTGCATTATCCTGCTGGAAGTAGCCATCAGAAGAGGGATCATCATAAAGGAATGGACATGGTCAGCAACAATACTCAGGTAGGCCGTGGCATTTAAACAAGGCTCAATAAGTACTAAGGGGCCCAAAGTGTGCCAAAAAAAAATCCCCCCCCACACCATTACACCACCACCAGCCTGAACTGTTGATACAAGGAAGGATGGATCAATGCTTTCATGTTGCTTATGTCAAATTCTGACCCTACCATCTGAATGTCACAGCTGAAATCAAGACTCATCAGGCAACATTTTTCCAATCCTCTATTGTCCAATTTTGGTGAGCCTGTGCGAATTGTAGCCTCAGTTTCCTCTTCTTAGCTGACAGCATTTGAACAGGTGTACATAATGAAGTGGCCAGTGAGTGTAAATGGCATGCCTTTGAACCTACAGATAAACATATTCCCTGCATTCAACAAGCTGGCATAAATAACTGCAGGATAAGCATTTATGCCCTGCTTAGAATTTGTTAATAAGCTGCGCTGAATAAATGATGTGGTCAAAATAAAGTGACATGTAAATATTAACAGTGCATCAGACACCAAAAAAATTATAAATTCTCTATGTGACCCAATGTTGCATAATAAATGAAACTCATGAAGTGTGCATGAAACAAAAAATAGAGACTGCAAGAACCCTCTAAGTGTCCAATTAGCTCCAATGACTTGCTGTCCGTCTTGGTCACCAGTAGTGACATAAAACCACGACACCCAAGAGGATGTGAGAGGGTATATTAGGAAAGATCCTCCACCAATGATAATACTGCCGCTTTCCAGCTTTCTAGATCTTTTGTTAGAGAGATCACATACGCCTGTGGCTTATTCCCCAGCCCCGGGTCTCTGTGCTTGGATAGCAAGATGTCCCCAGCAACTCCACTCAGGATATCCTCAGTGTGAATGGTATTCAATCATTCCCCATGTAAGGCTAGAAAGGCTGATAGTTACCAGTGTGGGGAAAACACTCCACTATATTGCTTGGACGCCGGAGTGGTTTTATGTCACTACGGAACATAGGGTTGAGAAATCATCGCTTGAACTGTCACTTTGAACTTTATATCTTGTGGAATGCTTTCTCAGCAACTCATTGGAGCTAATTGGACACTTACAGGGTTCTTTCAGCCTCTATTTTTTGTTTCATGCACACTTCAAGAGTTTTATTTATTATTATTGATGCAACATTGGGTCACATAGAGAATTCATATATTTTTTTGTGTCTGATGCACTGTTAATATTTACATGTCACTTAATTTTGACCACATCATTTATTCAGCGCAGCTTTTTTATTTTCCAGTTTATTGATTGTGTGTGTCTCAAATAAAGTTGCAGCAGTTCTTTCACATTTGATATCACTCATTTGAGTGATTTAGAATTTGTTAATCCCTGATATTTTATCTATTTGTGTCATTATCCATTCTCTTTTCATCAGATTATTATTCTGATGTTTCATCAGCTCTTGTACAATGTAGTGTGGTACGTTCTGTCAAAATGCAGTTCAAAATCATCTCTACAAAGTTAAAGGAATTTCCCTAATCTCTATTGGAAGATTTACCCTAACCTCCTTTTTTTGGTGACAACTCGAAATGTTGAATTCATTATCACTTTCTATCTCAGTGGTAATGGTTCAGAGGACAAATAGAGATTGTAAGTTTACCTAGCAGGGACACAGGCGTCAAAAAAATGACAGTTGTTCTAATTCCTTGATACTCTATTAAAAACTAAAAATGATTATGGGTATATTTACGCTCTCATGCTACGTACACATGATCATATTTTTCGTCGGAAAAACCTTGGATGGTTTTTCCAGCAGAATTCCGCTTAAGCTTGGCTTGCATACACATGGTCACACAAAAGTTCTCTGAACTTTCGACCGTCAAGAATGTGATGATGTACAACACTACGACGAGCCAAGAAAATGAAGTTCAATGCTTCCGAGCATGCGTTGAATTGTTTCCGAGCATGCGTCAGAATTTTGCGCGTCGGACTTGCTACAGACGAATAGGAATTTTTTCCGTCGGAAAATTTGAGAACCAGCTCTCAATCTTTTGCTGGCGGAAATTCCGACAGCAAAAGTCCGATGGAGCCTACACACGGTCGGAATTTCTGACCAAAAGCTCACTTAGGACTTTTGCTGGCGGAATTTCCGACCGTGTGTACGCGGCATGAAGAGAATATGTAAGACATTTTTCAAGTCAATCTAAGAGCCAGTATTACAAGGTGTTGGCTATAATCTATGTTAGTACTAGAAACATCCTCTGATTCAGATTGCACTTTATTATCAAGAAAGCAACATCTATAATATGTTCTCATTTGACAGCAACAGAAGGGTATGGGGTTTAGACTTTAAAACAGGTAAGTCAAGACCTTAGTAAAAAGTGACACCAGAATTTATGTGTGCACAGAAGAAGCTTTATTTTTATTTTTTATAGTGTATGCTCTTTGGTGGGATTGGTCAAAATTTTAGAGTGCAGTGTCAAAAGTCCTTTCTGTGTTTGAAGTGGAAACTTGTGTAAACATACTGTACAAATACTTTAGGTATATATTTTATATAATTTATTATATTTTCAGACTGAAAAAAATACTATAACAATAGAGACGTATATTATGAAAATGTAATCTAACAAGTCAGCTAGATAACTGTTAATTCTAACCTGTTTAATTTATGTTTATTTTTATTCTTAGTCTGAAAATGTTTCCTGTGCAAAATATAAAATATAGGAAAATCTGCAGCTCTAGGTGTTTTAGAATGAAAGAAACACAATGATTTGATTGTTCACTCTGCATTCTTTTGTTAATGTATAGTTTTAACTTGTATCTTGAATGGTGTCTTGTTTATATTAATTTAAATTTCTAATTCTAAAGATACTCTTACACCTTTTGTGTTTTAATCACAGCGTAATTTGCATATTAATGTGCTGGCACAGAGGAAAGTATGCATTTGGATGACATAGTTAGGTGGGACATGGATAAAATTTATGCTTGTTCTGCACATTGATTACAACATAAAAAAACAGTAGCCTGGAGAGCTTTTCTGGAATAGGTTCACTAATTAATAGATAAAAGGATTTCATAACCCTAGAGCAATGAAGTGAAGTAATATCTCATACCATCTTTTTTTTTTTCTTGCTCTTCATTGAGAGGTGTGTCTAAATTTATCAATCCACTAAACAGCTAAATAAATGTTGTGCTGCCAGGCATGCCAAACTTGCCAAGCCCAGGATTACTGTAAATTGATCTTCTGGTTCCCAAGGCAGCCAAGCCCACTTATTAAAAGATATAAAAAGGTGTCAGAAAGGCTTTTGGGTTCAGAGGGGCTTAGATTTCTTCCCTCTGCTTTTTTGCTTCTGTGGTTCAACTTGTTAATTTCTTCCATAACCTGCCTCTCTACATTTGCTAAAATGAAGAGGGTCCAGTCAATGGGCAGTAAGTCTGTAACAGGCAGTAGAAACTTTTCATCTGCCTCACTTGGTGCTGGAGGTGGTGGTGGTGGCGGCGTTAGGTCTAGTTTCAGTTCATTCTCTGTGGCTAGAGGAGTAGGTGGTGGTGGAGGTGGTGGGGGTGGTGGTGGTAGTGGCTATGGCTATTCACATTCTGGAGGTGGTGGTATGAGTTCCAGAAGCTATTATAACCTTGGAGGGTCTAAGAAAATAGCAATGTTCCATGGGAACCGTGGAAGCAGTGGTGGCTATGGGTCTGGTGGTGCAGGAGGAGGTGGAGCAGGCTTTGGAGCAGCTTTTGGTGGAGGAGCAGGTGCAGGATTTGGGGGTGGAGCAGGGGCTGGTGGAGGTGGAGGTGGAGGAGGATTTGGTGGACCTGGAGGATTTGGTGGACCTGGAGGATTTGGTGGACCCGGAGGATTTGGTGGAGGAGGCTATCCAGACAGTGGCCATGATTTTCCTGTGTGCCCACCTGGTGGAATTCAACAAGTAACCATTAACCAGAGTCTTCTAGCACCACTTAACCTGGAAATTGACCCAGCTATTCAAAAACTGAGAACAGAAGAAAGGGAGCAGATCAAGACTCTCAACAACAAGTTTGCATCTTTCATTGATAAGGTAAAAAATACATATGAAACAATTGCTAATTACCCTGATGTATGTTTTAGTTTGTATGACATTGTTACCTTTAACTGTATGTTGGAATTTTAGGTCAGGTTTTTGGAGCAGCAAAATCAGGTCCTCAAAACAAAGTGGAACTTCCTGCAGGAGTATGGCCAAAAAGGGGGCACAAAAAAAAGCAACTTGGAGCCCCTATTTGAGATGTACATCAATAACCTTAAGCGACAACTGGATGCACTAATTAATGACAGAAGCCGCCAGGAGGCAGAACTGAGAAACAACCAAGACATGGTAGAAGATTTCAAAAACAAGTATGTTTTCTATTTTAGAACATTGTCTGATTTATCATATTGAAACTATATCATGTTATCTCTTTATAGGGTTGATTTACTAAAGGCAAATAGACTCTGCAAGGGAATTATCCCCAGTGCTTAGTGAATGAGGAGGAGCTCTGCTCACTTCAGCCAACCATGTGCAAGCAAAAATGCTCTTTTATTTATTTTCCTTGCATGTAATTGGATATTCTTTGCATAGTGAAGCTTCACCATATTAGCTAAGCTAAAGGAAAACGAGGAGTGCAATTTACCTTTAGTAAAACAACCCTTTGGATTTTCTTGAGAACAGGGCTTTAGAATTTCTAAAATAACATATATTGTTTAGTGACTCAGGCTATTGTTGATAACTGGTGATAATTCCTATTTTTCTAGGTCTTTGCTTTTCCATTTTTCTAAGGTCTTTGCTTTCCCATTTTTCTAAATTCTTTGCTTTCTCTTCAAGGTAACAATATGCTTTTGTGCAATGGATTCAAAATTGTATAAATATGGACTGTTACATAAACTATTGTATTATATAATTATATAAGTAATATATGATCAATTTAGAGAATCTCTTTTCTAGAATACTAGCTACTATTTTTATAGTACATACAGTTCCATGTATATGGTCAAAACAGTTAGCTTTTACCCCCCCCCCCTCTGCAAGGAAACAATAGCTGTAAAATAACTGTAACTTTAGAGCTTATGCATATATAAAAGCTTCACACTGATGGATCATATGTGTTTTATGTGCTTGTACCAGAGCTGCTGGAAACATTTATCAGTGATGTCACTGGTGCCCTGCAGCAAGCATACTTAATAATTGTACTCTTAATAAAACAGATATTAACACGTGCAAAGGCTTGTTGGTTCACATCTTAGATGAATTTTCTCATTTACATGCATTGTGTTCATGTTTGCTAGGTGCCTAGCAGATAGTCTTTGTTTATTATCATGATACAAAAAGCATGCTCATTAAGTAACTAAAATTCAATAAGAAATCATCTTTTATTAATATTATGACCATAGTAGACTGTTCTCGTGAATTGATTTGTGATTGGGGATCAAGTTCCTACCTAGCCTGTAAGAAATGGACTTTGTACTTTCTCTATAGTAGGATGATTAGGACCTTTACATTTTTAATGTTTGTAAAGCAAATGAAACGGATGTTCACTAGGATGTAACTAATGTGTTAACTGCATAAAAATGATTTCATGTACTGTACATGTCCTAGAAGTTAAACCCCACAGTTTTATTAAAAATGTTGTTGTAGATTCAAGGTAAAGTAAAGTGCAATTAGCAGATATTCATACCAGTCAGTAAGATCTCTGTTTAATTTAATCAAAACAGATTACTATATTTTAAAAATGCAATAAAACCTGCACAGCCTTATCAAAGAAGTCTTCATGTACTCATAGTAAAACCAGAAGTTGTGTCACATTCCATAATAATCAATTGCCTTTATTTTGTAAAGAAGCATTGGCTGATACAGGTTGAAACGGCCGGATGCGAGGCAATAGGGATTTTGGTCTAGATATTGCGGTTGATTTATTAAAGGCAAAAAGGCTGTTCACTTTGCAAGGGAATTTTCCCTTAGCTCATCGATTGAGGTGAAGCTCAGCTGACTTCCATCATCCAAAAGTGTGTGAGCAAAAATACAGTTTTATTATTTATAAATGTTTTCTTTGTAGGTGATTGGATATTATTTGTAAAGTGAGCTTTAACCACATTCACTAAGCTAAAGGCAACGTCAGAGTGAAACTTCCCTAGCAACCGTCTAATTGCTTTTAGTAAATCAACCTCATTATTTCATGTGTTCTACAGTATAGAAGTTGCAAAACTTCCATACTTATTTGAAGAAGAGTTCCAGGAATTATCTCTGGAAAGGACAGCAAGAGCCAAGAGCCACTTATCTCCATGCTGTTCTTTCTGAGATACAGCTCTTTGAAAATCAGGACCAGAGTACAAAGGTATAGTTAGCTCAATGCTTGTGGTCCCTGCTCTCTTTTTATCTGGTGCCCGCTGTTTTCTGAATAGTATTAGGCACTGAAATAGTAACCCCATAGACTACTACTGCGTGACCTATTTTGAGACCAGAAGTAGAAAGCGGAAGCAATGAGCTAATGGTACCACTGCACTCTGGTCCCAGTTTTTGGAGAGCTGCTGTGGTTATGTACTAAAACTGAAGGGTGCAAAATCGGGTGCAGCTCTGCATAGAAACCAATCAGCTTCCAGATTTTATTGCCAAAGCTTTATTGAACAAGCTGAGGTTAGAAGCTGATTGGCTACCATGCACAGCTGCACCAGAATCTGAGAGCATCAATTTTAGTAAATCTTTCTCTGTATCTTGAACAGACAGCATGGAGGTAACTTAATCAACCTTTTATACTTATCTCCCACTTGCCACTGTCCCTTTCAGATAGAATTCCTGCAGCTCTCCTTAAACATGCCTATATATTAGCAACAATTAGCCACATGTTTGCCATTTAATTATTGAAGACCATTGATTATTATTGTAACACTGAGCTTATTTTATAGCAAAGAACAATACATGGTGTGTGGTATGCCATTTCGACCTAAGGGGTATAGCACAGAGTTGTGTTTTTGTAAAAAGGCACAATTATTTTTACCAGGTTTGAAAATAAGCCCTTAGAAAACGTACTTTGCTATTTCAAATTATAAGAGACTCTGTGCAATTCCACAGCTTTGATCATTCTGATCCAGAGTAATTTACTTTCCTATACCTTAATGCCTGTGTGTCTTCTATAGGTTAACGTGTTATATTTTGTAGCTTACCAGGCCTTAGTTGTGGTGTCTGCATTAGTTTTATTTTTCAAAGCTTTTTTTCTTTAATATTGCCCAATGACTTGGCCAGTAGCAGATCTAGGATGACAAAGCCCACCCTACTGTATCAGGACAATGGAAACAGGATAGAATTAAGAACTCCACCCCTCTCCTCTTCTTTGTAACATAGATGGGTGTGGTGCTGTAGCCCTCAGAGATAGCTAAGAACATTGGGGTTGACTTTCTAAAACTGGAGAATGCAAAATCTGGTGCTTCTCTGCATAGAAACCAATCAACTTCCAGATTTTTTTTTGTCAAAGCTTAATTGAACAAGCTGAAGTTAGAAGCTGATTGGCTACCATGCACAGCTGCACCAGATTTTGCACTCTCCAGTTTTATTAAATCAACCCTAATGTAACTGATAAAAGTCAGAATGGGCAGAGAGCCCAGGAAATCATCAGCTCACAAGATTTCTAGTAAGATCAACAGGTAATTTTAGCACTTATCAAACAAATGTCACAAAAAGCTTTCAATGGTTTATTCACCAGACCAAAGGGGACCAAGTGAGAGAAGTTCACAGTTAGGGTTTACATACCCTTTAAGGCAGGGGTCTCAAACTGGCGACCCTCCAGCTGTTGCGGAATTACAAGTCCCATCATGCCTCTGCCTGTGGAAGTCATGCTTATAACTGTCAGCCTTGCAATGCCTTATTGGACTTGTAGTTCTGCAACAGCTGGAGGGCCGCCAGTTTGAGACCCCTGTTTAAGGACTTTTGCTGCTTTACAATCTATTTTGTACATTTTACCTATGTTATACTTTCTGATAGGTATGAAGATGAAATTAACAAACGCACAAGTGCAGAGAATGAATTTGTGGTATTAAAGAAGGTGAGTAATGCTAAGTTAGTAAAAAGATTATTGAAGAATAATACTGACACTTGCAAATATTACTTTATGTATTGTAGATCATAATAGCAATGCTATATGCCATGATGATCATGTTGTAGAAACTATCTGTACAATGTCCTAATAAGTTGACTCTCCTATAGGATGTGGATGCGGCATACATGAACAAAGTGGAATTGGAGTGTAAAGTGGATCAGTTAACTGATGAGATTAACTTCCTGAGAACCCTTTATGAAACGGTATTGTCTAACGTCTCCCATGAACTACCTTGTGCTTTATCCATATACAGTAAAATACGCCTCTTTGATATAAATGATACAAAAATCACAGCTAGTTGAACATTTTATGAAAAGTATAACCTGCATCTAAATCAGCTGAGAGAATGGCACACCCAGTTTAGATATAAACATCTAATAATTATTACTGTCCTCTAACAGAGCATGGTAAATGTGTGTTTATTAAGATGTAGTTATAAATGAATCATTATAGAGAACTGGTTACGGGTAAGCTGTTTTACCTGCTAAAGAAATTGTCCATTCAGTTCTGAGACTTACACAGCTTTGCCACACAGGACAGCCTAGTCAGACAGGGCAGGAGACCTGATTATTTTTTTGCTGTCAGTAACAATTACCAGTCTTGTCCTTCATCCACCACATGAGACCAAAATATAGAAAAATATAAATTTAATAAGTAAAAATTTTGGATTGAATACATAAAACATTCAGATATTGGATCATTGAAATATACAAACAAAGGTGCACATCTGATTAATCTCTACATGTTTCGCCATTTGGTGGCTTCTTCAGGAGATCTTTTACAGCAGGCACAGTATATAAGATGATCACTACAATAGAAAATATATATTCAAAAAATGTAAATACAAGACCATAAAGAAATACAATGGAAATACAAAAAATATTTCTATGGCATTGCAGACTGAACAGAAAATGTAACACAATCAATGCACTGTAAGTTTTACAGCAGTCTGCAAGAGACCGATAGCAAGTAAAATCCAGGTGTTTACGCTGCCTGAATTTAAAATGGTTTTATTCATCTATTATTGATTGCATTAATGTGTGACTTTTATATATGCCTGGAGTTCTTCTTTAGAGTTAAACTCCAGGCAGTTAAAACACAGCTAGAATACATATACACTATATTACCAAAAATATTGGGACACCTGCCTTTACACGCACATGAACTTTAACCTCCCTGGCAGTATGATTCTGGCAGATTTTAGGTGCTGAAAGCGGTACCATTATTCTGCATGGAAATTTGGCGTTTTGTATTGCAGGCCTGTAATTCTTAGGAATAACTCACTTAAATCTGTCCAAACCAGAGTCTAGTAGACATCCCGGGTATGATAAAGTTCAAAAAACAAAATCATAAATTATAATATAATAAATGACTATAAAATAATAACAAATAATAATATGATAATAATAAAAGTGTTTTTCAGTGTTTGATGACGAATTTCCCCACAAATCGCTATTGCTTAATTCTCCGAGTGATTCTAATTTATTATCGCTGTTTTCTAGCTGGTCTAAAACCACTTTTGACATAAAGGGACACTTTTTGGTTGCTATCTCCAAATTCCAGGCAGAAAGAACAGTTTTTATTATATAAAAGTGCATGCAGGACACTGGGCAGACCACTAGGGACAAAGGGGGTGTGTAATTTTTTTATACAGTACTGTAATCTGCAAGATTACAGTGTACTGTATGTGTACTGTGTTTTAACTTTTTTGAATTTGGCGCCGATCTCCACCCCTGTGCGTCGTAACGTTGCAGGGAACGGAGCTCGGCGGCACTCGGCACTGTGTGAATCGAGCGAGGAGACAGCTTGATCACACAGCGGGGAGGCATCGCAGGATCCAGGGGACAAGGTAAGTAACTCTGCCTGGATCACTGCAATGCAATCCCGAGTCTGGCTCAGGGTTACCGCTTTTGGTGCTGAAACTTCACCCCCGAGCCAGACTCGGGAATACCGCTAGGCAGGTTAATGGCATCCTAGTCTTAGTCAGTAGGGTTCAATATTGAGTTGGCCTAGTCAAGTTCCTCCAACCCAAACTCGTTCATCCATGTCTTTATAGACCTTGTTTGTGCACTGGTGTGCAGTCATGTTGGAACAGGAAGGGGCCATCCCCAAAGCATGAAATTGTCCAAAATGTCTTGGTACGCTGACGCCTTAAAGCGGTGTTCCGGGCAAAAAAAATGTAAAAGCCAGCAGCTACACATACTGCAGCTGCTGGCTTTTAATAAATGGACACTTACCTGTCCTGGAGTCCCTCGATGTCGGCACCGCAGCTGATGTTTCCATCAGCTGTCGGGTCCTGCCGCCGCCATTGCGGGTAAGGGAACCCGGCAGTGTAGCCTTTCGGCTTCACGCCGGGAACCCTACTGCACATGCGTGAGGCCCTGTTCCTCTCTCCTATTGGCCCAGCGGCCGGGGGAGGAGGAGGGAGCCCCGCGGTGATGTCACGGGCCGTGGCCCGGACTCCCTGAAGTGGGAAATTATGCCTGTCAAAGACAGGTATCCTGTTCCCCCTCCTCCGAAAGGTGCCAATTGTGGCACCGGAGGGGGGATCAGATGAGCGGAAGTTACACTTTAGGGTGAAACTCCGCTTTAAGTGTTCTCTTCACTGGAACTAAGGGGCCAAGCCCAATCCCTGAAAAACATCCCCACACTATAATCCCCCCTCCACCAAATGATTTGGAGGGATAGCCCAATACTTTTGGCAATATAGTGTGGATGAGCAATTTTGGGTTGGAGGAACATGACTGGCCAGCACAGAGTCCTGACCTCAACCCAAAAGAACACCTTCATGAAAAAGTGGAGACTGCGAGACAGGCTTTCTTGCCCAACACCAGTGCCTGACCTCACAAATGCACTTCTGGAACAATGCTCAAACATTCCCATAGACACACTCCTAAACCTTGTGGATAGCCTTCCCAGAAGAGTTGAAGCTGTTATAGATGCAAAGGGTTGGCAACTAAATTTTGAACCCTACGGACTAAGACTGGGCCATTAAAGTTCATGTGTGTGTAAAGGTAGGCATCCCAAAACTTTTGGTAATATAGTGTATGTATGTTACTGTAGCTGCCAAAAGATTTGTAATTCTGTTTAGCCTGCCATGTAATCTAGGCAACCTTGGGACATTACACAGCAAGGTCCTGCCAATCTTGTGACACCCCTGCAAACGACACTGCAATTGATCAATACAACCTGGCCTAGGACCCGTCCCAGCCTGTGGCTGAATAGTGAATAGGAAGTAGCTCATTGATTAGATGCCTCCTTTGCTCTCACCTCTTGCCTGGAAGCTCTCTGTGTTAGACCAAAAACACTGCAAAGCATTAGAGCTTGATTGGCTTAGGCCGGCCATACACGGAGTGAACTTCTTTTTTGCAACCAACCATGGGTTGCAGGAAAGAAATTTGCTTGATTCCCCCCCATCAACACAGACTGTGTTGATGCAAGAATCCCCCCTGCTGGGCCATTATCTTCTCCTGGCTGGTGCAGAAGACAGTCATTATCACTAGTGACTATAGCAGCCATTTGCAATAATCGCAAGAGAATCAATCAATCAACTTGGTACATTCAACCACACTAACCACATTTGTAGCTCTCTACATAACATCAAAAAGTTGCAAATGAAGTCGGTGCTGGAAGACTTCCCTCTGCCAATCACTGTGATTGTAGGTCTGAATAGAGGAAACATAGCTGTAATATGCCCAACAGCTCCCGCATACTGCAAATCCCAATCTGATTAAGGTCTAAGCCTAGGATCACACTAGTGCTGCTGCATAAACATTTTTAGTGCATTTTATGTGCATTTTTAATGCTTTTTTTTGTAGGAGACTGGTTGTTAAGCAAAAACACAAGATGATGCACTAAAAGATGCACCTGCCCCCTATTAAAAGATCACACTGCACCATGTTTCATTGATGTGAACAGGCACCATAGAGAATAATGTGATTTCCATTGTCGTACATTGCAGTGCGAGGACAGACCTAGGAGAAATTGCACAAGTGCAAATGGGGATTAGTGGGGAAGTATAACATATATGATTATTAGCCCTGGGGAAATCGCCTCACTTCTACTTTCAGCTTATTATACCCCTGCTTACCGCTATAAGGACAAAATGGATAATTTTCAAAATACTGTAGATAATTTAGTCTCAGCATGGCTTTTTAAAATTTTGAGCTGTATGACCCTGGAGTGTATCAATATTATTCACTACACCCCCAATATAAATAAAATATTATTCCTGTAACAAAATAGTCCTCCAGTTAAAGGAAACTGACATACATAAATGTATAGATATAATTATACCACTTGCAGGTTTATATTGTAACCTTCTCTTTGATCTTTTGCTAAAGTTCCATGTATGCTCGTGTATCAATTTCAGGAACTGAGTGAACTTCAAGGACAGATTGCAGATACCTCTGTCATCTTGTCTATGGACAACAACAGAAGTCTGGATCTCCAAGGGATCATTAATGAGGTTAAAGGTCAATATGAGGAGATTGCCAATAGGAGCAAACTTGAGGCTGAAAATGCTTATGCCATGAAGGTAGGAAAAAAACACATGAACACCAGAATTACTCTAGGAGCTGCATGAATATCATTTGTACTGGCATCATCTAAGGTCTAATATCTAGTGCTTACAGTGTTCTGTATAGTTATGTTTGGTGGACGGACATACACTATAGAAAGAGAAAATCGTTCTTCATCTGTGGCTGAATTTTCTTACAGCAGACCAAATAAAACCTGATTTTGTATCTACTTGTATTGAGAAAAATGGGAAGTGTTAGTGATACTAGCAGAAAGATTTTGATTGTAAGTGGTACATCTGCTCTTTTTCCTGTAAGGATAAACAAAACTGCTACCAAACTTGTACATTTGATAGGAGTCTCTGGTCATATGACTGGGCTGCTTGAGCAGATGTCTGGGGACATTAGTTCACAGCATGTATGTCACCAATTTGCATAATGATTACAAAGTTGCTGGAACACTGTCATATAATCTCCACAATAGACCTACAACCAAATCATTTTTCAGGTTGAGGCAATTGTGGCAAACCTGTCTGCCTTTGTTTATCTCCAATACATGGTGGATTGATTGGACTAGGAGTTTACTCAAGAAAGATAAGGTTGCATGTGCTTTCTTTTAAGCAGACCATGCTTCAGAAAAATTGTGTGGCTCCACAGTAACATATTAACCAGTTCCCGTCTGGACTATAGTCAAATGATGGCTGGGCGGGCCATTTGTTGTTCTGGGTGGACGTCATCTGATATCCTTTCAATAAACATCTTGTCTGCCGTGCTGCGACACGATCTGTCACTGGTGACAGATCATTATACCGGGGCTGCTGCCGGTACCATGTGATCACTGTGACCCATCACAGCAGATCACATGACAATTGTAAAGAATGAATGGCTTTGATTTATGCCATCCATTGTGTACAATTGTGTTGCTAGATGTGATTGGTCACAGTGATCACATGGTATAGGCAGGGCCAATCACAGCCCATCAGTACCATGTTGATTAGCTGTGGCCAATCACAGCTAATCACAACAACAATACACACTGAATGAATCAGTTTTATTCAGTAAAAATGGTTGCTTATGACAGTGAAATTCACTGGTATAAGCAATCATAATGTGTGAGACATCTTGCACACTTCAGCTTGAAAAAGCTCAGTACAGCTTTTTTTAAACTGAGCTAAAATACAGCCCATTAATTGTAATGTGCCTATGCAAACAAGCTCTGTGCATTCTTCAGTAAAGAAAATAAATAGAAAAATCTGTATTTTTGGTCAGTAATTTACGCCTCATGCGCGATTGCATGCAAAATATGTGCAAATGGCCATTTAATATTGCGAATAACAAAAAATGTGAGAATAAGTTTTTGCGTGTGTGCATGAATTGGCACAAAATTGCGCAAACGCATGTGTGTGCGAGCAAATACATACTATAAAAAAGTCTGAAAAAGTAGATGCTCAAACAGGAGTATTGTGTGCAGGAGGCCTAAAAAAAAATCCTGATCATTTCCCCAGAGTAGTACAGTGTTACTATGGCCACAGAGTGTTAAAAAAAATTGTAAAGAAATTTTTTTTATAAAGAAAGATAAAAAAATAATTATTGATTACTGATCACCGCCACACCATTTATATGATGACGCTGTACTGCACTAGTGACAGTATGTAGAGAGATTAAATGATAAAAAGTATTTTTTTTTAATTTCTTGATTTTCCCCAAAAATCTGACAAAAAATTACAACTTCAAAAAACTCACCATGCCTCTTACTAAATACCTTGGACTGTCTGCTTTCCAAAAAGGGGTCATTTTAGGGATATTTGTACTGTCTTGGCGTTTTCAGGCCTCAAGAAATGAGAGGATGTCAGTACATCAGGATTCATTATCATTTTCAGATATGTACCATAGTTTGTGAACTTTCCTACAGACTAAATAATGTACACTGATTTGCGTTATTTTCTCCAAAGAAATGTAGCAGAATACAGTTTGGACTAAATTTATGAAGAAAGATAATAAATTTGCAATTTTACTTTATTTAGCAAAAAAAAAAAAAAAGACTTAGTGGTGATTAAATGCCACCAAAAGAAAGCTCTGTTTATGTGGAAAAACTTCATATGGGTACAGTGTTGCTGGATTGAGTGATTTTTATTCAAAATGCAACAGCACTGAAAGCTGAACATTTGCCTGGGCAGGAAGGGGGTAAAAGTACACGGTATTGAAGTAGTTAAATTTCACTTTACAGTGTGGGAGACTATAAGGAGGAGCTTAATTAGTTACTAATGGGTAGAACATGTTATTTGAGGCAATTTTGTCTTTCACAAATTACCATATGTCTATTTTTGTAGGCATTGCTGCTTTTGTGTGGTGTATCTAACCATATTTTCCACATGTTTTTGTTCAGTTCCAGCAGCTAAAAGACACTGCAGGACAACATGGCACTAACCTAAAATCCAGTAAGACAGAGATAGCTGAGCTGTCCCGAGCAATCCAGAGACTAAAAGCTGAAATTGAAAATGTGAAGAAACAGGTGAGCTATCACATAAATTACTTTGGTTATCCATCATGCTATACTTTATAATTGATTGATCACTCTGCTTTTGCTAGTGTGCCAGTCTGCAGACAAGTATCTCAGAAGCTGAAGAGCGAGGAGAGCATGCTGTAGCAGATGCCCAAAAGAAGCTTAATGAGCTCAATGCTGCACTCAAAAAGGCAAAGGAAGACCTGGCAAAGCAGTTGCGTGACTACCAAGAACTGATGAATTCGAAGCTGGCCCTGGATGTTGAGATCGCCACCTACAGAGCATTGCTGGAAGGAGAGGAGTGCAGGTAGGTTCTAGTTAAAAACCCTCAAAGGGATGACACAAATTGCAGAATTCCCCTCTGCAGCAGCATTAGTTGCAACAGAAATATGGGCTATTGATGAATATTTTTTGATGTCCTCCCACCTAATTAGGCACTGCTACTAGTACTAAAACTGTGTAGGTTTGATCAGCTAGCGATTTATGATAATGTTATGGTTGTAGTCTTTACTTACACCCCAAGACAAAAACAAACTTTTAGAAATAAAAAAATAAATAATTGTGTCTTAAAGATGGCCTGTATTCTGAGAATCTATAATGTTTTGGAGTTATATATGTTAGCATTTCATAGCTACTTATAACTACATTTCTTGTCCCTGTTAAATTACAGGATGTCTGGAGAGATTGTGGATGCTGTTAATATTTGTAAGTATACTGATATTGATTTGTAAATGTTTTGTTACAGAGC
Source organism: Rana muscosa (assembly GCA_029206835.1). NCBI lineage: Eukaryota > Metazoa > Chordata > Amphibia > Anura > Ranidae > Rana > Rana muscosa. The sequence continues at coordinate 920,292,771 of CM055117.1, forward strand.
AGTGCTTGAAAATATCCACTAAATTAATGCTAATACCTCTCTCTACAGCTGTGGTGAGCGGCTCCACTTCATACAATATTGGAGGAGGAGGAATGGCCATGGGAGGCGGTGGTGGAGGTGGATATGGAGCCGGGGGTGGAGGCGGATATGGAGCCGGTGGTGGAGGCGGATATGGATCTGGTGGTGGAGGTGGATATGGATCTGGTGGTGGAGGTGGCGGCTATGGATCTGGTGGTGGAGGCGGAGGATTTGGAGGTTCAGGATATGGAGCTGGAGGTTCAGGATATGTAGCTGGAGGTTCAGGATATGGTGGTGGAGGTGGAGGATATGGAGCAGGAGGTGGTGGATATGGAGGAGGATCTTCAATGAGTATTGGAGGCGGTGGAGGAGACTACGGTGCTGGAGGTGGCAGTTTCAGCTCTGGAAGTAGACAAGGCATGACCATCGTCTCAAAAACATCTACTGGATCTTCAAGCAGAACATCATACTAAACACAGCTTAAGCTAAATATCTTCAACACATGTTTCTTTCCTGTCTGCTAAAATAGCGACTTCTTCCATAATTCACCACCCTCAAACCACAGATCTACACAATCATTTATGGTAACAGCAATAAACCTTTAAAAATGGTTTCCAGGTTCCAGGTTCCAGCTTCCATTATGTTAAACTGAAGTTGAATCTCATACTTTATCTGTTCCGACACGGAATAAAGTTCTTACATTATATTCGAACTACATAATCCTTCTCCCACCATAACTGTATCTGAACACCTGTCAGGGTTCTTAAGATAAAGTCTTATGAACATATAGACATTCACACAAAAAAGAAGAACAGCTGGACCCCCGTGTGCATACTCTGCCCACAGGAAGGGAGCAATGAAAAATACCAAAGATGTTACCCTACCACATATTTTTGTAGAAGAATTCAAGTTATTACTAGATAGATGCCTACAATACTTCCATATAGCTCCAGAGCAAAAACAGGTGTTGTGTGAAAGTGTATCCTCCCTGTCCTGTCTGAAATAACAGTTGAAAGAGACAAACATATCACACCTCCTTCAAAATGGACTAATGTATTCAGGGGATAATGACAACATTTCATAATACCATAGAGTTAAAACTAATAAACCAAATATTGTTTGTTATCTTTATAACCTGCAAAGGTGCATCCATATTAGCAAAAAACAGATGACGGTTGTTTAGAGTCATTAAGTTATGGAAATCATACCGCTGATGCATGAATAATAATAATTCCCTATGTTCCAGTATACATAAAATTACATTATTTTGGGGATTTTTATTTTAGCAATGAAAACTACATGTTCTTTTCTCTGAACTGCTAACATCATGTCTATGCTGTACAGTACATTTCCATTTCTCTAGCATGATTTGTAAATCTAGAGCTTGCCATGAATATTCATAGATAATTGGCTCCATTCTGAATGGTAAAGACCATGAATTAATATTGAATGTTTTTCTACATGTGTATAGTGAACATTCTGCTTATATCACTGTACCATTTTTAAGAAAAATATGCTCAGTCTGTAAAAAAATGTTATTCCATTTGGATGTTGTTTAAACTTCTGAACTGTCTGTGCTGTTGTCTAATAAACTGCATTATTAACTCAAATTCAGTATGATTTGATTATTAGTTGTTTTTACCTTATATTTGTATTTCTGGTCAATAATAATACAAATGCAACGTGTATGTTACCTAGGTTATGTAGACTGTGGACGAGGCTGGGGTAAGGCAGATTATAAAAAAAATGGAATAATAACATCAAATGGTTTAGTGGGCCTCAGACACAGCTTTAATTGCCAAATATAGTTACATAAACACTAAAGATTCACCTTGCTTTTGTGACTTCAAACCTGGAGAAGGCATGGCTCTGGGAGGCGAAATGTCAAATGATATGTTACTTTAGCACATGTTATTTCTGTATAAGCGTGTTTTTAACATAAAACACATTTTCCATTACTTTAAATGTTTTACATGATACTCTCAAGCCACAATAAACTGCATAAGCCAACAATGATAATGCAAAGGAACACTCAGTTGATCCACCAGAACTTCCTTAAGGCCCGTACACACGATCGGATATTCCAACAACAATTGTCCGATGGATGTGTTTTGTTGGATAATCTGACCGTCTGTATGCTCCATCGGACAATTGTTGTCGGAATTTCCAACAACAAATGTTGGTTAGCCATGCTCTAAAATTGTCCGACAACAAATGTGTTCCGTCGGATTATCTGATCGTATGTACACAAATCCGTCAGACTAAAATCCAAAGTACAAACACGCATGCTCTGAACCAATGCTAAACATCAGACAACATTAGCAGAAGTTACCCAAAGTTACCCAAAGGGTGGCGCTAAAGAGCTGAAAAACGACTGTAACGGCACCCCAAGTATGAAAGGGGTTAAAGCCGTTTAGGATATTCCTTTACCGAACACCAAGGCAGCTACCAGACACTCCAACAAGCCGAATAAGACCCCATACAAATTATTCTCCCCCAAAGACGAGACAAAGTTCCGTGTTGAAGTTCAAACAGGAATGACAATCTTTATTGAAAAGACCACAAGTTTTATACACAGTTAAAAGAGGAGGTGCATCATATTTCTCTGGACATACACCTGTGACCAGACCTACTTAACATGACAATTACCTAATCCTCTTAAGCAGCTGATGACTCAGAGACATTTAGGCAAGACCTGCCGTCTGGGAGCTCAGAAGACACAATCAACATTATCAGAGGACCCTAACACAGGAGGAGACCCCAGATGGGTTGACTCCGAAGTTAGTCCATAGTTCCAGTCCCCCAATCCCGGGACAACCCATCAGCATTGTCATTTTGCTTACCAGGTCGGTAGCTGATGGTGAAGTTGTAAGGTTGCAGGGCGAATAATGGAATTCAGTTCTGGAACAGTCACTTGCTTTGCTCTCTCAATGGCTCCCAGGACTTGTTGCTGATGCTCTTGGGAGAGGTAAGGCAGAACCTGGGCGCAAATCCCATCTAACCTTTTGGCAATTTCAGCCTGTTTGTGCATTTCAATGTTCAAGCCATGGGACATCTCATAATACATGATGTAGTGTCGTTGCATCTCCAATTTCTCACTGGCCAACTTGTCGCATTCTAATTTTAAACTGTGATATTGTGCCTGATCTACGGTACATGTCGGGGAGAGAGTCTTACCCGGTTCTCAGCGGCATGGGTCTGGGCAAGCAGGCCGGTTCCAGCGGCATGGGTCTGGGCACAGGTAGTCACTGGGTTGGCTTCAGTGGGGCCCATCGGGGCGTAAGCAGAAACGAGGGGGGCCAAATCATTCCCCAGTAGTACATCCGCTGGCAAATCTTTCATCACCCCCACATTCACGTGTCCCAAACCAACCCCCAAATCCAGGTGAACACGGGCAATGGGTAGCCGGAAGATGGTGCCTCCCGCTACTCTTACGGCTACAGTGTCTCTGGTGTGTTGGCTCTCTGAGATGAGGTTCTTCTGTAGTAGGGTCATGGTGGCGCCAGTATCACGTAGGCCATTGGCTACCTTTCCATTGACCCAGACAGTCTGCCTGTGTTGCTGCCTGTTGTCCCGGTTAGCTGCTTGCATTGGATCAGCCTTGTTCAGGACGCCCCAATGTTCTTCCCCCTCAACGCAGTGGGCCGCAGGCATGGATGTGCGGGGGTTCCCCCCTGCTGGCTGTCTCCACGACTGGGACTGCCCGGCAGGATTCAATGGACAGTCTGGCTTTTTGTGCCCTAGCTGTTTACACCTGAAACACCTGATGGATTGTGAGTAGTCCTGGGAGTTGAACCTGGGCTGCTGAGAATAAGTGGCCGCTGAAGGTGGAGCTGTAGGGCGGTACGACTGTGGTTGGTAGGCGATAGCCGGAGGGGGTGCCGCTGATTGATAATCCACCCGAGCTGTTGTCTTGACCACAGGGCTATCCAGTTTGCGGGCATCTGTGTATTTGTCCGTCAGGAGAGCTGCTTCAGGCAAGGTGGAAGGTTTTCGGTCCCGGACCCACTCTCTGACTTCAAGGGACAGTTTGTCAAAGAAGTGCTCCAGCAGGAACACCTGCAGCACTTCTTCCCCGGATTCTGCTTGGCATCCAGCGACCCAGTGGGATGCTGTGCGGTGTAGGTGGCATGCCCACTCGGTATACGAGTCTCCAGTCTGCTTGCTCGTCTCTCGGAACCGCCTCCGGTATGCCTCCGGTGTGATGGCATACCTGGCCAAAAGTGCTTCTTTTACCAGTCCATAGTTCATAATATCCTCGTCTGGGATAGCCCTGAGCGCTTCACTGGCCCGGCCGGACAATTTCCCAGACAAAATGGTAACCCATTCCTCTGTGGGCACCTGGTGTAGGGCACATTGCCGTTCAGAATCAGCAAGGTAACCATCAATCTCCCCTTCAGTTTCAATTAATTTTTTTAAAGCAGCAAAATGTATCTTTCTCCTTTCAGTTGGTGCTGCTGTGACTTCTGCTGCTGCAGAACCTCTTTGTTGTAGCTAATTTGCCTCCACAGGCGCTATAACTCGGTCTATGATCTTCGCTGGAGGGTTAGGACCATAATGTGCCAGTCTTATGTTAACAGCCCGATCAAAACTTGCCTCTTCGGGTGTCCTGTCTGTTACGCTGGGCCTTTTCGGTTAAGTTGGGTCTGTCGGCTCTATCCATTTCGACTAGTTCTGCAATAATGTCCCTCTTCTTACGGTTGTTGGCCGGTCTGCCCCGGTTCTCCAGCAAGAGCTTGAGGGAAGAGAGCTTTAGCCGTTCATACTGTGCTTCCATTGTCCTGTGTCCTCTTGTAGCTGTCCTTCTAGGCTGTGGAATCATCCCACTGCTTGCCAACAATATAAAGGCACCCCAAGTATGAAAGGGGTTAAAGCTGTTTAGGATATTCCATTCCCGAACACCAAGGCAGCTACCAGACACTCCAACCAGCCGAATAAGACCCCATACAAATTATTCTCCCCCAAAGACGAGACAAAGTTCCGTGTTGAGGTTCAAACAGGAATGACAATCTTTATTGAAAAGACCACAAGTTTTATACACAGTTAAAAGAGGAGGTGCATCATATTTCTCTGGACATACACCTGTGACCAGACCTACTTAACATGCTAATTACCTAATCCTTTTAAGCCGCTGATGACTCAGAGACATTTAGGCTAGACCTGCCGTCTGGGAGCTCAGAAGACACAATCAACATTATCACAGGACCCTTCATACAATAGCAGAGTTAATTACCACAAACCACAATGAAAACAACCTTAAAAGTTAGCCTGGACTCAATTTACATTACACAGGTAGACAGGTGGCTAGAGTTGAACACATCAGCATCTCTCAATTAGCCTGTTGAGTTCAGAATCAAACAACCAGCAAATAGTTATTTTACTTATATCCTGGGAGATATAGTGGATAAATATTACTATCCCATTTTAGGTAGTCCAAGGTATATTTCCTCAGTCACCCTATACCCAAAGTGACTCCTGTCACAACCACGTATTTTCGTGAATGTTGGCTGAAAAAGTTTTGCCGTCTGTATGCAGAACAATTTCACAGCCAACGCCCTTCGGACAAAAATCCACGGATTTGTCCGATGGAAGTCCGGTCGTGTGTATTAGGCTTTAGACTACTTACATTGTTTTCTTCATCATTGGTGGCAGGAATAGGCATTGGTGTCCTGGGCAACACTCACCACTGTGTGCCAAAGTCAGCATACATTCAACTACAAACAGGACATATGCAGAAGGTAAAACGCAAGATAAACAGTTGCAACGGCCGCCATTTTATTCCCTAGGGTGTCTGCAAACAAAACATATATAATGTTTGGGGGTTCTGTGTAATTTACTAGCAAAAAAATTATGATTTGTACATTTAGGAGAGGAGTTCCAGAATAGGCCCAGTTTGGAAGTTGTTAAAGAATAAATAACAACAAAACAATTTTTTTAGATTTGGCTAGAATGGTGAGAAGTTAGAGCCAATGTGTCATGGAATAAATGTGAGGGTAAATCTAAAATTCTGTGTTGTCCCCAGCACTGAAATAGAGGGGAATCTTCCAAAGGGGACACTTGTGCCCATGGCAACTGTCTAGAGGGGATTTCTATCACATTGGAAAGATGTGCTCTCCCTTTCTGTTGAGCCAACAGAACAGGGAGTGAAGGTACATTTCCTTAGTGAAACAATGAAAAAAAAACTGACATTGGTTTAACCACTTAACAACCACCTGCCGACAAATAACGTCGACAATGTGGTTGCTTAACTCTGGGAGGACGTTATATAACGTCCTCCCAGAATCGCGCTCCCGCGCGCCCCCTGGGGCGCGCACACGGGAAACTCCGTGACCGCCGGGTCCAGAGGACCCGGCGGATCACGAATCGCGGTAAATCGCCGCTGATAGCGGCCGTTTACCACGTGATCGCTCTGTCAAATGACGGAGCAATCACTTGTAAACAGACCGGCGTCATTTGATGACGCCGGTTCCTCCCTCCCCTCTCTGTACCGATCGGTACAGTGTGAGAGGGGAGGGGGAGGGAGCGGATGGCAGCAGCAGCACTGTGGGCTGGATCTGTGACAATTGCAGTCACAGATCCAGCCATCCATCCATCCCTGCTCAGCCATCCCTGTGCTATACCCTGCCAATACTCTGCAATACACCCTGCCAATACTCTGCAAAATACCCTGGTGCAATACTCTGCAATACTCTGGTGCAATACTCTGCAATACCCTGGTGCAATACTCTGCAATACCCTGGTGCAATACTCTGCAATACCCTGGTGCAATACTCTGCAATACCTTGGTGCAATACTCTTCAATACCCTGCGAAATACTCTGCAATACCCTGCGAAATACTCTGCAATACCCTGCGAAATACTCTGCAATACCCTGGTGCAATACTCTGCAATACCCTGGTGCAATACTCTGCAATACCCTGGTGCAATACTCTGCAATACCCTGCACAATACTCTGCAATACCCTGCACAATACTGTGCAATACCCTGCACAATACTCTGCAATACCCTGCAAAATACTCTGCAATACCCTGCAAAATACTCTGCAATACCCTGCAAAATACTCTGCAATACCCTGCGCAATACTCTGCAAAATACTCTGCAATACCCTGCACAATACTCTGCAATACCCTGCACAATACTCTGCAATACCCTCCACAATACTCTGCAATACCCTCCACAATACTCTGCAATACCCTCCACAATACCCTGTGCAATACCCTCCACAATACCCTGTGCAATACCCGTGCAATACCCTGCCATACACCGCAATACCCTGCCATACACCGCAATACCCTGCCATAGTCCGCAATACTCCGCAATGCCCGGCAATACTCCGCAATGCCCGGCAATACTCCGCAATGCCCGGCAATACTCCGCAATGCCCAGCAATACTCCGCAATGCCCGGCAATACTCTGCAATAACCACTTCCCGCCCTCCGGCCGTCATATGACGTCCTTGACTTTGTGCGGGGATATCTGAATGATGGTAGCAGCTACAGGCATCATTCAGATATTAGCTTTTTCAGCCGGCGATTCCCTACACCATAAGAACAATCATAGCGGCTGTTCCGCCGCTTGATCATTTTTACGGGAGGCGAGAGGGGATGTCCCCCCCCGCCGCCCTCCGGTGCTTCTACCGACTCACCGCTACGATCAAAGCCAGGATTGTTGTTTTTTTTTTTTGTATTTTTTTCAGGCTTCCCAGCCTAGAGGTGAGATGTGGGGTCTTATTGACACCCCCCCCCATATCTCACTGTAAAGAGGACCTGTCATGCCATATTCCTATTACAAGGGATGTTTACGTTCCTTGTAATAGTTATAAAAGTGATAAAAAAAATGTTTAGGGCAGAAAAACATGTCAAACTAAAATAAATAAAGTAAAATGAAGAATAAAATATTTTTTTTTTAAAGCGCCCCTGTCCCCGTGAGCTCGCATACAGAAGCGAACGCATACGTAAGTCCCGCCCACATATGAAAACGGTTTTCAAACCACACATGTGAGGTATCTCTGCGAACGTTAGAGCGAGAGCAATCATTTTGGCCCTAGACCTCCTCTGTAACTCAAAACATGTAACCAGTAAAAATATTTAAAGCGTCGCCTATGGGGATTTTTTAAGTAGCGAAGTTTGGCGCCATTCCACGAGTGTGTGCAATTTTTAAGGGCGACATGTTAGGTATCTATTTACTCGGCGTAACTTCATCTTTCACATTATGCAAAAACATTGGGCTAACTTTACTGTTTTTTTTTTTTTTAAGCACAAAACATTTTTTTTTTCCGTAAAAAAGGCGTTAAAAAAATTGCTGCGCAAATATCGTGCGAGATAAAAAGTTGCAACAACCACCATTATATTCTCTAAGGTCTTTGCTAAAAAAACATATATAATGTTTTGGGGTTCTAAGTAATTTTCTAGCAAATAAATGATGATTTTTACATGTAGGAGAGAAATGTCAGAATTGGCCTTGGTGCTCCAGAACGCCTGAAGGTGCTCCCTGCATGTTGGGCCTCTGTATGTGGCCACGCTGTGTAAAAGTCTCACACATGTGGTATCGCCATACTCGGGAGTAATAGCAGAATGTGTTTTGGGGTGTAATTTGTGGAATGCATATGCTGTGTGTGAGAAATAACCTGCTAATATGACAATTTTGTGAAAAAAAAAAAGAGAAAAAAAAAATCTTGATTTTGCAAAGAATTGTGGGAAAAAATGACAACTTCAAAAAACTCACAATGCCTCTTTCTGAATACCTTGGAATGTCTTCTTTCCAAAAAGGGGTCATTTGGGGGGTATTTGTACTTTTCTGGCATGTTAGGGTCTCAAGAATTGAGATAGGCCGTCAGTACTTCAGGTGTGATCAATTTTCAGATATTGGCACCATAGCTTGTGGACTCTATAACTTTCACAAAGACCAAATAATATACACCAATTTGTACTTATTTTTACCAAAGATATGTAGCAGTATAAATTTTGGCCAAAATTTATGAAGAAAAAATAGTAATTTGCAAAATTTTATAACAGAAACGAAAAAAAAAACATTTTTTTACAAAATTTTTAGTCTTTTTTCTCTTATAGCGCAAAAAATAAAAAACCCAACAGTGATTAAATACCACCAAAAGAAAGCTCTATTTGTGTGAAAAAAAGGACAAAAATTTCATATGGGTACAGTGTTGTATGACTGAGTAATTGTCATTCAAAATGTGAGAGCACCGAAAGCTGAAAATTGGTCTGGTTATTAAGGGGGTTTAAGTGCCCAGTGGTCAAGTGGTTATAAAGTCTCGCCCTACTTTATCCATAATGAAAAAAGATTTAGATATATTTTAATGTGTCAGCATGTATCACCCATGGAAGAAAATTTAGTGCCAGTAACTATTTAAAAAAAAAAAGGATTTATTTAAAGTGGAAGTAAACCCTCCAGCATTTTCAGACAAGGAAGCTGCCATCTTGGCCTCTGTTTAATCGTCAACTGCCATGATGCTGCACATGTGATCACTTCAGTTATGAAACCAGCCATTAGATGGTTTGTCAGTTTGATTCGTTAGCACAACCAATGTGACAGTTACATTCCCAGCACGTGGCGGGAATGTAACTGTTTTTTTAAACTGTTAAATTGATCGGTTTACTTACGATTTAAGATTTTTTTCAAATGATATAGAAAGCAACAAAAATACAACTATAGACATCACAACATGTCCTATGGAGAAAAAGGCTACGCGGAGCCCAACTACACATTGGGGTTGATTTACTGAAACTGGAGAGTGCAAAATCTGGTGCAGCTGTGCATGGTAGCCAATCAGCTTCCAACTTCACCTTGTTCAATTAAGCTTTCACAAAATTCATTAGTAAATCAACCACATGGTATTGTACAAGATTGTAATAAGACAAACAAACACTCACACACTCATACAAATATATAAAAAAAACACTGCTGTACCCCTTCCCATAGTTTCAGTAGCTATTAATGCTGATATTCAGGCAAATATAAGACACACATTATAACTTAAAACGGTAGTAAACAAAAAAAATATTTATTTTTTTTCCCTGCGAGGCAATGCCATAATGTGCTAGCATGCACTGCATACTACCACATAATGAATCGCTTACCTTAAAATAAAGCCCTCCAGTGGCGTGTTGTCACCGCTGCCAGGGCTTCCATCTTCACCTGGTTTTCCTTCCGGGTTCACTGGCTCCAGCCATCTGACTGGCCGAGCCGCAATGACGTCATTGTGGGTACGCCGTGGGTATGCCGTGATTACGTCATTGTGGGTATGCCGTGGGTATGCCGCAATTACGCCATCATGGGTATGCCGTGGGTATGCCGTTCCTTCAGGGCGCATGAGCCTGTGATGTCACTGGCGTAACCAGAAGTAAATATCTCCAAAACATTCAGGATATATTTTTTTTTCCAAATAACAGTTTTATTGTGGGTTTCTACAAAGATAATACACAGGCTTGTAAGACATTGAAATGCAGAAAATATTACGTTTCCAGGTTGTCCAAGTGATGCAATAAAGTGTTATAGAAACACATCCAGCAAACTACGTGGGACAAAGAGAGTCCCAGAGATACTCTTAGTGGAGAAAAAGAGAGAGGGAAAGAGAAAAGAAAAGGAGAGATCATCATAGTAGCTCAGTCACCTGGTCCCGGCGCTTCCTCCCGAAGGTGCAACACTTCCAAGACTTTGTCGTGCATGTCCAGCTTATCCTGCATCCTGGCCGTCATTTTCTCCATCAGCTCCACATCCTTGATTCTAGCGTGCAAGGCCTCGGGAGTGGGGGGGGATTGTTGTTTCCAGTTTAAGGCTATGAGACAACGTGCGGCTGTTAGGATATGGCGTGTCAATTTTTTGTAGGGTGGGATGAGCCACAGCGGCGAGAGGCCCAGCAGGAAAAATTTGGGAGTCATAGGGATAGGCATTTCCAACAACCGCGACAGCAGCTGCTGTACTTCAGTCCAGTAGGGAGTGATTAGAGTGCAATTCCAATAAATGTGAAGGAGGGTCCCCCTATCTCTTTGGCAACACCAACAGTGGTCTGAGCTGGTGGTGTATATGGTGTGGAGCATGTCAGGGGTCATGTACCAGAAAATAAGGATTTTGTAAGTATTTTCCTTGTACAGAGTGCACAGAGAGCTCTTCGCCGCCTGAGACCATAATATCCGCCACTGTTCTAAAGGGATTTCCTCATTAAGGGCCTTCTCCCATCTAGTCATATAGGAATGTTTACCTCTCGAGTCCATGGAATAGGCGTTTCAGGAAATATTTACAGTAACTACAGGTAAGTCTTATTATAGGCTTACATGTAGTTAAAAGTTAAACAGAAGACTTTACTATCACTTTAATGTTGCTATGTATTTATTAAAAATCATTGAATTAATTATATTTAAATCCAGAAAGTGTAACTACTTAATTTTGACCTGCTATCAGCCTCTTACAGTTCTCTGTACAGCAGATCTCAGACTGGGAAATTGAGTAGAAAGGGAGCCAGTCAGCTGTGCTGTAGTGGTCATGTGCTAACAAGGAGCATACAATTAGGGGGAGAGAGCAGAATAACAGAGATATTAACTCATCAGTCTGCTGCTTTTCCTTTCACTGTCCTGTCATGGGCCTGAAAGACTTGAAAGTTCTACCTAAGTAAACTCAAAGATGTGGGTGGGCAGCATTAGCCACATTGTGCAAGCATGCACAAAATACTTGCATGCTGTGCCACACCTACCTCGGGGTGTGCTATTCTCCAGCAAGGTGAGGTTCAAGCTCCCCAAATCCACTCTGTCAGCCCCATGTTCTTCCCCTCTTGTTCTGGATCTGGCATCTTCTTGCTTTGCCCATTGGGCAGGCACTCATGATAATATGTCTGTACATGTGCGCTGCTCACTTGGCTACATTTGCCCAGAATGAGCCGGGACTGTACACTGTACTGCATTTGCACTGCGGTCAGTTAAAGTAGAAGTCCAGTCTGAGCTTTTTAGGCTGAGATTCTTCTCCGGGTCACAGGAGTGCAATTCATTTTTTTTTTTTGTGACTTGTTTACAGCAGAGAGCGGTCTGAAGTCCTCTCTCCACTGACGTCACTTCAATAAGTCAAGGCAGCGTGTCATCCCGACTTCCCAAGTTTGGATTTGCCAGCTGCCTTGACTGATGGCAGTCTCAGCGTCTCAGCGAGCCACTGAGAGCCTGGAGACGGCCGCTCCCTGCCCCTCCACAGCTCAGCGCTCCAATGAGTGTGGAGGATCAGAGCAGGAGAGATGCTGACTGACAGGCAGCATCTCTCCGCTCGGGGAGAGAACCGAGCCATCGGCGGGGTTCGGTGGCACGGTTCTCAGTGCAGAGACACCAGGGGACAGCTGCAGCATCAGTCTGATGCTCCATCCACCTAGGTAAGTATGAATCTAAAAAAAAAAAACCTTTACTTCTCTTTCAACAGATTAAAATAATACTAGCAGACAGGTAAACAAGTTTTTCTGAAGTTCCTTCTACCAAAAGACTCTACTTGGGCTTTTTTTTCTGAGAAAATAGGGGCAGGAACTCCTCCCTTCCGAGTCACACCTGGACCCTGCCCCCTATCCACCTCCGAGCACCGTTCCTTGATTTAACCCCTTATGCACCTCCCAGTACCACCCCTTTTAGAGAATACAGAACCAAGTATCAGTTTGTGGTGCTAAGTATTTTGTATAGAATGTGTTAATAACAAGAAAAGCAGTAAAATAGATCTAGCATCAATAGACCCCTCCAGCAACATTAGACCCCTCCCTCAACAGTAGATCCTTTCCAGCAAGGATTAAACCCCTGCAACATAAGACCCACCCCCAGTAACAATAAAGCACCCACCAGCAACAATAGATCTCTCCAGTAACAATAGATCCCGTGCAAAAATAGATACCCCCAGCAACAATAGATTCTCCAGCAGCCAGCAACAAAGTCCCCTCCCTCAACAGTAGATCCCTCCCAGCAAACATTGACCCCCAGTAGCATAAGACCCACCCCCAGAAACAATAGATCCCCTATGAGCAAGAGAAGACCTCCCCAGCAACAACAGACACCCTTCCTCTGCAAAAATAGATCCCCTCCAGCAACAATATATTCCCCAGCAGCCAGCATCAATAGACACTCCAGCACACCCCGGCACCCCTTGCTATTATATAACTTCAGTTTCGGAGGTGCCGGAACTACGTTCCCCACGTTCCTGCTGAAAAAAAGCCCTGCCTGTAGGAAAGAAAAATCATATATTCTACTCTGCTAGACAGGATTGTGCTGTGTCACAGAGCTAAATTTCAGGACTGGGTGGACAGAAATTCACATGTTTTGCCAGGTAAAACAGCATCTTTTATGTCATATTGCATCTGCGTGTAGAGCTGTTTGCCTGGAATTACACTTTCTAGATGCTCCCTGGGGATCTGTACAGGTAAAGAACATATACAGATTGACCTGGGAGAAGCCTTAAAGGATAAATTCACCTTTCCAGAAAAAATAATAAATGCACATATTTTTTCAGCAAAAAAATGGGCATTCAGAATTTTTTCCTGCAGGACCTGGAAAGCATTGCACCCTTGATCATTGGATCGGGGTGCAATGTCAGGCTTCTGCAGACAAACCCTGCAACATTCTGCCCATACCTTCATACATGCTGTCTGTTTGAAAGCTGTAGGGCTTGTGAATGAACCCCAAGAGCGCACATAAGCACCCTCACAGTTCATTCAGAACTGCAAGCCATCATCCACAGTAGCTGATGGTACTTGTATTGCATTTATTCACAGGAAACTGTGTGAGTGAAACCCTGCATGGCCATACTCTTTTCAAAAAGTGACAGCTGGAGTGGAGAGAGGATCCCCCACAGGCTGTCACACTGAGTGGGGGATTGAGGGAACTTGTGGCAGGAGTTGGAACATATTACATGTTCCATCCTAAATACTGGTGGAAGATGAAACATGTTCCAAAAGGTGAACTTAGCCTTTAACTTTGGCTCCTAGTGGAGTTTATGCGGCAGAAAAGGAAAGAGCACATGTGGATTTTGGAACCGTTTTTTCCCCACTATAATTTGTGTGTGTAGTTCCTGGAGCGTTGCCTGAATTTTTCCTAAATTTCTATATTTAACACTTCAGTAAGCTAACTTTTTGATGCTTCACAGGGTGCCTAGAAACACCCAACTGTTCCTATGACACCCAGTGGATAAATAAGTACTGTCAATCATGTTTGGGTTGTCCATTCATTGGCGAAACACTCATTGAGATTGGCACCTCATCCCAAAAGATAATTGTAAAAAAGAGGTAGGATGAAAGGGATCTGCACCATAAAAATCCCTTTCATCCTACCTCTTTTTTACAAGTACTGTCAATGGTTTTGGTGTTCTGGTTTGGCAAAGGTTATGCAATGCTTTAAAAAAAAAACTGGTTCGGCATTCACTTACAGGATTTCAATGTAACAAATCACATTTACCTAGAAGTCCTTTCACCTTTTAGAGAGGATTTTTTGCTATGCAATTTAGACACTCATACGTAAAACACTTTACATAGTTAGAAAACTTTGCATAGCTACCACACCACACCTTTTGCAGTAATTTCTGAAATTGTTTGTCACTGTTGCCCTGAAGTGTGTCATGTCTGTTTGATGAATTGGTTGTTATTTTAAGAAGTAGCTAAAATTGCAAAGGCATTCTATTGGGCTTCTAAATGGTAGAAGAAGCCAGGCACAACGTGCAGCATTAGTGGCAGCCTACCTGGCCTACCAAAGGGAACTGGCTGCTGTGGGTTAGTGTGCCTTCTGCTGTGCTCTTTACTCATCTCACTACTTATTGAATAAGCCCAAATACATACTATTCTTCTTCTACGCAAATACAAAAGCAAAAATGTATGTAAAAGGCATAGTACATTGTGTAAAATATGAATCAAAATGGCTTACTGCAAAGGGTAAGGATGACCTTTACAAATGGGTATATCCTCAGCATAAAAGTCCCAAGGGGAGTTCTACTTTAAGACTTTCTTTATTTTATTATTTTCAGACTTTTAGACAAGTACCTGTATTGTAAGCTTTATAAGTCTATAGGCATCTAAGGGAAAAACCTGCCAAGTATTACCGTACATACTTGAGTATAAGCCGAGTTTTTCAGCCCTTTTTTTAGGGCTGAAAATACCCCTCTCGGCTTATCCTCGAGTCAGTGTACCTTGGGCGTCCATTTTTTAAAATTCCTCCTGGTCCCGTGCGGTTCCGTGACAGGCGATTGACACTGTGTTCAGTGTTCCGCCTATCACAGCCATCTTCTCATCCTCAGACTTTCCCAGCAGACACTGTGTTTAGTGATCCGCCAATCACGGACCTTCTCTTGTTCGAGGATGAAAGAACGTCCGTGATTGGCAGATCACTAAACACAGTGTCTACTGGGAAAGTCCGAGGATGAGAAGATGGCCGTGATAGGCGGAACACTGAACACAGTGTCAATCGCCTATCACGGAACCGTACGGGACCAGGAGGAAGCCGCAAATTTTTAAAAATGGACACCCGCAGCGCAGCCTGTCAAGAATTTCAGGTACGCTGCGATGGGCACAGTGAGGATATGGGCACAGTGAGGATATGGGCACAGTGAGAATATGGGCACAGTGAGATGGGCACAGTGATGAAATGGGCACAGTGAGGATATGGGCACAGTGATTATGGGCACAGTGAGGATATGGGCACAGTGAGATGGGCACAGTGATGATGGGCACGGTGATGATGGGCACAGTGAGGAGATGGGCACAGTGAGGAGATGGGAACAGTGAGGAGATGGGCACAGTGTGGATATGGGCACAGTGAGGAGATGGGAACAGTGAGGAGATGGGAACAGTGAGGAGATGGGCACAGTGTGGATATGGGCACAGTGAGGTAATGGGCACAGTGAGGTTGGGCACAGTGAGGCGTGCAAATGGGCACAGTGAGGCATGCAAATGGGCACAGTGAAGCTGAAAATGGGCATTGTTGACCCTCTTTTCCGCTTACAGTAGCTGCTGCATTCTTACCCTAGGCTTATACTCGAGTCAATAAGTTTTCCCAGTTTTTTGTGGTAAAATTAGGTGCCTCGGCTTATACTCGGGTTGGCTTATACTCGAGTATATACGGTATGCCCCGTACACACAACCGGGTTTTCCGACGGGAAAACTGCGAGGAGAGCTTTTGGCCAGGAATCCCAGCCATGTGTATGCTCCCTCGCAGTTTTTCCGACGGGAAAACTGCCAAAAAACGCCGGACAAAAAAAGAGAACCAGCTCTCTTTTTTCCCGCCGGGATTCCCGGCGGACTTTTTCTCAGTGGAAAACTGAAGTTTTTGGCAGTTTACCTGTGGGGAAAAACTCGGATGGAGCATACACATGGTCGGGATTCCCAAGGAAAAGCTCTCATCTGAGTTTTCCCGACGGGAAAACCGATCGTCTATAAGGGGGAAAAGTAGAGAGCAGGTTCTCGGTTTTCCCCTCGGGATTTCCAACGAACCTTTTACTGTCGGGAATCCCGGTCGTGTGTACTAGGCATTAGAATTTGATCTAAACTACAGGGCAGAAGTACAAGGGGAAACTGACAAAATTACATCTGAAATGCATACTGAGGGAATTCATTAAGTCACTTGCAACGTAAAAAAAAATACCAATAAGTGTATATTGATTAGTTTGCGCAAAGTTATAGCGTCTACAAACTATGGGATATTTTTTTCTTTCTGGACTGCAATATTGCAGCAGACAGTCGGGACACTAACTGACACTTTTGACACTTTTTGGGGACTAGTGACACTAATACAGTAATCAGTGCTAAAGAATATGCACTTTCACTGTACTAATGACACTGGCTGGGAAGGGGTTATCAGGTGCAATCAAAGGGCTAAATGTGTGTCTGACCAGTGTTTTACTACTATGGAGGAGGTGCTTGTACTAGGGAAAGGCATTGATTGGTGCCTCTGCTTAGTAGAGACAAAGAATCCATGCCTTCTGTACTGACAGAATGGCAGTCTGCCTAGTTTACATAGGCAGACTGCCATTTTGCCTGTGTACTGAAGCATTGGCGGGAGCCTGCAGACATCAAGTCCCCTGTACCCACCGATCAGCTCCCGCTGTCTAGTCACAGCAGGTGCAGTCTGCCTGTAGCGCGCCCCAAACCCGTAAGTACAGAATCATGTACTAGGTACGTGATCCTGCAGCAGAGCTGCCTTGCCACTGTATATATACGGTATACAATCAGCAAGCAGTTAAACATGCAGAGACGGGTTGATTTACTCAAGAAAATTTGGCTGAATGTGGTGAAAATTCACTTTGCAAAGAATACCCAATTACATGCAATTAAAAAAAATATATATATAGATTTTTTTTTTTATACATGATTGGATGATGGAAGTCAACAGAGCTTCCCCTTATAACCTAAGCTAAGGGAAAATCCCTTGCAAGGTGAACAGCCTATTTGCCTTTAGTAAATTCATCAAAAGTAATTTTGTTGCTAGAAAAAATGTTAATTTGTATAATTTCGCATGAGAATGAAGTTATATCATTTTACAACCCAGACAACCTGTAAGCCTTCAAGCAAAACAACATATTTTCCTCCAAGTATGTTTAGCAGGTTGACAACAAGAAATTGCTTTAAGGCACGGCAGGGACACAAATGTAAACTGATCACCTTTAAAAATGGCCAAGCCCATTATTTTATGAAGATAAAAGGATAAGAGTAGTAAAGGAAGTGCCCTTGCTCACTTATTGAATTTGCCCACAGTGCATCTCCTGCTCTATTGCTGCAATCATGAGCTGGAACAACCGATTGGCATCCTCTAATGTATCATCTTCCAGAGGTTTCAGCTCAACCTCTGTAGGAGGAGGAGGTTCCAGCAGAGGCACTATCAGCTCATCCTCTCAATTTGGTGGTCTCCGGGCTGCACCAAGTTCTGGATTTGGCAGTAGAAGCCTCTTGAATGCAGGCTCTAACAAAAGAGTCTCATCACTAAGCAGTTCCCGGGAGTCTGGTTCTGGTGGTGGCTTTGGTGGTGGCTTTGGCGGTGGCTTTGGTGGTGGCTTTGGCGGTGGCTCTGGCGGTGGCTCTGGAGGTGGGTATGGAGGTGGCTTTGGTGGTGGCTCTGGAGTTGGGTATGGAGGTGGTTTTGCTAGCTCTGGGCCTGCCCCTCCATCTGCAGGTATTGTAAACGTCACTGTTAACAGACAACTCCTGGCTCCACTCTCCATGGAAATTGATCCAAACGTTTCTGTAGTCAGAAAAGAAGAAAGGGAACAGATTAAGAACTTGAACAACAAGTTTGCTTCTTTCATAGACAAGGTACAGTGTTATGTGTCCGATTCTTGTCATGCTTTTAATATATTTAAATTCCTTCTATTCAGCCTTTCACTAAAATTCAAGTTCTAAATACAGTGTTTCCCCGAAAATAAGCCCGGGTCTTATATTAATTTTGGCAACAAAAGACACAGTAGGGCTTATTTTCGGGGTAGGTCTTACCATGTAATGTGCCGTTTTCTCTCCCCCTGCCTGACAGGAATCCCCCGTGTGAACCGAGTTAGAATGCTTGTAAAATCTAGGGTTGTCCCGATACCACTTTTTTAAGACCGAGTACAAGTACCGATACTTTTTTTCAAGTACTCGCCGATACCGAATACCGATACTTTTTTTTAATCTCATGTGTCAGTATTTTTTTTTTTTTTTTACTATTTATTTTATTTATTTATTTTTTACAATGCTTTATTTTTTTAAGGGGGGGGGGGGTGGACAGTGTTAGTGTGTGTGTTTTCTTTTCTTTTCTTTTTTTTACAATTCATTTTTATTTTATTCTTTTTTTTTTATCAGCCCTGTTGTGGGGGGCTTTGGTGAGATATCAGGGGTCTTAACAGACCTCTGACATCTCCCCTTTGAGACAGGGAAAGGGACTAGGGACACATATTCCCCAGTCCCTTTTTCAGCAGCCTCTGCTGCGCTGAAAATGAATGGAGAGAAGACAGCGGCTCCTCTCCATTCATAAACTGAAACATTGTAAACACAGTTTACGATGTTTCAGTTATGGGAATGGACAGAGTCAGTGATGACTCGGTACATTCAGACAAGTAAGGAGCCGGATTTATCGGCTCCTACCTCCGCTCTCCATCCTGAGATACCAAGGGGGTGGAGGAGGAGCACGGAGGGGGCGGCAGCACGGAGGGGGACGGCGGCATGGAGGTGAAGGGGGAACAGCGGCATGGAAGTGAAGGGGGCACAGCGGCATGGAGGTGAAGGGGGAACAGGTAGCATTTGAGCAGCAGACAGGTAAGGCAATTGGATCAGATTAATTTTACTTACCCGCCTGAAGACCCGCTCTGCTCTCCGCTCTGGTCTCTGCCACGCCCTCCGTCTTGGTCTCCGCCCCCCGCCCCGCTCTCCGCCCTGGTCTCCGCCCCCCGCCGGACACTCTCCGTCCCGCTCTCGGCCCTGGTCTCCGCCCCCGCCACGCTCTCCGCCCTGCTCTCCGTCCCGCGCCGCACACTCTCCGCCCCCCGCCGCACACTCTCCGCCCCGGTCTCCGCCCTGCTCTCCACCCCCCGCTCTGAGAAAAAAAAAAAAAGTATCAGACTGGGCATCGGGAGCATTTGCGCGAGTACAAGTACTCGCGCAAATGCTTGGTATCGGTCCCGATACCGATACTAGTATCGATATCGTGACAACCCTAGTAAAATCCTATAATCCACTTTATTACAGAAGTATATAATGTACAATGTGTGTGTTTATGTAATATAATTGTGCCAAATACCTTCATTATAGCGCCGATCTGCGCTTCTGTGACCTGCCGGAGCTCTCTTCCCCGCATTTATATTACAGAAACACACAAATTAAACATTATATTCTACTGTAATAGAGTGGAATATAGAATTTTACAAGCATTTTAAACTAGGGCTTATTTTCGGGGTAGGGCTTATATTGCAGCCCTCCTGGAAAATAACACTAGGTCTTATTTTCGGGGTAGGTCTTATTTTCGGGGAAACACGGTACATCAATAAAGCTTTATTTAATGACATGATGCAAAACACAGAGGTGTCTCGTGTCTCGTAGCAACCAATCAGATATCAGTTTTTATTGGGCTAATGGGCTAATGCAGTTAGTCCAATGAAATATGATATTTTATTGGTTACTATTAGAAATTGGTTATCAGTTAGCAAAAAAACTCAATAATATGCTTACTTGATTTTTCAATACAAAGGACAACATATAGCGCAGCAGAGCAACAAATCAGAACTCAGCTCTTAGCTTTTCTTTGTTCAGAATATTTTTATATGACCTGTCATTGCTAAACAAAAATCTATCTGCTGGCTATGGATTACTGTACCATGGGGTTGATTTACTAAAGGCAAAAAGTCTGTTGCAAGTTAATTTTTCCTTAGCGTAATAAATGTTGTCAAAATTCACTTTGCAAAGAATACCCAATCACGTGCAAGAAAAAAAAGAATAGTATTTTTTCTTGAACATGATTGGGTGGTGGAGGTCATTAGAGCTTCACCTCATTCACAAAGCTAAGGTAAAATAATCCTGAAAAGTATATAGCCTGTTTGCCTTTAGTTAATCAACTCCATTGTGTATCGATTTTACTCATTGTGATGTCTTCCTGATTAAACCTGTTAATGTGCCACTCGTATGTCATGATGATGATGTGGACAGAACAATGGTTCTGTGTCAGTCATATCAGATTCAAGATCACTGTGATCATATCAGTGAAAGATGAATGTCGGTTGGCTGTATGAGTGCATCGTGCTCTTTGCATGTCTACATGTCTCTGAATATGTAGAAATGTCTAAATATCTGCAGTCGCTGGGTGTGGAGTGTGCTTATACTAGATCACAATGATGTTCCCTGTAGCTATGAGTGACACTAGTCTATTACTTAAATAGCATGTCTTAAGAGAGCTTGACAATAGTATAATATGTTTTTCTGATGACAATTTTTTGATAGGTGAGATTCCTGGAACAGCAGAATAAAGTGCTTGAGACCAAATGGAGCCTGCTGCAACAACAGGGCGGTGGACAATCAGGCCAAAAAAGTAACATTGAGCCCATTTTCCAAGCCTATATAAACAGTCTAAAGAAACAGCTAGATAGCCTTGCAAGTGATAAAGGACGTCTGGAGTCAGAGCTTCGTAATGAGCAGGATCGCGTTGAGGAATTTAAGCGCAGGTACAAACTTATGATTCAGGTGCCAGTCAAAGTTATAGTACAGTAAATTAGGATAATATGCTATAAATTGTATATATATACACTCTATAAACAACACATTTAAAGTGATTGTAAAGTCTTGTCTTTTTTTGGTTTAAAAATAACCACTATGTTATATATCTATGCAGTGGTTTTGCACAGAGCAGCCCAGATCCTCCTCTTCTCAGGTCCCTCTTCGCCCCCTCACTCCTGCCGAGTGCCCCCACAGTAAGCAGCTTGCTATGGGGCACTTAAACCAAGCTGCAGCTCCCTGTGTCCATTCAGACACAGAGCTGCGGTTGGGCCCCACCCCCTCTCTCTCCTCATTGGCTAACTGACTTGGATTGACAGCAGTGGGAGCCAATAGCGCCACTGCTGTGTTTCAGCAAATGAGGAGGGAGAGTGCTGGATGGCCAAGGCACTCGTGTAAATCGCTGTATAGAGAGGGGGCTCAGGTAAGTATTAGGGGGGCTGAGGGGGGCTCCTGCACACAGAAGGATTTTTATTTTAATGCATAGAATGCATTAAGATTAAAAAAAAATTCTGCCTTTACAACCACTTCAATAAAAGAGTTCGGAGTGAAATGATGATGTATGAAAATGCAGTAATTCATAGGAATGATGTGTGTTTTAGTTCAGTAAAATGAGCTACAGACTTTGCACATTACCTTTTATTCTCGGACAAACCAGTGCAAAATGGGTTGTGTGGTTTGTCATTCACATGCCTACGTTAGTGCAGTTTGACCTAAAGTGACACTAAACAATATCCTTATTCTTCAGGAAAAAAAAACATAGACATCCACTACTCAATGGCCCTGTAATCTATTTTTCATTTTCTGCCTCCTTATAACATGCTCTCTCAGCTCCTGGAGCTTTCCTTTCCTCCCCCACTTACATTTGTTTGGAATGAGCAATGCATGTTATTTTTTTTTCTATGTGCATTGCTCTTTGCACACTATACATCTCATAGTCCATCTCAATAGTGAGCAACATTCCTGCATACCGTGGGATGATGGAGAACAAATGTAGCCACCCTCTAACAGGAAGTCACATCACAGCAACATAAAAATATACATTTGGATATTTCGAAGAAGCAAGAGCCTTTTTTAAATTAAAGTAGAACTAAAGGCAAAACTTTTCTTTTCTTTTAATTTCTTTTTGGATCATTTTTTATTTTTTTTGCCATCTGTCTTACTTGAGGGACCTACTCTCACTTACTTCACTTCCTGTCCCATAGCCAAAACAGGAAGTGAGAGGAAATCCCTGCAAATTAAGGGATTCCATTGGGGGCCTCCTAGGTCAGAGTAGAGTTCTCATTGGAAGACTTCCCATCCATTACTGTTCTGGGGACAACCCAAAATTTGGGATTTTCTTTTACTTTCCCTTTACTTTTTGATGATGATAGTAAACAGGACAAAAAGAAAGGGTGAATTTTCTAAATGTGGACAGAGTGTTTTAATCTCA
Source organism: Rana muscosa (assembly GCA_029206835.1). NCBI lineage: Eukaryota > Metazoa > Chordata > Amphibia > Anura > Ranidae > Rana > Rana muscosa. The sequence continues at coordinate 920,315,402 of CM055117.1, forward strand.
CTCCAATCTGTCCAAAACGAAAAAAAAGTTTTGCAAAAGTTTTGCCTTAACTTACAGCATATAGGGCCCATGATCGCAAGGCAAGAGGCTGGCATTCAGTCCCCTCCAAAAGCCTCTGCCCCGGGTGAGTCTGTCACAGATAGTAAACAGGACAAAAAGAAAGGGTGAATTTTCTAAATGTGGGCAGCGTGTTTTAATCTCACTCCAATCTGTGCAAAACGAAAAAAAAGTTTTGCAAAAGTTTTGCCTTAACTTACAGCATATTTTTAGTGTTACTTAAAGGGCCGGGTCACACAATAAAATGCTCTGTGCATTCCTGTGCGATTCACATGCAATCCAGGTGCAGTGCAATTTCAGCCCATTCGTTTAAGTTGGTTGATCGCATCAAAAATAGTGAATGCGCTACTTTAAAAACATACAACAACTGGATCATATGGTAATACTGTACCATGTGATCTGGTACAGGCAAACACACTGCATCTGTGACCTGTGTTCTGGGTGTCGCTTAATAAACACTGACACCAGCTGCAGATTGCAAGTGCAGTGTGTTTTGAACATGATACAGAAAACCCATGTTCTGTGCGCATTTTCCGCACCCGTGTTCTGGTGTGAACCAGCACTTAAGGGTAACTCCACTTTCGTGGAAACAAAATATTGCAAATAAATAAATAAATAATATAGCATATACAATTGCAACACAACTCATATTGTAATATTATGTTATTAAAAATTATCCCTCACCTACATAGAAGAATGTGTATATTTTGGAATATTTTCTGAGCTATAGAAGAAATATAGATGCTTGCCAATGGTATTATTTTTTTCCAAATTGCATGAAATTCTTTACATCTCCATGATATTCAAGAGCTCTAAAACTTGTCCCTCAAAAAGCATCAGATGACTTGCGCCTATGTACTTTGCTGCAGTTTCCTGCCAAAGTCCTAATATTAGTCCTCTAGATCAGGGGCCTCCAAACCCCGGCCCGCAGGCCACATCCGGCCCGCGGGTGTGTTTCGTCCAGGCCCCCAGCTTGCCCAGACTCTGCCAACACAGCACTGCCGTGGAAACAATATATTGCAAATAAAAAAAATAATAATATAGCATACACAATTACAACACAACTCATATTGTAATATTATGTTATTAAAAATTATCTTTCCATCTGCAGCACTATCATTTTATGTAAAATGCAATGCAATATGGCAACCTGGAGGCGTTCTGCACACAGATGGTGTATGGAACGCCCCTCAGAAATGTTATTTCCTGCTTGTGTTATTGGCTCACTGATTTTCCGAGAATTCTCCACTAAGATACTTATACGATTTTGGGTTTGTCTGCAACAAACATTTTAGTTTTGGTGAGGGTTAATGATGTGTAAAGGGATGTAAACCCTGCCACTTTCCTCATTAGAACCCTGCAAATGCAGCAGCTGATTAATAACTAAAAAGTCTCTTCCATTCACTTTCACATGGACACAAACAAACAACTATTTCTTCAGATCTACAAAAGGTAAGGATCAGCAACAAAATTTGGTAAAATCTGTGCAAAGATCACCCAGATGGGAATGTTTTTTTCTCAATGAAAGTGGAGTTACTCTTTAGGACTAAAAGGCAGCATTGAACAGATCAATGCTGGGGGGTGCCTGGGTAAACCCGAAACTATATAATTAGCTCCTACAACACGTTATCCCCATAACCCCCCCCCCCCCACTCAGGAAACACCAATCAAGAACACATGTAAATCAGCAGATGTTCATGAAGATAGGTGATGTGTACTTGCTGAGAGGCTGCTACATCAAAGAAAGCTGAGAACCACATGTGTTTCCCAAGCCACAGTTTAAGGACCACTGATGTGATTTAAGATTTAATGAATACAAGCATTTGTTTCACAATATCAAATTTAACCTGTATTTCTTCATAGATATGAGGATGAAATTAACCTGCGATCTGCGGCAGAGAATGATTTCGTAGTCCTCAAGAAGGTAAGGCTATACCCTCACCTACATAGAAGTATGTGTATATTTTGGAATATTTTCTGAGCTATAGAAGAAATATTGATGCTTGCCAATGGTATTATTTTTTTTCCAAATTGCATGAAATTCTTTACATCTCCATGACATTCAAGAGCTCTAAAACTTGTCCCTCAAAAAGCATCAGATGACTTGCGCCTATGTACTTTGCTGCAGTTTCCTGCCAAAGTCCTAATATTAGTCCTCTAGATCAGGGGTCTCCAAACCCCTGCCCGTGGTCCACATCTGGCCCACAGGTGTGTTTTGTCCGGCCCCCAGCTTGCCCAGACTCTGCCAACACAGCACTGCCGATCTGCTGGCTTTTAAAAGCAGCTGCTGTTATCGGCAGTAAATGTCTAGCAGGTCCAGGACAAAAAGCCGCTCCCTGCACACCCTCCTGTTCTGCCAGAGGATTGGCTGCTGTACTGAGCTGAGGATTGGCTGCTAGGAGGTGATGTCATCAGCGTGGTCCTCCCGGCTTCCTGCCCGCTGTTTACATTAGGAATCCTTCCACCTTACAGCTTGTGTGTGTAGCAGTGGGTGGGAGGTGCAGGAGAGCTGAAGTCGGCTCCTACAGTGAAGAAGTCGGCTTGTACAGGCAAGCGTGAAATGGCCATAAGTCTGCACACATACATGTACTCTGCTGGGGTATCGGGACATCTATGCTGGGGACACTGATAATGGGGAAATATATGCTGGGGACACTGATAACGGGGACACTGATAATGGGGACATCTATGCTGGGGACACTGATAATAGGGGAATATATGCTCGGGCTGGGAAGGACACGGTGGCAGGCCCCGCCCACGCCATGTTGGCTTCTTCACCGCCGCAGCCCCAGCGCGCCAGCACAGGGAGAACATCCAAGATGACGCAGGCTAAAGTGCTGGGCGAGGAGGAGCAGATGCTGGAGCAGTCTCCCGCGGTGGATGCGGATGCTATTACTCGGCCAATCCTGGAAGCTATCAGCGCCAGTAAGGCAGAGCTGATGGGGAGGATAGATCATCTCTCCTCAGAGTGTAACCTAATCAGGCATGACCTGGACAAGATCCGAGGCCGCCTGACGACAGTGGAAACGCGGGTGTCGGAGGTGGAGGACACATCCCACGACCATGGAGCCCAGCTAGCAGAGCTCAGAGACCAGGTGAGGGCCCTGCAACATAGGGCCATAGATGCTGAAGACAGACAGAGGCGCAATAATATAAGGGTGGTGGGACTCCCAGAGGGAGCTGAAGGTGACAAACCTGCGCAGTTTGCTGAAGGGTTTTTTAAACACCTGCTTTCTATGCCAGAGATGCCTCCCACGTATGTGATCGAACGGGCACACAGAGTCCCCACCGGAAATAGGCCACCGGGTGCCTTCCCTCGTCCCTTCTTGGTCCGTTTCCTGAACTTTAGGGACAGGGACATGATCCTAGCCCTGTCCAGAAGAACGCAAGAGCTACGACATGAAAATGCAAAAATTATGCTGTTTCCAGATTTCTCCGCGGCCACACAGCAAAAGAGAAGATCCTTCACAGAGGTCAGACGGCGCTTAAGGGAAAAAGAGATTACATACAGCATGCTGTACCCAAGCAAGCTCAGAGTCCAATTTAAAGGTACAGTGAAGTTCTTTGAACACCCCGAGGAGGCCTGCGAGTGGATGGAAAAAGCTCTCTAAGCGTCATATTTTTGTCCTGGAGGTGGTAGCCAGGCTGGGGTCCAGCTCTCGTACAGGTTTATTTCCCCCCAGAGGTTCCCACATAGATCCGGATGATTTTTTGTTTTTTTTAGCCCTCCCATTTCGGAAAGAGGAACAGCTGGGGCGAACGTGTCCTGATTTTTGAGCATCACACTGGCCCCCCCATTGGGAGGGGGTCACAATATACGGGTCTCTGCCATTAACGTGACCCGCACAGTTAGAGGACTTGTTCTCAGCTATGGGTTATCATTGATACCTGCTCCTGTCTTGGCTTGGTTCCCCCACGCTGTTCTTTTGAATCCCCCTTCTTTACAAATCTACCTTTGTTTTTGCTTTATATATACTTTTATATTTTTATAGTTTATATTTCTTCAAAAGTGGGTTGCCTCTCATGCACTTTGACTCCTTTCTACGCATGTTCGCTGCACTTTGCCCCCCTGAGAGTAACCCCGGTGTTAACTCTGTAAGGAGCATGTGGAGAGGCGGAGGAGGACAACAGAGCTGCCGAACTTTAGGTCACGGCGGCAGGAAGCCGCAGAAGATATCTTTTTGTTCTTTGGTTTTGGGATGAAGCTATATACCGAAGTTGTTGTTGTTGGGGGGGTTGTTGGTATAAAAGCAAGGGTGGGTTTGAATACAGTCACATCTCGACATGGGGAAGTTTGCACAAAATATTTAGTCCAATTAATTATGCTAAAAACGGCATCAATTTTCCAGTACCTTAAACGGACCAGACCACATGTCATCCTCCTGCAGGAAACACACTTGGATGGTAGCAGGGTCCTTTCCTTACGGAAACCGTGGATCCAAAAAGCCCTGCACTCGACATACTCTACTTTTGCTAGAGGAGTCTCAATCCTGATAAGTAGGTCCATCCCCTGCTCGATAACACAAGTGATTTCTGATCCGGGAGGCAGATATGTGGCGGTGGTGATGGATGTATGTTATAAAAGTATTGTAATGGTAAATGTATATGTGCCCCCCCCGTTCCAGATAGAACTGTTGGTCGGTCTGTCGAGTAAACTTGCTCCTTATGCTCATTTGCCGCTGGTGGTGTTGGGGGATTTCAATGCCGTCCTGGATGCGGCCTTGGACTCCACCAATCTGAATAGGAAGGGGTCCTCAGACCTAAATGGTTGGGGATCGGTGGCAAATTTAACTGAACTCTGGAGGTGGAAGCATCCAACTGATAAATGTTACTCTCATGTCTCCACAACGCACAGGTCGGCCGCTAGAATCGACTTGGCCTTCGGGAACGGGCGGCTGCTGCCGTGGGTCAAGGAGGTTTCTTACCTCCCGGGGGGCCTGACGGACCACAACCCCCTTGCGGTCACCCTGTCCTTTCAGGTGGGGGCCCGGAGGGGGGGTTGGAGGCTTCAACTGGGCTGGATACAAAACGAAATGGTCTCGGCTCAGGTGACTGAAGCCGTGCAAGGGTATTGGTCAACCAACGAAGACACAGCTGATCCCGCGATTGTTTGGGACGCATTCAAGGCAGTGACACGAGGGGAGTACATCTCAGCCATTAAAGTAGTGAGGAAAAATGATGGGGAAGAAACAGAGATGCTGCAGCAGGAAGAAAGAGTGAGAGCCGGGGCGTATGCTGACGCCCCCACGGGGGCCTCGTATACAGCCTTGATGGAAGCGAGACGTACATTATCGGTACATTTTACAGGGCAGGCCCGTGCAGACCTAGTCAGGAACGCACAATCGACCTTTGCTGAAGGAGACAAAAATGGCAAACTATTGGCCATGCTGGTGGCTGATTACCACTCACCCACCTGCATTCCAATAATAAAGGACACAGTGGGGAACTTGATAGACGAACCGGGGCGCATTATGCAAACCTTTGTTCAATATTACTCTACCCTGTACTCTCCTATCCCTCCTTATGACATGTCGACCTTGGAATCTCTCTTAAATGACTTACCCATACCCAAATTAACTGACACGAACATGCGCACTTTAGATGCTAGAATTACGAAACAAGAAATTGAAAGGGCCATCTTTACTTTCCCCCCTAACAAAGCCCCGGGTCCTGACGGTCTCCCGACTGACTTTTACAAGGCTAATATAGAAGTGGTGGCTCCACGGCTAAATGCACTTCTGGAGTATTGCCACGAACATGATACCTTGCCTGATTCCATGAGGGAAGCCTATATGGTTCTACTTTTAAAACCGGGCAAGGATCCGAGGGAATGTGCTTCATACAGGCCGATAGCTTTACTTAACACGGACCTAAAAATCTTGACCAAGATACTAGCCCTCAGACTAGCGACAGTACTCCCATCCATCGTTAACATTGACCAGACGGGCTTTATGCCAGGTAAGTCAACGGACACGAACCTAAGGAGACTCTTCACACATCTGCAGATTCCACCAAAACCTGACAGTAAAAGAATTATAGTATCTATAGACTTCGAGAAAGCCTTCGACTCCGTCGATTGGTTGTATATGTTCAAGGTTTTGGAGGTGATGGGGTTTGGACCGCAATATAGGAGGTGGGTTTCTCTGCTCTACAGACGACCGAGAGCAGCTATTCGGCTAGGAACTTCCACCTCGGATTTCTTTGAGGTGGGTAGGGGGACTAGGCAGGGTTGCCCACTGTCCCCGTTCCTGTTCTCCCTTGCTCTTGAACCGTTGGCAGTGGCACTTAGGTCGGATCGAGACATTAATTCCATAAGGGTGGGTACGATTGACGAAACCTTGGCATTATATGCGGACGACATGTTGCTGTTCCTGGATGACCCGGGGGAGTCCCTGAAAAAAGCGCTGGTGACAATCGATCGCTTTGCCACCTTCTCGGGTCTGAAAGTGAACTGGGGTAAATCCTCTATCCTGCCGATAGATCCAGGAGCTAGGGACAAGGCTGACCCCAAGTTACCATTACAGTGGGTCTCCTCTCTAAAATATCTAGGAGTTCAGGTGACGGCAAATGTGCAGGACTATATCCCTCTTAATATACTTCCCTTAATTACGAGACTAAAGCAGAAGACTCTGACCTGGTCCAAACTCCCACTATCCCTTGTAGGCAGAATAAGTCTCTTAAAGATTAAATTTCTCCCTGTGGTACTGTATTTCCTGCGCCATGCACCAGTCTGGATACCGAAAATTATCTTTCGGAAGTTTGACAGTGTGGTCTCAACCTTCTTGTGGACCCCCCGGCCCACCAGAATTGGACTAAAAGTATTGCAGGAACCAGGAGTGCAAGGGGGTCTAGCGGTGCCAGACTGGCAAAAATACTATCTGGTTTTTGCCCGCAGGTGGTTGGTGGCAGATGATGGTGATGCGGCTACAGTTTTAGAGGCGGCCCTCTTGGGATCATATGAAAGCCTGAAGTATGCACTATTTAGAGGCACTAGATCTGATCTCCCACTGACACAGACGATGAAGGCAAACATTAAAGCCTGGGAAATGGCGGTAAAAACAGCGTGCCCCAACTATCGGGGGGTGTCGCCCTCTACCCCTATTTGGATGAACCCAAATCTACCACAATTCTATAACCTACCAGATCCTATGATCTGGGCGGTTAGAGGAATTAAGACGTTAAAAGACATAACGACTTTTGGAGAAATACAAACCTTCTCACAACTTAAATCTAGACACGGCCTCCCCAATCATTACCTGTTTAGATTTTTACTGGTCCGACATGCTTTTCAAGCTCAATTTCAGGAAATAAGGGTCGAATCTGTACCTTCATCCCTGGAAATGATGCTGACAGGAGAGGAACTGGCAAAGCCTCTCTCAGACACATACAAGGAATTCTTTAAGGTGACCCCTAAAGCTATCACTAGGTGCCGGGAAAAATGGGCTAGAGAGGTCCCAGAGATACAAGGCGATGATTGGGAGGACCTCTGGTCTCAACCTTTTAAGAATCTCGTGTCGGCCAGGGACAGATTGATACAATTTAAATTTTTACACAGGAGTTACTACACACTGGCTAGACTGGGGAGAATTTTTCCCTCGACCTCGGCGGAGTGTTGGAGATGTTCCCATTCACCTGCTGACGCTGACCACATTTTCTGGCATTGCCCAATCAAACAGAATTTCTGGAAAGATATCACTGCATGTATTACAGATCTCTTGTCGGTCCCGATCCCAATGAATGTAAAAACCTGTCTCCTGGGTCTGGTTGATGATGTGGTGCCCTCAAGAGCAATGCGTACAATGTTGAGTATACTGTTCTTCTATGGCAGGAAGGCTATCCTGCTTGCCTGGAAAAAACCGGTGGCTCCAAGTGTTTCCGCTTGGAAAGGCATAGTAAATTCAATGTTACCTTATTACAAAGCCACTTATGAGAGTAAGGGATGTATACAGAAATTTAATAAAGTATGGCACTCATGGCTTAACTCTGATAGTACTGTAGGGTAGGAAATGTTTGTGGGGCGCAGGCAATGGAATCTTGAATGGCTCATTCCAATGTGATGTGTCTAGACGGCTAAACATGGCAAAACCGAGATGGTAGATTAGGACACCAGGAATCAGCATGGATAGAATTATAAGTGACTGATGTCAAAATCCGTCTAATAGTCGAGATGTGACTGGGGGGTGGGAAGGGGGGGAGGGAGGGGGAAGGTTGGTTAGATTGGTCTATGTTAGACGGTTGGTATAGGCCGGTATATGGATGCTGTCTAGTCGACACATCCCCCAATGTATGTTATGCATATAAAAATTCAATAAAAAAACAAATGTTAAAAAAATAAAATAATGGGGACATCTATGCTGGGGACACTGATAATGGGGAAATATATGCTGGGGACACTGATAATGGGGACATCTATGCTGGGGACACTGATAATGGGGAAATCTATACTGGGGACACTGATAATGGGGACATCTATGCTGGGGACACTGATAATGGGGAAATCTATACTGAGACACTGAAAATCAGGAAATCTATACTGGGGACACTGATAATGGGGACATCTATGCTGGGGACACTGATAATGGGGAAATCTATACTGGGGACACTGATAATGGGGAAATCTATACTGGGGACACTGATAATGGGGACATCTATGCTGGGGACACTGATAATGGGGACATCTTTGCTGGGGACACTGATAATGGGAAAATATATGCTGGGGGCATCTATGCTGGGGACACGGATATTGGGGAAATCTATACTTGGGACACTGATAATGGGGAAATCTATACTGGGGACACTGATAATGGGGACATCTATGCTGGGGACAATGATAATGGGGAAATCTATACTGGGGACACTGATAATGGGGAAATCTATACTGGGGACACTGACAATGGGAACATCTGTCACGGATGCCTAACACGGCATCCAGCACAGGGCACGCAGATCAGTGGGCTGCACTAAAGGAACTAGGCACAAGGTAAATAAATATATATATGAGTTTATTGAAAGGATAATTCCTAAAACAATAAAGGCAACCAGCAAACAACCACAGTGACACACAAAACAACTCCCTACACCAACGTGAATACAGTTTAGAGATTAAAGCGTAAATGTAATCAAGCCAGGGTCATACACGAGAGATCAGTCCGATTGAACAGGGAGCCGGAAGGGACAACAGGAGGAAGGGATGAGTCTGCAAGACAGGGGTCCAGGGATGGATGCAGGGTTCAGTAACACAGGATACAAGGTACAGAGGCAGGGGTCGATGCAGGGTTTAGGAACACAGGATACAAGGTAACAGATAACAGGTCACAAGGTTCAGGTTCAGGTTCAGGTTCAGGTTCAGGTTCAGGTTCAGGTTCAGGTTCAGGTTCAGGTTCAGGCATACAGGTCTGGGTTCCAAGACAATACCAGAGCAAATGCTTTAGTGTCTGCTGGGTATTTATACACACCTCCTGCAATCAGTCTCAGGTGACGCCTGATTGCAGGAGATGATTTCGGCTCCAGACAAATGGGAGACACCCGCTGGTGGCCACCAGAACTGCACCCTCCTTTGGTGCTGAAAGCAATAGCACCACCAGCAGGTGACCCAGGCAATGACACTGATCATGACAGTTCCCCCTCCCAAGGAGTGGCCTCCGGACGCTCCATTCTGCCCTTGATCTGGCAGTGCTGGTAGGTGCGGAAAGGTCCCAAAATGTCTCCCCTGTGTCTGTGGACTACTTGTGCTCCTCCGGCCAGAGTCCTTAAACTTACTGGGAGGCGTGGCACCTGAGTCCGGCAATGGAACACGCACCCCACCACCAGGGTCTGGAAGTTGGGATCTGGAAATGAAAACAGGCAGGGCAATGTGCATGAACCTAACGGAGGCGAACAACACAAGGGCATCACAGTCAGGCTGGGAATCAAGCAGGGCAAAATCAGCGGCAAGCCGGGCATCGAGAACTGGTTTAGCAGGCACCATGTCAGCGGGCTGGGCAAATGGCGCTGGGTCTTCAAGCTGGCCACCGGGCAGAGGCACTTCAAACTGGCCACCGGGCAGAGGTTCAGCAAGCCAGATGGCAGGCACTGGTTCAGCGGGCTGAAAGACGGGCACCAAAACGTCAGGCTGGGTGACGGGCACCGAAAATCCAGGCTGGAACAGGTTGGCTGGTGTGGAAACAGGCTGGAACAGGTTGGCTGGTGTGGAAACAGGCTGGAACAGGTTGGCTGGTGTGGAAACAGGCTGGAACAGGTTGGCTGGTGTGGAAACAGGCTGGAACAGGTTGACTGGTGTGGAAACAGGCTGGAACAGGTTGGCTGGTGTGGAAACAGGCTGGAACAGGTTGGCTGGTGTGGAAACAGGCTGGAACAGGTTGGCTGGTGTGGAAACAGGCTGGAACAGGTCGGTTGGTGTGGAAACAGGCTGGAACAGGTCGGCTGGTGTGGAAGCAGGCTGGAACAGGTCGGCTGGTGTGGAAGCAGGCTGGAACAGGTCGGCTGGTGTGGAAGCAGGCTGGAACAGGTCGGCTGGTGTGGAAGCAGGCTGGAGCGGATCGGCTGGTGTAGAAGCAGTCTGGAGCGGATCAGCTGGTGTGGAAACAGGCTGGAGCGGATCGGCTGGTGTGGAAACAGGCTGCAACAGGTCGCTTGGTTTGGAAACAGGCTGCAACAGGTCGCTTGGTTTGGAAACAGGCTGCAACAGGTCGCTTGGTTTGGAAACAGGCTGCAACAGGTCGCTTGGTTTGGAAACAGGCTGCAACAGGTCGCTTGGTTTGGAAACAGGCTGCAACAGGTCGCTTGGTTTGGAAACAGGCTGCAACAGGTTGCTTGGTGCGGAGACAGGCTGCAACAGGTCGGCTGGTGCGGAGACAGGCTGCAACAGGTCGGCTGGTGAGGAGACAGGCTGCAACAGGTCGGCTGGTGCGGAGACAGGCTGCAACAGGTCGGCTGGTGCGGAGACAGGCTGCAACAGGTCGGCTGGTGCGGAGACAGGCTGCAACAGGTCGGCTGGTGCGGAGATAGGCTGCAACAGGTCGGCTGGTGCGGAGACAGGCTGCAACAGGTCGGCTGGTGCGGAGACAGGCTGCAAAAGGTCGGCTGGTGCGGAGACAGGCTGCAACAGGTCGGCTGGTGCGGAGACAGGCTGCAACAGGTCGGCTGGTGCGGAGACAGGCTGCAACAGGTCGGCTGGTGCGGAGACAGGCTGCAACAGGTTGGCTGGTGCGGAGACAGGCTGCAACAGGTCGGCTGGTGCGGAGACAGGCTGCAACAGGTCGGCTGGTGCGGAGACAGGCTGCAACAGGTCGGCTGGTGCGGAGACAGGCTGCAACAGGTCTGCTGGTGCGGAGACAGGCTGCAACAGGTCTACTGGTGCGGAGACAGGCTGCAACAGGTCGGCTGGTGTGGAAACAGGCTGGGTTACTGGCAGGATCGTGTGAGTTGGAAAGAACTTCCGTTTTTTCTTTGGTTTAGCCACCGAAGATTTGTATATGTATACAGGGCTGTAGGTGGTGGATGCAGCTGGTAGAGGCGAAGAGCGTAAGGATGGTGAAGGAGAGGGTGCGGATTTTGAAGGGGGTCTTAGGGGAACTGATGGAGGCAGCCGAGACGAAGCAGGAGGGTTAAAAGCAGGGTAAGTGCAGCAGGGGGAAACAGGGTACTGGTACTTCATTGGTAGGAGGGTGTATTGGTTGGCCACTGTGGTAGTTGGGAGTAAAGGAGACACAGACATCCCAGCAGGCTGGTGTCTAGACACAGGAATGGGTGGCAGGGAACCGACAGGGGCTGAGTACAATAAACTTGACCAGGCCTGTAGTAATGATTGCACAAAGTTAGGTTTGCATACTGCTTGTCTGACCAGAGACTGCACTGACTCAATACATGCTGCAAGCACCTGTGTAGGACAAGTTGAGTACTGCTCAAGGAAAAAGACTGAGTCATCTTCCAACAGCCACACCAAGGACTCTACCTGAGCTGCACTAAAAGGGGGTGTATAGTCATCGTCTCCACTGGAGGCATCAGACAGGGCCAACTCTGTACAGATACAGATCAGATCTTGCACATCCTCAAACACAAAACTGCCCAGATCCACAAAAACATGGGCTATGCGGATGCATTCCAACAACTGCTCTCTAGTGTGTTCACTTAATGTTTGAGAACAAAACTCCCTGTCCTCTGTTGCTAGTAGCGAAAAATACAGAATATCGTCAAGCTGCATTTTTAAAGCAATAGCAGTGCCCAGACCCAATTCCCAAGTGCAGCCGATCTGCTTGAATGGCTCTGGTATTATGTCACGGATGCCTAACACGGCATCCAGCACAGGGTACGCAGATCAGTGGGCTGCACTAAAGGAACTAGGCACAAGGTAAATAAATATATATATGAGTTTATTGAAAGGATAATTCCTAAAACAATAAAGGCAACCAGCAAACAACCACAGTGACACACAAAACAACTCCCTACACCAACGTGAATACAGTTTAGAGAATAAAGCGTAAATGTAATCAAGCCAGGGTCATACACGAGAGATCAGTCCGATTGAACAGGGAGCCGGAAGGGACAACAGGAGGAAGGGATGAGTCTGCAAGACAGGGGTCCAGGGATGGATGCAGGGTTCAGGAACACAGGATACAAGGTACAGAGGCAGGGGTCGATGCAGGGTTCAGGAACACAGGATACAAGGTAACAGATAACAGGTCACAAGGTTCAGGTTCAGGTTCAGGTTCAGGTTCAGGTTCAGGTTCAGGTTCAGGTTCAGGTTCAGGTTCAGGTTCAGGTTCAGGTTCAGGTTCAGGTTCAGGCATACAGGTCTGGGTTCCAAGACAATACCAGAGCAAATGCTTTAGTGTCTGCTGGGTATTTATACACACCTCCTGCAATCAGTCTCAGGTGACGCCTGATTGCAGGAGATGATTTCGGCTCCAGACAAATGGGAGACACCCGCTGGTGGCCACCAGAACTGCACCCTTTGGTGCTGAAAGCAATAGCACCACCAGCAGGTGACCCAGGCAATGACACTGATCATGACAACATCTATGCTGGGGACACTGATAATGGGGAAATATATGCTGGGGACACTGATAATGGGGACACTGATAATGGGGAAATCTATACTGGGGACACTGATAATAGGGAAATATATGCTGGGGACACTGATAATGGGGACATCTATGCTGGGGACACTGATAATGGGGAAATATATGCTGGGGACACTGATAATGGGGACACTGATAATGGGGACATCTATGCTGGGGACACTGATAATGGGGAAATCTATACTGGAGACACTGATAATGGGGACATCTAGGCTGGGGACACTGATAATGGGGAAATCTATGCTGGGGACACTAATAATGGGGAAATCTATACTGGGGACACTGATAATGAAGACACTGATAATGGGGACATCTATGCTGGGGACACTGATAATGGGGAAATCTATACTGGGGACACTGATAATGGGGACATCTATGCTGGGGACACTGATAATAGGGAAATATATGCTGGGGACACTGATAATGGGGAAATCTATGCTTGGGACACTGATAATGGGGACACTGACAATGGGGACATCTATGCTGGGGACACTGATAATGGGGAAATATATACTGGGGACACTGATAATGGAGACATCTATGCTGGGGACACTGATAATGGGAAAACATATGCTGGGGACACCGATAATGGGGACATCTATGCTGGGGACACTGATAATGGGGAAATCTATACTGGGGACACTGATAATGGGGACATCTATGCTGGAGACACTGATAATGGGGAAATCTATACTGGGGACACTGAAAATCGGGAAATCTATGCTGGGGACACTGATAATGGGAACATCCATGTTGGGGACACTGAAAATGGGGAAATCTATACTGGGGACACTGATAATGGGGAAATCTATACTGGGGACACTGATAATGGGGACATCTTTGCTGGGGACACTGATAATGGGGACATCTATGCTGGGGACACTGATAATGGGAAAATATATGCTGGGGGCATCTATGCTGGGGACACTGATAATGGGGAAATCTATACTGGAGACACTGATAATGGGGACATCTAGGCTGGGGACACTGATAATGGGGAAATCTATGCTGGGGACACTAATAATGGGGAAATCTATACTGGGGACACTGATAATGAAGACACTGATAATGGGGACATCTATGCTGGGGACACTGATAATGGGGAAATCTATACTGGGGACACTGATAATGGGGACATCTATGCTGGGGACACTGATAATAGGGAAATATATGCTGGGGACACTGATAATGGGGAAATCTATGCTTGGGACACTGATAATGGGGAAATATATACTGAGGACACTGATAATGGAGACATCTATGCTGGGGACACTGATAATGGGGAAATATATGCTGGGGACACCGATAATGGGGACATCTATGCTGGGGACACTGATAATGGGGAAATCTATACTGGGGACACTGATAATGGGGACATCTATGCTGGAGACACTGATAATGGGGAAATCTATACTGGGGACACTGAAAATCGGGAAATCTATGCTGGGGACACTGATAATGGGAACATCTATGCTGGGGACACTGATAATGGGGAAATCTATACTGGGGACACTGATAATGGGGAAATCTATACTGGGGACACTGATAATGGGGACATCTATGCTGGGGACACTGATAATGGGGACATCTATGCTGGGGACACTGATAATGGGAAAATATATGCTGGGGGCATCTATGCTGGGGACACGGATAATGGGGAAATCTATTCTTGGGACACTGATAATGGGGAAATCTATACTGGGGACACTGATAATGGGGACATCTATGCTGGGGACACTGATAATGGGGACACTGATAATGGGGACATCTATGCTGGGGACACTGATAATGGAGAAATCTATACTGGAGACACTGATAATGGGGACATCTAGGCTGGGGACACTAATAATGGGGAAATCTATGCTGGGGACACTAATAATGGGGAAATCTATCCTGGGGACACTGATAATGAAGACACTGATAATGGGGGCATCTATGCTGGGGACACTGATAATGGGGAAATCTATACTGGGGACACTGATAATGGGGACATCTATGCTGGGGACACTGATAATAGGGAAATATATGCTGGGGACACTGATAATGGGGAAATCTATGCTTGGGACACTGATAATGGGGACACTGACAATGGGGACATCTATGCTGGGGACACTGATAATGGGGAAATATATACTGGGGACACTGATAATGGAGACATCTATGCTGGGGACACTGATAATGGGGAAATATATGCTGGGCCACCGATAATGGGGACATCTATGCTGGGGACACTGATAATGGGGAAATCTATACTGGGGACACTGATAATTGGGACATCTATGCTGGAGACACTGATAATGGGGAAATCTATACTGGGGACACTGAAAATCGGGAAATCTATGCTGGGGACACTGATAATGGGAACATCTATGCTGGGGACACTGATAATGGGGAAATCTATACTGGGGACACTGATAATGGGGAAATCTATACTGGGGACACTGATAATGGGGACATCTATGCTGGGGACACTGATAATGGGGACATCTATGCTGGGGACACTGATAATGGGAAAATATATGCTGGGGGCATCTATGCTGGGGACACGGATAATGGGGAAATCTATACTTTTGACACTGATAATGGGGAAATCTATACTGGGGACACTGATAATGGGGACATCTATGCTGGGGACAATGATAATGGGGAAATCTATACTGGGGACACTGATAATGGGGAAATCTATATTGGGGACACTGACAATGGGGACATCTATGCTGGGGACACTGATAATGGGGAAATATATGCTGGGGACACTGATAATGGGGACACTGATAATGGGGAAATCTATACTGGGGACACTGATAATAGGGAAATATATGCTGGGGACACTGATAATGGGGACATCTATGCTGGGGACACTGATAATGGGGAAATATATGCTGGGGACACTGATAATGGGGACACTGATAATGGGGACATCTATGCTGGGGACACTGATAATGGGGAAATCTATACTGGGGACACTGATAATGGGGACATCTAGGCTGGGGACACTGATAATTGGGAAATCTATGCTGGGGACACTAATAATGGGGAAATCTATCCTGGGGACACTGATAATGAAGACACTGATAATGGGGACATCTATGCTGGGGACACTGATAATGGGGAAATCTATACTGGGGACACTGATAATGGGGACATCTAGGCTGGGGACACTGATAATTGGGAAATCTATGCTGGGGACACTAATAATGGGGAAATCTATACTGGGGACACTGATAATGAAGACACTGATAATGGGTACATCTATGCTGGGGACACTGATAATGGGGAAATCTATACTGGGGACACTGATAATGGGGACATCTATGCTGGGGACACTGATAATAGGGAAATATATGCTGGGGACACTGATAATGGGGAAATCTATGCTTGAGACACTGATAATGGGGACACTGACAATGGGGACATCTATGCTGGGGACACTGATAATGGGGAAATATATACTGGGGACACTGATAATGGAGACATCTATGCTGGGGACACTGATAATGGGGACATCTATGCTGGGGACACTGATAGTGGGGAAATCTATGTTGGGGACACTGATAATGGGGACATCTATACTGGGGATTAGGGATGAGCCAAACTCCCCCCGGTTCGGTTCGCACCAGAATCTGCGAACAGACATAAAGTTTGCGTGAATTTTAGAACCCTATTAAATACAATGGACTCGAACGTTCGAAATCAAAAGTGCTAATTATCAAGGCTAATATGCAAGTTATTGTCCTAAAAAGGGGTTGGGGACCCGGGTCCTGGCCCAGGAGATATGTATCAATGCAAAAAAAGTTTTTAAAACTGACATTTTTTCAGGAGCAGTGATGTTAATAATGCTTAAAGTGAAACAATAAAAGTGAAATATTCCTTTAAATTTCGTACCTGGGGAGGGTGTATAGTATGCCTGTAAAGCAGCGCTTGTTTCCCGTGCTTAGAACTGTCCCTGCACAAAGTGTAATTTCTGAAGGAAAAAAAGTCATTTAAAAGCACTCACGGCTATAATGAATTGTCGGCTCCCGGCAATACAGAGAAAAGTTATTGATAAAAAAAAAAAAAAAATGTGTGAGGGTCCCCCCGAATTCCATTACCAGGCCCCCTCAGGTCTGGTATGGATATTAAGGGGAGCCCTGCGTCAAATTAAAAAAAAAAATGACGTGGGGTTCCCCCCAAATATCCATACCAGACCCTTCAGGTCTGGTATTGATTTTAAGGGGAACTCCACGCCAAATAAAAAAAAAATGGCGTGGAGTTCCCCCCAAAAATCCATACCAGACCCTTTATCCGAGCACACAACCTGGCAGGCTGCAGGAAAATAGGGGGGGACGAGAGAGCGCCTCCCCTCCTGAACCGTACCAGGCCACATGCCCTCAACATGGGGAGGATGCTTTGGGGGTCTGTGACCCCTCAAAGCACCATGTCCCCATGTTGATGGGGACAAGAGCCTCATCCCCACAACCCTTGCCCGGTGGTTGTGGGGGTCTGCGGGCGGGGGGCTTATCGAAATCTGGAAGACCCCTTTAACAAAGGGGACCCCCAGATCCCAGCCCCCCCTATGTGAATTGGTAAGGGGTACATTTTACCCCTACCATTTCACAAAGAAAGTGTAAAAACAAAACAAAAAAACACACAGACACAGTTGGGAAAGTCCTTTATTAAAAATAAAAAATAAAAAAATAAAAAACCCATTCCAGCGATGTAATCCAGTGTCCCACGGTGATCCGATGTCCAGCGCTACAGTCTCCACTCCACACGAAACCCCCTATGACGTACGAGGGGTCACCCGTTACATCATAGGGTAAGCCCCAGCTTTCTCCGCTTGCCGCAAGCGGGGAAAGCTGGGGCGCACCCCTATGATCTGACAGGTGACCCCGCCCCCTCGTACGTCAGACCCCGCCTACGTCATTGGCTGAGCGGACCTGATGGGGAACGTGATTTGATTCCTCTGCAGTGTAATAAATAAATAGACCCCGCCCCTTCTCACGTTCCCCATCAGGTCCGCTCAGCCAATGATGTAGGCGGGGTCTGACTTACGAGGGGGCGGGGTCACCCGTCAGATCATAGGGGTAAGCCCCGGCTTTCCCCGCTTGCGGGGAATAGCCAATGACGTAGGCGGGATGCCGCCTATGTCATTGGCTATTCCCCAGCAAGCGGGGAAAGCTGGGGCTTGCCCTATGATGTTACGGGTGACCCCGCCCCCTCGTACGTCATGGGGGTTTTTGTGTGTCATGGGGGTTGGGGGGATGAGGCCCTTGTCCCCATCAACATGGGGACATGGTGCTTTGAGGATTCACAGACCCCCAAAGCATCCTCCCCATGTTAAGGGCATGTTGCCTGGTACAGTTCAGGAGGGGGGGCTCTCTCGTCCCCCCCTCTTTTCCTATGGCCTGCCAGGTTGTGTGCTCAGATAAAGGGTCTGGTATGGATTTTTGGGGGGAACTCCACGCCTGGTAATTGAATTTGAGGGGACCCCCACGCATTTTATTTTATTTTTTATCAATGACTTTACTCTGTATTGCCGGGAGCCGACAATTCATTATAGCCGCGAGTGCTTTTAAATGACTTTTTTTCCTTCAGAAATGACACTTTGTGCAGGGACAGTTCTAAGCATGGGAAACAAGCGCTGCATTACAGGCATACTTTACACCCTCCCCAGGTACGAAATTTAAAGGAATATTTCACTTTTATTGTTTCACTTTAAGCATTATTAAAATCACTGCTCCCGAAAAAACGTCCGATTTTTTAAAACTTTTTTTGCCATTGATACATGTCCCCTGGGGCAGGACCCAGGTCCCCAAACACTTTTCATGACAATAACTTGCATACAAGCCTTTAAAATTAGCACTTTAGATTTCTCCTATAGACTTTTACAGGGTGTTCCGCGGCTTTTCTAATTTGCAGCGAACACCCCAAATTGTTCGCTGTTCGGCGAACAGGCGAACAGGCAATGTTCGAGTTGAACATGAGTTTGACTTGAACTCGAAGCTCATCCCTACTGGGGACACTGATAATGGGGACATCTATGCTGGGGACACTGATAATGGGGAAATCTATGCTGGGGACACTGATAATGGGGACACTGATAATGGCGACACCGATAATGGGGAATTCTATGCTTGGGACACTGATAATGGGGACATCTATGCTGGGGACACTGATAATGGGGACACTGATAATGGCGACACCGATAATGGGGAATTCTATGCTGGGGACACTGATAATGGGGGAAACTCTGCTGAGGACACTGATAATGGTGGGAAACTCTGCTGGGGACACTGATAATGGGGGGAAACTCTGCTGGGGACACTGATAATGGTGAAAACTATGCTGGGGACACTGATGATGGGGAGACTCTGCTGGGGACACTGATATAATGGGAGACTCTGATGGAGGACACTTATATTGGGGAGACTCTGATGGGGACACAGACGTGCAGATGTTTTCGGCCCCCGAATACTTGTAAAATCTACAATGTGGCCCTCGTGTTGAAAAGTTTGGAGACCCCTGCTCTAGATCATGGAAATGTGAAAATACCTGGCATATGGAATATGAAGGTAATACGCCTGTTATATTTGTGAGTATTTTATTGAATTTTGTTAAGAAGCTACATACAGTAAACAGTGCTGTATTCTAGACTTCTTGTCCCGTTCCCAAGAACAAAATCTAGGCAGGCTGAGTGCTTGCTCAGCCATTCATATTATATCAATAACTACAAAGCTTCCTCTGAATGGCTGAGGTTGGAGATCGTGACATCATCCGCCCACCTAACCACTTTAGCCAATCAGAGTAAGCCTTGTGGTTATTAATAAAATACAAGACTTAAGCCTAGTACACACGGCCGAGAATCCCATTGTAAAAAAAAACGTTGGTTTTCTCAACGAGATTCTTGTCAAGCTTGATAGGATTCTTGTCAAGCTTTCCTTGCATACACCCTGTCAATTAAGTATCTCGTCTTTGTAAAGCGCGGTGACGTACAACACGTACGATGGCAGTATAAAGGGGAAGTTCGATTCCAATGGCGCCACCCCATGGCTGCTTTTCCTAATCTTGTGTTACCGCGTGTTAGTAAAAGTTTGGTGAGATACGATTTGCGCTTTTCAGTCTTCGTGCTTTCAGTTCGTTACAGCGTGACGAATGTGCTATATCCATTACAAACGCTAGTTTTAGCAGAAGGAGTGCTCCCGTCTCATACTTGATTCTGAGAATGCGCGTTTTTTTAAGACTCGGAAAAGCATACACGCGACCGGTTTTCTCACCGAGAATCCAGACGAGAAAAACAAGAATCCTGTCGAGAAAATAGAGAGCAGGTTCTCTATTTTTCTTGTTGAGATTCCCGGCAGTTTTCTCGACAAGAAACCATACACACGAACGGTTTTCTCAGCAAGAAAGCTCTCCCAGCAGTTTTCTTGTCGTTTCTTGCCGAGATAACCGGTCGTGTGTACGAGGCTTTACTGTGAATGGCTGAGCAGCACTCATATATCAGAATTAGTAAAGGAAATGGTTTGGCCAGCTTGGCTCAAACAAACTATTTCAAGTGATAGCAAAGTTAGGCTTTAAATGTGATTTAATGTAGTTTACATTCACACTTATGCAGTCTGTTGTGGTGCATTCACTTGCTTTTTGTAAAGGCAACCTATTATTTATAATTAGGCTGCCAACATACCTCAACAGACCAAATAGCATGCATGCCCCTTTTGTGTTGACTAGGGATGAGCTTCGTGTTCGAGTCGAACATACGTTCGACTCGAACATCGGCTGTTCGATCATTCGACGAAGATCGAACGATTTGGGCCGTTCGCGCCAAATTCGAGTGACGCGAACGGCCCACAATGCACTACGCCATCGCAGTGTCATCCAGGCGCTGTGATTGGCCAAGCATGCACTGTGACCCCGCATGCTTGGCCAATCACAGCGCCGGCAGCGAGGAGAGCAATGATTGGCCACAGGCAGGATGCCTGTGGCCAATTATTGCTGAGGGTGTTTAGTACACGCCCCACACTATAAAAGGCCGCCAGCACGGCGGCCTAGTGTAGTGTGTTCCGGAGCAGGGATAGAGCAGCATAGGCAGGGACAGTGACTGTTATTTCTTTCTTGCTTAACCTGGATTCCTTTAGTTTAGGGAAAGAGAAGGATAGGTAGGGAGAGTGTCAGTGTGTTTTGTGCTTGTGCTATAGTGTGCTTAAAAAAAACATTTATTCTAGGGACAGAAAACTGTAGGTAGGGACAGTGTCAGTTTCTTTCACTCTGCAAGTCCTTGTTTCCAGGGACCTGGAAGGACAGTGAGTGAATTGTCCTTGTGCTATATTGTGCTTAAAAAAACATTTATTCTAGGGACAGAAAACTGTAGGTAGGGAGAGTGTCAGTTTCTTTCACTCTGCAAGTCCTTGTTTCCAGGGACCTGTAAGGACAGTGAGTGAATTGTCCTTGTGCTATATTGTGATTAAAAAAAAACATTTTTTCTAGGGACAGAAAACTGTAGGTAGGGAGAGTGTTTTTTTTCTTTCACTCTGCAAGTCCTTGTTTCCAGGGACCTGGAAGGACAGTGAGTGAATTGTCCTTGTGCTATATTGTGCTTAAAAAAACATTTTTTCTAGGGACAGAAAACTGTAGGTAGGGAGAGTGTTTTTTTTCTTTCACTCTGCAAGTCCTTGTTTCCAGGGACCTGGAAGGACAGTGAGTGAATTGTCCTTGTGCTATATTGTGCTTAAAAAAAAACATTTTTTCTAGGGACAGAAAACTGTAGGTAGGGAGAGTGTTTTTTTTCTTTCACTCTGCAAGTCCTTGTTTCCAGGGACCTCTAAGGACAGTGAGTGAATTGTCCTTGTGCTATATTGTGCTTAAAAAAAACATTTATTCTAGGGACAGAAAACTGTAGGTAGGGAGAGTGTCAGTTTATTTCACTCTGCAAGTCCTTGTTTCCAGGGACCTGGAAGGACAGTGAGTGAATTGTCCTTGTGCTATATTGTGATTAAAAAAAACATTTTTTCTAGGGACAGAAAACTGTAGGTAGGGAGAGTGTTTTTTTTCTTTCACTCTGCAAGTCCTTTTTTCCAGGGACCTGTAAGGACAGTGAGTGAATTGTCCTTGTGCTATATTGTGATTAAAAAAAACATTTATTCTAGGGACAGAAAACTGTAGGTAGGGAGAGTGTCAGTTTATTTCACTCTGCAAGTCCTTGTTTCCAGGGACCTGTAAGGACAGTGAGTGAATTGTCCTTGTGCTATATTGTGATTAAAAAAAACATTTTTTCTAGGGACAGAAAACTGTAGGTAGGGAGAGTGTTTTTTTTCTTTCACTTTGCAAGTCCTTGTTTCCAGGGACCTGTAAGGACAGTGAGTGAATTGTCCTTGTGCTATATTGTGCTTAAAAAAAACATTTATTCTAGGGACAGAAAACTGTAGGTAGGGAGAGTGTCAGTTTATTTCACTCTGCAAGTCCTTGTTTCCAGGGACCTGTAAGGACAGTGAGTGAATTGTCCTTGTGCTATATTGTGATTAAAAAAACATTTTTTCTAGGGACAGAAAACTGTAGGTAGGGAGAGTGTTTTTTTTCTTTCACTCTGCAAGTCCTTGTTTCCAGGGACCTGTAAGGACAGTGAGTGAATTGTCCTTGTGCTATATTGTGATTAAAAAAAAACATTTTTTCTAGGGACAGAAAACTGTAGGTAGGGAGAGTGTTTTTTTTCTTTCACTCTGCAAGTCCTTGTTTCCAGGGACCTGTAAGGACAGTGAGTGAATTGTCCTTGTGCTATATTGTGCTTAAAAAAAACATTTATTCTAGGGACAGAAAACTGTAGGTAGGGAGAGTGTCAGTTTATTTCACTCTGCAAGTCCTTGTTTCCAGGGACCTGGAAGGACAGTGAGTGAATTGTCCTTGTGCTATATTGTGATTAAAAAAAACATTTTTTCTAGGGACAGAAAACTGTAGGTAGGGAGAGTGTTTTTTTTCTTTCACTCTGCAAGTCCTTGTTTCCAGGGACCTGTAAGGACAGTGAGTGAATTGTCCTTGTGCTATATTGTGATTAAAAAAATTTTTTTTCTAGGGACAGAAAACTGTAGGTAGGGAGAGTGTTTTTTTTCTTTCACTCTGCAAGTCCTTGTTTCCAGGGACCTGTAAGGACAGTGATTGAATTGTCCTTGTGCTATATTGTGCTTAAAAAAAACATTTATTCTAGGGACAGAAAACTGTAGGTAGGGAGAGTGTCAGTTTATTTCACTCTGCAAGTCCTTGTTTCCAGGGACCTGGAAGGACAGTGAGTGAATTGTCCTTGTGCTATATTGTGCTTAAAAAAAACATTTATTCTAGGGACAGAAAACTGTAGGTAGGGAGAGTGTTTTTTTTCTTTCACTCTGCAAGTCCTTGTTTCCAGGGACCTGTAAGGACAGTGAGTGAATTGTCCTTGTGCTATATTGTGCTTAAAAAAAACATTTATTCTAGGGACAGAAAACTGTAGGTAGGGAGAGTGTTTTTTTTCTTTCACTCTGCAAGTCCTTGTTTCCAGGGACCTGTAAGGACAGTGAGTGAATTGTCCTTGTGCTATATTGTGATTAAAAAAAACATTTTTTCTAGGGACAGAAAACTGTAGGTAGGGAGAGTGTTTTTTTTCTTTCACTCTGCAAGTCCTTGTTTCCAGGGACCTGTAAGGACAGTGAGTGAATTGTTCTTGTGCTATATTGTGATTAAAAAAAACATTTTTTCTAGGGACAGAAAACTGTAGGTAGGGAGAGTGTTTTTTTTCTTTCACTCTGCAAGTCCTTGTTTCCAGGGACCTGTAAGGACAGTGAGTGAATTGTCCTTGTGCTATATTGTGCTTAAAAAAAACATTTATTCTAGGGACAGAAAACTGTAGGTAGGGAGAGTGTCAGTTTATTTCACTCTGCAAGTCCTTGTTTCCAGGGACCTGGAAGGACAGTGAGTGAATTGTCCTTGTGCTATATTGTGATTAAAAAAAACATTTTTTCTAGGGACAGAAAACTGTAGGTAGGGAGAGTGTTTTTTTTTCTTTCACTCTGCAAGTCCTTGTTTCCAGGGACCTGTAAGGACAGTGAGTGAATTGTCCTTGTGCTATATTGTGCTTAAAAAAAATATTTTTTCTAGGGACAGAAAACTGTAGGTAGGGAGAGTGTCAGTTTCTTTCACTGTGAAAGTCCTTGTTTCAAGGGACAGAGAAGGACACCTGAAGGTAGCCCTTATTGCTTTTTTCCCATCTCCCTGCAGGCCATCTATTAGAATGTCTGGAAGGCAAACAAGGAGAAGCAGACAGTCAGGAGGCAATAAAAGAGGGCAAGCAGGCTCTGTGTCTGGGGGCAACAGTGCTGGTCGTGGACGCGGTGCATTGTCATCAGCACATGGCCATGGGACACGCTTGTCCTTCTTTTCGGCAGCTGGACATGTTGAGCCACATCATGCCGAAGACTTGGTAGAGTGGATGACCAAGCCCTCCTCCTCCTCCTCATCCTCTCTCACCCAGGCTCAGGGTACTGGAAAAGCATCTGCCAAAGCGTCGTCTTCCCTGGTATCAATGTCAGACAAATCATCAGTCACTCCTTCCCTAGACCCACCATGTCCTCCTCCTGAGGAGTCCCCCGAACTGTTTCAGCACAGTGTTGGGTACATGCTCCAGGAGGATGCCCAGCGTTTCGAAGGGTCTGATGATGAAACCCAGCTAGAGGAAGGCAGTAGCGTGAGAGCAGACAGAGGGGATGCTCAAGAAGGACACCAATCTGGCAGTCATGTTCCAGCAGCTGCAGCATACTGCCAGATTGGCTCCAGTGATGAGGAGGGAGGGGATGATGAGGTCACTGACTCCACGTGGGTGCCTAATAGGAGAGAGGAGGAGGAGGAGGATGAGGAGGAGGCACATCTCCAACGAGGCAGGATGCCCTTTGGTGGCCAGCGTAAGGGCAGTACACCGACGGAATCACACCGCAGAGCTCCGCCTGTGCAGGGCGCTGCCTCTGCCCGTCATTCAAAAAGTTCTTTTGTGGGCCTTTTTTGAGGCTAGTGCATCAGATCGCACAGCTGCTGTTTGCAACATATGTCTCAAGCGTATATCGCGTGGCCAAAACATCAGCCGCTTGGGTACCACATGCCTGACCAGACATATGTTGACCTGCCATGCAGCTCGTTGGCAAGCCTACCTCAAAGACCCACACCAAAGAACAAAGCGGACCTCTCCTTGCACCGCATCAGCTGGGATCTCCAACCCCACTATAACTTCAGTCCTCTCTGAAACATGCACTGAGAGGAATGAAGGTGTAGAATTAGGTGTGTCACAGCCAAGTACTTGCGCCCACTCTGCTAGCAGTACACCGACGTCCGATTCTAGCAGGCAAATTTCCCTGCCCCAGCTGCTGGACCGTCGAAAGAAGTTCACTCCCAGCCATCCACATGCCCAGCGGTTGAATGCTAGCTTGGCTAAATTGCTAGCGCTTCAACTGCTGCCTTTTCAGTTGGTAGACTCGGCCCCCTTCCGTGAGTTTGTGCAATGTGCGGTTCCTCAGTGGCAGGTTCCCAAACGCCACTTTTTCTCACGGAAGGCTATTCCGGCTCTCTACCGGCATGTGGAAGGCAATGTCTTGGCCTCGCTGGACAGGGCGGTCAGCGGTAAGGTGCATATTACCGCTGACTCATGGTCCAGCAGGCATGGACAGGGACGTTACCTTTCTTTCACGGCCCATTGGGTCACTCTTTTGGCAGCTGGGAAGGATTCAGGACAAGGTGCAGTAGTGTTGGAGGTTGTCCCACCGCCACGCCTCCAAAATGCTACTACTGGTTGTGACACACCTCTCTCCTCCACCCCCTCCTCTTCTTCTTCCTCCATGGCCTCTTCCTGTGGTTTGTCCTATGAACCAGCGGTGCTCCGTAGCCGTTCACGGGGCTACGCAAGTACGCAGGCAAAAAGATGCCATGCCGTGCTTGCGCTGGTGTGTTTGGGGGACAGAAGCCACACTGGGGCAGAGGTCCTGTCTGCTCTGCAGGGCCAGGCCGAGAGGTGGTTGACGCCACGCCAGCTTAAGCCAGGAATGGTGGTTTGCGACAATGGCACCAACCTCCTCTCCGCCCTCCGACAGGGACAACTGACCCATGTGCCCTGTGTGGCTCACGTCCTTAACCTGGTGGTGCAGCGCTTCTTGGGCAGGTACCCGGGCTTACAGGATGTCCTGAGGCAGGCCAGGAAAGTCTGTGTGCATTTCCGCAGATCTTATAATGCCAGTGCTCGCCTGGCTGAGCTGCAAAAGGAGTTGAACCTGCCCAAGAACCGCCTTATATGTGACATGCCCACCAGGTGGAACTCAACGTTGGCCATGCTGCAGCGGCTGCACACGCAGCAGAGGGCCATCAATGAGTACCTGTGCGACTACGGCACCAGGACAGGGTCAGGGGAGCTTGGTTTTTTTTCTCCACGCCAGTGGGGCATGATCAGGGATGCATGCACTGTCCTGGCACCATTTGAGGAGGCCACGAGGATGGTGAGCAGTGACAGTGCATGCATCAGTGACACTGTACCTCTTGTCCACCTGTTGGAGCACACGCTGCGTGGAATAATGGACAGGGCACTTGAGGCAGAACAGAGGCAGGAAGAGGAGGACTTCCTTGCCTCTCAAGGCCCCCTTTACCCAGACAGTGTTCCTTCTGTCCCACCCATCGCACAGGAAGAGGAGGAGGAGGAGGAGGAGGAGGAGGAGGATTGTGTCAGCATGGAGGTGGAGGCTGGCACTCAGCATCATCAGCAGCAGTCTTTTAGGGATGATTTACAGTCCCAAGAAACCAGTGGACTTGTACGTGGCTGGGAGGAGGTGGCTGCGGATCATGTCGTCCTTAGTGACCCAGAGGACTCCGGAGCGAATGCCTCAGCAAACCTACGCTGCATGGCCTCCCTGATCCTGCAAAGTCTGCGGAAGGATCCTCGTATTCTTCGGATCAAGGAGAGGGACCATTACTGGCTGGCCACTCTCCTTGATCCACGGTACAAGGGTAAGGTTGTGGACCTTATGTTACCGTCGCAGAGGGAGCAGAGGATGAGACAACTCCGGGAGGCCTTGCAGAAAGGTCTGTGCAACGCGTTCCCAGAGACTGGGAGGTTGCAAACTCCTGGTCCTGGACAACGAGTTGCTGAGGCTTCGGCCAGTCAAAGAAGGAGCGGTGGGGAAGGTGGCCGTCTGACCGATGCGTTCAGACAATTCTTTAGTCCGCAGCCCCAAAGTATGATCGGTTCCAGCAACCATCGCCAGCGTCTGATAAACATGGTGCAGGAATATCTAGGGGCAAGGTCAGACTTGGACACCTTCCCCACCGAAAATCCTCTGGCTTACTGGGTCTTGAGGATGGATCACTGGCCAGAGCTTGCACAGTATGCAATTGAGCTACTGGCCTGTCCTGCATCCAGCGTTCTTTCGGAACGCACATTCAGTGCTGCTGGAGGATTTGTCACGGATCACAGGGTGCGCCTGTCCACCGACTCGGTTGATCGACTGACTTTCATCAAGATGAACCAGTCTTGGATCACCACCAGCTACCACACACCTGATGCTGATATAACAGACTAATTGATTTTAACATGTCACATCCCTTCAAGACTGATGCTGATGCTGAGTGCCTGTGCTGTTATGTTGACTGGCTATCCTCCTCCTCCGAGTCCTCAATGATACGATTGATGATGATAGCTTGTAAGATCATTTTTGTTTATGGGTGCCGCCACCAGTGCCTAACGCCCAATTTTTCAGCCCCTGTTTAACAGGGGCGTGTAATTACAATTTTTGAAGCAATACTTTGCAACAGGGCTCATTGCTGTGCTCCAAGTACAGTATCTGTGAGGAGTTGCAGTGTTGTGCCACCAGTGCCTAAGGCCCAATTTTTCAGCCCCTGTTTAACAGGGGCGTGTCATTACAATTTTTGAAGCAATACTTTGCAACAGGGCTCATTGCTGTGCTCCAAGTACAGTATCTGTGAGGAGTTGCAGTGTTGTGCCACCAGTGCCTAAGGCCCAATTTTTCAGCCCCTGTTTAACAGGGGCGTGTCATTACAATTTTTGAAGCAATACTTTGCAACAGGGCTCATTGCTGTGCTCCAAGTACAGTATCTGTGAGGGGTTGCAGTGTTGTGCCACCAGTGCCTAAGGCCCAATTTTTCAGCCCCTGTTCAACAGGGGCATGTAATTACAATTCTTGATCTAATAATTCACAGCAGGGCCCATTGCTGCACCCACCAAGAGTAACTGTCAGGGCTTACAGTGTTGTGGCACCAGCACCACCATCAAAGGCCCAATTTTTACTACCACTGTTCAACAATTATATGTAATTAAAATTCCTGATATAATAGTTGACAGCAGGGCGTTCCAGCACCAACCAAGAGTAACTGTGAGTGCTTACAGTGTTGTGCCAACACCAACAACTAAGGGGCCTATTTCTGCAGAGTATATACGGCAGGTCCCTACTTTCAAACATCCAACTTACAAACGACTCCTACTTGCAAACGCAAGAAGACAACAGGAAGTGAGAGGAAATCTACCACTAGGAAGGAAAATTCTCTCCTGTAAGAATAAATATGGGAGAAAGGTGTCTCCTCTGTACTGATGCTTTATCAGCAATCCTTGTTTCAAGAAAAACACCACATTTCAAAAACAGTTGTCATTGGGACGGAAAGTGAGGTGAAATGTTCTGAACAGGGGCACAGACAGCAAAACAAATGTTACAGGGGTGATAACCCTTACCTATGTTTTCCAAAAAGTTTAAAAATAGATTTTTGGTCTGGAGCTACACTTCAACAATGTACCTGTTCAAAATTACAAACAGATTCTACATAAGAACAAACCTACAGTCCCTGTCTTGTATGCACCGCCTGTATAGGGCTGTTCAGAGTATATAGGGCCTTTTTTATTTTATGTGCGGGGTTCCCCTTAATATCCATACAAGACCCAAAGGGGCTGGTAATGGGCTGGGGTAGGGGGGGGGGGTCATGGGGTAGCTATGCCATTTTTCTTAAAGAATTTCATCCATATTACCGGGACCAGACATTACATTAAAGCCGCAAGCAGTTTTAAATGGCTTTTTTTTCCTTTAGAAGTGTCATTTTGTGCAGGGACAGTTCTAAACACGGGAAACACGTGGCACTTCACAGGCATACTTTAGACACCCCCCAGGTACGATATTTAAAGGAATATTTGACTTTTTTTTTTTCACTTTATGCATCATTAAAATGACTGCTCCCGAAAAACGACCGTTTTTAAAACTTCTTTTTGCATTGATACATGTCCCCTGGTGCAGAACCCGGGTTCCCAAACCCTTTTTAGGACAATAACATGCATAATAGTTGTTATAATTAGCACTTTAGAATTCGAACGTTCGCATCCATTGTATTTAATAGGGTTCTAATGTTCGTTCGAACTTTCGGTCCGTTCGCGGGTTCTGGTGCGAACCGAACCCGGGGGTGTTCGGCTCATCACTAGTGTTGACACACCGCAGTGCACCACGAGGCCCAATCTGTGCATTGCATTGCACTTACATGCATTGTGCAATGCCAGCTACTGTACAGTTTGTTGGGTGCCATTCAGAATGGCTGAGACTGCACATCTATTTATGTGTTCATGCATGTCGCCGTGTTTTTGCTTGTGTATGTACGCATTAACTGAAAGAAACCTATCTTGAAAAAACATGAAAGCTGCAATTGCTGACCGTCCTCTGAAAATGTTACTTGTCTGGCTGTAATGCTGATCCTGTTGCTTCATTTATTTGAAAAATTTACTTGGAACAAGCATTCAAAACAGAATTTTCCGATTTCTCTGTGTTAGCTGATTTGCATACTTGCCGTATTTTTCGCTCCATAAAACGCACTCCCCCCCCCTCCAAAAATGGAGAGAAATGCCTGTGCATCTTATGGAGAGAACACTGAACAGCCCCCCTGCCCGTCGTCGCCGCTATGTCTCAATACAGGGCGGCTGTCTCCCTCGAGCGCCGGGCGGTCTCATGTTACTCAAAGAAGACAGAAAACAGAGCAGACCCAGCGGCCGAATGGAGTACTGCCGCTCGGGCTGCTCTGTCTTCTGAGTGACAGGTGGACAGGCGACTGTGATGACGTCCTCGCCAGTCGCCAGGCACAGAATAGGCTGCATTTAATGGACACAGGTAAGGCTGCAAGTCAGGCTGCATTTAATGGCCACAAGTCAGGCTGATATGTCATTGATTGAAGTGTAGAAGACAAAAGACAATGGTTTAGCATGACAGCCAGGCAACTAGCATTTTCAGAAGAATGTAAGTAATAGCTACAGTCGCATATGACAGGCTTTTTTTAAAAAAAAGCTTATCTCCCAATTTAATGGCATTTTTAGACCTGGTATTTCAAGTAAGCCAACTTTTTAAAAGTGGTTTTAAAGCTTTAAGGTTTTAACCTTAAGGCATTCTCTGCATTAAAGCCATAGTAAAACAAAAAAAAAAAAAAAAAACTGGTTCCCCTGCAGGCTCATGTCATTGTGTGCTAGTATGCACATTGTGGCACAGCTCTCTTAAAGTGGTTGTAAACCCTTTACAACCACTTTTACCTACAGGTAAGCCTAGATTAAGGCTTACCTGTAGGTGCTTGAAATATCTCCTAAACCTCCACGGTTTAGGAGATATTTACAAAAATTACGGGCGCCGATGTCTACGGCGCATTTGCCGCAGACAACGGCGCAGGCGTACTTTAGCAACGGCGATCGTGCCGTTTCTAAAGGAGGCCGTGCCGTGACTGGCAGCTCCCGTGCGCATGCGTGAGAGTGACGTCATCACGGCTTCGGCCTAATCACAGCGCCGGAGCTGCGATACCCGGAAGTAACCCCCGGGAGAGATGTCGGCCGCCCGAGCGGTGTATGAGGACGGCAGCGGGGGCTTCGATCTGAGGTGAGTATTACATAATGAGCTAGTATGCTATGCTAGTATTATGCCTTTGTCTTGCAGGTGGTGTTTTTTTTTTTGTAAAAGTGGGTTTACTTCCTCTTTAATGGACAGCATGCTGCCACTGTCAATCAAATTATGTGACAAGGAAGCAGGGGGCGGGTCTGAGTCGCACTGTCTCTGTCTATAGACACAGGCAGCGCAGCTCAGGATCTAGCCTGCATAAATGCCCCCATAGAAAGTGACTTTCTATGGGGGCACTTGCTGAAGAGGAGGAGCCAGGAGCTCCAGCAGGGGACACCAGAAGAAGAAGATTGTAGCTACTCTATGAAAAACCACTGCACAGAACAGGTAAGTATGACATATTTATTATTTTATTAAAAACAAAATTAAAGCTTTACAATCATTTTAAGTCTTGAAAGGTCTGTATTTCCTTTTCATGTTACCATTAATTCATTTGACAATTTTTTTATTTTTAAGGATGTGGACGTAGCTTATTTAAACAAAGTGGAGCTTGAGGCCAAAGTGAATGCACTCCATGATGAAATTGCCTTCCTAAGAGCTCTTTACGAACAGGTAATAGATAATCAGTAATGAACATTTTCTGTGATTCTGTAGTCTGTGGTTTGTAGAGCGGACTTTTGAAACCTTAGCACAGATCCAATAACGTGGAATTACGGCCTCAAACTGTTTTTTTTAATGAAATAGAATAGAGATGTGTCAGTAATAGTAATTAAAAAAAATCCTTTAGTAATTTCCTGCAACATTTTCTATTTTTGATTAAGCCCCAGTAGGAGAAATCTTCTTGCTCTCCCTGTGACAGGGATCATCTGGACAGGAAGCAATGAGAGGTCTCCTCAATGAGGTTACTGAAAGCAATAAAAATCTGAGAACAGTTTTATCTTAGAGCTGAAATCCAAGCAAATGTTGACTAAACTTGTTAGTCATGTGAATTCTCACTTGAACTTTGGGTGTTCTTTTCATATTTCATATCTGTGCAGTATTCCAGTTTGAAATATTGTGCATATATTTCCTATAATAAAGACCGGTCCCTGCTGCTCTCTCTTCTTGTGCAGGGTGATTGGTCTTGGCTCCACCCCCCCCCCTGTAGTTCTCTGCAGGCAGCCTGTAATGGCTGGGCCTGCTGAGCTCCTCCCACTACTCTGCTTCCTGCAGAGGATATGTACAGCCCAGTGATGATGTTACTGCTAATTTTTAAAAGTATTACCTAGGATTTGTAAACATTTGTTGCAAACCAAGTGGACTTATATCCTTTATGGCTTTAGAGGAATACATTTAAATTAATATTTTTGCATGGCATTCCGCTTTAAAACAAAATGCTTCTGCAGGAATTACACTTTGAATAAGAAACAGAAGCAATATTTATTAAAGTGGTCCTAAAGCCTCAAGGTTTTTACCTTCTCTGCATTAAAATGATACTAAAGTCTAATTTTTTTTAGTTAAAAGTTGTAGTTGTAGCCCCATGTAGTGGTTTTGCACATAGCAGCCTGGATCCTCCTCTTTTATTCTCCTGGCCCCTCCCTCCTGTTGAGTCCCCCCACTGCAAAGAGCTTACTATGGGGGCACCCTAGCCGAGCCACAGCTCTGTGTGTCCATTCAGACATGGAGCCGCAGGCCGGCCCTGCCCCCTTTCTCACCTCATTAGCTGACTGACTTTGATTGACAGCAGAGGAAGCCAATGGCGCCACACTGCTGTTTCAGCCAATAAAGATGAGAGTCCCAGGCACCCGAGACACTCCTACAACATCACTGGATCTAGATGGGGTTCAGGTAAGTTTGGGGGGGGGGGGCTGCTGCACACAGAAGTATTTTTATCGTAATGCATGAATGCATTAAGATAAAAAACCTTCTGACTTTACAACCACTTTGAGAAAAAAAAAAACTTCTGTGTCCAGAAACTGCTAAGACCATGAAATATAAAATACATTTCTTCTAACTCCATTGCCTTCAATAGCAAAGCAGTTACAATATAGTCTTGGACCCTCTGCACCCACCATCTCATGCTGATAATATACCTTACCTACAACTTACGTATGCCATAAAAAGAATGACGAAAAGAACATCAATGAATCATGGCAAACCAATTTTGCTTTATTCCTGATCTAAACCTACTAGCACATCCATAACTAGTGTCTAATTTTCACCATATTCTAGTTTCTTGCTTTAAAATTTGTATTTCTCCTCTCTTTATGTAGTAAAATCAAATCAGTCATTTTAGGATGCTTGCAAATTTGAAACTGTAGCACT
The DNA here is from genome assembly GCA_029206835.1 of Rana muscosa. NCBI lineage: Eukaryota > Metazoa > Chordata > Amphibia > Anura > Ranidae > Rana > Rana muscosa. The sequence continues at coordinate 920,348,673 of CM055117.1, forward strand.
TTCACACGTTTTTCTTCTCTCTTCCTGTTGTGTCTCTTACCTTTCATGTTCCTTACTAGTGCAGTGAAATAACTGGATCTTTGTTTAAATTACAGGAACTGAATGAACTTAAACAACAAGTGTCTGACACCTCCGTCATCCTCTCTATGGACAACAACAGATCTCTCAACTTAGATGACATTATTGCTGAAGTCAAGGATCAATACGAGGATCTTGCCAACAAGAGCAGAGCTGAGGCAGAGGATGCTTACAAAAACAAGGTAAGGACTACTACAATGCATTAAAAAGATAGATTCCAGTGAGATTCAATTAATGGCTTTATATTTGTTCCTATATTTATATTGCATCCATGTAAAAAAGCAAAGGTTTATCTAGAATACAGATTAATACCCCAGTCATACAAGGACACACATGTCAACACAAAGGTTACGTTTGCTCAAAGGCTAAAAGTATGTTCTGGTATGTAAAACATCAAGAGTAATCCTTTAACACTATAATCCTTTAATACTGGACCTGAGCATTAAGCTCTATGAAATAATTGTTCTTTGTTTCAAATCAATTAATATAAATACAATTGTCAGTAAACAAGATAATTTGCAAAGATTCAATGGAGATTCTTAGGCTATGAAAGCATAACCCAGGCTCCAGTGCTGGAAGACAGGAGTGCTAAGCAATAAGGCACTACAATAACAGATCCCACACTAATTACTGTATTTGTATTGTATGTAACTATAGTTATTTGTGTTTCTATTAACAGTTCCAGCAGCTGCAGAGTGTTGCAGGACAACAAGGAGATGAGCTGAAAAACCAGAAGAATGAGATTTCCCAACTTACTAGAGCTATCCAGAAACTTAAAGCTGAAATAGAGAATGTTAAGAAACAGGTAAAAATATTCTTCCTGAAATGCCCTCAGAAAAAAAAAATCTAAATTAATTTACTGGTCACCAAATGTTACCTAAATCAGAGGAGTATTTCTGTTATGAGCATTAGACATGTGCACACTGAAATAAATGTATTTAGTTACTCCCGAAATTTAGTTAAAAAATGCATTCGTCCGAAAATCCGAATTAAGGTTGAATCTGTCAATTGAAGGCTTATGGTGTCTGTCAGATGTTTTAAGAAGATTCGTCGAAGCAGCTAAACTGTACAACGCCACAACCGTACATTTCCGGTCGAATGCTCCGCCCACAAGCTATAGTAGAATTTGAATGTTGTATGACTAGTAATAATTATATTTATTAATTATTATTACTAGTCAACTAACATTATAATTCTTCTATAGCCTATGAGGGCAGAGCATTTGATCATAAATGTCCGCTCGCGGTGATGGTATTATTTTAGCTGCTTCGTCAAATCTTAATTTCTCTATAATGTCAAATCTTTTCTCTCTATGTCGAATAATCTTGGACTAATAGAGTTAGGTTAGGCACATTCAACCGCAGGTTCGATAGACACAGATCGCTATTGTCATCGTCATGTCGAATCTTCTATCTATATCGAACTGTTGTCGCAACAAAACGAAAATAAAGCATTTTTTATTTCGGATCTTTTGGATTTTGGATTCTGCGTAACGCCAAAATCCCCGAAATTCGGATAAAAATGCATTCGGACAAAAACGAATGCACATGTCTAATGAGCACGTGTGTACAGTAGGTAATAAATATACATACCAGAGTTATCAGGATTCTCCAGATTCTATTATGGTGAGGCTTTGATCACACATAAGCAGACTTTAGTTGTTTCTAGGGATGGTAGTGTAGAAAAATGTGTGCTATCTACTTTCATCAGCAATCTAAGACTGTTATAGGTTAAAATCTTTTTGGTTAAAAAAATAACCGTGTTTTAAATTTTGAGGAAGATTGAACATTTAAACATATTGGTGATTGGATGAGGTTTAATACCCAAATTTTATTGAATGAGTAGTACTTTTCATATAATTGTTTATTCATAGGAGTGTTTAATGCTTTAGCATTGATATTAAAGTTATTTCAAAAGTCAAATATTAAAATCTAAATGTTATCTCAAAAATAAACTTTATTTTTATGGATTTTCCCAGATAAAATAGTTTATTGTTAGTGGTCTTTGGTTAAAAACAATTATACTTTGCTTGTTTGTTAGGCAAAAATACAAGCAAATATGTCAGGAAGATGAAATTCCATAAAAACTGGAATTCACTTACAATTGTTATGTATTTTTATTTTTTTAGATATATCTGAATAAGTTATCTGCTTTGCATTTTGCATGTTTTTAGATTGCAGCTCTGGAAGTCTCTATTGCTGAAGCTGAGCAAAGAGGAGAAAATGCTCTAAATGATGCTCGTGGTAAATTGGCAGAACTAGAGGCTGCTCTGCAGAGGCTGAAACAAGACATGGCTCGCCAATCAAGAGAATATCAGGAACTCATGAATGTGAAATTGGCCTTGGATATTGAGATCGCAACCTACAGAAAACTGCTAGAAGGAGAAGAGAGCAGGCAAGTTGCATTTAAACTTGGATCTTAAGTTCATTCTAAATTTGTTTGGCTGCAAATTGTTCTCCTTAAAATAAGTCATCAGGCATGAATATATTTAATTAGCTTTCTTACAAGTCAAATGATTACCTTATTCAGCTAAAAAAGGTTCCAAGCTCTCAGTAAGGACTGAATCAATGTTTCCTTGTTAGAAAAATCATGATGTATGTATTACAATAAATGTCTGAGTGTCAGTTTCCTCATTGCTGACTATATTTGAAGAAGCTTAATTGAATGCGGAAAGGGTTGTCAATACTAGGAGAAATTCTAACCTTTTACCTACAATAATACATATAAAGCTATTTGGAACGTTATGTCTCTGTGGGGTTGATGTACCAAAACTCGAGAGTGCAAAATCTGGTGAAGCTGTGCATGGTAGCCAATCGGTTTCTAACTTCAGCTTGTCCAATTAAACTTTGACAAAAAAAAACCTGGAAGGTGATTGGTTCTTATGCAGAGCTCTACCAGATTTTGCACTCTCCAGTTTTAGTAAATCAACCCCAGTGTTCTTTCTTCCAAAAATAGGTAAATTTGACAACTGCTGTATGCAAGCAGTATAGTGATTATAAGTGTAGATTTAAAAAATGTTCCATTCCTAAAGAAGGCAGATGAAAACAGAGGAGGTAGAGTTTGTTTGACATTGGTTCACAAAGAATATCTATACATAACAAACCCCCACCTGTGTCATCTTTATCTCAAAATAGGAAAATTGAGCATCTATAGAAGATGTAAACACTGCCCAAATTGTGCAACTAAACTATTATCGTATATACTCGAGTTTTTCAGCACATTTTTTTGTGCTGAAAATGCCCCCCTCGGCTTATACTCGAGTCTGTGTCCATCTTCCCATTTGTGTGCCTAATCCCAGCCAGCTGTGGGTCCCCTGGACCCCATACCTGGCACACATATAGCCTCACTCTTTCTCTACAAGTGTGCAAAGTTTGTTGTCCGGGGGACCTACGGATAGGGAGCACCGATTTTTCAAAGCCGGGCACCCCTTCCATAGACTCCCATGATAAACGGTCATTTATCCTGTGATTTTGGGGACCCGGTATCGGCCGGTCGTAGTTCCTATGGACCCGAGACTTGACACACATGTAGCCCAACTCTTCATCTACAAGTGTGCAAGCCCAGGCCTGGGCATAGTGAGGCCTAGGCACAGTGAGGCATGGGCACAGTGAGGCATGGGCACAGTAAGGGACAGTGAGGCACAGTGAGGCATGGAGGCATGCACACGGACACAGTGAGGCAAAGTGAGGCACGCAGATGGACACCCTAGACTTATACTTGAGTCAATACGTTTTCCCATTTTTTTTGTGGTAAAATTAGGTGCCTCAGCTTATAATCGGGTTGGCTTATACTCGAGTATATACGGTATATTCATCATCTAACTCTGCATTGTTGGCCTCTGGCCTTCTTCACAATTAGTTGTTTTAAAAAACGCGCTTTACTTTAAGACGTTCACTGCAATGGATTTTTAGTCAATGTCACGTAAAATATGTAATTTGGACAGAATTTGATAGAATTTAGATAGCGTTCTAATTCACTCTATGTCCATGTCTATAGTTTATTCATTTGCTTTATCTTTTTTTCAACAGAATTTCAGGGGAAATTAGTAACCAAGTGAATGTTTGTAAGTATCTTTATATTATGGCAAATTTTATATAAATATTAAGTCACTACATTAAAACTACTTACACTTCAGACCCTGCTCATCCAGATCCCAAAGTTTATTTTACTGAGTTATATATTACTATAAACACACAAAAACAGCTAATTCAGACTTTCCATGGGAATATCTTGATGCTATTTGAATTGGATGTTGGAAATGGACATGGAGAATTTTACTGGGATTTTATAGGGGTGGGTGGGATGTAATTGGAATTGCCAAAACTACAGAATGTAAAATATATTTTTCCCAACACTTAGACCCCTTTCACACTGAGGCGCTATTTAGGTGCTTTCGTGCTAAAAATAGCACCTAAAATAGCTATCTAAAAGCACTTCCTATTCATCTCAATGGATGCTTTCACACTGGGGCAGTGCGCTGGCAGGGCGTTGAGAAAATTCTCGCAAGCAGCATTTTTGAAGCATGTTTGGAGCGCTATAAAAAGCACCTCAAGAATGCCCATCTCCATTGAAATGAATGGGAAGTGCTTTAAAAGCGCCTTAAAAGTGCCTGAAAACCACCCTGAAGCTGTGGGAAGGTCACATGACCGGAGTGCAGTGTAGGATGCTGGGATATCAGGAAATCCTGTTGAGAGGCGGAGAGGAAAGAGAGAAGAAAACAGAGACAGAAAATCAGCAATGAATGCAGGCCAGAGCAGAGGTTGTTAACAAACCGACAAGAACCTCTGCCTTTGAACCAGAGGAGTTTATACACTCCCTGCTGACCCATCCAGAATTGGATCTCAAAAATCTGAATTATGCAAACCGATTTAGCAAAAACAATGCATGGAATGAAATTTCTGTACATCAAATGGAGCGTCCTTCCACCAAAGCAAAAATCCAGCAAAAGGGAGTGCAAGGGTGCGGGAATTGGATCCCAATCCCCTAATCCCATTCCCTAGCCCCAATCCCTAGTATCAATCCCCTAACCCAAACCCTAGTCTCAATCCCATAATCCCAATGCCCTAACCCTAATCTCAATCCCCAAATCTCAATCACTAGTCCCAATCCCCTAACCCTAATCCCAATCCCAATCCCCTAATCCCAATCCCCTAGATCCGATCGCTAGTCCCAATCCCCTGACCCTAACCCTAATCCCAATCCCCTAATCCCAATCCATAGATCCCCGATCCCCTAACCTTAATCTTAACCCTAATCCCAATCCCCTAATCTGAATCATTAGTCCCAATCCCCTAACCCTAACCATAATCCCCTAATCTCAATCCTCTAGTCCCAATCCCCTAACCCTAATCCCAATAATCTTATCCAAATCACTAGCCCCAATCCCCTAACCGTAACTCTAATCTCAATCCCCTAACCTTGATCCCCCTAGTCCTAATCCCTAGTCCCAATTCCCTAACCCTAATCCCAATCACCTAATCCAAATCCCTAGTCCAAGTCCCTTAACCCTAATCCCAATAATATAATCCAAATCACTAGCCCCATTACCTAACCCTAACCCAAATCCCAATCCCCTAGTCCCGATCCCTAGTCCCAAACCCCTAACCCCAGTCCCCTAATCCCAATCCCCTAATCAAAATCACTAGTCCCAATCCCCTAACACCAATCCTCTAGTCCTGATCCCTAGTCCCAATCTCCTAACCCTAATCCCAATCGCCTAATCCGAATCACTAGTCCCAATCCCCTAACCCTAATACCAATCCCCTAATCCCAATTCCCTGGTCCCGATCCCTAGTTCCAATCCCCTAACCCTAATCCCAATCCCATAATTCCAATACCTAGTCCAGATCCCTGTCCCAATCCTTTAACCCTAATCCCAATCCCCTAACCCTAATCCCAATCCCCTAATCTATATCACTAGTCCCAATCCCCTAATCCCAATCCCTAGTCCCAATCATCTAACCTTAACCCTAACCCTAATCCCAATCCCCTAATCCCAATCCCCTAGTCCCAATCCTCTAACCCTAGCCCTAACCCTATGCTAACCCAAACCATAACTCTAACCCTATGCTGAATCTAACCTAGCCCTAACCCTGTGCTAACCCTAAACCTAACCCTATGCTAACCCTAACCATAACCCTAACCCTATGCTGACCCTAACCTAACCCTAATCCTATGCTATCCCTAACCCTATGCTAACCCTAACCCAAACAATAACTCTAACCCTATGCTGACACTAACTTAACCCTATGCTAACCCTATACTAACCCGAACTTTATGCTAACCCTAACCCTATGCTAACCCTAACCTGAACCTTATGCTAACCCTAACCCTTACCCAAACCCTAACTCTATGCTGTCCCTAACCTGAACCCTACGCTAACCCTAATCCTATGCTAACCTTAAACCTAACCTGAACCCTATGCTAACCCTAATCCTATGCTAAACCTAACCTGAACCCTAACCCTATGCTAACCCTAATACAAAATCTATGCTAACACAATCCCTAACCCTATGCTAACCCGAACCCTAACCCTAAGCTAACCCTAGCCCGAAGCTAGATGTGAATGGTACTTTTTACCTTTTTTAAATCATGGGGTACATATTGTTATGGGACTTTGCAGTCCAAAGTTGCAGAACATGTTGAACAAGTCTGAAAAGGGCAGACCAAACAACATAAATCAATATTTTCACTTACGTTGCAATGCTCATCCTAGTTTAATTTCTGAAATTTTTAGAGTGCACTCTCAAGTCCTGATAACGCGACACAAATTTTCATCTTGAGGAGTGTGCTTGTAAAATGGGATGAACCCAAAAGCGATGTCGCTGCCTCTGTTTAAGGATATTTTCCCAATATAGTAGCACAAACAGCAACATCAGCTCAGCAAACACCATCTTCTCTCTATTCCCTCTATTCCCTCTCTTCCCTCCATGAAATACAAGAAAGTGCACAGGAAGTGATGTAGGAAGGGGGGTTGTTAGCTAATGCCAACACTTTTACAGTGCTTCAAAAACGCCTTAAAAACGCATGTGCGGCAAACTAATTTTAGCGCTAGCGTGACAAAAGCGCCACAAAAACGTGGCAAAGCGTGACAATATGCTAGGTATTTTCAAGCTATTTTTGAAGTGCCTTAGTGTGCATAAACTATTGCATAGTGGCACAATCTAAAAATGTATAGGTAGTTGTTGAGCCACTGGCAAGACTTCCACTCCATATATGTTAATGTTAAATATTAAACTCAATATTCCTAGACTGTATCTGTTAACAATGTATGTACTTTTGTTCTGCAGCTGTTGTAAGTGGTGTTAGTTCCTCAGCCGGTGGTGGTTCTGGCTTTGGTGGTGGCTCTGGCTTTGGTTCTGGCTATGGAGGCAGCATCTCAAGTTCATCGGGCTCCATCACCAATGCTGCAAGACCAAAACGACCAGCAGTGAAGATCATCTCAACAACTGAAAGCCTTAAAAGTTTCCAAGCTAACTCATAAAATTATCTGAATATGCTGTGAATAAAATACATGGTCTATGAAAGTCTCTTGGCGATCACTGTGATGTTCAAATCACTCTGTATTTGGACAAAACTTAATGAGATCTTCTCCACCATCCAGATTTTGTAAGTGGAGATGGTTGGTTTGGGAATTCTAATTGTCTTAATCTAAGATGTTAATGCACACTGCCTTTTCTTTAATGAAACAATTAAAAAAAATCATTCATATACAACATTTCCAAGATTTACTGGGTGATCTCTACAATAGTATTACTTTTTGGCACTTATAACAATAAAACATACCGGTTAATAGAGAATTAGTACCACTCTTTTTCAGTTAAAGGTATAAACTCTATTACACTTATTTACTTTATCAAAAGATAAAACTACAGTTGACTTTGAAAATAAAATGGTGTCTTTGGCGAGCTGCATAACCAATGTGTTCTCTGAAGCCCTGTACACACGATCGGATATCCTATGGATTTTCGTCCGATGGATGCTTTTCATCAGACAAACCGATCTTGTATGGGACCCATCAGTCTTTTTTCCGTCGGTTTTTAAAAATAGAACATGTTTTAAATTTTTCCGATGGATAAAAAACCGATCGAAAACTCTGATCGTCTATGGGCAAGTCCATCGGATAAAAAACCCACGCATGCTCAGAATCAAGTCGATGCATGCTCAGAAGCATTGAACTTAATTTTTCTCGTCTCATCGGAGTGTTTTACGTCACCGCGTTTGGAACGGTCGGTTTTTTGACTGATGGTGTGTGGGCAAGACTGATGAAAAACAGTTTCATCGGATTTCCGATGGACAAATCCATCGGACGAAAATCCATAGGTTATCCGATCGTGTGTACGGGGCTTTACCGTGCAAAAAGCACACTGTTAGATAAAATATTGACGTCCCAGTCTCATAATGTGCATAACCTACAAAGGTATAAAGCAAAACACCAACTATTGTAAATTAATATTTATTTTTTCTTATGAAACAACACATTCCTCATCACAGACACGGAATACTGAATTGAATATATGCTACTCTTCCTGTGTTTAGATATCTAAAGCAGGTCAACGAATTGTCTGGTTAGGCAAGGACTGGTCAAGTTTTCATGCATCTATGGGTGTTCCTGTTCATGAGAAGGCAATTTACTGATCAACTTCTAACAAACAGGTTTGTTGGAAATTTTTCATTTGATCAGATTTTCTAACAGCAGAGGATTCCCAACTGTCAACACAGTGGGGAGAATGCCTCTATCCACCTCAATTGTGTGAATGGGAAAATCTTTTTTTATTTTCTTTTTAACAGCCCGCTGGCTCCATGGCCTTCTTTACGCCGAACATTTTTTGTAATAAATTGCTTTTTAACCCCTTCCATACCGGGCCATAGCAAAATGACGCCGGCAGGAACCCTCTCTCCCTCCGGGTGGACGTCATATGACATCCTGGGTTTGTAGGGGGATATCTGAATGATGCCTGAAGCTAGAGGCATCATTCAGATATCCTTTTTTTCAGCCGGGGATCCTGCGCACAATAAGAATGATCATAGCGGCGGTTCCACCGCTTGATCGTTCTTATAGGCAGCGGGAGGGGACATCCCCCCTCCCGCCGCCATGCGGTGCTTCTCCGGGCTCTCCCGTGCGATCGGGGACCCGGATAGAATCGTCGGCGCCGGTGGTGGGTCACGTGATGAGCATAGAGATGACTGGTGACCAGATGGTCACCAGTCATCTCTATGATCGTCGGAGGCCTGGGCACGATGTGATGACGTCACGCCCAGGTCCTCAAATGTAAAGAAAGCCGCCATTGCGGCTGTAAGTATGAGATCGTGAAAAAAATTCACTGATCTCATGCTTTCCAGCCTGGAGGAGAGATGTGGGGTCTTATTGACCCCGCATCTCTCCATAAAGAGGACCTGTCACACACATTCCTATTACAAGGGATGTTTACATTCCTTGTAATAGGAATAAAAGTGATAAAAAAAAAAGTGTAAGAAAAAAAGTAAAAATAAAAAAAATAAGTAAAATAAAAAAAATAAAATTTTTATTTATTTTTAAAACGCCCGTCCCCAATAGCTCGCGCTTAGAAGCGAACACACACCTAAGCCCCGCCCACATATGTAAACGCCGTTCAAACCACACATGTGAGGTATCGCCGCATGCGTTAGAGTGCGTGCAACAATTCTAGCACTAGACCTCCTCTGTAACTCTAACCTGGTAACCTGTAAAAAAATTCAAAGCGTCGCCTATAGAGATTTTTAAGTACCGAAGTTTGGCGCCATTCCATGAGTGTACGCAATTTTAAAGTGTGACATGTTAGGTATCTTTTTACTCGGCGTAACATAAGCTTTCATATTTTATAAAAAAAATTGGGCTAACTTTAATTTTTTGTTATTTTTTAATTCATGAAACCATTTTTTTCCTCAAAAAAAGGCGTTTGAAAAATTATTGCGCAAATACCGTGCAAGATAAAAAGTTGCAACGACCGTCATTTTATTCCCTAGGGTGTCTGCTAAAAAAACATATATAATGTTTGGGGGTTCTGAGTAATTTTCTAGCAAAAGAATGATGATTTGTACATGTAGGAGAGAAGTGGCAGAATAGGCCCGGTATTGAAGTGGTATATAAAAAGCCCTGTATGGAAGTGGTTAAAAAAAAAAAAAAAATGCTATAAATTTCTACTAAGTAGACATATCCAAATATCCATGAGTCAGAAGTATACCTTACACTGCAGCCCACAATATCTAGACTTTGCATAACATCAAGTGTCATAGAATGACACTTCATTTCATAGAGATCAATCTGCATGTGAGTAGCCATGTCATCTATTTTGTACATTTAAACATAGTTTGTTCAAAGTCACACACTCTCATATTGAAGATGGTTCTGGTTGGGAAGAAGGTGGATTTGGTGTCACCTTATGTCACATGAATCTTACAGGTTCTTCCTATCCAGATTCTTTTTATATCCTCAGTCCCTAAACACAGCCCCCCTTTTATTTCTTTGAAACAAATATAGTTGCTTTTGAACAAGTCAATATGAAAATGTAATTTTATCTACTGAATCTGAATCTGCATATGTCAGTGACTAAATTCTATAAATCAGAATCCTCTCTAATCCCTGGGATATACAAATACATATTCAATAATTTTAAGATAAAAAACAAAAAACACATCAAGTTTTGCAATGCAAGTTGCTCATAATTTCCTTTTCTGCCAGTTTATCTGCACAGTGAGTACAAATGACTTCTGAGCATGCAGCTGCAATTCAGAAATTCATAAACCTCAGGTATCGGGGATGTATCGCAGTGTGTTTTCTTGGCTGTAGAGGAGGGAATTAAACTAGAAATAAATAAATCTAAATCAGTGATGGCGAATTTGCCCAAGTACAAGAAATTCTATAGGTGGTGAATCTTATTCATTTCTTTTCAATTTAGGGATAACTGGCAAACGCCCAATTTTCTTTTACAATACTGGAGGGGTCTTTTCATGGTCATTCAAAGGCAGCATTGAATATAACATACTTGGGAGGTGTATTGAAGCTGTACATGGTGTTGTAAAACAGTACAATTTTAACCACTTAAGGACCGCACACTGTAGATATACGTCGGCAGAATGGCACGGACAGGCATAATCACGTACCTGTACGGGGCCCTTTAAATGCCTGCCGTGTGGTCGCAGGCGTGATACCGGCGGCGCGCTCGCGACCCTGCCGCCTTCCCCGTGAGTCGGACCGCGGATCCCGCGGACTCGATCGCCGCGGGGATCCCCGCGAACGTCTCAAGGAGGTATAGAGCAGGGAGAGGCTTGTGTAAACAAGCCTCTCCCTGCTCTGCCTAGTGACAATGACACCGATCTCGGCTTCGTGTACACGGAGCGAAGATCAGTGTCATGTGATACAGAGCCCAACCCCCCTTCAGTTAAAAACACAATGCAGGGAACACTTAACCCCTACAGCGCCACCTAGTGGTTAACCCCTTCACTGCCAGTGTCATTTTCACAGTAACCAGTGCATTTTTATAGCACCGATCGCTGTGAAAATGACAATGGTCCCAAAAATGTGTCAAAAGTGTCCGATGTGTCCACCATAATGTCGCAGTCATGAAAAAAATCACTGATCGCCAGCATTACTAGTAAAAAAAAAAAAAGTAATAAAAATGCCATATTACTATCCCCTATTTTGTAAACGCTATAACTTTTGCGCAAACCAATCAACACCGATTGCGATTTTTTTTACCAAACATATGTAGAAGAATACATATCGGGCTAAACTGAGGAAAAAAAAAAATTTTTATATATTTTTTAGGGATATTTATTATAGCAAAAAGTAAAAAATATTGCATTTTTTTCAAAATTGTCGCTCTATTTTTGTTTATAGCGCAAAAAATAAAAACCGCAGAGGTGATCAAATACCACCAAAAGAAAGCTCTATTTGTGGGAAAAAAAGGACGTCAATTTTGTTTGGGAGTCACGTCGCACGACCGCTCAATTGTCAGTTAAAGCGACGCAGTGCCGAATCACAAAAAGGGGCCTGGTCTTTAACCAGCCAAAATGGTCCGGGGCTTAAGTGGTTAATGAACGATATTAGCTACTGGGGTTGATTTACTAAGACTGGAGAATACAAAATCCGGTGCAGCTCTGCCCAGAAACCAATCAGCTTCCATGTTTTTTTTTGTCAAAACTTAATTGAACAATCTGAAATTAGACACTGGCTAACATGCACAGCTGCACAAGAGTTTGCACTCTTCAGTTTTAGTAAATCAACCCCACTGTGTACACTCGCACTGTGTATGTGGCTGTGGAATTTTTTTTTTTCTTTTACAATTAGCTTTACCTGCATACAACAGCATCACTCCAATCTTATTCATTCCACAAAATAGTATTTTTTCAAGGAGCTCTTGCAGCGACACATGCTTTTTTACTGCATACTTAGTTTTTCTTTCCCTTTCAAATGATGGAGCATCATTCTGCAAACAAAAGGCAGCTTAAAGAATACGTGTTCAGTAACAAGTGAATGATCTGCTTTGAACTAAAACCATAAAAACCAAAAAACCCACAAAAAATTTAAAGCCCAAAATACTAGCCCTTAAACAGAAGCTAACTTTATTTAACCTTGCAGCAAAAACAAAATAAACAGTTTGAAGTGGTTGTAAACCTTCCTTTTTTTTCATAACAATAACAAACATGCCTATACTTACCTGGGGGCACCCGTGCGGGCTTGCTCCCAAGTCCCACTTCTGCATCCATTGACACAGATAGTGGGACCCGGCCCCGCCCCCCGCACCCGTGTCACTGGATTTGACTGACAGCAACGGAAGTCTATGGCTACTGATGTTATAAATCTGTCCAATAAGGAGAGAGACAGCAGCTGGAGCCACTGCACTCTTGCACATCGCTTGATCGGATGGGCTCAGGTAAGAAAAAAGGGGGGTCTGGGGGGGGGGAGTTGCAGCACAGAAGGGTTTTCACCTTAATGCATAAAATGAGGCTTTAGAACCACGTTAACCTAAAATAAACACCCTATCAAACTAAAATAAAAATATACATACCACCATAAGGAACAGACAGCCTGGATTGATGAAAGACAGAAGTTCAATCCAACCTGATTTCTTTTTATGAGGAGGTAAGTAAAACCTTGAGCAGAGGGGTGGCCTTAGACATGGTATACTTGGATTTTGCAAAAGCGTTTGACACAGTTCCCCACACATGGCTAATGTGTAAAGTAAAGTCTACATGCTTAAAAAGATCAGTTTATAAATGGATAGAAAACTGACTAAAAGACAGAATTCAGAGAGTAGTGGTTAACGATTCTTACTCTGAATGGTCCAAGGTTATCAGTGGTGTACCCCAAGATTCAGTGTTGGGACCCTTATTTTTTAACTGGTTCCCGACCATGTCACGCAGATATACTCTCAACCATGTCACGACCATGTCACGCACAATGACTCTCCTGGGCCAAATCCTATACGGGTCCGTCCGTCCCCTTTTCGGCCACCATAGGGCATGCTGCATGGCAGGGAACCCACTGTGTGGGGCCGGCGGCCACAAACGCTGCCAGCCACACGCGATTGCATGCACGAGTGCCAGCACAGGGATTTGTGTGTGTAAACACACAAATCCCTGTGCTGTCAGAGGAGAGGAGCCATATTGTTTGTTCCTACTAAGTAGAAATACAGTTAGAACACTGAGGGAAGACACAATTAACCTCTTGATCGCCCCCTAGTGTTAACCCCTTCCCAGCCAGTGACATTTACACAGTAATCAGTACATTTTTATAGCACTGATCGCTGTAAACATGCCAATGGTCCCAAAAAAATTGCAAAAGTCTATTTACTAGTATAAAAAAGTAAAAAAATAAAAATGCCATAAAAATGCCATAAATCTTTCCCATAGTTTGCAGACGCTATAACTTTTGCGAAAAACAATCAATATATGCTTATTGTGATTTTTTTTACCAAAAATATGTAGAAGAATATATATTGGCCTAAACTGATGAAGAAATTTGTTTTTGTTTTTTAAATTGGGGATATTTATTATAGCAAAAAGTAAAAAAATATTGTTTTTTTTTCAAAATTGTCACATTTTTTGTTTACAAAAAAAAAAATCGCAGAGATGATCAAATACCACCAAAAGAAAGCTCTATTTATGGCGGGAAAAAAATACACAAATTGGATTTGGGTACAGCGTTGAACGAGAAAGTGCTCTGGTCAGGAAGGGGGTAAATTCTTCCGGCGCTGAAGTGGTTAATATATTTATAAATGATTAAAAATACCATTTCAGTCTTTGCAGATGACACCAAGCTAAACAGTGGAATAACGTCCTTACAGGATGTCTCTCCACTTAAGGACCGGATTTCCCCTCTTAATGACAAGTAGGGATGGGCCCGGTGCTCGATTCGAACCCATGTTCGAATCGAGCATCGGGCGTTCGCTCGCTCGTCGAGCCCAGAACTATTTGGGCCGTTCGCATCACATTCGTGTGATGCGAGCGGCCCCGCAATGCATTGCGGCCGGCGCGGCCGGCGCAGTGCATTGCTGGCTGATGATTGGCCAAGCATGCACTGTGACCCCGCATGCTTGGCCAATCACAGCGCCCGAAACTCGGAGAGCAATAATTGGCTACAGGCAGGACGGCTGTAGCCAATTACAGCTCAGGGGCTTTAGTACACGCCCCACCATTTAAAAGGCCGCCACGCCATCGGCCCCGGTCACATGAGTTCCGGCTTTAGGAGAGATTAGTCTGCTGATTCTGTCTTTGCTTGATACTGAAAGATTTGCTCTTCTTTGCTAAACCATTGGCTATTTCTTTGCTAAACCATTGCTACCTAAGTCATTGATCGTTCATTGCTGCTGATTGCACAGTTAGTGTGTTATTAGCTGCTGCTGGGGATTAGTCTGGTGCGTGCTTACTGTTAGTACAGTATTGCAGAGGTACCAACCGCAGTGCTGTTAGCACAGCATTGCACCCCAACAGCACCCATAGGACTTCTAGTGTGTTAGTGGCAGCAAACAGAGCTCCTATATTTTCTTCTCAGCAGCACCCATAGGACTTCTAGTGTGTTAGTGGCATCACACAGAGCTCCTATATTTTCTTCTCAGCAGCACCCATAGGACTTCTAGTGTGTTAGTGGCAGCAAACAGAGCTCCTATATTTTCTTCTCAGCAGCACCCATAGGACTTCTAGTGTGTTAGTGGCAGCAAACAGAGCTCCTATATTTTCTTCTCAGCAGCACCCATAGGACTTCTAGTGTGTTAGTGGCAGCAAACAGAGCTCCTATATTTTCTTCTCAGCAGCACCCATAGGACTTCTAGTGTGTTAGTGGCATCACACAGAGCTCCTATATTTTCTTCTCAGCAGCACCCATAGGACTTCTAGTGTGTTAGTGGCAGCAAACAGAGCTCCTATATTTTCTTCTCAGCAGCACCCATAGGACTTCTAGTGTGTTAGTGGCAGCAAACAGAGCTCCTATATTTTCTTCTCAGCAGCACCCATAGGACTTCTAGTGTGTTAGTGGCAGCAAACAGAGCTCCTATATTTTCTTCTCAGCAGCACCCATAGGACTTCTAGTGTGTTAGTGGCATCACACAGAGCTCCTATATTTTCTTCTCAGCAGCACCCATAGGACTTCTAGTGTGTTAGTGGCAGCAAACAGAGCTCCTATATTTTCTTCTCAGCAGCACCCATAGGACTTCTAGTGTGTTAGTGGCAGCAAACAGAGCTCCTATATTTTCTTCTCAGCAGCACCCATAGGACTTCTAGTGTGTTAGTGGCAGCAAACAGAGCTCCTATATTTTCTTCTCAGCAGCACCCATAGGACTTCTAGTGTGTTAGTGGCATCACACAGAGCTCCTATATTTTCTTCTCAGCAGCACCCATAGGACTTCTAGTGTGTTAGTGGCAGCAAACAGAGCTCCTATATTTTCTTCTCAGCAGCACCCATAGGACTTCTAGTGTGTTAGTGGCAGCAAACAGAGCTCCTATATTTTCTTCTCAGCAGCACCCATAGGACTTCTAGTGTGTTAGTGGCAGCAAACAGAGCTCCTATATTTTCTTCTCAGCAGCACCCATAGGACTTCTAGTGTGTTAGTGGCAGCAAACAGAGCTCCTATATTTTCTTCTCAGCAGCACCCATAGGACTTCTAGTGTGTTAGTGGCAGCAAACAGAGCTCCTATATTTTCTTGTCAGCAGCACACATAGTACCTATAGTGTGTTAGTGTCAGCACCCATAGGACCTACAGTGTGTTGTGAGCACACATAGGAGTTCTATTTTTTATACTATATACACTACCGACTACAATGGCTGGAAGACCGCCAAGGAGAGGCAGAGCGTGCCGAGGCAAGAACACAGGGCAGGCAGGCTCTGTTTCTAGAGACAACAGTGCTGGCCGTGGACGTGGTCGTGCATCGTCATCAGCACGTGGCCATGGGACACGCTTGTCTTTGTTTTCGACAGCTGGACATGTGGAGCCGCATCATGCCGAAGGCTTGGTAGAATGGATGACCAAGCCCTCCTCATCCTCCTCATCCTCTCTCACCCAGGCTCAGGGTACTGGCAGAGCAGCTGCCAACGCGTACTCAATGGCATCATCAGCCACCCCTTCCCTAGACCCACCATGTCCTCCTGAGGAGTCCCCCGAACTGTTTGAGCACAGTGTTGGGTACATGCTCCAGGAGGATGCCCAACGATTCGAAGGCTCGGATGATGATACCCAGCTTGAGGAAGTCAGTAGTGTGCGCGCAGAGAGAGGGGATGCTGAAGGACAGCAATCTGGCAGTAGTGTTCCACCAGCTGCAGCTTACTGCCAGGTTTGCTCTAGTGGTGAAGAGGGAGGGGATGATGAGGTCACTGACTCCACGTGGGTGCCTGAAGGGAGAGAGGAGGAGGAGGAGGAGGATGCAGCGTCACATGTCCAACGAGGCAGGATGCCCCCTGGAGGCCAGCTAGAGGCCAGCACAGCAACTGTACCACACCGCAGAGCTCCGCCTGTGCAGGGCGCTGCCTCTGCACGTTATCACAAAAGTTCTTTGGTGTGGGCCTTTTTTGAGACGAGTGCATCAGATCGCACCACTGCTATTTGCAATATTTGTCTCAAGCGTATCTCGCGTGGCCAAAACATCAGCCGCTTGGGCACCACAAGCATGAGCAGACATATGTCGACCTGCCATGCAGCTCGTTGGCAAGCACACATAAAAGACCCACACCAAAGAACAAAGCGGACCTCTCCTTGCTCCTCATCAGCTGGGATCTCCATCCCCACTATATCTTCAGTCCTCTCTGAAAGCTGCTCTGAGAGGACTGAAGGTGTAGAATTAGGTGTGTCACAACCAAGTACTTGCAGTACACCGACGTCCGATTGTAGCAGGCAAATTTCCCTGCCCCAGCTGCTGGACCGTCGAAAGAAGTATACTCCCAGCCATCCACATGCCCAGCGGTTGAATGCTAGCTTGGCTAAATTGCTAGCACTTCAACTGCTGCCTTTTCAGTTGATAGACTCGGCCCCCTTCCGTGAGTTTGTTCAATGTGCGGTTCCTCAGTGGCAGGTTCCCAAACGCCACTTTTTCTCACGGAAGGCGATTCCGTCTCTCTACTGGCATGTGGAAGGCAATGTCCATGCCTCGCTGGACAGGGCGGTCAGCGGTAAGGTGCATATTACCGCTGACTCATGGTCCAGCAGGCATGGACAGGGACGTTATCTTTCTTTCACGGCCCATTGGGTCACTCTATTGGTAGCTGGGAGGGATGCAGGACAAGGTGCAGTAGTGTTGGAGGTTGTTCCGCCACCACGCCTCCAAAATGCTACTACTGGTTGTGACACACCTCTCTCCTCCACCCCCTCCTCTTCTTCTTCCTCCATGTCCTCTTCGAGTGCTCTGTCCTCGGAACCAGCGGTGCTCCGTAGGCGTACAAGGGGCTACGCGAGTACGCAGGCAAAAAGATGCCATGCCGTGCTTGCGCTGGTGTGTTTGGGGGACAGGAGCCACACTGGGCCAGAGGTTCTGGCAGCTCTGCAGGGGCAGGCCGAGAGGTGGTTGACGCCACGCCAGCTTAAGCCAGGAATGGTCGTTTCTGATAATGGCACCAACCTCCTCTCCGCCCTGCGACAGGGGCAGCTCACCCATGTGCCCTGTATGGCTCACGTCCTCAACCTGGTGGTGCAGCGGTTCTTGGGCAGGTTCCCAGGCTTACAGGATGTCCTGAGGCAGGCCAGGAAAGTCTGTGTGCATTTCCGCCGATCTTATAATGCCAGTGCTCGGCTGACTGAGCTGCAAAAGGAGCTGAACCTGCCCAAGAACCGCCTAATATGTGACATGCCCACCAGGTGGAACTCAACGTTGGCCATGCTGCAGCAACTGCACACGCAGCAGAGGGCCATCAATGAGTACCTTTGCGACTACGGCACCAGGACAGGGTCAGGGGAGCTTGGCTTTTTTTCCCCACGCCAGTGGAGCATGATCAGGGATGCATGCACTGTCCTCTCACCATTTGAGGAGGCCACGAGGATGGTGAGCAGTGACAGTGCATGCATCAGTGACACTGTACCTCTTGTCCACCTGTTGGAGCATACGCTGCGTGGGATAATGGACAGGGCACTTGAGGCAGAACAGAGGCAGGAAGAGGAGGACTTCCTTGTCTCTCAAGGCCCCCTTTATCCAGACAATGTTCCTTCTGTCCCACCCATCACACAGGAAGAGGAGGAGGAGGAGGAGGAGGAGGAGGATTGTGTGAGCATGGAGGTGGAGCCTGGCACTCAGCATCAGCAGCAGCAGTCTTTTAGGGATGATGTACAGTCCCAACAAACCAGTGGACTTGTACGTGGCTGGGAGGAGGTGGCTGGCGATCATGTCATCCTCAGTGACCCAGAAGACTCCGGACCGAATGCCTCAGCTAACCTACGCTGCATGGCCTCCCTGATCCTGCAAAGCCTGCGGAAGGATCCTCGTGTTCTTCGGATCAAGGAGAGTGACCATTACTGGCTGGCCACTCTCCTTGATCCACGGTACAAGGGTAAGGTTGCGGACCTTATCTTGCCGTCGCAGAGGGAGCAGAGGATGAGACATCTCAGGGAGGCCTTGCAGAAAGGTCTGTGCAACGCGTTCCCAGAAACTGGGAGGTTACAAACTCCTGGTCCTGGACGACAAGTTGCTGAGGCTTCGGTCAGTAGCAGAAGGAGCGGTGGGGAAGGTGGACGTCTGACCGATGCGTTCAGACAATTTTTTAGTCCGCAGCCCCAAGGTATGATCGGTTCCAGCAACCATCGCCAGCGTCTGATATACATGGTGCAGGAATACCTAGGGGCAAGGTCAGACTTGGACACCTTTCCCACCGAAAATCCTCTGGCTTACTGGGTCCTGAGGATGGATCACTGGCCAGAGCTTGCACAGTATGCAATTGAGCTACTGGCCTGTCCTGCATCCAGCGTTCTTTCCGAACGCACATTCAGTGCTGCTGGAGGATTTGTCACCGATCATAGGGTGCGCCTGTCCACCGACTCGGTTGATCGACTGACCTTCATAAAAATGAATCAGTCTTGGATCACCACCAGCTACCAGACACCTGAAGCGGATATAACGGAATAATTTATAATGTCACATCCCTTCAAGACTGCCTATGCTGATGCTGAGTGACTGTCCTGTTATGTTCACTGACTATCCTCTTCCTCCTCCTCAATGATCCATGCCACCACACCAGTGCCTAAGGCACAATTTTTCAGCCCCTGTATAACAGGGGCGTGTAATTACAATTTTTTAAAAAGATGCTTCGCAACAGGTGTGACTGCTGTGCTCAGAGTACAGTATCTGTGAGGGGTTGCAGTGTTGTGGCACCAGCACCAGTGCCTAAGGCACAATTTTTCAGCCCCTGTTGGGGCGTGTAATTACAATTTTTAGGCAATGCTTTGCAACAGGTCTCATTGCTGTGCTCAGAGTACAGTATCTGTGAGGGGTTGCAGTGTTGTGGCACCAGCACCAGTGCCTAAGGCACAATTTTTCTGCCCCTGTATAACAGGGGCGTGTAATTAAATTTTTTTAAAAAGATGCTTCGCAACAGGTGTGACTGCTGTGCTCAGAGTACAGTATCTGTGAGGGGTTGCAGTGTTGTGGCACCAGCACCAGTGCCTAAGGCACAATTTTTCAGCCCCTGTTGGGGCGTGTAATTACAATTTTTAGGCAATGCTTTGCAACAGGTCTCATTGCTGTGCTCAGAGTACAGTATCTGTGAGGGGTTGCAGTGTTGTGGCACCAGCACCAGTGCCTAAGGCACAATTTTTCAGCCCCTGTATAACAGGGGCGTGTAATTACAATTTTTTAAAAAGATGCTTCGCAACAGGTGTGACTGCTGTGCTCCAAGTACAGTATCTGTGAGGGGTTGCAGTGTTGTGGCACCCGCACCAATGCCTAAGGCACAATTTTTCAGCCCCTGTTTAACAGGGGCGTGTAATTACAAATCTTGATCTAATAGTTCACAGCAGGGCCCATTCCTGCGCCCACCAAGAGTAACTATGAGGGCCTACAGTCTTGTGGCAACACCGTCCACCACCACCACCACCACCACCAAAGGCCCAATTTTTCTGCCCTGTTCAACAGGTGCATGCAATTACAAATCTTGATCTAATAACTCACAGCAGGGCCCATTCCTGCACCCACCAAGAGTAACTGTGAGGGCTTACAGTCTTGTGGCAACACCGTCCACCACCACCACCACCACCACCAAAGGCCCAATTTTTCTGCCCGGTTCAACAGGTGCATGCAAGTACAAATCTTGATCTATTAACTCACAGCAGGGCCCATTCCTGTGCCCACCAGTCTTGTGGCTACACCAACATCTAATAGGGCAAATTTCTGCAGAGTATATACGGCAGGCCCCTACTTTCAAACATCCAACTTACAAACGACTCCTACTTGCAAACGGCAAGAGAAAACAGGAAGTGAGAGGAAATCTACCCCTAGGAAGGAAAATTCTATCCTGTTAGATTTAATTTGGGAAAAAGGTATCTCCTCTCTACTGATGCTTTATCACCAATCCTTGTTTCAATTAAAACCCCACTTTTCCAAAAACATTTGTCATTGGGACGGAAAGTGAGGTGACATGTTCTGAACAGATGTGCAAAGACAGCAAATGTTACAGGGGTGATAACCCCTCCCTATGTTCTCCAAAAAGCTTAAAAATTGATTTTTTTGGGATGTAGCTACACTTCATAATGTACCTGTTCAGATTCTACTTAAGAACAAACCTACAGTCCATGTCTTGTTTGCACCACCTATATACTGCTGTTCAGAGTATATAGGGTTGTAGGTATAGGGTTTTATTTTGGGTGCGGGGTCCCCCTTAGTATCCATACAAGACCCAAAGGGGCTGGGGTGGGGGGGGGGGTGATGGGGTAGCCATGCCATTTTTCTCAAGGATTTTCAGCCATATGGCGGCCAGGACAAGACATGACATTAAAGCCGCAAGTGGTTTTAAATGGCTTCTTTTTTTCCTTTACAAATGTCATTTTGTGCAAGGACAGTTCTAAACACGGGAAACACATGCCACTTCACAGGCATACTTTAGACACCCCCCAGGTACCATATTTAAAGGAAAATTTCACTTTTTTTTTTTCACTTTATGCATCATTAAAATGACTGCTCCCGAAAAAACTTCCCCAAACCTGTTTTATAACATTAACATGCATATTGGCCGTTGTAATTAGCAATTTTGATTTCGAACGTTCGCGTCCATTATAACGAATAGGGTTCGAAAATTCGCGCGAACTTTCGGTCCGTTCGAAGGTTCTGGTGCGAACCGAACCCGGGGGTGTTCGGCTCATCCCTAATGACAAGGACATTTTTTGCGAAACGGCACTGTGTCGCTTTAACTGACAATTACACGGTCGTGCAACACTGTATCCAAACAAAATTGCCGTCCTTTTTTCCCCCACAAATAGAGCTTTCTTTTGATTACCTCTCTTCTTTTTTTTTGCGCTATAAACAAGAAAAGGCAAACAATTTAAAAAAAATTACTTTTTCTATAATAAATATCCTCCATTTTTTTTTTTTAAATAAAAACATTTTTTAAAAATTTAAAAAAAAACGAATTTATTCGTCAGTTTAGGCCAATATGTATTCTTTCACATATTTTTGGTAAAGAAAATTGCAATAAGCGGATATTGATTGGTTTGCACAAAAGTTATAGCTTTTACAAAATAGGGGATAGATTTATGGCATTTTTATTATTTATTTATTTACTACTAGTAATGTCGGTGATCTGCGATTTTTAGCGGGACTGCGACATTGCGGCAGACAGATCGGACACTTTTGACACTTTTTTGAGACCATTGGCATTTATACAGCGATCAGAGCTATAAAAATGCACTGATTACTGTGCAAATGTCACTGACAGGAAAGGGGTTAACACTAAGGGGTGCTCAAGGGGTTAACTGTCTTTTCTCATGAGTGTTTCTCACTGTGGGGGGATGGGAATGACTGGAGGAGGAGACAGATCGCTGTTCATAACCAGTATCAACAGCATATCTGTCTCTTCTCTCCTGTCAGAATGAGGATTTGTGTGTTTACATACACAGAAGGTTTCTTCTCAGTAAGAGCTGTGAAAATGTGGAATAGGCTCCCTCCAGAGGTGGTTCTGGCTAGATCAGTAGATTGCTTTAAAAAAGGCCTGGATTATTTCCTAAATGTGCATAATTTACTGGATACTAACATTTATAGGTAAAGTTCATCCAGGGAATATCCGATTGCCTCTCCGGGGATCAGGAAGGAATTTTTTCCCCTGATGTAGCAGATTGGATCATGCTTTGCTGGGGTTTTTCACCTTCCTCTGGATCAACTGTGGGTATATGGGATTGTAAAGTTGTTGTTATTTTTATTGGTTGAACTGGATGGACTTCTGTCTTTTTTCAACCTTCCAAACAACCTTCCCTCCCCCGAGCGACCTACGGTACCCCCCCCCCCACTCCGCTGTTTGCCGGTCGGTCCGACACTTACCCCCATCTAGGCAAGTAGCAGGTGGCGGACAGCATGCAACGGCTCCGTGTCCTCTTCTCCATCGGTGGCTTCCAGCGTCCAATAGGATCGCCTGTCCTTTCAGCCAATCGAGTGACGGGTCTCAAAACCCGCATCCTGGTTGGCCGGGAGGAGGATCAGTGTTACAATAGTGAATATTCATTTCTGTTGTAACACACCTGGGTGGGCTTCAAGCGCATTCTTTGCACCCCGAACTCACCCTATTTTGGCTCGGGCTCTAATAAGGTGCTTCAAAAAAACACCCACCCTGCATTGAAATTCATGCATCCGGTGTCCTGCAAGGGGGTGGATGCATGGATAGCAGGAGGTGGTGATGGATGGGGTGCAACGCCCTTGCACCCTTAATGGACAGGCCGCCCCTGCCACCTCCTGTGTTGTCTACATCCCATATCATGTGCAAAGACTTGAACAGGAATTTACTTCTGCAGTATGGGTGCATTTCATTCAGGTATATAGGGTATTAGTACACAGCATGGTCAGCCAGGCACTCAATCTTTTCCAACTGAGATGTAGAAAATGGGGTTAATTTATAAAAGGCAAATTGGCTGTTCACTTCGCAATGGAGGTTGCACTTTGCAAGGGAAACTTTACCACATTCACTAAGCTCTGGGGTAAGTTCCCTTGTAATGTGAACAGGCTATTTGCCTCTGATAAATCAACCCCAATGTGCACAAGCATTTTTTCAGATCAGTTTATTTAGAGGGCTAGGAAGAGTGCCTGAGTTTTACTTTTTAAACAGAGAGTTTTTATTAGACAAATCAGCATTACAATACAACCAGTAAATAGCACATCCTCCAGTGCAGAGCAAACAAACAGGATAATGCGTCACATCCGGGGGAACACACCCCTCTCATTCGTTGCTAAATGCAAATAATCAACAAACATTGGCCCAAACCCGGTCGCGCATAAAACGACTCTAGTTCACCCCTCCCCGGCCACACAACAACCCTGAGTAGCAGTAAAGTCCAGGGACCAAGAGGGGCAGGGGGGGGGGGAAGCCATCCCCAACAACAGCCCAGTCAGTCACACCCAGGGGGGAGTTCCAAGTCAGAGCGAGTGGTCTGCCATGAAGACCAAATTTTGTCGAACTTCGCGGGGCACTGTCTACTCTCATAAGTCAATTTATATAGAGAAAGTACTGAGTCGACTGAGCGCTGCCAGGCGGCGCATGTGGGGGGGTCCTCAGATTTCCACTTGAGCAGGATTTCCCTCCTAGCATAAAATAGTGAGAAGGTCAGGCAGAGTTTACAATATCTATCCCCTTCCACGTCCTCCATATGATTCAGCAGTAGGATCTTGGGGTCAGTCGGCACGCTTAAGCCAGTCACGTCCGTCAGCCTGGAAGCCACATCCACCCAATAGGGCTGGAGTTTCGGACACGACCAGACCATGTGCCAAAACGTACCTATCTCCTGCCTGCATCTCTGACAATTAGGATCTCGCTGCGGATAAATACGTGCCAGCCTCTGCGGGGTGTAGTAGGCTCTGTGGAGAAATTTAAATTGTATAAACCTATCCTTTGCAGCTATCATAACAGGGATATAAGATGCGAGGCAATCCCTCCACTCCTCCTCGTCCAGTGACGGAATATCAGCCCTCCATTCCTCCCACAGCTTAGTAAGCTTGGCATCAAACTGTACAGTGAGGTACAGGTAGAGGGACGAGAGGGGGCGGTCCATGAGGGCGGAGGATAAGAGTCGCTCAATAGAGTCTGACTCCAGGGTTATAGGCTCTGGGAATTGGGCCTCAAAAGCATGTCTCAGCTGCCAGTACCTAAATTGGAAAGAGACCGGCAGGAGATACGCCTGCCTGAGTTCCTGGAAAGGCATAATCGTACCCGCTTTCACTATATGTTTCAGAGTAACGATTCCCTTTTTCGCCCACAGGGATGGATCTGGGATACTATTCATGTGAGGCAGCATAGGGTTAGCCCACAAGGGCATATGCGGGGATACCAAGTTGGGTCGCCGGTACATTAGTCGAGCCTCCTGCCAGACCTTAACTGTGGTCCGCATGAGGGTCGTCATACAGGGGCTGGCCCTGAGGCCACGAAACGGTAGATTGCTCAAGGCCGCATAAGAGCCCACAATAGCCGCCTCAAGTGTGACCGCCGGATTTTGTCTAGGCTGGGAGAACCACCATCTCACCGTAACCAGGACAGCTGCCCAGTAGTAAAGCAAAAAATTAGGGAACGCCAGTCCACCTCCGGACAAAGACAAATATAAGGTCTTCCTCGCCACCCGGGGGGGTCTCCCAGCCCAGACAAAAGAGATCAGCAGGCTGTCCAACCTCCGGAAGAAAGACCTAGGGATATACGAGGGGGTATTGCGAAAGAAGTACAGGAATTTCGGGAGAAAGACCATCTTCAAAAGGTTGACTCTACCCACTGGCGTCAGAGGGAGGGACCGCCACACCGCGCACTTGGCCACTAGTTGGGTCATGAGTGGTTGTATGTTTTTGCCAACGTAGTCACCACTCTTACTGCTAACCTTGATGCCCAGGTATGTAAACTCGTCCACCCATCTGAGCCGCGTTCGTGTCGTGGGACGCGGGGCCGAGGGACATAGGGGAAATAAGACCGATTTGTCCCAGTTGATGCGAATACCGGAGTAGCCCCCAAATTGATCAATCAGATCTAAAGCCACCTGCAGGGATGAAGAGGCGTCCGCCAGGTATAGCAGGGCATCATCCGCATACAGAGACAGCTTTTCTTCAATTGGACCTATTTTCAATCCCCGGACCCTCGTCTCAGCTCTCAACAGGATGGCCAGTGGTTCCATAGCAAGGGCAAATAAACCCGGGGAGAGGGGACACCCCTGTCTCGACCTAAGGGGAAGACGTCTGATAGACAGCCGTTGGTCCGAATTCTAGCAGATGGGGAGCTATATAACATGCGTACCCATTTCAGGAAGCCTGGCCCAAACCCGAAGCTGTCGAGCACCCCCCAGAGGTAGCCCCACTCTACAGAGTCGAAGGCCTTCTCTGCGTCAAGTGAGGCCACCACTCCCGTCGACCCCTCACCAGCCCCATCAATGTGGGTGAGGAGGCGTCTAATGTTAATATCCGTTCCCCTACCCGGCATAAAGCCTGTTTGATCCGAGTGTACCAGGGCAGTAATGACAGAGTTCAGTCTTGTTGCCAAGATCTTGGCCAGGATCTTCGCATCAACGTTCAGCAACGAGATAGGGCGATACGAGGAACAGAGGGAAGGGTCCTTCCCCGGCTTCGGGATCACCACTATGACCGCCTCACCCATGGAAACAGGGAGCTCTCCCTGCTGCGCGGACACCGCGAATAGGGAATGTAGTCTGGGCACTAGTTCGTCTGCATAGTGTTTGTAGAACTCTACAGGAATTCCATCAGGCCTGGGCGTCTTGCCAGATTGCATAGATTTAAGGGCCCGCCGGATCTCCTGCACCGTGACAGGGGCGTCAAGTCGCTCACGGTAGGTCGCCGTAAGGACCGGAATGTCAATGTCTCCCAAATACTTCACCAGGTCCTCATCACCATAGTCCATCCTTGACTCATAGAGTGCACGGTAGAAGTCAGCAAAGCACTGATTAATACCCCCCGGAGAGCTTACCAGTTCCCCCGTGGGGCCCGTAATATGGGAGACACTAACCCCCCCCTCCTGCTCCCTGGAAAGCCAAGCCAGCATCCTACCCGACCTCTCCCCCTGTTCAAAAATCCTATGGGACTGAGCGAGTAGCTTTTTTTGGGTAAGTGAGGTACGGATACCAAGGACCTCCCCCGTCAGGAGCTGCAGGTGGGCATAGTGTTGGGGGTCACGGGTCCTAATAAAGGTCTCCTCTGCACTGGCAGCCTCCCTTTCCGCCCTCACTAAGTCTGCGCTGCGTTCCTTACGAACTCTGGCAATAATGGTCTGGTAGTGTCCTCTCGTGGAGGCTTTAAAGGCATCCCATACTATCCCGGTCCCCGCCGTGCCCTCATTGTCCGCCCAATAACCGGTCAATTCAGTTTGGAACCTGTCGTCCACAGAGGTGTCTGAGATCCAAAACCTGGACAGTCTCCACAGGCGAACAGGATGGCCCCTAGAGAAATCCAGCGCCAGAAGCAATGGTGCGTGATCCGAGGTCCCCCTAGGCAAGATCTTCACATCTGTAACCCTTTGCAGGACCGGTCTGCCCGCATATACCAGGTCTATGCGGGAGAACGTCCTGTGGGAGGCCGAGTGGCAGGTGTAGGCCAAGTCCCGAGGATGTTTCCACCTCCACACGTCCGTCAGTCCATAGACATCAGCGCATTCAGCCAACCCAGAGTAGTGTCGACCTCCAGGCGTCAGGCGATCCATATCTGGATCGGGGACCAAGTTAAAATCCCCCAAAAACACAGTATTATCAGAGGTGAACTCGGCCACCCTGCTCGTTATGTGATTCAGCAGCAACAGGGAGGCTGGCGGGGGAAGATATAGACCCACTATGGTCCAGGTCAGCGAATGAATCACGGCATGAATTATGACGTATCTACCATCAGGATCGAGAATCAGGTCCAGGAGCCGGAACGGGAGGGACTTTAACACAAGTATACTGAGCCCTCTAGAAAAGCTAGAATAGGTAGAGTGATAGTGGTGGCCCACCCATGGCTTTTTAAGTGAGAGAATTCTACTCCCCATGAGGTGCGTTTCCTGTAGGACACAGATATGCGGGTTATAAGACTTAATAAATTGGAACACCAGGGAGCGTTTGGTCGGGGAATTCAACCCCCTGGTGTTCCACGATAGGATATTAACTGCTGACATGGACCGTCAGATTGATAGGGGGGACAGGATGACACCGCATGACTCCCGGACCTGACCCCAGACCCAGGATGTACACATCTGGAAACAGAGCAATGCTGAAGTATCAACGTTTTGAATGTAAAGCAAAAACATAATGAAAACAAAAACAACAAAAAGAAAAAAACAGATCAGAACAAGAAAAATAGCCCCAGAAGGGCAACAATCCCCACCCCCCACCCCACCCAACCCCCTAAAACTGAGGAGGGTATCCATCCCAAACAATAACAGCTCGCCGGCTGCAAAGGGGGTTCCGTGCAAGAGGCGAACTCAGCCCCCCCAGATAAATTCTGGGGGGGGCCGAGCAACTGTCTGAGCGACTCTCTAAGTGCGAGACTTCCGCTGGTAATGCAACAAGCTGTAAGGGACAGGGGTTCAGGAGGATGGAAGCGGACAGGAACGCGTCCCAGCAGTACAGTCGATCCAGTGACAAGGGAGTAAACGTGGTATGGTCCCCAGTGTCACATGGGGGGATAAAAAGACCCAAAAAAGGGGAAAAAGGAGTGTTCTCCTGATCACGTCAGGGGCGCCAACTTGGGTTCCCACATCGGCGGGGGCCAGCCGTCACCATCGGAGCTGCACACACCAAGGAGATTAGCCAGACACAACAGGTGCAACAACAGGTGTGAGAGCTCCGTCCAGGGGGCTAGTCCGCCGGCCCCACCGATATAGGCAAATTCAAAACAAGGGTGGTATCAAATAGTACATACCATGCGTCCAATCAGCGGGCCCGCGGCAGCGACTCCAACCAGACAGACACCTCCCTGGGATTAGTGAAGAAGCGGGTCGTCTCCCCGTCCTGTACTCTCAGACGGGCCGGGAAAAGGATGCTGTAACGGATGTTGCGCACCCTCAGAGTCACCTTGACCTGGTCGAACGACTTCCTGAGCTTCTGTGTTTCTACCGAATAATCGGGGAAGACCATCAGCTTGACGTTCTGGAATCGTAGGTCGCCCACGAGCCTGGAGGCATGGAGAACTTCGTCCCGATCCCGGAAGTTGAGCAGGCGGAGGATGAAGGTTCGCGGCGGGGTTCCAGGAGGTCCCGGCTTAGGAGGAATGCGGTGCGCCCTTTCCACCACATATTGGGGTGACATGCGAGCCTCGGGGAGGAGGGTACGCAGCATACCCTCTATAAAGCCTATAGGGTCACTCCCCTCTACCCCCTCGGGTAGACCGACAATGCGGAGGTTGTTGCGCCGGTTTCTGTTTTCGGCGTCCTCGGCTCTGTATTCAAGGGCTTTGACTTTGGTTTGGAGATTGCGGAGCGCTGCGCCCTGTTCTGCGACCACATCTTCAGTGTTACTAACTCTCTGCTCGGTCTCCGCCATCCTGGTCCTAAGCTTGTCCATGTCCTGGCGGATAAGGCCTACGTCCATCTGGACGGCCTCTATTTTTGTGGTTAAGGTGGACTGGCATGTGGCAATGGCCGCCATGACTTCCGCCAGCCAGGGCGGTCGGGCTTCAGCCGAGTCCATGGGGCCTATCTGTGAGGCCTTGTGGGAGCTCCAGGTGGTACGGCTTTGCACCGGGAGATCAGCGGGCGTTGGATGGGGGTCCGGTAACGGTTGAGAAGTTAGTTTCCTGCCCCCTTTGTTGGACCTTGCACCCGAGCTCCGGCGCCGCATTCAGGGTGCTCACCGTGCCCTGAAAATATAGTTGGCGGCTTTAGGGGTTCCCCCGTGTTCCCCCTGGAGAGTCACAAGAGGAGAAAGGGGGGGGGGAGAGGGGCCCGGTTGGACCGCCAGGAAAGGCCCCGGCTGCGGCCTAGCAGGTCGAGCGGGCCCGGATGCAGGACTGATGGATGGATGGATGGGTCAGCAGTCAGTGTGTCCACCTCTGTCCAGCCGCCCACAGCCCGCGTCAGCCCACCTCTCTCATGTGCAGGGGGCCGCAGCGCTCCTCCGCTCCGCTCCGGAGCTCCGATGTCCTCCAGAAAAGTCCGCGGCTGCGGCCTAGCAGCGCGAGCGGGCCCAGATGCAGGATGGACGGGGAAGTGAGCAGCAACCGATGCGTCCCCCACCACCTCCGCCGCCCACAGCCGCCGCCAGTGCACCAATCCGAATTGCAGGGGGCCTCAGCGCAGCTCCGGCCCGATCCGGACCCCCGAACGCCGCCAGGAAAGACCGCAGCCGCGGCCTAGTTACACGCGGAGGAGCCGGAATTCGCCTGTGGAGGGGTTAGCAGCCGTCAGGAGGACTGCCTCGCTTCCCTCTCTATTGCGCCCCACTCCCCCAGTCAGCAGGGGTGGATGAATCGGCCTCTAACTGCCCAGGATCCGGGTAAGAAGCAGAAAGCAGCGGAGCCCTCAGTAAAAGCAGCCGCTCACAGCGCCATCTTGGCCACGCCCCCCGAGTTTTACTTTTTAACTAATAACCAAAATTGTCCTTTTTTTGGTCAATAAGCTACCTATTATTATGTTGCTAATAACAAAAACATAAAGGTTTGTCTATAGAGCTTACAGTCTTTGGAAAGGTGGACCTCTTCTGCTTCTGATTAAGAACTGCTCCAAACTAGGGATGAGCTCGATGTTCGAGTCAAACGCATGTTCGACTCGAACATCGCCTGTTCGTCTGTTCGCCGAATTGCGAACATTATGGGCCATTCGCGCCAAATTCGTGTGACGCGAACGGCCCACAATGCACTGCATTTCCGGCGCTGTGATTGGCCAAGCATGCACTGTGACCCCGCATGCTTGACCAATCACAGTGCCGGCAGCGATCAGAGCCATAATTGGCCACAGGCAGGATGCCTGTGGCCAATCATAGCTCAGGGGGGTTTAGTACACGCCCCACACTATGAAAGGCCGCCAGCGCGGCGGCCTCGTGCAGTGTGTTTCGGCGTGCAGGGAAAGAGATACATAGACAGGGACAGTGTGTTCTATGTTCTATTCGTTTCTCAAGCATCTGCAGGAGTTAGTGGGTGTTGTGTGCCTCCAGCACAGTATACACCTGTATATATCCGTCAGTGCTGTTCTCCAAGCTAGATAGGCAGGCAGGGAAAGAGATACATAGACAGGGACAGTGTGTTCTATGTTATTTTCTTTTCTCAGGCATCTGCAGGAGTTAGTGGGTGTTGTGTGCCCCCAGCACAGTATACACCTGTATATATCCGTCATTGCTGTTCTCTAAGCTAGATAGGCAGGCAGGGAAAGAGATACATAGGCAGGGACCGTGTGTTCTATGTTCTATTCTTTTCTCAGGCATCTGCAGGAGTTAGTGGGTGTTGTGTGCCTCCAGCACAGTATACACCTGTATATATCCGTCAGTGCTGTTCTCCAAGCTAGATAGGCAGGCAGGGAAAGAGATACATAGACAGGGACAGTGTGTTCTATGTTATTTTCTTTTCTCAGGCATCTGCAGGAGTTAGTGGGTGTTGTGTGCCCCCAGCACAGTATACACCTGTATATATCCGTCATTGCTGTTCTCTAAGCTAGATAGGCAGGCAGGGAAAGAGATACATAGGCATTGACTGTGTGTTCTATGTTCTATTCTTTCCTCAGGCATCTGCAGGAGTTAGTGGGTGTTGTGTGCCCCCAGCACAGTATACACCTGTATATAGCCGTCATTGGTGTTCTCTAATACAGGCATCTGCAGGAGCTAGTGGCACAGTATACACCTGTATGTAGCCATCATTGCTGTTCTCTAATACAGGCATCTGCAGGAGTTAGTAGCACAGTATACACCTGTATATAGCCGTCATTGCTGTTCTCTAATACAGGCATCTGCAGGAGTTAGTGGCACAGTATACACCTGTATATATGTTTTTGCTATCTCTCTGATGGGTTTGTTTTGTTTTTTCAGCCTAATGATGGCTTGCTTCACTGATAATGACAGCTCTTTGGATCTCATATTGAGAGTTGACAGCAACAGATTCCAAATGCAAATAGCACACTTGAAATGAAGACCAGAAATTGCCGCTCCAGGCAGATGAAGTATTGGAAGGATGTTTCTGTCTCAGAGACCAAGGCTTCCGGCAATGCACATAGCAATGAAAACAAAAATGGTGAGGACAGCCGCACTCCAATCCAACGTATGTTTATTGAAGAAAGACAGGCACTACAAAAACCAGCATAAACCAGGAGAGCTGATGCGTTTCACACTTCACACTTGTTTACTGAACAAGTGTGAAATGCGTCAAGTGTCCTGGTTTATGCTGGTTTTTGTAGTGCCTGTCTTTCTTCAACACACTTGAAATTAACTCTGGACCTTTTATCTACTCCTTGTAAATGGGATAATGAGGGAATAAGACACACCTGGCCATGGAACAGCTGAGCAGCCAATTGTCCCATTAGTTTTGGTCCCATAAAAAGTGGGAGGCACATATACAAACTGTTGTAATTCCTACACCGTTCACCTGATTTGGATGTAAATACCCTCACATTAAAGCTTAAAGTCTGCAGTTAAAGCACATCTTGTTTGTTTAATTTCACATCCATTGTGGTGGTGTATAGAGCCAAAAAGATTAGAATTGTGTCGATGTCCCAATATTTATGGACCTGGCTGTACATGCACATTCTAGGCTCAGTTAACCTACTAGCATTTCTTTATGGTAGTATCTGCAGAAAAACCAAACAAGTACAGGGAGAACATACAAACTTCATGCAAGTAGTGTTGTGGTTGGAATTTGAACCAGTGACCCCAGGGCTGCAAGTGCTAACCACTAAGACACCGTGCTGCTTTGTCCTGACCCTGCCTTTTCAAACTTGTGGTAACAGTTGGGGGTAAGGTTCTCTTCTGTTCTGCATGATTGGGTCCCTGTGCACAAAGCCAGGGCTATGGATTGATGTGGTTGGACAGGAGGAACTTGAGTGTCCTGTACTGAGTCCTAACTTCAATCCCGTGGGATAAATTTAAATGCACATTGTGATCACGGTCTTGTCCAACCTTAGTACCTGACCTCACAAGTGCTATTTGGCCTGAATGAGCACAGATTACCACAGACCCAGTCCCAAATCTTTCAAAGGATTGTGGAGGTTATGATAGCTAGGTGATTGTTATAGGCAGTTCATATTAATGCCCATGTTTTTTTAATGAGATGTCTATTAACCACATAAGCCCCGGACCATTTGGTAGCTAAAGGACCAGAGGTGAATTCAGAATTTTGCACTGCGCTGCTTTAACTGTAAATTGTGCGGACATGCAATGTTGTACCCAAACGAAATTTGCGTCCTTTTCTTCCCACAAATAGAGCTTTCTTTTAATGGTATTTGATTGCCTCTGAGATTTTTATTTTTTGCGATATAAACGGAAAAATACCGAAAATTGTGGAAAAAAATGATATTTTCTACTTTTTGTTATAAGAAAAATCGAATAAACTCAATTTTAGTCATACATTTAGGCCAAAATGTATTCAGCCACATGTCTTTAGTAAAAAAAATGTCAATAAGCGTATATTTATCGGTTTGCGCAAAAGTTATAGCGTTTACAAACTAGGGTACATTTTCTGGAATTTACACAGCTTTAAATTTATGACTGCCTATCTCAATTCTTGAGGTGCTAAAATGGCAGGGCAGTACAAAACCCCCCCAAATGACCCCATTTTAGTAAGTAGACACCCCAAGGAAATTGCTGAGAGGCATGTTGAGCCCATTGAATATTTTTTTTCACTAAATGATATATTGCTCACACATGCCATGGTTATATGTGGAATTGCACCCCCAAAATACATTCTGCTGCTTCTCCTGAGTACGGGGATACCACATGTGTGGGACTTTTTTAGGAGCCTAGCCACGTACGGGACCCCGGAAACCAAGCACCGCCTTCAGGATTTCTAAGGGTGTAAATTTTTGATTTCACTCCTCACTACCTATCACAGTTTTGAAGGCCATAAAATGCCAAAATAGCACAAAACCCCCCCAAATGACCCCATTTTAGAAAGTAGACACCCCAAGGAAATTGCTGAGAGGCCTGTTGAGCCCATTGAATATTTTTTTTTGTCCCAAGTGATTGAATAATGACAAAAAAAAAAAAAAATTACAAAAAGTTGTCACTAAATGATATATTGCTCACACATGCCATGGTTATATGTGGAATTGCACCCCAAAATAAATTTTGCTGCTTCTCCTGAGTACGGGGATACCACATGTGTGGGACTTTTTAGGAGCCTAGCCGCGTACGGGACCCCGAAAACCAATCACCGCCTTCAGGATTTCTAGGCACAAATTTTTGATTTGACTCCTCACTACCTATCACAGTTTCGAAGGCCATAAAATGCCAAAATAGCACAAAACCCCCCCCAAATGACCCCATTTTGGAAAGTAGACACCCCAAGCTGTTTGCTGAGAGGCATGGTGAGTATTTTACAGCTCTCATTTGTTTTTGAAAATGAAGAAAGAACATTTTTTTTTTCAATTTTCAAAACTTTGCGACAAAAAGCGAGATCTGCAAAATACTCACAATACCTCTCAGCAAATAGCTTGGGGTGTCTACTTTCCAAAATGGGGTCATTTGGGGGGGTTTTGTGCCATCTGGGCATTCCATGGCCTCCGAAACTGTGATAGGCAGTGAGAAGTGAAATCAAAAATTTACACCCTTAGAAAGCCTGAAGGCGGTGATTGGATTTTGGGGTCCCGTACGCGGCTAGGCTCCCAAAAAGTCTCACACATGTGGTATCCCCGTACTCAGGAGAAGCAACAGAATGTATTTTGGGGTGTAATTCCACATATGCCCAATATATCATTTAGTGACAACTTTGTGCAAAAAAAAAAAATTGTCTTTTTTCCGCAACTTGTGTCAACATATAAAATATTCCATGGACTCGACATGCCTCTCAGTATATAGCTTGGGTTGTCTACTTTCCAAAATGGGGTCATTTGGGGGGGTTTTGAACTGTTCTGGCATTTTATACACAACATTAGGAAGCTTACATCCACTCTTCTAACCACTTGAAGACAAAGCCCTTTTTGACACTTTTTGTTTACATGAAAACATATTTTTTTTTGCAAGAAAATTATGTTGAACCCCCAAACATTATATATATTTTTAAAGAAAAGGCCCTACAGAATAAAATGGTGGGTGTTGCATTTTTTTTCTACACAGTATTTGCGCAGCGATTTTTCAAACGCATTTTTTGGGGAAAAAATACACTTTTTTTTATTTTAATGCACTAAAACACACTATATTGCCCAAATGTTTGATGAAATAAAAAAGATGATCTTAGGCCGAGTACATAGATACCAAACACGACATGCTTTAAAATTTCGCACAAACGCGCATTGGCGACAAACTACATACATTTTTAAAAGCCTTTAAAAGCCTTTACAGGTTATCCCGTTAGATTTACAGAGGAGGTCTACTGCAAAAATTACTGCCCTCGATCTGACCTTCGCGGTGATACCTCACATGCATGGTGCAATTGCTGTTTACATATGACGCCAGACCGACGCTTGCGTTCGCCATTGGGCAAGAGCAGGGCAGGACAGGGGTGCTTTTCTTTTTTTCTTTTTTTTTTATTATTAATTTTGCTTTTTTATTTTATTTTTAAACTGTTGCTTCCATATATATTTTTTTATCATTTTTATTGTTATCTCAGGGAATGTAAATATCCCCTATGATAGCTATAGGTAATGACAGGTACTCTTTTTTGAAAAAACTGGGGTCTATTGGACCCTAGATCTTTCCTCTGCCCTCAAAGCATCTGACCACACCAAGATCGGTGTGATAAAATGCTTTCCCAATTTCCCAATGGCGCTTTTTATATCCGGGGGTCATTCCCTCCCACTGCTTGTAAAAGCAGTCCAGAGGCTAATTAGCCACTAGGATTGCTTTTACATGAAAGCCGGCCGCTGGCTGAAAAGAATGATACCAAGATGATACCTAAACCCACAGGCATCATTCTGGTATAAACATTCAAAGTCCAGCAACATACCAGTACGTTGCTGGTCCTTGTTGGACATGTATTGTAATCTTTTTTTTCATGCAGCCTGTTGGCTGAACGAAAAAAAAAGATTGATCGGTGGGTATGCCCACCATTAGAATACTGCCCTTCATCCACCCACTTCTAATGATGGGCATACATGCACCATTTATATATGCCGAAGCATGGGGGCATCTTCCCGCAAAAGTTATGCCGCGTACACATGGTCAGACTTTTCCACGGGCAAGCCTCCGTCGGAATTTCGACTGTATGTACGCGGCATTAGGAGCAAAATCGCTCCTCCGCCCCTGCTGCCCCAATGCTTTGGCATATATGCTTTTTTTTTTTAACTGTGGTGGCGAAATCACCTCCTACAGCACTGGAGTCGCAGGGATCAGGCCTGTCTCTGCGAACGCTGCAGTTATGTGTGTTGTGTTTTGCAAGTGACAGTGATCGATCGATACTGCACTTGGGTGGCCTGGTCTGGACGGAGGGGCAAAACGCAGGTGCTAGCAGGTATCTGGGCTGATTCCGCTAACACTGCGTTTTTGGGAACCCTAAACTGCTGGGGACGCTAGTATAGATCTGATCAGATCAGATATTGATCTGTTCAGATACTATACCACTAAGGGGGGTGTATGCTTCATGCGTGGGTGTTAGCGTTACTGGCACTAACCTGACGCTGCCTGGGGTGTGACACAGACCCTCTCTGATGCTAAAACCTAATTGATATCACCCGCCGGGCGATCAGGGGGTTAAACCTTTATTGGGTTATATACGGCGGGTGCCCTGACACTATAAAAAGCAAACTAACTAACCAGCGTCACCCGTAACACTTATATGGTGATTACTGGTGAAAGGGTTAACTAGGGGCAATTAGGGGGTTAAAACCTTTATTAGGTAATATATGGGGGTACCTGACGCTATATAAAAACCTGACGGCGAACCTAAAAAAAAATTACTGGCTACCGATCTGCATCACCGACACTAAGACAACGATCATAAAAACGATCGCTTAGCGACAGTGGTGATAGGGGGTGAAAGGGTTACCTGGGGGGCGATCAGGGGGTTAAACCTTTATTAGATAATATATGGGGGTACCTGACGCTATAAAAACCTGCGGCGAACCTAAAAAAAATTACTGGCTACCGATCTGCATCACCGACGCTAAGACAGCGATCAGAAAAATGATCGCTTAGCGACAGTGGTGATAGGGGGTGAAAGGGTTACCTGGGGGGCGATCAAGGGGGTTAAACCTTTATTAGGTAATATATTGGGGTACCTGACGCTATAAAAACCTGCGGCGAACCTAAAAAAAATTACTGGCTACCGATCTGCATCACCGACGCTAAGACAGCGATCAGAAAAATTATCGCTTAGTGACAGTGGTGATAGGGGGTGAAAGGGTTACCTGGGGGGCGATCAAGGGGGTTAAACCTTTATTAGGTAATATATGGGGGTACCCGACGCTATAAAAACCTGCGGCGAACCTAAAAAAAATTACTGGCTACCGATCAGCATCACCGACGCTAAGACATCGATCAGAAAAATGATCGCTTAGTGACGGCGGTGCTAGGGGGTGAAAGGGTTACCTGGGGGGTGATCAAGGGGGTTAAACCTTTATTAGGTAATATATGGGGGTACCCGACGCTATAAAAACCTGCGGCGAACCTAAAAAAAAATACTGGCTACCGATCAGCATCGCCGACGCTAAAACATCGATCAGAAAAATTATCGCTTAGTGACCGTGGTGATAGGGGGTGAAAGGGTTACCTGGGGGGCAATCAAGGGGGTTAAACCTTTATTAGGTAATATATGGGGGTACCCGACGCTATAAAAACCTGCGGCGAACCTAAAAAAAATTACTGGCTACCGATCAGCATCACCGACGCTAAGACATTGATCAGAAAAATGATCGCTTAGCGACGACGGTACTAGGGGGTGAAAGGGTTATCTGGGGGGTGATCAGGGGGTTAAACCTTTATTAGGGGGGGTTAGGGGGCTACACTGGACCTAAAACTAAATGTACTGACACTTTTACAGTCACAAATGTCACTGATTGCAGTGATCACTAAATAAATGGTCACTGCAATCAGTGACACTGTGACTGGGGGCTGGGGGGTGATCTGGGGGTGTCTGGGGGGGCCTGGGGGGGCGATTTATGTGCCTATGTGTCCTGGTGTCAGTGTAGTGTTGTGTGCACTAACCTGCATCTTCTCCTGTACGGCCCTCGGTATATGTGAGCGCCGCAGGAGAGATGACATCACTTCCTCCAGCCTGTGTAAACAAGTACACAGGCAGGGGAAGCTCTCATTCGCCGGGAGCGATCGAGAGGGGATGGCCGGAATCGAACGGCCGTCCCCTCATGCCGGATCGCTCCCGAAGGTAAAACGACCGCTCACTGTAAAGAAGGGGGGTCCGATCGGACCCCCCAACTATACAAAGGCAATCACGTACATATACGTGATTCTGCCTGTCGGTGCCATTCTGCCGACGTATATTTACAGTGGGCGGTCGTTAAGTGGTTAAAGCGGTTGTATACCCACAAACCCAAAAAAAAAAACAACCTGTAAGGCAAAGACAGAATGAGCTAGTATGCACCACATACTAGCTCATTATGAAATACTTACCTTAGAACGAGGTCCCCGCATCGCATCCCGGTCAACGGCGTGTGTTTTTTCCGGGTTCACGGCTCCGGCACTGTGAGTAGCCGAAACCGCAAAGACATCATGCGCGTGGGAGTCCTCAGTTCCAGTAAGGTCCGGCACGATACGCCGGCCCTTCACTGTGCATGCGACACTGATGTCAGCGGCTGCATGCAGGGTGAATATCTCCTAAACCGTGCAGGTTTAGGAGATATTAATTTTACCATAAAAGGTAAAAAATGGGCATACAGACACTTTAACCATTTACTGACCACATAAGACATATGTGTGGCAGCACGGCACATATGGGTCCATGGGGCCAAGGTTTCACATATAGCTTTCCAGTCTCTGTTTATGTAGGGAAGTCTGTTCTGCCTCTCAGCATTAAGATGTCCACTGGGAAGTGTTGGGAAGGGGTTACACTCTTATAGGAATAATAGTAATGTGTCCACAAACGTGCTACTTACCATACAGTGTATTCATGGACTGCAACATAATGTACTTATTATAAATCCAGTACAGGACTTAGTTCATAAACATACTGTATGCACTTCTGTTAATGATATCTGTGCTTACAAGCCAAGGAGGAAATACTGCACTTAACAATTGATTCATATACAGTGCCATGAAAAAGTATTCATACCCCCATTTTCCACATTTTGTTATGTTGCAACCAAAATCGTAAATGTAATTTAATGAATTTAATGGGATTTTATGTGATAGAGCAACACCCAGTGGCACATAATTGTGTAGTGGAGGGAAAATGATAAATGGTTTTCAATTTTTTTTTACAAATAAATATCTGAAAAGTGTGGTGTGCATTTGTATTCAGCCCCTCTTACACTGATACCCCTAACTAAAATCTAGTGGAACCAATTGCCTTCAGAAGTCACCTAATTCGTAAATAGAGTCCACCTGTGTGTAATTTAATCTCAGTATAAATACAGCTGTTCTGCGGATCCCTTGGAGGTTTTAGGAGAACCATAGTGAATAAACAGCATCACGAAGGCCAAGGAACACACCAGACAGGTCAAGGATAAAGTTGTGGAGAAGTTTAAAGCATTCCCAAGCATATCCCAAGCTTTGAACATCTCACAGAGCACAGTTCAATCCATCATCCGAAAATGTAACAACTGCAAACCTACCAAGACATGGCCATCCAACTAAACTGACAGGCCTGGCAAGGACAGCAATAATCAGAGAAGCAGCCAAGAGGCCCTTGGTAACTCTGGAGGAACTGCACAGATCCACAGCTCAGGTGGGAGAATCTGTCCTCAGGAAAACTATTAGTCGTGCACTCCACAAATCTGTCTTTTATGGAAGAGTGGCAAGAAAAAAGCCATTGTTGAAAGAAAGCCATAAGAAGTTCAGTTTGCAGTCTGCAAGAAGCCATGTGGGAAACAGAGCAAACATGTGGAAGAAGGTGCTCTGGTCAGATGAGACTAAAATTGAATTTTTTGGCCTAAAAGTAAAACGCTATTTGTAGCAAAAACTAACACTGCACATCACCCTGAACACACCATCCCCACCGTGAAACATGGTGGTGGCAGCATCATGTTGTGGGGATGCTTTTCTCCAGCAGGAACAGGGAAGCTGGTCAGAGTTCATGGGAAGATGGATGGAGCCAAATACAGGGCAATCTTAGAAGAAAACCTGTTAGAGTCTGCAAAAGACTTGAGACTGCGATGGAGGTTCAACTTCCAGCAAGACAATGACCCTAAACATACATTTAGAGCTACAATGGAATGGTTTAGATCAAAGCATATTCATGTGTTAGAATGGCCCAGTCAAAGTCCAGACCTAAATCCAATTGAAAAGACTTAAAAATTGCTGTTTACAGATGCTCTCCATCCAATCTGACAGAGCTTGAGCTATTTTGCAAAGAAGAATGGGCAAACATTTCACTCTCTAGATGTTCAAAGCTGGTAGACACATACCCAAAAAGACTTGCAGCTGTAATTGCAGTGAAAGGTGGTTCTATAAAGTATTGCCGTATTGATTGGGGGCTGAATACAAATGCACGCTGGACTTTTCAGATATTTATTTGTAAAACATTTTGAAAACCATTTATCATTTTCCTTCCACGTCACAATTATGTGCTACTTTGTGTTGGTCTATCACATAAAATCCCAATAAAATACGTTTATGTTTTTGGTTGTAACATGACAAAATGTGGAAAATTTCAAGGAGTATGAATACTTTTTCAAGGCACTATATGACCAATATATGGTATAGTAATGCTACTGCACCTGGTTTGTCCAACACTGCTACAACTGTTACTATTGCTATCACTGCTACTAGTAATTAAAATTATAACAGTAACATATTATATCATGTCAGTAAACAAGAAACCACACGACTTGCAGCTCCAGGCCAGCCATAATGATTATACAATTTTGTTTTTATCTGTTTCTGTTACTTATTTCTCATAAGTGAACAGTCACGATAACATTCTTATAACAGTGATTATGTGGGAAAAATAATGCTGTAAGAGGTCGTCTACATTCTCAAGTTTTATTTTTTTAAATGAAGCCAAGCCCTTTCTAATATTGTAGAAGATAAGATTTTGCTTATATTGCAGTACATTCTGGATCACACCCACCTGTGACATTCTTCACTCAAGTCATGTATAGCATAATGAGTTGGGAGCAAAGACACACCTGCAACGAACTCCGGAGCTGGAGAGCCACCAACTTCTCATCTTGGGGTGGATTTACTAAAAACGGAGAGAGCAAAATCTGGTGCAGATGTGCATGGTAGCCAATAAGCTTTTAACGTCAGTTTGTTCAATTAAGTTTTGACCAAAGAACATGGAAGCTGATTTTGCACTCTTCCCTTTCAGTAAATCAAACCCCTTGTGCCCTGCAGCTCTAGGCATATACTTAAGCAACCACTGGGTCTCAATGTGTAGAAATAAAATGAAATCACCTTTATGACCATTTAAAGAGATAAAATCTTTTAAACACTCCAACCAACCAACAATTTTTCAAAATCACAGCTGGGATACAGTTCACAGTGTGAATATTAGCAATTTACACATCTTGTTGCTTCCCAATCTCTATATTAATAATAATCATAATAATAATAAAAATAACAATTTAACAGTATTATTATTTTATCATTATTATTAATCATATTATTATTATATTTATATTTCTTCATGGAATGTCATAGAAAAAAATGATTATGTT
This sequence comes from Rana muscosa, assembly GCA_029206835.1. Lineage (NCBI taxonomy): Eukaryota > Metazoa > Chordata > Amphibia > Anura > Ranidae > Rana > Rana muscosa. The sequence goes on from CM055117.1 coordinate 920,390,234, forward strand.
TCCAAACCAGCCAACAATTTATTTTGCCCTGGGCACTAGACAAAAATTAAGGGAGGCACACAGACTAAAGGACAATACCATGTAAGTGAACACACAAAACACAGACCACTAATGTAAGAGGGTACTGCCAACATTTAAAGAGGCACACACCACTTACCACCAAAATTTAGGAGGGTATTTACACCAATATGGAGGGGCACTTACTCATGAGCACTGCATGGGAATGCAGGCTGCACCTACCCTCCCCGAATACCAGAACTTATATACCTATTTAAATAACAACAACATTGGCTCTTTAATCTGATCGGGGATGGGTTGTGTCCCGAGGGATATGCCTCATCCCCAACTGGGGCGCGCGAGAGTGGCGAGAGTGGGCGGACGTCATATGATGCCCGCCCGGATGGAGGAAAGGTTCCTTCCGGCGTAATTTTATAATACCTGAAGACATGGCATGGTAAACCCCCTTCCTGTCCTGGCCAATTTGCAGTTTTCAGCACTGTCATACTTTGACTAACAACTACTTATAAAGCAAAACTGTACCCGAATAAATTTTATACAATTTTTGAGACAGATAGAGCCTTCTTTTGATTCTATTAAATCACCATTTTATTTTTATTTTTTACTATATACTGTATACTTTTTTTTTTAACAAAGTTGTAATTTTAACAAGTTATTTCATATATACATTGGCATACTTACAATTACAGCTCAAAACACATAGTTCTATTTCTCCTGAGTATGGGGATACCACATGTGTGAGGCTTTCCCATTGCCTAGATGCATAGAGGGGCCCAATTCAAGGAGCACCTTCAACTTTCAAGGGGCATAAATAACTCACCGTGCTCCTGACTACCTATCACATTTCTTAAGGTCCTGAAGTGCAAGGACAGGAGAACCACCCATAAAATTACCATTTTGCAAAGTAGACCCCCCCCCCCCCTCAACATATTTACACTAATTAGAGGAATGGCGAGTCTTTTGAATATCACAATGTTTTGCTACAAGTTTGTGAAAAATAAAAATATGTTTTTTACATACAGCATGGGCATACTTATAATTATACCCCAAGACACGCTTTGCTACTCCCTTCTTAGCAGGGGCGGCCTGTCCATTAATGGCGCATGGGCGCTGCTCCCCCCCCCCGCCCATCGCCGCCTCCATTAGCCATGCGTCCGGCTCCTTTCAGGACACTGGTGCATGGATTCCAATAATAATAATAGGCTTCAATATAGGGTGGCCTTGGGTCGCAGAGAGTGCGCCCCGAGCCCACCCAAGTATGTTACTACAGCGAATCAATATTCACTGTTGTAACTAGGGGTGCAACGGATCAAAAAACTCACGGTTCGGATCGTTCCTTGGATCAGAGTCACGGATCGGATCGTTTTACGGATCAGTAAAAAAAATTGCAGCCTCATTGTTGCATGATTGTTTTATATCCCCAGTGTAAAGGTTTTTACATCTTCCTCATTCTGGGCTGTATATGCCAGGCTGCTTTTATTGTGTATTTGTGTTGGATCTTTTTGGATGTGCATGCTTCTGTCTCTATATGTTGCTGGGCTTGCAAAAAACATTGTGCTGAGATGTTCCTTGTGAGTTTTATGGACACCCCAGCCCCATCCATATTAGATGATAACATTGTGTGTTGCCTTTTCCCTCCATTGAATGGTCACATTTTGGCTGACTTTGTAATAATTTTAATAGAAGCCCCTCTGGGAAGTAACAAACTTTCAAATTTTTCCTGAGATGCCTATCTTTTATACCTTTTATTTTATGTAATTATTATTTCTTATTATTTTTTGATCAATTTTTTTCACATAACTTTATTGCTATCACATAGGAGAAAACAATTCCCTGTGTGATAGCAATTGGAGGTGACAGGTTCTCTTTATTGACCCTGTCACCTCCAAAACAGGAGTCACAGCTGAGAAGGGAAGAGCACAGCTCACCCCTCTCACTGTGTACATAGGCGGCAGGGACAGGAGACAGACTCGGCGGCCGGGGGGAGGGGGGAGTCCCGAAGACAGAGCCAGGCAGCCAGCAGAGAGAGGTATGTGGGGGGAGAGAGGGGAGAGGGTAGGACGGACGGCAGCTCACCTTATATGTATGTTCCAGCCATTGAAACTGTCTGCTCGCGCTTACACAGCCCTGCCTCCTCCTAACCCCGCGCTGTCATAGACAGAACACATCCCAGCATTGGACCCGCATTCTGTCTATCACAGCGCGGGGTTAGGAGGAGGCGGGGCTGTGTGAGTGCGAGCAGAGCGGAGACAGTTTCAATGTGTGCTTTACCGCTCTGCGATCCCGTGGCACGCCGCAGGATCACGGGTGTGCGGATCCAAAGTCATTGATCCGTGCGGATCACGGATCAATGACGATCCGTTGCACCACTAGTTGTAACACTGATCCTCCTCCCGGCCGAGCCGCTGCATCACGCTGTCTCACACCCGATGGGGTGAGTGCCGGATCAACCAGCAAACGCAAACAGCAGGGGGGGCGCCACGGGTGTCACTCGGGGGGGGGGGGGGATTGGGTGGCTGTTTACCGCCCCCCAAAAAAAACACCAGCCGCCACTGCTTCTTTTTGCAGCCTAGTCACAGAGAGGAGCCCAAAAAGGATAGATATCAAGTGGCATAAATTATGCATCTAATATCCCTGTTACCTATCACATGTTTGGAGGTCCTGTAGTTCCAGGACTGTAGGAAATGCCCACAAAATGACCACATTTAGGAAAGCAGACACCCCAAGGTATTTTTTAAGAGACATGATGAGTCTTTTGAAAACTAAATTGTTCTGCCACAAGTTTTTGGAAAATATGAATTGCGATTTTACACATAGTTGGCAGTTAAGATATTCTTATCACACAGTATGGGCATAGTTAGAATTACACCCTAAAACACATTCTGCTACTATTCCTGGGGGGGGATACCTCATATGTGAGATCTTTTCGAAGCCTTGCCACATAGAGGGGTCCAAAGTCCAAACAGAATCTTCAGGCTTTCAAGGGGTATAAATTGTGCAATTAATTTCCTGACTACTTATCACATTTTTGGACGCCCTGGAGCACCTGGACTGTAAAAACACCCACAAAATGACATTTTGGAGATTAAATAATTTTTTTTAAAAGTCATGGTGTCTTTTTAAGATGTAATTTTTTTGCCACAAATGTTTGAGTAAATGCAGAAAAAATAAATAAAATTTATTTTGTTACACATAGTTGTTAATTTATAAGATATTTCTCACACACAGTATAGGCGTACTTAGAATTACAACCCAATACACATTCTGCTACTCCTCCTGAATAAGGGGATACCACATGTGTGAGACTTTTTCAATGTTTAGGCTGATTATCTACCAGACACTGGGGTTGATTTTCTAAACAGAAAAAGACTGTGCACTTTGCAAGTGCAGTTGCTCCAGAGCTTAGTAAATGAGCAGAAACTTTCCTGACTTTCATCATCCAATCATGTGCAAGCAAAAATTCTGTTTTTTGGGGGGTTTTTTCCTTGCACGTGATTGGGCATAGTAAAGCCTTACCTCATTTACTACACTCTGGAGCAACTGCAAAGTGCACAGTCTATTTGCCTTTAGTAAATCAACCCCACTGTTTCTTGTGTTTCGCAAACAATCAACCAACATTTTAACAATAACAGTGTACTATAAGAGCCCATTCACACAGGGGCATCTTTGGATCAGACTCCAAATCGCCCCAGGTCACCCCTAGTCGCCTCAGGTCACGCTGGCTGAAGAAATCAATGTAAGTTAATGGCGCCGTCTTAATGCACACTACTGCAGTCGCTCCGACTTCAAAAAAGGTCCCTGTACTACTTCAATCCGACTTCTAGGCGACCTGTACCCATTCATTTCAATGGGAGTCGCCTCTCACTGTCTTAATAGGAGCAACTCTCCAGGAAGAAAACATACATTTCTCAGGCAAACCTCTCCCTCCCCCCTCCCTCCACAGAGCTGATTCTTGTTTGATTGGCCACTGGAATGTCTCCTGTCCTGCAGGCAACTTGGAGTTGCCTTGTAAGTAGCTTCAGGTCGCACTGTGATTCATACTCAAGTCGTGTCTGAGTTGCCTCATAAAATCGCGCTGGAAGTTGCCCCCGTGTGAACCGGCTCTAAGGCCCCATGCACACGAGACGCCGGTGCAAACTCTGCTGAACACATGTTTTTAAAGGCCAGTTTTGCCGCGATTTTAGCGGCGTTTTACCGCGTTTTACCGCGTTTGCGTCTATAGGTGTTTAGTTAAGAAACATCATAAGACCCTCCCTAAGCTCAAAAAACAGTATTATTTAACCATTTCAGCCATTTTGGGAGAGCAGCAGCTGAGAGAGCAGCAGTGTACTTATATTTAGCGTATCACTTGCCACATCATCTGCCACAAGTTGTGGATTGTCCACTTGCCACGTCACCTGATACGTCACCTGGCCACGTCACCTGGCCACAAGTTGTGGATTGTTCACTTGCCACATCACCTGGCCACGTCACCTGTCCACGTCACCTGCTACGTCACCTGCCACAAGTTGTGGAATGTTCACTTGCCACGTCACATGGCCACGTCACCTGGCCATGTCACCTGCCACAAGTTGTGCATTGTCCACTTGCCACGTCACCTGCCACATCACCTGCCACAATTTGTGGATTGTCCACCTGCCACGTCACCTGCCACGTCACCTGGCCACATCACCTGGCCACGTCACCTGCCACAAGTTGTGGATTGTCCACTTGCCACGTCACCTGCCACATCACCTGGCCACGTCACATGCCACAATTTGTGGATTGTCCACCTGCCACGTCACCTGGCCACGTCACATGCCACGTCACCTGCCACAAGTTGTGGATTGTCCACTTGCCACGTCACCTGGCCACATCACCTGGCCACATCACCTGCCACAAGTTGTGTATTGTCCACTTGCCACGTCACCTGCCACGTCACCTGCCACGTCACCTGGCCACGTCACCTGCCACAAGTTGTGGATTGTCCACTTGCCACGTCACCTGCCACGTCACCTGCCACATCACCTGGCCACGTCACCTGCCACAATTTGTGGATTGTCCACCTGCCACATCACCTGCCACGTCACCTGTCCCATCACCTGGCCACATCACCTGCCACAATTTGTGGATTGTCCACCTGCTACGTCACCTGCCATGTCACCTGGCCACATCACCTGGCCATGTCACCTGCCATAATTTGTGGATTGTCCACCTGCCACGTCACCTGCCACGTCACCTGGCTACATCACCTGGCCACGTCACCTGCCACAAGTTGTGGATTGTCCACCTGCCACGTCACCTGCCACGTCACCTGCCACAATTTGTGGATTGTCCACCTGCCACGTCACCTGCCACGTCACCTGGCCACGTTAACTGCCACAAGTTGTGGATTGTCCACTTGCCACGTCACCTGCCACGTCACCTGCCCCATCACCTGGCCACATCACCTGCCACAATTTGTGGATTGTCCACCTGCCACGTCACCTGCCACGTCACCTGGCCACATCACCTGGCCATGTCACCTGCCATAATTTGTGGATTGTCCACCTGCCACGTCACCTGCCACGTCACCTGGCCAAGTCATCTGCCACAAGTTGTGTATTGTCCACTTGCCACGTCACCTGCCCCATCACCTGGCCACATCACCTGCCACAATTTGTGGATTGTCCACCTGCCACGTCACCTGCCACGTCACTTGGCCACATCACCTGGCCATGTCACCTGCCATAATTTGTGGATTGTCCACCTGCCACGTCACCTGCCACGTCACCTGGCCACATCACCTGGCCACGTCACCTGCCACAAGTTGTGGATTGTCCACCTGCCACGTCACCTGCCACATCACCTGCCACAATTTGTGGATTGTCCACCTGCCACGTCACCTGCCACGTCACCTGGCCACGTTAACTGCCACAAGTTGTGGATTGTCCACTTGCCACGTCACCTGGTCAAGTCACCTGCCACAATTTGTGGATTTCCATCTGCCACGTCACCTGGCAACATCACCTGCCACAAGTTGTGGAGTGTCCACTTGCCACGTTACCTGTCACAAGTTGTGGATTGTCCACTTGCCACGTCACCTGCCACAAGTTGTGGATTGTCTACAGTGCAATGCAAGCAATTCGTTTTTTTTATTTTTTTTAATGGTTTTTCATCATTTGCCATAATTTTTGAGATTTCTAATGTAAAAAAATAGGTCACCTTTAAAAACGCTTATAAACGCAAACGCGGCAAAACGCCGGTACCGCGTTTAGCCACGTTTAGCGTCTGAAACGTGGAAAACGTTTGCGTCTGAACCCATTTTTTTGCTTCTGGGAAAAACTAGGTTAAACGCAACTGCTTGTAAGTGCCAAAAAACAATAGTGTGTGCATGGACACATAGGATAACATTGAATGGGTTCAGAGGCAGTTGAAAAAAGCGTCCAACTGCCTCTGAACGCGCGTTTAACAGCAAATAACAGTGTCTCGTGTGCATGGGGCCTAAAGCTCATCTCTTTACAAGTGATTAGCTATTATAGCAGCCCCCGTACCTATAACACAAGAAAGCACAGCCTATATCACTACTCCAGTGATCTCCACTTGCTTCTGGGTCACATGCTAAGCAGCTGGCCTACTGCATTTGGAACACAGGAGGTTGGCCATTCAGAGAATGTTTTGCATTTTCGAAATAAATGCAAAGCTTTCTCTGATTGGACGAGTGTGTTGTAACTGCTCCAACTCTCTCCCCTCATCCAATAAGAGAATGATTTGCATTCATTCAGTAAATACAAAGCATTCTCTGAATGGCGCCCGTGCTAAGCGGTTGACCTCCTGTGTTTACAAGGCATCAGGCCAGGTGATCAATATGGAGAGCAAGTGGAGATTGCTAATGTATTGGAGTCTACTTCAGTGATTTCCAGCTTCCAGGGGAATACGCCAAGTATGGTTTATGCATAGTTAAATTGGTCCAAGCTGGACCAATAGAAAGATGTAAAATATACAATGTCAGGAATTCTTCTTTAACCTGAGTATATTGAAAGCTGGCAAAACTGTAGTCTGTATTAATGTTTGTTAATCAATTACAACACAATAATCCAAAACTTTGCATAAATTAGTCTGACAAATTTAGCTTAACATTTCTTAGCTGCCGGGCAGAACACTTTCATTAGTTTTTCAAAGTGTGTGGTAAGATAATTATATTTCTGGCAACATCTGTATCTCTGTTATGCAGTAGTTAATCAATGTTCTTTCATTCCTTGCTCTGTGTGCTATGTATAATATTTTGTAATATTGTTTTCCATACCATAAAAGCATGAAGTTGGTGAAAGAATAAAGTTTTCTTTTACACTTCATTTTATGCATTTTTTTTTTTTTGCATTGGTGTGCATTGTGTTTTTCTTGTAGTGATTTGGTGTTTTTGGGGTAGGTATCTTGGTGTACATTTAAATGCACTGTAACACATTAACATGATTTTAAACCTTTTTAATCACAAATTCATGAAACTATTTCTATGCACAGGGCAAGTTTAAAAACATAAAACAAATAATGCATGCGAGTGGGGCCTAAAAAGGGAGAAAAAGAGGACAGGGTTGAGTGGGGTATTAAGCAGCAAAAGCATGCATCACACATTGAAGAGTATATTTATTGTAGTAAAGTTGTGTGTTTGGTCTGATCATCAAGGTGCTAACATGAGAAGTCTTAAGTAACATTTTTAAGTACAGTATTCAGATGTTTAAGTGTTGGAGTGGTAAGTGAAGTAAGTGGTGGTTGAGGGGAATAGAAGACTGAGCACTAGGGGCAGTGTGAAGGGTTACATCAGTATTCCTAGCCATGGGAAGGAGCCCAAGAGTATTGTACCACTTGAAGAGGATGTGTGAGGTCCCCTGGATTGACCTCTGAGGGGTGAAGGTTGGTTCATGTCTGCAGAGAGTTCGATTTTTTTTTTTATATATAAATCTTTTTTATTGCATTTTTTAACAAAAAAAACACAACCGAGACACAAACAACATATCAGTTAGTGCTTAATAAACATCCACAGATTGGCATGCAAAATGAACAATTCATGACTTTAGATATGCGTACTCGGGACACAGCATGATACCTAGTATGTCAGACGTCACCCCAATATTCGGAACCAACTATTCCGTGATCAGGCACACAATAATCAATTTTCCCGTTGAGGCAAAGTGCCTAGAAGCTGACACATAAAAATCAAATCCGTAACTTCTTCACCTTACTATCAAGCCATAGTAGGTTCCGCTAGCCATGTACACCAGATTTTATCATATTTCAAGGGGCAACCTCTATTTTCATATGTATCCTTATACAGGGGAAGGCTCTCGTTTACGAGGCGCTTCCATTGAGCCAGAGAAGGCACCGAGGGTTTCTTCCAGTGCATAGCTATATTTTCCAAGCATAAAATAGTAATAACCCAATCAATGTTCTCTTTGCAACAGTTGACACCAGTGTTTCTATCAGGCCCAAGAGGCACACCTCCATCGTCATTGGTACTGTGACTGAGGCGACCAGACTGATAAGATCTAGCACCTCGGTCCAATATTGCTGGATCTTAGGGCAAGCCCAGAAAATATGTGGGAAGTCTCCCGGGAAGGCACTACACCTCCAGCCGTCTGTGGAGAGCTCAGGTTTCATTTTATGAAGCCTATAAGGTATAAAGTAAGCCCTATGCACTACTTTAAACTGCACAAGTCTGTCTCGCAATGAAACCAGGGAGCTAAAGGGGAAATCCCAAACATCGTCCCAATCATCATTGTCCAGTGTAGGGATATCTCTTTGCCAAGAAGACCAGAGCTTATCCATGGGAGGGAGAGACACAAATAACAGATGTTCATAGAGACGGGATGTTGGTATTTCGGCACATCTGGATCGAAGTATCTTCTCCAACCCTGACTGGACCACCATGCAGGAGGAATGCAGGAATTGGGTATTAGAAGCATGCAACAATTGCAGGTACCTATATAAATAAAAGCTATTTTAAACCCAATAACAAGTGCAGCGGTGTGTTTAATTTAAGGGAAGTGTCTGAGTGGTAACCAGGCTCAGACACATTAAATTGATAGGATTCATGAACCATTTTTGTTCTCAGGGGTTAATGCTGGTGATGTGTTCCCTGTGGCCGGTGGGTGGCGCTGCCATTCTGGGCCAGGGTTGAACTGCAAGCGCAGTGCTGTGCCTTTTGTGTCCCGTCTCGGCAGCCATACAGTGGGGCGGGGAACCTGATGTGCATGCCGGGAGAGGGTATAAAAGGGGCGGACATCTTCTGAGACGGGATCTTCGTCCATCCACGCCCAGGCACCTTCAGCCTGGGTGTGTGTGTTGTTCGTTATCTCCGGGTGCCCTAGGCCCGGAGGCCTTGTTTCGGTTCCACCTCAGACACCTTTAGCCTGGGGTGAGGTACTACCTCACCGCTCCTGTTCGCCTGGGCATGGAGGCCCAGGAGTTGCAGTAACGGCCTGGAGCCCAGCAGCCTTCGGCTGGGGTCTGCAAGGAATCGAGGAGTCCAGGGTGCCGCCTTGCGAGGGGACCCGCACCCTAAGAGAAGGGAGGATCTGTTCCGAAGGACCGGTGCTGTGGACACGGTGAAGGAAGGGGTCTGTTGACTCTCTGGGGGGATGTCTTCTCCCTGAAAGGGGCTATGTCCTAGGAAGTCAATATTCACCAGGTCAGTGGCAGTGACCATATTCACCCGGTCAGTGGCAGTGACCCTGTTCGCTAGGTCAGTGGCAGTGACCCTATTCACCAGGTCTGTGGCAGAGACCAACCTCATGGTCTGTGGCAGAGACCATGCACCAAAACTGTTTGAGAATCTGAACAGTCCTAAGAGTTTGAGCTACGTTTGTGCCTGGACCTTCTCCACACCTTAAAGCTGTCCGGTGTCTTTGCTCCAACCTTTCATCTATCCAAGAGAATATGTGTTGTGCAAGAGGAAAATAAAGATTGAGTTGGACTTTCAGCTGGTGTGGACATTTACGTTCCTGGGGAAGTCAAGGACTTGCATCTACACACTGTAGAGGTGAGAATTATTCTCAGGAGGACTTTATGCTCCAGCTGCAGACAAGGCCCAAAAAACAACACTTCCTAACCTCTTAACACAGGAGGGTACGGGCTTATGGTGCGGTGTGCCCCTTTCTCCTAAGAGGAGCCTAAGCAGACAAGGAGAAGGGGCTGTGTGCGCTACACGTGGGGGCTCGAGTCCGGGATTTGTCTGCAGGTTGGAAAGTGTGAAGACCCCCCCCCCCAGAGTTTGAACTTTATTCCCCAGTGAAGTTCCGTGGAGGTCGGCCATATTGAGAACTGCGCCATGAGGAGAACCCTGACTGCGTAGTTTGTGGGTGTGCCTATAGAGAAAGCCTGCGAACAGTGCAGAAGATGGGAGGAGTCTGGCCATGTGAGGAGTTGCACGTGGGGACTTTGGCGCGAAAAGGACAGTGCGCAATGGAACAGCAAGCGAGCAACATGGCATCTCATGCCTCATGGATTCTGTCCTCAACCACCATGAATATGACCTTGTTTGCAGCTTCCGTGATGGATTCAGGGATCCGGCTGAAGCCCCCGGGACGTTTTACGTTTGCAGAGATGTGGAGGCCCTCGGAGTGGTTTGTCCCGGCTGCTCGGGACTGGTGGTGCATCTCAAGCCCTTCGGCAGATGCGAGCAGTGTAAGGAGTTCTTGTTTGAGGTGGAGCAACCTACAGAGAAGCCTCTGGCTTTCCGCCTCAATTGTCTTACAGGCGCCACTACTTCGGAGGAAGGAGCCAGAGCTTTTGCAGCCACCCCTATGCGCACTGTTGAGACTTCGGAGGAAGTTGCGAGCAGAGATGTTCCGGAGATTGAGGAATCGGAGAGACCGGAGGATGTTGCCTCGGTCACCACAGAGTCCTTACTCCCACCGCCCAAGAGGAAGATTGGCTTTGTGAAGGCTTCCTGCGGCCATGGTGGAGTTACGCCCCAGCGCTTACTCGGAATGGATGCATCCGAAGGGAAAAGTTCCGGACGTCCTGGCTCAGATACAAGCCGAGGTAAGCCGGGGAAAAAGATTCTATGGGAAGTCCGAAGTATCGAGGATGCTTGGGTCAGGGATCCCAGGGTCCTTGAACTGGTTAGAGGCAGTGACTCGTCTTCTACCCGGAGCTACTTGCCTGCAGACGAATGTGATACCTCTGACCTGGAGTCGGTCTCTGATCCGGGAGACGACGCCGCCATTGATGAGGTGTTCGAGAAAAAGGGTTGGGATAAGATGCCCCTGTCCTTGTTCCATAGAAGTAGGGACCCGCCAATGTCTACTGGGGAGAGCACACCCCGGGTGGAGGCCCCGGAGCCTGAGGAGGGATCTGTCCCCTTGCCTGCCCTTCCACCGCTAGAGATACCTGGATCCGTTGCTGGGATGGAGCGGGTATCATTGCGGGCCCCTGTGTCTGGTCCGGAGGTAGTGAAAGTACCTTGGCACCCAGATGCCATAGTCATGACCGGTATAGGAGATCGTCTGACCATGCCACCGTTATCCCGTTTGCAGAGGTTATTTAACCAGAAGGTTGCTAGCGAATATGGATGGGAAATTTTTATTTTATTTTAACTACAACCATAATGTAAAAGGAACAATTGTTTTACATAGAAACAAAGAAACAATTTATACATTACAACAACGAAAACACTTACCCTTCTATATTTTTTTTTTTTTTTTTTTTAGTTTAAATATTTTTATTGAAATTTTTAGGCGATACAGAAGAATCTCAACAAGTAGTCTGTACAGTACAATAATGCAACTTGCGATCAAATCAACCTATGGTCCAAAATAATAGACATAGAGATTCTAAACCTGAACTGAGATCCACAGTGACCTAACTTTATCCTCCCATGTTCTGTAATGAATAATCATAGCCAGAAGGGTAAAGAACCCTACCATCCCAACTTTGAGTCTCCGACCCCCGGGATGCCCCTACGGGCTCATACTGCATCCCGGAGAGTGGAGGATCCAGTACCCATGGAAGTTTCCATCAGGTTGGTAAGGTAGTGAAAGTGAAGAGCTGAAATATTTCAACTATATTATCTCACAGTAGGAAGCGTCGGAATAGGAGGACCCCACTCTGGGCAAGTATAAAGAAAGACATTAAGAAACAAACACAATCGTGTAACATGAGTTAAGTGAATCTGAGAGCAACTCGATCAGATCTGTAGTGAAAACCCCAGAAAGCCAAGAGAGGCAAGAGAGGAGAAGACTTAGAAACGTGAGAAGGAAGGAGGTGTAGAAATTCTTATGTTAAGAAGGTGGAATGTTAGTACTCAGAAAACCAGGTTGTACTCCGGGTATCAGAGAGACATTGCAGTAGGTGGCCCAAGGATCCCAGGTGGCTATGAATTTTTCACTCTTGTCAGTAAGTTTAGCGACAATTTGCTCTTGGGCCATGATCCAGGAAACCTTTCTCTTGAAACCCCAGAACGATACTGTGGGATTCTTCCAGGCCTTGGCTATGGTTAATTTGGCTCCTAACAATATAAAAAATTAGAGCTTCTGGGATAGTTTGGGTAAATTGGGGATTGGGTGGTTCAGCAGTGCTATATTGGGTCGAGGAGTGATCTGTATGCCCGTCAGGGAACTAAGGGTGCGGAAAACCTTGCGCCAGAAAGATCTGATGCGCGGGCAGGACCACCATGTGTGGAGCATAGTGCCCTCCAGTTCACATCCTCTGAAGCAAACTGGCGATGTGCCTGAGTACATTGTAGCCAGCCTGGAAGGAACATAATACCACCTTACCAAAACTTTCAGACTAGCTTCTATCAAAGATACATTGAGTATACCCTTAAAAGCTTGCTGCAATGCTCGAAACCAAATCTCATTGTCCCATGAGCCGTCCACATCCTCCTCCCATCTCTGTGCATATGAGGGTTTGGTCGACTGAGTTGACAGAGCTGTGTATATTAGAGAGATTCCTCCCCTCTGATCCAGCGTGTTCGAGCACCAGTGTTCATAGGGTGTAATCTTATGTAGGACAGTCTTGTTAGACTCGATGGAGTGCAAGAAATGTGAGATTTGGGAGAAACGTAGAAACTCAGAGTCGGGCATATCTAGTGTCTTTTTGCAGTGCGATAAAGATATAGGGCCTGCAGGAGAGAGAAAGTGCCCTATTCGGTACAAGCCCTTATCAGTCCACCATTTAAAAGCTCTGATATTCATTCCCGGAGGGAAGGCAGGGTTGTGGAACAGATGGGCTAAAGGTTTCAGTGGAGAGGTCAAAGATGAGTGCTTGTATATCCGGGAGCATAATGTAACTGAGTGAGATAGTGTGGGGGATAGTATTGCAGGTCTGGTTTTTGGGTTACAACATAGCAAGTAGTCAATGGTATTCATGGGGACTGCTTGCCTTTCTATAGAGAGCCAGTCCGGTTTCTGTCCCTTTGAGAAGACCATTAAGATTTGTGCAAGTTGCGCTGCCTGGTAATAATTCCAAATATTCGGGAGTCCCAAGCCTCCCTGAGATTTAAGGCGGAGTAAGATTCCCGAGGGACATCTGTATCCTTTGTTACCCCAAACAAAGCGGATAATGTCCGATTGTAGTTTATCCAGAACCTGTTTCTTTATCGGGATAGGGAGGGATCGGAATAAGTACAGCATACGTGGGAGAAGAGTCATTTTAATGGCGTGTATCCTGCCAATCCAGGATAGGCCCCTTCTCGACCAATTGTTCAAATCCTTCCTACATTTCTGTAGAATAGGGGGGTAATTTGCCTTAAAGAGGTTGCTTATGTCAGAAGTCAATTTGATACCTAAGTATGGTATCGCCCCGGAGGCCCATGCAAACTCAAAGTGCTTAGAGAGTAGTGAAAGCATGTCCTGCGGGACAGTTACGTTTAGGGCCGTTGACTTATTCATATTGATTTTCAAGCCCGAGGCCTCACTGAAGGCCTTCAAAGTTTTAAGAATAACCGGGGTAGATGTTAGTGGGGATGTAACAAAGAGGAGTAGGTCATCTGCGTACAGTGCGCATTTATGTTCTTGGGGTCCGCAATTGACTCCCTTAAAGTCAGGGTGTGATCGGAGAGCAATGGCTAACGTCTCCATTGCTATTGCAAACAGCAGGGGAGAGAGGGGGCAACCCTGTCTGGTACCCCTACCAATAGGGAAGGAATCTGAGTACCTCCCCATCAAACGTATCTGAGCAGTGGGTGCAGAATAAAGGGAACGTAGAAGATTGAGGAAGTGTGGTCCAAATCCCCATCTCACAAGGGTACCAGAGAGATACGCCCAATCTATGGAATCGAAGGCTTTGTGTAGATCAATTGAGAGCAAGTAACCGGTTTGTTGGCTACCCCCATCCCAACGTGACCGTAGAATGGATACGATGTCAATGGATCTTCTAATCTGGTCCGGACCCTGTCTCCCGGGTATGAAGCCCACCTGGTCCTTGTGGACGTAGGAGGAGATGAAACCTGACATTCTGTTAGCTATAATCTTAGTCATAAGTTTGATATCGTTATTAATAAGAGAGATCGGTCTGTAATTGCTCACCTCGCACGGATCCTTATCAGGTTTGGGTATGACTGAGATATAAGCAGTGTTAAGGTCTGTTCCTAGCTGAGCTCCATCCCTGAGAGAGTTGAAGAACTGAGACAAATGTGGAGTCAGTATTGGTCCGAATTTTTTATAATACCCGGTGGAGAAGCCATCCGGCCCCGGAGCGGACCCCACTTTAAGTGACTTAATGGTAGTCAAGATTTCCTCCTGAGTAAAGGAGCTTTCGAGTATGTCTCTATGATCATCCGTCAGGGAGGGTAACTGCAGGTTCGCCAAAAAATCTACATCAGGCTTATAAGGGGCCCTTTGGTCTTGTTTGTAAAGGTCCGAATAGAATTTTAAAAAGGTGTCCATAATTTTAGTCGGGTTCTGAGTCAAGTCACCCCCAGTTGTCTTGATTTTAGGGAAGGCTAGTGGACGGTGTTTTGGAGTAAGTTTTGCTGCCAATTTAGAGCTTATCCTGTCTTTATAGGAATAGAGCTTTGCCCCTGTCCATCTAAGATGTTGTTCTGCTGCCGTAGTTAAGTGTAGGTTAAGAAGTACCCTGGCTCTGTCCAAGTCAGCCAGGGAATTGGGTGTTGGGTTACGTTTATGCGCTTTGGCTAGGGAGTGAAATTCCTCCGTGAGCCTGAGTGTATCTGCCTTACGTTCCGCTTTGAGCCTTGAGGATAACTGAATGATTTTCCCTCTAATGACAGATTTGTGTGCTGCCCATACTATTTGAGGGGAGACCTCCTTCATAGCGTTTATCAGGAAATATTCTTTAATGGCCGCTTCCACCAAAGAACATTGTATTGGGTCACTCAAGAGGGATTCTTGTAGTCGCCATCTGGGCGCCTTTCTCTCTCCCGAGGATCTGTGTGTGGTCACGGAGACCATTGAATGGTCAGACAGAGGGGATTCTACTATTTTGGAACCCTGGAGTAGTGGAATTGAAAAGGAATTAGTGAAAACATGATCTATCCTTGCAAAGGAGTTGTGTGGGACTGAGTAGTGCGTGTAATCTTTAGTATGTGGATTAACCTCCCTCCAGATATCCACGAGACCCGCCTCATGGAGCGTTTTGGCTATGTATGTGCTCTGTTTGGCAGGGCGTTTGGGCTTAGATGTTCCATCCGCCCGTTTGTCCAGGGCAAGATCAAAGGCGATATTGGAATCACCACCGATGAAGACCAACCCTTTGAAATGTGGTTTTAGTGTCCGTATAAGAATATCAAAAAAGCGCTTTTGACCCTTATTCGGGGCATAATATGACACGAAAGTATACATTTCCCCGTCTATGTGTCCGGATACTAAAATGTAACGTCCCATGGGGTCTAGTACAGTTTCTGGTTGGGAGAGACTGATGTGCTTGGTGAAGCATACTGCAACCCCTTTAGTCTTATTTTCTGCTGATGCTAGAAAAAATTGAGGGTAGTGTTGGTGTAGGAAGGAGGGTTTGAACGTGGACGGAAAATGAGTTTCTTGTAATAAGAGTATGTCTGCATGCATGGAGTGGTATTGCTGAAAGGCTTTTCTACGTTTGACAGGGGAGTTGAGACCCTGTGTGTTATGTGAAACTATTTTAAGGGTGGGTATGGGTTGGTGTGCATTGGGCATGGATCAGAGGGGGTGAATCTGTGAGAAGAAGCAGGTGCTTACCTTTTCCCAGGCAGAAGAATACCCAGGGATGTTGCGTGAGAAGGCTGAGTGAGAAGCCGGCATCCGAGATGGGAGGGAGCATGTAGTCCTGGATCGATCGAGATTTCCTTCGAGCATAAGAGAGGAGTAGAGAAAGGATGAAAAAGAGAGAAAGAGGAAGAATGGGGTTATACACTTGTAATACAAACCTAAACATTCGTCCCTTAAGGGCCAATTGAACCAAAACTGAGTTGGGGGATCCCCCGATCCCCTCCCCCCCTGGAGGCGGATGGTCTAACCATTCCACCTCCTGTAACCTGAGAGGTCTGGAATACCCCAAAAGCGGGGGTCCAGAGCGGAGCCTAGGAGCACTGATAGTGCCCCCGGTTCCTAGAGAAGGTGCACTGGGTCCACCACAGCCCGAGCACCTGTAAAAAAGTTAAACTGAGGGCTATGTGTAGCCCCTAATTGTAACTGAAACAGAACGCCCCCATTATTGGTGCAAACAAATCAAGGGACAGCCCCTAACCTAAAAGGAACAACTCCCGGTCACCCCTATCTCCAAACAAATAAATCTAATAAAAAAAAAAAAAAAAAAAAGGGGGGGGGTGATAAACCCCCTTATTGACTAGGCTGAGTATCCCGGCCCAGCCATAGTGAAACCCCCCAACTACTGGGGGAAGGGGCACAATCACCCGAACAATAGTGATATCTGCCTATCAATAAACTGAAAACCATAACAAAAAATTGTAGGCACAAGGGAAGTTCTAAGGAGGCAGTCCATAGAGCAGAACAATTATGGTCCTGTGCCAGAAAAAGCATCCCCCCCCCCACCCCAAGTTCAGGTAATCCGCACTCATAGCACTGCATTAGCTGTCTGCAGAAGTAGGCAAAATATACTTGACAGTTCACGATATATGATGAGTTCCGGCCCGCTCGGGATAGCAATAGTGAGGGGGGGGCAGAAGTCACAGGCACTCAAATAGGTTAAAGATTGCTCAGATCAGGGCCCTGATCTAGGATGAGGCAGTCATCTTTCAAGGTGGGAGATTTTCTTTAGGCCTCTTGGAGCTTTGTGTCATCCAGTTGTGTTGCAGTGGGCTTGCAGGCGGTGGTCTTTTAGATGAAGACGGGGTGTTTCTGGAAATCTGCATGGGTGAAGGTTCCTGTGAAAGGATCCCCAGGTGCAGCAGGAGGCGCTCTCCCTCCACCAAGGAGGAGAATCCATAGCTTTTATTCCTGTAGGAAAAGTTCAGGCGGAGGGGGAATGACCACCTGTATGTGATCTCCTTTTCCGTTAGGACCTGTAGTAAAGGCTTTAAGGAACGTCTCTTTTGAATAGTGAACGGTGACAAGTCAGCAAATATTTGTATTTTATGCCCCTGAAAGATGAGGCTATCAGAGCTCCTGGATTTCTTCATCACCTCTTCTTTGACTGAATAATAGTGAGGTTTCACTATGATGTCCCTGGGGAGACCATCAGAGCGGGGGGGTTGAAGGGCTCTGTGAGCTCTATCTAGCTCCAGGCAGATCTCCGAAATATCAGGGAGTAGGCTGCGTATGAGTGCTTTTACAGTACCTTGAACCTCCTTTTCAGATTCGGGGATCCCCGTACCCTAAAGTTATATCTTCTTGATCTGTTCTCGAGATCATCGATCTTTGCGAACGCTGTTTCTAATTGGTCTTGTACATCATGCAGCCTATCAGTATTTTGGTTTATACGGGAAAAAGCCTGGTCGGCTTTCTGTTCAATAACGTCCATTTTCACTCCAATTTGCTGCAAATCAGCATGAATGGATGCCGTGATCTGCGCCGCGTTCTGAGCAAGCCCTGTGGAGAGCATTTGAGCAAACGCAGCCATCATAGATGACAAGTCAGAGGGGTTAGGAAAAGGGCCTGCGTTATCAGTGGCTGTTAATAGGAGGCCTGTGTTCGGATCATGCATAGGGGTTGTGGGGATGCCTGATGTCATTCTGCTCAGCAGAGATTCAGTGGAGGCTGGGGATGCGGCCAGGTTCAGGGGCGGATAGTCTGTACCTGCAGAGTGTTGCGGTAATACGTCCTGGTCTGCTGCAATGTCCTCCGTGAACTCTGTGTCCTGAGGACCTCGTGCTGCCGCCGCCATCTTGGAATTGCTGAGGGGACCAGGACTCGCGGTCATCCAGCTTGTCAGATTGTCAGTACCTGCAGAGTGTTGCGGTAATACGTCCTGGTCTGCTGCAATGTCCTCCGTGAACTCTGTGTCCTGAGGACCTCGTGCTGCCGCCGCCATCTTGGAATTGCTGAGGGAACCAGGACTCGCGGTCATCCAGCTTGTCAGATTCCTCCTCGCCTGTACCGCTGACATCCGGGTGATCAGGGGGGCTTCCCCCGCTCGAATATCCCGTGGAGGGTGCTGTGGGGGCGCTCTGTGAGCTCCGGTGGCGATTAATGGGCCGTGGTGGAGCGGAGCTCTAGAGGCTGGCGGCCATCTTGGGAGCTACCGCGCATGCGCCTCCACCCTTCTATATTTAACACTGCTCACCATACTAGCTCCGTACAGGCAGGACCACTAATTAAAGCAGACCCGACCCGTAGCCAACTGGATCAACGCCTACAGATCTTCATCTACTTCCCCCTCTGATGACAGTAACCCATCTAACAAAACATCCCAAGAGCCTGAGCCCCCACCATTCTTGGGTTCTGGCAAAGGACCAGGCTCAGGAACTTTCTTCTTCTTCTTTTTCCTCCCTGGCTTCCTCCTAGCAGCCACCCAACTAGTGTCCTCCTCCTCATCATCAGATAATTCCTTAGGGCGCTTTGAAGTCCCTTTAACTGTCACCTCCATTTCTTCCTCTCCAGACTACCCTTCACTAACAGAGGCATCAGAACTCAAAAAAACAGGGGGTAAGGAACCAAGAAGAACAGAACGACAAGGAGAGGAAAGCCCCTCCAGGGGAAAGGAGTGGGAATCCCGAGAAGGACCCTCCGAGAGAAGAGGAGAACGAGGTGGTTTTGAAATTCTCTTGCTCTTAGGAGAGCCTGAATCAGTATTCCCTGGAGCCAGAGCCAGAGCCCGAGCCTCCTGCTGGTCAGACTCTGCACCCCTTGGGGCCTCAAAATGTCTCCTCCTCACCGGCCTTTGCTCCCGAGGAGGTGCCTGCTGGTCAGACTCTGCACCCCCTGGGCCCTCAGACCGTTCTCCTCCTCGCCGGCCTCTTCTCCCGAGGAGGTATCTCACCCCCCTCAGGTGCAGGTGTCCCACCCCCCCAGGCACATCACCCGGAGGAGCCCCCTCTCTGTAAGCCCTGGGGCACCTACTAAAAGGGTGCCCCATCTTACCACAAAGATTGCAGCAAATAAGATTACACGACTCACTCGAGTGCCCAGACTTATTACACTTGGTGCAACGCACCACTGTGCAATCCGCACTAAAGTGAGTCGGACAGCCGCATCTAAAACAACGACGGGGCTGACCGGGATAGAACACCAGGATCCTATCTCTCCCAATGAAGGCACTGCCCGGAACATGGGCCACAGAGTTGCCCTGCCTTCTCAATCTGATCCTAGTGTTCCACGCACCAGCCCACACCCCGCACTCATCAAGACATTTTTTTAATGGGCACTGCACCTGACCATATCTTCCCAACAATGTCCCAATGTCCTCTGGGGGCAGGCTCTCGTTCCTCACGAGGATGGTGATGTTCTTTACATCCTCCTGTCTACTGAGAGGAACGAGACGGAAACCCTTCCAGGGATCCCTCCCCCTGATCAGCCCAAAGGCCGTGATAAAAAGCTCCATGATTACAGGACTCATGAAGCTAATATCAAAATTAGGGGACCCTGTGGGATGGATCACTGCGAAAATCTCAACGACCTTTATCCCTAAGGACAGGATCAAATCCACCACTTGTCCCCTATTGGGACACTGACCAGTTCCCTCCCATTTCAGCTGTACGACGTTCCTACGCCTGCACTCTGGGCCACCCGCACCACAAGACAAGGGGTTCGCCAAGAAAACTGCTCCCCCGGGGGAACCTGGAAATTACCTGCCCCAAACTGGTCATACAGGCCACCCAGAGCGACATTCACACCAGCCACATTAGCGTAGGAACGCCCCTCCCTCAAAGCCGTCAAGAGGTTTACCTCCAGCGTACCCCTTAGAACCTGCTCAGGTGACTCCGGGGCACCCAAGGAAGAACCCGGAGGAACAACCGGAGAAGGGAACCCCCGAACCCGAGAGACATCCCTCTGCACCCCCCCACTATTCCCTGGTAGTGGCTGACCCTCCTGAGGATCCTCCACCTTAGAAACCCCCGAAGATGGCTCCACCAAAAGGGCTGCCCAATCATCTGGCCACCCATCCTCTTGCACTTCATGAGCCCCACAGGAGTCCGTAGTGACACGGTCCGCCTCCCCCTGGGACCCCTCCATGCAACAGATAAAAGCCATTGTTAAATCTTCCTCCCCCACAGACCCCATTGGGCAATCTCCCCTAACTAAACCTTGCCCTGGCAATACCTCACTGGATGTCTCCATACTCTCCACCGCTGAAACAGCTCCCTGGGGACCCGCGACACCGGAAGTGATGGATGCCGCCAACCGGAAGTGACCCGGCGGGTCAGATACTACCTCCGGGTCAACATCTACTTCCGGTTCAACCCCATCCATCGCGATCGCGGGACCTCCTCCCGCAATCGCGTCACTTTGGCTAGCTGACTTCCCATTGGACCCTCGTGATGCAGAAACACCCCCCCCCTTGCAGGAGGACGGCACACCACTCTGAGTGTCAGCAATAACAGTTTTTACCGCCGTAATCGCGGCTCTCCTCCCACAACCACATCACTCTTGCCAACTGACTTCCCATTGGTTCCCAGCAATGTAGAACCTCCCCCCTCCTCGCGGGAAGACGGCGTTCCACCTTGTTTGTCCCCCATTACTGGTGTCTTCTCTACCTTACCACAGGCCATCTCCACACCCACCATCACTGGGGCGGTCATACTGGCTTGGCTATCCCTACCCACCTCCCCCCTAGACACCATCCCCTTACCCTGGGCCAGGTTTACAGCAGCGGTGGCCGACACTGTAACTGACGGCTCACCCTGCTCACAGGCTCCAGGGATCATTGAGGACTTGGCTGCAGACTGCACGGGTAAGTCTTTCTGTAATTTCTTCTTAGAGTCCTGTAGCCTGGGGAGTCTGACTACCGGGGTCTTCCCTTTCTTTGGGGTGTCTTGCACTTGGCTACTTGTTATATCACCGGAACCCACCTGGTTAACCATGACACCTGCCTCTCTCACAGGCTGGGTCTTGGCTGGCTTCCCGGGAACCTCCACAGCATTTTCACCAGAACCTACAACCCCCTCACCACTCTCCCCTTCAGTCTGTTTCCTTGTCTCAGTCCTTTTTTCAGACCTCGGAGCTGTCACCTCCTTGACCAAGTCTTTCTCACCATCTTCATCTGTAGCCACCGCTATTTCGGCACCTGCTTCCGGAGTTGCCACCTCCATGGCCTGGTCCGCTCCTGCAGATTGACTAAGGTGCTGGTTGCGACGTCTCAACGCCTGGGAACCTTCCTCGTTTGCCAGACGAAGTGTCTTCCCAATTCCCTTCACAAAACTTCCTTCTTCTGTACTGGAATCAATGAGGCCCGCCATGATCCTTTCAATCCGGTTACACTATTTCTTTAAGGTATCAATAGCAGCTTTAAACTCCGGCCTCTTTAAGCTGTTGACCTTATCTCTCCTGTTCCTTAATTCTGTAAGGACTTTCATCTTTTCACAGTACACCTTAGTGGCTTTCACCATTAGGTACTTAGTCTTTTTCCTCCTTTCCAGAGATTTCGCTGGATCCTCTCCTGGCTGTACCAGAGACCAGTCAGCAAGCTCAAGCTGGGTCTCCAGAAACTACCTCTCTTCTGTAACAAGATCCAGGAGCCTAGGGGCTCCCTGAGGCTCCTCAGGCCGAAGAGCAGGCCCAGGGCCTGGACTGGAAGAGGCCATAGCTTCCCCTCCTCCCAGAACAGCTCTGGAGGTCAGGAACTCAACAACCACACCTCCTCCTCCAAGGCGAATATGAGTGGGAGTACCCGTACCTGCCAAAATAACTTTTGTTCGAGGGAGAGGCCTATAGACACCAGTGGTACGCGGACCTAGTATGGACACATATCAAAGTACCCCCAGCCCGCAGGTTCTATTCATGTTCTCCCACAGCTACCAAGCGGTACAAGGACTGTAGGAATGCCTGGATGCTCGGTTGGCACATACATGCGGACAAGGTGGTTATTTGCCGAAAAGACAAAGAATGTTGAGTACCATATTGACACCTTTGATAAGCATTGGAAGCCGTTGGTGTTGCCGCATCCTCAGTATTATCTGTAAAGAGACTAGACTCTTGTTGTTTGCCTTTTATGTCCGGAGTGCACTCTCTGGAGCCCAGAACTGTTTGCCCTGATAAAGGGTGTTCTACTTATTGGAGGAACGGGAGCAGTTTTTTTTCTCCCTCTTCCACACTGCAAAGACATAAGGACTTTGGGGTAGAATAGTTCAGAGCAGGGCCAAAGAAGAAGAAGAGGAAGTTTTACCCAAAAGTAAAGTTTCTTTCAGGACGAGTGTTCTGACGGAGGCACTCCCACTAGGTGGCGGTGTTGCATTGTCTTAAAAAAATGTGTGTTTTACTTTTGGAAGGGAAGGATTGTTCCTTCGGGGAGAATCTTTTCACTTTTCACTTCCATTATGAATATGTTGGTTTTATGTTGTGCTTTCTCCCTCTGCAGGTGGATACCAATCAAGGCACTAAGAATGGGGTGGGTTTGACTAGTGTAGACGGAAAGAGAATTTAATGGTTGAGATAATGTTTATGTGACATTTGAGACTGTGATGTGCACATTATGGTTACCACTCAGACACATTAAATTGATAGGATTCATGGACCATTTTTGTTCTCAGGGTTTAATGCTGGTGATGTGTTCCCTGTGGCCGGTGGGTGGCGCTGCCATTCTGGGCCAGGGTTGAACCGCGGCACAGTGCTGTGCCTTTTGTGTCCCCTCTCGGCAGCCTACAGTGGGTCGGGGAACCTGCTGTGCATGCCGGGAGAGGGTATAAGAGGGGCGGACATCTTCTGAGACGGGGTCTTCGTCCGTCCACGCTCAGGCACCTTCAGCCTGGGTGTGTGTGTGGTTCGTCATCTCCGGGTGCCCAAGGCCCGGAGGCCTTGTTCCGGTTCCACCTAAGGCACCTTTAGCCTGGGGTGAGGTACTACCTCACTGCTCCTGTTCGCCTGGGCATGAAGGCCCAGGAGTTGCAGTAATGGCCTGGAGCCCAACAGCCTTTGGCTGGGGTCCACAAGGGATCGAGGAGTCCAGGGTGCCGCCTTGCGAGGGGACCCGCACCCTAAGAGAAGGGAGGATCTGTTCCGAAGGACCGGTGCTGTGGACACGGTGAAAGAAGGGGTCTGTTGACTCTCTGGGGGGATGTCTTCTCCCTGAAAGGGGATATGTCCTAGGAAGGAAATCAATATTCATCAGGTCAGTGACCATATTCACCCGGTCAGTGGCAGTGACCATGTTCGCCAGGTCAGTGGCAGTGACCCTATTCACCAGGTCTGTGGCAGAGACCAACCTCATGGTCTGTGGCAGAGACCATGCGCCAAAACTGTTTGAGAATCTGAACAGTCCTAAGAGTTTGAGCTACGTTTGTGCCTGGACCTCCTCCCCACCTTAAAGCTGTCCTGTGTCTTTGCTCCAACCTTTCGTCTATCCAAGAGAATATGTGTTGTGCAAGAGGAAAATAAAGATTGAGTTGGACTTTCAGCTGGTGTGGACATTTACGTTCCTGGGGAAGTCAAGCACTTGCATCTACACACTGTAGAGGTGAGAATCATTCTCCGGAGGACTTTATACTCCGGCTGCAGACAAGGCCCAAAAACAACACCGCCTAACCTCTTAACACAGGAGGGTACGGGCTTGTGGTGCAGTGTGCCCCTTTCTCCTAAGAGGAGCCAAAGCAGACAAGGAGAAGGGGGTGTGTGCGCTACACAAGCATAAATTATTTAGCAGCTGACCAATTTTAAGATGTGATTGTTGCATTATGGCTGCTTTCTTTTTTTAGCCTTTTTTTCCTTTATTTTTACATGGTGATCCAGCCAGTAAGTCTGTTGTTTTCAAAAGAACACACTCTCTTGCAGATGTAGCAGTTAGAGGGTTAGACAAACCATTTACCACAGACATGGGGGCCTACAATGATCTGCTTTTATTTATTCATGTAAAACCTTTACCCAAAATAAAGAAAATGTTGCTGTAACTGCTTGTGTAACTGCAGTGTAAGCTAGAGATTGTCTTCAGTTTGTTAGTGTATCTAAATCTGCTAGTATATCTACTGCTCCCCTTCCCCTAGATTGACAACACTGCTGTGCAAATATGCCCCAGTGCTCCATCATCCACATTGGAGGCACTCTAATACAGGAGATGTGTTACTGGCCAGATCAACAGGTGAAAACAGAAGAAAACAAGCCAAAAAATAAATAAAACAAAGGATTGGTGTTGGGTTTATTAACACTTTAAAGCTACTTAAAGTGTAGCAATGTACCTTTTGTCTCCCCTTTGATGTATTAAATATACAATCAAAGGGATTTTAATACACTGTGTGGATGGAAAGTTATAATAGGCTACAATCCTTTAGCTTTCTGGTGAGTTCATATTGGTGGAGGATTTGCACAATTGGATGCACCACATACATTTTTTGTTGCACTGGGAAGCACCATTATTGGAATCCTTTAGTGCAGTGGTTCTCAACTAGTGATGAGCCGAACACCCCCGGGTTCGGTTCGCACCAGAACCCGCGAACGGACCGAAAGTTCGAACGAACATTAGAACCCTATTAAATACAATGGATGCGAACGTTCGAATTCTAAAGTGCTAATTATAACAACTATTATGCATGTTATTGTCATAAATAAGGTTTGGGAACCCGGGTTCTGCACCAGGGGACATGTATCAATGCAAAAAGAAGTTTTAAAAACAGTGGTTTTTCGGGAGCAGTCATTTTAATGATGCATAAAGTGAAAAAAAAAAAGTCAAATATTCCTTTAAATATCGTACCTGGGGGGTGTCTAAAGTATGCCTGTGAAGTGCCACGTGTTTCCCGTGTTTAGAACTGTCCCTGCACAAAATGACACTTCTAAAGGAAAAAAAAGCCATTTAAAACTGCTTGCGGCTTTAATGTAATGTCTGGTCCCGGTAATATGGATGAAATTCTTTAAGAAAAATGGCATAGCTACCCCATGACCCCCCCCCCCCTACCCCAGCCCATTACCAGCCCCTTTGGGTCTTGTATGGATATTAAGGGGAACCCCGCACATAAAATAAAAAAGGCCCTATATACTCTGAACAGCCGTATACAGGCGGTGCATACAAGACAGGGACTGTAGGTTTGTTCTTATGTAGAATCTGTTTGTAATTTTGAACAGGTACATTGTTGAAGTGTAGCTCCAGCCCAAAAATCTATTTTTAAACTTTTTGGGAAACATAGGTAAGGGTTATCACCCCTGTAACATTTGTTTTGCTGTCTGTGCCCCTGTTCAGAACATTTCACCTCACTTTCCGTCCCAATGACAACTGTTTTTGAAATGTGGTGTTTTTCTTGAAACAAGGATTGCTGATAAAGCATCAGTACAGATGAGACCCCTTTCTCCCATATTTATTCTTACAGGAGAGAATTTTCCTTTCTAGGGGTAGATTTCCTCTCACTTCCTGTTGTCTTCTTTCGTTTGCAAGTAGGAGTCGTTTGTAAGTTGGATGTTTGAAAGTAGGGACCTGCCGTATATACTCTGCAGAAATAGGCCCCTTAGTTGTTGGTGTTGGCACAACACTGTAAGCACTCAGTTACTCTTGGTTGGTGCTGGAACGCCCTGCTGTCAACTATTATATCAGGAATTTTAATTACATATAATTGTTGAACAGTGGTAGTAAAAATTGGGGCTTTGATGGTGGTGCTGGTGCCACAACACTGTAAGCCCTGACAGTTACTCTTGGTGGGTGCAGCAATGGGCCCTGCTGTGAATTATTAGATCAAGAATTGTAATTACATGCCCCTTTTGAACAGGGGCTGAAAAATTGGGCCTTTCGTGGTGGTGGTGGTGGTGGCGTTGCCACAAGACTGTAAGCCCTCAGAGTTACTCTTGGTGGGTGCAGCAATGGACCCTGCTGTGAATTATTAGATCAAGAATTGTAATTGCATGCCCCTGTTGAACAGGGGCTGAAAAATTGGGCCTTAGGCACTGGTGGCACAACACTACAACCCCTCACAGATACTGTACTTGGAGCACAGCAATGAGCCCTGTTGCAAAGTATTGCTTCAAAAATTGTAATGACACGCCCCTGTTAAACAGGGGCTGAAAAATTGGGCCTTAGGCACTGGTGCCACAACACTCCAACCCCTCACAGATACTGTACTTGGAGCAAAGCAATGAGCCCTATGGCAAATTATTGCTAAAAAAATTGTAATTACACGCCCCTGTAAAACAGGGGCTGAAAAATTGGGCCTTAGCCACTGGTGGCGGCACCCATAAACAAAAATGATCTTCCAAGCTATCATCATCAATCGTATCATTGAGGACTCGGAGGAGGAGGATAGCCAGTCAACATAACAGCACAGGCACTCAGCATCAGCATCAGTCTTGAAGGGATGTGACATGTTAAAATCAATTAGTCTGTTATATCAGCATCAGGTGTGTGGTAGCTGGTGGTGATCCAAGACTGGTTCATCTTGATGAAAGTCAGTCGATCAACCGAGTCGGTGGACAGGCGCACCCTGTGATCCGTGACAAATCCTCCAGCAGCACTGAATGTGCGTTCCGAAAGAACGCTGGATGCAGGACAGGCCAGTAGCTCAATTGCATACTGTGCAAGCTCTGGCCAGTGATCCATCCTCAAGACCCAGTAAGCCAGAGGATTTTCGGTGGGGAAGGTGTCCAAGTCTGACCTTGCCCCTAGATATTCCTGCACCATGTTTATCAGACGCTGGCGATGGTTGCTGGAACCGATCATACTTTGGGGCTGCGGACTAAAGAATTGTCTGAACGCATCGGTCAGACGGCCACCTTCCCCACCGCTCCTTCTTTGACTGGCCGAAGCCTCAGCAACTCGTTGTCCAGGACCAGGAGTTTGTAACCTCCCAGTCTCTGGGAACGCGTTGCACAGACCTTTCTGCAAGGCCTCCCGGAGTTGTCTCATCCTCTGCTCCCTCTGCGACGGTAACATAAGGTCCGCAACCTTACCCTTGTACCGTGGATCAAGGAGAGTGGCCAGCCAGTAATGGTCCCTCTCCTTGATCCGAAGAATACGAGGATCCTTCCGCAGACTTTGCAGGATCAGGGAGGCCATGCAGCGTAGGTTTGCTGAGGCATTCGCTCCGGAGTCCTCTGGGTCACTAAGGACGACATGATCCGCAGCCACCTCCTCCCAGCCACGTACAAGTCCACTGGTTTCTTGGGACTGTAAATCATCCCTAAAAGACTGCTGCTGATGATGCTGAGTGCCAGCCTCCACCTCCATGCTGACACAATCCTCCTCCTCCTCCTCCTCCTCTTCCTGTGCGATGGGTGGGACAGAAGGAACACTGTCTGGGTAAAGGGGGCCTTGAGAGGCAAGGAAGTCCTCCTCTTCCTGCCTCTGTTCTGCCTCAAGTGCCCTGTCCATTATTCCACGCAGCGTGTGCTCCAACAGGTGGACAAGAGGTACAGTGTCACTGATGCATGCACTGTCACTGCTCACCATCCTCGTGGCCTCCTCAAATGGTGCCAGGACAGTGCATGCATCCCTGATCATGCCCCACTGGCGTGGAGAAAAAAAACCAAGCTCCCCTGACCCTGTCCTGGTGCCGTAGTCGCACAGGTACTCATTGATGGCCCTCTGCTGCGTGTGCAGCCGCTGCAGCATGGCCAACGTTGAGTTCCACCTGGTGGGCATGTCACATATAAGGCGGTTCTTGGGCAGGTTCAACTCCTTTTGCAGCTCAGCCAGGCGAGCACTGGCATTATAAGATCTGCGGAAATGCACACAGACTTTCCTGGCCTGCCTCAGGACATCCTGTAAGCCCGGGTACCTGCCCAAGAACCGCTGCACCACCAGGTTAAGGACGTGAGCCACACAGGGCACATGGGTCAGTTGTCCCTGTCGGAGGGCGGAGAGGAGGTTGGTGCCATTGTCGCAAACCACCATTCCTGGCTTAAGCTGGCGTGGCGTCAACCACCTCTCGGCCTGGCCCTGCAGAGCAGACAGGACCTCTGCCCCAGTGTGGCTTCTGTCCCCCAAACACACCAGCGCAAGCACGGCATGGCATCTTTTTGCCTGCGTACTTGCGTAGCCCCGTGAACGGCTACGGAGCACCGCTGGTTCATAGGACAAACCACAGGAAGAGGCCATGGAGGAAGAAGAAGAGGAGGGGGTGGAGGAGAGAGGTGTGTCACAACCAGTAGTAGCATTTTGGAGGCGTGGCGGTGGGACAACCTCCAACACTACTGCACCTTGTCCTGCATCCTTCCCAGCTGCCAAAAGAGTGACCCAATGGGCCGTGAAAGAAAGGTAACGTCCCTGTCCATGCCTGCTGGACCATGAGTCAGCGGTAATATGCACCTTACCGCTGACCGCCCTGTCCAGCGAGGCCAAGACATTGCCTTCCACATGCCGGTAGAGAGCCGGAATAGCCTTCCGTGAGAAAAAGTGGCGTTTGGGAACCTGCCACTGAGGAACCGCACATTGCACAAACTCACGGAAGGGGGCCGAGTCTACCAACTGAAAAGGCAGCAGTTGAAGCGCTAGCAATTTAGCCAAGCTAGCATTCAACCGCTGGGCATGTGGATGGCTGGGAGTGAACTTCTTTCGACGGTCCAGCAGCTGGGGCAGGGAAATTTGCCTGCTAGAATCGGACGTCGGTGTACTGCTAGCAGAGTGGCCGCAAGTACTTGGCTGTGACACACCTAATTCTACACCTTCATTCCTCTCAGTGCATGTTTCAGAGAGGACTGAAGTTATAGTGGGGTTGGAGATCCCAGCTGATGCGGTGCAAGGAGAGGTCCGCTTTGTTCTTTGGTGTGGGTCTTTCAGGTAGGCTTGCCAACGAGCTGCATGGCAGGTCAACATATGTCTGGTCAGGCATGTGGTACCCAAGCGGCTGATGTTTTGGCCACGCGATATACGCTTGAGACATATGTTGCAAACAGCAGCTGTGCGATCTGATGCACTAGCCTCAAAAAAGGCCCACACCAAAGAACTTTTTGAATGACGGGCAGAGGCAGCGCCCTGCACAGGCGGAGCTCTGCGGTGTGATTCCGTCGGTGTACTGCCCTTACGCTGGCCACCAAAGGGCATCCTGCCTCGTTGGAGATGTGCCTCCTCCTCATCCTCCTCCTCCTCCTCTCTCCTATTAGGCACCCACGTGGAGTCAGTGACCTCATCATCACCTCCCTCCTCATCACTGGAGCCAATCTGGCAGTATGCTGCAGCTGCTGGAACATGACTGCCAGATTGGTGTCCTTCTTGAGCATCCCCTCTGTCTGCTCTCACGCTACTGCCTTCCTCTAGCTGGGTTTCATCATCAGACCCTTCGAAACGCTGGGCATCCTCCTGGAGCATGTACCCAACACTGTGCTGAAACAGTTCGGGGGACTCCTCAGGAGGAGGACATGGTGGGTCTAGGGAAGGAGTGACTGATGATGAGTCTGACATTGATACCAGGGAAGAGGACGCTTTGGCAGCTGCTTTTCCAGTACCCTGAGCCTGGGTGAGAGAGGATGAGGAGGAGGAGGAGGGCTTGGTCATCCACTCTACCAAGTCTTCGGCATGATGTGGCTCAACATGTCCAGCTGCCGAAAAGAAGGACAAGCGTGTCCCATGGCCATGTGCTGATGACAATGCACCGCGTCCACGACCAGCACTGTTGCCCCCAGACACAGAGCCTGCTTGCCCTCTTTTATTGCCTCCTGACTGTCTGCCTCTCCTTGTTTGCCTTCCAGACATTCTAATAGATGGCCTGCAGGGAGATGGGAAAAAAGCAATAAGGGCTACCTTCAGGTGTCCTTCTCTGTCCCTTGAAACAAGGACTTTGACAGTGAAAGAAACTGACACACTCTCCCTACCTACAGTTTTCTGTCCCTAGAAAAAATGTTTTTTTTAAGCACAATTTAGCACAAGGAGAATTCACTCACTGTCCTTCCAGGTCCCTGGAAACAAGGACTTTGACAGTGAAAGAAACTGACACACTCTCCCTACCTACAGTTTTCTGTCCCTAGAAAAAATGTTTTTTTTAAGCACAATTTAGCACAAGGAGAATTCACTCACTGTCCTTCCAGGTCCCTGGAAACAAGGACTTTGACAGTGAAAGAAACTGACACACTCTCCCTACCTACAGTTTTCTGTCCCTAGAAAAAATGTTTTTTTTAAGCACAATTTAGCACAAGGAGAATTCACTCACTGTCCTTCCAGGTCCCTGGAAACAAGGACTTTGACAGTGAAAGAAACTGACACACTCTCCCTACCTACAGTTTTCTGTCCCTAGAAAAAATGTTTTTTTTAAGCACAATTTAGCACAAGGAGAATTCACTCACTGTCCTTCCAGGTCCCTGGAAACAAGAACTTTGACAGTGAAAGAAACTGACACACTCTCCCTACCTACAGTTTTCTGTCCCTAGAAAAAATGTTTTTTTTAAGCACAATTTAGCACAAGGAGAATTCACTCACTGTCCTTCCAGGTCCCTGGAAACAAGGACTTTGACAGTGAAAGAAACTGACACACTCTCCCTACCTACAGTTTTCTGTCCCTAGAAAAAATGTTTTTTTTAAGCACAATTTAGCACAAGGAGAATTCACTCACTGTCCTTCCAGGTCCCTGGAAACAAGGACTTTGACAGTGAAAGAAACTGACACACTCTCCCTACCTACAGTTTTCTGTCCCTAGAAAAAATGTTTTTTTTAAGCACAATTTAGCACAAGGAGAATTCACTCACTGTCCTTCCAGGTCCCTGGAAACAAGGACTTTGACAGTGAAAGAAACTGACACACTCTCCCTACCTACAGTTTTCTGTCCCTAGAAAAAATGGTTTTTTTAAGCACAATTTAGCACAAGGAGAATTCACTCACTGTCCTTCCAGGTCCCTGGAAACAAGGACTTTGACAGTGAAAGAAACTGACACACTCTCCCTACCTACAGTTTTCTGTCCCTAGAAAAAATGTTTTTTTTAAGCACAATTTAGCACAAGGAGAATTCACTCACTGTCCTTCCAGGTCCCTGGAAACAAGGACTTTGACAGTGAAAGAAACTGACACACTCTCCCTACCTACAGTTTTCTGTCCCTAGAAAAAATGTTTTTTTTAAGCACAATTTAGCACAAGGAGAATTCACTCACTGTCCTTCCAGGTCCCTGGAAACAAGGACTTTGACAGTGAAAGAAACTGACACACTCTCCCTACCTACAGTTTTCTGTCCCTAGAAAAAATGTTTTTTTTAAGCACAATTTAGCACAAGGAGAATTCACTCACTGTCCTTCCAGGTCCCTGGAAACAAGGACTTTGACAGTGAAAGAAACTGACACACTCTCCCTACCTACAGTTTTCTGTCCCTAGAAAAAATGTTTTTTTTAAGCACAATTTAGCACAAGGAGAATTCACTCACTGTCCTTCCAGGTCCCTGGAAACAAGGACTTTCACAGTGAAAGAAACTGACACACTCTCCCTACCTACAGTTTTCTGTCCCTAGAAAAAATGTTTTTTTTAAGCACAATTTAGCACAAGGAGAATTCACTCACTGTCCTTCCAGGTCCCTGGAAACAAGGACTTTGACAGTGAAAGAAACTGACACACTCTCCCTACCTACAGTTTTCTGTCCCTAGAAAAAATGTTTTTTTTAAGCACAATTTAGCACAAGGAGAATTCACTCACTGTCCTTCCAGGTCCCTGGAAACAAGGACTTTGACAGTGAAAGAAACTGACACACTCTCCCTACCTACAGTTTTCTGTCCCTAGAAAAAATGTTTTTTTTAAGCACAATTTAGCACAAGGAGAATTCACTCACTGTCCTTCCAGGTCCCTGGAAACAAGGACTTTGACAGTGAAAGAAACTGACACACTCTCCCTACCTACAGTTTTCTGTCCCTAGAAAAAATGTTTTTTTTAAGCACAATTTAGCACAAGGAGAATTCACTCACTGTCCTTCCAGGTCCCTGGAAACAAGGACTTTGACAGTGAAAGAAACTGACACACTCTCCCTACCTACAGTTTTCTGTCCCTAGAAAAAAATGTTTTTTTTAAGCACAATTTAGCACAAGGAGAATTCACTCACTGTCCTTCCAGGTCCCTGGAAACAAGGACTTTGACAGTGAAAGAAACTGACACACTCTCCCTACCTACAGTTTTCTGTCCCTAGAAAAAATGTTTTTTTTAAGCACAATTTAGCACAAGGAGAATTCACTCACTGTCCTTCCAGGTCCCTGGAAACAAGGACTTTGACAGTGAAAGAAACTGACACACTCTCCCTACCTACAGTTTTCTGTCCCTAGAAAAAATGTTTTTTTTAAGCACAATTTAGCACAAGGAGAATTCACTCACTGTCCTTCCAGGTCCCTGGAAACAAGGACTTTGACAGTGAAAGAAACTGACACACTCTCCCTACCTACAGTTTTCTGTCCCTAGAAAAAATGTTTTTTTTAAGCACAATTGAGCACAAGGAGAATTCACTCACTGTCCTTCCAGGTCCCTGGAAACAAGGACTTTGACAGTGAAAGAAACTGACACACTCTCCCTACCTACAGTTTTCTGTCCCTAGAAAAAATGTTTTTTTTAAGCACAATTTAGCACAAGGAGAATTCACTCACTGTCCTTCCAGGTCCCTGGAAACAAGGACTTTGACAGTGAAAGAAACTGACACACTCTCCCTACCTACAGTTTTCTGTCCCTAGAAAAAATGTTTTTTTTAAGCACAATTTAGCACAAGGAGAATTCACTCACTGTCCTTCCAGGTCCCTGGAAACAAGGACTTTGACAGTGAAAGAAACTGACACACTCTCCCTACCTACAGTTTTCTGTCCCTAGAAAAAATGTTTTTTTTAAGCACAATTTAGCACAAGGAGAATTCACTCACTGTCCTTCCAGGTCCCTGGAAACAAGGACTTTGACAGTGAAAGAAACTGACACACTCTCCCTACCTACAGTTTTCTGTCCCTAGAAAAAATGTTTTTTTTAAGCACAATTTAGCACAAGGAGAATTCACTCACTGTCCTTCCAGGTCCCTGGAAACAAGGACTTTGACAGTGAAAGAAACTGACACACTCTCCCTACCTACAGTTTTCTGTCCCTAGAAAAAATGTTTTTTTTAAGCACAATATAGCACAAGCACAAAACACACTGACACTCTCCCTACCTATCCTTCTCTTTCCCTAAACTAAAGGAATCCAGGTTAAGCAAGAAAGAAATAAAAGTCACTGTCCCTGCCTATGCTGCTCTATCCCTGCTCCGGAACACACTACACTAGGCCGCCGTGCTGGCGGCCTTTTATAGTGTGGGGCGTGTACTAAACACCCTCAGCAATAATTGGCCACAGGCATCCTGCCTGTGGCCAATCATTGCTCTCCTCGCTGCCGGCGCTGTGATTGGCCAAGCATGCGGGGTCACAGTGCATGCTTGGCCAATCACAGCGCCTGGATGACACTGCGATGGCGTAGTGCATTGTGGGCCGTTCGCGTCACTCGAATTTGGCGCGAACGGCCCAAATCGTTCGATCTTCGTCGAACGATCGAACAGCCGATGTTCGAGTCGAACGTATGTTCGACTCGAACACGAAGCTCATCCCTATTCTCAACTCCTGTCCTCAGGACCCACTAACAGGCCAGATTTTAAGTATTACCTTGGGGAGATGCAGACTAAAATCCTGCAATCCCTGAGCAGCAAATGATATCACCTGTGATGCATTTCAGTTATCTTGCAAACCTGGCCTGTTAGTGGGTCCTGAGGACTGGAGTTGAGAACCACTGCTTTAGTGGATGTCATTTTGGACATTTATTGGACTGTTGATATATTTTATTAGCATAAGGCACTATTTGGGCACGTAAGTAATACTTACATAAGTTTATTTGTTTTGGTTTGCATAATATTTGGATGCATTTTGCGCCTTTAGCTTTAGACCCGGTTCACACAGGGGTGACTCGTCAGGCGACTCAGCCGCCTGACAAGTCGCGCTCCGCTCTGTTCAATGGAACCGTTCTAATAGGAGCGACTCAAGTCGCTCCGACTTAGAAAAAGGTTCCTGTACTACTTTGGGGGCGACTCGGAGCGACTTGCATTGACTTCAATACAGAAGTCATTTTGCAAATCGCCTCTCAAGTCGTCTTGAGATCGCCTTGCCGAGTCGCCCCCAAAGTCGTGCCGCCCCAGTGTGAACCGGCTCTTATGAATGCTCTTCATGCACTTTATATGAATTTATATATTTTTATGAATTTTTCCCATGCACTTTATGTATATATTTTTATGAATTTCTTTCTTATGCACTTTATTATAAGCGCTGCATCAGTTTTTTTATTTATTGATTATTATGTTTGCCACCTTTTGTGTGCTAGCTGCTCTAGTCTCTGAGCACTCACTGTTCCTTTTTTGTTTGAAATATATTAAAT
Organism: Rana muscosa; assembly: GCA_029206835.1. Classification (NCBI taxonomy): domain Eukaryota; kingdom Metazoa; phylum Chordata; class Amphibia; order Anura; family Ranidae; genus Rana; species Rana muscosa. Next base: position 920,424,994 of record CM055117.1, read on the forward strand.
ATTTGTTCTTGGGTTAGGATACACTTTAATGCAAACATAAAAATGTAGGCATATACATGGAGCATAAAACCCAACACAGACCACTTTCTAAAGCATGACCCCTGGGCATATACTGATCACAAGATTTACTATACGTTATTCCCATGCAATAAATAACACTTTTAAAATTCACTTTACAAAACTGCAAGAAGGAACGTGTTACAAAAAGTATGTTAACTATCTGGTCATACTCCATAATGAGTAGGTACATGGAACATGAGAGGCTCAAACCACTCACCCTCTTTCCTAAGGGCTGGAAAACTGACAGCCTCATCTCATCTCTCTTCTCGTCTTCTAGTCAAGTTATTTTCACAAACAACCAGTCTTGGCAGAAAACATAATCTCTATTCATATCTTCAGTTTTTATAAATAATTGAGATACATTGGGGAGTAAAATAATTCATTTTTTCTATGAGTGACCTTGTAATTTAAATTTAGAGAGCCAGCAGTTTTTTCCCTCCTAGTAAACCTAATAATATATAATATAATGGATCTTTAAATCAAATCGTGACCAGCTAGCAGCAACATTAATTAGCAAGCATAAATTATACATACTTATATTGCATTTATATACTTTGTTTTGCAATATTGTATAAATTAAATGGAACAGCTCCTTTTGTTCCTTTTTTTAACTTGCAGAGATCTATAAATAAAGAGAATTTGAGAGAGTTAAATTCTTTCTCTGCCTGATGAAAATGCTGTTCCATATTCTAGGCATTTGGTTTAATTATCTCTACTGACTTTCTTCATTGGCCTTGCTGCTTTTTGGCTTCCCCTGCTAGATCCTCTAACAGACAGACATCACCTCCTGTACCCTAAATGCACACTAAATAAGGCCATGGTAAGAAAATACAGAGCTTTGTGATGTAACAGTGACACGGAGGAGGGTGCTGCTTTGTGTATTTACTGTTGTTCTGATGAGCCAAACTACCGCTTCACCAGGGAATGGGTCAGACCCCAAAGCATCCTCCCCACGTTGAGGGCATGTGGCCTGGTATGGTTCAGGAGGGGGGCGCTCTCTCGTCCCCCCTCTTTTCCTGCGGCCTGCCAGGTTGTGTGCTCAGATAAGGGTCTAGTATGGATTTTTGGGGGGACCCTACACCATTTTTTTTTAATTTTGGCGCAGGGTTCCCCTTAAAATCCATACCAGGCCTGAAGGGTCTTGTATGGATTTGAAGGGGGACCCCTATGCCATTTTTAAAAAAACGTTTTAAAAACTGACGTTTTTTCGGGAGCAGTGATTTTAATAATGCTTAAAGTGAGAAAAAAAAGGAAAATATTCCTTTAAATATCGTACCTGGGGGGTGTCTATAGTATGCCTGTGAAGTGGCATGTGTTTCCCGTGTTTAGAACTGTCCCTGCACAAAATGACATTTCTAAAAGAAAAAAAGTCCTTTAAAACTGCTTGCGGATTTAATGTAATGTCTGGTCCCGGCAATATGGGTGAAAATCGTTGAGAAAAATAGAAAAATGGCATGGGTAGCCCCCCCCAGCCCATTACGAGCCCCTTTGGGTCTTGTATGGATATTAAGGGGAATCCCGCACCCAAATTAAAAAAAGGAAAGGCGTGGGGCCCCCAGGCCCTATATACTCTGAACAGCAGTATACAGGCGGTGCAAACAAGACAGGGACTGTAGGTTTGTTGTTACGTAGAATCTGTTTTTAATTTTGAACAGGTACATTTTTAAAGTGTAGCTCCAGCCCAAAAATCTATTTTTAAGCTTTTTGGAAAACATAGGGAAGGGTTATCACCCCTGTAACATTTGTTTTTCTGTCTGTGCACCTGTTCAGAACATTTCACCACACTTTCCGTCCCAATGACAATTTTTTTTTGAAAATTTGGGGTTTTTAGTGAAACAAGGATTGGTGATAAAGCATCAGTGGAAAGGAGACACCTTTTTCCCATATTAACTCTTACAGGAGAGAATTTCCCTTCCTAGGGGTAGTGTCAGGAAAGGCTTCACCCGCTGGTGGTGCTGTTGGTCCTTTGGACTGCAGTGCTAGTGTCCGCCAGCAGGTGTCCTCCTGCAGCCAATATCCTTGTTGGAGCATCTCACCTGCTGGTGGTAATGCATGATACATGGACTGCAGTACCGGCATCCACCAGCGGGTGCATTCTGGCAGTATGAGACAGGCAGCACTTCCTGTGGTCAGCTGTGACTTGAAGCCAATTAGCCTTCCTATAAATACCCGGCGAGCACAAGCACTCCTTGCCCTGGTATCGTCCTTGTGCCCTGTCCTGTAGCCTGTCTACTTGAACCTCGATTCCTGTAACCCTGATTCCTGTAACCTGAACCTGTAACCTGAACCTGAACCTGAACCTGTTGTGTCTGTCCTGATCCCTGCTCTGCAGCCTGGTTGCCCCCTGCTTGATCCTGTCTCCCTGTCCTGATCCATCCATCCGTCCTCTCCCTGTCCTGTGTTCCTTACCCCATCTGCTGATCTCCCTGTGTATGACCTTGGCCTGGCTAACGTTTATGCTTCTGGAATACCCCTTTGTCCATCTGCCTACTTGCTGTGTATGACCCCGGCCTGGCCCTGTTTATGATTCTGGTTTTCCCCATTACTTGTACATACTTGTCTGTTACTGTTATTATTTGTGGGTTCTGTTTGGTATTGGTTATTGTGCACTGTGTGATTTGGAGGTGGTTGTATCTATATTATTTCACTTATCTTTAATAAATCATTATATTTCACTTACACACGTTTGGGTTTCCTTTGTTGCAGTTCACATAGTTCTGATCTTACCTGATAGGTAGATTTCCTCTCACTTCCTGTTGTCTCCTTCCATTTGCAAGTAGGAGTCGTTTGTAAGTTGGATGTTTGAAAGTAAGGGCCTGCCGTATATACTCTGCAGAAATTTGGCCCTTAGGTGTTGGTGTTGTCACAACACTGTAAGCCCTCACAGTTACTCTTGGTGGGCGCTGGAACGCCCTGCTGTGAACTATTATATCAAGAATTGTAATTACATGCCATTGTTGAACAGTGGTAGGAAAAATTGGGCCTTTGGTGGTGATGGTGGTGGTGGTGGTGCTAGTGCCACAGCACTGTAAGTCCTCACAGTTACTCTTGGTGGGCGCAGGAATGGGCTCAGCTGTGAAATATTTGATCAAGAATTGTAATTACATGCCCCTGTTGAACAGGGGCAGAAAAATTGGGCCTTTGGTGGTGGTGGTGGTGTTGCCACAACACTGTAAGCCCTCACAGTTACTCTTGGTGGGCGCAGGAATGGGCCCTGCTGTGAAATATTAGATCAATAATTGTAATTACATGCCCCTGTTGAACAGGGGCAGAAAAATTGGGCCTTAGGCACTGGTGCCACAACACTGCAACCCCTCACAGATACTCTAGTTGGAGCGCAGGAATGAGCTCTGCTGCAAAGTATTGCATAAAAAATTGTAATTACACGCCCCTGTTAAACAGGGGCTAAAAAATTGGGCCTTAGCCACTGGTGGCGGTGCCCAGAACCAAAATTGTTCTTACAAGCTATCAGCATGATCATTTAGGAGGAAGAGGATAGTCACTCGGCATAACAGGATAGTCACTCTGCATCAGCATAGGCAGTCTTGAAGGGATCTGACATTTTAAAAAAAAATATTCGGTTACATCAGCATCAGGTGCTTGGTAGCTGGTAGTGATCCAAGACTGATTCATTTTTATGAAGGTCAGTCGATCGACAGAGTCAGTGGACAGGCGCACCCTGTGATCGGTTACAAAGCCTCCAGCAACAATGAATGTGCGTTCCGAAAGAACGCTGGATGCAGGACAGGCCAGTAGCTCAATTGCATACTGTGCAAGCTCTGGCCAGTGATCCATCCTCAAGACCCAGTAACCTAGAGGATTTTCGGTGGGAAAGGTGTCCAAGTCTGATCTTGCCCCTAGGTATTCCTGCACCATGTAAAGCAGACGCTGGCGATGGTTGCTGGAACCGATCATACCTTGGGGCTGCAGACTAAAAAATTGTCTGCACGCATCGGTCAGATGGCCACCTTCTCCACCACTCCTTCTTTGACTGACCGAAGCCTCAGCAACACGTTGTCCAGGACCAGGAATTTGTAACCTCCCAGTCTCTGGGAAGTGGTTGCACAGACCTTTCTGCAATGCCTCCTGAAGATGTTTCATCCTCTTCTCCCTCTGCGACGGCAAGATAAGGTCCGCAACCTTACCCTTGTAACGTGGATCAAGGAGGCTGGCCAGCCAGTACTGATCCCTCTCCTTGATAGCACGAATACGAGGATCCTTCCGCAAGCTTTGCAGGATCAGGGAGGCCATGCAGCGTAGGTTTGCTGAGGCATTCGGTCCGGAGTCCTCTGGGTCACTCAGGACGACATGATCCGCAGCCACCTCCTCCCAGACAGGTACAAGTCCATGGGTGTCTTGGGACTGTAATTGATCCCTTGAAGACTGCTGCTGATGCTGAGTGCTAGGCTCCACCTCCATGCTGACAAAATCCTCCTCCTCCTCCTTGTCCTCATCCTGTGTGATAGGCGAGCCAGCAGAAACACTGTCTGGATAAAGGGGGCCTTGAGAGGTAAGGAAGTCCTCCTCTTCCTCCCTCTGTTCTGCCTCAAGTGCCCTGTCCATTATTCCACGCAGTGTGTGCTCCAACAGGTGGACAAGAGGGACAGTGTCACTGATGCATGCACTGTCACTGCTCACCATCCTTGTGGCCTCCTCAAATGGTGCCAGGACAGTGCATGCATCCCTGATCATGACCCACTGGTGTGACAAAAAAACAAAACAAGCTCCCCTGACCCTCTCCTGGTGCCATATTTGCACAGATACTCATTGATGGCCCTCTGCTGCGTGTGCAGCCGCTGCAGCATGGCCAACGTTGAGTTCCACCTGGTGGGCATGTCAAAGATTAGGCGGTTCTTGGGCAGGTTGTATTCCTTTTGCAGGTCACCCAGCCGAGCACTGGCATTATATGACCGGCGGAAATACACACAGACTTTCCTGGCCTGCCTCAGGACATCCTGTAAGCCCAGGTACCTGCCCAAGAACCGCTGCACCACCAAGTTAAGGACGTGAGCCAAACAGGGCACATGGGTCAGGTGTCCCTGACGGAGGGCGGAGAGGAGGTTGGTGCCATTGTCGGAAACCACCATTCCTGGCTTAAGCTGGCATGGCATCAACCACCTCTGAGCCTGCCCCTGCAGAGCTGACAGAATCTCTGCCCCAGTGTGGCTCCTGTCCCCCAAACACACCAGCTCAAGCATTGCATGGCATATCTTTGCCTGCGTACTTGCATAGTCCCTAGAACGCCTACGGAGCACCACTGGTTCCGAGGACAAAGCACAGGAAGAGGCCATGGAGGAAGAAGAAGAGGAGGGGGTGGAGGAGAGAGGTGTGTCAGAATCACCAGTAGTAGCATTTTGGAGGCGTGGTGGCGGAACAACCTCCAACACTACTGCACCTTGTCCTGCATCCTTCCCAGCTGCCAGCAGAGTCACCCAATGAGCCGTGAAAGATAGGTAACATCCCTGTCCATGCCTGCTGGACCATAAGTCAGCGGTAATATGCACCTTACCGCTGACCGCCCTGTCCAGCGAGGCCAAGACATTGCCTTCCACATGCCGGTAGAGAGCCGGAATCGCCTTCCGTGAGAAAAAGTGGCGTTTGAGAACCTGCCACTGAGGAACCGCACACTCCACAAACTCACAGAAGGGGGCAGAGTCTACCAACTGAAAAGGCAACAGTTGATGTGCTAGCAATTTAGCCAAGCTAACATTCAACCGCTGGGCATGTGGATGGCTGGGAGCGAACTTCTTTCGGCGGTGCAGCAGCTGGGGCAGGGAAATTTGCCTGGTACAATCTGACGTTGGTGTACCGATAACAGATTGCCTGCAAGTACTTGGCTGTGACACACCTAATTCTACACCTTCATTCCTCTCAGTGCAGGTTTCAGAGAGGACTGAAGGTATAGTGGGGTTGGAGATCCCATCTGATGGGGAGCAAGGAGAAGTCCGCTTTGTTCTTTGATGTGGGTCTTTTAGGTGTGCTTGCCAATGAACTGCATGGCAGGTCGACATATGTCTGATCAAGCATGTGGTACCCAAGCGGGTGATGTTTTGGCCAAGCGAGATACGCCTGAGACATATGTTGCAAATAGCAGTTCTGCGATCTGATGCACTCGTATCAAAAAAGGCCCACACCAAAGAACTTTTGGAATAACGCGCAGAGACAGCAGTGGCCTGCACATGCGGAGCTCTGCGGTGTGATGCTGTCGGTGTGCTGCCCTTACGCTGGCCCCTGGAGGGAATCCTGCCTCATTGAAAATGTGCCTCCTCCTCCTCCTCTCTCCTATCAGGCACCCACATAGAGTCCGTGACCTCATCATCCCCTCCCTCCCCATCACTGTAGCAAACCTGTCAGTATGCTGCAGCTGGGGGAACATGACTGCCAGATTGCTGTCCTTCTTGGGCACCCCCTCTCTCTGGGCTCACGTTACTGCCTTCCTCTAGTTGGGTACCATCATCAGAGCCTTCAAAACACTGGGCATCCTCCTGGAGCATGTACCCAACATTGTGGACAAACAGTTTGGGGGACTCCTCAGGAGGACATGGTGGGGCTAGGGAAGGAGTGACTGATGCCATTGAGCCGAGGGAAGAGGCCGCATTGGCAGCTGCTTTGCCAGACAAAGTACCCTGAACCTGGGTGAGAGAGGATGAGGACTGCTTGGTCATCCACTCTACCAAGTCTTTGGCATGTTGCGGCTCAACATGGCCAGCTGCCGAAAAAAAGGACAAGCGTGTCCCACGGCCAAGTACTGATGAGGAAGCACTGTGTCCACGACCAGCACTGTTGCCTCTAGACACAGAGCCTGCCTGCCCTCTTTTATTGGCTCGTGACTGTCTGCCTCTCCTTGTTGTCCTTCCAGACATACTAATGGCCTGCAGGGAGATGTAGCTGCACAAAGCTGGGTTGTATATATATACTGATTAAACTGCAGCTAGCAGAATCAACTGCCTGCCTGTAGTATTATTAGTATGAGAACACCAGCAATTGTCTTCAGTTAGCTTTAGTTGCACACTGTGCAGAGGACACAGTACACTAACTGAAAATACTGCAGCTCCCTGCCTGTGGTATTTGTACCAGCAATTGTATTGAGGTAAGCTTTAGGTGCACACTGTGCAAAGGACACTAAAACAAAATACTGCAGCTCCCTGCCTGTATTTGTATCAGAACACCAGAAATTGTATTGAGGTAAGCTTTAGGTGCACACTGTGCAATGGACACTAAAGCAAAATACTTCAGCTCCCTGCCTGTATTTGTATCAGGACACCAGCAATTGTATTGAGATAAGTATTGATAAAAAAAAAGAAAAGAAAGCGGGACTTTAAATGAAGCATGTACGGGAAAGGGTACGGGTAAGCAGAGGGTAACAGAACATATGGAGTATCTTGTGTCATAAAAAAGTTTTTTGATTTATTTTTCACCTAATGCACCGTCCATGACTAAATTGCATTATTGAAGTTTAAATATTGAGTATTGAGTATTGAGGTAAGCTTTAGGTGCACACTGTGCAAAGGACACTAAAACAAAATACTGCAGCTCCCTGCCTGTATTTGTATCAGAACACCAGAAATTGTATTGAGGTAAGCTTTAGGTGCACACTGTGCAATGGACACTAAAGCAAAATACTTCAGCTCCCTGCCTGTATTTGTATCAGAACACCAGCAATTGTATTGAGGTAAGTATTGATAAAAAAAAGAAAAGAGAGCGGGACTTTAAATGAAGCATGTACGGGAAAGGGTACGGGTAAGCAGAGGGTAACAGAACATCTGGAGTATCTTGTGTCATAAAAACGTTTTTTGATTTATTTTTCACCTAATGCACCGTCCATGACTAAATTGCATTATTGAAGTTTAAATATTGTACATATACATTACACAGACTGAATAAAAACGGGAAAAAACATATCAACTGAGGACTCAAGTATACAAACATACAATTTTTTTTACAATATTGTTTAGGGTATTGATGCATTTTTGAAGCATGAGATAATAGCTCTACGCGTTTTGCGACTTTAGTCGCTCATCAGGAGCAGGCATGCGTTTTCTTTCTGTAATGTCATAAATATCTTGGGCTTAAAACAGGGCACCAGACATATAAGGGACCGTGGATGAAACCAGGGTCCTAGATGGTACTCACCAGGTCGCCAACTGCCGCCGGTATGGAGGTAGGACCCAGGCAAGCCCCAGTGGGCTGGGACAACTCGCGCCGGGGACTGTGGCAGGGAAATACAGGACAAGTGGCCCCCACACAGGACGCGTCCAGGCCGGTCAGGCATCCGAAGATGAGTGATGTATGCAGAATCAATGAAAGATGGCTGGTGGAAGTGGAGAAATAAAAATAAAAAAATGTAAAGTGAAGAGATACTGAGAGGGAAAGGGAAAGAAGGAATGTGTTGTGTGAACAAAGGGGAGTGAAAATGTTGGGTAGGAAATGGGATATGTGCAGTGTATAATGTGAACAATACCTGTGAAGACAGTGTGAACAGCATGATGGTCTGTGAAGTGAATGTAAATCAGATGCCTGCACCGGCCATGGATGGCGCCCCTAAGTAGGTTCCGGCGTCAAGAAATTCATGCCAACGCCACGCACGTGAGGGGGTGGGGAGGGGAGGCGCCTACACCAATGCGGAAGGGCCGCCTGGTAGTTAGGCACCGAATATACTCCCCAAGCACCCCTCGTGGGGCTTGCCTGGGTCCTACCTCCATACCGGCGGCAGTTGGCGACCTGGTGAGTACCATCTAGGACCCTGGTTTCATCTACGGTCCCTTATATGTCTGGTGCCATGTTTTAAGCCCAAGATATTTATGTCATTACAGAAAGAAAGCGCATGCCTGCTCCTGATGAGCGACTAAAGTCGCGAAACGCGTAGAGCTATTATCTCATGCTTCAAAAATGCATCAATACCCTAAACAATATTGTAAAACATTTTTTGTATGTTTGTAAACTTGGGTCCTCAGTTGATATGTTTTTTCCCCTTTTTATTCAGTCTGTGTAATGTATATGTACAATATTTAAACTTCAATAATGCAATTTAGTCATGGATGGTGCATTAGGTGAAAAATAAATCCAAAAACATTTTTATGATACAAGATACTCCAGATGTTCTGTTACCCTCTGCTTACCCGTACCCTTTTCCGTACATGCTTCATTTAAAGTCCCGCTCTCTTTTTTTTTTTTTATCAATACAAAATTTAGGGATGTGAGGCAATTGACCCATCGCCTCTGGAAAGTCCCACTCCCCCCTCCCCTCGTATTGAGGTAAGCTTTAGGTGCACACTGTGCAAAGGACACAGTACACTAACTGAAAATACTGCAGCTAGCACAATCACCTGCCTGCCTGTCAGTATAGAGAATAACAGGAACGGATCTAGCTAAACTAAATACAGTATGTAAATATATATACAAAACCTAGGATGCATATATATCCTCTACACACTTTAACTGAAGCTAACTGACTCGCCTGCCTGCTCTAACTAACTCAAATTAAATGACACTATCTCTCTCTCTCTCTGTCTTTAACCACCGCCGCAACACACTACACAAGGCCGCCACACAGGCGGCCTTATATAGTGTGGGGCGTGTACAAAACCCCCGAGACATAATTGGCCAAAGCCACCCTGGCTTTGGCCAATTATGGCTCTCCGTTTTTTCCGCACTGTGATTGGCCAAAGCATGCGGGTCATAGTGCATGCTTGGAAGGTGCGCATGCGCGGGGACTCGGAGAAGGACGTGTGCTGACCGAGCTCCCGGCACCCCGACCCACCAGAGCTAACGATAGCGCAGGCACTGAGGTCCGTGAGCCAGGACCGATCCCACACCAGCCCCGAAGTGGCGATGAACCGTAGGGCACAGGGGCAGCCGCGGAAAGGACACGATACGCAAACTACAGCCCAGAAGAGAGCAGGGCCTTCCCCTACAGCACAGCCGCGATCCAAGATGGCGCCGGGTAAGCCAGACACACGAGGCAGCACGGCAGCAGCCAGATCCGACGGCGCTACACAGAGAGGAGACAGGCAGCTAAATCTGGAGCCAACTAGGGATCCATTCTCCTCACAATCCTCGGGAGAGGTGGAGACCGGACAGCGGGGTGAGTCACTATCACATCCCCCATCCCCAGCCATATACGCTGATAGACATGACTCTCCAAACTCCCCTGCCTCCCCTGCCTCCTCCATGGATAGGAACATGGCAGACTTAGCAGAAGTCCTCATTAGCCAATCCAGCCAATCCAGCCAGGATATGCCAATTCCCCAGCTCTCACACTATTCCCCTGATGCTGTACTTTTGGGCAGATTCTCCACCATGCTGCAGCAGGAGCTCTCTAAGGCCTGCACATTAATCACCACTGACCTGAAAAAAGACATCCATAGCTTGGGAGAGCGTTTTGAGCTAATTGAAACCAAAGTGGATGGAGCCATCAAAAGGGTCAACCAGAACTCAGCCATGGTGACAGACCTCCAGGATAGATTAGAAGAGGCATTCACAAAAATTGAAGATTTGGAGAATCGTTCTCGTAGGTACAATGTCCGCGTGCGTGGCCTCCCTGAAACTCACACAGATCTAGAGGGGGCTGTAAAAGACCTGATGAAAACCCTTATCCCTGATATAGCCAACCACCACATGGAAGTTGATCGCGTTCACCGAGCACTGACAGCCCCAAGGGCCGACGGCCTACCACGAGACATTATTGTTAAGCCACATCACTACCGCATTAAGGATAAGATGATGCTTGCGGCTCGCAACAGGCCGGACCTGTCGCTATTTGGAACACCAATACAGCTCTTTACAGATTTGGCGCCATCAACGGTCCAGAAACGCAGAAACCTACGGCCATTACTCCAGCAACTTATGGCCAAACAGATTAAGTATCGATGGTCGTTCCCTTTTAAGTTATCATTCACTTACAACGGAAAGTCCCACTCCTTTTCCACGTTCCAAGCAGGCGAAGACCTACTGCTTAGTCTCGGCATCATTGCACGGGACTCTCTGACTCCGATTTCATCTCCCCCTCGTCTGGATCATCGTCCCCTCTCCCCGATATGGCAGGATCGCACACGCTCACAGGCCAGAAATGCTCGCCGGAATACCTGAGTATTATTGCTCTTCTCTCTTTTTGCTTTTTTGCCCCCTTTTGGGAACTGTTAGTGCTTGATTGCACGGATATGGCCTGGGCCCATGGTGGACTATGGGCCTGATGGGGCCATCGTTACCGTTCACAGTTCACAGGTTACAAAGTCACGGGTTACAAAGTTACTGGAGTTCCTGGTTCTTCGGACTGGCTGCCAGCCGAATATTTTACAACCCCGACGGGCCCAACCTGGTCGAAGAAATTTTGCTTTTTGCTTTTTAGCAGTCTGGGGGCCTTAGTCGGACCGCAATGTGTTCCCCTGTTGGGCTGTGGCTCGGGGGCCGGAACGACCGATGGGGACCCTTCCGGCCCCGGCGCCACTGGCCTTGGGAATGCATGTTCCTATAGACAGCCTGTTATGTTAAAACTGTATTGATTGATTTTGTCATTTCCGATATGACCTCGAATAGCCTGCTCGTACAGAGTGTAATCATATTTGGGTCGGGGTGGTCATGCTTGCCACCCAACTGCAAGACTACCTATCCTACGACAAGGATGGTACCCTTGCACCTAATTTGCCGGATGTTGTCTCCGGCAGGGGTTATTCCCCATTCCTTCATTCATCAGCTAGGATTGAGTTATATTGGTTGTTTGGGCCTAAGGCCTATGTATATGTTTTTTTGCTTTTATTTTTGTTTCTCTTCTTCTCTAATGCCTTTTCCTTCTCTCCCTTCCCCCTCTTTCTTCGGAGCCTCGGTTCAGCGCCCTTCCCTTATGTCATGGTCTGAGAGGTCACATAGCCAAACAGTCATCATCATCGGGACCCTTCTCGCTTCATTCATTATGCAAGGTAAGAGTGCTCTGCCCTACCACGATGGCCACCACATATAACACAGACTATTCGATAGTTAGCCACAATGTACATGGATTTAACTCCCCTACTAAAAGAACTAAGGCTTTCCAGTTTTATCATAAACAGAAGGCTGAAGTCCTGCTATTGCAGGAAACTCATTTCTCCAATGTCTCAGCGCCCCGTTACCTCAATGGGAAGTATCCACAGTTTTACTTGGCAGGGGGTCGGGAAAAGAAGGGCGGTGTAGCCATCTGCTTTTCGAAACGGACCCCCTTTACCCCCATCGCTATCGTTAAGGACAAGAGGGGTAGATATATTATGGCAGTGGGGCGGCTCCATGACCAGGAGGTGTCCTTTATATCATACTATGCCCCGAATACTGGACAGCCGGAATTCTTTAGCAAAATGCTGAAGATTCTTATGCCCAAAGTCCAGGGTCAGGTCATTATGGGAGGCGATAGTAATATTCCCTTGGACAGAATTATGGATAAATCGGACTCCTCTAGACCAACATTGAAACGCCCACCGACTGGAAGCAGCAAGGTTGCACGTCTGTTTCATTTCTATGACCTCATCGACGCCTGGCGAGAAAATAACCCTACGGTCAGAGACTTTACACACTTTTCACAAGCCCATCATACTTACTCGAGGATAGACCACGTTCTAGTACGTACGCCTTTGCTACCATTTATTAAGTCGGTTAAGATTTTATCTACCCCTTGGTCTGATCATTCCCCGATAAAACTCTCTACTTCAGGGCTATGGACTAAATCTAGACCCTCCCCGTGGAGACTTAATGTGAGCTTGCTGAATGACCCTACAATCTTTTTAGAGATTCAAAAGGAAATACAGGAATACTTTAGACTTAATAAGGCATCGGACACATCCCCCGCAATTAACTGGGTAGCTCATAAAGCAGCGATTAGGGGCATATTGTTACAAGTGGCAGCCAGGATTAAACGCAATAGGGAACAGGCAAATAAGATTCTGGAAACTAACTTAGATAACTTACTTAGTGAACAGCACAGAAATCCCCTGGTAGATATAAGGCATAAAATTGACGAGGCTCGACTAGCACTAAATCTTAGCTTGACTACTCAAGCGGAGAAACATATTAGTTGGTCTAAGCACAGGTTCTATACGATGGGTGATAAACCTACCACAATGTTAGCTAGAAAACTGGTTCCTCGACCGTACACACCGACTTTGCCTAAACTACGACTATCCACGGGCCTAACCTCCCAGAACCCCGAACGGATAATTGGAGAATTTCACAAATTTTATGCTAAGCTGTATGGAGTGCAGGACAAGTTCGATTCATCTGAAGCGAGCACATTCTTTCGCGACTTACAGCTGCCTAAATTGACACAAGCCCATGCGGAACTGATGGACGGTGCTCTTACAGAGCCTGAAGTCAGGGCTGCAATCAAAACCCTACACCCTACCAAGGCCCCTGGGCCAGATGGATTCCCGGGTCACTACTATAGGAAATATCACGATCTTCTGGCCCCACATCTCTGTACTTACTTTAATGACCTGAGAAGCGGCAGCAAGCTCCCCAGCCATGAAAATGTAGCCTATATAAGTGTTATCCCGAAACCAGGAAAGGACCATACAGACTGTTCCAATTATCGCCCAATTTCTCTGATCAATACGGATCTTAAGATTCTAACCAAAATACTGGCCCAGAGACTTAATACTTTTCTTCAGTGTTATATCCATCCTGACCAAGCAGGTTTTGTCCCGACAAGACAGGCATCGGTCCAAACCCGCCGGATAATTAACCTTATCTCGGCAGTTCGGTCTGATTGGGATGGAAAGGGGACTAGGAGGGGAATGTTACTTTCATTGGATATCCAGAAGGCGTTCGATTCTATCTCCTGGGACTATCTTTTTGATGTTCTCACACGCTTTGGATTTGGGAGACGCTTTCTGGATCTCCTTCACATATTATATGATTCCCCCAGTGCCTCGCTAATGCTCAGAGGATATACATCCCGATTCCCAAACATTTCCTATCAGGAGAGGAACTAGACAGGGCTGCCCGTTGTCGCCACTATTATTCGCCCTGGCGATTGAACCACTAGCGCTCAAAATTCGCGCCTGCAGAGATATACAGGGCATTTATTGCGGAGACTATGAACACAAATGTTTACTCTTTGCGGACGACTTGTTGCTGACCTTGACCTCACCGATCACATCCCTACCTAACTTGTATGCTATTTTGCAGCCTTTCTCCAACATTTCCGGATTGGCAATTAATCATAGTAAGTCAAGAGCACTGAACTTATCTTTGCTAAGCTCCACTCAGGCTACGCTTGAAAAATCATTTCAATTCCGATGGGAATCCACAGCTCTCCCTTATTTAGGCATACAGCTGACCTCATCTATTGGTGAGTTGTACAAAGAGAATTATCCAGCCCTTTTCAAACGGCTAACAGCTGACATGGCTAAGTGGCAGGTTCACCCGCCATCGTGGTTTGGCAGACTTCACTCAATTAAAATGAATGTTCTACCTCGATTATTGTATTTCTTCCGTACCTTGCCAGTTTCATTGGCCCGTGATGACCTTAAACGATTCCAGAATAAAGTACTACAGTTTATTTGGGGTGATAAGAGACCCAGGGTGAATAGGAGCACTCTATACACGTTGAAGCGGAGAGGAGGACTTGGTCTTCCAGACTTATTAAAATATTTTTATGCTGCCCAGATAGCACAACTTACAAGGTTTCACTCCCAACAGGCACAGGCCATTTGGATGGCTATGGAATCTTATTCCTGCCGTCCCAAACCTATTTCTTATATTTTATGGCTCCCTATCAAGGAGCGACCTCCTATACTTTGCCCTACTTTATCCATGTCACTGGAACTATGGGACAGACTCTCCAGATCTCACAAATTCAAATCTCCTCATTCTCCACTGACACCTCTGCTTCAAAATAAAGCATTCACCCCGGGTCTCACTCCACTAGCGTTCGAATGGTGGACTAATAAGGGTTTTAAGTGTATTGCTGACTTGTGCGATCATAGAGGTATGCTGACCGAACGGACTATGGCTGACAGACATCAAATGCCTCCAGCGGAGGGTTATAGGTTCGCCCAAATCTCACATTATGTACAAACCCTGGCTCGCAAGAGCAACCTAGCAACCCAAACTCCCATGGAACATCTATGCAAAAATTATGATAAAATTAAAGGACATTTATCTGCTATATATTCGATATTGCTGAGTGTATCGACAAAGCTGACTTATATGGTCCAATGGGAGACCGACTTGCAGGAAACCCTGGATCTGGACGAATGGCATAGGATAGCCGAGACAGCATCTCGTTCGCTCGTCAATACTTCAATAATTGAGGCCAATTATAAGGTTCTACTGAGGTGGTATATGGTGCCGGTCAGACTGGCAACTTTTGTCTCAGGAGCTACCCCGTTGTGCTTTAGAGGATGTGGCCAGATGGGCACCACCTATCATATTTGGTGGACATGCCCAAAGGTCCGGAGGTTTTGGATCAGGGTGTATAATTTAGTTTACTCCCTTACCCAACTAAACCTAACTAAATCAGCTAAGCAAGCACTACTGGGGGGAGGAGATGTGGAAGCCTCCAAGTCCTGCAAGAGGCTCTTGACATTTATTTTTATTTCAGCCAAAATCACTATTGCTAGGAACTGGAAATCGGCAGCTCTACCATTCGATCAGCTTAAAGGCAAATTGTCTTGGTTGATGCTAAACGAACGCTTGACCGCTCTGGCCCAAGATAAAATGAAACTGTTTCATGGAGTTTGGGACCCATGGCTTCGTTACCTAACTAATGACCCGGGGATGTTTACAGCATAGCCTAGGGGATTAGGTTGAGATGTCTGGATGTTGAATCGGGGCTCCTCCCCCCCCTCCCTCCCCCCATTCCCCCCTCCTCAACTGTCCTTTCCTTACTCTGTCTCCTTCCTTCTATTCTTTGTCACTGTCCTCTTTCCTCTCTTTTGAAATTTGTTTATTGTTTATTTTTGGAGTCAGATCCAGACCTTAGAGGTTTGTGCTGCTCCCTGTTTTCTCAGCTCCTACGGGACCATTGTCAGTCTGATCAGACCTCTGGGCTGCCCACATGGCCGGCTGAGTTGCGCCCCCCCCGATAGATGGATGGGGGGGCGGCTCATCTGGGTGGACGGTTCAGATATGATCTGCGATGCTAATAGGGGTTAACGGCTCTACGGAGCTTCGGACTACTCCAAGGACCCCTACACTTGGTGATCTTCATTGTGTTACCCCAAATGTTGATTGTGACTGTACAATGTTATGTGGCGACTTTTATACATTTTGTATGACAAAACTTGAATAAAAAGATTGAAACACATAGTGCATGCTTGGCCAATCATCAGCCAGCAATGCACTGCAATTCTGCAGTGAATTATGGGCCGTGACGCGCCACTCGAATTTGTCGCGAACAGCCCATAATGTTCGAAATTCGGCGAACGGCCGAACAGACGCTGTTCGAGTCGAGCATGGGTTCGACTCGAACTCGAAGCTCATCCCTACTCATAGACATAGGCTCCCATTATGCTTATTTTCTTTAGATGTGGAAAAGGCCTTTAAACTCTTGGATTGATGATTTTTGGAAGCTACTTTGGTACAGATAGATTTGCAGGGTGAATTATTATTATTATTTAAAAAAATAATGGCATTATACTCAGCTCCAACAACTAGAATCAAGATAATTGGACTATTAGCTGATGATAGTGAATATATCAAATTTGCTCAAGGCAGGGTATTCCACTGTCTCCATATTTATATATATTGGTCATGGAACATTTTGTAATGGCACTGAGAGCAAATGCTTCGATTTAGGGCATCGGGGTTGGGGAAAATGCTTGTTAATTGAAACTTTTGTGGACAACCTTCTTCTGTATGTGGCTAAACCGCAGATTGCTTTCCGTTCCCTGCTACAGGAGTTAGCTCAGTTTGGTTTATATAGTAAAATTAATGTTTCAAAGTTACGTCTTACCATTGATATAACACAATAGGAACAGAGTTTTTTAAAGGCATCTTTTCATTGCAGTTGATGGACCATAAAATCAAATATTTGGGGGCCCACATGTTTTTTAAAAGTTAGATAAACTATATGAACTGAATTATTTTCCCTTGCTCGAGTCAATGAAGTGAAGACTGAGATATTGGTATATAACCAACATTCATGGTTAGATAGAATGGCATTATGTAAAATGGATATTTTGTTGCAGTATTTATTCTTTTTCCGGACATTAGCTATTCAACTTCCATGCCATTTTTTAGTGCATCAAGGTCAGAGCTTCTTCAATATAGTTGGTCAGGAACATTAGCGTGGCTGAGGTTTGATGTCTTGATTAGAGGTAAATAAGAGGGAGGTGTAGGGTTACTGCATATGTAATTGTAATGTAGCGCCCTCCCCAAAAGGTTGGGATGCTATTTGAAATTTAGAGGGATGTCTGTGCCAGTAGTTGGGCTCAGACTGTTAAATTACATTGAGATCTGTTCTGGTTGTGGTTTGCCTGATAGTAGTTTCCCTTTTTGCCTGTAGGTGGCGTTACAACCTCAGGCACCTGTTGGAACACGGGCAGACCATGGTGCATTGAGTGACCCTTCTCGGCAGCGGTGCAGTGGGAGTGGTCGACTCGCTGTGCCTGCTGGGAGGGGCAGACGCCATAGATTGGGGTTCGTTTTCGCCTCGTGGCCCTCCGGGCTCGAGGTGTGTGTGTGTGATCCTGGTCTCGGGGCCACGTTGGCCCGAGGCTGCATCGCTATCTAGTAGGCCCAGCTAGTCTGGCTGGGGCCTACATTCGGAGAGGGGATTTCAGGCTGTCCGTCCAAATGGGGAGGAAGCTATCTTAATGAAGGAGACCAGGGTAGGACCTGCCCTGGAGGAGACCAGCAAAGTAATGCTGTCTCGGGTGAGGTCTGGCAACTTTATTAAGGAGGGATCCACTATACTACAAGCCCTGTAGTTTTCCGGATTGGCTCAAAGGCTCTTTAACTGTACGGCTGGAAGTTTGGGACATTGAAATCCTGTGGCAGAGGATTCCTGGACTATCCATTTTCTCAACTAAAAAAAGGTCTGTGGCAGGGGCCTTATTCATTCCAAGAGGTCTGTGGCAGATACCTATCTCATCTTGGGCAGTCTGTGGCAGAGACTGCCCCATTGCTGATTCGTGTGTCCTCCTGGCTGCTAGGCCATGTGAGAGGGGACTATCCGGGTGACCAATACCCACTCTAAACACTGAGAGTGGTAAGTGACTGTGAGCTGATATTTTTGGCTAGTATTGCTGAGTGCCTGAACCTTCCCCTACTCTTCTATACCTTCTACTTTCCCATGTTTACTGCATAAGAAAATAAAGCCTGACTGTTTGAGGTTTTACATCTGCGTAGACATTGCATTACTACAGACTTTCCTACCCGGACAACAAAGCTGAAGAGATAACGTGCAAAACCCAAAATTAACCAGCGGCCCTCTAGGGGGTATTGCTACAGTAATATAAAGCAGCAATATTAATGTGAGTTGTGGATTGGTTTCACCATCACCAAACTAAGCACTGGGTGTCCAGCTTTACTTTTTATTTTTCATTATATACAGTAAATCAGAAGGTTGCTGGAGCTATTGTCTTCCCTGTTTCCTTTAAATTACTTTCATACAGCCCTGCTCCTAACTTTACAGGCTGGTAAGTTGTAAAACAGCTTTTCTACCGAAATTCGTATTTTGTTTAGCCTTTGGCTTTAACTCAAACTATTTTAGCCATATGAATGTCCAAAAATACACATATGCTTTAGGCCAAGAGATTGTTACAGATGATGTGCTGACTGGTAGGATACAAGTAAGCAACTGTATGTCAGGGCCATGAATAAAACATAGCTTTTGGTGCTGGACACATTCATAGCATATAACTGCCCTCTTACGTGTATCAGCATGCAAACTTTTACAGCTAGATGAATGAACAGGTATTTATTTTGCTGTTTGTTCACACAAATTTTTGAAGTCTTTTTATAATTTTGTTTGAATTTTTTTTTCTGTTTTATAATTTCAGTATGTTGGAGTTTTGAACTTCTTTGTTTTAGCATTATTCAACAACAGGAGTATTGGACACAAAGGATTATTCACATTTTCTGACACTACTGACCTTCTTAGATATTGAATGGTAGAGAAGAGTGAACCAGTGTGCTTAAGTATGACATCAATGATGTAATCAGGAAGCAAACTCTACCAGTTAAAATTATGACAATGAAAGTGTAATGTGTACTGTAAATAATGCTGTCTTTACCTACAATTATGACTTACATGAAGATCAGGCCAGAACTTAGCAACCACTAATAGCGAGATTTAGGTGAAGCAAAGGGTTCACAATCTTTTTCTTGCAACTGTCTAAATATTTTGTGATGCTATGGGGTTGATTCACTGAAAGCAAATAGGTTGTTCACTTTGCAAGGGAAGTTATACTTCCCTAGAGTTTTGTAAATGACTTGGAGCTCTGCTGATTGTCATCATCAAATCACGTGTAAGCACTTTTATTTTCCTTGCCCATGGTTGGGTATTCTTTACAAAGTGGAACTTCACCACATTCACTAAGCTCTGGGTTCATCCGATTCAAGTCTATAGGTGATTATTGCACAGCATGGTCAGTCAGGCACACAATCTTTTCCAGCTGGGGTGTAGACGATGACGTTAATTTACTATAGGCGGTTCATTTTGCAAGGGAGGTTACACTTTGCAAGAGAAACTTCACCACATTCACTAAGCTCTGGGGCAACTTTCCTTGCAAAGTGAACAGCCTATCTGCCTTTAGTAAATCAACTGCTATTACTCAAACATTTTTACTAGGGATGAGCCGAACACCCCCCAGTTTGGTTCGCATCAGAACATGCGAAGAGGCAATAAATTCGTTCGAACATCCGAACACCGTTAAAGTCTATGGGAAACGTACATGAAAAATCTGAAGTGCTAATTTTAAAGGCTTATATGCAAGTTATTGTCATAAAAAGTGTTTGGGGACCTGGGTCCTGCCCCAGGGGACATGTATCAATGCAAAAAAAGCTGGATACCGACATCACTGGAGTGGAGATTGAGAGTGGATTACCACCGCTGGAATCTTTTTCTTATTTTTATTTTTTTATTTTTAATAAAGGACTTATCCCAACTGTGTCTGTGTGTTTTTTTTTACAATTTTTTACACTTTCTTTGTGAAATGGTAGGGGTACAGGATCTGGGGGTCCCCTTTGTTAAAGGGGTCTTCCAGATTCCGATAAGCCCCCCGCCCGCAGACCCCCAAAACCACCGGGCAAGGGTTGTGGAGATGAGGCCCTTGTCCCCATCAACATGGGGACATGGTGCTTTGGGGTCCAGACCCCAAAGCATCCTCCCCATGTTGAGGGCATGTGGCCTGGTAGGTTCAGGAGGGGGGCGCTCTCTCGTCCCCCCTCTTTTCCTGCGGCCTGCCAGGTTACGTGCTCGGATAAGGGTCTGGTATGTATTTTTGGGGGAACCCCATGTCATTTTTTTTTATTTGGATCTGAAAGGCCTGGTAATTGAATATGGGGGGACCC
The DNA here is from genome assembly GCA_029206835.1 of Rana muscosa. Lineage (NCBI taxonomy): Eukaryota > Metazoa > Chordata > Amphibia > Anura > Ranidae > Rana > Rana muscosa. Next base: position 920,445,535 of record CM055117.1, read on the forward strand.
CCACACATTTATTTATTTTTTTAATCAATGACTTTCAATGACTGTTCTCTGTATTTCCGGGAGCCGACAATTCATTACAGCCGCGAGTGCTTTTAAATGACTTTTTTTCCTTCAGAAATGACATTTTGTGCAGGGACAGTTCTAAGCACGGGAAACAAGCGCTACATTACAGGCATACTATACACACACCCCAGGTATGAAATTTAAAGGAATATTTCATTTTTATTTTTTCACTTTAAGCATTATTAAAATCACTGCTCCCAAAAAAACTTCTGTTTTTAAAAATTTTTTTGCATTGATACATGTCCCCTGGGGCAGGACCCGGGTCCCCAAACACTTTTTATGACAATAACTTGCATATATGCCTTTAAAATTAGCACTTTAGATTTCTCCCATAGACTTTTACAGGGTGTTCCGCGGCTTTTCGAATTTGCCGTGAACACCCCAAATTGTTCGCTGTTCTGCGAACGAGAGAACAGGCAATGTTCGAGTCGAACATGAGTTCGACTCAAACTCGAAGCTCACCCCTAATTTTTTAGAATATGTTAAAAAATAAACCCTTTTGAAGCATGCTTGACTTTCTTGCAAAAACACCTTCATAGTGATGAATGGAAATCTATGTAAAACACAGGTAAAATGTAGGTAGGGTAGCTCAATGTACTGAGTAAGGTGAGAATTGTAGACTAGTACTATGCAAATATATTGCAGTGGTTTTGAATACATTTCAAAGCACCTTTTCTACTTGTATGGAACTCAAAAACTCACATGCATGCTACCAGTCTACTAGAAAGGAATTTGTGAATGAAATGTCAATCTCATGGTTTTCACTTTAAGCAACAGTTTTCATGTGAATCTATATGGCTTTCGGATCAGGTCAGTCTGTTAGTGTTTCAGGCAGAACTGATTGAAAGCTTCTGTAAGTCTATGGGCATCTCAATGAAAGGCTGCTTCCAAATTCTTCCAGGTCAGGGAAAAAAATGGAAGGTCTGCATCCTTTTACATTTCTTTGGACCTAAACCTAAAGAGTCTGGGGGTAGTCTGGAGCTTAAGCAATGAATTGGCATGGATGTGACAAAAAATTACATCTGTACCATTCTGCCCCATATCAGCAGGGGACCTGTTCATGGATTACCTGCTAAATGGAATGGATGGTACCCATGTGAAAGAGGCCTAAACGTATTTTTAGCATGTTTGGCACCATGCTTAACCACCCTGGCGGTATAATTATGTCAGATTTTTGTGTCCCAAAGCAATACAGAAATTTGGCGTTTTATATTGTAGGCCTGTAATTCTTAGTAATAACACACTTAAATCTGTCCAAACAAAAGGCTAGTAGACATCCCAGGTATGATAAAGTTTGAAACACTAAATCATAAATTAGATTATAATAAATAACTATAAATAATTATTAAAAAAAAATCATAATAATAATAAAATAAATTTCCTCACGATTCACTATCGCTCATGTTCTAATTTACTATCGACGTTTTCTAGCTGGTCTAAAACCACTTTTGACATAAAGGGACACTTTTTGGTTGCTATGGACAATCTCAAGTTTCCAGGCAGAAAGAACAGTATATATCATGGATATGCAATTAGCGGACCTCCAGCTGTTGCAAAACTACAAGTCCCATCGTGCCTCTGCCTCTGGGTGTCATGCTTGCTGCTGTCAGAGTCTCGCTATGCCTCATGGGACTTGTAGTTTGGCAACAGCTGGAGGTCCGCTAATTGCATATCCCTGGTATATATAATATAAAAGTACATGCAGGACACTGGACAAAACACTAGGGACAAAAGGGATGTGAAATGATTTGATACAGAAATGTAATCTGTAAGATTACAGTGTACTGTATGTGTTATGTATTGTGTACTTTTTGAATTTTCCGCCAGGCTCCACCCCCATGCGTCGCGACACTCGCAGGGAACGGTGCCCGACACACAGAGCATCGGGCTAAGGACACAGCCTGCACACACAGCGGGGGACATCGCAGGATCCTGGTGGCAAGGTAAGTATACTGGACCAGGATCCTGCAATGCAATCCCGAGTGTGTCTAATGGTACTGAAATTAAACCCCGAGCCACACTCAGGATTACCGCCAGGGAGGTTAACTGTGCACTGCAAGCAATTTTGTGTGCATCTGTTGTAAAATGTATTTACTTTAAGATCCTGCCTCTAACAGCAATTCCTGTTGCAGGCAGACAGTGCTAAACCATTGCCTCCCAATTCCTAGCAGCAGTGTCAGCCAGTTGCATAAGATCCTTCCTTCAGCTATTGGCCTACCTATCTGCTATTGGCCAACTGGAAGACAACACAACACGTGGCAGGCTAACAACGCTGTATGCTTATTGTGAGTCTCTATAGCTATGAGGTACTGCTACTTTGGCCAGTCACTCAGAAGACAGCAGGTGACTAAGAGTACCAGACCCCACCTATAACTAAAATATTACTTTTAGGTAGACTGTCTCTTTGAGGATAAAGTACATTTTAACAAATATTTTCCCTTTCCTGAGCAGGTAGTAAGCAATCTGCTTAAACCAGGATGTCAGGACTGAGTGATTGCTTAATAAGAGACTTGTAAAGTTTAGCAATAGCCAGCAGGAACTGTTGAGTTGAGTGGTATCTTGATATAGCGCGGAGGATCCCGACGCACTTACAGACACATAATAGGGCCAATTTTTTTTATAGACAGGATCTGATTAACCTACCAGTAGGGATGGGCCCGGTGCTCGATTCGAACCCATGTTCGAATCGAGCATCGGGCGTTCGCTCGCTCGTCGAGCCCAGAACTATTTGGGCCGTTCGCATCACATTCGTGTGATGCGAGCGGCCCCGCAATGCATTGCGGCCGGCGCGGCCGGCGCAGTGCATTGCTGGCTGATGATTGGCCAAGCATGCACTGTGACCCCGCATGCTTGGCCAATCACAGCGCCCGAAACTCGGAGAGCAATAATTGGCTACAGGCAGGACGGCTGTAGCCAATTACAGCTCAGGGGCTTTAGTACACGCCCCACCATTTAAAAGGCCGCCACGCCATCGGCCCCGGTCACATGAGTTCCGGCTTTAGGAGAGATTAGTCTGCTGATTCTGTCTTTGCTTGATACTGAAAGATTTGCTCTTCTTTGCTAAACCATTGGCTATTTCTTTGCTAAACCATTGCTACCTAAGTCATTGATCGTTCATTGCTGCTGATTGCACAGTTAGTGTGTTATTAGCTGCTGCTGGGGATTAGTCCGGTGCGTGCTTACTGTTAGTACAGTATTGCAGTAGTACCAACCGCAGTGCTGTTAGCACAGCATTGCACCCCAACAGCACCCATAGGACTTCTAGTGTGTTAGTGGCAGCAAACAGAGCTCCTATATTTTCTTCTCAGCAGCACCCATAGGACTTCTAGTGTGTTAGTGGCATCACACAGAGCTCCTATATTTTCTTCTCAGCAGCACCCATAGGACTTCTAGTGTGTTAGTGGCAGCAAACAGAGCTCCTATATTTTCTTCTCAGCAGCACCCATAGGACTTCTAGTGTGTTAGTGGCAGCAAACAGAGCTCCTATATTTTCTTCTCAGCAGCACCCATAGGACTTCTAGTGTGTTAGTGGCAGCAAACAGAGCTCCTATATTTTCTTCTCAGCAGCACCCATAGGACTTCTAGTGTGTTAGTGGCAGCAAACAGAGCTCCTATATTTTCTTCTCAGCAGCACCCATAGGACTTCTAGTGTGTTAGTGGCAGCAAACAGAGCTCCTATATTTTCTTCTCAGCAGCACCCATAGGACTTCTAGTGTGTTAGTGGCATCACACAGAGCTCCTATATTTTCTTCTCAGCAGCACCCATAGGACTTCTAGTGTGTTAGTGGCAGCAAACAGAGCTCCTATATTTTCTTCTCAGCAGCACCCATAGGACTTCTAGTGTGTTAGTGGCAGCAAACAGAGCTCCTATATTTTCTTCTCAGCAGCACCCATAGGACTTCTAGTGTGTTAGTGGCAGCAAACAGAGCTCCTATATTTTCTTCTCAGCAGCACCCATAGGACTTCTAGTGTGTTAGTGGCAGCAAACAGAGCTCCTATATTTTCTTCTCAGCAGCACCCATAGGACTTCTAGTGTGTTAGTGGCATCACACAGAGCTCCTATATTTTCTTCTCAGCAGCACCCATAGGACTTCTAGTGTGTTAGTGGCAGCAAACAGAGCTCCTATATTTTCTTCTCAGCAGCACCCATAGGACTTCTAATGTGTTAGTGGCATCACACAGAGTTCCTATATTTTCATCTCAGCAGCACCCATAGGACTTCTAGTGTGTTAGTGGCATCACACAGAGCTCCTATATTTTCTTCTCAGCAGCACCCATAGGACTTCTAGTGTGTTAGTGGCAGCAAACAGAGCTCCTATATTTTCTTCTCAGCAGCACCCATAGGACTTCTAGTGTGTTAGTGGCAGCAAACAGAGCTCCTATATTTTCTTCTCAGCAGCACCCATAGGACTTCTAGTGTGTTAGTGGCATCACACAGAGCTCCTATATTTTCTTCTCAGCAGCACCCATAGGACTTCTAGTGTGTTAGTGGCAGCAAACAGAGCTCCTATATTTTCTTCTCAGCAGCACCCATAGGACTTCTAGTGTGTTAGTGGCAGCAAACAGAGCTCCTATATTTTCTTCTCAGCAGCACCCATAGGACTTCTAGTGTGTTAGTGGCAGCAAACAGAGCTCCTATATTTTCTTCTCAGCAGCACCCATAGGACTTCTAGTGTGTTAGTGGCAGCAAACAGAGCTCCTATATTTTCTTCTCAGCAGCACCCATAGGACTTCTAGTGTGTTAGTGGCAGCAAACAGAGCTCCTATATTTTCTTCTCAGCAGCACCCATAGGACTTCTAGTGTGTTAGTGGCATCACACAGAGCTCCTATATTTTCTTCTCAGCAGCACCCATAGGACTTCTAGTGTGTTAGTGGCAGCAAACAGAGCTCCTATATTTTCTTCTCAGCAGCACCCATAGGACTTCTAGTGTGTTAGTGGCAGCAAACAGAGCTCCTATATTTTCTTCTCAGCAGCACCCATAGGACTTCTAGTGTGTTAGTGGCAGCAAACAGAGCTCCTATATTTTCTTCTCAGCAGCACCCATAGGACTTCTAGTGTGTTAGTGGCATCACACAGAGCTCCTATATTTTCTTCTCAGCAGCACCCATAGGACTTCTAGTGTGTTAGTGGCAGCAAACAGAGCTCCTATATTTTCTTCTCAGCAGCACCCATAGGACTTCTAGTGTGTTAGTGGCATCACACAGAGCTCCTATATTTTCTTCTCAGCAGCACCCATAGGACTTCTAGTGTGTTAGTGGCAGCAAACAGAGCTCCTATATTTTCTTCTCAGCAGCACCCATAGGACTTCTAGTGTGTTAGTGGCAGCAAACAGAGCTCCTATATTTTCTTCTCAGCATCACCCATAGGACTTCTAGTGTGTTAGTGGCAGCAAACAGAGCTCCTATATTTTCTTCTCAGCAGCACCCATAGGACTTCTAGTGTGTTAGTGGCATCACACAGAGCTCCTATATTTTCTTCTCAGCAGCACCCATAGGACTTCTAGTGTGTTAGTGGCAGCAAACAGAGCTCCTATATTTTCTTCTCAGCAGCACCCATAGGACTTCTAATGTGTTAGTGGCATCACACAGAGTTCCTATATTTTCATCTCAGCAGCACCCATAGGACTTCTAGTGTGTTAGTGGCAGCAAACAGAGCTCCTATATTTTCTTCTCAGCAGCACCCATAGGACTTCTAGTGTGTTAGTGGCAGCAAACAGAGCTCCTATATTTTCTTCTCAGCAGCACCCATAGGACTTCTAGTGTGTTAGTGGCAGCAAACAGAGCTCCTATATTTTCTTCTCAGCAGCACCCATAGGACTTCTAGTGTGTTAGTGGCAGCAAACAGAGCTCCTATATTTTCTTCTCAGCAGCACCCATAGGACTTCTAGTGTGTTAGTGGCAGCAAACAGAGCTCCTATATTTTCTTGTCAGCAGCACACATAGTACCTATAGTGTGTTAGTGTCAGCACCCATAGGACCTACAGTGTGTTGTGAGCACACATAGGAGTTCTATTTTTTATACTATATACACTACCGACTACAATGGCTGGAAGACCGCCAAGGAGAGGCAGAGCGTGCCGAGGCAAGAACACAGGGCAGGCAGGCTCTGTTTCTAGAGACAACAGTGCTGGCCGTGGACGTGGTCGTGCATCGTCATCAGCACGTGGCCATGGGACACGCTTGTCTTTGTTTTCGGCAGCTGGACATGTGGAGCCGCATCATGCCGAAGGCTTGGTAGAATGGATGACCAAGCCCTCCTCATCCTCCTCATCCTCTCTCACCCAGGCTCAGGGTACTGGCAGAGCAGCTGCCAACGCGTACTCAATGGCATCATCAGCCACCCCTTCCCTAGACCCACCATGTCCTCCTGAGGAGTCCCCCGAACTGTTTGAGCACAGTGTTGGGTACATGCTCCAGGAGGATGCCCAACGATTCGAAGGCTCGGATGATGATACCCAGCTTGAGGAAGTCAGTAGTGTGCGCGCAGAGAGAGGGGATGCTGAAGGACAGCAATCTGGCAGTAGTGTTCCACCAGCTGCAGCTTACTGCCAGGTTTGCTCTAGTGGTGAAGAGGGAGGGGATGATGAGGTCACTGACTCCACGTGGGTGCCTGAAGGGAGAGAGGAGGAGGAGGAGGAGGATGCAGCGTCACATGTCCAACGAGGCAGGATGCCCCCTGGAGGCCAGCTAGAGGCCAGCACAGCAACTGTACCACACCGCAGAGCTCCGCCTGTGCAGGGCGCTGCCTCTGCACGTTATCACAAAAGTTCTTTGGTGTGGGCCTTTTTTGAGACGAGTGCATCAGATCGCACCACTGCTATTTGCAATATTTGTCTCAAGCGTATCTCGCGTGGCCAAAACATCAGCCGCTTGGGCACCACAAGCATGAGCAGACATATGTCGACCTGCCATGCAGCTCGTTGGCAAGCACACATAAAAGACCCACACCAAAGAACAAAGCGGACCTCTCCTTGCTCCTCATCAGCTGGGATCTCCATCCCCACTATATCTTCAGTCCTCTCTGAAAGCTGCTCTGAGAGGACTGAAGGTGTAGAATTAGGTGTGTCACAACCAAGTACTTGCAGTACACCGACGTCCGATTGTAGCAGGCAAATTTCCCTGCCCCAGCTGCTGGACCGTCGAAAGAAGTATACTCCCAGCCATCCACATGCCCAGCGGTTGAATGCTAGCTTGGCTAAATTGCTAGCACTTCAACTGCTGCCTTTTCAGTTGATAGACTCGGCCCCCTTCCGTGAGTTTGTTCAATGTGCGGTTCCTCAGTGGCAGGTTCCCAAACGCCACTTTTTCTCACGGAAGGCGATTCCGTCTCTCTACTGGCATGTGGAAGGCAATGTCCATGCCTCGCTGGACAGGGCGGTCAGCGGTAAGGTGCATATTACCGCTGACTCATGGTCCAGCAGGCATGGACAGGGACGTTATCTTTCTTTCACGGCCCATTGGGTCACTCTATTGGTAGCTGGGAGGGATGCAGGACAAGGTGCAGTAGTGTTGGAGGTTGTTCCGCCACCACGCCTCCAAAATGCTACTACTGGTTGTGACACACCTCTCTCCTCCACCCCCTCCTCTTCTTCTTCCTCCATGTCCTCTTCGAGTGCTCTGTCCTCGGAACCAGCGGTGCTCCGTAGGCGTACAAGGGGCTACGCGAGTACGCAGGCAAAAAGATGCCATGCCGTGCTTGCGCTGGTGTGTTTGGGGGACAGGAGCCACACTGGGCCAGAGGTTCTGGCAGCTCTGCAGGGGCAGGCCGAGAGGTGGTTGACGCCACGCCAGCTTAAGCCAGGAATGGTCGTTTCTGATAATGGCACCAACCTCCTCTCCGCCCTGCGACAGGGGCAGCTCACCCATGTGCCCTGTATGGCTCACGTCCTCAACCTGGTGATGCAGCGGTTCTTGGGCAGGTTCCCAGGCTTACAGGATGTCCTGAGGCAGGCCAGGAAAGTCTGTGTGCATTTCCGCCGATCTTATAATGCCAGTGCTCGGCTGACTGAGCTGCAAAAGGAGCTGAACCTGCCCAAGAACCGCCTAATATGTGACATGCCCACCAGGTGGAACTCAACGTTGGCCATGCTGCAGCGACTGCACACGCAGCAGAGGGCCATCAATGAGTACCTTTGCGACTACGGCACCAGGACAGGGTCAGGGGAGCTTGGCTTTTTTTCCCCACGCCAGTGGAGCATGATCAGGGATGCATGCACTGTCCTCTCACCATTTGAGGAGGCCACGAGGATGGTGAGCAGTGACAGTGCATGCATCAGTGACACTGTACCTCTTGTCCACCTGTTGGAGCATACGCTGCGTGGGATAATGGACAGGGCACTTGAGGCAGAACAGAGGCAGGAAGAGGAGGACTTCCTTGTCTCTCAAGGCCCCCTTTATCCAGACAATGTTCCTTCTGTCCCACCCATCACACAGGAAGAGGAGGAGGAGGAGGAGGAGGAGGAGGATTGTGTGAGCATGGAGGTGGAGCCTGGCACTCAGCATCAGCAGCAGCAGTCTTTTAGGGATGATGTACAGTCCCAACAAACCAGTGGACTTGTACGTGGCTGGGAGGAGGTGGCTGGCGATCATGTCATCCTCAGTGACCCAGAAGACTCCGGACCGAATGCCTCAGCTAACCTACGCTGCATGGCCTCCCTGATCCTGCAAAGCCTGCGGAAGGATCCTCGTGTTCTTCGGATCAAGGAGAGTGACCATTACTGGCTGGCCACTCTCCTTGATCCACGGTACAAGGGTAAGGTTGCGGACCTTATCTTGCCGTCGCAGAGGGAGCAGAGGATGAGACATCTCAGGGAGGCCTTGCAGAAAGGTCTGTGCAACGCGTTCCCAGAAACTGGGAGGTTACAAACTCCTGGTCCTGGACGACAAGTTGCTGAGGCTTCGGTCAGTAGCAGAAGGAGCGGTGGGGAAGGTGGACGTCTGACCGATGCGTTCAGACAATTTTTTAGTCCGCAGCCCCAAGGTATGATCGGTTCCAGCAACCATCGCCAGCGTCTGATATACATGGTGCAGGAATACCTAGGGGCAAGGTCAGACTTGGACACCTTTCCCACCGAAAATCCTCTGGCTTACTGGGTCCTGAGGATGGATCACTGGCCAGAGCTTGCACAGTATGCAATTGAGCTACTGGCCTGTCCTGCATCCAGCGTTCTTTCCGAACGCACATTCAGTGCTGCTGGAGGATTTGTCACCGATCATAGGGTGCGCCTGTCCACCGACTCGGTTGATCGACTGACCTTCATAAAAATGAATCAGTCTTGGATCACCACCAGCTACCAGACACCTGAAGCGGATATAACGGAATAATTTATAATGTCACATCCCTTCAAGACTGCCTATGCTGATGCTGAGTGACTGTCCTGTTATGTTCACTGACTATCCTCTTCCTCCTCCTCAATGATCCATGCCACCACACCAGTGCCTAAGGCACAATTTTTCAGCCCCTGTATAACAGGGGCGTGTAATTACAATTTTTTAAAAAGATGCTTCGCAACAGGTGTGACTGCTGTGCTCAGAGTACAGTATCTGTGAGGGGTTGCAGTGTTGTGGCACCAGCACCAGTGCCTAAGGCACAATTTTTCAGCCCCTGTTGGGGCGTGTAATTAAAATTTTTAGGCAATGCTTTGCAACAGGTCTCATTGCTGTGCTCAGAGTACAGTATCTGTGAGGGGTTGCAGTGTTGTGGCACCAGCACCAGTGCCTAAGGCACAATTTTTCAGCCCCTGTATAACAGGGGCGTGTAATTAATTTTTTTTAAAAAGATGCTTCGCAACAGGTGTGACTGCTGTGCTCAGAGTACAGTATCTGTGAGGGGTTGCAGTGTTGTGGCACCAGCACCAGTGCCTAAGGCACAATTTTTCAGCCCCTGTTGGGGCGTGTAATTACAATTTTTAGGCAATGCTTTGCAACAGGTCTCATTGCTGTGCTCAGAGTACAGTATCTGTGAGGGGTTGCAGTGTTGTGGCACCAGCACCAGTGCCTAAGGCACAATTTTTCAGCCCCTGTATAACAGGGGCGTGTAATTACAATTTTTTAAAAAGATGCTTCGCAACAGGTGTGACTGCTGTGCTCCAAGTACAGTATCTGTGAGGGGTTGCAGTGTTGTGGCACCAGCACCAATGCCTAAGGCACAATTTTTCAGCCCCTGTTTAACAGGGGCGTGTAATTACAAATCTTGATCTAATAGTTCACAGCAGGGCCCATTCCTGCGCCCACCAAGAGTAACTATGAGGGCCTACAGTCTTGTGGCAACACCGTCCACCACCACCACCACCACCAAAGGCCCAATTTTTCTGCCCTGTTCAACAGGTGCATGCAATTACAAATCTTGATCTAATAACTCACAGCAGGGCCCATTCCTGCACCCACCAAGAGTAACTGTGAGGGCTTACAGTCTTGTGGCAACACCGTCCACCACCACCACCACCACCACCAAAGGCCCAATTTTTCTGCCCGGTTCAACAGGTGCATGCAAGTACAAATCTTGATCTATTAACTCACAGCAGGGCCCATTCCTGTGCCCACCAGTCTTGTGGCTACACCAACATCTAATAGGGCAAATTTCTGCAGAGTATATACGGCAGGCCCCTACTTTCAAACATCCAACTTACAAACGACTCCTACTTGCAAACGGCAAGAGAAAACAGGAAGTGAGAGGAAATCTACCCCTAGGAAGGAAAATTCTATCCTGTTAGATTTAATTTGGGAAAAAGGTATCTCCTCTCTACTGATGCTTTATCACCAATCCTTGTTTCAATTAAAACCCCACTTTTCCAAAAACATTTGTCATTGGGACGGAAAGTGAGGTGACATGTTCTGAACAGATGTGCAAAGACAGCAAATGTTACAGGGGTGATAACCCCTCCCTATGTTCTCCAAAAAGCTTAAAAATTGATTTTTTTGGGATGTAGCTACACTTCATAATGTACCTGTTCAGATTCTACTTAAGAACAAACCTACAGTCCATGTCTTGTTTGCACCACCTATATACTGCTGTTCAGAGTATATAGGGTTGTAGGTATAGGGTTTTATTTTGGGTGCGGGGTCCCCCTTAGTATCCATACAAGACCCAAAGGGGCTGGGGTGGGGGGGGGGTGATGGGGTAGCCATGCCATTTTTCTCAAGGATTTTCAGCCATATGGCGGCCAGGACAAGACATGACATTAAAGCCGCAAGTGGTTTTAAATGGCTTCTTTTTTTCCTTTACAAATGTCATTTTGTGCAAGGACAGTTCTAAACACGGGAAACACATGCCACTTCACAGGCATACTTTAGACACCCCCCAGGTACCATATTTAAAGGAAAATTTCACTTTTTTTTTTTCACTTTATGCATCATTAAAATGACTGCTCCCGAAAAAACTTTAGTTTTTAAAATTTCTTTTTGCATTGATATATGTCCCCTGGGGCAGGACCCGGGTCCCCAAACCTGTTTTATAACATTAACATGCATATTGGCCGTTGTAATTAGCAATTTTGATTTCGAACGTTCGCGTCCATTATAACGAATAGGGTTCGAAAATTCGCGCGAACTTTCGGTCCGTTCGAAGGTTCTGGTGCGAACCGAACCCGGGGGTGTTCGGCTCATCCCTACCTACCAGCATATCTTTGGAGTGTGGGAGGAAACCCACACAGGCACAGAGAGAACATGCAAACTCCAGGCAGATAGTGCAGTGGTTGGGATTTGAACCAGCAACCCTATTGCTGCTAGGTGAAAGTGCTAACCACTACACCACTGTGCAGTGGTCACTGTGTCAATTACCTTAATGTTGGACTGACAAGTGAAATAAATTCCTGCCCAAAAAGGCTGGCAACTTGATGTTATACAGTGCTAATGTTAAAGGAGTTGTAAAGGCAGAAAGTTTTTTTATCTTAATGCATTGTATGCATTAAGATAAAAAACCTTCTGTGTGTAGCTGCCCCTCCAGCACCCCACTAATTACCTACCTGAGCCCCTTCTCTTTCCAGCAATTTCCCTGATCCCCTCAGCCAGCCAGGACACTCCTGATTGGCTGAGACAGAGCAGCAGTGCCATTGTCTCTTGCAGCTGTCAATCAAAGTCAGTCAGCCAATCAGGGGAGAGTTGGGGTGTGGCCAGGTCAGGGCTCCGTGTCTGAATAGATACATAGAGCTCTGACTTGGCTTGGGTGCCCCCTGTAACAAGCTGCAGGCTGAGGGGCACTCAAAGGAGGGAGGAGCTAGGAGCAGCAAAGAGGGACCCGAAAAGAGGAGGATCCAGGCTGCTCTGTACAAAATCAACTGTACAGAGGAGGATGTTTGTTATTTAAAAAATAAATAAACAAGCCTTTACGATCACTTTAATGGACTGTCCTGTGGCAGATGTTATGACATGCAACCTGGACTAGTAGATGGGAGCTACAGCTTTTGTTCTGCATATGCCCAAATTCTTGGTTCTTGTACAGAAAACGTAGTTAAAGCTGATTCATATTACATTGCACACCAAATCAGAGATTAAGTTGTTGATTTATTAAAGGCAAATAGACTCTTTGATTTCCAAGGGAATTTAGTTTAGTTAATGTGGTGAGAGTTAACTTTGCAAAGAATATTCACTAAGATATGGGAAAATTCCCTTGCAAGGTAACAGCCTGTTTGTGATTAGAAAATAAATCCTTAGGGATCCAAAATACAATGTACTTATGGGATTGTGACCACTAAAACCAGACTTTATTCCGCCTGTTTAAACACCTAGGAATTAAAAGCAAGACAGACTTCATTGGTTTTACATAAAGATGAATAAAGGGGGAAATTGGAGGGACTTTGAATGAAGTACACTACTAAAACTAAAATGCAATCATGTTTACTGATTTGTGGTAAACAATCATATGATGGTATTGAATTAAAATCACATTGAATAACAACTTGATATCTCATATATATATATACATATATTCAAACATAAATTAGAATTGTACAAAAGATAATGAAGATAGCCATAAATTGTCCATTAACATAATAGACAGATGAATCTCAGACATATATTTGCAGTGATGTAGCATGTAATAGTAGTTGAGTAGCTCTATGCGTTTCATGGGTATTCCCAATCATCAGGAGCAATTAAAAGCAGAAGTATCTATAATAAAAAATAATAATAATAATAGGAGTAAGTGCAAAGTACTCTCATGGTTGGGCGAAGGGGGATAAAAGGAAGAGGGGGAACAAACGATTCCCAAACACTCTTACCTAGTGGTATATTAATTATACAAATGGCAGTGTTGACAGCTGAAGGCACCATGGGATTGCCATCTCCCGGAGCTGAGGCAACATTATCCACGGCCGCAGGGCAGCCAAAACCATGGTGTAGAGAAATTCTATATGAGTATAGAACCAATGAGCAGTGGTAATATTGGTGAATACTGAGTACAAATCCCAGACAATTTCTGTGGAAGAAACAGTATATAAAAATGTATAAACCTGCAACATGGGCAGAAAAAGACAATATAGCCTAAAGGGGCATAGAAGAATGTAAGAGCCTAAGACAAGGTGGGAACACTTGAATGAAGGAGCACCTCTACCTCACCCGAGCTAGTGTTGAGAAAAGGTATCACAGAAAACCCAACAGTGAACAGCAAGCAAAGAGTAAGTACCTTGAACTTGAAAGGAAAAGAGGTCAGGCATCGTGTAGAGTGCATGGGTTCTAGAGGTAGGTGAAGAAAGTGTTCCATCAGTGTGGGGTATTTGTAGACCGCGGATCACTGCCAACGTCATGCTGCGTGATCTGAGGGGGGCTGCATCCATGTCCGAACGGCTGGTGACGCTCGGGAACTGGTGCCAAAACCTCCCTCGAGGTTTTACAACAAAATGTTTAACAAAAGGCATATACAAATCTCCAAAAAAGAACAATTTGTACATTTTAGCCAGTATGTTCCTCTAATTGACAAATATGCACAGAAACAAAAAAATATTAATATATATTTCATAAAAATATCACTAAAATATAACTAAAGAGAGTTTTAAATATGTAAACAAGTAAGAATTGTAGTAAATAAATTACAGAAATAATGGATGCAATGAAAACATCTTAGCCAAGAAATCAATATCAATCCATCAAACCTTGAGTAAATTTACAGGATCATCCATATCCACATTAATGAAGCCCTTATTAGGTATAAAGTAAATATAAATATTAAAGCAATATTGCATTTGTACACCAAAAAATGCCCTGTTGGCATTTGCATGTTTAGACACATACATTTTCTGAAGAAACTGACCCCATATAAGAAGATATGCTTCAGGCAAAGCAGCACAGCTGTAAAGTTATCAGGGCTGAAAATGGCCAAAAGTCCATGAGGGGCAGACTATTCGTAATATGTGAAAAAGACAGGCAACTTGTCATTTATCCTCATATCCTAAGTGGTTAAAAAAACCTTATGACCCCAACCAATGCCAGTCAGAATAATTCCCGAGATAAAAGTATTATAGCATAGCATATATTACAAAATAAGCAGAATAACATTTAGTTTGTTAAAACACTGCGGGGGGATTCAGTATAGCCGCTGAACCACCTAGGTGTGTTGTAACTAATTCAGAAAACATTGGCGTCACTTTTGGTTCTGACAGTAATTTGTGCGCTAAATTCAGGTAGTTCTAATTAGCCCCACTTCTACATTGTGGTGCAACACCTGTGCCAAATTCAAAATAAAATACCAACAGTTAGTATTATATGAAAGTGGAGTTAATTAAGACCAACTTTCTTTTGGCATACAGAGGCAGATTTTGCGGCCTCTTTTCAATCGCTTCCGATCTACTCCTGTACTCCTATTATTCCTGTACTCACATCAAAGATGGCTGCATGGGAATTCTCCGGGTGGATTTCATGAGAGTAACAACAGTGCCCCATTCCTGCAAAATGTGTGTTAAAATGGCTTCTTGTAGTCTCCATCAAAAGCCATATAAAAAGGGGAGCTGCTTAACTTCTGAAAGTCCAAAATATTTTTTATTGATGTTATCCAATACAGGAAAAATCCACCTGCTGCTCTTACACATTTCACACCATCAGAAGCTTAATCAGGAGCTTAATCAATCAGAAGCCCATTTCCACAGGGTAGCAATGCAGAAGCACAACTGGGAGATAGTGGGTTGAATTTAATAGTCCTTACTACACTTTTCTGGAGGTATTGCCCCTTTAAAATACCCTGCACCTTATCAGAAAAAGATTGAAACAGTTTTAGGAAGAGTTCTGATATGTACAGCAGATTCAAGTAGTTATTACTGCCACTTTATGAACCTATTGCAGAGGCTGTGACAGAGAATTACAGCCAGTCCATACATAACTGGAGGTATTTAACACCAAGTCCGGATTGACGAAGGGCAGACAAGAATTATGGGGAGGGGTGTGTTGAGTGTTCAACCTTATTATTGTGTAGACTGTAGTCTATTTGCTTCACTTACAGTGGGCAGAGCCTGATGGGGAATGGAGTCTGCTTGCCTTGTGATTGACAACAGATGGCAGAGGGCAGCTATGAAATCTGAACAAAAACATCATACCCCTGCTGCATTTGTTGTTGGAGCTTTGGATTCTACCCATTTCAGTGCAGTGTCAATCATAAGACAGGCAGACTTGATAAGGAACTAGTCTCCCAGTTTCCATCAGGATCTTCCCACCCCACTACAAAGCTCCATGGCCATTCACCTGTCTGTGTGATGGATGCAGGGGCTAGGGAGGAAGGTTACTAATGCTGAGTAGGTCATTTTATCATATTCAGCATTACTGAGCTGCACTAAGGACAAAGTGTCTACGATGGACACGTTGAGCCCAGAGCTATCGAATCCTAAGACAAATTACATTAAGATTTTAAAACAGTATAAGATTTTAGTAATTGGGTTTATACATCATTTAATTATGCTATATGTTATGTCAACTTAAGTACAAACAGGCATGAAGTCAGTTGTGACCCCTGATGATGTCAGACGCTGCTGACGAAACATGTTGGTAATATGTGCCACGTCACTTCCGCCATCCCTTGGAGAGCAGGTGGAACGCGGTCGGCGTCCCTGCTTTTTTCTATGAGCGCATCTTGATCTACTTTGTTGTAAGTGCATATTTAGCTGTTTACATTACATTTTTAAGACTTACTACACTATGAGGAGTTCCTTTGTTTCTTTTTGAACCTATGGTTTACCATATCACTACCTGACAGGTGTGCTACTTCGTGAACTGGTACCCTGGGGATTTTCTGCCTGACATGCTGGTTATGACTACCTGTCATGGGTGTCATACACCTTTGGTGAGTAGGATGTTTGCCTAGGGGCTGGTGGAAGAAAGCACTCGTGATTACACACTTGTTGGATTATTTGTTAAGAAGATTTCACATCACTTGATCAGACTTATATTGGTGGTGGTGACGTATGGAAACTGCACTATTTTTTTACATTTTTTTACTACTATTCTTATTGTTTTGTATTTGATGTTTGTGTTAAGCGTGGTATGAAACCACAGTTGTTTCCTTTTTATCACCTATGCCATTGAGCTTTATTACAAGCTGCTGTATCACAGATTTATTTTTAACACGTTGTTTGAGGTGATCCAGGGTGTTCAGGTTCTTCTTTCCCTGGAACCACATGGCAGGCCTTGAAGTAAAGAATTACCAAGACTTTACTCAATAAGTATGTTTAAGCATTTTGTTTCTATACAATTAACTGCCTAAAGTTATATTCTCGTCAAAGGTTCCTTTAACTTGATGAATGAAGGGAAAAGGGGGTAAAACTGTTTCTAATCCCCCCTTCCCTCATGGGACTGCGGTAGCGGAGTTTCAAGTAACCCCTTAACTAAAAATGGGGGAAGGTGTTCTATTGGTCACCTTTCCCTGGATAGGTCAGGTCACCTAGTATCCAAGCAGTTTGAAAAAAAAGTGGGAAGGTGTTTTACTGGTCACCTTTCCCTGCGTAAGTCAGGTGATCTAGTATCCAGGCAGTTTGGAAAAATCAAATGGCTGGTGTCATAAGTGATCGCATGTGTCGCGCTATGGCAAACACAGATCAAACAGAAGCAGCTTCGTTGGCTGTGATGGATAGGAGGGTTTAATTCCGCTTTAAGGCTGCCAGCAGATCGGCCTCCACAAACTCAGCAGTGCCTAAAAATGCCTAAGGCCCCTTTCACACTTGTATGACCTGAAAGTTGTGTGACTTTGACGCGACTTTGCAGTGGGACTTTGACGTGACTTTGACGCTACTTGAGGCAATGCCTGTGTAATCTTGAGGTCTATGGACCTCAAGTCACATCAAAGATGGACCAAAGTAGTGCAGGGTCTACTTTGAGGTCACTGCGGCTTGAAGTCGCACAGATATGAATGGTACTCATTGGAAATCATGGGGTAAACCTTGTTATGCGGCTTTGCAGTCCCAAGTTGCAGGACAAGTCGCACAAGTGTGAAAGGGGCCTAAAATGGAGAGCAGCTGAGCATGTGCAGAACAGTTAACAGGGTAAAACAGTGTATTACTGGATTTTAAGCAATATTGACATTATTTGTAATGTTTTATATACCTAGCTATACCTGCAAAAGGAGTGACCCTGAAATGACCTAGCAGGACTTAAAGCTGAGTTCCAGCCTGTAAAAAAATAAAAAATTAAACAAATACTGTTGCTGCTGACTTTTAATATGACACTTACCTGTCCTGGTATCCTGCGATGTCAGTACCCCTAACCAGAAGGCAGCGGAGGAAAGAGGAGGGTCTGGAAATGTCATTGATCTCCACGATCGTTGTGCAGCCATCTTGCCCGGGTTACTTCTTTAAGGTGCAGCTCCACTTTAATTTTCTAACTACAGTTCCACTTTAACAGTTAGGGCACTTTCACACTGGCAGCGCCCAGGCGGCGGCGGTAAAGCTTTACCGTTGTTTTTGCAGTGCTTTTGGGCCGCTAGCGGGGCGCTTTAACCCCCGCTAACGGCCTAAAAAGCGGTGGTTTGCTGGCGCTTCGGCAGCACTGCCCATTGATTTCAAAGGGCAGGGTCGCTTTAGGAGCAGTGTATACATCGCTCCTACAGCGCCTCAAAGATGCTGCTTGCAGGACTTTTTTGAGTGTCCTGCCAACGCACCACCCCAGTGTGAAAGCCCTCAGGCTTTCACATTGGAGTGAAAGGAGAGGCGCTTTACAGGCGATTTGCAGGCGCTATTTTTAGCACTATAGCACCTGTAAAGTGCCTCAGTGTGAAAGGGGTTTTAAAAAAAATGAGTTACATTCCCTGCATGCCAGGAATGCTAACTGTCACATTTGCTTGCGCTCTAAACCAGACTGTCAAACCATCAAATAGCTGGTATCCAGGGATGAGCCGAACACCCCCCTGTTCGGTTCGCACCAGAACCTGCGAACAGACAGAATGTTTGCGTGAACTTTAGAACCCTATTAAATACAATGGACTCGAACGTTCAAAATCTAAAGTGCTAATTATAAAGGCTTATATGCAAGTTATTGTCCTAAAAAGTGTTTGGGGACCCGGGTTCTGCCCCAGGGGACATGTATCAATGCAAAAAAAAAGTTTTAAAAACAGCCGTTTTTTCGGGAGCAGTGATTTTAATAATGCTTAAAATAAAAGTGAAATATTCCTTTAAATTTCGTACCTAGGGGGTGTGTATGATATGCATGTAAAGTGGCGCTTGTTTCCCGTTCTTAAAACTGTCCCTGCATAAAATGTAATTTTTGAAGGAGAAAAAGTCATTTAAAACTCACTCGCGGCTATTAATGAATTGTCGGCTCCCGGCAATACATACAAAAGTCATTGATAAAAAAAAAAAAAAAGCGTGGGGGTCCCCCAGAATTCAATTACCAGGCCCTTCAGGTCTGGTATAGATATTAAGGGTAACCCCGCCGCAAATAAAAAAAAAATGCGTGCGGTTCCCCCAAATATTCATACCAGGCCCTTCAGATCTGGCATGGATTTTAAGGGGAACTCCACCCCAAATTAAACAAAAAATGGCGTGGAGCCCCCCCAAAAATCCATACCAGACCCTTATCCGAGCACGCAACCTGGCAGGCTGCAGGAAAAGAGGGGGGATGAGAGAGCGCGCCCCCCTGAACCGTAGCAGGCCACATGCCCTCAACATGGGGAGGATGTCCTCATGTTGATGGGGACAAGGGCCTCATCCCCACAACCCTTGCCCGGTGGTTGTGGGGGTCTGCCGGCGGGGGGCTTATCGGAATCTGGAAGACCTCTTTAACAAATCCCCAGATCCCGCCCCCCCATGTGAATTGGTAAGGGGTACATTGTACCCCTACTATTTCATGAAGAAAGTGTCAAAAAATGTAAAAAAAACACACACACCTTGGAAAAGTCCTTTATTAAAAAAAAAAAAAAATTCCAGTGGTGAAATCCAGTGTCCCGCAGCGATCCGATGTCCAATGCTGTCCATCATTGGCTGAGCCTGAGCGGACCTGATGGGGAACTTCCTCCGCAGTCTATTACATGTATAGACCCGCCCCTTCTAAAGTTCCCCATCAGGTTCGCTCAGCCAATGACTTGGTGTAAGGCTGAGGACCTGATGCGGAACATGAGAAGGGGTGGGTCTATACATGTACTACACAGTGAGGGAAGTTCCCCATCAGGTCCGCTCCCTCGGTATGTCAGACCCCGCCTACGTCATTGGCCTGAGCGGACCTGATGGGGAACTTCCTTCACTGTGTAAATTTAAATTACACAGTGAAGGAAGTTCCCCGCTCAGGCCAATGACGTAGGCGCGGTCTGACATACCGAGGGGGCAGACCTGATGGGGAACTTCCCTCACTGTGTAATACATGTATAGACCCGCCCCTTCTCATGTTCTGCATCAGGTCCTCAGCCTTACACCGAGTCATTGGCTGAGCGGACCTGATGGGGAACTTTAGAAGGGGCGGGTCTATACATGTAATAGACTGTGGAGGAAGTTCCCCATCAGGTCCGCTCAGGCTCAGCCAATGACGGACAGCGCTGGACATCGGATCGCTGCGGGACACTGGATTTCACCACTGGAATTTTTTTTTTTTTTTAATAAAGGACTTTTCCAAGGTGTGTGTGTTTTTTTTACATTTTTTGACACTTTCTTCATGAAATGGTAGGGGTACAATGTACCCCTTACCAATTCACATGGGGGGGGCAGGATCTGGGGGTCCCCTTTGTTAAAGGGGTCTTCCAGATTCCGATAAGCCCCCTGCCCGCAGACCCCCACAACCACCGGGCAAGGGTTGTGGGGATGAGGCCCTTGTCCCCATCAACATGGGGACATCCTATCCATGTTGAGGGCATGTGGCCTGGTACGGTTCAGGAGGGGGGGGTTCCGCTCTCTCGTCCCCCCTCTTTTCCTACGGCCTGCCAGGTTGTGTGCTCAGATAAGGGTCTGGTATGGATTTTTGGGGGGACTCCACGCCATTTTTTTTTAAATTTGGGTTGGAGTTCCCCTTAAAATCCATGCCAGATCTGAAGGGCCTGGTATGGATATTTGGGGGAACCGCACGCATTTTTTTTTAAATTTGCGGCGGGGTTCCCCTTAATATCTATACCAGACCTGAAGGGCCTGGTAATTGAATTCTGGGGGACCCCCACGCTTTTTTTTTTATCAATGACTTTTGTATGTATTTCCGGGAGCCGACAATTCATTAATAGCCGCGAGTGAGTTTTAAATTCCTTTTTTTCCTTCAAAAATGACATTTTATGCTGGGACAGTTCTAAGCACGGGAAACATGCGCCACTTTACATGCATATCATACACACCCCCCAGGTACGAAATTTAAAGGAACATTTCACTTTTATTGTTTCACTTTAAGCATTATTAAAATCACTGCTCCCGAAAAAACTGCAGTTTTTAAAACTTTTTTTTGCATTGATACATGTCCCCTGGGGCAGGACCCGGGTCCCCAAACACTTTTAATGACAATAACTTGCATATAAGCCTTCATAATTAGCACTTTAGATTTCTCCCATAGACTTTTCGAATTTGTCGTGAACACCCCAATTTGTTCGCTGTTCGGCGAACGGGCGAACAGGCAATGTTCGAGTCGAACATGAGTTCGACTCGAACTCGAAGCTCATCCCTACTGGTATCATAACTGATCACATGTGCAGCACCATGGCAGGTACAGATAAAATAGAGGCTAAGATGGCAGCTTCCTTGACGGAAAAGGATTGGAGGGTTAATTCCGCTTTAGGCAGCATACAGGTTGGCTAGAACTAGGTTCTGTGGAAATCTATTTCTCATGTTCACAGTTCATGTTCACATACTGTAAAGAAGCCTTTCTGTGGAGGTTACATTTTTTCTTTAGGTGCAAAGAATGACCCCTGGTCATTTCTAATGACCTTAAAGTAACAAATATTTTACAAAGTCAAATTTCTAGAGCATTTTTTTTTTTTTATATTCTCATTCCTCATCCTCTCCCCATATCTCATTATGTGGCACTTACCTGAAATCGAAGCCCCCGAAGTCCTCCTCGTTCCCCTCCGCTGCCGCCACCATGTCCCCTCGGAGCTTCTTCCTGGTATCGCCGCTCCGGCGCTGTGATTGGCTGGAGCGGCGATGACGTCACTCCGCGCATGCGCAAAACTAAACTGGACAGCAGCACTCCGAATAAAATTGCCTTTATTTGTAAAATCCAAAATCCAAAAACCACATTGCAGTACACAGCACACTGGTCAAGCTGACTCGTTTCACACTGTACTAGTGTTTAATCATAGCCATGCGTGCGGGAGCCATAAAAGCCGGCTTTATCATTCATGAAACCGGCATTTACAATGCGCCTGCGCTGATGTGTACAGCGTGCATGCGCCGTAAACATCGGTGTACTCTCTTTTTGCAAATATCTGCTAAACCTTGTAGGTTTAGCAGATATTGCAAACACCTACAGGTAAGCCTTAATCTAGGCTTACCTGTAGGTGCAAGTTGCAAGAGTGGGTTTACAATCACTTTAAGTGTCTCTTCTCAAGGGAGGATAAATTCAGTTTATCTATCCTCGTAGCCGAGGCCCTCCATACCCAATATTAATTTAGTGGCGTTTTCTGCACTCACAACATCCTTTCTGTGCACTAGTGCCCAAAACTGAACTGCATATGCAGGACGAGGTCTTACTAATGCTTTGCATAGGGCAAGGTTAGGCTGATTTATTAAAGAAGTTGATAATCTTTGGACAATTAATTGTGTGAATATTGACTTCAGTTATCCTGTCATGTGCGGACAAAATAAGTAAACAGAAAGTCACTTTTCATATGACTGGATAACTAAAGGGCATACTCACCCAATTTGTTGTCTAAATATTTTTAACCCCATCAAGTAAATTAGCTTCTCTCTCCGGAATATATACCTCTCTGTATACAAGAAATTATCTTTCTTGGTCCAGAAACTGCTGATTAACATTGCACACTGTATTAGTTGTAGTTATAATTATTATAAATCATCAGTAGAGTGAACAGTTTAGTGCATCATTGTAGAAGATGAAAAACATTTAGTTACACTAAATTGTAATATAGCACTTTTTTGATTTGTGGAGATACCTGTAAAATGACTGCTTCATATGTGCTCAGGTTAATCAATGAATTATGATAAGCATTCACTACTACTACATTTTACACAATAAATGATTATGGACTTAAGAAGTGACCTGAGTATTCCTGATAAATATTTTCACCTGCTAGTGTAAAAAGCTATCTCTGCATCGTTAAAGCCTCGGAGCAATGTCATTCCAGAGATTTTAGTTTAGAAAAAAAGTTGAAAGTAGAAAAGCGCTGTCCTTCCTTCCAGGCATGTCAAGCATATTAATTCTGTAAATTGATATCCTTTACCCTTTGCAGGCCAAGCACAGAGTATATATAGGAGAGTTTCCAGTGGTTTGTGCTCAGAGGCATCCTGGCTCTATCATCCATCTCCTTTTTCTGTTTATTCACATTTTCATCTTTATCAACTTCTAAGCCACGATGAGTCAATTTAAGCAGTTTGGTGGTGGAGCCCAGAAGAAGGGTTTCAGCTCATTCTCTGTGTCCAGAAGTAGTGGAAGCTTTGGAAGTGCTGGAGGTGGTGGAGGTGCTGGAGGAGCTGGTGGAGCCGGTGCAGGAGGTTTTGGTAGCAGAAGCCTTTTTAACGTGGGAGGTAGAAGGACCATCTCCATCAGTACCGCGGGTGGTCAAGGTGGATATGGTGGTGGTGGCTTTGGTGTAGGAGTTGGTGGTGGTGGCTTTGGTGGTGGAGCAGGAGGATTCGGTCAAGGGTTTGGTTCTGGGGGAGCCCAAGCTGGTATTCAAGAGGTGACAATTAACCAAAGTCTTCTGGCACCACTGAATTTGGAGATTGATCCTGAGATACAAAAAGTCAGACTCCAAGAAAGGGAACAGATTAAATCCTTGAACAATAAATTTGCCTCCTTCATTGATAAGGTAAGGATCTGCTATAGCACAATACACTATTTTTCTTTGGTACGGGGTTAATTTTCATTACTGGAGTTAACGATTTATGCTTTTTTAAGTTGAATTTGATTGCAAAAATATCTAGCTCAGACTAAATTTGTGTATGACTAATGACCAGCAGGTGTTATTGCATTTTAAATTGTATTGTCCTTCTTTCTGCACTAATCATTACTTCCTGACTTAAAACAGAATCATACACTTTTGCTATTTGGTCTGTACAATTCATAGGCTGTCTTTCATTAACACAATAAAAAAGTATAAGTGCAAAACTGGTATAAATGCACTCACAGATCTTGTAGAGGAGATAGATCAAAACAGCAGCATATTTATTGTTGATGTTTTCCATAATGCATAGTCCATCTTCATCTGAAACATTGACAATAAAAATGTTGTTTTGATCTATCTCCTTTGTAAAACAAATAGCCGCCTCTATACCAGTTTTGGATTTGTATAGATTTGTTTGTGGGTGAGCACCTGGGCATTTATCTCAAAGATAGAATATGGTGGCTACCCTTGGGACTGTTAAAATATAAGTGAGATAGCTTGAGTATATTTGTATGCAATACCTAAAAAATGCAATTCATGAGAAAGGCAATTTTCTTGTAATAGTACTTTATAATTGTTTATGTTTGGCTATAGGTACGGTTCCTTGAGCAACAAAACAAAGTACTTGAAACAAAATGGAGCCTCCTGCAAGAACAAGGAGGGCAAGTCAAGGGTGGAGCTCGTGGCAAGAGCAATATTGAAGCTATATTTGATGCATACACCAACAGCCTGAAGAGGCAGTTGGATTCTCTACACAATGATAAATACAGGCTGGATGGAGAGCTTAGGAACATGCAAGACTTGGTGGATGACTTCAAGAACAAGTAAGCAATATCCATTGCACTGTAACATTTCATTAATGAAGTCCATTTCATTTTTTTGTAAATTTATGTTTTTCTAGCAGTGTTATTAATTTTAATCAATACTTTGAATGAAATACAAAATTCAAGGTTATGAAAACAATGGTTTTCAAAGACTGTAGTATGTTTTTAGACAATTCTAGTCATATTATCAAAATAAGGTTTAAAGTGGATGTAAACCCTCTCCTATACCCAGTGAAGCGAACAGTCTCAGATGATACAAAGGGCTGAAACAAATTTTCCTACACAAGTTTTACATGTATATCTGCTGTCTTCAGCTTGCTATATTCTTTAGCAGCCGGAGGGGAGTCTTGGCATATACTGTGTGACAGCTGATTGGAGGAAAGGCACACCCCCCCTCATAGACAGAGGAGCGAAGATACTTGGAGAGCTGTGCTGTGACAGGACAAGCACCCACCCCGACACAAATTTCCAGCAGCTTTTATCTCCCGTGTCGGAGAACTTGTCAGAAATGATCATGCTGATAACAGAAGACAAGAGCAGCAGAAAGACAAGGGACTTAGGGCTTTGGAGAGAGATAAGTAAACACTACAGATATATGTGCCCATGTCAAATTTGAATGAATCGGGTTTACATCCACTTTTACTAACAAGTAATCATGACACATGAGTGTAAACTCATAAACATAAAATCATGTCACTGGTGCTATCAGAGTGATGGTCAGTATGAAGAAAATTAAGAAGGAGCCAAAAACACACAGATTCTGCAGCTGATGTCTCAACTAAAAGACCGGGATGGGAACCAAAGAGTGCAATAAATGACATATAAAAAATATATAATGCCTGGCACAGAGGATCGCTACCTTGTAGGGCACAAAAAATAGTAATGACTGATGAATAGAAATGAGGAAATATAAAATCAATCTCTCTAGAGAGGCAGGGTGGCAGAAAGTCAAGTTAGTATGTGCAGCTGTGCAGGCACTTTGAATCAGAGGAAGGAAGCTGAACATAATGAGAACTGTAAGTAGTAGAGTGTAGTGACACTCTGTGCCCAGTAATCCAGAGGTTTGGAGTGGATCGTAGTTGACTGTAGGAGCTGGGTGTAGGTGAAACTGTCACAAGTGGCTGGAAGAGTGGTGGCAGTTCACAATGTATATGCTGTGTAGGGTGCTTTAGGGTGGAACCATTGAGGATAATCAATCAATCTTTCAAGTTTATTAAATATATAGATACAAAATTAATTCAGGCAGAAGAAACTCATTAGTGGCTGGAGGCACTAAAAGGGGAAAGTGCAAAGCAGCAACTAACAGTATTGATGCTATGCAGGTGGGCTTGTACATGGAATAAGACAGCAAAGCCTCAGCCTTTAAAGTTATACATTTTTTTAAATAAACTAATATTTTATACTTACCTGCTCTGTGGCATGGTAATGGTATTGCACAGAGCAGCCCTGATTCACCTCTTCTTGGGTCCCCCATCGGCCCTCCTGGCTCCTTTTCTTCTCCATGTGCCACCAACCACCATAGGAAGCCACTGTGCAGGCTCTATCCCAAGCCAGACTGTGTGTGTCTATAGACAGGAGCAGGAGCCAATGGCCCTGCAGAGTCCAGAGTCCAGTCTGTTCTCAAGCACACTGAGATCGGACAAGCACACTGAGATCATATTTGGGGGGCTCGGGGGGAGCTGACAATAAAAGGTTTGTTTACGTTAATGCAAAGAATGCAACCACTAATGTCTGTAATCATAGAGAACCAACATTCGATCTATGGATGGAATAATAAGGGATCAGTGGATCATGGCTGACTGTAGGCTGGAATGCGCTTGCTATAGCTGTAGGCAATTTATGTACCTCCTGAAGGCTGACTATAAAAATTCAAAAATTGCATCAATTCATCCTGCCTTGTTGCTAGAATGTTTCTAAGAGACTCCTAGCTCTCTTCATCTCCACCATCACAGGTGCAAACTCTTTCTCTGATTCAAACTCCCTGACAAATGCGCTTTCTGTCCCCCTGACACAGTAGCTCTGAGCTCAGCATATGCAAGCTTGTGCATGTGGAAAGGCTTTCCAACAGTCCTGTTTGACAGAATCAGTCGTTAGATTGACTTCTGTGGAGCAGGAACTGCATACATGGATCAAAATTCGACCAATCCCCGCTAAACCAGGCACATTTTGATTATGATTTATGGCCAGCTTTACTGTCTACATGTTAGATGATTACCTCCAACAAAAGAAAAAAAAATCTTTTAATTATCAACAGATAGTTTTATAGCATATTTAAAATGACAAGTTCAATTTTTACAGGTTTGATAAAGAGCATAACTGTAGTTATTTGTATGTGCAGATATGAAGATGAAATCAACAAGAGGACCTCAGCAGAGAATGACTTTGTTATACTTAAGAAGGTAACTTCAGATTATTTTGAGTAAAATCTAAAACAAAGTTGTTGTCTATTCGAGACTAGTGACTGACGATAGGTTTTCTAACTTTAAAAGTGAACATAGTCCAGACACAGTTGGAAATATCGATATTTTGCAACCCTGAGGAAAGATTTTTTCTGCCCTTAGTTTAACTGAGTATCTAGGTATTTGTCTAAAGTTTCAGTTTAGTGCACAGACTGGTTACTGAGGGGCTAACGAATATATTCTGGTGACTAGTTACTGAGATTCCGATGCATATACTGGTAATGGATAATGCACATATTCTGTGGTTTGGACATTTAGGGGTTGATTCACTAAAAGCAAATTGTGCACTTTACAAAGTGCAGTTGCTCCAGAGCTTAGTAAATTAGATAAAGCTTCACTTTGCAAAGAATACCCAATCATGTGCAAGGGAAATAAAAAAAAACAGAATTTTTGCTTGGACATGATTGGATGATGGAAGTCAATAGAGCTTCCCCTCATTTACTAAGCTCTGGAGCAACTGCTCTTGCACAGTGCAACTGCACAGTCTATTTGTCTTTAGTAAATCAGCCCCTTAATGTTTAATGTATATTCTTTGATAATTGATCTCTAAAGGGTTAATGTACTCTGAAGAATAGCCACAGAGCGTTATGTACATATTGTGGACACTGGGCACTGAGGGAGGTAACACACATACGCTGCAGACTGATCACTAAAGGAATATCACACATATTTTGGTGATGGGTCACTATTTGTTAACACATATTGTGAGGATTTTTTTTGCATATATACTGTACAGTGGTCACAAAGCGTATGATGGACATAATCCGGAGACTGGTCATTGAGTGGTAACACATATACTATGGAGAAAACAGAACTCTGAAATGTTAATGCATATACACTTGATATTGATCATTGAGGAGCTGAAGGTGTTGGACTGTGGCATGGACTAGGAACAGTCTTAAGGCACAACATTGCGGTAGAGAGAGTTGGGATCACAGGCTAAAGCAAGGATCAGGGACTGCAGAAAGAGTTGGAGAATAGAAAACACAAGACCAGTTGAGGAAATCAGGATTTTTTTGGATCACAGAGAACCACAAGGGAGAAAAGGATAGCAAGGACTAAGGGCAGAAATGCTGTGGTGGATAAGTAGCTGACCGACTGGAGAAGACAAGACTAACTTACTCAGTTAGCAATTAAAAAAAATAAATTAAAAGCCAGCAGCTACAAATACTGCAGCTGCTGACTTTTAATAAATGGACACTTACCTGTCCATGGTGCCCGCAATGTTGGCAGCCGAAGCTAAGCAATCGCTCATGTCTTGGCTGCCCCCCGCCGCCATCCTCGGTGAGGGAATCAGGAAGTGAAGCGTTGCGGCTTCACTGCCCGGTTCCCTACTGCGCATGCACGAGTAGCGCGGCACGTCCTCAGTGGTCCCCGCTCTGTTTCCCAGAACACAGCGGGGGGGGGGGGGAGTGGTGTGCCAAATGTGACAACGGATGGGGGAGTGGGGTTCTGAAAAGCGGAGGTTCACTTTTTGTGTCGACCTCCGCTTTAATATACACTAGACTCAGATCTGTTGCAGTTGCTTCACTGTTCAATAACAGACTGGGGGGCAGTATGGTAATCAAAATACCCTGCCTAACCACTGTACAGTCAGATTACCAACCCTACCAGCCAGCTCTGCTGGCTGGTAGGGTTGTGTAAATCTTGAAACAAGATGGACAGCAATACAGATCCTTTAGCAAGAAAAACAGCTCTCATATTTGCATTTCAACAATATGTTCAACTGTTTACCTGGAGCTCAGCTTTAATTTAATAAAGGTAATTTTCTTATAAGGATCCTTCTCTTCTTAGTAACTGTAAAAAAAATCAACATACTTTTTTCACCATTGTAGGATGTAGATGCTGCCTACATGAACAAGGTGGAGCTTGAAGCTAAGGTTGATGCTTTGACTGATGAGATCAACTTCCTCAGGACTCTCTACGAACAAGTAAGACATACATTACATTATTATCATTATTATCATTTTTATTATTATTATCATTTAAGCAACGTGGAGCCTATATATTAAGAATGGGAAAATATTTGACTTCACTGCTTTATTTCATTGAAATAATTGCTTTTATAAAGTTTGCAATGGGAAGTTACACTTCTCATTGTATAGCAAAAAGTTATATGTAGCAAGATCAGTAAATAAAAGAAAAAAGACAGGCACAGTGTTATGAAAAAAATAATCATATATCGGTTTTAGTTCCTTTCATGTACCCACCAAACCCATAATGCAGGGTGGTGGAAGTTATTAAAAAAAATGCTTCTTTGTATATTGAAACATCTTACAAAAAAACACTGTTGGATTATGTTGAAATATGACAAACCAAAGGCCATTTTGGCAAATTTAGTTGGAACCAATGAGTAAAGCGAAATTACTGGGGGTTTTATGGAAACTTCTTTCAACTATTCGGGGTACGTTCTTGTGCTCCTCAATAGTGTCCTTATTTTACAGGGTTAAAACTAAAATAAAATAAAAAGCCTAAAGGAGTAGATTTTTTCACTAAATCAGATCAAACAACGAAATTGACAAATTCTGTTTTAGTGAAATTACACCAATAGTGAAGTCTGTAAAGGCGCCGCTAAATCAGTTTTGCTCGTCATCAAAATTATATTTACCATAAAATGAATAATATTAATTTGGGCCTGTTATAAGTATTCTTCTGTCTTTTATATGAGAAAAACTACTTGATATGAGAAAATTAAAGTACCTTCGTCCTATTATTTGATAAAGAATTTGGATATTGTGGAGGCAGCATGGACTCTCGTGGTACGATATGAACTTACAAAGTCAGTTTACAAAAATATATAAATTTATTTACCAAAATTATACATGATAAAATCAGCCTTAAATACGTAGATCCTAGACATTGGATGCTGCTATATGTGGAACATCCACTTATCTGACATACAATGGAAATTTTTTATGTAGATGATGGTTCCGCACTGAAATGTACGGAAATGAATCTTCCCGTTGCACACTCAACATGTTTCGGAGTTGCCCCCTTCTTCAGGAGTATAAGTCAGAAAATTATCTACAAAAAAGCATATAAATCAGATATACAGTGATAACGTCAAAATATATACATAACTAATAACCAACCTTCATGGTATATTGTCATGTATTATGATTGAACAAATAAGGTATAGTTTAATCCCTCTGGTAAGTAACCCAACAATATTAATAGATACTTCTGGCTTTTATTGACTATAAATCATCAGAATAAGTATACACTACTATTACTTCTAAATGTTAACCAGCTTGTTAATGAATGATCAAAATCAAAATCCATGAATGAATTTATTTCTGTCTATTTTACTTAGGAAATGGGTCAGCTGCAGGCTCAAATTTCAGACACCTCAGTCGTCCTCTCCATGGACAACAACAGAGCTTTGGATCTGGACAGTATCATCGCTGAGGTGAAGGCTCAGTATGAGGACATTGCCAAGAGGAGCAGATCAGAGGCTGAGGCTACCTACTCAGTCAAGGTGAGTCTATTGTGGGAAATGTTCAAGGTAATATTAAGAAGCTTTAGGACCAGAACAACTATTTACTGTGTAAAAAAAAGGAAAAGAAAAAAAAAGGTTATTGATAATTATTTTTTCCCTATAGTGTTAATGACTTTTTTTCAATAATAGGTCAAGGAGCTGCAAGCATCTGCTGGTGCACAAGGGGATGTTCTCCGCAATACCAAGAATGAGATTTCTGAGCTAAATCGCAAACTCCAGAGGCTTCGTGCTGAGATTGAAAATGTGAAAAAACAGGTAGGACATTGCAATAACACAACAAAAATAATATTAACGGCAAATAATGTCAAA
This sequence comes from Rana muscosa, assembly GCA_029206835.1. Taxonomy (NCBI): domain Eukaryota; kingdom Metazoa; phylum Chordata; class Amphibia; order Anura; family Ranidae; genus Rana; species Rana muscosa. The sequence goes on from CM055117.1 coordinate 920,476,127, forward strand.
ACACATTCCTGGACATTGTAGGAAACACAATGAAATAATTAAATCACTTTAATATGTTTATGTTTGAGTTCTAAATGATTGGTAAAAAAGATAGATTTTTGTTATGGCTTGTCCTTATCTAGGAAAAAATGTGAGTACAGAGTAATATTATGTAATGGGGGTGGGGAGGTGGTTGGTAACTTTGGGAATGAGGTATCTTCCGTGAACACTGATACTGGCTAGCAATGTAAGCTTTTATACATTGGCAGCAAGATTGCAGCGTGTTCAGGGAGTGTGGCAGGTGTGCATGGGTACACCCTAATCATTACATGCAGTGCTGATTCTCTCTACTGCCCAGGCTTCCCCCGTGTTGGCCCCCCGCCCTGTAGTGCTGCTGGCTTCCCTCCTCTCCTCTCCCCTCAGCTGTTGCAGGGATGTTTCAAGAGAGTGGGGGAAGGGACTAGAAAATATGTAATTTAACAGCGCCTTCCTTTTCTAAATGAACTCAGTGAACACACTCATTCACTGTGTTCATTCATAACTGAAGCATAGTAACCTGTGTTTACTATGCTTCAGTTTGTGAATTAACAGGAAGCCACTTAGCACAGAGCACTTCTCATTCATTCACTGCCCCATGCAGCTGAGGTTGCAGAGAAGGACATTCGTTTTTGAGCTTTGGGTTCCATACCCTTATGCAATAGGCCACGCACGCTTATAATTCCAGCCTTGACTGTGCAATAGAGCTGTCCGGAGCCAGGGTGTGTTGTGTGTGTCTATACTCTTAGTAACAATTACTTTATATGCATCTGTGGGTTCAAGGTTCTGTTCAGTTGATTTAGTTAATTAACTATGAAGCTGTGCTAGGAATGAACAAAGTGTACATGGGACCTAATAAATATTACATTACATATGAAAATGACAAATTACTGGAAGATTATGTTTTATATAACTAGATAGCTGGTGGAATGGCATGAACTGGTCTATGGAGGGCACATGTTGGAAAAACATTGCCCTGCATCCTTGTTTAAATCCCATTATATGACAAAGTTGTTATCGTATTCAATATTTTTCCGCAATAGTTAAAATTGAATTTTTAATATTTTCTATAGAATGCCAAACTTCAGACAGCCATTGCTGAGGCAGAGGACCGTGGAGAGCTTGTCCTGAAAGATGCTCATGCAAAACTTGCCGAGCTAGAAGCAGCTCTTCAGAAGGCAAAACAAGAGATGGCTCGCCAGCTGAGAGAATACCAGGAACTGATGAATGTCAAATTGGCTTTGGATGTGGAAATTGCCACATACAGGAAACTGCTGGAAGGAGAAGAGACCAGGTAAGCAATCCATCTGCAATGTGTTTCTTATTACAATACTAATTGTTCTGTAATTTTTAGTCTAATTTATGTCACATCAAAATAAGTGCTATTATGTTTATAGTAGGGTCACAATACATGTTACAATCTGACCATCCTGTCTTTTTACAATCATCTTTAGATTTACCAAAACTACACTATATTACCCAAAGTATTGGTACGCCTTTACACGTGCATGAACATTAATGGCACCCCAGTCTTAGTACGTTCAATATTGAGTTGGTCCACCCTTTGCAGCTATAAAAGCTTCAACTCTTCTGGGAAGACTATCCACAAGGTTTAGGAGTGTGTCTATGGAAATATTTGACCATTCTTCCAAAAGCGCATTTGTGAGGCCAGGCACTGATATTGGATGAGAAGTCCTGGCTTGCAGTCTCTGCTCTAATTCATCCCAAATATGTTCTATCAGGTTGAGGTCAGGATTCTGTGCAGGCCAGTCAGGTTCCTTTCTTTGTGCACTGGTCCTAATCATTTGGTGGAGAGGGGATTATGGTGTGGGGTCGTTTTTCAGGGGATGGGCTTGGCCCCTTAGTTCCAGTGAAGGGAACTCTTAAGGCGTCAGCATACCAAGACATTTTGGACAATTTTATGCTCCAAACTTTGGAACAGTTTGGGGATGGCTCCTTTTTGATCCAACATAACTGTGCACCAGTGTCAACTCAATACTGAACCCTATGGACTAAGACTGGGATGCTATTAAAGTTTATGTGCATGTAAAGGCAGGCGTCACAATAATTTTGGTAATATAGTGTATATAATATGAGGGCCTACTCAATTTATCCAGTAAAGTTGTTGGTAGATCTAAAAGAGATTATTCAAACAGATTGTAATGTCTGTGGTGAGCTTTACTTATTAGAAAGAATGAACGGGGGACTGCTTATGGCAGCAGTGCACAAAGGGCAACACCACAGTCATATATTTAAAAACCCTGCTTGCTTTTTTTGACCACCTTAAAGGAGAAGTCCAGTCTGAGCTTTTTAGGCTGGGCTTCTCCTCTGGGTCACAGGAGTGCAATTCGTTTTGCACTCCTGTGACCCGTTTTCAGCAGAGAGCGGTCTGAATTTCTCTCTCCTCTGACGTCACTTCCATCAGTCTAGGCAGCGCGTCATCCCGACTTCCCAAGTCTGGATCCACCAGCTGCCTTGATTGATGGCAGTCTCAGTGGCTCAGCGAGCCACTGAGACTGACGCTCCCCACCCCTCCACAACTCAGCGCTCCAATGAGCGTGGAGGAGCAGAGAGGAGAGACACTGACTGACAGTCAGCAGCTCTCCTCTCTGGGATCTGTGAAAACTGAACCATCAGCGGTGTTCAGTGGCTTGGTTCTCAGTGCAGAGACGGCGAGGGACATATGCAACATCGGTCTGATGCTGCATCCACATAGGTAAGTATGAATCTTTAATTATAAAAAAACAAACATACTTCTCTTTTAATGCATTTGTGAGTGAAGTAAAGTGCAACTATGACCAAACTCTGTCCCCCAAACTATTTTTAACAAGAAATACATTTGTTTTAAAACATATCATCAATAACCCCTGTAGCTGAAGATACTGTGGGAAAATTAATCCTCAAAGTTCACAAAAGAGGCACATAATTTTCTCTGGGGGCAGGGACCTAGCAGCCTGCCAACCTCCTAATACAAAAACAAACAGCATGTGCTGTGCTAAGTCTCTGTTGTGACCTTGAGAAATGACAATAGATTACTCCATGGTACTTGCAGCTACAGGGGGCAATGGGGGCAAGTTTTTAAGCTTTTTTTTTACCACGTGTTAGGAATACATAAATACTTGTCCATAGTATGCAAATGTATTGGAACAGAAGTAGGCAGTGGTTAGTGTGGAACTGCAGCAGTTTATCTGCAAAAAAAAAAGATATATATCAAATGAAATGCTGCTTTCAGTACCACATTTTTATTGAATTTTCACAGCAATAATCCACAATGTCTGTAACAAAAGGGGTGAACTCTGTACAAGAGGACATCTTATTTAATGTTTTTTTTTAGCAGCATGATAACAAATGCAGCTTGGAGTGTAAGCCATTTCAAGCATATTCAATGATAAAAATCATATCATTCTGTCTCTATCCTGATCTAAAGTTTAAAGAACTTCTTTAAACCTGTATTGCCCTTGAGTCACCCAGTTCACATAAGGCATTTTACATCTAATAATTTTCCTGTTTTTTACTGCTGACATTTAATAGTATTTGAACCTTTTCTTAGCAAATTGTAAAACAGCTGCACCAGATTTTGCACTCTCCAGTTTTAGTAATCCATCCCCATAATATATTACAGTTTGGGTTAGAACTACAGAGCAACTCCCTCTTTCCTTGTCACCTTAACATAGGGAAGAGGTGTTCCTCAACAGTACTGCCAGAATCAATATTTAACAGATAATTGGGGAATTTAGGGAATAAATAAGAGAAGTTCATTGTTAGGGTTTACATACACTTTAATTACTTTTTCATTCAACAGGTGTTACAAGGTTTTTCTATTGGAGTATTATAAACCAGCATTCAGATACGGCATCATTTATCACAATTTTTTTAATGATTATGCTATAATACAGTAGTTAAATGACTACATTCTGTATTGCATTTTTTCCTGATAAAATGATAAAAACTTAGGTGAACATATTGTATAATAATAAAATGTCTCTATTTTCATAGGATTATATGTTCCTAGAGTAATATTTTGCAATAAACAGCATATTTTTGCAGACTGTTTATTAAAACAAAACTATTGTTTCTTTTTGAATGTTTTTAGGTTGTCCACAGACAACAATTTCAGCATTTGTAAGTATTCTTTAGATACCTTTTTTCTTTGGTTTGCTTTACATACATTGGTATATCTGATATGCAATGTCGTATGTATCAGTGATATTTATATATGAAATTAAATGTTATATTATGTTCTTTACAGCTGTGGTCAGTGGAAAGACCTCCCTGGCAGGTGGTGGCGGTGGAGCTGGAGGAAGCTTTGGCGGTGGCTTCGGCGCTGGCGGTGGCTTCGGCTCTGGCGGTGGCTTTGGCGCTGGTGGTGGCTATGGTGCTGGCGGCAGTGGTGGTTCTGCTGGAGGCTTTGGATTCAGCTCTGCCAGCTCTTCGGGATATGGAATATCAGCTGGCGGTGGCGGTGGCAGTGGCAGCGTGAGATATGTGTCCAACCAATCAAGCTACAGAAGTTAAATCTCTCATGCTCCACTTTGGCACAGTGCAAATTCATTCTTTTGCTTACCACTAAATTGAGTTACTGCGTTACCACCAGATTATTCTCTATTGCTATTCCTTGGTTTGTGCTACATTTGGAAACTAAGTAGAAACACATTTTTCATATAGGATGCGGGTAGGGAGGATGGGCACTCACTTTTTTTTTAGTTGTGAAAGCTTTACAATTTTTAGGCCTGCATCAACCACATCTCTAAGTGTCTTCATCACCAGAAAGGGCCAAGCATAGTGTCTACTTTGCTTGTTGTCCTTATTAAAACTCTATTATTTAAATGCAGGTGAATTGACATAACTTGTTGCCTGCAATTTTTCAGTTTCCAACTGTATTCCCAACTGTATATTAGCCCAGCTGAGGCTTTAAATTCTGTTTTCTACACATTTCACGCTTTTTACCCACTGGCAAAAGCCTTCTGCTTAAGAGAAAAAAAAAATCAACCTATAAAAAAAAAAAAATGATCTTGAAACTTCATGAACAAAATCGAGCTGTATTTGACATCTTAGCAGCTACAACAATGTCAGCCACAGAAGCTTGATACATGGGCTTATGTAATACAATAGCAAAGGGTATTCAGTTTTTGTTTTGTGTAATCAGACATATGTAAGGTGATAACTAAGTAGTTTGTAGAAAGGCTACCTCATACCATTGCTCTTAACATTATGTAATTAACTAAGCCAACACAATAATTTTCTTATAAGGCAGGATAAAAATTATTGGCAATTCTGGATTTATAATTAGAAATTGTAGGTCCATGTCTAAGAGCGCTAATGTGCAAAAGGGACGCTTTCCTTGAAATTTTTCCTCCGTCCATGCCATCTACATCATAATATGAAAAATTCAGCATTTTACTGACTTGAAAAAAAAAATGTTGTTCAGTGAGCAGGGCGTCCCAACCTGTACCAAAGTTCATCCATCCCAATTGCAAAACAGGAGCCATGGTTGGTATACTGCAGCCATGCAGTCCAGTAAGAGACAGAATACTATATACTGCTCCGGAGAATAAGAGGAGCAATCATTACCCAACCTTCTAAATATGATGGGATTCTTGCAAATTTTATTCAGATGCTGTTTAATCATTAAAAGGGAAACATGGGGAAAGAGGAACATTAGTATGGTCCATAGAAACATGACACCTGCCTAACATAGCACCTATGTTAGTTTACAGTATGGCTGATATCTGTGTATTGTGGTACCTGAAATACCACTAGCCATGACAACATAATGTATATAGCATGGTATATGTCAACATAGCACCTCATTAATATGATACATGCTAGCAAAGCACACATGTAAAGTGGCACTGTTACATGGTTCATTGCAGCAAAGCACTGTATAGCATAGCACCTGTGTAAAATGGGACTTCGGTAACAAAATATAGGGCAACAAGACACTTCTGTAATACATCACCTATATTTAGGATGTCATATTTCGGTCAGTGCTTCAGGCACCAGATGTTCTACACTCACAGGCTCCTAAGCTAAGTACCTTGTCCTATTCATTGGTCCTAAACGAAGCCATGCAAAGTGGAAGGATAGTATGTGATATGTTGTAACTTTCTGCAATCAATCACAAATCATCTCTCAGCTTATTTGCCTACACTAATGTGAACAATGATAGGTTTCTATTGTTTACTGTAATTTGCAGGTCATCTATGCATTACTACTGTCTTACCGAATAGAATGCATATGTAAAATTGCATTGGTCTGTAATAACCAATAAAATCTCAGTTAACGATAGTGAGACCAGAATAAGATGACTTGTGGTTGCTTTACTATTGGTTACTACAATATGATTTATTCCACTGCCTTATTAAACAACAAACATTTAGCTGTACACAGGTGCTGCTGTATGAGTTTACATCTGCTCTGCATTTTGTAACACAAATAAAGGAAGATCTTTCATATACAAACCTTCATGCCTTCATTCTCCTACCTTTTGAGTCTTGACTTACTTGGCTTGGTATAATTAAGGACAACTAGCTGTAGCCTATAGCATTTAAATATCGTAAAGTCAAAATGTTTTATATTTCATTTTTGATAGAGTGGAGAAGGTAAGAGTATATAGGTCTAAGGGTCCATGAACCTTTCACATGGGCTTTCTTATCAGGTCCGCTTGTCAGTTTTTCAGTCGGACCTGATCGGAAGTACATCTGACTACCCATAGAGCTATCACGGGTTCGCCCATGCAGACACAAACTCAACTTCGGTTCAGCTTTGGTTCAGCAGGGGATCTATTCATAGATCCCCCGCTGAACAAAACAGAGCAGCTACATGTGAAAGAGCCTTAAGAAGGGAATACCCCCAACTATTTCAAAATGTTCTCTCACTACCTGCTGCATTTCTAAAACAGGTAGTGAAGTGTAATCTCCCAAATGGAAAGCAGACTGCAAAAACTGATAGGGATTTTATCCATTCTCTACTCTAGCCAATATTAGAAAAAAAGAATCTATACTAACAGTAAAAATGTATTTATGTTTGCTCAAATCGGAACAAAGAAGGAGGAATTGCTACTTGTCTTATAAAACAGCCTTTAAGTCTTGAACAACACACATTTGCTATAAAGAAGCGTAGTCAGTAAACAAGCCAAAGTTTGGTAGCACGTGGTTGCAGATTGGAATCAAGTGGAAGACTAGCCGAGGAACAAGCCAAAGGTCGATAACAAATAGTTGCAGGTTGGGATCAAGTAGAAGCGTAGTCGAGGAACAAACCAAAGATTGGTAACAAGTGACAGATACGGTTGGCAGCAGGAGTGAAAGGAGCAAGGTACTGGCTGAGGAAGATAATCTGCACATTAATCTCTCAAACAGGAAGTGCAGAGACATGGCTTACATTAGGAAGTTCATGGGAGGAGCAAACAGTTCAAGGTTCCTTAGAAACAAGGTACAAGGCAAGATTGTCTAAGGAATCAGACAGGGAGCTGTCTAGCATCTCAGGTGGCACAGCAAGACACTGCAGAGGTTGAAAGTTCAGATTCAGACCCTGAAGCAGTGTACTGTAAGTAAGTAGGTACTAGTGGTGACAGAATTTTAAAATTCATTATTTTTATCAAGAGAGTTTTTAAATCAGGAATAGCGGGGTACTGTATCAAACTGTTGATAAATAAGCCAACAAGTACACACATTACACTGGCTTGCTCGGGATACATTTGTCTGCTGCTACTTTATGTGGCAAGTTCACAGACTGCACATTTTAGCTGTTGCTACTGGCATGACTTTTCCTACCACCCACAACAATTACATTGTGGATGAGGTGGCACTGGAATGTTGTTTCTCAGTGTCACACCCACTGCCACTCTTCTGTATGTTTTTTTTTTTACATTATATTGACAGCCTGCATGGCAAATTGAGTGTCTGTCTCACTGACATCCAAAGAATATATTTTGATAGGAACATATTTACTGTGTGCTAGAATAACTTTCAGAAAAATAAAGAAAATCCAAGGACAGTATTTACTACACAGACATATCAGTACTCATAATTTCAATAAAAAAGCAGAAAGTGAGTCTTAATAATCAACCGGCTTCCTAAAGGAATGAATACAAAATCTTCTGAGCATATGCAGGCCCAATCTTGAAAGATCCCATGACGGGACTGTGAACCACAACCCACAGCGAAGATCTTTGTGAATCATGAACAAGTAAGTGGCTGATTTTGGGGACTTTTTGGGAGAGAGGAACAATATTTGCAGGGTTATATAATTAGGTATAACAGTTTTTTCAAGTAGAACCAAGGATAGCGGATAGCCTTGCAGCAATGAAAAAAGTTTGTTATAGACAAGACAACAATGACCAATGTCCACAAACAACAAACTAAAATTAATGACAAAAAGGTCTTGATAATACAGTTCCATGGTTACATAGTTTATAAGGTTAAAAAAAAACACAGGTCCATCCAGTTCAACCCGTTTGTGGGTATGTGTGAGTGAATTTTATTCTCTAACAATTTTCATAGCCCTGTATATTCTGCTTCCTGGGAAAGACATCTAAATGTTTTTTTTTTAAATGTCAACACTCTCAGCTAGTACCACTTCCTGGGGGAGAGAGTTCCACATTTATTACTGCTCTAATAGTAAAGAACCCTTTCCACAATCTAAGGTTGATTGAGAACGAAAAAATTCAATAAAAAGAGGGTGATTGCCCAAAGAGTTTGCAATTAAAGCACAGTTGCCTAACTGACCCTAATCTTTCTCTATGCAGTCAGTCAGCTTTCTCTATCCTTTTTCTATACCAGCTTAATAATACACTCACACATGGCTGACCTTTTTTAGAGAGCGGGCTCTTTTATTTAAAGGATCATAAACTCGCCAGGACTGTGAACTTCAAACCTATACAATTCACCGTGACACCATAGTTGTTGTGAATCCAAACCTCATCCCCAATCAGCAAATATGTGAGTGGATACATGGGTCTGGTATGGATTTTAAATGGGGAACCCCACACTAAAAAGACACAAAGAAATAGCTTGGGATTCCCCTCAAAATCCAAACCAGACCCTTATCCAAACATTCAGTCTGGCAGACCAAGAAATAAGGTGGGTAAGTGTGTGGTCTCCCTCTCCTGAACCATACCAGGCCACATGTCCTCAACATGGGGAGCAGGGGAGGGTACATTGCCTTTGGGTAAGTATACCTATGGAGAGGGTATCTAGTCTCTATGTTGATGAGGACAAGGGCCTCTTCCCCACAATCCTGGCTCGGTTCATTGTGGGGTCTGTGGGTGGTGGGCTTACTGGAATTTAGAAGCCTCCTTTAAAAATGAGGAAGCCCCCAGATAACACTTACATCCCAATATGTGAATGAGTAAGAGGAACATAGTAAATGTAAATAGTAAATTAAGACACTGATACACTTTTTGAAAAATCCCCAAAAATATCCCTTAATGTAAATCAATCCAGCAATGTAGATCATTGACCTGCCAACCCACCGACATGTTCGATCACGTCACTCAGTTGCTGCGAACGACAGCTCTTGGGCCCTGCCTGAATGTAAACAAAGGGTGCTGTCATTGACCAAATATTATCATATGTATTTTTAGGGCAATTTTCCATCACTTCTACTTGTGTGGGGTCTTCCACTAACCTCATTTAGTATAAGGGTCTGGTGTAGATGGAGGGAGACCCCGACCGTTTTGTTTACAAACAGAATGAAGGAGGCAGGAGCTGTCATCCACCTGAAATTTAAAATTATTTTCTTTGCAAATGTCAGTTTTGCTGTAGTAGGTTTTATACTTTGCATATACATTGTACTGCTGCACTACTTCACAGGCAGGTTCAGGGCATCACCCAGGCATGTTATTTAAGGGTATTTTAAATTTTAAATGTAGACCTTAATTCATTTTTAAAGTCGCTGCTTCCCACCAAAATGTTTTTTGCTTTGCGACATGTTCCCTAGGGCAGCGTCCATTCTTCCATGCCATTTGTTTGACCATTCCATGCATTTTAGCCTAGAAATGTTGCTTGGATCAGGGGAGTGGGTGCTGCACAGCTGTAAATTATTTGGTAGGAAGAGGAGACCTTCACTTTACTGAGGACACATTTTGATTATTGCTGTGTTTTTGTAGTAGCGATCACAGATTTTGTTTATTAAGCTCACCCTCTTGAATCATTAAAAATTATGTTATATTTGTGTTTTTGAGCTTAAGTCTTAGGCTGGGTTCACACATATGCAGCCTCGGTTTCAGTGCAGCAGTCTGGTGCAGTTCTGTTCAACGGTTCAGGTGCAATGCAGATTCGAATTTTTACCTAAAAATGCACCTGAAATGGACCCAAAAATGTGTGAACCGGCTCCATTGAAAGACGGTTCGATTGACATTTTAATGAAAAAATTAAGCGGGTCTGGCTCAAAGCAGGGGCCACCACTTCTAATCCTGCATACCCCTTCAGGGGACCCGAGTCAGGCTCTGCAGGTTAACATTTCTCTGTAAACATATCAATCTTGTTTTTAAGCTGATGTATTAGTTACTTCATCAGAGGGATTCTCACTATGGGAGGCCTCTGGACCTGTCAACATTTGTTGATATAAGTCCAAAAATCCTGCAACCTCAACGTTTAGTGAAACACTTTATACTCTGGTGGATCTGTTTTTTTGAGCCACGGGAAAGTCATTCACATTGCCATGCACACACTTTTCTAACAATGTCTGAAAGGGTGTGTTCAAACATTAAACCACTGTGTACTAATAAACAGACAGATTGCAGGGAGCGAACCAGTCTACCTGATAAAATGTACATACAATACACTTTAAGTGGATCTCTGTGCACTGTGTTCTGATTGCTTGTGCCAACCTGTACACCTTTCCTTGGTTATTTTACCTGGGCTTGCAATAAATAATAAACCACTCCTAATTTTTGGTATATCACTTTTATGGTGTGGAAAATCTTGTAATATCAATACTACGTCTGGGGATAATTGTAACAGTGTATTAAACTGGGTGGGGTTTTTTCGTCTCTTTAATATTTATGGGTTACTGCAACGCATTGTAGAGGCGATTTAAGTGTAAGAACCTTGTTGGGAAAAAAAAATATATATACATTTTCAGGGTTCTGTAAAGTTTTTGTGACTTCCATTTGATTACATTGTAGCACCCTGGTGTTTAGGCAGGGCTGCTCTTAAATTTCCCTGCCAGGTATTACCTTGGCTAATTGTTGAGGATCAATTGCTTTCACTCTAAGTCTGTAATTGCTGCCCTTGTCTCTTTTGCCGCTAGGTGGCCGGGTACCTGGTGGCATTAGATGCAAGGTAATATTATGGGTAAATGGCATATCTCAGCCAATGGGCAGGGGTTTTCTTAAATCACTTGGCCTGCTGGGAGAACCTATATATTTGGATGGAGTCAGGTGATCAGTGTTCTGTGCCACCTGTCTGGGTGGACGTGTGTTTTATTGCCCGGGCTGCTAGGCCAGAGTTTGGGCCTATCCCAGGAACATCTGGCTGCTAGGCTATCTGAGGACCTATCCAGAAGCAAGAGAGCAGCGCAGGGTTGGAATTGCGGCTTGCAGTCCAACCAGAAGTTACGGTTCTGCCAGCCGGAGAACCTGTCGTGGTCGGAGGTAGAGGGGAAGCTGTTGCCACCTTATTAACAGGGACCACAGTGAGTAGCTGAAACAAGTACCCTGAGCAGAATTCTCAAAATTCAGGGACGGTGAGGAATCGGGTAACTTCAGTGGGTATCAAGCCAGGTACGCTTGCAGAGCAGCCTTGTGTGTCAAGCCAGGGACCAAGCAAACCAGTGGGATCAAGCTTGAGAAGTATCTTGAGTGCCAAGCTAGCGACCCAGCAGAGAAGCAGGGGTTATGCTTAAGAAAGATTCTACAGTCAAGATTGGAGGAGCTCACGGGATTCAGTGGCAGTGAACCATCTAGTCTAGTGAGAGAGACTGGGAGCTCAGTGGGATGAAGAACTATAAGAAGTTATTGTAGTGGAAGTGAAGGAACTGTTACACTTTGTACTAGAAACTGTTAAAGACTGTTGCCATAGGAGACAGCATTCCTACACATGCAGATATAGTGTCTTTCTGGATGCTTTTCTCTGCATGGCTGTCTTCCTGTTGAAGTCTCGGAGTTTGCCTGTTAACATTGCAACTACCTAAGGGTGTCCTGGCCCTAACCCTCTCTCCCAAAGTTCTGTTCAGAGAAATAAAATCTCTTTGCATTCAAGAAGTTTCTAGCGACAAATCAGTGGCGGTGCGTCCATAAGGGGCGCATGGGTACCGCCCCCTCTCTCCTGGCACCGCTCTATCTCCATAGATAGATTCATGCATTGCATGAATCTATCTATGGTCACCGCTGACACCCCCTATTCAGGTGTCCAGACAATTTTCTGGCGCTGGGCACCTGAATAACAGCGGCGAGAGTGTTTTAGAAGCACCTGATTAGAGCCATAGGCTCTAATAAGCGCCCAAAAGGGTGAACAGCGGGTACCATGCTGGGCTCTCACTGTTCACTTAGCGTTGTGTTTGCAAAGCGAAGGAATTTGCTTTGCTAACACTGAACCACCTCTCAGCCAATCAGGTGCTCAGGTCTGTCACCTGTCACCTGATTGGCTAGACGTCAGGCGCTGTGATTGAACGCCTGATAGAGAGGATGGAAAAAGACATCGAGGAGCATGCAGCGCCGCTGACCCGCTGCGAGACAGGTAAGTGCCGGGCGATGCACACTGGCAGCATTTGATGGGGCAAAGTAGCGGCAATTGATGGGCACACTGGCGGCATTTGATGGGGCACTGTAGCGGCATTTGATGGGCACACTGGAAGCATTTGATGGAGCACAGTAGCAGCAATTGATGGGCACACTGGCAGCATTTGATGGGGCACAGTGGCGGCAATTGATGAACACACTGGCAGCAATTGATGGGCACACTGGCAGCAATTGATGGGTACAGTAGCTGCGTTTGATGGCACAGTGGCTGCGTTTGATGGCACAGTGGCTGCGTTTGATGGGCACAGTGGCTGCATTTGATGGCACAGTGGCTGCGTTTGATGGCACAGTGGCTGCGTTTGATGGGCACAGTGGCTGCGTTTGATGGCACATTGGCTGCGTTTGATGGGCACAGTGGCTGCGTTTGATGGGCACAGTGGCTGTATTTGATGGCACAGTGGCGGCAATTGATGGGCACAGTAGCTGCATTTGATTTCCTTTCCCAGGGAGGATACAAGCATCCTGGCACCTCACAACCCATTGCTTGTATGCAGGTGCTCTGGTCTGGGAGGAGGAAGGTCTGTTTAAAAAGTGCTGTCTGCTGCTGACAAGGGCTCCTGCAGCTTCTTCATTTCCCATGGCTGACTCTGGCACATCTCCATTCTCGAACTGGACTTCCAGGACCTGGGAACCTCTTGTCTCCCATTTCTCCTCCAAGCAGCTGCTATGGGATGACCACTACACAAGCCTCTCCCGGGACCCAAACTCTGCTTGCAATCTGGGGAACCCCAATCTATGGCCCTGCCCTCGCACTCCCCTTCTGGCTCACCTGATGGCGCATCCCCTTCCAGCACTGGCTCCTTCCAGAAAGGGTTAGCAATGGGAACAAGGGCATCTGGCATTTCAGGGACGTCTGGTTCTTGTATGGCAGAGTACTTACAGTCACCAGGTCCCCTACCATGCTGCAGGCCACGGTAGACTCCTCTTCCCTCATGTCACTGACTTTTGCAGGAGAGTCACCAGGCACTGGGCTCTGCTCTTCAGGGATGACTCCAGGCCCTCTCCGGCCTTCGGGGACTTCCACAGCTGCACGAGACACAGTCCTGAGTGCAGGTCCACGTTGAAGTACTGTGGCTCCTGCTGGCTGGATGCAAGCCGAGTAAGCGGTTCACCGCAATGGCCACACTGGATCCATGCACTGACCATCGCAGTCAGTATCCGGCATTCTGGATATAGCAGGCACAGTCACTCAGTCCCCTCCACCATCCTGAGGGTCCACCAGTGTCTGCTCCTCCTGCTCACGCAACCATTTCAGCACTGGGTACACACGTCCACCCGCAGCCATCTTGGTCCTCTGCCTTGTGGTGTCTGCTATTAGGGAAAGCTGGATCTCCTCTAGGGCGGTATACTGCCCCCACGCTTTCAGACAGGCTGGCGTCTGTGAAACTGATAAGCAGGCCCCTCCCTGCTCTAACCCCTTGATAGATGAACTGAAGTTAGCAGGCATGCTGATACTAGCAGGACTTATCTAGGCATGTCGCTTCGGCACGGACTGTGCCCGAGCAACTGGGAACTAAAGACCGCTGACTTTTCTCAGTGGTTGCCGATAGCAGCAATAAAGTTTGTAACCAATGCCTCACCGAAGGGAACACTTGACCCCGATCGACTCAGACAACAGTAGACACTTCCAGGCACAATTTACTGTTTAATGCAGGAGTTTGAAGCATAAGTTTGTGATGTCCAGCATTAGCAGAATGCTGGACATATTTTTAATCCAAGGCTAGCTGTCCAGTAATAGCAGAACGCTGGACGCATTTGTAATCCATGGGTGCAGTTACCCTGCGTGACAGCACATGATGAACAGTTCCTGTGTTGCAGGATTGGCACAAGTGTCTGTCCCAACACTGATTGGGGCAACTGGGTAAACAGGTAGCAATAATTGACAATGGCTCCCGCTGGTTGCTATGGGCAACGGCACTCGTTACTGTAGTACTGAATAACAGGAAGAGCACATAAGTCCTTCCCGTTGGGTTCAATTCCTCAACGGTGGTGAAACAAAGCTCAGTTTCCCGGTTCGCTCAACTTCGGTAGCTAGGGGCAACAGCTGACAGGTTAACTATGAACAGGTGATCCCGGACAATCCACCAAATGTAGTGATACCCCTGTAGGGGCTGCTAAGTTTTGTGGCCCACCTGTCACCCTGCCCAGCCTGGCATTCATTTCCAGACACTCCAAGACAATGAACAGTACGTCGGCTTTGTTTTTTTGTGTTTTATTGAGGGAATTTAACTTGGATTGGGTATAAAAAGTATGCCCAGTGAATTTTAGAACAATCAATTGGGAATTTTAGAACAATCAATTGGGACAACTTATATACACTTCAGTAGGTTCGCTCCATTTCTCTTCCTGCACATCACTTCACTTCCTCTCTAAAGTTCCAGGCACAGCTAGCACATGTTGACTAGGCCTGACACTGACTCAGTCAGGCCTTAGCAATAGCCTTTTGCAGACAGGGACCGCGGGCCCCTATAGTGTAGCAAATAGAAAATTTGTGGTGCTAGCTGTCCTATCTCTGGTTACTAAGCCCAGTAACCCATCTTCAGGCCCTGCCAGCCCTCCAGTCTGCAGCTGCCCTTCTCCACTGCCCTTGACAACACAGTCCACTCCACTGGCTCTGCACCCATCACAGACTGCATGCTCCCAGTCCTCTCAGGTGTGACTGACTGTGCTTGTCACTCACCAGCCCTCCTGGCTGTGACCAGTTGTTCCTCTCCTTGAAGACTTGCCCGGCAATGCTAGCTCCTGCTGTCCTCTTTGTTCCTCCTGTGCCTCCTGTCCGAGATGCCTTCATAGTTTCTTGAAGGGCCTCTTCCACACCCAAGTCCTGGGCCCAAGGTTACCCCCCCCCAAACTGGGGAGCTCCCTCAAAGGCCCTGACAGCCTAACATGCCATCTTTAAGCTCTGAACAACTCCAACTCCTCCCCACCTGACCCTGAGTATTTAAGATGGCCTGCCCCCTGCCAATCCAGGTTGGGGATTGGTCAGGGCTCCTTAGAACACCCCAGGCAGCTCCACCTCTCCTCCTCTCTTTCTAGTACCTTCCAGAAGGCTCTAGAAAGAAGAGGGAGGTCTTAGTGATGCTGCCTGTGAGTCACCAGCTGCTATCCTGAGCCACTCCCAGCTCAAATCAAAACTAACAGCCAGGCCTGCCTAAATGTACCTTACCTATCATAAAAAAATCCTATTCTAGCACCTAAGACAAAAGAAGGTGCTTCCATAGGAAGCAGTTGTCACCTGCAATTTTTCCCTCAGTGCAGACCCCCCTCAATATAGACACCCCCCCTTGGGGGAGGAAGATTAAAGGACAGGTTGACCTTTAGTAACATGTTACATGTTACACCCATTTTTAGGGTGTAACATGTAGCATGTTATTATTAAGCACTCCCCCCCTGATCCATGTCACCCCCCTCACCCCTGCCTTGACAGCAGACAGGGATCCTTCTCCCCGCATCCAGCGTCACATTTTGAAACTAGTGCGACTGGGCAGGGCTGGAGTAACTATGTAGCTCTAGCTGTGGTTCTGTTTGGCCCCCTAAAGTTCAACTCCAGACAAAATTTTACGGGGGTTTTATGTAGTGGGAAAAGTTTACAAACCTCTGTCAATCTTCTGCTTCTAACTTTCTCCCCAAAAATAGAAATAACCTCTGAGGGCGGGATTTTTTAGGCAAAGAATATACTCAAAAATTATATATAGAAAACATTTTTTACATGATACAATTACAAATACCATATTTATCGGCGTATAACACGCACCCCAAGTTTAGGAGGGAATTTTAAGGAAAAAAACTTTTAGGAGGGAAGTTTAAGGAAAAAAACTTACATTTAAATGTCCATCAATGCAGCCTCATCAGTGTCCATCTGCAGCCTTGTCCATCATTGCAGCCTTGTCCATCATTGCAGCCTTGCCCAGTATCCATCTGCAGCCTTGCCCAGTGCCTTTGCAGCCTTGTCCAGTGCCTTTTCAGCTTTGCCCAGTGACTTTGCAGCCTTACCAGTCTCTTTGCAGAATTGCCCTGATTTAAAATTGGCGCAGATTTCCGCTGACTGTGAGCAGAGAGGAGCGAGCGGAGCCGAGATACAGAAAGCCGAGTGTACTTCGGCTAGACTCAGCTCTGCTCACAGTCCCGCCCATCTCCACTGATTGCAAGAGGAGAGGAGCAAGCGCCGCTGATATACAGAAAGTCGACTGTACTTTGGCTAGACTCGGCTCTGCTCACAGTCAGGCTAGCCGAAGTACACTCGGCTTTCTGTATGTCAGCGGCGCTCGCTCCTCTCACAATCAGTGGAGGTGGGCGTGACTGCGAGAGGAGCCGAGTAAAGCCGAGTGTACTTCGACTTTGTGTATCTCGGCTCCGCTCGCTCGTTTCCTCACAATCAGCGGGGGGAGCGGCGATACGATATTTATAAACAATGTCATGATGTACAAACATTAAAAACATGGACAATGATTGAATTGTACATATTAAAATGATACTATCTGTCATTAGATACACGTCACCAGGTCAACTGGTGACAAGTAGAGGCGGGTAATCCGACACGTTTCAAATGCAAGGCATTCTTCTTCAAGGAATATTAAAGTATCATAATCTACAATAAATCAAAATACAAATTTACATAAAATATCAGACAGATAAACAATCACAATCCCACACCCTTATGCCCCGTACACACGATCGTTTTTCATGCCGTTAAAAATGCCATTTTAAAAAATGGCCATTAAAAATGATCGTGTGTAGGCTCCAGAGCATTTTTAACGACGTGAAAAACGGCCATTAAAAATTCCGGACATGCTCTCTTTTTTCACGTCGTTTTTCATGTCGTTTTTTTTTAACGACGTGAAAAACGATAGTGTGTATGCTTTCACGACGTGAAAAAAAACGCACATGCTCAGAAGCAACTATGAGACAGGAGCGCTCGCTTTGGTAAAGCTAATGTTGGAAATGGAGATGGCACATTCGTCACGGTGGAATTAATAGCATCGTTTTAATGCAGCGCATTCCGTTCTTCTTTTGATAATGCTTTAAAATTACCCTCTTTTGATAATGACATTGAGAGTTTTATGCCAAACTTGTTTCTAAAGTAATTCCAAATTGCTCTAATGATTATAAAATATTATTTATAAGCCGCACCTCCCTCCTAAATAATACTAATAATAATAAAATAAGTTAATTCTCCTTTTTTATTTACATTTTATATTATTTTTGGTTATTTTTTTTTTTGGCCTTTTTTTAAGTATTTTGGCTTAAATTATTCTTGTGTAAAGTTACCACAACAACCTTCCAAATGTGTCTCATTTGGCCTCAGGGAGGTTTGTGTCCCCTGATAATAACAATAATATAATTTGAGATGTCCCTGCCTGCTTCCTAGCAAGCTCTCTTTTGAAATACAAATCACATAGTCAAGTATTTAAAGGGCACTCAATTTTTTTTTTATTTCAGAACATTAACAAATTAAAGTGGAAGGCAGCACTGGAGAGCCTGCTTGCATTTGTGCATCCCTTTCACCCCACAACAACCATACAAGATGTCCAAACCAAAATAGAGATTAGATCCCCCCCAAAAATGAGCCCAATCTTGTCTTGAGCTCCCAGAGGTCAGGAGCCACAGCAGATAAGTCCTATATGTCCCCAGTCTGTGGTACTACAGCAGGCATTATTTTCTCCTCTTCCTTGTAGCCTTCTCTCCAGCCTTCTCTGCAGCCTTGGTTGGTTTCTTCCTTGGAGGCTGGGGATCAGGAGGAGAGGTTGTGGCAGGAGGAGTAGTAGGAGGAGGAGGAGGAGGTGGAGGAGTAGGGACAACCTCCGTTATGTCCGTGTACCTAGTGAGTTCACCCAGCACGCCCTTATTGATGACTTTCAATAGCAGGGTCTCACTGAAATTTTTTTGCTGCAACTCCATTTGCCCTAGTTTGTGGGCGAGGACTGCGGCAAATCCCTCTTCAACAGAGGGTGCCTCTCTGAGGGCCGCTGTTGCCTCTCTGAGGAAGGCCCTGGTTTCCTCCTCCACCTGCCTACCTCTCCTTGGCCCTCGTGGTTTAACTACCAGGGGAGGCATCTGGGCTCTTGTGCTGGGCCCAGCCTCCTCCTGGGTGCCACTGGGCCCAGCCTCCTCCTGGGTGCCACTGGGCCCTGCCTCCTCCTGGGTGCCACTGGGCCCTGCCTCCTCCTGATCCCCAACATCACCCTCTTCCTGGCTCTGCTCTGGCTGTAAAAAAAGAAAGGGACATTATTTATTTTGCCACATCATCATTCACAGACATTGTTCACCTCTAGACATTGTTGAAATCAATGCCAAAAGTTATGTCCTTTTCATTGATTACGCATCCTGGTTTTGTTGTCTTGGACACATAAAATTAGGCCACTACTGTATCTTGCTCTTCACAAACTTTATTGGTAGAAGTGTACATACCTTTAACAATACTAACATCTATTTAAAATCTACAATTTTGTACGATAGAAATATAGATAGCAAAACTTTACCTGGCTCCAAATCTCCAAATCTGCCTCCTCAAGGCCCTGATCTTGATCCTCAGAGGAAGCCAGAGCAGGGTTGACAGGAAGGCTGGAGGACTGGCTGCAGGGAAGGCTGGAGGGTTGGGTACAAGGAAGGCTGGATTGACCTCTGGGGGGAAGGGTGGAGAGAGATTCCTGCACTTCCAGCTGGTCATCCAGAAAAGCAAGCTTACTGTAGTACCACAGACTGGGTTTATAAACCTTATCTGCTGGTGCACCTGACCTCTGGGACCTCAGGACCATAGTCCTCTGGGTCCTGTATGTCCCTCTGATGGTCCCAATTTTGTTTTTGACATCTTGGAGAGTTGTTGTGGGTATCTTTGTTTGCACAAATGCAAGCAGGCTCTCCAGTGCTGCTTTCCTGGCGTCTTTATTTTTATTACCGCCACTTTTTGTTTGCCATAATATAGGGAGCTCTTGCCATTTATCGATGAACTCCCCCATGAAGTCTGGGTTTTTAAAAGTATTCATGATATCTGTAAAAGCGAGAAACCAAAATAAAAATATATTTCAGGCAACATTCCTCAACTGTGCATTGTCTACATATTTTGAGCACACAAATCTCCTCGTCTGATGAACCTCAAAAAGTAAAATTGTTAGGTACCTTGGTCACGACGTTCGTTGCTAACTCTCTCTCCCGAAAAATGAACGTATTTCCCAGACATGGATCTTCACTTTATATACACAGCGCATGCGTAAAACTCCGCACGCTTTCCCCGCCCCTGACGTTCGATATTGTACTTTCCCCGCCCCTTCTCGCTCGTAGTGCTGAACAAAACATGGCGGAGACACAGGTGGCTGAGATTACCTCTACAGAGGATGAAATTACAGAGGAGCCCAAATCAAGACCCAGGAGATATAGGGCATCCAACATGTCATTCGAGGAAATGGTGGAGATGGTCGCCATTTTAAAGAAGGAGGATTATGATGCCAAGCATGGTCCGTATAAAAGGCCTAATCTGGTCAAGTCCAGAATTATGGGCAAAGTGGTCAAAAGTCTCCACCAAAAATTCGGGGTGTGCAGAACGAAGGAACAGCTCAGAAAACGATGGTCAGATCTGAAGTTGCGGGAGGCCGACCAATATAAAAGAATCAAGAAAGTTATATTAAAAAGTAAGTTGTTTTTTTGTGAGTTTCCATGGTACATATTATTTTCTTGTATTCTGTCGTGTATTTTTAACTTTCATATAGTACACTGAAAGATACCATCTTTTTTACGTTCGTCCGCATAGTAAACGGACGTATTAAACCTCTTTCTCCGTACAGTTCCTCAAACGATGTTTTAGGATCATCCAGTGTGAACACCCATGTTTTTTGGTTTATTTGGGGGAGTACATTTGAGCCACACTTATTTTTGGTGTGCTAATCCAAAGGAGATTTGTTCATTTGGAAAAACGATATGCATGGTAATGTTAAAGGGAGTGAATGCTCAGCAGCTGATGAAACATCTGAACACAGTAGTACAAGTGTGGGCCTAAAGCCAAAAAGCTTGAGGGAGTCACACACAGGTGATCCAGTGTAGATACTTTGGGGTGTTACAATGTTTCAAATTTGTTTACAAAATGTATATGCTCTGTTTTGGCCTATGTATCCAATCATTTGTCCCGGTTGGCACAGGGGTTAAAAATTAAAATGGAGCATGCTTCAAAAGAATGATTACAAAGTTTTTTTTCATGTTTCTTATTTTAGCAAAATTGAGTCGCTACTAATGAAACTATTCCTTTTATTTCAATCTCCCTAGGGATTCGAAAAGCTACCTCAGATGAGACGAGAATTGCAATACCTACAACAATACCCCCAGAACCCCAGGATGGAGAGGAATGTGATGTTGTGGAAGTTGAAAGTGGCACCACCACAGGTCAGAGAGAAACCAGACACATGCATGTTAAATAGATGTAGGCCTACATATTCTATCCTACATATTTCTTTTTACATTTAGGTGCAGTTCTGGCCGAAGACCCCAATAAGTTGTCACATCACAGTGCCCAGATCCTGATCCAATACCTGATGGTCTGCTGTCGTGACCTCGAAAAAATTAAGGGAGATTTGCTAGAGATCAGGGCAAATACAAAGCGGGTGGAGGAAAGGCTCCAAAATATCATGGCTGTGCTTGGGCGTGTTTAATGTTTTTACACCAAATAACGTTTTACTTGCAGAGATTTCTATTTTTTTGTGGTTATTTTACCCTTTAATGACTAGCACATGTTTAGCTTTTTCAAAATTTGGAGAACTATAGTTTGTTTATGCATGGCTGGTCATGTGTTTTAATACACCTGAAATTAAGGGAACATCCACATTTCTATGGAAGTTGCCCACCTAAACAAAAAAAATAAAGGTATTTTTACATAACAAATCATTGTGGCTTCATTATGTAAATGTGGTGCTGAGTGAACTAATCAATGTTTGGTGTTTACACTGACAATGAAGGCTAATTAAAAGATTTTTTAATCCACATGGCAAAACAAATGCACTAGGTAAACCTACCAGAAACATCAAACATTATACAATAAAAATGACAAACCAATTTATTTTTTTGGTCTAAAATTATTAGAGATTGTCTGGCATTTCAATGGCCCCCCTACCCATAAAATAGTCCACATATTGGTTACGGACCTCACGTCCGGTTGGGGGGGGCAAGCCAGGACGGCCAGGTTCCAGGGCCACCAAAGTTTTGGCATTGATTAAAGAAGCCTCAGGCCCACTCAAAGATATATAACTCGTTGAATGCACCCTTAGGAAATTATGCAGCACACAGCACGTCATAACCACATGGTTCCATTTGTATGGGGCAAGGTGGATGGAGGTAAGGAAGAGGCGAAATTGGCTGGCCATGATCCCAAACGCATTTTCCACCACCCTTCTGGCTCTGGCCAGCAGATAATTGAAAACCCTCCTCTCAGGGGTGAGGGTGCGTTGCGGGAATGGCCTCATCAAATGGGGTCCCAGGCCAAACGCCTCATCCGCCACAAACACAAAAGGTAGTCCCTCCACATTCTGCTCCGCTGGTGGCAAGGCCAGCAGATCCAAAAGGAGCCATTCTCCAAACTCCGTCTGGGCAAAAACTCCTCCATCAGACATCCTGCCATTCTTGCCAACGTCCACATAGAGGAACTCGTAGGTGGCCGACACCACTGCCATCATCACGACGCTGTGGAACACCTTATAATTATAATAAAAGGATCCCGAATGGGGTGGTGGGACGACCCGAACATGTTTGCCGTCGATGGCTCCTCCACAGTTCGGAAAGTTCCATCGCTGGCCAAACTCGGAAGCCACATTCTGCCATTCATGTGGCGAAGAAGGGAACTGTGGAATTAAAGAAATAACAAATTAATACTTGGAGCCAGAAACATTGAAAGCTGATTTCATACACACATTCATGGCCAACATTGGTAGAAACTGTTAAAAACATAAAAAATTGGAAGCAAGAAAAAAAAAAAATAATTATGGGGGGGGGGGGGAAGGGTTGAAGATGAGTTGGGAATATCACACATGAAGGCTGTAGCACTCTGTATTGAAGTTAACAAAAATGAAACATTCCTAGGCCAAATTTAGGGTGCGTTTTGGGTAAAGCACTACGATGGAACATATAATAAAAAACATGGAAATGACTAGGCAAGGTAGGTATGGCCCCAGGATAGCATGCTGGAGAGGTTAGGTAAGCCAAATTTACAGGTAGGCCTCAAACACCAAACTTTAAATAATAAAACATGGGGAGAAAGGGGACATTCCCTGCAGCTAAGAATCATGTGAATTAGGGACTGCAAATAAAGCAAATTAAAAATATCCCAACATAAAAACCATACAATGTGAATTTTTGAAGAAGAACACTTACCTTAATATAGTCCTCCTGCAAAACTTGAAGGATGGCAGAACAAGTCTCTGGTATAATGATCCCCAGAGCCTGGGGGGATATGCCTGTGGAGAACTTAAGGTCCTGCAGGCTTCTCCCAATAGCCAGGTATCGCAACGTGGCGATGAGCCTCTGCTCAGCACTGATGGCTTCCCGCATAACGGTGTCCTGCCTGGTAATATAGGGGGACACCAAAGCCAACAGCTGCTGAAATACGGGGTCAGACATCCTGAGAAAATTCCTGAAATCATCAGGATTATTCTCCCTGATCTCCCGCAACAAAGGCATGTGACAGAATTGGTGCCGCTGGAGCAACCAATTCTTGGTCCATGAACTCCTCCTGACCCTGCTCATGGCATGGAGTCGGGATACAGCATGAACCCCTGCACCAACTACAGCACGAACTCTACGACGAGTACGTAGCCGCAACATGGCTAGATAACGGTCGGCTGAACAGAACGTACTAGAAGAACGCACGGAAGAACAGCAAGGCCTATGAAGAACAAGCTGAAAAACACGAACGTGCAGAGCAGGCCGCACTGAATAAACAGATACGAACTGACTACAAGCAGTGCTAAACAGATACGAACCCACAGGCACAATCTGAACTCCCAAAAACGATCTTCCAAGCACGAAGACTGAAAAGCGCGAATCGTCTCTCACCAAACTTTTACTAACACGCGGAAACACGGAATTAGCAAAAGCGTCCCAAAGGGTGGCGTCATTCGAAAGGAACTTCCCCTTTATAGTGCCGTCGTACGTGTTGAACGTCACTGCGCTTTGCTTGATCGTTTTTTTTAATGATGGTGTGTACGCAAGGCAGGCTTGAGAGGAAACATGAAAAAAAACGAGGAGAAAAACGTCGGTTTAAAAAATGACATTAAAAACGATCGTGTGTACGGGGCATTAGAGTGTAACCAGATAGTGACTCACTTTTCTTAAATCATATGTACCAAAAATCTGTGGATGCATTTCCCATGGTATTCCCAGGCGGGGGTGCTTATTTTCAATCCTTCATGTTGAGCATGTTCCTCATCTCTATATCCCATAGGTGAGCAGGATATACATAATCCAATCAAATGGCGTTTGAATGAAAGCAAACAACGGCTATACCACAAAGAGTAAGCAGAAATGGGGGGGAAAAAAAGAGAAAAAGGGGAAAAATCTGAAATTTTATATCTCCAAAAGATTCATGGGCACGGAACATATTCAATGACCACTCACCCATGTATCGGAGAAGAAAGAAAACAACTGGTCCACCGAGTGTGGTCCGGGAAAGGGCCTGCAGGCCCAAAGCAGATAAAGAAAAATCCTGCTGCCACCAGAAACCTTCTCAAAAAAAGCCCCCCTAGCTCATGGTATTGTGCAATATGCCTCCTAGGCTCTCTGGCTGCGGAGGGGAAATTACGCCACATGCCCACCTTGGCGTTCTTAAATACTTACCGGTCCCAGTTCCAAGCGATGACGGCGCATCCCCCATGCTGCCGTGTCCACATGGCGAGAACGCAGCGTATGGTGGGTGGAGCCGTGTCATCAAAGAGCGGCCGACGTACATGCCGTCAATGAGACGGTATGGGATGACATCACTTCCGGCGATCCAAAGGTCACTGGAAGTTCGTCGGCAGCCATAATGGTGATGGGTGTTCATAGCTGCGAGGTTGGCATCACTTCCTATGGTCCATGGATCACAGGAAGTTACTCGGCAGCCATGATGGAAATGGGAAACCCATCTGCAGGGAAAACAGAAGACACTTGGTGCCCCATGAATCCCGACGATCCATGGCTTGGAAACTGTTCCCATAAGAGAGTGAAAACACTCTCAAAGTATTGGTTCTGCAGATTGAACATGGACAGGGGCAGGAAAAAGAAAGAAACTAATACCACCGCTGCCATAGGTTGCCTATGTGGATATATACATACACCCAGAGAGGCATAGAGAGAGGAAGCGAGGCACCTCCACCTCTCCCCCGGCAACGGATGGGAAAGAGTGTGAGGGAATGGTCACACAAAGGGGATGAAATAAAAAGGAGAATCCCCCACCCCGGGGCTATGGGGCTGGTCAGCCAGGAAAAATCACATATCCCAAGCCCCAGCGGGAGAATCCCAACCTAGAGCACCTGTGTTGCCGCTGGCAACTCTACCATGGGAAATTAAAACCACCGAAAAAAGACTGGAACATAATCAATTGTTTGAGACATGAATACCTGAACGATGTTCATGAAACGAAATTATAAAAACAATAATGGCAATTTTTGGAGAACACCTGCACAAGCTATACAGGTGCTAGAACAAAAAAAGGGCCTGACGGGGGGCGTGTCCGGACGTGAACCAGGGAGGACGTGTGGATACTGAGCTCTCCACAGGCAGTGTAAATCCACGGCCATCTCTGCCCTATCTCACCCCGGGGGGGGCCCAATTTCAGTGCCATCAGCCCCTGGGCCTCGTCTCCTACGGCCCTGGCTGATTAGTGGAGGTTTTTGGCCGACTTTACCTGCTCTAGGCCTGAGAGTGTTCCCGCATTGCTGAGGCCCGCCGCCATCTTGGGGCCTACGGATCCGCGGGCACTCTTCCGCATCTACCCTGCTATCCACTTCCCTATACCGCGATCCAACACCATCTTGCGGCCTGTCGACCTGCCTTCTTCCAACCCTGGACACAGTGAGTAGTGGGGTAGTATCTTGCCCCCTCCAATTGGGACACGCTAGGGTGAGACTGTATGCCCGGGGGGCCCTGTACGCTGGTCCTGGTGGGGAGATTTTGGCCTGAACGGAGCGGAACTCACCCGGGCGGCACACGCTATCAGGAAAGCCCCCGGCTCCGGCCTACTCACGGAGGTCGGAGGCCATATTGCTACTCCGGGTACACCTCATATTTACAGTGACACTACATCTGGGGCCCGGCACCTTCACTTCTGGGCCTGGGTTCTCCACTGGACATCTGTGGGTCTGTGGATCCCCCTTTCTACAGCCACTGCATTAGTCACTGCTGTACCTGACTGGTACACATGACAAATAGAATGATGGTCATTCCAGCTGACACAGGGGATGCCATTTAAGTGAGTTCAGGATCCCGGCTGCTCTCCATGATCCCCGAGTTGTTACCTTAGCCATATTATAGCCCCGGGGATAAGCCTGTTTATTCTCTAAGCCCCTTGGGCATCACATGGGAAAAGTCGGCCAGCAGCAGCGATATTATAAGCCTTTATTTGGATCACGTGTAGAATCAGATATGGAACGCTATGTTACCAGGTCGCAATCTGCGACCTCGCACTCCCCCACAGTTCCGCACACTTCAATAGACCCAATACTGGGAACGGAGAATGCTGAGTACCCTCCATTAGCTCCCACCCGGGGTACAGATTTCACCTCATCCTCTCCTCAGGAGATACTTACCCCAGACATTCTGGATGCCAAGTTGGACGCTAAGCTACAGCTCCTGCTTCAACAAATCACGTGCAATGTCTCGGCAGAAGTGAGCAAGTTAGCTGCAGAACTGAGGGGGGAAATCAACCAAATTGGGGAACGTACGGACACTCTTGAAAATAAATTTGATGAGTTGATAAGCTATGTTCAGGCTGTTGAGGAGGACAATCATAACCTACATATTTCGGTTTCTCAACTGCAATTGCAGCAGGAGGACCTGGAGAACAGGGAAAGGAGGCAGAACCTGCGCTTCAGAGGTATCCCAGAAATGGTAGGAGACCCTGACTTACGCACCTATCTTCTTGGTCTTTTCAATACCCTGGCCCCCACAGTGGTGGATATAGACTGGTGCCTTGATAGGGCCCACCGATCCCTGGGCCCAAAACCTCCGGCTGGAGCTAGACCCAGGGATGTTATAGTCCGATTCCATTTTTTTGAAAGTAAGGAGGCTCTGACCCTGGCCACGCACAATAAATCCCAACTTCAGTACAAAGGAGCAAAATTGCAGATCTTTAGCGACCTCTCTCCAATTACCCTTGCTAAACGTAGAAATCTACGCCAAATCACCTCCCATCTACAACATCATAAGATCCCCTACTACTGGGGTTTCCCTTTTCACCTTATTGTATCCAGGGATGGTGTCCAGGTTACCCTGCGTGAACTGCAGGAAGGCGAAGCTTCCTGAAACATCTTGGCCTCCCCTTTGCCAGAAGATGATTTGATTCCTCCAGCTGCCCAGGTCCGTCAACATCCCGCCACTCCTAACCGCATCTGGACCCCCATGAGGGGCAAATCAAGGAAACAATTCTCAACACCCCAACGTCTGCGTGCCTCCAACCAACCTCCTTGATTCACCCATACGTTCCTCTCTGGATCCATAATTTCATGCTCTCTGCATCTCCGTTTCTCCTCGATTCTAAAACAGATACGAAGATTGTTGCTCTGGTTTACAAAAGTTTTCAGTCTACCCTGGTTCCTGTTCAGGGTAGAGTTCTTCTCCAACCCATGGGGTGAAAATCACTACAAATATTGTTGACAGTGTTTTCCTTCTTGGTCACCGTACCCTAATTGGCAGTTACTCCTGTTTATTTGCTGACTTTCTAACCCTCGTCAACAGGTCCTCTACTGTCAGACTTATTTTAAAGGTTACCGAGTTCATAAGGAGAGCAGCCGATCCTCCCCATCTCTCTTGCTAGAGTTTTCTGATGGAAGTTCGTGTATGTCCCTATTTGGCCTTGGCTTACTTCCAAGGTCCCCTGAGACGCAAGTGGCTCTCAGGCTTTCAAGAACTTAAGTTCTATTTTCTTTTTTTTTCTGTTGATTTTTTTTTTTTTTTTTTTTTCTTATGTCCATGGTTATAAGTCAGCCTTGTAGGTTGAAAGTGCAATGTTTTTTTTTCCTAACCGAATGTCATTTTCTTACAGGGTTTATCTGTTACTATTTGGGCCCCGAAGGGATGCCTTTGTCTGCAATGTTTATTCACATCATTGCTTTTACACGCATTTTTGCTTTTATGTCTCTGTTTCCTATATTTTGTTATTTTTTAGATTCAAAATTCTTACACAAGCCTGTTTGAATGTCTTACTATGGCTTTAAAGATCATGTCGTATAATGTGAAGGGTCTGGGTTCTATCCGCAAACGCTGGATGGCCCTGAAGGATTTCAGGGCCTCAGGCGCTGATGTGGTGATGATTCAGGAAACCCACTTCAGGGCTGGTGGTTCACTCAAATTTGCCTCAAAGTTCTTCCCCACCTCCTTCCTTGCCTCTGATTCCACGGGCAAGGCGATTTTGATCAAGAAATCCTGTCCTATCAAGGTTAAAAGCTCACATGCTGATCCACATGGGAGATTCCTCATATTGGAATGTGAATATGTGAATACTTCTTTTTCTCTTGTGAATCTCTATGCCCCCAATACAGGTCAGATTGATTTTCTCAACAAACTTTTTGACTCCCCTCAATTTCGTTCTCAACCTTTTCAGATTATTGGTGGGGATTTTAACCAGGTCATGTCACCCACTAGAGATAGACAGTCTCTCCTTAGTTCTACACCTTCAAAACAGGTTATATTGCATGCCAATTCCTTTCGCAAATGTATTAGGTCCCGTCAATTTTTCGACACATGGAGGATCAGGCACCCTTCTGCTAAGCAGTTTACATTTTATTCCCCAGCTCATAGAATGTATTCACGCCTTGACCATTTTTTTATCACAGCCCCATTCATTCCTTATGTGATAGAGTCGGACATATTGCCTATCACATGGTCAGATCACGCTCCCATTGTGATAGACCTCATGCTTTCTCAGGCCTATACCAAATCCTGTCACTGGCGTCTGAATGACCATCTCCTACAGTCTGAAGTCTCACGTTCTACCCTAGCCAAAAGCTTGGAGGAATTTTTCCAGCTTAACATGGGCTCAGTTTCCGAGTTTTCCACACTGTGGGAGGCACATAAGGCAGTTTTCCGAGGTGTTTGCATAGCTGAAGGCGCTCGGTTAAAAAAGGATAGAAATGGCCTACTGCAGTTCCTTACATCTGCTCTGGTAACTGCGGAGCGGAGAATGCTGTGTGGTCCCACGGTGTTGAAACTCCAAAAGGTCATTTCCCTTAGGGAACAAATAAAGTCTTTACAGCTCGACAGGGCGTCTAAATCCCTACTATGGACAAAACAAAAATTCTATGAATTTTCGAATAAGCCCCATAGGATGCTGGTTCATAAATTACGACCACGCCCATTCAATTCCTTTCCCGATTTTCTTACGAAGGCCGACGGCTCTAGAGCATACTGCCCCCGCGAAATGTCAAATATTTTTGGCAAATTCTACCACAGATTGTATAATTGCCTGACTCCACAGAACCACTTTAACTTTACTCAGGAAAAATTTGAGACTTTCTTCTCTAACATAAACCTTCCAAGACTATCCTCAGCGGATTTGGCCAGTTTGAATGTGGCTATATCGGCTGAGGAGTTGTTGGCTATAATCAAAGAGCTACCTCTTCACAAATCGCCTGGCCCTGATGGTTTGTCCTACTTTTACTATAAAACTTTTTTCAACATTTTGTCTCCTCATATGCTGACTTTATGCGACTCACTGCTTAAGGGCACATCTCCACATCCACACTTCTCCCACTCTTACATCTCAGTCATCCCAAAGCCTGGTAAAGACCCCTCGATCCCAGATAATTATAGGCCCATAGCCCTTTTGAATTCAGACTATAAAATTTTCACCAAAATTCTTGCATCCAGATTGTCTAAGCTCATTCCTAAACTGATCCATAGAGACCAGGTGGGCTTTGTCCCTGGCAGGCATGCGGTGGACAACACCCGCCGTACAATAGATCTGATAGATCTTTTGGATAGGTCATCCCGTTCGGCGCTAATTTTGAGTCTAGATGCCCAAAAGGCTTTTGATAGGCTGAGTTGGCCTTATATGTTCGCTGTCCTCAAAACGTTTGGATTCACTGGTCCCTTTTTAAAAGCCCTAGAGGCCCTGTACTCCACAGTCACAGCCCAGGTTCAGATGTCTTCTTTCCTGTCGCCTGCCTTCCCCATGACAAATGGAACTCGGCAGGGGTGTCCTATATCACCGTTACTTTTCATTTTATGTCTGGAGCCCCTGGCCGAGTCCATCCGCACCCATCCAGATATCAATGGGGTGGTGATGCGGCAGGGAGAATATAAACTGTCGCTCTTTGCGGATGACATTCTGCTCACTGTAACTAATCCGTTGATATCGCTTCCTTCGTTACATAAATTACTAGCCTCCTTTGGTGCCATCTCCGGTTACAAGTTTAACACTTCCAAAACTGAAGCACTCCCTATACACATTCCAGCATTATTGTTATCTCAGCTTAAAGGGTCATATCCTTATAAATGGTGTACCACCTCCATTAAATACTTGGGTGTCCTTCTTACCCCCTCTTACTCTTCTCTCTATCAAGCCAACTTCCCCCCTCTCGTCTTAGACATTAACAAATCCCTGATGGCTTGGACAAAATATCCCCTGTCTCTGTTGGGTAGGATTAACATCCTAAAAATGTCTATATTACCCAGACTACTTTATCACTTTGAAACATTACCAGTTGCCCTGCCTTCCTCTCAACTAAAAGCGATTCAGAGGAATTTTCTAAAATTCATATGGGGCGATAGGGCACATCGTATAGCTTATTCAGTGGTATTCGCCCCAAGGTCCAGGGGGGGATTGGGTGCCCCGGACATTTTTCAATACTACCACGCCTCACACTTGAGGGCTATTGTTTTGTGGTCCTCCCTACATGCACCAAATCAATGGTCTGCCATTGAAAAGGGGGTACTGACTTCCGGTTCCGGCGCCGTATGGAGTAGCTGCCTCCCTCACTAGCTCCGCAGCTCGACCCCAAAAATCGGCATATAAATCAGCAGGACGACTACCCTTATCACCCGCCCACCCCCCTGGTCATTCACGGCCACGCCATGGACCGTTTCGTTGAAAAAAACGGCATTCGCCCGCACGCGACCGCGGCGGCTCCACAAGCGCACCCGCAAATCGAGTCCGCGGCTTCGGCCTACTCCACTCCCTTCTCGGGAACGGTGCCTGCAATGGAGGTAAGCAGTGATTCGCTCACCTCCCCACCACAGCCTTCTCCTCTTTCACCTCCTGCTGGGGATGACACCACAGAAAGGATTGCACAGGCTGTAGCAGCTCTCCTCACCCCCATGATAGCTGCCTCTGTGGAGAAAGCTGTCAGTGCAGGCATGCAACAGCTCAAGGCTCAATTAGGAGAACATTCCACTAGGCTCAATGAGGCAGAACACCGCATATCTACCTTGGAGGATGAATTGTACCAAGCCCAGGCCCTGGAACATGCTCAGGATAAAACCAATCAGTTCATATTAGACAAGCTGGACGATTTGGAAAATAGGTCCAGGAGGTGCAATCTGCGCTTCATTGGTATACCAGAATCTATGCAACCATCAGCCCTCACGGATCTATGTGCAAGACGTATTCCAGAGTCCTTAGGCCTCCCCGGCCCCTGCACAGTGGAAAGGGCTCACCGCATGGGTCTTTTTAACTCAGAGCGCAAGTCGCCACGACCGATTATTGCCAAATATCTAAACTACGCAGACAAAGCCTCCATCCTGCAAAACTTCCGGCAATCCAGATCTCTCCAGATAGATGGAATGCAGATCTTAATTTTTGCGGACTACTCCATAGAAGTGTCAAAAAAAGGAAGGCTTTCCAGCAAGTCTGCACGGAACTACACCGCCAACAAATAAAATTCACCTTGGCCTTCCCCGCCACCCTGCGGCTCAAAGCTCCCAATGGCGACCAGCTATCATTCCAAAACCCATCTGAAGCGGAAGCCTTCCTACGCTCTCTTCACTCGGGACCTCACATCAGCCCCTCACCCAGGACGCCTCCAATCAACCGTGGTCTCGACCAAAGAAGCCCGCGTAAGGACTCTCCAAAAAGATTCAGGCCCTCGAAACCAGACCTACACCAACCCATGCTCAGCTGAATCGACTAATACTCTTCTTCCATCTTCTCGGCTATAGCCACGCCTGACCCAACTGAACTGATCAGCCCTACCCCTGAGGCGAGGTACCTCACCGGTCTCTCCTACAGACTTTGAAAACCAGACTTGCATTTTGATGGTAGGCCAGTCCTTTTCCTTTTTTTTTTCCCTTTTCTCTCCTTGCTCTCTACATGTTTATGAAAATCTTTTTTTTTTCTCTCTCTCGCTTTTAAATTGCCGGTACAAATGTTTGTTCCCTCTGGCCTCTCTGCGTAGAGCCTTTATATCTCTCCGTACACGATTCGAATCTGCTCCTTTGACCACCCCTGAAAACGTGTATATTGATTGGGGGGAGATGAAGCCATTAGCCAGCAGATACAGGGCAAGTTACCATTTTTACCAATCACATCCCGGTAATTTTGAAAAAAATTGGAAAAGGGGTGCCCCTGGGATTGTGTGGATTGGAGTAAATTATGGATTGCCACCAAGTATATATAGAAAAATATAAAGAATTTTATTTTACATAATACACATATATATCAAAATGGTTTAAAATCAAAGAAAGGAACAGACATATATAGTCATTAAAGAACAATTGCATGAGGACACCTTACTACTTGAGACATATAAGTCATATAGCTAGTGGTGACACAACCGACATGTTTCGGATACTCGAGCTATATCTGTGATAGCCTCCATTATTTCCTTCTTCAAGGTTCATGCAATAGTTTGAAGACAATTTAGTCTCTATATAAGAGAAAAAAACACAACATAGTATGTGATAGCTGTATAATACACAACAGTGTACTGGCATGATTACATTATTTTGAATTTCTCCCATATGTGGGCAGCTAGAAGATAGACATTGTTGCAAAGAGAAAATAAAAAATAAATAATAAAATAAACAATAAGAGAGGAAAAGAAGAAAGGAGGAGGGGAGAGAGACAAAGGGAAAAGGAAGAATAAATATACATGAAAGTTCATTTAAGAATACATGGATGTATATATACATCGTATAATTGTATGTCTATACGATACAGTACATCTATATCAAATAGTATTGCATACATACATTTCCAATGGTAATATAAACATCAGCCGTTTGGAGGAATTGTCCCGGTGATATAGAGCCCAAACGGATATGGTGCGGGTTTAATGGTCGCATAAAGACAATGCAGCGGCCAAAAAGACACTGCAGACAAGATGACAGAGCCACGGGGAAATGTATAAGAGGACCAACACCAAAAACGCCCCTCAAAGCTCACAGGGAAGCCTCAAATTGCAGCGGACAGACTGCCACGGCCTCTCTGTAAAAACATACATACATGGATTATAGTTTCTAGATCGCAGACCAGCCCTGTAAACAGGCATCCCATAACTCTGATGAAGTGTTTAAAAAGAAGCTTAATACCTGTCAATGTGGCGCAAAAACATCCACACTCTGGCTGTGCGGCAATTGGCCAAGTCAGGTGGGACTTTTTATAGAGCTGTCGCTGGTGTTGCAGCCAATCAGCTCAAATGGCGCCAAAGGTAAAGCTGCAAAAGGGAGGAATTCAACCAATGGGGTAGAGCGTGGGAGGCCACAACAGGGCTAGACTATGTGTCCGGGTAGAAACCCAATTAACTGCGTATTGTAAATGAAAAGAGAGGTTCTTATAGGACAGGCATCGCATACAGAGGCCGCCCTCGATCCCGGCGGCGTCCGGCGTCACCGCGCACCCACGCAGACGTGAAAGACGTCCACGACGCCGGCGCGGTGACGTCAGACGTCGACCCGACCGCCAGCACAACGAAAAGGGCGGAAGTGCTAAAAGAAAATCACTCCGTTGCCCGCACCAGACCCAAAAAGGTCAGCGCAAAGGCAGCACAATTGTATGTGCTGCGCCAAACGGCGCCATCGGAGGAATGGGGAAAAATTGACTAATCCAACACCCCATGGGTAGTAAACCGTGTAACATGAATACCCTCCGTCCCATATGTATGTAATTCTTGGGACAGGGAGAGAAATTTATTCATATGCACATAACCGTCCATTTGCTCAAGTATGAGCAGTCAGCCCCCGATTATCAAAACAACCGGGGGCTGTTTTTGTGCTGGGGAGCGTCAGTGGGCCCAATGGGTGGTCCCCAAATCCCCGGGCTCCAATATGTCAAAAAGTGCAGGGTACAATTGTCATTTGATTAATTTCTAAATAATAAACAGTAATCAACAATGTAATAACTAGGCACTAATCTCCAGTGGGCGAATCATCAGGTAAAGTTCCACCAAATAGATCCAATCTTGTTTAAAAAGGATTTTTTAGTTTTTACATAAATATCTAACCGGCATACATCAGAAACATTAGTACACATGTTATACAGCTGGCATAGTTCATACATATTTATTTATTTTCCAAAAAAAAAAAAAAAAAAAAAAAAAAAACAACACACAAACACGGTATAAACAAATTGTTGAGCTCAGTTTAGCAGATCCCTATCAAACTTCGCAGATGTAAAACCTGGTAGGAAGGGTTTAAAGTTAATTGCCTGGTTCAAGCCAGGGGGTGAGGTGGCTCACCCCCTGGCTTGAACCAGGCAATTAACTTTAAACCCTTCCTACCAGGTTTTACATCTGCGAAGTTTGATAGGGATCTGCTAAACTGAGCTCAACAATTTGTTTATACCGTGTTTGTGTGTTGTTTTTTTTTTTTTTTTTTGGAAAATAAATAAATATGTATGAACTATGCCAGCTGTATAACATGTGTACTAATGTTTCTGATGTATGCCGGTTAGATATTTATGTAAAAACTAAAAAATCCTTTTTAAACAAGATTGGATCTATTTGGTGGAACTTTACCTGATGATTCGCCCACTGGAGATTAGTGCCTAGTTATTACATTGTTGATTACTGTTTATTATTTAGAAATTAATCAAATGACAATTGTACCCTGCACTTTTTGACATATTGGAGCCCGGGGATTTGGGGACCACCCATTGGGCCCACTGACGCTCCCCAGCACAAAAACAGCCCCCGGTTGTTTTGATAATCGGGGGCTGACTGCTCATACTTGAGCAAATGGACGGTTATGTGCATATGAATAAATTTCTCTCCCTGTCCCAAGAATTACATACATATGGGACGGAGGGTATTCATGTTACACGGTTTACTACCCATGGGGTGTTGGATTAGTCAATTTTTCCCCATTCCTCCGATGGCGCCGTTTGGCGCAGCACATACAATTGTGCTGCCTTTGCGCTGACCTTTTTGGGTCTGGTGCGGGCAACGGAGTGATTTTCTTTTAGCACTTCCGCCCTTTTCGTTGTGCTGGCGGTCGGGTCGACGTCTGACGTCACCGCGCCGGCGTCGTGGACGTCTTTCACGTCTGCGTGGGTGCGCGGTGACGCCGGACGCCGCCGGGATCGAGGGCGGCCTCTGTATGCGATGCCTGTCCTATAAGAACCTCTCTTTTCATTTACAATACGCAGTTAATTGGGTTTCTACCCGGACACATAGTCTAGCCCTGTTGTGGCCTCCCACGCTCTACCCCATTGGTTGAATTCCTCCCTTTTGCAGCTTTACCTTTGGCGCCATTTGAGCTGATTGGCTGCAACACCAGCGACAGCTCTATAAAAAGTCCCACCTGACTTGGCCAATTGCCGCACAGCCAGAGTGTGGATGTTTTTGCGCCACATTGACAGGTATTAAGCTTCTTTTTAAACACTTCATCAGAGTTATGGGATGCCTGTTTACAGGGCTGGTCTGCGATCTAGAAACTATAATCCATGTATGTATGTTTTTACAGAGAGGCCGTGGCAGTCTGTCCGCTGCAATTTGAGGCTTCCCTGTGAGCTTTGAGGGGCGTTTTTGGTGTTGGTCCTCTTATACATTTCCCCGTGGCTCTGTCATCTTGTCTGCAGTGTCTTTTTGGCCGCTGCATTGTCTTTATGCGACCATTAAACCCGCACCATATCCGTTTGGGCTCTATATCACCGGGACAATTCCTCCAAACGGCTGATGTTTATATTACCATTGGAAATGTATGTATGCAATACTATTTGATATAGATG
Source organism: Rana muscosa (assembly GCA_029206835.1). NCBI lineage: Eukaryota > Metazoa > Chordata > Amphibia > Anura > Ranidae > Rana > Rana muscosa. The sequence continues at coordinate 920,512,213 of CM055117.1, forward strand.
TACTGTATCGTATAGACATACAATTATACGATGTATATATACATCCATGTATTCTTAAATGAACTTTCATGTATATTTATTCTTCCTTTTCCCTTTGTCTCTCTCCCCTCCTCCTTTCTTCTTTTCCTCTCTTATTGTTTATTTTATTATTTATTTTTTATTTTCTCTTTGCAACAATGTCTATCTTCTAGCTGCCCACATATGGGAGAAATTCAAAATAATGTAATCATGCCAGTACACTGTTGTGTATTATACAGCTATCACATACTATGTTGTGTTTTTTTCTCTTATATAGAGACTAAATTGTCTTCAAACTATTGCATGAACCTTGAAGAAGGAAATAATGGAGGCTATCACAGATATAGCTCGAGTATCCGAAACATGTCGGTTGTGTCACCACTAGCTATATGACTTATATGTCTCAAGTAGTAAGGTGTCCTCATGCAATTGTTCTTTAATGACTATATATGTCTGTTCCTTTCTTTGATTTTAAACCATTTTGATATATATGTGTATTATGTAAAATAAAATTCTTTATATTTTTCTATATATACTTGGTGGCAATCCATAATTTACTCCAATCCACACAATCCCAGGGGCACCCCTTTTCCAATTTTTTTCACCCCTGAAAACGTGGGTTTTCCTTTTGTCAGGGCTGCATTATTCGGGTCTTGCAATGGGAGCTGGACTACACAGCGACTCCATGCGGAAAAAAGTGAAGTCCATACGATATATTTTTTTGTTCTTATTTTCACAACCCCTCCCCCGCTATCCTTCTTTTCTTCTACCTCACCCAAGCCAAGTTATGCTTCCAACACTGATCACTTCATCACCACCTCCCTATACCGTAGACACCTCATTGTCCCATACTACTCTCATAGCTCGCTTCCGTTACCTACGTCAATCCAATCCTGTCATACCGGCCCAACTCCTATCGATTGACCCCTTATTATGAGAATAGTCTCCTGGAATGTTAAAGGCCTTCGCTCCCCTAATAAGAGACTGAAGATTCTCCGTCATCTAAAAAGACTCAAAACAGACATTGCCCTCCTTCAGGAATCCCACCTCTCCACTTCAGATTTCCCACGCATGAAAAAACTATGGGTGGGCTCAGTCCTCGGCTCCGGATCTCAGGGGCGCAGGGCAGGGGTCCTAATACTCATTCACAAAAATCTTCCATGCACGGTGGTCTCTACCCACTCAGATACACAAGGACGTCTCCTATCGATTCATGTTCAGTTAGGGACAAAAGACTTCATTATCTCTAACATTTACGCCCCTAATAACCCCTCCAAACTTTTTTTTAGCGAACTGTCTACTTGGCTCCTTCGAGATCCGCTTATCCCACATATTATCGGCGGAGATTTTAACACTATCCTTCACCCTATTGACGACAGGTCTTGCTCCAGAAGCCCCCGATCTCTAGGTGTCCCCAGAGACACGACCCTCTTTTCCTCCATGATTGACTCCCTTCAACTTCATGACGTTTGGCGTCTCAGGCACCCAGCTGACAAAGAATTCACTTTCTACTCCAACCCCCACAACGTTTTCACCAGGATTGACTACATTTTCTGCTCTGACGACATAGTTCCCATGATATCGGAATCTGACATTCATGACATTGTCATCTCAGACCATGCTCCTGTTTCGGTATCACTCGACATCCCCGACCTTCACCCGAACCCCAGACTATGGCGATTCCCCACATACCTACATAATAACTCTGATTTTTTACAGTACATAGAAAAATCATGGTCCGAATACGCCTCGGCCAATGCTCTGCACCTAGATAACCCTAATTTGTTTTGGGAAGCTGGAAAATCCTTCCTGAGAGGTCGGATCATATCCTATGCCGCCTCTTTCAAAAGGAATGCCGTGGCAAATTACAAATTGGCTAGCTCCCGGCTACACCACACCCAACAATCCCTGTACTTAAAGGACTCCCCTGAAAATAGGAAGGCTTGGCAGGTAGCTAAACGAGCCTTTGAATCATGGGCAGACACCCTTGAACTGACGAAAAAAGCGCACATTGACGCCTCCCTACATAAATTCGGGAACAAAGCAGGGAAACTACTGTCCAGACTTTGCAGGGGTCCTCAACGCCCGACATGTATCTCCTCCCTCCGAGACGCTACCGGTTCTATTAGAACCTCACAGCGAGACATCAACGAAGCTATGCTCCAATACTACTCATCCCTATACGCTGCCGATCCCATAGATAAACCATTGGCACTCTCATTCCTTGAAAAAATATCCCTCACCAAAATCACTACCTCACAATTGGAAAGCCTGAACCTGCCCATATCCCTCTCTGAGATATCATTGGCCATCCGGAACCTAGCCCCTTCTAAAGCCCCTGGCCCTGATGGTTTCACAGGCGAATTTTACAAGTCCCTAAGATCACTATTGGAACCCACCCTATGTAAGGTATATCAACATATATGGTCTGGTGGCCCGTACTTACACACAGGAAACCAAGCCACCATAAAATTGCTGCCCAAAAAAGGAAAAGACCCCCTAGACCCAGGTTCATATCGGCCTATCTCACTTCTAAATCTAGATGTCAAGATTCTCTCAAAAATTATTGCCACCAGGTTAGCATCCATCATTCCTTCTTTGATCCACTCCGCTCAATCGGGTTTTGTTAAAGGCAGGACTGCCACTCTAAATATCAGGAAAGTGATGCTGGCCCTGGATCATGCCAAAAATAATCTGAGGGGTGATTTTGCAATCATTACTCTAGATGCGGAGAAAGCCTTCGATAACGTTAGTTTCGAATGGCTTTCTTTAGTAATGTCCTCAATGGGATTCACCGGCCCCTTCTACCGCCTCATAGAGTCCATGTATACTGCTCCAGCAGCTAGGCTGGTGGCAGCGGGCCTTCTTTCAGAGGAATTTCGTCTTCATAAAGGCACCAGGCAGGGATGTCCTTTGTCCCCGCTCCTGTTCAATATAGCATTAGAACCCTTATCGCGATTTTTAAACCAAACGGCCCCACTACATGGCATTCACATTGGTGATCACGAACTACGTACTTCCCTCTTTGCCGACGATGTCCTTATTTTCTCTTCTAACCCATCTTTGGATATGCCCACGATCAAATCAGTATTCGATGAATTGAGAACATGTTCGGGCCTTCGTATAAATTATAGCAAAAGTGAAATCCTTCCCATAGGCTCACGCCCTGACCCTCCATGGATGCATCACTCTATCTTCAAGGTAGCACATTCACATATCACATACCTAGGGATCAAAATAGGGAAAACACCTGCCTCTCTCTATCATCTCAACTATCCCCCTCTACTCACGAAAATAACTCAGGAACTTGATAATTGGATAGATCTGCCTCTCTCGCTCTTGGGAAGATGTCACCTGGTGAAAATGGTCAGCTTTGCTCGTTTACTTTACCCACTCCAGACTATACCACTGCTTCTACACCATAAGCATACAAAAGCTCTCAATGCAGCTATCTCTAAATTCCTTTGGAAAAGTAGGCGACCGCGTATAGCCTTCCAGAAACTATATCTTCCCAGGCGCGAAGGGGGTATTAGTCTTCCCAATATTAGAACCTATAACCTAGCCTGCCTACTACGGACAGGTCTAGACTGGATAGCCCAAGCGTCCCGCTACTCCAATTATGCCTTGGAAACTCAAATGGCACACCCATACTCCCTAGTAGCTCTTCTCCACTGCAAGTGGAAATCTGTTCCAATACCATTCCAACATAACCTTTTACTAAGAGACACGGCCATTGCTTGGAGAGAAGTCAGAAAAAGCCTACATCTTTCGCCCTTCATATCCGGCCACCTTCCAATTCAAGGCCACCCGAGTTTCATCCCAGGCCTAGAGCAACATCCTTTTGCCTCCTGGCATCGGAAAGGTCTCACAAAATTTTCACAACTCTGTGACCCGGAGACAGGTCGTCCCATAAATTTCAAATCCCTAGCCGACACATTCTCACTTCCACATTCCCAAGCTTTTCACTATGGACAATGTGTCAGTTTCCTAAAGAATGCATGTAGACACGACAACACACGGTTCAAAAGTTCTATAACGGAAGTCCTTCTTTCGGAAGGTTCGTATAAGATCTCAGATATATATCGCCCTCTTCTACTAAAAACAACGTCATCCCTAGCCTCTTCATCAGTGGCCAACTGGACCAAAGACTTCCCAGACACAGAACTGGTCAACAAACTATTACAGGGTCTTAATACTATACATAAACTGATCCCCAATGAAATTTGGAGGGAAACTCAGCTGAAAATTATGCATCGTGCTCACATTCCCTTTCTCTATGCCAATCAATCACAAACCTCCTCTTCATGCCCTCTCTGCCGTCAACTCAAACCTTCCCTGACGCATCGCTTCTGGTCGTGCCCCCACATATCCGTCTTCTGGGATAAAGTCCTGGCTTACATCTTCAAAGTGACCCTGATGAAACTACCTAAGGACCCACTCCTCCTCATCTTTGGTTATTGGGACCCGTTGTTGCTGCCATGGTCCCCGAAGGCCCCCCCTTCACATAAAGATTGGTCTTTGATATGCCTACTACTCGCCAGGAGAGCCATCTTGAAAAATTGGATATCCAATATACTCCCGAATACATCACAAGTCAAAAAGGAACTTCTGCTGCTTCTTTTCAAAGACAGACTAAATACAGACTTCTCGATTGACACTGCTAAGCATCGTTTCTACCACAGATGGCAAGCATACTTGGTCTATGATCACTCCCCTGAAGACCGGGCAAACCTCAAGCTGTTTTCATTCTCCTATTACGGGACACCCCTCCCATCACCTCCAGTGACTCTACTCTCCCCCCCCCAGGTGACCTATCTTGATGGGACAAATTCTAATTCTAATTCTAAATCTGGATCTGAATCTATATGGTGTGATGCACTCTAGATATTTCCAGTGTAATTTGATGTCTACCTCCTTGTTACCTCTCATAATGGTAGCTTGGTGTCTACTTCCACCCCCCCCTCCCCCCCCCCCCATCATCTCCCATTCTTTCTCCCTAGGTTTTTTTTTTTTTTTTCTCTCGGTTTTTGTTTTTTTTCTGTTCTCTGCTCTCCAGTTTTCCTAGGGTCCTCCCCAGTTCCAGGATCCATTCATTTATCCTCCCCCCTTACATAGGGATGTTTAGCTTTGAAAGCTCTTACCTCCTACATTGTTTACGCATCCCTTGCATGGGACCTTATTCTTTTATCACCTTTATCTCCTAGGATGCGTATTGTTATCTAGGCATTATTGTCTTCTTTTACCATATTTACTGGTTTGACACAACTATTGATATGTTAAAATAGAATTACTTCTATTGCTGTAGTAATCTGTATGACTTATGCCTTCAATAAAATCTATTTAAAAAAAAAAAGAAAAGGGGGTACTATACCCGGTCCACCCATGTTCCTTGGTCTGGGACAATGTCCCATCCTTGGATTCCATTTTCAAACGCCAATGTACTGCCCCGAGGGCTTTCACCTTAACCATTTGGCGTAAATGCCTTAAGACTCATCACCTTGCTTCAACATGCTCTCCCCTTGTAAATGTATTGTTTAATCCAAATTTACCAGACAGTCTGTCCCTGGGCAGGGTTTTCTCATGGCTTGATGCCCCCCTCTTTCAACTCCGGAATTTGGTACATCCTATCACGCGACATCTGCATACTTTTGAAACTCTGAGTAAGAAGTTTAATATACCCACCCAACTTTTCCATTTCTACCTGCAGGTTAGACATTTTTTCCACTCCAAGTCCCCAACTCTGATTCTTGACAAACCGACTACCTTTGAATACATATGCGCTCAGGGTCCATACCAACTACATTTAATATCTTCTATACACCATCTCCTTCATGAGTCTACTCCACTGCCTGAGACAACCCACCAATACATGAAAAGATGGTCTCTTTTGTTGGATAGACCTATTACGGTCCAGATGTGGGATAGGATATGGTCCTCTACATTCAAATCTTCTCAATGTGTGTCCCAAAGGGAAACGTCCATTAAGATTCTTATGTTTTGGTATAGAACGCCTAATGTAATTCACAAATATGATCCCTCAGTCTCGCCGCGTTGTTGGCGATGCGGGACTGATACGGGTTCCCTATTCCATATCTTTTGGCAGTGTTCTATGATCCAACCCTTTTGGCATGATGTGCGGCTGCTGATACAGAGGGTGGTGGGTGTGTCCCTACCGCTCGATCCCTTAAATTACTTATTGGGTCTCCCCTTTTCGGGCATACCCAAGAAGGTAAATCGACTTGTCTCCTACATTTTACTAGCTGCCAAAAGGCTTATCCCATTATGTTGGCTATCTAATATGCCTTCTCCATGGCCTAGGTTTTTCCATCTAGTGGCTGAAATTCGGAGGATGGAATACCTAACGGCCTCTGTGCATGATAAAATTCCCCAATTTGATAAAGTGTGGGAACCCTGGGATCGATCAGATTATGGGACCCTCGCACCACCTGCTACACCTTGACATATACTAGCTTGATATTTACTAGCTTCGCATTTCATGCTACCTTCCATATACGTACTTCATAGATACCCTTGTCTTTGATGCCTAAGGTTACATTTTGGTTATTAATCCCTATTGTAAACCTATAAGTTGTTGTTTATATATTTTTGATCTGGTGTACCGAGCACGCCTGTGCTCTGTACTTATGGGCATTGCTTGACGAATTCCTCCTACTTTAAATTTTCTTTTTCTTTTTCTTTCTTTGATATCATTCTGTGTTTGATATCTGTATATTGTGCTTAATGTAACAATATCTTGTTTGTTCTTTAAAACCCAATAAAAAAAAAAAAAAAGGGCCTGAAAAAATATACAAACAGAAACCCTATCTATGTATCCCCAATTGATCTATGGATTCCGGGTCCCCCGCCTGAGACAAAGGTGCGTCCAAAGGGAGGGACGGTTGTTAAATGTGGAAGCCCCGATGTCCATAACCCATTCGGATCTGGACAGGGGGGACCCCACAATGCATTGTGGAATAAACACAAGGTGACCAACCCAGGTAAGGAAACTAGAGCAGAAAGCTCCAAGCCAAGGTATCCCTGGGTCCAACATCCAAAACCCAAAATTTGTCTGTTTTGCCAGAGCTATATCCCTCCAGAAAGGGTCTATAGCTTTCTGCCTCATTCAGGCCAGGGGGTGTCGTGGCTTTCAGGTACCTGATCCAGCGCATTTCGCGCTGGAGCAGGACCTTATTCCAACCCCCCCCCTGACCGGAATGTGGTTCCTATCCAGTACAGTGGAATTAACTGTAGGCATTCTGTAATTGTGGCATCTAGCCACATGTCTTCCTAATGGGAGATATAAATTGCCAATACGCATAGAGTGTACGTGTTTCTCCACGTGTTTCCATTATTCCTGTTTTGTTTTTCCTATGTAAAAGGCCTAGAGTTCTACAGTTGGCAAAGTGTCTCAAGGCAAAGGTCTCTCCAGCATGGTCCTCCTAATAATTACTGTGCATTGCGCATGGACCCACATGAAAAGATACCACGGGTCTTGCATGGGTCTTTTCTAGAAACACCCCTGTATTCACTCTGGACCAACATGGTACCAATGGAGCCTGCTCTTTTAAAGGTAATTTGCGGCCTATCTGTCACAAGATTGTTAAGGATAGTATCCTCCCTGAGGATTGGCCAAAAATGTTAAATGATTTTTCGTATCTTGAGGTGTTCATTGGAATATCCAATGATAATCCTTGTTGTGTTGTTGTCTTCACTCTTTTTCTTAGACTTTAAAGATGAGGCTTTGTCTATTCATGGCCTTTACCCTGTTGAATGCCTTTTTAAGGCTGGATTTTGTGTACCCTCTTGCCAAGAAGCGAACTGTTAGAGAGTCACTTTCCTTTTGGAAGTCTATATCCGAAGTACAATTCCTTCTCAGCCGAAGGAATTGGCTGAAAGGAATCGACTTCTTCAATTCCTCTGGGTGGAAACTACCTGCATGTAGCAATGTGTTGCCCGCCGTTTATTTCCTAAATAGAGTACTACTGATCTTGCCTTCAAGATCCTTTCGGATAGAGATATCCAAAAAACTGACCTCTCCACGATTGTGTGTCATGGTAAAGAACAAGTTAAAGCTGTTGTTGTTCATCAGCCTTAACAGTTCAATCAAATCACTTTCCAAGCCATCCCACACAATGAAGATATCATCTATGTAGCGCTGCCACATCAAGATGTTGGCAGCGCACATAGATGCATGCTCCCCGAGCAAAAACTCCCACTCCCCCAGGTACAGATTGGCATATGAGGATGCGCAGCACGTCCCCATAGCCACTCTCTGCACCTGGAGGTAGTGGGAGCCCTGGAAAAGAAAGGTGTTATGTTTAAGAATGAAGTCCAACATACTTGTAATAAAGTTGTTGAACTTCCAATCGGTTGTGGGTCGCTGCCTTAGTACTCAATTGATGGCTGCCAGTCCAAAATCGTGTAGAATTCTGTTGTACATCGACTCCACATCGATCGTCACTAGTATTGCATCTGGGGGAATTGTTAAATCCTCCAGGATTTGGAGGAGGTGAATCATGTCCTTTGTGTAGGATGGTAGGTCCATCACGAGGGGCCTAAGATATTGGTCGATGACTTGACTCACCCCCTCCAAAATGGAGCCATTACCTGAAATAATGGGCCTCCCTGGTGGATCCTGCATGCTTTTATGAACTTTGGGCAGCGCATACATGGTTGGTTGGCGTGGGTGTTGGGTCCGTATAAAATCCCATGTATCCTTGATGATGATACCTTCGCTAAAGAACTCATCTACCAGCTGATATAATTCACCATTGAATCTATCAACTGTTGCAGATCTTTTGATAACACAGTCTATTGTTAAGAATTTTAAGGCACATATTTTCATAATCACTGTGGTCCATCAGGACAACATTCCCACCTTTGTCAGATGCTTTAATAGCTTCTGAGTTGTTTTTTAACGTTTTAAGTGCATGTTGCTGTTCAGCATTCAAGTTGTTGTGAATGTTATTTTTCTTCAGTGTGTCTAGTTCCCTGGAGATTTGTCTAACGAATAATGCAATTGCTGGGTTTTGATTTAATGGAAATTTATTTGATTTCCGTTTGAATTTTTTCATCAGTTTAGCTCCTCCCTCTTCCTCAGTGTCAAACTCATTCAACAGGTCATCTTCCCATGCTCCATCTAAGGATGCATTTTCTTGTAGAAGGAGATTCAGGTCTCTTAGAGCTCTGAAATCTGCCGCCTTCAAATTAGGTGCTATTTCTGTTTCCTGACTTTTATGTTTAACATATAGGCTTTTGTAGAACAATCTTCGAGCGAACAAATTAATGTCTTTGATCGCTTCAAAGGTGTCTACACTAGTATTGGGGCAAAAAGACAGACCAAGGGAGAGAACTTCATATTCTGCCGGTGTCAAAGTGTGCGAAGAAAGATTGACAATATTCAATCTTCCCCCTGAATCACTTTGGCAGAGGGTTCTGTTATCGTTTGTGTTTGGGGTGACGGGGGCACCGGAGGCTCCTGTCCAAAAAATCATCCAATGGGGTGCGTGGTATTTTTGGAATGGCTCCAGTCTCCCTACGAGGGAAGAATTTACCTCTATTGGATGGGGAGCCTCTAGAATTACCATTGGATGCGCCTCTGGTGTGTCCGCCACCCCTTCCACTGTGTGATAACGATACCTGAGTGTCAATGACAGACTTTTTACTCATTTGTTGAACCTCCCCTTCCGTCTCCTGTTGTTTGGAAAAGGGTCCTTTCCTTTTCGTGGAGATCCGACCTGTATTAGAGGAGACCGATGAGGAAGAGTTAGACAGAGTATCCGATGAATAATCATTGGCTCTTACACCTTTTTCTGAATTTTTATTTTTTGTTGTTTACTGTTATTTTTATTTTTGAATTTTTTATCCTGATTCCACTTGTATGCCCGGCCCTCACAGAAAGCATTTTTATCCCTCCAGTATTTTTTTTCTTTTTTAATTAGGATTCATTTACTGAAGTTTTCTAGATGTTCTTTCATCTTTTTTTCCAGTTTAGCATAATCTTCCTGTGTTTTTAAAGGTGAGAGTCGGGCATATAGTGAATCAATTTCAGTATCCAAAACATTTAACTGTTGTTTATATTAATTTTGCAGCAATTGCATCAAATTCTTAAAAAAAATCATTTAATTTCATCTCCCAATTAGCTTTGAGCTCTTTGCTAATGTTATCCAAAATTGGAAAGATCTGAATCCTCAAACCAATAGGATTGATATGTTCACCAATATATCTTTCCAAAGATTGAATGTGCCAATGCAAGGCAGATTTTTTCTCCAATGTTTTAGTCAAAACGAAAAAACAAGGAAGCCAAATCTGAGGCTAACTGCTCCTTTCCCTGATAGTTCCTCTGAATTTTAGCCATGAGTACCTCCCACTCCCCTCCCTGTAAGTCCCCCATATCAAAGGCAGACGTTACCCAGACAAACCAAAAAACTAAATTTGGAGATAAACAATATATGGTAAGCTGAAAGTCTCAAAAACTAACAGCTTTATACTAGCACATGCATCTCCTTCCCAAAGAAAAATTATTTCATGGCCCGGAGAAAATTAAGCATATGCTTGTAATGAATTTTACATAGAATATAGGGTCCATGTTTTAATGCATGAGTTGTAAATGAGGTTAATGGGTGTATTGTCCACCCTGGTTCTGTTTGAAAAGGACCAACTCATGTAGAGAAACATGTAGTTGCCATCATCCCTTGTACGTTAAAAATAGAAATAACCTCTGAGTTATTTTTTTAGGCAACAAATATACTCAAAAATTATATATAGAAAAAATATTTATTACATGATACAATTACAAATATTTATAAACAATGTCATGATGTACAAACATTAAAAACATGGACAATGATTGAATTCTAGTTATTACAATGATACTATCCGTCATCAGATACATGTCACCAGGTCAACTGGTGACAAGTAGATGCGGGTAACCCGACGCGTTTCAAAAGCTATAGACCGTTTCTGGAGGGATATAGCTCTGGCAAAACAGACTAATTTTGGGTTTTAGATGTTGGACCCAGGGATACCTTGGCTTGGAGCTTTGTGCTCTAGCTTCCTACTCTTCCCACTTTTCCTCTACAAGTGTGCAAAGTTTGTTGTCCGGAGGACCTACGGCCGGGGAGCAGCGATTTTTCAAACCTGGGCACCCCTTCCGTAGACTCCCATGTTAAACGGTCATTTCTATGGTGAATTTGGGGACCCAGTATCGGCCGGTTGTAGGTCCCCTGGACCCAAAACCTGGCACACATGTAGCCCAATTTATCCTCTACAAGTGTGCAAAGTTTGTTGTCTGGGGGACCTACGGCCGGGGAGCACCGATTTTGCAAAGCCGGGAACCCCTTCCATGGACTCCCATGTTAAACGTCATTCTAGTCATGGACACAGTGAGGCATGGGCACAGTAAGGCATGGGCACAGTGAGGCATGGGCACAGTGAGGCATGGACATGGACACAGTGAGGCAAGGTGAGGCACAGTAAGGCATGCAGATGAACACCCTAGGCTTATACTCGAGTCAATACATTTTCCCATTTTTTTGTGGTAAAATTAGGTGCCTCAGCTTATATTTGGGTCGGCTAATACTCGAGTATATACGGTAAGCTGAAAGTCTCAAAAACTAACAGCTTTCTGCTCTAGTTTCCTTACCTGGGTTGGTCACCTTGTGTTTTTTCCACAATGCATGGGGTCCCCCCTGTTCAGATCCAAATGGGTTATGGACATCGGGGATTCCACATTTAACAACCATCCCTCCCTTTGGACGCACCTTTGTCTCATTCGGGGGACCCGGAATTCATAGATCAATTGGGATACATAGATAGGGTTTTTGTTTGCATATTTTTTCAGGCCCTTTTTTTGTCCTAACACCTGTATAGCTTGTGCAGGTGTTCTCCAAAAATTGCCATTATTGTTGTTATAATTTAGTTTCATGAACATCGTTCAGGTATTCATGTCTCAAACAATTGATTATGTTCCCGTCTTTTTTGGGTGGTTTGCATTTCCCATGGTAGAGTTGCCAGTGGCAACACAGGTGCTATAGGTTGGGATCCTTCCGCTGGGGCTTGGGATATGTGATTTTCCCTGGTGGACTAGCCCCATAGCCCCGGGGTGGGGGATTCTCCTTATTATTTCACCCCCTTTGTGTGACCATTCCCTCACACTCTTTCCCATCCATTGCTGGGGGAGAGGTGGAGGTGCCTCGCTTCCTCTCTCTATGCCTCTCTGGGTGTATGTATACATCCACATAGGCAGCCTATGGCAGCGGTGGTATTAGTTTCTTTCTTTTTCCTGCCCCTGTCCATGTTCAATCTGGGGGCAGAACCAATACTTTGAGAGTGTTTTCACTCTCTTATGGGAACAGTTTCCAAGCCATGGATCGCGGGGATTCATGGGACACCAAGTGTCTTCTGTTTTCCCTGCAGATGGGTTTCCCATTTCCATCATGGCTGCCGAGTAACTTCCTGTGATACACGGACCATAGGTAGTGATGCCAACCTCGCAGCTATGAATGCCCATCACCATTATGGCTGCCGACGAACTTCCGGTGACCTTTGGATCGCCGGAAGTGATGTCATCCCATACCGTCTCATTGACGGCATGTACGTCGGCCGCTCTTTGATGACGCGGCTTCACCCACCATGCGCCGCGTTCTCGCCATGCGGGCACACGGCGGCATGGGGGATGCGGCGTCATCGCTTGGAACCGGGACCGGTAAGTATTTAAGAACGCCAAGGTGGGCATATGGCGTCATTTCCCCTCCGCAGCCAGAGAGCCTGGGAGGCATATTGCACAATACCATGAGCTAGGGGGGCTTTTTTTTAAAAGGTTTCTGGTGGCAGCAGGATTTTTCTCTATCTGCTTTGGGCCTGCAGGCCCTTTCCCGAACCACTTTCAGTGGATCAGTTTTTTACTTCTTCCCCGATACATTGTTGAGTGGTCATTGAATATGTTCAGTGCCAATGAATCTTTTGGAGATATGGAATTTCAGATTTTTCCCCCTTTTCTCTTTTTTTCCCCCCATTTCTGCTTACTCTTTGTGGTATAGCCGTTGTTTGCTTGCATTCAAACACCATTTGATTGGATTATGTATATCCTGCTCACCTATGGGATATAGAGATGAGGAACATGCTCAACATGAAGGATTGAAAATAAGCACCCCAGCCTGGGATTACCATGGGAAATGCATCCACAGATTTTTGGTACATATGATTTAAGAAAAGTGAGTCACTATCTGGTTACACTCTAAGGGTGTGGGAATGTGATCGTTTATCTGTCTGATATTTAATGTAAATTTGTATTTTGAGTTATTGTAGATTATGATACTTTAATATTCCTTGAAGAAGAATGCCTTGCATTTGAAACGCGTCGGATTATCCGCCTCTACTTGTCACCAGTTGACCTGGTGACATGTATCTGATGACGGATAGTATCATTTTAATATGTACAATTCAATCATTGTCCATGTTTTTAATGTTTGTACATCATGACATTGTTTATAAATATTTGTAATTGTATCATGTAATAAATATTTTTTCTATATATCATTTTTGAGTATTTGAGTTGCATTAAAAATCCCACCCTCAGAGGTTATTTCTATTTTTAACGTACAAGGGATGATGGCAACTACATGTTTCTCTACATGAGTTGGTCCTTTTCTTAACTTTCTCCCCATAGGGGATATTTCCTATAACTCCCTATCTGGTAAAATCACCAGCAAAAAAAAGACCTGACAGAACTTCTAACCCTTAAACAATTCTGCAGCTGCAAGCAAGGGAAAGATTTTTCCCCTCCAGATTTTTTATGTGGAGAAATCTACTGGTGGTGACCTGGATGATGAGAAACACATATAACACCCTTCTGGATAAAGGAGATGTAGGGTGTTGTGTTCTGCCTGTAGATGTGCTTTAAAGAGCAGGCATTTCTTATTAATTTTGTTAATTACATAGTAATTTTGTAAGGGGGCTAATACATGGTCACTATTGCAGGGTAAATCAAATTTTATAATCACCCCCAGTGTTAAAGAGGAGAATTCATTTTTAGAAGAAGGCTGGTGTTTCAGTAGGGACAGCTGTACTGGTTTTCATTCCTTGCCATCAAGATGCTGGTGACCATCTTCTATTAATAAAACAGGCCATGAATCTGATGCAGTGGAATAAAATAATTTATAGACACAAACTCTTCATACGCACTTCATGGCTGCTTTCACACTGACAGCGCCTGCCGTTAGCGCTAAAGCACTGCTCGTTTTAGTGGCACTTTAGCGCTGTTTTGGTGGTGCTTTTGCTGCCATTTTTGGCCTCTAGCGGGGCGGTTTTAACCGCAAAAAAGAGTTAAAAACTCACGTTTTTCAGCGCTTTGAAATCGCTTTTAAGGCGCTTTGGAAGCGTTGCCCATTCATTGCAATGGGTAGGGTGTTTTGGAGCGCTAAATACAGTGCTCCCAACCCGCCTAAAGATGCTGCTGGCAGGACTTTTGGTAACGTACCCCAAGCGCACTGTCTCAGTGTTAAAAGTCACACTGCAATGAATGGGAGGCGGTTTTAAGGCTCTTAGCAAAGGCCATTTTCAGCGCTAAAGCACCTGAAAACCGCCCCAGTGTCAAAGGGGTCTATGTTAAAAAAAAAAAGTTTGGTGGAGCAGATTTTAGGAATTTCACTGCCAGCTCCAACACAAAAAGTGAAAGTTGGTTTAGGATTGCTTGTCTGCTTGACAGAAAAGCTTCAATTGTTTAGTGATGGAATCCTGTGTGACTCACAGTGCTGCTACTGCAGTGATTGGCTCCTCTGTGTCCAGGCAGCCTTGGAAGGTTTTGGGTGAACAGGAGTACAGATCAGCAGCATGAATATGAATACCCTTCAAGCCAATTACAGGGAGTGGTGCCCCTGAGCATGCTGGGTGTTGATTTTTATATTTAGTGAGCAAATGGGATTGGGGTCTTTTTCCTCAGAGGGGAGGTCCAGTTGGGGAGGGGGCACATTGCCTCTCTCTAGCACAGACTGCCATGCGGCCTCAGGTGGGCTACCTGAGGGCCTGAACAGTGAATGCTGAAACCCAGGGTTCTCCAGAGGTTGGCTGTTGGAGGATGTCTAAAAATCCTGCCTGGTATCACAGGGGAAGGTGACCTACGGCCAGGGCCTTAAAGGGGAAGTAAACCCTGATGGGATTTACTTCCTCTTTTGCTTGCTGCAAAGCCTGCAAATGCAAAGCATAATGGGCTAGTATGCATCGCATACTAGCCCATTATGTGCCACTTACCTGCAAAAGAATCCAGCAATGTCCCCACAGTAGACAGCGTCCATCTTCTGGCCCCTCTTCCTTCCGTGCCACGGACTCCGGCTCTGTAATTCGCCGGGGCCACGTGACGTCACTACCACGGATGCGCACGGGAGCCGCGATTAACGGCACAGGCTAGGGAAGAAATGGCACTTCATTTTGTTTCTTCTCCGCGCATGCGCCGTTGGTATTTTCGGCGGACTACAAGTGAAATATATTCTAAACGGCGCATGTTTAGGAGATATTTCCACTACCTATAGGTAAGCCTTATTCTAGGCTTACCTATAGGTTGAAGTCCAAAAAGTGGGTTTACAACCACTTTAAAGTGGTTGTACACCCCATTCATGAAATTTGACCTAGCCACATACAGCATCTCCCAAAAGTGAGTACACCCCTCCCATTTTTGTAAATATTTTATTATATCTTTTCATGTGACAACACTGAAAAAATTACACTTTGCTACAATGTAAAGTAGTGAGTGTACAGCTTGTATAACAGTGTAAATTTGCTGTCCCCTCAAAATAACCCAACACACAGCCATTAATGTCTAAACGGCTGGCAACAAAAGTGAGTACACCTCTAAGTGAAAATGTCCAAATTGGGCACAATTATCTATTTTCCCTCCTGTGACTCATTAGTGTTACAAGGTCTCAGGTGTGAATGGGTAGCAGGTGTGTTAAATTTGGTGTTATCGCTCTCATTCTCTCATACTGGTCACTGGGAGTTCAACATGGCAACTCATGGCAAAGAACTCTCTGAGGATCTAAAAAAAAAAATTGTTGCTCTACATAAAGATGGCCTAGGAAGATTTCCAAGACCCTGAAACTGAGCTGCAGCACGGTTGCCAAGACCATACAGCGGTTAAACAGGACAGGTTCCACTCAGAACAGTCCTCGCCATGGTCCACCAAAGAAGTTGAGTGCACGTGCTTAGCGTCATATCCAGAGGTTGTCTTTACGAAATAGACATATGAGTGCTGCCAGCATTGCTGCAGAGGCTGAAGGGGTGGGGGGTCAACCTGCCAGTGCTCAGACCATATACCACACACTGCATCAAATTGGTCTGCATGGCTATCATCCCAGAAGGAAGCCTCTTCTAAAGATTATGCACAAGAAAGCCTGCAAACAGTTTGCTAAAGACAAGCAGACTAAGGACATGGATTACTAGAACCATGTCTTGTGGTGTGATGAGACCAAGATGAACTTATTTGGTTCAGATCCTGTCAAGCGTGTGTGGCGGAGACCAAGTGAGGAGTACAAAGAGTGTCATGGTCTGGAGCTGCATGAGTACAGCTGGCACTGGGGAGATAAAGTTCATTGAGGGAACCATGGATGCCAACATGTACTGTGACATACTGAAGCAGAGCATGATCGCCTCCCATCAGAGTCTGGGCCGCAGGGCAATAGTCTAACATTATAATGACCCCAAACACACCTCCAAGATGACCACTGCCTTGCTAAAGAAGCTAAGGGTAAAGATGATAGACTGCCCAAGCATGTCTCCAGACCTAAACCCTATTGAGGATCTGTGGGGCATCCTCAAATGGAAGGGGGAGGAGCGCAAGGTCTCTAACATCCACCAGCTCTGTGATTTCGTCATGAAGAAGTGGAAGAGAACTCCAGTGGCAACCTGTGAAGCTCTTGTGAACTCCATGTCCAAGAGGGTTAAGGCAGTGTTGAAAAATAATGGTGGCCACACAAAGGATTGACACTTTAGGCCCAATTTGGACATTTTCACAGTGTAAGCCCAGACTCCCCTCCTACCCCTTTGTGCTTCTGAAACAGGAAGAAAGATTTGTAACACGATCTGCACTTTCCAAAGAGTGTAGAAAGGGAAAGACAGCAGATATACATGTAAAACTTATGTAGGGAGATTTGTTTAATCTCTGTGTATCATCTGAGGCTGTTCACGTCACTGTGTATAGGAGAGGGTAAACTTTACATCCACTTTAACTGCTTCCCGACCAGCCGTCGTCATTATACTGCGGAAAGGTGGCTCGTTTCTGCAAATCGCTGTAGCTGTACATCGCCGCGGGAATACGCTTTTGTGGGCACAAGTGCTCCCATTGGCCAGCGGGGGAGCCAATCAGCGGGTCAACCACAATCATTCCCCGCAGTGACAGAATGGGGATCTGCCCGTGTGAACAAGGCAGATCTCTGTTCTGACAGGTGAGATCACACAGATTCTGTATTTCTTCTATACAGGAAGACGGATCTTTGGGTTTCCCCAGTGACACAGTCCACCATACAGTTAGAACACACAGTGAGGGAACACATTTTGCCCCTTGATCGCCCCTGATGTTTACCCCTTCCCTGCCAATGTCATTAGTACAACAGTGCATATCTTTAGCACTGATTACTGTAGTAATATCACTGGTTCCCAAAAAAGTGTAAAAAATGTCAGTTAGGTGTCTGATCTGTCCGTCGCAATGTTGCAGTCCCGCGAAAAATCACTGATCGCCGCCATTACTAGTAAAAAATTAAAAAATATATAAAAATGCCATAAATATATCCCCTATTTTGCAGACGCGATAACTTTTGCGCAAACCAGTCATTTTACACTTATTTCGATTTTTTTTACCAAAAATATGTAGCAGAATACATATCGGCCTAAACTTATGGATACATTTTTTTTTTTTTACATTTTTTTTGTAAATGTTTTATAGCAGAAAGTAAAAAAAAAAAAATATTTTCAAAATTGACGCTCTTTTTTTGTTTATTGCGCAAAAAATAAAATAAAAACGCAGAGGTGATAAAATACCACCAAAAGAAAGCTCTATTTATGGGAAAAAAGGACACCAATTTTATTTGGGTACGGCGTCGCACGACCGCACAATTGGCAGTTAAAGCGACGCAGTGCTGTATCGCAAAAAATGGCACGGTCAGGATGTGGGTAAATCCTTCTGGGGCTGAAGTGGTTAAGTGAATGTCAGTTTGGGATTGTCTGACTCTTGAAGCAAAACAGTGTTTACTTTATTTATCAAATAAACTTTGTGATGCTTAAAAAAGAGCAAAACCCAATATATGTTAACTTGGCAGCAAACTAGTCAGATTCCAAATATATTCATTTTAGGTAAGGTTAAGCTATAAAGGATAAGATTTCCCAGGAACAACAGTATTTCAGACATACAGTATATACTGTGTATACACAAAGCCCTCACAACTACTGTAATGTACAATCTATGACGTGCAATGTATGATTTTTTTTTACATTATTGTCTGCAACTGAAAATTCTCAGATAGATGAGAACAGGAGATCCTTTGTGCCTTCATTGCTTCATATGACACATGTGATGCCCTCAGCTAGCAAGTGTTTTATGAGACATTCTTTACCTGTTTGTAAAAAAAACATCTTGCTAACCACAAGCCAGGACATTGACATTGCTTCATTTAGTCATTGCAGTGTCTGCAATTTCCTACATGCACCTACAACTGACAAATACTGAAGACATGAGCCTCTCCCTGGGTGGGGGATTGGTATTGTGAAAATACTCACAGACTTAATTTCACTGGGCAGATATATTCACTACTTTGCAGTTCAATTTAATTTAATTGCATTTTTACGAGATATATGAATTATATGATATGTTCACATGTGAATTATTGCAGATATTATGGGAATAAATGTATGAATACATTTTATATTGCTTAACAAATATATCTATCTATCTATCTATCTATCTATCTATCTATCTATCTATCTATCTATCTGTCTATCTATCTATCATCTATCTATCTATCTATCTAAATCCATCTCTATCTATCTATCTATCTATCTATCTATCTAAATCCATCTCTATCTATCTATCTATCTATCTATCTATCATCTATCTATCTATCTAAACCTATCTCTATCTATCTATCTATCTATCTATCTATCTGTCTATCTATCTATCATCTATCTATCTATCTATCTAAATATATCTCTATCTATCTATCTATCTATCTATCTATCTATCTATCTGTCTATCTATCTATCATTATTTTATCTATCTAAATCTATCTCTATCTATCTATCTATCTATCTATCTATCTGTCTATCTATCTATCTATCTATCATCTATCTAAATCTATCTCTATCTATCTATCTATATATCTATCTATCTATCTATCTGTCTATCTATCTATCATTTATCTATCTATCTATCTAAATCTATCTCTATCTATCTATCTATCTATCTATCTGTCTATCTATCTATCATCTATCTATCTATCTATCTAAATCTATCTCTATCTATCTATCTATCTATCTATCTAAATCTATCTCTATCTATCTATCTATCTATCTATCTATCATCTATCTATCTATCTATCTATTTATCTATCTATCTATCTAAATCTATCTCTATGTATCTATCTATCTATCTATCTAAATCTATCTCTATCTATCTATCTATCTATCTATCTATCTATCTATCTATCTATCTATCTATTATCTATCTATCTATCTATCTATCTATCTATCTATCTATCTATCTATCTAAATCAATCTCTATCTATCTATCTATCTATCTATCTATCTATCTATCTATCTATCTATCTATCTATCTATCTATCTATCTATCTATCTATCTATCTATATATCTATCTATCTAAATCTATCTCTATCTATCTATCTATCTATCATCTCTCTATCTATCTAAATCTATCTGTATCTATCTATCTATATATCTATCTATCTATCTATCTATCATTAGTATATATCTATCTCATTATCAGTATCTATCTATCTATCTATCTATCTATCTATCTATCTATCTATCTATCTATCTATCTATCTATCTCTAATCAGTAGCTCTATATCTATCTATCTATCTATCTATCTATCTATCTATCTATCTATCTATCTATCTATCTATCTATCTATCTATCTATCTATCTATCTATCTATCTACCTATCTATATATCTATCTATCTGTCTATCTATCTATCTATCTATCTATCTACCTGTCTATCTATCTTTCTATCTATCTATCTATCTATCTATCTATTTATCTATTATCTATCTATCTATCTATCTATCTACCTGTCTATCTATCTATCTATCTATCTATCTATCTATCTATCTATCTATCCATCTATTATCTATCTATCTATCTATCTATCTATCTATCTATCTATCTATCTATCTATCTATCTATTGTTATATGTATTCTCTCATATGTTCTGTAGTCTATCTTCCAGGTGTTTCAGCCTTTTCATGTGTAAGAGCACATTAAAGACTTGACTAACATTCTAAATATGTCAAAGACAAAAAAAAAAACCTGCTAGTTTATAACAGTGATTAATTTTCGGATGAACAGTTTCCCACATAATACAAGTTATTGCACACCACATATAATAGAGGTGTGCGTTAATCAGATGAGCTCAGTGTTTAGGTTGCTGCAGGGCATGCCAAACCCATTATTGAGGTAAGATGATACATACATGTCCTTGGACCAAACCCACATACTGAGACAGATAAAAGGGCACTTTCATTGTAGAGTCATTTACTCTGCCTCCTTCTCTGCTCATCCTCAGCATCACTTTTGTAACAGGACCATGTCTTTGACTCGCCAAACAACAATGAAAAAAACCTTCAGTACTGCTTCTGCTGTGCCAGCTGGGGCAAACCGAAACAACTTCAGCTCTTACTCAACTGTTCGCTCCAGCAGTGGAGGTTTGGGTTCTGGCCGGCTCAGCACTGGTAACTTTGGCAGCAGAAGTCTCCAAAACCTTGGATATGGCAAAAGAATGTCACAGAGCTCCCAGTCCCGTTATGGATATGGCTCTGGGTTTGGAGCTGGTAGTGGAGCAGGCTATGGAATTGGTGGAGGAGCAGGCTTTGGTGTGGGCTCTGGATTTGGTGCTGGTCAAGGATTTGGTGCTGGTCAAGGGTTTGGTGCTGGTCAAGGGTATGGTGCTGGTCAAGGGTTTGGTGTTGGTCAAGGGTATGGTGGTGGAGCTGGATTTCCAGTGTGCCCACCTGGGGGAATCCAAGAAGTAACAATTAATCAGAGCCTCTTAGCTCCCCTGAATCTGGCAATTGACCCACATATTCAGAGAGTCCGCACAGAAGAGAGAGAGCAAATTAAGACCCTCAACAATAAGTTTGCATCTTTTATTGATAAGGTAAGTTATATTTATTTACACAAAAATATTTATTCTGCTACATTAGATAAACATAAATGACATGTTCTGATTTTGGTTGACTTGTAGGTGCGCTTCTTAGAGCAACAGAATAAAGTACTGGAGACCAAATGGAGTCTCTTACAAGAGCAAGGTGTTAAAACAGTTAAAAGCCACATTGAGCCTCTCTTTGAATCCTACATTAATGCACTTCGCAGACAGCTAGAATCCCAAATCAATGACAAATCTCGTTTGGATGCAGAACTTAGACAAGTGCAGGACTTTGTTGAGGATTTCAAGAACAAGTAAGTCCAAATTATTTCTATTTTTTCTGAATGTCTGCTAAGTAAAACACTCATTGCATTTGTACAAGTAGAAAAAGTTCAAACTGACTTTCTAATTATGAGCTTGAAAAAACATTTAGGTTCTAAATTCTCTTTATGTCAAAAATGCATTGCTCCTTTGTCACTGATGTTTTTGCACCATTGAACATGTTTATATCAGTTAGAAAAGCAAAATAATCTAATCTTAGGAGAAATGCTTAGCTAGATGCTTGACTAGACTGTCTATGTCTTGTGCAATATTTATTGTAATCATGATTTCAGATAAATAATGCATCAGAATGTGTTTTATACAAAACCTGAACTGTTTGTGACCCGTATAGCATCACATGGGTCTCAAGTATAAAATGTGAGTTGACAGGAAGTTTTCTGCAATATGATATAAATAAATGATTACAGTCTGTCCTTGTGAAATTCAGTATTTCTAATTAATATGCAGTGGACATACCTGGTAATGAGGATTTTGTAATGACATATTCATGTTCTATTTGTATAGGTATGAAGATGAAATTAACAAGAGAACAGCAGCAGAGAATGATTTTGTGGTGCTTAAAAAGGTGACTTAATAAACCTGATAACTTTCTATATAAATATATACCAAAGAGACTTATGAAATAACATACCAACTAGATTAGTGAATGCTTAGCTAGTTAGTTAATCCTTAGCTGAATGGTTGCTATGGGTTACACTTTTGCTCTAGGCATCCTGACATGAGATAAGGTTTTTTTTTTTTTTTTTAAGTCACGCTCTAACGTTAAATAATCTTTACATATGTAATCCATTAGGATGTGGATGCTGCTTATATGAACAAGGTTGAGCTGGAATGCAAGGTGGATTCCCTAACTGATGAGATCAACTTCCTGAGGGCCCTGTACGAAGCGGTAATTACAATCCACCATGTGCTTTATACTTACTTTTTTCACTTTAGTAACAATGTAAGAACTTACTCTAAATTGAGTACGAAAAATGAAGATTTCAGCTAGATCTATGGTCACCTTGTAAAAAACCTTTACATTTTCCATCAGCAGAAGTCAAGTCTAACTGCACTTTTTGTTTCCCCCATATCACCACCAAAAGGTACCTGCTGATTCTGTTAGCCAAATGCAGTCTCAAGCTTTCTTTAATGGGGTGACAATGCTATTCCACCACTTCTAAAATCTGGGTAGTGTTGTCACTCACACATAGACTGTGTCTACTAGGGCTACAGTGCAAAGTCCTCATGTCTTGACTCCCATACGTACCCCTGTCATATGCACTAATGGGAGTTGTAGTCTTTTAAGCTGCAAATTACCTTGATTTTTAGATAATATAGTTTATAAACAGGATAGGCTGACTATTCTATTTGGCACATGTTTTTCATTTCATAGCACATGCCTATAGATGTACTTAAAAGTGCACCTGTGCCCAGACTCTGGGCAGCAAAGTATTTGCATCAGGGGTAGGCAACCTGGGGACCTCTAGCTGTTGTGGAACTACATTTCCCATGAGGAATTGCAAGGCTGGCAGTTACAATTACTCCCAGAGGCATGATTGATCTTGTAGTTATGTAACAGCTGGAGGACCCTAGGTTGTCTACCCCTGATTTACATAGTCTCAACAAACAGTAGAAGTAAATTAAAACATGGCATAATTGACCTCTGAAGACACTATGGAGTAAATCATCCTCAATAAGTCCACAACAGTCAGCTGCTATACCTGCCATATTTCTGCTGCCCAAGGGAGAAGAGCATTTTATAAACCTTTTTTCTGCCTATTAAGAATGATAGATGACTCCCCTTTCACATGAACATCATCCATTTAGTCACGTTTTCTTCAAAGAAAAAACTGATGAAAATGGATTCAGTTTTCATTAGTTAACATCAGTTTTGCACATACATCTTCAGTTCAGTTCAGTTTACATCAGTTTTCAGTTCAGTTCAGTTTACATCAGTCTACATCCATTTTTAAATCCATTATTTTTTAGTTGTTGCAGGAACCAATCAGAGGTGACAATTGTATAAACGAAAAAAAAATAGTTTCTTGTAAAAAAATAGACATAAACCGAATGGATGTAAACAGATGGCATCCATTTTACATCCGTTACATTCCGTTGCAATGGATCTAGACATTGGCTGTTCCATTAAAAAATCAGAACTGAATGGGCTTGGATGTGAATGGATGTAAACGTATGATTATCCATTTACATCCGTTTGTCCATAGAAATTATCTGCTGTCCATTTTCCATCTGTATCTATCTATCTATCTATCCATCTATCTATCTATCTATCTACAGACAGAGGGAATGCCTGTGTTAAAGGGGCCTTATTGTGTAAATACTTTTAAAAATGGCCACCAAAACACTAAGCAAACACTTGCTATCTAAAATATCTCTCACATTGAATACATAGTAAACTACTATGGAAGGTTCATTAAATTCAACCAAAAATTGTATTACTGTGCTAATTCTATTGACTCAATAGAATTCAAGCAATACGCCAATAAGGCAGCAGAGCAAAAAAAAAATCCTAACTCTTTGAATAACATTCCATTTTTTTTTTTTTACTAGTCCCTCTACTCATGAACTCTGCTTATTATAGACAGATACTAATACAGCATTTAAAAAAATGTTTATAATCTGCATTAAGGTTCATATACTTTGTCCATCACCAAAGGAGTTACACTCTTCAAATAAAAACAACAGGTAGACAGTATGAAATAGGTGCCACCAAATGTCTTAACAGATAAAGAGAAATTAAATGATTGGCTAGGCAGTGGGCTTGCTTTCAAGGTTTCCCCCATACTGTTGTTCAACATCTGTTAAAGTACAGTGATACCTCGGTTCACAAACTTAATTCCTGAAACGACTCTGGTCGCGAACCAAATTGGTTGCGAACCAAGGCTAATTTTCCCATAAGGTTCAATCAGGTTAATCTGTTCTGAACCTTTTTATGTTTAAAAATTATGAAATGTATGTCCAAAAAAAAGGATTTTAAACATATATTACATACGGTCTTTTGAATTAAGCTGACCTCTTTCATGTGTACATCTAAAAAGAAAGAAAAAAACTATATCTCCTCTTTAATCCTTGTTTGAAACAATCCCAAACCCCAATTTAAATGACTAATCTAGGGGCCAGAAAACAGCAATGTGCATCCAGGAAGAGATCATCTGAGGGCATGATAAAGTTGTAGAATTCATATAAACAGCTTTTCCATGATTTCCAATCAAGTGAGCCCAACCTCATGGTAGTCAGGGGTCAGAAACCCCTATCTGAGTGGACTGGTTCACCTAAGACTCTCATCTTGCACTTCTCTTCTCAATATGAATGTGTTAGAGCAGGTAAGATGGCTGTGGCTCGTGTTCGTGAACCAAAGCAAATTTTTGTGAACTCTTCTGTTTGTGAACCGAGTTGTTCGTGAACAGAAGCGTTCGTGAACCGAAGTGTCACTGTACACCTAAGAATTTTGCACTAACCAAACTTTTACTTGTATTTAGGAACTCCTCCAAATGCAAGGACAGATCTCAGATACCCAGGTTGTTTTGACCATGGACAACAACAGAGCTTTGGATCTGGACGGCATCATTGCAGAAGTCAAAGCTCAGTATGAGGACATTGCCAACAGAAGCCGCCAAGAAGCAGAATCCTGGTATCAAACTAAAGTAAGTTCTTTGTCTAATTTGGATATATATAGAATATAAAAAATACAAAAATACATCATACTTTGATTTTCTACTTTTTTTCTTTAAATATATTGTTCTTGCACCATCTTGTTCAAGGATCTATCAAGTAATTTGTAATATAGGCCACAGATATATTCTTACTTGTATTCAAACAATTTGGTCCTACAAACTTCAAATTGATGACAGTCAAGTTTATTTAACTACCTAAGAATATAAAAATACTAGTTATGGACTAACCAGACATGGAAAAGGTTTGTATTTATACAATAGTCCTGATAGCCAAAGCACTGTATCAATCCACTTTATTGTACACAAAGTTTATTTAACAAGGCAAGCAGAATGCCACTTACAAGCAGTCACTATATAAGTGCATGTATTCCATCCAATTTATTTAGCCAATTTTCCTGTCTGGTTTTGATGCCGGAGTCCTAGTCTATTCTTCTATGGCTATAAATTTCATTCTACTATTCTAGCATATAGTGGCCTTAGTTATTTTCCTTATTTATTCAAAATCTTTTTTTATTCTGCAGTATGAAGAGCTCCAGGTCTCAGCTGGTAGACATGGTGATGATCTGAAGAACACAAAAACTGAAATATCTGAACTAAACCGTTTCATCACCAGACTGCGCTCTGAAATTGAAAACGTGAAGAAACAGGTAAATGAAATAGCTTCAGGGATTAAAATTAAGTGTCAGGAATGAATTCTTTGTCTCTTAAGCAAAGGATTATTACAGTGTTACATTGTCTCTGGTTTGTAACATCTGCCAGGAAGTGGAAATTAAGATAGCTATTATAAAACTGCCCTTTCTTTTTTCTGGCTACAGAAAGATTTAAACTGATTAAAAACCTAACCTTACTTGGATAAAATAAGTAGATTTTCTGGCAGAAGAGTATCAAACTACTATATGGTATATGGTATTAGGAAATAGATTTATCCTAAATATGGTTCAACAAAATATTCATCATTTGTCTGTTCCATTGTTAAAATAGTGTGCCAAGCTACAGGCATCAATTGCCGAGGCAGAGGAACGTGGAGAGCTTGCAATAAAGGATGCCAAGAACAAGCTTACAGAGTTAGAGGAAGCTCTGCAGAAGGCCAAGCAAGACATGGCTCGCCAACTGAGAGACTACCAGGAACTGATGAATGTCAAACTTGCCCTTGATATTGAAATTGCCACTTATAGAAAACTTCTGGAAGGAGAGGAGAACAGGTAAGGAAACCGTGATTTACAACATAATTTCAATGTAATTAAAGCAAAACTACAACCGTTGAATAATTGCATCCACCCACAAAGCACACCCTACACCAGGGATCTTCAAACTACGGCCCTCCGGCTGTTGCGAAACTACACATCCCATGAGGCATTATAAAACTCTGACATTCACAGACATGACTAGGCATGATGGGAATTGTAGTTTCTGAACAACTGGAGGGCCATAGTTTGAAGACCCATGCCCTACACTCTTTTCTTTCACTCTTCATTACTACATACCTGTGGACTTTAGGCCAGTCACATGGCCTTTTCAGTAGATGAAATCAGATAAATTTTCTGAATTCTTTATCTCTTCTAAGGTAGCAACTCAGACAGCCTTATAGCCAAATAATTGGCATGACAGCTTGGCAGTCTCCATTATTCTCTTATATCAGCTTTAGAGCTAACCTACCAACAGCAAGTGAGTCCATTTGGTTGTGATGGAGCTTCCAGAATTGGGCCTAGTTCCATTGCATAAATATGATACATAGGTTAAATCTAAGTGATATGACCACACCTTTAGAATCACAGGAATTGTTACATTAGGAGTTAATATGAGCATATGCACAGTAAAGACATAAAATGTCCAATCATTCTCAGGTAAAATCAGGTCAAATTCAGTAGTTTGGAAAAGATCCCACAAAGATACATTTACAATGTATTCAAAGTAGAACAATGCATGCAGTAACTTAGGCAGATATAAAGAATCAACTTTTATTATTAAAAAAATGATCAGGGTTATATACATGTGCAGTTCGTTTCGTTCCGAATTAAAATTCAGAAGAAATTTAAATTTTTCCATTTTCGTAAATTTGGATGTATTCGAATTTATGAATTACAATAGTACCAAATTCCAACGAATCCGAAATAACGGGAAAATTTTGGATGGAATTCGAATAGATTTAAATCATTTTCGAATCGATTCGAATAGTTTTCAAATTCAAAAAGTTTTCAAATTCAAATAGTTTTCAAATTTGAATAGTTTTCGAATTTGAATCGTTTTCCAATTTTCAAAGAGAACAAAATAGAATAGAAAATAAAGGAATAGAATAGAAAATATTGAATATGATAGAAAATAATAAAATATAATAGAGTAAAAGAGAACAAAATAGAAAATAAAAGAACAGAATAGAATAAAATAGAAATTAATAGAATGAAAAAAAATATTGAATAAAATTAAAAGAATATAACCATCTTCTGAAATTAGAATTTCAATTAGAATTTATTCCAATTCGAATACATAAAAAAAGAAAAGAATAAAAAAGAATAGAATATAAAAAAGAATAGAATAGACTATAATAGAATAGAAAATAATATAATTAGAAAAACAATAGAATAGAATAAAAAGAATAAAACCATTTCCCAAAATTCAAATAGAATCAAATCGAATTTGAATAGAAAACAATAGATTAGAATAGAAAATAAAAGTTCAAAACAAAAAAAAACTTATAAAGAAATTGAAAAAAAAATAATAGAAAATAAAAGGATAGAATAGAATTGAATAAAATAGAAGATAAAATAAAAGAATAGAAAGAATAAAATAGAATAAACAAATAGAAAAAGAATTGAATTAAAAAAACAATAGAATAGTATAGAAAGAATATAACAATTTACCAAATTTCAAATAGAATCGATTCATTTTGAATAGAATAGAAAATAATAGATTAGAATAGGAAGATGGTTATATTCTTTCTATTCTATTCTGTGTTTTTTTCTATACTATTCTGTTATTTTCTATTATAATCTATCATTTTCTATTTAAATTCAAATTTCTATTCTATTTTATTGCTTTTTTAATTCTATTCTATTCTTTTCTATTCTATTCTTTTCTATTAGAATTTCAGAAGATTGTTATATTCTTTCTATTTCATAAAAAAATTGTTATTCTGTTCTAGTCTATTCGTTTCTACTCTATTCTATTCCATTCTATTCTTTTATTTACTATTCTATTTTGTTCTGTTTTACTCTATTATATTCTATTCTTTTATTTTCTGTTATATTATTTTCTATTCTATTCTATTTTTTTCTATTCCACTCCTTTATTTTCTATTCTATTTTGTTCTCTTTAGAAATTGAAAAACGATTCGAATTTGAAAACTTTTCGAATTCGAAAACTGTTAAAATTCGAAAACTATTAGAATTCAAAAACTATTTGAATTAAAGAACTTTTTGAATTCGAAAACATTTTGAATTTGAATACTATTCAAAATTAATTTGAAAGCTATTCGAATCGATTCAAATTTGAATTCCAAAAATTTGAATCGATTTGAATCGTATAAACCAGTGGTTCTCAACCTTTCTAGTGCCGTGACCCCTTGATAAAATTTCCCAAGTTGTGGGGACCCCTAACAGTAAAATTATTTTCGTAGCGTGGGTTGTCAGCACCCAAGGCAAGACAAGTAATTTGTGCCCCTAACCCACGGATATTTAATTCTCCCTGAGTCCCTTCCACTCGTACAGTATTAAAACCCCTTATGGTACATTTTAGGATGTACCACTCTTTCTCTTTGTTCAATGTGTCTCTGACTTTGTGGTGTCTCGTAGCAGTGACACCTATGCCGAAATCAGGAGATGGGGTCTCCTCCAGCCTCATCCACTTCACATTCCTCACCAGTCAGCTGACCTCTAGACTCTGCCCCCAGCCATGCTGTGAACTGAATGGGCGGCTGCAAAGAGGCTGAGTGGGAGGCCGCGGGCTCCAGGAACAGCCCTGCTGGGTGGCCGCAAAAAGGTTGGGAGAGCGGTGCAGTCTTCAGGAACAGCCGAGGATTCGGTGACCCTTGGCAAATTAGAATTCGACCCCCAGGTTGAGAACCACTGGCATAAACGAAACGAATTCCGAAAACAAATTAAATGGGTTAAGCTAATTTAACTAAACACATTTATGTAAATAAAGAATCGAAACTAAACTAAATTAAAACAAATGTTTTCATTCTGCACATGTCTACAGGGTAATCAGTATTGATTACTCAAGTAAGTATGTCAGTATATCGAGCAATAATAATGCAAACCAAAGTACTACAATGCCTACACATGATACAGTTCTGATGAGCACCTTTGCCATACTGGCACAAAACTGGAATGTGTACTGTAGAGGTCAATTTTCTTGCCAACCACTGGCAACTGATTGTCAAGTCCTTATGCAGAATTCTGAACCGCTGGTTGAAAAGAAGGTAGTAAAGGCTCAAAAATGATATATTGATCACAAACACCTTTTGGAATGGATTTAAAATATTTATTGTACTTAATTTTTTACAGGCTGTCAGGAGAAGGTGTTGGACCTGTGAACATCTGTAAGTCTATGTTGCTGATTCATACTTAGAGATATTTCCATATGTAGTATTTGTAACAACTCAGGCTAACTATCAAGTAACTTTATTCTTGTAGCTGTTGTAAGCTCATCCTATGGTGTCAGTGGCGGATACGGTATGGGCGGTGGAAGTGGAAGCGGTTTCGGAGGTGGAAGTGGAAGCGGTTTCGGAAGTGGAGGTGGAAGTGGATATGGATTCGGAGGTGGAAGTGGAAGTGGAAGTGGATATGCAACTGGAGGAGGAAACAGTAGCTATGGCTATGGCAGTGGTGTAGGAGGAAGCTATGGTGGAGGAAACTTCAGTGCTGGCAGTGGAAAACTGGCTAATTTTGGCTCTGGAAGTGGCGGCAGCCCAAGTGTAAAAATTGTCTCAAAGACCTCCACAAGTTCCTGGAGGCATTAAAATGTCATTATCGATGCCATCTGTAATATAATACCATCATGCCCTAATAACACTTGAAATACCTGTGGCCATAACAGTGATATTCATGTTCTAGAGTTGAGGATTTTACAGTATTGAGGTTTATTCATCTGTGGTTTTCTTTTTTTATTTTATAATAAAAGTTTATCCCAGTCCCAAATATTGTTTTCATGAATCTCCCTTAACCATTGGTGTCCATATACACTATAAAAACCGTATTGAGGTACTGTCTCACCCATAAGGAAATTAAAGAAACAAACAGTAGGATACTCTAGATCATTGTCCCCTCTTACCTATCTGATAATCTACAACCTGATATTTGGGGTCAGACATGTTTCTTTATTACAAAATGTGCAATTTAACTGTCGCTTATCTTTGTTGTATACTTTTACAATGTCTGTCTTATTTTTTTCTGCAATAAACTGCAATCATTTTAAAAACATTGTTGCTCCCATTGTTTTACTTCTTTTATGACACTATTGTAAATACAGTGGTAATACCATCTAAGTGTGAAACATGAGTAGCATCTTGAATATTCCCAGTGGAAACTTCCACTATTATACATGATCACTGAGCAGATAGCGGTACAGAACAATACTTATTATAGTTACATAGTTACATAGTAGGTGAGGTTGAAAAAAGACACAAGTCCATCAAGTCCAACCTATTTGTGTGATTATATGTCAGTATTACATTGTATATCCCTGTATGTTGTTGTCATTCGGGTGCTTATCTAATAGTTTCTTGAAACCATCGATGCTCCCTGCTGAGACCACCGCCTGTGGAAGGGAATTCCACATCCTTGCTGCTCTTACAGTAAAGAACCCTCTACGTAGTTTATGGTTAAATATATATATTGGTAATATTATAGTTGAACAAGAACATGACATATTGAGGTTGCTTTACTGAAACTGGAGAGTGCAAAATTTGGTGCAGTTCTGTATCAGCTTCCATTTTTTATTTATTTTTGCTTAACCACTTAACGACCGCTCACTGTATATATACGTCGGCAGAATGGCACCGACAGGCACAATCACGTAGAGTGTACGTGATTGCCTTTGTATAGTTGGGGGGTCCAATCGGACCCCCCTCCTATACAGTGAGCGGTGGCTAAGTGTCCGGGAGCGTTCCGGGATGAGGGGGCAGCCATTCGTTTCTGGCCACCCCCTCGCGATCGCTCCCAGCGAATGGAAATGCCCCCTCTGTCTGTGTCAGACAGAGGGAGCAGGAGGAAGTGATGTCATCTCTGGTGCGGCGCTCACATATACCGAGCGCCGTACAAGAGAAGACATCAGGTCAGTGCACACAACACTACACTGACACCAGGACACATAGGGACATAAATCGCCCCCCCAGACACCCCAGATCACCCCCCAGATCACCCCCCCAGCCCCCAGTCACAGTGTCACTGATTGCAGTGACCATTTATTTAGTGATCACTGCAATCAGTGACATTTGTGACTGTAAAAGTGTCACCAAAGTTTAGTATTAGGTCCAGTGTAGCCCCCTAACCCCCCTAATAAAGGTTTAACCCCCTGATCACCCCCCAGATAACCCTTTCACCGCCTATCACCACTGTCGCTAAGCGATCATTTTTCTGATCGCTGTCTTAGCGTCAGTGATGCCGATCGGCAGCCAGTAATTTTTTTTAGGTTCGCCGCATGTTTTTATAGCGTCAGGTACCCCAATATATTATCTAGAAAAGGTTTAACCCCCTTGATCGCCCCCCAGGTAACCCTTTCACCCCCTATCACCACTGTCACTAAGCGATCGTTTTTCTAAACGCTGTCTTAGTGTCTGTGATGCAGATCGGTAGCCGGTAATTTTTTTTAGGTTCGCCGCAGGTTTTTATAGCGTCAGGTACCCCAATATATTATCTAATAAAGGTTTAACCCCCTTGATCGCCCCCCAGGTAACCCTTTCACCCCCTATCACCACTGTCGCTAAGCAATTGTTTTTCTAAACGCTGTCTTAGTGTCGGTGATGCAGATCGGTAGCCAGTAATTTTTTTTAGGTTCGCCGCATGTTTTTATAGCGTCAGGTACCCCAATATATTATCTAATAAAGGTTTAACCCCCTTGATCGCCCCCCAGGTAACCCTTTCACCCCCTATCACCACTGTCGCTAAGCGATCGTTTTTCTAAACGCTGTCTTAGTGTCGGTGATGCAGATCGGTAGCCAGTATTTTTTTTTTACGTTCGCCGCATGTTTTTATAGCGTCAGGTACCCCAATATATTATCTAATAAAGGTTTAACCCCCTTGATCGCCCCCCAGGTAACCCTTTCACCCCCATCACCACTGTCGCTAAGCGATCGTTTTTCTAAACGCTGTCTTAGTGTCGGTGATGCAGATCGGTAGCTGGTAATTTTTTTTAGGTTCGCCGCAGGTTTTTATAGCGTCAGGTACCCCCATATATTATCTAATAAAGGTTTTAACCCCCTGATTGCCCCTAGTTAACCCTTTCACCAGTGATCACCATATAAGTGTTACGGGTGACGCTGGTTAGTTAGTTTGCTTTTTAAGCTATGAGTAAGCGTCAATTCGTGACGTGAAACGCGTTAGCCACCCTTCCCTGCATGCACACCATCTGCATTTGTTGTTTTGGATTTATGGATTTATTTTGAATTTGGATTTTTTACCTGAAATTTTGGAATAAATAACTGTCTATACAGAGTGCGGCAGTCCAGGGTTTCTTTTTCTCCCATGCATCAGTGCAGAGCCAGCACCTGTGTGAGTGACCGGGCGGAAGCAGCTATTTGGTGAATTCTCAAGCTTTTGAGCGGTACGTTTTTCCTTTCCTTTGCTTTTTATAGTGTCAGGGCACCCGCCGTGTATATAACCCAATAAAGGTTTAACCCCCTGATCGCCCGGCGGGTGATATCAATTAGGTTTTAGCGTCAGAGAGGGTCTGAGTCACACCCCAGGCAGCGTCAGGTTAGTGCCAGTAACGCTAACACCCACGCGTGAAGCATACACCCCCCTTAGTGGTATAGTATCTGAACAGATCAATATCTGATCTGATCAGATCTATACTAGCGTCCCCAGCAGTTTAGGGTTCCCAAAAACGCAGTGTTAGCGGGATCAGCCCAGATACCTGCTGGCACCTGTGTTTTGCCCCTCCGTCCAGCCCAGGCCACCCAAGTGCAGTATCGATTGATCACTGTCACTTACAAAACAAAAACACACATAACTGCAGCGTTCGCAGAGACAGGCCTGATCCCTGCGACTCCAGTGCTGTAGGAGGTGATTTCACCACCACAGTTAAAAAAAAAGCAAATATGCCGAAGCATTGGGGCAGCAGGGGCGGAGGAGCGATTTTACTCCTAATGCCGCGTACATACGGTCGAAATTCCGACGGAGGCTTGCCCGTGGAAAAGTCCGACCATGTGTGTGCGGCATAACTTTTTTGCGGGAGGATGCCCCCATGCTTCGGCATATATAAATGGTGCGTGTATGCCCATCATTGGAAGTGGGTGGATGAAGGACGGTATTCTAATGGTGGGCATACCCACCGATCAATCTCTTTTTTCGTTCAGCCAACTGGCTGCATGAAAAAAAAAGATTACAATACATGTCCAACAAGGACCAGCAACGTACTGGTATGTTGCTGGACTTTGAATGTTTATACCAGAATGATGCCTGTGGGTTTAGGTATCATCTTCGTATCATTCTTTTCAGCCTGCGGCCGGCTTTCATGTAAAAGCAATCCTACTGGCTAATTAGCCTCTGGACTGCTTTTACAACCAGTGGGAGGGAATGCCCCCCCCCGGATATAAAAAGCGCCATTGGGAAATTGGGAAAGCATTTTATCACACCGATCTTGGTGTGGTCAGATGCTTTGAGGGCAGAGGAAAAATCTAGGGTCTAGAAGACCCCAGTTTTTTCAAAAAAAGAGTACCTGTCACTACCTATTGCTATCATAGGGGATATTTACATTCCCTGAGATAACAATAAAAATGATTAAAAAAAAAAATACTTGGAAGGAACAATTTAAAAAGAAAATAAAAAAGCAAAATTAATAATAAAAAAAAAGAAAAAAAAAAGCACCCCTGTCCTGCCCTGCTCTTGCCCAATGGCGAACGCAAGAGTCGGTCTGGCGTCATATGTAAACAGCAATTGCACCATGCATGTGAGGTATCACCACGAAGGTCAGATCGAGGGCAATCATTTTAGCAGTAGACCTCCTCTGTAAATCTACTGGGGTAACCTGTAAAGGCTTTTAAAGGCTTTTAAAAATGTATGTAGTTTGTCGCCAATGCGCGTTTGTGCGAAATTTTAAAGCATGTCGTGTTTGGTATCTATGTACTCGGCCTAAGATCATCTTTTTTATTTCATCAAACATTTGGGCAATATAGTGTGTTTTAGTGCATTAAAATTAAAAAAAGTGTATTTTTTAACCCAAAAAATGCGTTTGAAAAATCGCTGCGCAAATACTGTGTAGAAAAAAAAAATGCAACACCCACCATTTTAATCTGTAGGGCCTTTGCTTTAAAAATATATATAATGTTTGGGGGTTCAACATAATTTTCTTGCAAAAAAAAAATGTTTTCATGTAAACAAAAAGTGTCATAAAGGGCTTTGTCTTCAAGTGGTTAGAAGAGTGGATGTAAGCTTCCTAATGTTGTGTATAAAATGCCAGAACAGTTCAAAACCCCCCCAAATGACCCCATTTTGGAAAGTAGACATCCCAAGTTATATACTGAGAGGCATGTCGAGTCCATGGAATATTTTATATGTTGACACAAGTTGCGGAAAAACAACAATTTTTTTTTTTTTTTTTTGCACAAAGTTGTCACTAAATGATATATTGCTCAAACATGCCATGGGCATATGTGGAATTACACCCCAAAATACATTCTGTTGCTTCTCCTGAGTACGGGGATACCACATGTGTGAGACTTTTTGGGAGCCTAGCCACGTACGGGACCCCAAAAAACCAAGCACCGCCTTCAGGCTTTCTAAGGGTGTAAATTTTTGATTTCACTTCTCACTGCCTATCACAGTTTTGGAGGCCATGGAATGCCCAGATGGCACAAAACCCCCCCAAATGACCCCATTTTGGAAAGTAGACACCCCAAGCTATTTGCTGAGAGGTATTGTGAGTATTTTGCAGATCTCGCTTTTTGTCACAAAGTTTTGAAAATTGAAAAAAAATAAAAATATATATATATATTTTCTTTCTTCATTTTCAAAAACAAATGAGAGCTGTAAAATACTCGCCATTCCTCTCAGCAAATAGCTTGGGGTGTCTATATTCCAAAATGGGGTCAGTTGGGGGGGTTTTGTGCGATTTTGGCATTTTATGGCCTTCGAAACTGTGATAGGTAGTGAGGAGTGAAATCAAAAATTTGTGCCTAGAAATCCTGAAGGCGGTGCTTGGTTTCGGGGTCCCGTACGCGGCTAGGCTCCTAAAAAGTCCCACACATGTGGTATCCCCGTACTCAGGAGAAGCAGAAAAATGTATTTTGGGGTGTAATTCCACATATAACCATGGCATGTGTGAGCAATATATCATTTAGTGACAACTTTTTGTATTTTTTTTTTTTGTCATTATTCAATCACTTGGGACAAAAAAAAATATATTCAATGGGCTCAACAGGCCTCTCAGCAATTTCCTTGGGGTGTCTACTTTCTAAAATGGGGTCATTTGGGGGGGTTTTGTGCTATTTTGGCATTTTATGGCCTTCGAAACTGTGATAGGTAGTGAGGAGTGAAATCAAAAATTTGCGCCCTTAGAAATCCTGAAGGCGGTGCTTCGTTTACGGGGTCCCGTACGCGGCTAGGCTCCCAAAAAGTCCCACACATGTGGTATCCCCGTACTCAGGAGAAGCAGCAAAATGTATTTTGGGGTGAAATTCCACATATAACCATGGCATGTGTGAGCAATATATCATTTAGTGACAACTTTTTGTAATTTTTTATTTTTTTTTTAGTCATTATTCAATCACTTGGGACAAAAAAAAATCAATGGGCTCAACATGCCTCTCAGCAATTTCCTTGGGGTGTCTACTTTCCAAAATGGGGTCATTTGGGGGGGTTTTGTACTGCCCTGTCATTTTAGCACCTCAAGAAATGAGATAGGCAGTCATAAATTTAAAGCTGTGTAAATTTCAGAAAATGTACCCTAGTTTGTAAACTCTATAACTTTTGCGCAAAACAATAAATATACACTTATTGACATTTTTTTTACTAAAAACATGTGGCTGAATACATTTTGGCCTAAATGTATGACTACAATTGAGTTTATTCGATTTTTCTTATAACAAAAAGTAGAAAATATCATTTTTTTTTTCAAAATTTTCGGTCTTTTTCCGTTTATATCGCAAAAAATTAAAATCGCAGAGGCAATCAAATACCATTAAAAGAAAGCTCTATTTGTGGGAAGAAAAGGACGCAAATTTCGTTTGGGTACAACATTGCATGTCCGCACAATTTACAGTTAAAGCAGCGCAGTGCAAAATTCTGAATTCACCTCTGGTCCTTTAGCTACCAAATGGTCCGGGGCTTAAGTGGTTAATTGAACAAACTGAAGTTAGAAGGTGATTGGCTACCATGCACAGCTGCACCAGATTCTGCACTCTCCAGTTTTAGTAAATCAACCCCATTGAGCAAAATGTTTTTCCCGATTTTGTAGTGAATCTATTCAAATTATGTTTTTTTAATTGATAAGAGATGGACAAATGGAAATGATATGAATAACATTAAGAGCAAAGAGATTACTATAGCAAGAGGAAACCATGCAACTTCATGCCATGCCACCTAACAATAACAACCCGACAAATATAATAGTGTGAATAAACACAACATACTCTATTCATGAGATTAGTAAAACAGTAATATAGTCTTATTCTATTCTACATTTCCAGGTAGGTGTAGCAGTGGCAGACCCTGAAGGGATATGTGTGATAATGAGGTGTTTTGTGTACCATACATTGGGGGGAAAGGGGGGAAACCTATCTGATGACAGTAGGTAACCTCAAATAGCATGAAGTGTTAAAATACACCCTTCGATAGACCACTGCCTCTGCAGGATTGTTAAGCTGGCTGCTGCCAGGATCCAAAGGGGTGTAAATAGGACCAAAATGGTATAGTATGCAGGGGTGTTACTAATCATGGGGCCTGATAGCAACATTTTAATGGGGTTTTCTAGCCAAGTGAGATTAATTTAAGGTTACAGAAAAATGTCACAACTTGCAACAAAACTATTTCAAAATGCCCTTTAGAAATAACCGGCTAAGCTCAAATGAAAATCCTAAAGTAGAACTACATCTGAGCATATGAGCATCACAAGCAAAAAATGCTATTTCATTCTCACTCACCCATCCATCCATGTCTCCATGCTTTTTCTTTTTGCTGAGAAATCACTTTGAAAAATACTCCCATGGCATTTCTGGGGGTGACCATCTTGCATTTATTTCCTGGAATCCATCTGCCTTAGCTCAGGCATGCAGACAGGAGGGTATGCTTAGCTGAGAAAACCCCTCTTCCTCTCCTGCAGACTCCTGGAATGTATGACATCATTTGCCTAGGATTGGATACCGGAAAGTAAATGAAGAGATGTAAAAAAAGTTTAAAGTGGTTGTAAACCCTTTACAACCACTTTATGCTACGGGGAAGCCTATA
Organism: Rana muscosa; assembly: GCA_029206835.1. Lineage (NCBI taxonomy): Eukaryota > Metazoa > Chordata > Amphibia > Anura > Ranidae > Rana > Rana muscosa. The sequence continues at coordinate 920,550,214 of CM055117.1, forward strand.
ATAAGGCTTACCTGTAGCTACCCAGAATATCTCCTAAACCTAAACGATTTAAGAGATATCCCCTGTCCCCTGCATGTGCCGATGTCATTGGCACATGCTCACTAGAGCAAATTGAAGCAATAGCACGTACGTGCCGTTGCTTCAGTCAGTGTGCTGTTACTGGCGGCTCCCGCACGCTCCAATCACAGCGCCGGAGCCGCGATACCCACGAGAGATGTCGCCAGCTGGAGGGGGGTATGAGGACCACTGTGGGGGCTTCGATGTGAGGTAAGTAATTCATAATGAGCTAGTATGCTATATATACTAGCTCATTATGCCTTTGTCTTGCAGGGTGTTTTTTTTTTTATATAGGGTTTACAACCACTTTAAAACAAGTACATATGATATACTTTCCTATCTATTTACTAATCCTAGCAGCATAAGGAATAAAAGTAGTGAAATGTGATTGAGAGTACGAAGTTCTGCTTAAAGCCTAATACCAAAGAAAGGGCAGATCTGCATTGTATTTTTTGTTAATTAGGGCAAGAGGAGACACTAGAACTGTGACTAGAAAAAAAAGAACTCCTTAACTTAAAGTGGTAGTAAACTGTTATTTTATTTTTACTTACAGGTAAGTTTACAATAAAGCTTATCTGTAGGTAAAATGAATATCTCCTAAATGTGCCCCGTTTACGAGATACTCTAGAGAGCAGCAGCCGGTGACATCACCGGCACATGTGCTCTGAAGGAATGGCCGTTCCTTCAGAGCTATATACCGCAGACAAGACTCCCGCGTCAATGCGCGGGAGTGACGTGATTCGCTGCTCGACCAGTCAGACGGCCGGAGTTTGCGAACCCGGAAGGAAGACCAGGTGAAGACAGAAGCCTCTGTAGCGGTGACAGCTTGTAGCTAGAGGGCTTTGTTTTAAGGTAAATCTTTCATAATATACTAGTATGCGATGCATACTAGCACATTATGATATTGCCTTGCAGAGTGAAACATTTTTTTTTTTGATAGACTTTACTACCATTTCAAGTCTTTACACACAGGAACAGCTCAGTAACCGTAAGAACAAAATGGAGAACAATATTAAAAAAGTGGTCTACAAGCACAATAATGTACAAGAACTAGGTTATTTCATACCAGCATTTTTTGAATGCTGGGAATAGAGAATTGAGAAAACACATTTGAGCTTTGAAAAACTATATGGCATTTAATTTTATTAACAGATAGATACATGTCATTCTAAATTTTATTATGTACATCCACATATAAACAATTTATAAAAAAAAGCTCCAAAATCTTTGCTTGTTGCACATGTAGAATTTCATAATATGCAGAGATAATTTAATTTATACTTTTATCTATGAATGGCAAGGGGATGATGCTAGGATTGTGAGGGACATGGGGCACCCTTGGGCATTGACAGGGGGTTAATGATGAATTTTGGTTGTGGTCACATTTAGCTAACAGTGGGCGGGGCTTAAAGATACATAGATATAAAGAACAAGAGCTTGCTTGCACAAAAAATGGCACACAATACTTTTACCCACATAATATGTATTTTACCACAAGTAACAGTCTAACTGACACACCCAAATCTCAGCACATTTTAAAAAAAAAAACGTTTTTATGGTATATGCTTCCTGCACACAGAATATAAAGCTAACACTTTGTTTGAACCTACCTTAGCGAAGGACTACAATAAAATAGCTGGGGACTACATAAAGTATAAGTTCAGCCATAATCTAACTAACTCTAATGCCTCGTATACGACAGGAAAACTGCGGGGAAAAAAAGAGAACATGTTCTCTTTTTTCCCACCGGAATTCCCGGCGGTCTTTTTCCCGGCAGTTTTCCTATGGGAAAAACTGCGATGGAGCATACACACGGCCGGGATTCCTGGCCAAAGCTCTCACCGCAGTTTTCCAGACGGGAAAACCTCTTGTGTGTACAGGGGGAAAGTTACCGAGCAGGTTCTCGGTTTTCCACTCGGGATTCCCGGCTGACTTTTTACCGCCGGGAATCCCATACGTGGCATAAGGCTGGATTCACACATATGCAGTTTTAGTGCTTTTTTCATTTTGCAGATTTGCACTACAGAATGTGTTCCATAGGAAACCATGTTAAATGGGCTGTAGTGCAAATCTGCAAAATGCAAAAAGCACTAAAACTGAATTGGTTTGAATCCAGCCTAAATCTATCTAGACTTGTAAAGAAGAAATCACTGCACTTACAGTACCCGTTCTGCTCCAATCAAGTCCCACGCTGAGCTGTCAGCTGCGGCTTCACTGAATAGGTGTGTGCAGGAGAGGCAGCCAACAGCGGAAGCCCTATAGTAACTCTATCGGTGACGTCAATAACCAAGCCATTGTCGATTCTCTCCTGCACATAGAATCTGCCGATGGAGACCGGACCGAATCGAATTCAGAAAAGGTATGTGTAGCGATTTCTTCTTTACAGGGCTAGGTAGATCAGTTTTAGAATGTGGCTGCAAGTAGATTTAGAGATATGAAACAAAAAATTGGTCGCACACGGGAACTCCAACTTATCTTGATGTCATCTTTATTGTCAAAATGGTCAGAAAGATACAGGCAATGGTAGACGCGTTTCACAAGCGATAGCTTGCTTGTTCACAAGATTTAGAGTTAATTAGGTTTTGGGTGAACTTCTACTTTAACTACCAGTTACAATCTGAAAATTAACACTTTGGTCAGAGATATGCACCGTACAATATAGCATATACAGTATAGTGCAGGGACACGATAAATGCTATAGAGCAGGGATCTCCAAACTACGGCCCTCCAGCTGTTGCGGAACTACACATCCCATGAGGCATTTCAAAACTCTGATATTCACAGACATGACTGGGCATGATGGGAATTGTAGTTCCTGAACAACTGGAGGGCCATAGTTTGGAGACCCCTGCTATAGAGCATCAGGACAGCCTTAGTCTTATAATCCCAGCTTCCCTAGTGCTAATCACTTATTGGAATGCAAGCTCAAGTGGCACCGGGCCCTAAAATATTGGAATTGGGTTTCAACTGTAACTTCAACTTTAACTGCATGTCCCCTGCAGCCTGTGGTATGATGTTCCTGTGTTAAAGCCAATGGTGCGTTTAGAAGAGCATGACCTGTTACTTTCTGGCTTTTTGAGTAAAAGCTGTTCAGGTAGAGAAGAAATGGTTCCAAGCCACCACTGAAGGTCCTTATAAGGAAACAGGTTATTCAATGAAAAAATCTCCTCCCATACCCCAACATCCTTAAGTGGCAGAGTGTCTTCCCCACCAGCAATTACAACATATATAAAACCAGGTAGGTCCTCCAGTTCACGGTATGTGAAACACAGCTACCTAATCCCAAAGAGTTTTTTTTACAAGCTTTACAGAGAGGGACAAAAAATACTTTTATTCCATATCAGATCTAATTTGCCCTGAACATGGAGAAAAATAGCCAAAAGATCTAGTGTTCTACATGTGCAACAAGACATTATTTGCTCCTTTTAAGTGTGAGCTCATCATTACAATTTAGTCTTAGTGTAGCATTTCTCCACAATGTCAAAATTAAAAAAAGAAAAAAAGTATGTAACTAAATCCTCCATAGGATGAAGATTCTGACAAATAGGTAGTTGCACTTTTTATCCATTTCTGAAGAGAAATTCTCAGCATTGTGATAATGGAAGAACATTCACATGGGTACATGTGCTAGAAAGTTTTCCTTGAGGCAATTCATTTTGAGATTATATTATTCTCTTTGTAAAGTGAAGAAAGGTAATGACTTATAATATTAAAAGAGCTTTTACAAGCAAGGCAGCACACATAAATCTGAGCAATACCTTCAAATTATGTTGTAAAGTAGTGTATCCAAACTAGTTTAAACTTATCTGGAAATGTGATGATGACTACTTTGTACCATATATATATAGTTAGACAGAAACGTACCATCAGAATTAAGGATGAGCTGACATACAGCATCAGGATTAGGGATGAGCTTCGTGTTCGCGTCAAACACACATTCGACACGAACATCGGCCGTTCGAACATTCGACGAAGAACAAACTTTATGGTCCGTTCGCGCTAAATTCGTGTTGCGCGACACGGCCCATAATTCACTGCGGCATCACAGTGCATTGCTGGCTGATGATTGGCCAAGCATGCACTATGACCCGCATGCTTGGCCAATCACAGCGCGGAAAAAACGGAGAGCCGTAATTGGCCAAAGCCAGGGTGGCTTTGGCCAATTATGGCTCAGGGGGTTTAGTACACGCCCCACACTATATAAGGCCGCCTGGAAGTCGGCCTTGAGTAGTGTGTTGGCGTTTGTGAAAGAGGCAGTTTCAGAGAGATAGACAGTGTAATTTATATTGAGTTAGATAGAGCAGGCAGGCGAGTCAGTTAGCTGCTGTTACAGTGTGTAGAGGATATATATGCATCCTAGGTGTGGTATATATATTTATACACTGTATTGAGTTTAGCTAGATCCGTTCCTGTTAGTCTGTATACTGTGACAGTCAGGCAGGTGATTGTGCTAGCTGCAGACAGTCAGTGTTTCACTTAGTGTACTACTGTGTGCTTTGCATAGCGATCACCTAAAGCTCACCTGGATACAGTTTTTCTCTATACTGTGACAGGCAAGCCGGTGATTGTGCTAGCTGCAGACAGTCAGTGTTTCACTTAGTGTACTACTCTGTGCTTTGTATAGCGATCACCTAATGCTCACCTGAATACAGTTATTCTCTATACTGTGACAGGCAGGCCGGTGATTGTGCTAGCTGCAGACAGTCAGTGTTTCACTTAGGGCTCTTTCACACGGACGGACCGTTCAGGTCTGCCTGTCAGTTTTTTAGGCGGACCTGAACGGATGCTCCATGTACCCCTATGGAGCCACGGATGTCAGCGGTGACATGTCCGCTGACATCCGACCCGCTCCGATCCGCCAAAGTGTGACGGAGCAAAACCCTACTTTTCCATCCATCTGCGGATCGGATCGGATGACAACGGACTCTATGGTCTGTCGTCATCTGATCCCCCATAGGGGAGAGCGGCGCTCTGACAGGTCGGTCCCTGCACAGTGTGCGGAGACAGACCTGTCATCTGCCTGCTCAGCGGGGATCGACGGAGCGATCCCCGCTGAGCAAAGCGGAGCCCGCACACGGAAACAAATCGTGTAAAAGGGGCCTTAGTGTACTACTGTGTGCTTTGCATAGCATTCACCTAAAGCTCACCTGGATACAGTTATTCTCTATACTGTGACAGGCAGGCCAGTGATTGTGCTAGCTGCAGACAGTCAGTGTTTCACTTAGTGTACTACTGTGTGCTTTGCATGGCATTCACCTAAAGCCTAAATTTTTGATGCAATACTTTGCAACAGGGCTCATTACTGTGCTCTAAGTACAGTATCTGTGAGGGGTTGCAGTGTTGTGGCACCAGCACCAGTGCCTAAGGCCCAATTTTTCAGCCCCTGTTCATGCAATTACAATTCTTGATCTAATAATTCCCAGCAGGGCCCATACCTGCACCCACCAAGAGTAACTGTGGGGGCTTACAGTGTTGTGGCACCAGCACCACCACCAAAGGCCCAGCTTTTCCTACCACTGTTCAACAGTGGCATGTAAATACAATTCCTGATATAATAGTTGACAGCGCCCACCAAGAGTAACTGTGAGGGCTTACAGTGTTGTGGCAACACCAGCACCTAAGGGGCAAATTTCTACAGAGTATATATGGCAGGCCTCTACTTTCAAACATCCAACTTAGAAACGACTCCTACTTGCAAACGGAAGGAGACAACAGGAAGTGAGAGGAAATCTACCCCTAGGAAGGGAAATTCTCTCCTGTAAGAGTTAATATGTGAAAAAGGTGTCTCCTCTCCACTGATGCTTTATCACCAATCCTTGTTTCAATAAAAAAAACAAATTTTCCAAAAACATTTGTCATTGGGATGGAAAGTGAGGTGAAATGTTCTGAACAGGTGCACAGACAGCAAAACAAATGTTACAGGGGTGATAACCCTTCCCTATGTTCTCCAAAAAGCTTAAAAATAGATGTTTTGGCTAGAGCTACACTTAAAAAATGTACCTGTTCCAAATTACAAACGGATTGTACTTAAGAACAAACCTACAGTCCGTGTCTTTTTTGCACCGCCTGTATACTGCGGTTCAGAGTATATAGGGCCTTTTTTTATTTTGGGTGCGGGGTTCCCGTTAATATCCATACAAGACCCAAAGGGGCTGGTAGAGGGCTGGGGTGGGGGGGGGGGGGGTGTGATGGGGTAGCCATGCCATTTTTCTCAATGATTTTCATCCATATTGCCGGGACCAGACATGACATTATAGCCGCAAGCAGTTTTAAATGGCTTTTTTTCCTTTAGAAATGTAATTTTGTGCAGGGACAGTTCTAAACACGGGAAACACGTGCCACTTCACAGGCATACTTTAGACACCCCCCAGGTACGATATTTAAAGGAATATTTCACTTTTTTTTTTCACTTTATGCATCATTAAAATCACTGCTCCCGAAAAAACGACCGTTTTAAAACCCTTTTTAGGACAATAACATGCATATTAGGCGTTATAATTAGCACTTTAGATTCGGTCCATTCGAAGGTTCTGGTGCGAACCGAACGGCGGGGTGTTCGGCTCATCCCTAATCAGGATTCAGTTCATGGGACGTTCACCGAACAGCTTGCTAGTTCTGAATGTTAAAGAGGTTGTAATCCTACGTGTTTTTTCACCTTAATGCATCCTATGCATTAAGGTGAAAAAACACCTTGCAGTGTCCGGCCCCCAGCCCCCTCCCCCCCGTTTTACTTACCTGAACCACGAATCTCCGTGGGCGTGTCCCCGCCGTCCTTCTCTCCACGGAGTCCCGGCTTTGATTGGATAGATTGATAGCAGCGCAACCATTGGCTCCCGCTGCTGTCAATCAAATCCAATGACGCGGGCGCCGGGGGGCAGGGCCGAGTCATACACTCGGTGTCTATAGACGCTGAGTGTATGACTCAGGAGCGCACCCGCAAGGTAACCCCCTCGGGAGAGAGCTTGCCAGAAGAGGTTATTTAATGCGGGGAGGAGCCATGAGAGCCGCAGTGGGACCCCAGAACAGGTGGATTGGGGCCACAAACAAACTGCACAGTAAGGGTAAGTATGACATGTTTGTTATAAAAAAAAAACACAAACCTTTAGTGCCACCTTAACCTGAACCCCACTGAGGTCAAAGGGAGCCTAATCTATAAAATCAACTTTTACATTCTAACCATTGTAGCGGGGTCTTTAAAGTTAGTGGGATACACCTGGGGGTAGAGAGACCCAGGTGTGTAATTATGTCAGGGATTAGACCCCTTTTTGTTATTCGTGGAGGATTGGGTGGTGCAATATTCTCCTTGGCCTGTGGGTGGCGGGGTGCCTACAGGCTCGAGGTAGAATCACTACCACAGTGCTACCCTTTTTGTCCCTTCCTGGAGATGGTACGACTGGGGCAGGGAACCCGCCGTGGTGTCGATGGGAGGAGATAAAAGGGGGAGACGCCCTCGCCACGAGGTCGGTCTGTTGGGGGGGATCATCTCTTCACGTACCCAGGCGCCCTCGGCCTGGGTGCGGGCGGTTCAAGGTTCCGGCCTGGGCACCCTAGGCCTGGCCGGAATGAAGCTGGAGTTGGAGTCCATCCCAGGCACCTTCAGCCTGGGGTGAGGTACTTTGTAGAAGGCCTGGGACCTGGTGACTTTGACCGGGTCCCGCGAGGGTGAAGTGATTCCAGGGTGCCCCTTGCGAGGGGACCCGCATCTGAGGTGAGGAGGCTGGGGAGGTCACCCGTCTGAAGACTCCGGAGCAGTGTCAACCCGGGGACGGACGGGCCTCCGGTAACTCCCTTGGAGGGTCATCTTCCCCTGATAGGGGCCGCAGCGCAGCGAAGTTGTTCTAATCAAGTCTCCTGCAACCCCTGGTCATAGCACAGGGGGTGTAGGGACTACAATCCGGATAGTGCCTCGGCCTGCTCATCCCACCGTATCCTGCCATATATTGTTTGTTGTGGAGCTACGAAATAAAACTAACAGTTGGACTGTGATCGGTGTATGGACTCTGTTGATGGGAGCAAAGGGAGATTCCAGCATAGCAGGGCTAGGTTCCGCAACCCAATGCACATTTGGCCCGAGGAAGATATTGATACTGGCCTTCACCTCACCCACAGCCATGGGGAGGACATGGGCCGTAGCGCACCTCACTCTCGAAACCCAGGTACCCCTAGACAAGAGCTTTCGGACAATCGATAAACATGTGAAGGGGGTGAGGCCGCTACACGATTTTTAAGGCTAACAAGCAAGGGATTGTCAAACAAATAGCATGGGGGGGGGCTTGGTCCTGTCAGGGGTACATGTACCAATGCTAAAAAAGGTTTTAAAAATACTGTATATGGGGAGCAGTGGTTTTAATGATGTTTAACGTTAAACATTAAATATGTCCCGTTCCTTTAATCACTTTAATACTGGACACTTTCACCCCCTTCCTGTCCAGGCCAATTTTCAGCTTTCAGCGCTGTCGCATTTTGAATGACAATTGCGTGGTCATGCAACAATGTACCCATAATAAATTATTACCATTTTTTGAGACAGAGCTTTCTTTTGGTGGTATTTAATCACCACTGGGTTTTTTTGCTAAACAAATGTAAAAAGACCAAACATTTTGAAAATATTTTTTTTCCTGTTATAATATTTTGTAAAAAAGGGAGTTTTCTCCATCACTGATGTGCACTGATGGGCACTGATGAAGTGGCACTGATGGGCACTGATGAGGAGGCACTAATATGCAGCACTGATGGGCACTGATAGGCAGCACTGATATGCAGCACTGATGGGCACTGATAGGCGACACTGATGGGCACTGACACGTGGCACTGATAGGCAATGATAGGTGGCACTGATGGGCAGCCTTTATGGGAGCTGATAGGCAGCACTGATGTGCATTAATGGGCACTGATAGACAACACTGATAGGCTACATCACTAACCTAGTCTCAAAATACCAACCTAATCATTCTCTTTGCTCCTCCCAGGACCTCCTGCTCTCTAACCCCCTTGTCATCTCATCCCATGCTCGCCTTTAGGACTTCTCCAGAGCCTCTCCCATCCTCTGGAATGCTCTACCCCAATCTGTCTGACTTTCTCCTACTTTGTCCACTTTCAAACGATTCCCTGAAAACTCATTTCTTCAGAGAAGCCTATCCCCACCTAACAACTGTACATTTATTTTGTGCATCAGCACACCCCCCAAAGTTATTACCTTTTGTATCTCTTGACCCCTGCCTCTTAGATAGTAAGCTCTAATGATCAGGGCCCTCTGATTCCTACTGTATTAAAGTGTATTGCATTTGTTCTGTCTACCCTCAAGTCGTAAAGCGCTGCATAAACTGTTGGCACTATATAAATCCTGAATAATAATAATAGGCGGCACTGATGAGGAGGCACTGAGAGACATCACTGATGAGCACTAAAAGGCATCACTTATGGCCACTGATTGACACTGATTGGCATCACTGGTGGGCACCGATGGGAATCGGTGGTGGGCACTGGAGGGCATTGCTGAAGGGGCTTCACTAATAATCAATGCACTAATTATCAGTGCATATCCCCCCTGTCAGGAGAGCTGCTTATTGTCTCTCCTCTACTCATGCCCTGTCAGCGTGAATAGAGGAATGCCGATAACCGGTACTCCCTAGTTACGCTGTGATCAGCTATGATTGGACACAGCTGATCACATGGTAAAGAGCCTAAGTCATAGGCTCTTTACCATGATCAGAGATTGTCGGAGCCGATCCCTGCGCTGATTTTTCAACTTTTACATTAAGTTTGGTTCCGATAAGCCCCCGCAGACCCCGACAACCACAGCCCAGGGTTGTCGGGAAGAAGCCCTTGTCCCCATCAACATGAGCCCCCATCAACATGGGGACAAGGTGCTTTTGGGTGGGGGGGCAGAGCCCCCTTGCCCAAAAGCACCCACCCCCCACGTTGAGGGCATGTGGCCTGGTATGGTTCTGGAGGGGGGCGCTCTATCTCCCCCCTTTTCTGACCTTCCGGGCGACATGCTCAGAGAAAGGTCTGGTATGGATTTTGGGGGGCCCTACGCCGCTTTTTTTAATTTTAGCGTGGGGTTCCCCTTACAATCCATACCAGACCTGAAGGGCCTGGTATGGATTGGGGGGGGACCCTACACTGTTTTTTTTTCTATTTCCGGGCAATGCCGGCATTCTTTTCTTTGCATTTATCTGTCAATAGGGAAGCAAAACAAATTTTAATGAAAACGAAATTAAACTAAACTAATTCCGAAACCAAACTAAACGAATTCCATAATGAAACAAAATGAGTAACATAACGAATCTATCCGAGACAAAACAAAACACATTTTTCCATTCTGCACATGTCCAATGCTGACACCCTAAGAGTTCCCTTCACTGGAACTAAGGGGCCAAGCCACACTCCTGAAAAACAACCCCACACCATAATCCCCCCTCCACCAAATAATTTAGACCAGTGCACACAGCAAGGTCCAAAAAGATGCAGATGAGCGAGTTTGGGGTGGAGGAACTTGACTGTCCTGTATTAGAATGGATTAGAGCGGAGACTGCAAGCCAGGCCTTCTCGTCCACATCAGTGCCTGACCTCACGAATAGGCTTCTGGAAGAATGGTCAAACATTCCCATAGACACACTCCTAAACCTTGTCTTCCCAGAAGAGTTTAAGCTGTTACAGTTGCAAAGAGTTGGCCAACTCAATATTGAATATCAAAGGATAACAAAGCTTCCAGTTCCCTTCCTGAGACTCTCTAACTCTTCAAAAAGATAAAGAGATTTGGGTTTGGATTCCTGTACTGAATTAAATTTAGGATGAACAGGAGGGGTCTGTTCTATTTCATCTAACTCCAGGCTGATGTCACTACTGGTAGTGTTTCTAAACCTGACAGCTATCCCCACTAACTGTTTCAATCTTTAGGTACTCCTGTTTTAAATATGTTTACCCACCATTATACATATCCTGGTTGTCTCTGCATTTCCTGTCTTCTCTCCTGCCTTCCTTTTCACTCTCCGGCTGCAATCAATCAAAAGCTGTAAAACGGGAACTGGGGGGCGAGTCCCACTGTCTATGTCAATGGACACAGCAGTGGGACTCGGAAGCGAGTTCGCACTGGTGCCCCCAGGAAAAGGAGCTTTCCTTGGAGGCACTCGATGAAGAGGAAGAGCACCAGCGGGGGACCCCAGAAGAAGAGGATCAGGGCTGCTCTGTGCAAAACCATCACATAGAGCAGGTAAATATATAGTGGTTCATGAATCTTGCTGTCTAATCACATTCCTCCCAGCAAAAACAATAAAGAAGCCAGCCCCAAGATTAAACAGTGAAAACTTAATTTGCTTAGAACACAGGGCAAAAATTAAAGGTTTCATATCTGGAACCATTCATGCAGGCATCTTAATTAGTCTAGTTATATAATCTATCTCATGTAACCTGGCAATACCCTCACCGATCCTTCTCCACAAGGAGGCATTTTCCAAGTCACTAGAATTAGTGTATATTCAAACTATTTGATGAGGTAAGAGTTGTAATTTCACAGTAAACCCCCACATCCACTTCTTCCTTGCCTGACAAAAGAACACTGTCCACCCTTCATACCATAAACATGGGAGCAAACTCATAAGGGTTCCCCAAGATCTGTGTTTGTGTTGCTTTGCAAGCGTGAGAATTTCAGTTTGTATAAACTCTCTACAACACATCTGGGGTTGCTGAAATGCTCTTCCCTATTTTCCATGTCCAGTCTTTCACGTTGCCTTTTTCTATACTTAGTAATGAGAGGTCTGGAAAACATTTTCTTCTCCACAGAGTGATCATCATCATAAGTAATGCAATATTATATCTCCATGCTCTTACTGTTGCCTGAGGTGAAGTGACAATGGCTCATGCCTTGGCTTTACTAAGGGGTTTATGTCCCTTATTTATAGTTAACATCTTGGTGCCAAGTGCACGCAAATATGCGGCCTCTCAGTGGCCAGAGCTTGGCGCGAGCGGTCGCATATTTGCTTGCATTAGTGCCGACAGTGCTGTGCCGAAAGCGCGCGCCTAGCACACTCCCGGCACACTGACCAGCGGTTTATGGAAAGTTTCCGATCACCTTTTGCGATTGGGAATTTTCCGGTCATGTGACCACCGTGACAGCCAATCACGGCAGTCACATGGCCATAAGCCCCTGCCCCGCCTCCCAGCATAGCAAACTCCTTAAAGGGCCGGCGGTAGCAGCCAAATTGGGAAAGCACCTACTTTATATTTGTTACATACTCTCATTCACATAGCATAAATTTTTAAAAATATATTAAAAAAATTGTTGTTTAGCTATTAATTGCTCTTACAATTTACTCTTTTTTCCTGTTCAATGTAGAGGTAATGTGTACCATAATTTAACTAGATTTGCAGTTTCAGCCACTATGTCAGTGCGCACACACAATGGCTGAAACTGCCAACATGAGAGGAGTGTGATGCAGCGTGTTACATTTTGACAGGTGTGAGCATACGTTATTTTGCCTAGACTGACCTCGGACCTAGATGAGTGGACTGTTCTTACTACACTGCAGGCCCTGATAATAGTATTATGTTCCTTCCCTTTCCAGTGTGACTATGTACAAGGCACTATCACACTATACATACTGTATGTGAGTGCAATGTTTTCATTTTTGCTTTAATCAATAAAGGGTTTCACTGTGTTAGATATATGCACTTTCCTCTGTCTTAAAAGCTTTGTTTTTACCTTCTACTGATTGTAAAGCTCTAAGTGATCTTGGCAGAACTGCTTTTATTCCAAGGACAACATACCTCTATGAAACACCCCTCACATTTTTGTAAATATTTTATTATATCTTTTCATGTGACAACACTGAATAAATGACACTTTGCTACAATGTAAAGTAGTGAGTGTACAGCTTGTATAACAGTGTAAATTTGCTGTCCCCTCAAAATAACTCAACAGCCATTAATGCCTAAACCGCTGGCAACAAAAGTGAGTACACCCCTAAGTGAAAATGTCCAAATTGGGCCCAGTTAGCATTTTTACCTCCCCAGTGTCACTCGTTAGTGTTACAAGGTCTCAGGTGTGAATGGGGAGCAGGTGTGTTAAATTTGGTGTTATCGCTCTCACTCTCTCATACTGGTCACTGGAAGTTCAACATGCCACCTCATGGCAAAGAACTCTCTGGGGATCTGAAAAAAAAGAATTGTTGCTCTACATCAAGATGGCCTAGGCTATAAGAAGATTTCCAAGACCCTGAAACTGAGCTGCAGAATGGTGGCAAAGACCAAGCAGCGGTTTAACAGGACAGGTTCCATTCAGAACTGGCCTCGCCATCGTCGACCAAAGAAGTTGAGTACACATGCTCAGCGTCATATCCAGAGGTGGTTTTTGGGAAAAAGACATGAGTGCTGCCAGCATTGCTGCCAGCATTGCTGCAGAGGTTGAAGGGGTGGGTGGTCAGCCTGTGCTCAGACCATACGTTGCACACTGCATCAAATTGTTCTGCATGGCTGTCATCCCAGAAGGAAGCTGGAGAAAAGCAGACTAAGGACATAGATTACTGTAACCATGTCCTCTGGTCTAATGAGACCAAATTAAACTTATTTGGTTCAGATGGTGTCAAGCATGTGTTTAGCGGTAACCAGGTGAGGAGAACAAAGACAAGTGTGTCTTGCCTACAGTCAAGCATGGTGGTGGGAGTGTCATGGTCTGGGGCTGCATGATTGCTGCTGGCACTGGGAAGCTACAGTTTTTTGAGGGAAAAATGAATGCCTTCTCTGACATACTGAAGCAGAGCATGATCCCCTCCCTTCAGAGACTGGGCCGCAGGGCAGTATTCCAACATGACAATGACCCAAAACACACCTCCAAGATGACCACTGCCTTGCTAAAGAAGCTGAGGGTAAACGTGATGGACTGGCCAAGCATGTCTCAAGACCTAAACCCTATTGAGCATCTGTGGGGCAGCTTCAAACTGAAGGTGGACGCTTGCTCGTCCCCCCCCCTTCCTGGCCTGCCAGGCTGCATGCTCGGATAAGAGTCTGGTATGGATTTTGGGGGGGACCCCAAACCATTTTTAAAAAACATTTTGGCGTGGGGTTTCCCTTAACCACTTCAGCCCCGAAAGAATTGGTTACCCAATGACCGCGCCATTTTTTGCGATTCGGCACTGCGTCGCTTTAACTGACAATTGCGTGGCCATGCAACGTTGTACCCAAACAAAATTGACGTACTTTTTTCCCCACAAATAGAGATTTCTTTTGGTGGTATTTGATCATCTCTGCGATTTTTATTTTTTGCGCTATAAACAAAAACGTCAATTTTTAAAAAAACACAATATTTTGTACTTTTTGCTATAATAAATATCCCCAATTTATTTTTAACCACTTCCCGCCCAGTCAATAGCGAATTGACGTCCGGGAAGTGGTTGCAATATCGATACTGGACGTCATATGACGTCCTGCAGGATATTGCCTTGCGCGCGCCCGCGGGGGCGCGCAGCGCGGTGATCGGGGACGGCATGTGTCCCTCGGACACAGCGCTACCCCGATCACGGTAAACAGCCAATTTCATTGGCTGTTTACCATGTGATCGGCTGTGTCAAAGTCACAGCCGATCACCTGTCAAAACAAACTCGGCGGCGCGCTCCGTGCGCGCCGCCACAGGCTTGCAGAGCGGGGATCGGGGAAGGCGAGTGTCCCTTGGACACAGCGCGTCCCCGATCAGAGTAAACAGCCAATGAATTGGCTGTTTACCACGTGACCGGCTGTGTCCAATCACAGCCGGTCACAAATGTAAACAAACTCCACAGGAGTTACTACCTGATCCCTGCTCTCTCCTCACACACCGATCTGTGAGGAGAGAGAAGAGATCAGTAAGTTAGCTCAGTGTAGTTTGTCTACATAAATTTACAGTGCACAACACGCCCCCCCATAAAGAGGACCTGTCACACAGCCCAGCACATCAATCAGCCCAGCCAATCAGCCCATCTGTCAATCAGCCCATCTGTCAATCAGCCCATCTGTCAATCAATCAGCCCACCTGTCAATCAATCACCCCACCTGTCAATCAATCACCCCATCTGTCAATCAATCAACCCATCTGTCAATCAATCAATCAGCCCATCTGTCAATCATCTGTCACAGGCTCACCTCCATCGGTACCGCCATTGGCACTGCCACACAGGCTACCAGTACCGCCATCGGTACCAGTACCACCACCAGTACCGCCACCAGGCCCAGCATCTATACTGCCACACAGGCCCGCTACCAGTATCACCACTAGTGCCGCCATCGGTACCACCACCAGTACCACCACCCGTACCACCGTCGGTAGTGCCACCACCACCTGTACCACCACCTGTACCGCCATCGGTACCATCACCACCCGTACCACCACCACCTGTACCACCATCGGTACCACCACCACCTGTACCGCCATCGGTACCACCACCACCCATACCGCCATCGCTACCACCACCACCCGTACCGCCACCGGTACCGCCGCCACCGCCACCACCCGTACCGCCATCGGTACCACCACCACTTGTACCGCCATTGGTACCACCACCACCCATACCGCCATCGGTACCACCACACAGGCCCACCACTAATACCTCCATCGGTACTACCACACAGACCGCCACCACTACCACCAGCAGTACCATTACACAGGCCCACCAATAAGCACTGCCATAATGTCCCAAAGGGTTTACACACCTGAGGAGGCATATGCCATTCTTGCCATGTCGGATGATGAGAGCAGCGGGGAGCTCCCATTATCCGATTCTGGTTCGGAATACGAGCCAGTGGAGGATAGTGGCTCAGAGTCCGAGTCCCCGGAGGAAACCGTCCCTCCCAAAAGAATGCAATCAGCACCAAGATCAGCACCAAGATCAGCACCAAGATCAGGAGAACTGCCCACCACCAGCAGCGCCATACCCCAGGAAGAGGAGCCCAGTACAAGCAATGGAAATGCACGCCCAACCCGAAGAATCCAGCCCCAATCCTACCTTCCCGATGCCCTGGCAAACCCCTTATGGTTGCCTGCCAACTCAGGATCCGCTATCATCCCCCCTTTCACCGCACAGCCAGGTGTGCAGCCCGACACTACAAATTTTTCTAAATTTGATTATTTTTGTTTATTTTTCCCACAAGATTTGCTGCAGAATATAGTGGATCAAACGAATTTGTATGCATCCCAATTTATTGCTGCCAACCCCAATTCTTCCTACGCCCGCATGTTCCAGTGGCGGCGTCTAACATTGGAGGAATTTAAATTATTTTTGGGCCTTATGTTCAATATGGGGCTTACAAAAAAGAACGAAGTCCATTCATATTGGTCCAAACGCCCCATCCAACACATGCCCATATATTCCGCTGTCATGTCCAGGAAAAGATACGACATGATTATGCGCTTTCTCCACTTCAATGACAATTCACAGTGCCCTCCCCGAGATCATCCCAACTACGACAAATTGTACAAGATACGCCCCCTAATCAATGCCTTTTCCCAGCGATTTGAAGACGTTTTCATCCCAGACCAAAAAATTTGTGTGGACGAGTCCCTCGTACATTTCACCGGCCGACTGCAGTTCAAGCAGTACATACCAAGCAAGAGAGCCAGGTATGGGTTAAAATTAAATAAATTATGTGATTGAGCCACTGGATACGTCTGCAAATTCAGGATCTACGAAGGCAAAGACTCCCAGCTCCAGCCCCGTGATTGCCCCACATATATTGGAACCAGTGGGAAAATTGTCTGGGAGTTGGCATACCCCCTGTTCGGAAAAGGTTACCATTTATATGTTGATAATTATTATACCAGCCTGCCCCTTTTTCGCCACCTTTACAGTAAACAAACCCCGGCCTGCGGTACCTTCAAAAAAAAACGGAAGGGATTCCCACAAAATTTATTGACAAAAAAATTGCGACCTGGAGAATCGGCATCCATGAGGAACGAGGAGGTGTTGGCCATGAAGTGGAGGGACAAGAAAGATGTCCACATCCTCTCTACGATCCACAATGACACCATGGTGGAGATCCCAAGAAGACGCGGCTCCATTGTAAAGCCTGAATGTGTCCACGACTACAATTTGTACATGGGGGGGGGGTGGATTTAAACGACCAGATGCTACAGCCCTACTTATCAACCAGAAAGTCCCATTATTGGCACAAAAAAGTTGCGTTTCACCTGTTTCACATGGCCCTTTTTAATTTGTTTGTCTGCTACCAAAAAGCAACTCAAAATCACCGACTCCACTACCTCCAATATATCGAAGATATCATCGATAGGATAGGATAGGACACCTCTGCCTGCTACCTGGACCTGTGCTTTGGCTGTGCTCTGGCAGTGCTGACAGTATCTCTGCCTGTGCGAACTATGGACAGTATTCCTGCCTGCTGCCTGGATGATTGCTTTTGCTGTCGCTGACCTCATCCCTGCCTGCTGCCTGGACCAATGCTCTCCTCTGTGGACCACTGCACTTCTAAAACCACAGGTAATCTTTTGTTATTTGGTATGTACCTGCTATGTGTTAGATATATGAAGGGCCTTCAAAAATGTGATCGGTAGTCAGAAAATGATATGTGCAATTAATGCTGCTAGAATGCCTGGAGGTGCTACTTGGATGTTGGGCCTCTGTATGTGGCCAGGCTGTGTAAAAGTCTCAAACATGTGGTATCGCCATACTCAGGAGGAGTAGCAGAATGCATTTTTGGGTGTAATTTTTGCTATGTACATATTATGTGTTAGAAATATCTTATAAATTGACAACTTTGTGTAAAAAAAATGCATTTTAATTTTTTCTCCACATTTTCCAAAACCTTCTGGAAAAAAATGAACCGTTCAAAAGACTCATAATGCCTCATAGATTATACGTTGGGGTGTGTGCTTTCAAAAATGGGGTCATTTTGTGGAAAATTCTATTGTCCTGGTGCTCCAGGGCCTTCAAAATTGTAATAGGTGGTTGAGAAAGGATATGTGCGATTTATGCTTGTAGAACGCCTGAAAGTGCTACTTCAATGTTGGGCCTCTGTATATGGCCAGGCTGTGTAAAAGTCTCACACATGTGGTATCGCTATACTCAGGAGGAGTAGAAGAATGCATTTTGGGGTGTTATTTTTGCTATGTATATGCTATGCATTAGAAATATCTTATAAATGGACAACTTTGTGTAAAAAAAATGCATTTTCATTTTTTCTCCACATTTTCCAAAACCTTCTGGAAAAAAATGAACCGTTCAAAAGACTCATAATGCTTCATAGATTATACGTTGGGGTGTGTGCTTTCCAAAATTGGGTCATTTTGTGGAAAATTCCATTGTCCTGGTGCTCCAGGGCCTTCAAAAGTGTAATAGGTGGTTGAGAAAGGAAAGGATATGTGCGATTTATGCTTGTAGAACACCTGAAAGTGCTACTTCAATGTTGGGCCTCTGTATATGGCCAGGCTGTGTAAAAGTCTCACACATGTGGTATTGCTATACTCAGGAGGAGTAGCAGAATGCATTTTGGGGTGTCATTTTTGCTATGTATATGCTATGCGTTAGAAATATCTTATAAATGGACAACTTTGTGTAAAAAAAATGCATTTTCATTTTTTCTCCACATTTTCCAAAACCTTCTGGAAAAAAATGAACTGTTCAAAAGACTCATAATGCTTCATAGATTATACGTTGGGGTGTGTGCTTTCCAAAATGGGGTCATTTTGTGGAAAATTCCATTGTCCTGGTGCTCCAGGGCCTTCAAAAGTGTAATAGGTGGTTGAGAAAGGATATGTGCGATTTATGCTTGTAGAACGCCTGAAAGTGCTACTTCAATGTTGGGCCTCTGTATATGGCCAGGCTGTGTAAAAGTCTCACACATGTGGTATCGCTATACTCAGGAGGAGTAGCAGAATGCATTTTGGGGTGTAATTTTTGCTATGTATATGCTATGCGTTAGAAATATCTTATAAATGGACAACTTTGTGTAAAAAAAATGCATTTTCATTTTTTCTCCACATTTTCCAAAACCTTCTGGAAAAAAAAGAACCGTTCAAAAGACTCATAATGCTTCATAGATTATACGTTGGGATGTGTGCTTTCCAAAATGGGGTCATTTTGTGGAAAATTCCATTGTCCTGGTGCTCCAGGGCCTTCAAAAGTGTAATAGGTGGTTGAGAAAGGATATGTGCGATTTATGCTTGTAGAACGCCTGAAAGTGCTACTTCAATGTTGGGCCTCTGTATATGGCCAGGCTGTGTAAAAGTCTCACACATGTGGTATCGCTACACTCAGGAGGAGTAGCAGAATGTATTTTGGGGTGTAGTTGCAATTATGCATATGCTGTGTGAGAGAAAAAAACTGTTAATATGACCAGTTTGTGTAAAAAAAAAAAAAAAATTACATTTTCCCAAGAATTGTGGGAAAAAAATACAACTTCAAAAAACTCACCACGCCTCTTAGTAAATACCTTGGACTGTCTACTTTCCAAAAAGGGGTAATTTTGGGGTATTTGTACTTTCCTCGCTTGTTAGTGTCTCAAGAAATGAGATATCCCTTCAGTACATCAGGCGTGATCAGATGTGATAAATTTTCAGTGATTGCCACCATAGTTTGTAGACTCTATAACTTTCACAAAGACCAAATAATATACACTAATTTGGGTTCATTTTACCAAAGATATGTAGCCGTATACATTTTGGCACAAATTTATGAAGAAAAATTACTTATTTGCAAAATTTTACAATAGAAACTAAAAAAAAGTGTTTTTTTTTTTAAAAATTGCTGTTTTTTTGCTTATATCGCAAAAAATAAAAAACCCAGTGGTGATTAAATACCACCAAAAGAAAGCTCTATTTGTGAGAAGAAAATGATAAAAAATTTGTTTGGATACAGTGTAGCATGACTAAGTAATTGTCATTCAAAGTGTGAGAGTACTGAAAGCTGAAAATTGGTCTGGGCGGGAAGGTGCATAAGTGCATGGTATTGAAGTGGTTAAAAAAGCAATTTTTTCTCAGTTTAGGCCAATATGTATTCTTCTACATATTTTTGGTAAAAAAAATCATAGTAGGCGTATATTGATTGGTTTGCACAAAAGTTATAGCGTCTACAAAATAGGGGATAGATTTATGGCATTTTTATTATTTTTATTATTTTTACTAGTAATGGCGGCAATCTGCGATTTTTATCGGGACTGCAACATTATGGCGGACACATCGGACACTTTTGACACATTTTTGGGACCATTGTCATTTATACAGCGATCAGTGCTATAAAAATGCACTGATTACTGTATAAATGACACTGGCAGGGAAGGGGTTAACACTAGGGGGCGATCAAGGGGATAAATGTATTCCCTAATGTGTGTTCTAACTGAAGGGGGGATGGGACTGACATGGGGAAGAGAGAGATCGGTGTCCATACATTGTATGAACACACGATCAGTCTCTTTGTCCCTGAGAGAACCAGGATCCCTGTTCTCTAACAAGCATTCGTGGGTGCCCGGCGGTCATCGCGACCGCCGAGCACTCACATTGGCTCCGGGGACATGCTTTGGTTGGAGGTGAAGGGGTTAACACTAGGGGGTGATCAAGGGGATAAATGTGTTCCATAATTTGTGTTCTAACGGAAGGGGGGATGGGACTGACTAGGGGAAGAGAGATCGGTGTCCATACATTGTATGAACACACGATCAGTCTCTTTGCCCCTGACAGAACCAGGATGTGTGTGTTTACACACACATCCCTGTTCTCTAACAAGCAATCGCGGGTGCCCAGCGGTTATCGCCACCGCCGGGCACTCGCATTGGCTCTGGGGACATGCTTCGGGCGGAGGCGTCTTAAAGAACCGACGTACAGCTATGACAGCTCGCGCAGGGGGGCCACCCTGCCGCAGTACAACTGCGTTGGCTGGTCCGGAAGCGGTTAAAATCCATACCAGGCCCAAAGGGCATTACAGCCGCAAGCAATTTTAAATGATATATTTTCCTTTATAGCTCTATAGGCAGGTTTTATACATCATATAGATGCTCCACTTTACAGGCTGACTAAGGGGACCCCCAGGACATATTTAAAGTAATATTTAATGTATATATAATGTATATATGTGTACAAATGTGTGTCCCAAGCGTGTCGAGATCCTACGGGGTAAATGACCGCACCAGCCAGCAAGACACTGGCTGCAAAAAGCGCCTTGAGGCGATTCAGTTTGCATTAGTAGCGCTATACAAGTCATTCATTCATTCATTCAATGTTTATTGTTTCACTTTAAGCATCATTAAAATTACTTCTCCTTTAAAAACGATAGTTTAAAAAAAAAATTGCATTGATACATGTCCCCCAGGGCAGTACCCAGGTCCCCATACCATTTTTATGGAAATAACTTGCATATAAGTCTTTAAAATGAGGACTTTTGATTTTTCATGTTTGTGTCCCATAGACTTTAATAGAGTTTGAATGTTCGGTAGAACTTTTTCCCTGTTCAAAATGTTATGGTGCGAACCGAACCAGGGGGATTTGATCCACCCCTACTATTAAAGCAGTTCAACTTTGTTCCTTGTTGCCTTATGTGTACCAACACTGCTGTGTATGTTACCTTAGCAACTTATGCCTTGTACACACGATCGGATTTTCCGTCGGGATAAACTAAGCTGTCTTGCATACACACTGTCACACCAAATTCTGACCGTCAAGAACGCGGTGACGTACAACACTACGACAAGCCGAGAAAAATTAAGTTCACTGCTTCCGAGCATGCGTCGACTTGATTCTGAGCATGTGTGTTTTTTCTGTCGGAGTTCCCCACAGGGCAGCACAGTGGTGTAGTGGTTAGCACTTTAACCAAGCAGCAAAAGGGTTACTAGTTCGAATCCTGACCACGACACCATCTGCCTGGAGTTTACATGTTCTATCTGTGTCTGCGTGGGTTTCCTCCGGGTACTCTGGTTTCCTCCCACACTCCATGCTGGTAAGTAGGGATGAGCTCGGTGTTCGATCGTTCGGCAAACATCGAACGATTTGGGCCGTTCGTGCCAAATTCGAGTGATGCGAACGGCCCACAATACACTGTGCCATCGCAGTGCAATCCCGGCGCTGTGATTGGCCAAGCATGCACTGTGACCCCGTATGCTTGGCCAATCACAGCGTTGGCAGCTAGGAGAGCCATAATTGGCCACAGGCAGGTTGCCTGCGGCCAATTATAGCTCAGGGGGCTTAGCACACGCCCCACACTATAAAAGGCCGCCAGCGCGGCGGCCTTGTGTAGTGTGTCCCGGCGCAGGGAAAGAGAAGGATAGGCAGGGACATTGTTGATATTCTTTGTGCTATTCTTGTGTGCAGGGAGAGAGAAGGATAGGCAGGGGACAGTGTCAGTGTCATATTCTTTGCTAAACCTTGTGTGCAGGGAGAGAGAAGGATAGGCAGGGAGAGTGTCAGTGTCATATTCTTTGATAAACCTTGTGTGCAGGGAGAGAGAAGGATAGGCAGGGGACAGTGTCAGTGTCATATTCTTTACTAAACCTTGTGTGCAGGGAGAGAGAAGGATAGGCAGGGAGAGTGTCAGTGTCATATTCTTTGATAAACCTTGTGTGCAGGGAGAGAGAAGGATAGGCAGGGGACAGTGTCAGTGTCATTGTTGCTAAGCCTCCTGCACAGTATACACCTGAAGCTAGCCCGTATTGCTGTGTTTTCCTGGTGTGTTACACTAACAGGCATTTGCAGCACTTACAGCGGGCGGAGTGTGCCTCCTGCACATTATACACCTGAAGCTAGCCCGTATTGCTGTGTTTTCCTGGTGTGTTACACTAACAGGCATTTGCAGCACTTACAGCGGGCGGAGTGTGCCTCCTGCACATTATACACCTGAAGCTAGCCCGTATTGCTGTGTTTTCCTGGTGTGTTACACTAACAGGCATTTGCAGCACTTACAGCGGGCGGAGTGTGCCACCTGCACATTATACACCTGAAGCTAGACCGTATTGCTGTGTTTTCCTGGTGTGTTACACCAACAGGCATTTGCAGCACTTACAGCAGGCGTAGTGTGATTCCTGCAAAATATACTCCTGAAGCCAGGCCTTATTGCTGTGTTTTCCTAGTGTGTTACACCAACAGGCATTTGCAGCACTTACAGCAGGCGTAGTGTGATTCCTGCAAAATATACTTCTGAAGCTAGCCCATATTGCTGTGTTTTCCTGGTGTGTTACACTAACAGGCATTTGCCGCACTTACAGCGGGCAGAGTGTGCCTCCTGCACATTATACACCTGAAGCTAGCCCGTATTGCTGTGTTTTCCTAGTGTGTTACACCAACAGGCATTTGCAGCACTTACAGCAGGCGTAGTGTGATTCCTGCAAAATATACTCCTGAAGCCAGGCCTTATTGCTGTGTTTTCCTAGTGTGTTACACCAACAGGCATTTGCAGCACTTACAGCAGGCGTAGTGTGATTCCTGCAAAATATACTTCTGAAGCTAGCCCATATTGCTGTGTTTTCCTGGTGTGTTACCCTAACAGGCATTTGCAGCACTTACAGCGGGCAGAGTGTGCCTCCTGCACATTATACACCTGAAGCTAGCCCGTATTGCTGTGTTTTCCTAGTGTGTTACACCAACAGGCATTTGCAGCACTTACAGCAGGCGTAGTGTGATTCCTGCAAAATATACTCCTGAAGCTAGCCCGTATTGCTGTGTTTTCCTAGTGTGTTACACCAACAGGCATTTGCAGCACTTACAGCAGGCGTAGTGTGATTCCTGCAAAATATACTTCTGAAGCTAGCCGTATTGCTGTGTTTTCCTGGTGTGTTAAACTAACAGGCATTTGCAGCACTTACAGCGGGCGGAGTGTGCCTCCTGCACACTATACACCTGAAGCTAGCCCGTATTGCTGTGTTTTCCTGGTGTGTTTCACTAACAGGCATTTGCAGCACTTACAGCGGGCGGAGTGTGCCTCCTGCACATTATACACCTGAAGCTAGCCCGTATTGCTGTGTTTTCCTGGTGTGTTACACTAACAGGCATTTGCAGCACTCACAGCGGGCGGAGTGTGCCTCCTGCACATTATACATCTGAAGCTAGCCCGTATTGCTGTGTTTTCCTGGTGTGTTACACCAACAGGAATTTGCAGCACTTACAGCAGGCGTAGTGTGATTCCTGCAAAATATACTTCTGAAGCTAGCCCATATTGCTGTGTTTTCCTGGTGTGTTACACTAACAGGCATTTGCAGGACTTACAGCGGGCGGAGTGTGCCTCCTACACATTATACACCTGAAGCTAGCCCGTATTGCTGTGTTTTCCTGGTGTGTTACACTAACAGGCATTTGCAGCACTTACAGCGGGCGGAGTGTGCCTCCTGCACATTATACACCTGAAGCTAGGCCGTATTGCTGTGTTTTCCTGGTGTGTTACACCAACAGGCATTTGCAGCATTTACAGCGGGCGTAGTGTGCTTCCTGCAAAATATACTCCTGAAGCTAGGCCTTATTGCTGGTTTTCCCATCTCCCTGCAGGCCATTAGAATGTCTGGAAGGCAAACAAGGAGAGGCAGACAGTCAGAAGCCAATAAAAGAGGGCAAGCAGGCTCTGTGTCTAGAGACAACAGTGCTGGTCGTGGACGCGGTGCATCGCCATCAGCACGTGGCCATGGGACACACTTGTCCTTCTTTTCGGCAGCTGGACGTGTTGAGCCGCATCATGCCGAAGACTTGGTAGAGTGGATGACCAAGCCCTCCTCATCCTCTCTCACCCAGGCTCAGGGTACTGGCAAAGCAGCTGCCAAAGCGTCCTCTTCCCTGGTATCAATGTCATCATCAGTCACTCCTTCCCTAAACCCACCATGTCCTCCTGAGGAGTCCCCCGAACTGTTTGAGCACAGTGTTGGGTACATGCTCCAGGAGGATGCCCAGCGTTTCAAAGGGTCTGATGATGATACCCAGCTAGAGGAAGGCAGTAGTGTGAGAGCAGAGAGAGGGGATGCTCAAGAAGGACACCAATCTGGCAGTCATGTTCCAGCAGCTGCAGCATACTGCCAGATTGGCTCCAGTGATGAGGAGGGAGGGGATGATGAGGTCACTGACGCCACGTGGGTGCCTAATAGGAGAGAGGAGGAGGAGGAGGAGGATGAGGAGGCACATCTCCAACGAGGCAGGATGCCCTCGGGGGGCCAGCGTAAGGGCAGCAAACCGACGGAATCACACCGCAGAGCTCCGCCTGTGCAGGGCGCTGCCTCTGCCCGTTATTCAAAAAGTTCTTTGGTGTGGGCCTTTTTTGAGTTGAGTGCATCAGATCGCACAGCTGCTGTTTGCAACATATGTCTCAAGCGTATATCGCGTGGCCAAAACATCAGCCACTTGGGCACCACATGCTTGACCAGACATATGTTGACCTGCCATGCAGCTCGTTGGCAAGCCTACCTTAAAGACCCACACCAAAGAACAAAGCGGACCTCTCCTTGCACCGCATCAGCTGGGATCTCCAACCCCACTATACCTTCAGTCCTCTCTGAAACCTGCACTGAGAGGAATGAAGGTGTAGAATTAGGTGTGTCACAGCCAAGTACTTGCGGGCACTCTGCTAGCAGTATACCGACGTCCGATTCTAGCAGGCAAATTTCCCTGCCCCAGCTGCTGGACCGTCGAAAGAAGTTCACTCCCAGCCATCCACATGCCCAGCGGTTGAATGCTAGCTTGGCTAAATTGCTAGCGCTTCAACTGCTGCCTTTTCAGTTGGTAGACTCGGCCCCCTTTCGTGAGTTTGTGCAATGTGCGGTTCCTCAGTGGCAGGTTCCCAAACGCCACTTTTTCTCACAGAAGGCGATTCCGGCTCTCTACCGGCATGTGGAAGGCAATGTCTTGGCCTCGCTGGACAGGGCGGTCAGCAGTAAGGTGCATATTACCGCTGACTCATGGTCCAGCAGGCATGGACAGAAACGTTACCTTTCTTTCACGGCCCATTGGGTCACTCTTTTGGCAGCTGGGAAGGATGCAGGACAAGGTGCAGTAGTGTTGGAGGTTGTTCCACCACCACGCCTCCAAAATGCTACTACTGGTTGTGACACACCTCTCTCCTCCACCCCTCCTCTTCTTCTTCCTCCATGGCCTCTTCCTGTGCTTTGTCCTCGGAACCAGCGGTGCTCCGTAGGCGTTCAAGGGGTTACGCAAGTACGCAGGCAAAAAGATGCCATGCCGTGCTTGCGCTGGTGTGTTTGGGGGACAGGAGCCACACTGGGACAGAGGTTCTGTCTGCTCTGCAGGGGCAGGCCAAGAGGTGGTTGACGCCACGCCAGCTTAAGCCAGGAATGGTGGTTTGCGACAATGGCACCAACCGCCTCTCCGCCCTCCGACAGGGACAACTGACCCATGTGCCCTGTGTGGCTCACGTCCTTAACCTGGTGGTGCAGCGGTTCTTGGGCAGGTACCCGGGCTTACAGGATGTCCTGAGGCCAATGTCTGTGTGCATTTCCGCAGATCTTATAATGCCAGTGCTCGCCTGGCTGAGCTGCAAAAGGAGTTGAACCTGCCCAAGAACCGCCTTATATGTGACATGCCCACCAGGTGGAACTCAACGTTGGCCATGCTGCAGCGGCTGCACACGCAGCAGAGGGCCATCAATGAGTACCTGTGTGACTACGGCACCAGGACAGGGTCAGGGGAGCTCAGGTTTTTTTCACCACGCCAGTGGGGCATGATCAGGGATGCATGCACTGTCCTGGCACCATTTGAGGAGGCCACGAGGATGGTGAGCAGTGACAGTGCATGCATCAGTGACACTGTACCTCTTGTCCACCTGTTGGAACATACGCTGCGTGGAATAATGGACAGGGCACTTGAGGCAGAACAGAGGCAGGAAGAGGAGGACTTCCTTGCCTCTCAAGGTCCCCTTTACCCAGACAGTGTTCCTTCTGTCCCACCCATCGCACAGGAAGAGGAGGAGGAGGAGGATTGTGTCAGCATGGAGGTGGAGCCTGGCACTCAGCATCATCAGCAGCAGTCTTTTAGGGATGATTTACAGTCCCAAGAAACCCGTGGACTTGTACGTGGCTGGGAGGAGGTGGCTGCGGATCATGTCGTCCTTAGTGACCCAGAGGACTCCGGACCGAATGCCTCAGCTAACCTACGCTGCATGGCCTCCCTGATCCTGCAAAGTCTGCGGAAGGATCCTCGTATTCTTCGGATCAAGGAGAGGGACCATTACTGGCTGGCCACTCTCCTTGATCCACGGTACAAGGGTAAGGTTGCGGACCAATCTTAGTGTCGCAGAGGGAGAAGAGGATGAGACAACTCCGGGAGGCCTTGCAGAAAGGTCTGTGCAACGCGTTCCCAGAGACTGGGAGGTTACAAACTCCTGGTCCTGGACAACGAGTTGCTGAGGCTTCGGTCAGTCAAAGAAGGAGCGGTGGGGAAGGTGGCCGTCTGACCGATGCGTTCAGACAATTCTTTAGTCCGCAGCCCCAAGGTATGATCGGTTCCAGCAACCATCGCCAGCGTCTGATATACATGGTGCAGGAATACCTAGGGGCAAGGTCAGACTTGGACACCTTCCCCACCGAAAATCCTCTGGCTTACTGGGTCTTGAGGATGGATCACTGGCCAGAGCTTGCACAGTATGCAATTGAGCTACTGGCCTGTCCTGCATCCAGCGTTCTTTCAGAACGCACATTCAGTGCTGCTGGAGGATTTGTCACGGATCACAGGGTGCGCCTGTCCACCGACTCAGTTGGTCGACTGATTTTCATAAAGATGAACCAGTCTTGGATCACCACCAGCTACCAAACACCTGAAGCTGATATAACAGACTAATTTATTTTCAAATGTCACATCCCTTCAAGACTGATGCTGATGTTGATTGACTGTCCTGTTATGTTGACTGACTATCCTCCTCCTCCTCAATGATCCGATTGATGATGATAGCTTGGAAGAACATTTTTGTTTCTGGGTGCCGCCACCAGTGCCTAAAGCCCAATTTTTCAGCCCCTGTTTAACAGGGTCATGTAATTACAATTTTTTATGCAATGCTTTGCAGCAGGGCTCTCTCCTGCACCCCAACTAGAGTATCTGGGAGAGGTTGCAGTGTCGTGGCACCAGCACCAGTGCCTAAGGCCCAATTTTTCAGCCCCTGTTTAACAGGGGCATGTAAATACAATTTTTTATGCAATGCTTTGCAGCAGGGCTCATTCCTGCACTCCAACTAGAGTATCTGGGGGAGGTTGCAGTGTCGTGGGACCAGCACCAGTGCCTAAGGTACAATTTTTCAGCCCCTGTTTAACAGGGGCGTGTAATTACAATTTTTGATGCAATACTTTGCAACAGGGCTCATTGCTGTGCTCCAAGTACAGTATCTGTGAGGGGTTGCAGTGTTGTGGCACCAGTGCCTAAGGCCCAATTTTTCTGCCCCTATTTAACAGGGGCATGTAATTACAATTCTTGATCTAATAATTCACAGCAGGGCCCATTCCTGCGCCCACCAAGAGTAACTGTGAGGCCTTACAGTGTTGTGTCAACACCACCACCACCACCACCAAAGGCCCAATTTTTCAGCCCCTGTTCAACAGGGGCATGCAATTACAATTCTTGATCTAATAATTCACAGCAGGGCCCATTCATGCGCCCACCAAGAGTAACTGTGAGGGCTTACAGTGTTGTGGCAACACCAACATGTAAGGGGCAAATTTCAGCAGAGTATATACGGCAGGCCCCTACTTTCAAACATCCAACTTACAAACGACTCCTACTTACAAACCAAAGGAGACAACAGGAAGTGAGAGGAAATCTACCCCTAGGAAGGGAAATTCTCTCCTGTAAGAGTTAATATGGGAAAAAGGTGTCTCCTCTCTACTGATGCTTTATCACCAATCCTTGTTTCAATAAAAACCCCACTTTTCAAAAACATTTGTCATTGGGACGGAAAGTGAGGTGAAATGTTCTGAACAGGGGCACAGACAGCAAAACAAATGTTACAGGGGTGATAACCCTTCCCTATGTTTTCCAAAAAGCTTAAAAATAGATTTTTTGGCTGGAGCTACACTTAAACAATGTACCTGTTCAAAATTACAAACAGATTCTACATAAGAACAAACCTACAGTCCCTGTCTTGTTTGCACCGCCTGTATACGGCTGTTCAGAGTACATAGGGCCTTTTTTTATTTTGTGTGCGGGGTTCCCCTTAATATCCATACAAGACCCAAAGGGGCTGGTAATGGGCTGGAGTAGGGGGGGGTGATGGGGTAGCTATGCCATTTTTTTCAAAGATTTTCATCCATATTACCGGGACCAGACATTACATTAAAGCCGCAAGCAGTTTTAAATGGCTTTTTTTCCCTTTAGAAATGTAATTTTGTGCAGGGACAGTTCTAAACACGGGAAACACATGGCACTTCACAGGCATACTTTAGACACCCCCCAGGTATGATATTTAAAGGAATATTTGACTTTTTTTTTCACTTTATGCATCATTAAAATGACTGCCCCCGAAAAACGTCCGTTTTTAAAACTTATTTTTGCATTGATACATGTCCCCTGGTGCAGAACCCGGGTTCCCAAACCCTTTTTAGGACAATAACATGCATAATAGTCGTTATAATTAGCACTTTAGATTTCGAACGTTCGCATCCATTGTATTTAATAGGGTTCTAACGTTCGTGCGAACTTTCGGTCCGTTCGCGGGTTCTGGTGCGAACCGAACCCGGGGGTGTTAGGCTCATCCCTACTGGTAAGTTAATTGTATCTTGTGCAAAAAAATTGGCCCTGTATATATGTGTGTCCCATGCGTGTCGAGATCCTACGGGGTAAAATGACCGCACCAGACAAGCAGACACTGGCTGCAAAAAGCGCCTAGAGGCGATTCAGTTCGCATGTGTTCATTCGTTCACACAGACGAACGGAATTTCCGAATTTTTTCCATCGGAAAAAAAGAGAACATGTTCTCTTTCTAAATTTCGATGGAAAAAGTCTGATGGGGCACACACACGGTCGGAATATCCGATGAAAAAATTCCGTCAGACATTTTCCATCGGAAATTCCGATCGTGTGTACAAGGCATTACTGTTGTTGCTATATTTTTTACTTCTTTTATATCTCGAAAAAAAAATAACGTATTAAAACGATTGAAACTGATAAATGTTTTAAAAAATACAGAGAGTAAAATGATATTGAATAAAACAGAGTAAAAGTTAAGTAATAGACACTCATATAAGCACACCCTTAGACCTTTTTCTGCCTATTAAGCTGTTTGTGAGTAACTAATTAATCACTAAAGAATGTCTCCCATCTGAATGTTGTGCCTCTAGAATGGTGGCTTCTGTTTTCCACAATACACACCCATCTATATATCTGATGTATACACCCCTTATTGTTCTTTATGTCTTCTGTCTCCACACCCTGCACAATCATGGTTGTCCACACAACACAAGTGCCAAACATTTTTGCCACAATGCTGACTTTATCCTATATTCACGCATGCCTTTATACATCATTCAATCAAAAAGGACAATAATCTGTATTCCATCAACTCACTCATGATTTACTACAATATGAAATTCAGGCTAATGTACTGTGAGAGATTATGATCAGGGCAGGGACCCATTGTTCATGTTGACCCAGGTATAGCATTTACTAGCAAATTACCTAATGCAGAATGGTTAGTTTCAACGAGTCTCACAAATCTCTTAAACAGATATTTATACAGCAACATTTATGCACTTATTCAGTAAGGTAGCCAGAAATACTGTATAAAGAATGCACTAACCTAAAACGTTTATCAAAATTCTATCAATGATCTGATTTTTATAATGATCTGATTATCTTTTATGGGTTCTTGCATCTATTTGCTATACCATACTAAATAAAACCAAATAGAGTCCAATTTTTTATTTATTTTTTTATTCCAATTTTTGTATTTTACCAGATGAAATGTCTCTGCAGCCTTTTTTTCTGGCCAGAAGTTGTCCAGAATCATCTAGCCCACATATGTCAAACACAAGGCCCATGGGTCGAATCCAGCCCACCAGCTTTGTCATGTGGTCCTTGCATCCATTTTTGCATCAGGAACATGGCCAAACTCCATTCCCAGACCTCTGGCTCTCACTCTCTGCTTCCGCTCTCTGCTGCCACTTTTGTGTTTACAAAGGACAGCTTTGCTCAGCGGCTCAGGGTCTAACAGATCTCCAGAGAGAGAACAGTCTCCCTGCAGGGCAAGGCAGATCTGCCTACACATTGAGGTACTAGAGCTGGGCCAGGTAGTAGAGAGATGCAAGGGGGGTTTTGATTGGGGCTGCACACCCTGCACTCTGTACACAGCACACCCCTAAACCCTGTATTCTCTACATAATGCATCTTTGAACTCTGCATTCTGTACAACGGGGAACCCCTGGACTCTGTACTCTGTACATAACACATTCCTGAACCCTGCACTCTGTACCTAGTGTATCCCTGAACCCTGCACTCTGTACATAATGCACTCCCATACTCTGCACTCTGTCTGTAGCATAATCCTGAACTTTTCAATTTGTACACAACACGCTCCTGAACCCTGCACTCTGTACATAGCACAGCCCAGGTCCAAAATGCCCTTTGAGGGCAACCATGCTACTGATACAGCCCGCAATGAAATTGAGTTTGACACCCCTGATCTAGCCCTTTTACTTTCTACCCAGTCCCCAGCCTGCCTCTTCCATTCATTGGATTTCAATAACAGAGGCTCAGCATCACATATGGGCATTATTACAGAATAAGGGTTGCATGTTACCTAGGGTACTCTGTAAGCAAATGCACTCCAGACTCACATCCACCTTTCAAGGCATTTTGATTTTTTTTACCTCTTCCTAAGAATTAGCCCACTGCTTGCATCAGAGCTGAGGATTCTTTAAAGAAGTGTTGAGGCAGAGTGCTGCAATGCTTTCATCAAGTTATGTACAGCACCTTGTTAGCCCCTCTTATTAGCCATGATCTGGATGTACAGTGGGGCAAAAAAGTATTAGTCAGCCACCAATTGTGCAAGTTCTGCCACTTAAAAAGATGAGAGAGGCCTGTAATTGTCATCATAGGTATACCTCAACTATGAGAGACAAAATGTGGAAACAAATCCAGACAATCACATTGTCTGATTTGGAAATAATTTATTTGCAAATTATGGTTGAAAATAAGTATTTGGTCAATATCAAAAGTTCATCTCAATACTTTGTTATATATCCTTTGTTGGCAATGACAGAGGTCAAATATTTTCTGTAAGTCTTCACAAGGTTGTCACACGCTGTTGCTGGTATGTTGGCCCATTCCTCCATGCAGATCTCCTCTAGAGCAGTGATGTTTTGGGGCTGTCGCTGGGCAACATGGACTTTCAACTCCCTCCAAAGGTTTTCTATGGGGTTGAGATCTGGAGACTGGCTAGGCCACTCCAGGACCTTGAAATTCTTCTTACGAAGCCACTCCTTCGTTGCCTGGGCGGTGTGTTTGGGATCATTGTCATGCTGAAAGACCCAGCCACGTTTCATATTCAATGCCCTTGCTGATGGGAGGAGGTTTGCACTCAAAATCTCACAATACATGGCCCCATTCATACTTTCGTGTACATGGATCAGTCGTCCTGTTCCCTTTGCAGAGAAACAGCCCCAAAGCAAGATGTTGCCACCCCCATGCTTCACAGTAGGTATGGTGTTCTTGAGTTGCAACTCAGCTTTCTCTCTCCTCCAAACATGACAAGTTGTGTTTCTACCAAACAGTTCTACTTTGGTTTCATCTGACCATATGACATTCTCCCAATCCTCTTCTGGATCATCCAAATGCTCTCTAGCAAACCTCAGACGGGCCCGGACATGTACTGGCTTAAGCAGGGGGATACGTCTGGCACTGCAGGATCTGAGTCCCTGACGGCATAGTGAGTTACTGATGGTAGCCTTTGTTACGTTGGTACCAGCTCTCTGCAGGTCATTCACTTGGTCCCCCCATGTGGTTCTGGGATTTTTGCTCAACGTTCTTGTGATAATTTTGACCCCACTTGGTGAGATCTTGCGTGGAGCCCCAGATCGAGGGAGATTATCAGTGGTCTTGTATGTTTTCCATTTTCTAATTATTGCTCCCAGAGTTGATTTCTTCACACCAAGCTGCTTGCCTATTGCAGATTCAGCCTTCCCAGCCTGGTGCAGGTCTACAATTTTGTTTCTGGTGTCCTTCGACAGCTCGTTGGTCTTCACCATAGTGGAGTTTGGAGTGTGACCATTTGAGGTTGTGGACAGGTGTCTTTTATACTGATAGCAAGTTCAAACAGGTGCCATTAATACAGGTAATGAGTTAATGACAGAGGAGCCTCTTAAAGAAGAAGATACAGGTCTGTGAGAGCCAGAAATCTTGCTTGTTTGTAGGTGACCAAATACTTATTTCCCACCATAATTTGCAAATAAATTCTTTCCAAATCAGACAATGTGATTGTCTAGATTTGTTTCCACATTTTGTCTCTCATAGTTGAGGTATACCTATGATGACAATTACAGGCCTCTCTCATCTTTTTAAGTGGCAGAACTTGCACAATTGGTGGCTGACTAATACTTTTTTGCCCCACTGTACATCCAGATCATGGCTAATAAGAGGGGCTAACAAGGTGCTGTACAGAGCTTGATGAAAGCATTGCAATACTCTGCCTCAACACTTTTTTAAAGAATCCTCAGCTCTGATGCAAGCAGTGGGCTAATTCTTAGGAAGAGGTAAAAAAAAAAATCAAAATGCCTTGAAAGGTGGATGTGAGTCTGGAGTGCATTTGCTTACAGAGTACCCTAGGTAACATGCAACCCTCATTCTGTAATAATGCCCATTTATTTGCAAATTATGGTGGGAAATAAGTATTTGGTCAACTACAAACAAGCAAGATTTCTGGCTCTCACAGACCTGTATCTTCTTCTTTAAGAGGCTCCTCTGTCCTTCACTCATTACCTGTATTAATGGCACCTGTTTGAACTTGTTATCAGTATAAAAGACACCTGTCCACAACCTCAAACAGTCACACTCCAAACTTCACTATGGTGAAGACCAAAGAGCTGTCGAAGGACACCAGAAACAAAATTGTAGACCTGCACCAGGCTGGGAAGACTGAATCTGCAATAGGCAAGCAGCTTGGTGTGAAGAAATCAACTCTGGGAGCAATAATTAGAAAATGGAAGACATACAAGACCACTGATAATCTCCCTCGATCTGGGGCTCCACGCAAGATCTCACCAAGTGGGTGTCAAAATGATCACAAGAACGTTGAGCAAAAATCCCAGAACTACATGGGGGGACCTAGTGAATGACCTGCAGAGAGCTGGGACCAACGTAACAAAGGCTACCATCAGTAACACACTACGCCGCCAGGGACTCAGATCCTGCAGTGCCAGATGTATCCCCCTGCTTAAGCCAGTACATGTCCGGGCCCGTCTGAGGTTTGCTAGAGAGCATTTGGATGATCCAGAAGAGGATTGGGAGAATGTCATATGGTCAGATGAAACCAAAGTAGAACTGTTTGGTAGAAACACAACTTGTCGTGTTTGGAGGAGAGAGAAAGCTGAGTTGCAACTCAAGAACACCATACCTACTGTGAAGCATGGGGGTGGCAACATCTTGCTTTGGGGCTGTTTCTCTGCAAAGGGAACAGGACGACTGATCCGTGTACACGAAAGTATGAATGGGGCCATGTATTGTGAGATTTTGAGTGCAAACCTCCTCCCATCAGCAAGGGCATTGAATATGAAACGTGGCTGGGTCTTTCAGCATGACAATGATCCCAAACACACCGCCCAGGCAACGAAGGAGTGGCTTCGTAAGAAGAATTTCAAGGTCCTGGAGTGGCCTAGCCAGTCTCCAGATCTCAACCCCATAGAAAACCTTTGGAGGGAGTTGAAAGTCCATGTTGCCCAGCGGCAGCCCCAAAACATCACTGCTCTAGAGCAGGGATATGCAATTAGCGGACCTCCAGCTGTTGCAAAACTACAAGTCCCATCATGCCTCTGCCTCTGGGTGTCATGCTTGCTGCTGTCAGAGTCTTGCTATGCCTCATGGGACTTGTAGTTTGGCAACAGCTGGAGGTCCGCTAATTGCATATCCCTGCTCTAGAGGATACCTGCATGGAGGAATAGGCCAACATACCAGCAACAATGTGTGACAACCTTGTGAAGACTTACAGAAAATATTTGACCTCTGTCATTGCCAACAAAGGATATATAACAAAGTATTGAGGTGAACTTTTGATATTGACCAAATACTTATTTTCCACCATAATTTGCAAATAAATTCTTTCCAAATCAGACAATGTGATTGTCTGGATTTGTTTCCACATTTTGTCTCTCATAGTTGAGGTACACCTATGATGACAATTACAGGCCTCTCTCATCTTTTTAAGTGGGAGAACTTGCACAATTGGTGTCTGACTAAATAATTTTTTGCCCCACTGTATTTTATAGAGAAGCACAAAGGCCCAGTGATGACATTTTGTAAACTAACATTTTGAGGAGGGGGGAGGGAGGATCCAGGGAAGTCAAAATGAAAGCAGAGTAAACTTCATCTTTACCTGCGTTTAAAAAGGTAAGCCTAAAGCCTATTCCCAGTGAGTAGCCTCCCCACTCCAATCATCACACACCTCCCTGGCCCCCTCTGTAAGCAGGTTGAACTGTGTTTGATTATAGCAAATTAGCAGCTGCCCCAGGCTGTGGGAAAGGGTTAATTTTTGCAAGCTTAGTTCCTGAGCTTTTGGGCCTAGCTAGCCCACCTGTGCAATAAAAAGGGGGAAGGCTGAGGCCTTAAGGGTTCCGGTAGTACCTGCGAGTCACATCGGTTGGTGCTGTTTGGGAGATTGGAACTGCTGCTTCCTGCAGTGCTCTGAAAGCACCAAGATCCTCTGAGACATCCAAGCAATCGGCTATGCCATTGTAGCGGGTATGTACTTTCCCGGGTGTAAATTTGAATTTGACAGAGACATAAGTGATGTGTAATTCCCTGCAGCCCAGTAGGTGGCGCTGTTGGCCCTGGGCTGGGGTTGAATCATTGCTGTGTGCTGTGCCTCCTTTTTGTCCTCCCTCGGCAGCGGTATGGTGGGGCGGGGAACCCGCCGTGCTTGCTGGGAGAGGGTATAAAGGGGCCGGCCATCTTTGTCACGGGGTCGAAGTCCCAGGCACCTTCAGCTTGCGGACGGTGGTTCGTGACGGTCCTCTGGGTGGCCTAGGCCTAGAGGAAAGCCGGAGGTCGTGTTCCATCCCAGGCACTTTTAGCCTGGGGTGAGGTACTCGGATGGAGGTCCGGAGCTCAGTGCCCAACACTGAGTTCCGTGAGGGAAGGAGATCCTAGGGAACCCCGGGAGTGGGTACCCGAATCCGTGAAGGCGCAATGGACCGGGGGGAGCTCCTCACTTGAAGACCCGGTGCAGCATACTGCCAGTGACAGGTGAGCCTCTCGTCGGAGACCGC
Organism: Rana muscosa; assembly: GCA_029206835.1. Lineage (NCBI taxonomy): Eukaryota > Metazoa > Chordata > Amphibia > Anura > Ranidae > Rana > Rana muscosa. The sequence goes on from CM055117.1 coordinate 920,586,622, forward strand.
CTGGAAGGAAATTCCCCTCGTGCGGAGACCGCAGCCAACTTTCAGGAAGGAAAGTGGAGAACTACATTGTGTCTGGGCCTATTCGCATCCACACCTCCTTTTCTGTTCTGTTTCTACCAAGGGAGTTCAACTGATTGTGTTCATTCGAGAAGAATAAAGGAGTGTTGAACTTTAATGGTGTGGGGCTCATTTCCTGACAGACATTGTTTAAGGTGACTCTTGGAGGGAGGATCCAGGTGCACAGCACTGACCCGAAGGTAATACAAGAACGTTGCTTATACCACACTGACACATGTGGTGGAAGCCAGGCGTGGTGTCCCCGCTCCCTCCCCTCTAAGATACCCCTAGACAAGAGAAAGACGAGACGAGAGAAAGAGGGGAGTGGAGGTGGCCGCTACACGTGGGGGCTCGGGTCTGGTATAGTGTTTGTGCACCACAGTATTGAACGTATCTGTTGGAAGAGTTAAGCGAATAGGCAGGCCTTCATTTGCCGAAGTGCATCCCTGCTCGAAGTCGTGGACATGACCCAATGAAGGGAAAGGCCCGCGCAGAAGAGTGGAAAGAGGGGGAAGTTCAGCCGTGTGAAGTACTACACGTGGGGGCTTCTATTGCACTGCGCCACCAGGCACACCCCCATCGCTTAGTTCGTGGGCGTGACTCAGAAACAGAAGAGAAGAAAAGCCCGCAAACTGGAGCAAAGGGAGGAGTCCAATACGTGTGAAGGACTACACGTGGGACATTGGCGCAAAAACTCTGCAGTGTGCGATGGATCAGCAACAGGTCGCCATGTTTGGACACACCTCGTGGATTCCAGTTCACCCTTCCACCACAACATTGACTGCTGCTGCTCCGGTAACAGATACGGGGATCCGACTAAAGCCAAGGGGTCGATTCACCCTGTATTCGTGCATGGACGTTGAGGCCCTGGGTGTGATTTGTCCCGGCTGTTCGGGACTGGTGTGCCAGTTGAAGCCGTTCGGACGTTGTGAGGCCTGTGGGGAGTTCCTGTTCGAAGTGGATCCGGCGGTGGAGAGGCCGAGGACCATTTACCCCGGCCGGACTTCAGGCAACACCACTCAGAGAGGAGGAATCACTGCTGTGAGAGTCACCCCTGCGCACACTGCAACGACCGCGGAGGAGGTCGTAAAACCCCAGCGGGAGAAATCCGAGGATGCTGACTCGGTCACCAATGTCTCGCAGCGTCCGCCACCGAAGAGAAAGACCGGCATGGTAGCCCGACCAGCGGTTGTGGTGGACCGTCTCGCCCGCTTACGCCCGGCCCGGATGGATCTGTCGACAAGAGTTCTGGACGTCCCGCTTCGAGTAAAGGCCGAGGTAAGCCAGACGGAGAGATTTGGTGTGTGGGTGGAGGTGTCGGGAAGTCATGGCCTAGCGAATCCGCGGGAGGTGGTGGCTCCGTTTCTACAACCGGCTACATACCCGCGGAGGAGTGTGACACCTCTGACCTGGAGTCGCTCTCGGACATGGGAGACGACGTTGCTATAGACGATTTGTTTGCCGGGAAGGGCTGGGACAAAGTACCTCTCGCTTCATCTCGGAGGATCAGAGATCCACCCATGTCTACAGGGGAAAGCACACCCCGGGTGGAGGCATCAGCGCCTGAAGAGAGGTCCGGTCCCCAGGCTGCTTCTACATCCCCGGTGCCATCTGTACCGAAGGCCGGGGAGAAGAGACTGCTGCTGCGGGCACCTATGCCCAGATCATATGTGATCAAGGTCCCTCGCCACCCGGACTCGATAGTTTTGCCTGGTGAAGGGGACAAAGCTACCATGCCTCCTTTGGCGAGATTGCAACGGCTATTTGGTCAGAAGGTTGCTGCAGACTATGGATGGGAGTATCCATACTTATCGAAGGAACTGCTCTATGAGGTGGAAGTGTGCCGGGAGCGCTGGTACAATGACTTTGTGTGGACCCACCTTCAGGTTCCCCACGCCCGCAGGTACCTGGCATGCTCTCCAAAGGCCTCTCAACGTTTTAAAGACTGCAAAGCAGAATGGATGTTGGGACGACACATCCACGCAGATAAAGTGTTGATCCGGCGCAAAGAAGGAGAAGATGTGGAGTATCATCTGGAGACCATGGATCAGCACTTGAAACCACTTGTTCTGCCGCATCCCCGCTTTTACCTGTAGGAGAAAAGAGACTCCGTTCTTATCATGGTGCTGAACTTTCTGGGGCCAGTTGCTTTTGTGCCCAGAGGAATGAAGAACTGTTCCTGTTTGTTCTTCACTTTTCCTGCAAGAGATTATGGACTCTGGGGTAGATAGGGCCGAAAGAAAAGAAGAAAGTTCCACGAGTGCAGTTACCGCGGTGCTGTCACCAGGTGGCAGTGTTGCGCAACGTTAAGACACTTTTCATGCACTCACTCTTTGGAGAAAAGGGATTTCTTCTCAGAGAAGTTTATTTTCCATTACACCAGTGGTTCTCAACTCCAGTCCTTAGGACCCACTAACAGGCCAGGTTTGCAAGATAACTGAAATGCATCACAGGTGATATAATTTGCTGCTCAGGGATTGCAGGATTTTAGTCTGCATCTCCCCAAGGTAATACTTAAAATCTGGCCTGTTAGTGGGTCCTGAGGACAGGAGTTGAGAACCACTGCATTACACGAATACAGGTGTCAGGGTTATGTGTATTAATCCTTTCTTTTCCCTCTGCAGGAGAACATCCCATCAAGTTTACTGAGGATGGGGTGGGTCTTAGTCAGGATGGGTGGGAAAAGTCAAATGTGAATATGTGATTCAAAGTTATGAATCAGTGCTGTTGTTTCTCTTCTGTCTTTTATTCCCTTTCATTACAGGGCTCAGACACAATGTTTCAGTTGGATAGTTTTTTTCAAAAGTTTTATATTTTTGTACAATTGTTAGTCGGTTTCTGGATTGGACTATGTCAGCCATTGAGGGCATGATTTACTCCAGACACTGGGGACCAGTGTCAAACCACCAGGGGGAGAGTGTAGCGGGTATGTACTTTCCCGGGTGTAAATTTGAATTTGATAGAGACATAAGTGATGTGTAATTCCCTGCAGCCCAGTAGGTGTCGCTGTTGCCCTGGGCTGGGGTTGAATCATTGCTGTGTGCTGTGCCTCCTTTTTGTCCTCCCTCGGCAGCGGTATGGTGGGGCGGGGAACCCGCCGTGCTTGCTGGGAGAGGGTATAAAGGGGCCGGCCATCTTTGTCACGGGGTCGAAGTCCCAGGCACCTTCAGCTTGCGGACGGTGGTTCGTGTCGGTCCTCTGGGTGGCCTAGGCCTAGAGGACAGCCGGAGGTCGTGTTCCATCCCAGGCACCTTTAGCCTGGGGTGAGGTACTCGGATGGAGGTCCGGAGCTCAGTGCCCAACACTGAGTTCCGCGAGGGAAGGAAATCCTAGGGAACCCCGGGAGTGGGTACCCAAATCCGGAAGGCGCAATGGACCGGGGGGAGCTCCTCACTTGAAGACCCGGTGCAGCATACTGCTGGTGACAGGTGAGCCTCTCGTCGGAGACCGCCTGGAAGGAAATTCCCCTCGTGCGGAGACCGTAACCCACTTTCAGGAAGGAAAGTGGAGAACTACATTGTGTCTGGGCCTATTCGCATCCACACCTCCTTTTATGTTCTGTTTCTACCAAGCGAGTTCAACTGATTGTGTTCATTCAAGAAGAATAAAGGAGTGTTGAACTTTAATGGTGTGGGGCTCATTCCCTGACAGACATTGTTCAAGGTGACTCTTGGAGGGAGGATCCAGGTGCACAGCACTGACCCGAAGGTAATACAAGAACGTTGCTTATACCGCACTGACACATGTGGTGGAAGCCAGGCGTGGTGTCCCTGCTCCCTCCCCTCTAAGATACCCCTAGACAAGAGAAAGACGAGACCAGAGAAAGAGGGGAGTGGAGGTGGCCGCTACACCATTATGGACTCTCGCCTGGGCAGCCACACTACAATAGTTAGGGTTAGGGGGAAGGACATTATTCAAATTGAACTGTTATGCAGCATTTAATCGGTAAAGTTGTATTAACCATTATGAGCCTGGTCTGAAGTTATTCAAAGAGGTGTATATTGGTTCTGGCATATCTAAAGAACCAGGGCCTGTAAAGCACAAAAGGGGTAAGAAGTAACATTGTTACCAAGGGGTTAACTCAAAAAGGCAAGGAAGAGCAACATTGTTGCTAAGGGTAACCAAGCACAAGTTTGTTAGGTGTGGTACCCGGTAAAGATGACAGGTCATACATGGCGTATTTTATTATCCCTTGGTATCCAACACTTCAGTATTTAATTTTATATAGTAATTTTTATACATAAAATTAGTTTTAAATAGGTCTGTATCATTTAAATTGATTTTAATCACATACTCTTACTGTCCTATAGATAGTATTCATTTATTTGGACAGTAGTAGACATCCATTGTGATTAGGATTTTTTTTTGTATTTATTACTTGCCTTTATATGAGTTTATATATTTATTTTTATTTTTTGCTATGTATTTATTGATCCCAGGCGTTGCACATATTTAATATTGGTTAGTATGTCGGACTGCATCATATACAATCATTAAGATGCACATTTTCCATGAATACGTTTGCACCAAGGGGTTTATTGTGAAGTTCCTCCACTGCTGTCCTGTTTATAATGTCTGACCATGATTGCGGCAGTCTTTATTGGTTAAGTAGGACACCGTAGGGCTCTGGCATAATGTCAGTAAGTGAAGATGCATGTAATAGCTATTTGGCTGTATTTGTATCCTAATAGCTTTTTCCTATGCAATACATGCACTGCGGTCTATTGATTATAACTAGAGTGTCTGCGGTCTTCAGCAAAATGTCTGCCGGCATACTATATTAGAGTGACATTCTTACCGTCCAATCAAATTTTCCCCTTAAGAAGATACGACACCCCCTGTATCGAGACGCGTAGGGGAGGGGACAGGATGGCAGGAGAGTCTGTGTGAGGCTAAGGAGGACTTTACCATATCCCGATCTCTGGACATCATTACGGGCCTGTTTTAGAGTGGTGCACTTCCGCACTCACTCTGTGTGAGTACCCCGGCAGGGGATTTCTTTATTTAACCACTTGTCTATCGCCCACCGTCAAATGACGGCGGGCGGAAGACTCTCTCGTTCTGACAGGATGTCATATGACGTCCTGCCTTTAAAAGCAGCTAGGGGGCGCACGCACGCACCCGCCGGGTCGCTGGGGACCCGATGCGTGTGCCCGGTGGCCGCGATGGCCACCGGGCACCCTCGATTGCCCAGTAACCGAGCAGGACAGTGGATCTGTGTGTGTAAACACACAGATCCACGTCCTGTCAGGGAGTGGAGACCGATGGTGTGTCCCTTGTACATAGGGACAACCATCGGTCACCTCCCCCAGTCAGTCCCCTCCCCCCACAGTTAGAACACATCTAAGAAACACATTTAACCCCTTCCTCGCCCCTAGTGTTAACCCCTTCCCTGCCAGTCACATTTATACAGTAATCAATGCATTTTTATAGCAAGGATCGCTGTATAAATGTGAATGGTCCCAAAAATGTGTCAAAAGTGTCCGATCTGTCCGCCGCAATATCGCAGTCACAATAAAAATTGCAGATCGCCGCCATTACTAGGAAAAAAAAAGGCTATAAATCTATCCCCTATTTTGTAGATGCTATAACTTTTGCGCAAACCAATCAATATACGCTTATTGCGATTTTTTTTTTACAAATATATGTAGAAGAATACGTATCGGCCTAAACTTTTTAAATGGATATTTATTATAGCAAAAAGTTAAAAATATTGTGTTTTTTTTTCAAACTGGACGCTCTTCTTTTATTTATAGCGCAAAAAATAAAAACCGCAGAGGTGATCAAATACCACCAAAAGAAAGCTCTATTTGTGGGAAAAAAAGGACACAAATTTTGTTTGGGAGCCACGTCGTACAACCGCGCAATTGTTATTCAAAGTGTGACAGCGCTGAAAGCTGAAAAATGGCCTGTACAGGAAGGGGGTTTTCGTGCCCGGTAGGCAGGTGGTTAATAAACCTTTAAAAACGTTACTTGCACCATCCGAGTTTTTTTCTATCTTCTATGATCTGGAACATATACTAGGGAGACCTGGATCCCAGGATTGCCCAATAGAACCCAGGTGTGGTTCATAAGCGTGCACAGACCAAGCTTAGCTGCAAGGTCGCACGTTCTGAGGTGAGCGTCCATTACCTTGGGGGAGCACCTGTGTGACAGCACTCTGATACAGCTTTTTGGATCACTCACTGGGCTGTGTGGTTTTATGAACTGTAAGGTCCCTTTCACACGGAGGGTCTGTTCAGGTCCGCCTGTCAGTTTTTTAGGCGGACCTGGACGGACGCTCCATGTAGCTCTATGGAGCCACGGATGTCAGCGGTGACATGTCCGCTGACATCCGCTCCGCTCCGCCAAAGTGTGACGGAGGAAAACCCTATTTTTCCTTCCGTTGGCTGAGCGGATCGGATGAACACGGACAGCCTGTCCGTGTTCATCCGATCTCCCCATAGGGGAGAGCAGTGCTCTGACAGGGCGGTCCCTGCACAGTGTGCGGTGACCGCCCAGTCATCCACCGGCTCAGCAGGGAACCGCCCCGTGTGAAAGAGTCCTAATACTTATCATTCCAGGATTTCTGCTATTTGAATATCACATGCATTGAAGCACTTTGGAGTATTCATTATATGCACTGGAGCACTTAAAGAATATTTATACAAGGACTTGTGTGTCAATATATATTCATTCTTTAGGATTTATTGTTTATCACCATTTTTTATATTTATGCATGTTTTTGCACTGTGTCGCATGATTATGCGATTTGCACTGTATATTTAATTTTCTGGTATTTTTATCATTTTGTATCACTTACTGGACACATACCAGTTTTTTGTAGTGGTGTGTGCACTACTAAGTTTCTGGGCACTGCGTTTTGTTTATTCATTTAATTTGGCACAAATTTATTAGAGGTTTTTCACGCTAGCAGCTTTATTTATATTGATTACATTGAAGCCTATAGGAGTGGTGGCTCGCAGGACTACTGCTATTTCAAAGATGACAGGTCCTCCGGTAGTGAGGGGGGTTGATATGCTTGCTCCCTCCACAGCGATCGATTTCAAATTTCAACCAGAGCAAAACCCACATTATGGAGATCCTCAGCCTGGTCACAAGGTAGGGGAGGTGAAGGATTTAGGAAGAGCATGCATGGAAGAGCTATATGTTTGGCAGGACATCATTCTGTTTCTGGGAGTGGGGTAACAGAGGTACGCTGGACTGGTGGAGTGGGCGCAGGCTCAGCCCGTCCCTCCTAATGCCACCTAAGTTCCAGTGTGTAGTGACACAGGATGGCATTTTTCAGAGGAGCTCTGTACCCTTTATTACTGCACACAGTGAAGGCTCATCTCTAAATCAGGAAACGGCCTTAATATTTGAATGGTCACATAACCGCAGTCTCCGCCTGGTCCCGGACATTCATGAGCTCACGCCACGCAAAAGGTACCCTCGTGTGCAGGGCTAATTAGGCCCCGCCCACACACCCACCAGCATTTAGTTTTTATATTTCAAAATACATCTTCAAAAGACATACACACTTTCCGTACTTGAGGCAATAAATCACAATATATGAAGCAGCATGCAAAGCATATTCATATGTAATACAATGTGTAACTTCAGAAAACGTGCTGTGTTATCCCTATCAATCAATTACAATTGTGCTGTAAATAATTTACAAAGCATGTATATACCACTTCGCATTACAAATATATATTGTGGTATACTGTAATAAAAATTGTAATGCAAATTATATCACATTCCAGTCCCAAAATTGAAAAAGTGCCACGTGAAAACTGAATTCCACTGCCCATTTCAAAGAACAAATCTCCTCTGTGATACCACTTGCCAGCAAGCTGCATTCCATTAGAAGATTTACTTTTACCTTTTTTGTTCTGGTGGCAACTCTAAAATTTCCCCTCAATTTTTTTTCTTAGGCTGGCCATACATGGTTCGAATCTCGGCTGGTTCAACAGAAACCGTCCGAGATTTAAACCGTTGATGGGTAGGCTGAATGTACCAAGTTGATTGATTGGGACAGCCAGCCAGCCGGATTCTCATGTGATTATGGCTAGCGGCTGCTAGACAATGGCCCAGTATGAGGGATTCCCGCATCAACACTGTCTGCGTTTATGAGGGAATCAAGTGAATTTCTTTCCTGCAACCCTTTTTTGCAGGAAAGAAATTTGCTCCGTGTATGGCCAGCCTTAGCAACAATGACCATAAGTAACAAATAGAAGGGTGAGAAACTTGATGGTGGTCTATTACTGGCCATACATCAATCTTTTTTTTTTTTTTTCATTCAATCAGCGGGTCAAAAAAAAAAAAAAAAGACCCTATTCCCCCAACAACCTTGAATCACTCCTGCTGTGCTATCATGTTCCGATTGATGTAAGACTCATTCGGAAAATATTTCAATAGGCTGGTTGTTCACAAGTCGATTGGTAGATTGACTTGTGTACTACCAATCTGCTCATACATGGATCAAAATGCAGCTGGTCCCTGCTGGTACTGGCCAAATTTTGATTAATCCTTCCCCACTCTAAACAAACCAAAAAAAGTTTATATAAAGATACATATAAAGATACTATTAACCACTTCCGGACCGCCGCATGACTATATACGTCAGCACTTTGAAGCAGACTATCTCTGTTATGGCAGCAGCTAGCTGCCATAACCCAGATATCCTCGTCTTCAGGCGGCGGTCCGGTTTACGATAATGGTGGTCTCTGCGGCAGATTTGCCGCGATATCACCGTTATCAGCAGCGGAAGAGGGGCCTCCCCCTCCCGCTGCTCTCCCGCACCCTCCGCCGCTTACCAGAGCCGTCGGTATCGGCGGAGGCGATCGGGTCCTGTTTGTGGCTATGTATGGAGACGAGTGAGGGGAAGATGGCCCCCACCCGTCTCCATACCATAGCAGGGCGGAAGCGATGTCAAACGTCACTTCCGCCCATAGCTCTTAAAGCGACATTTTTTTCTTGCATTTTAGTGTGATTATTCTATCTCTTTTCGGTCTTTTTGACCCCAGATCTCATGTTTAAGAGGACCTGTCATGCTTTTTTCTATTACAAGGGATGTTTACATTCCTTATAATAGGAATAAAAGTGACCCAAATGAAAAAAAAAAAAAAAGTGTCAAAATAAATAAAATAAAGTTAAATTTTTTTTTTTTAAAGCGCCCCGTCCCAATGAGCTCGCACGCAGAAGCGAACGCATATGTGTGCAGCGTCCGCATATGAAAACGGTGTTCAAACCGCATATGTGATGTATCGCCGCGATCGGTAGAGGGAGAGCAATAATTCTAGCCCTAGACCTTCTCTGTAACTCAAAACATGCAACCTGTAGAATTTTTTAAACGTCGCCTATGGAGATTTTTAAGAGTAAAAGTTTGTCACCATTCCACGACCGGGCGCAATTTTGAAGCGTGACGTGTTGGGTATCAATTTACTCGGCGTAACATTATCTTTCACAATATAAAAAAAAATTGGTCTAACTTTACTGTTGTCTTATTTTTTATTTAAAAAAAGTAAATTTTTTCCCAAAAAAGTGCGCTTGTAAGACCGCTGCGCATATACGGTGTGACAAAAACTATTGCAATGACCACCATTTTATTCTCTAGGATGTTAGAAAAAAATGTATAATGTTTGGGGGTTCTAAGTAATTTTCTAGCAAAAAAAATTGTTTTTAACTTGTAAACACCAAGTCTGAAAAAGAGGCTTGGTCCTTAAGTGGTTAAATTTTGATTTAGTTTAATTTTCTTAAACTATATACAACTATGCTATAAATGTTAACAGCCTAGTTTTTTTTTTTCTGAATAAATACTACTTTAATTTTCTTATCTTGGTTTAAGAGCCCTTATGGGATGCAATTTATAAAACTCAACTCTCCATGAAAGCATTCTTGTATTTACTTGTAATCAGCAAATTTTGAAATGGTCAATCATTTTATTAGCAAACAGATTTATTTACACTTAATTTACAAGGCGTGAGTTAATCAGATGAGCTCAGTGTTTAGATTGCTAGGAGGCATACCAAACCCACAATTGAGGCACGATGATACATTGTCAACCCTGTGACCAAACCCACATACTGAGACAAATAAAAGGGGAAGCTTTGTTAGAGCATCCACCGAGCCGTCTACTATTGCTTTGAGCTCATCTTCAAAACACAGATCTACCAAGAATCATGTCTGTATCTCGTCAAGCTACATACTCTCTTGGAGGAACAAGGAAAAGTACAAGCAGTGCTTCTGTTGTTCCATCTGTGGCAAACCGAAATACCTTCAGCTCAGTCTCTGTCTCTCGCTCCAGCGGTGGAGGTGTTGGTGCTGGCCCTGCTGGCTCTGGTGGCTTTGGTAGCAGAAGTCTTTATTGCTTGGGAGGAAGTAGAAAAATTTCCATTCCTACAGGTTTACAGTCCCAGTTTGGAAGTGGTTCTGGGTATGGAGCTAGTGTTGGAGCAGGGTTTGGACAAGGTTCTGGATTTGGCGCTGGCCAAGGATTCGGTGGTAGTTCTGGATTTCCTGTATGCCCACCAGGGGGGATCCAACAAGTTACCATTAATCAGAGCCTCTTAGCTCCTCTCAATTTGGAAATTGACCCACAAATTCAAAAAGTGCGTACAGAAGAAAGAGAACAAATCAAGACTCTGAACAACAAGTTTGCATCCTTCATCGATAAGGTAAGTAACACTTATTCAAAGACGATCTTCATTGCATTTTACAACCCTTAGGATTTAACACTCTCGCTAGGTTATGTTTTTCTGAGAGCTGTACTTCTAAATATCAGTTGTAGTGCACCTGCTAGTGAAAATGTTGCATTCCATTATATTTTATTATAACTGTAATGGTTTGGACGAGAACCAGCATATTCTTCATTTTGAACTTCACTTCTTTAATCAATATAAACAATCATGCTTCTTTTTCAGGTAGGGGTCCCTACAAATAACTGTCTGGGGAGTTCTGTGAAATTCAAAATTCCTTCAGAACTTCTACTGGGATTAGATATTGCTTTTAAACCAGTGTGGCAAAGTGACCATTTCCTCACAATACTTGGATGCAGACTAAGGCCCCTTCAACTTCCTCTCCCACAACTTCCTGGGTTTCTGGACACACCTAGGAAAAAGGAGTTCCTACAGTTTTTCTCCCTCAGCAACTCACATAGGCCTCACCTGATGAGGCAGAGATAGCTGAATAAGTGATCTGCGGCCAGGTGAAAGGCCCTCCACTGTCAGAACTGGCATGTGGCCAGCAGCCTAATAGCACACATCTTCTTTATTTATAGAGACTATACTATGCAGCCACATATTACACTGAGTAAGCCAAAGAAGCAATGGGGTACAGTAGATTTACTAAAACTGGAGAGTGCAAAATCTGGTGCAGCTGTGCATTGAAACCAATCAGTTTCTAGGTTTTTTGTCAAAGCTTAATTGAACAAGCTAAAGATAGAAGCTGATTGGCTACCATGCACAGCTGCAACAGATTTTGCACTCTCCAGTTTTAGTAAATCAGTCCCATTGTATGCATGCTTTTTACCATCAAAAACAGTTTTTTATCATTTCTGCTAACTTTGCACCTGTTTTGTAAACTTATGGTCAGTTACTCCCTGTACGATCATTTGGCTGACTACCTATTCTGTTAAACCATAATATCATGTTTCTTAGTATATAAACAGTGAAAGACATATATGTTTATTTTACACTTCAGGTACGATTCCTAGAACAGCAGAACAAGGTTCTTGAAACAAAATGGAAGCTTTTGCAAGAGCAAGGAGTAAAGACTGTGAAGAATACCATCGAGCCCCTCTTTGAAGCCTATATTAATGCATTGCGGAGACAGCTGGACAGTCTAGTAAATGATAAGTCACGTCTGAATGGAGAGTTGAAACAAATGCAATATGTTGTAGAAGAATTCAAAGCCAAGTAAGTAAATGCAGTGTGATCAAATTGCACCATTATTGGGGCTACATTTATGAAACACAAGTCTCAAGGTATTGTTTATTATTCTGGGCTCTGTATAATAAAAATGCAGGCCTTTTATATGCTGCATTGTTTGATACACTTTGAATGTGTGAAACATTCTATACCATTCACTTATGATATTAAATTAGGCAAACACCCATGCTATGCAGAGGGTAAAGCTCCCTCTGGCTTATTTGTTTAGGCATTAGCAATAATTTACAAGAAACAAGACTGGTTTTGATTAAAGTATGACATTTTCATAAGTCAAAAACAAGCATTCTCTTCAATTGCATGCAATCAAGCAACTTTAGCTTTACACATACTAAACAATGTTACTTGGCTAATTTGTACTATAAATTTATTTCAAACAGGTATGAAGATGAAATTCACAAGCGTACAGCTGCCGAGAATGAGTTTGTGGTACTCAAAAAGGTATATATATATATATATATATAAAAGGATTTTGGTATGTAACACACCATGTAAGACTCCATGAATTAGATATACAATAAAATATTACTCCATGCTTATCTTAGGATGTGGATGTTGCCTACACAAACAAAGTGGAATTAGAATCCAAGGAGGCTGCTTTGACAGATGAGATCAACTTCCTGAGAGCCCTATATGAAGCGGTATTTATCAATTGTTGCTATCAAATATATTTCATACAATTCTTGATGCACTTTACACATAAAGATATATTGCCATTAGTTACCTTAAAAAATATGACAGTTTTTGATTTCCTACACTGAGTGCAATGCTGATAGTTTTCAGTGTAGAGCTTCTGGCGTTGAGGTGGATACCCAAGGTCCCTATCACCTGATCCTCATTGTAACTGACCCGTCCTGTAACTCTAGCAATAACTTTCACATTGATTCTGTCTGTAGCCCTTATCGTCCTTTCCATTTCTGTAAATTCAACCACAAAGTTGCATACTTAAATCCCCTGCGCTTGGATCCTTTGTTTCAAAAACCAACCTTTTATGTGTAAGAAAACACCAGTGATAGGCTTCTGGTAGTAAAGTCTACTGATTTGTGAATCATTTGCAACTGATAGTCAAAAGGAAGGTGACTGTAAGACTAAATCAGTAGTTTTGGATGTAGCTTGTGTCACAAAGGTAGGCAACAACTCCTCCCCAACTTTTACCGATTTAAGTATCCTAGCAGGCATCAACACATTCACATGTTACTTACCTCTGCATACTTTGATGCCAGAATAAGTCACTCTGCAGCATCTAAAGTAGATGCAGTACACAATTTACAGTGAATGCAGGTATGAGCTACTGGATATCAAGGCTGTAATTGACAGCAGCCCCCAGGAGCATTGTGAAAGCATAAGATGGATTGTAATGTCTCCAATATAGAGAATGCCTAGTACATCTGGTTATCAATATATTTTTCAATGGTGTGATACTATCTATTCTTCTACCTCTACCTTCTAACATAGTGAATTTCTGATCCTGATTTGTTAAGGAGCTGTGGTGACATTTTGAGGGTCATAGAACCATAGTCCTTAGACACCTTACTAATACTATTACTACTTATACTTACTGTGGGTTTAGGATTGTGAATATAGGATTGTATAATTTTTTCCCTTCTATTGGTTGAACTGGATGTGCTTGTACTTCTTGCCATGTTTTTAGGAACTTGCCCAGATGCAGGGTCAGACCTCCGATACCTCAGTCATCCTGTCCATGGACAATAACAGAGCTCTAGACCTACAAAGCATCATTGCAGAAGTCAAGGCTCAGTATGAGGATATCGCTAACAGAAGCCGGCAAGAAGCCGAAGCCCTTTATCAAAACAAAGTGAGTCCCTTATTTAAATAATGCATTTGTGTTCATTAATGTAGACTAGTCACATGATTTCATAGTCCCTCTTCCTCCTCTTCTTCTGGCATGGGCTGGATTTTCAATGTCACAGATAGTGGCATCACATAACGATATGGAGCCACTCTCTGCACCATTCTCCTGTGAGACCAGGCTGACCTGATGACACACCCCAGGGGGAGTGTTCATGATGGTCTGGGCTCACAGGAAGTAGGCTGAATGGTAGCTTCTGTGGGGGACAATGCCATAGAGGAAGTGAGTATTGCAGCAAGAGCAGCACTTTCAACCTGCTACGCTAAGGGAATTTTAATTTAAAAGGAAACTGTAATTCTGCTTTAAGGTATGACGGTGGCCCAGGAGGGATTACATCTACTCTTGTCCATTGGAAACCTGCTCCATAGTTGATAGCATAGAATGCCTGTAGTACTGTACATATTGTTGGAGCTTTCTGAGTCTGTTCAAAACTTAAGTCAGTACATCGTCTCATTTGGTAATAGTACAGCACAATGTCTTCTGAGCACAAATACTTGGGCCTAAAATCAACTGCTGGAACTATATCCATCTTGCTCTTGAAACTGTCATAAATCAGTTTTCCTATAGGTTTTACTAGTTGTATTTCCACAGTAACATTATATTTTTTGTTATTTCCGCAGTATGAAGAGCTTCAGGTCTCTGCTGGAAAACACGGAGATGATCTGAAAAGCACAAAAACTGAAATTGCTGAGCTGAATCGTTTGATAAATAGACTTCGCTCTGAAATTGACAGCGTGAAGAAACAGGTACTTTAAAAGCAGAATCTTTAGAGATCATTATCTTCCTTTAAGCTGTCAGATGTAAAAACACTCGCTAGGGAAAGACTATTTATTATTCCATCACTGGGTTTATGAAAGCTATTATTATCTGAAAATTTCCTTAGAAGAAAGATGCTCACTTTTTCTTTATTTTTTTAGGTTAAAAAACAATAAAAAAACAATACCGTGTGTAGTAATTAGTGGCCTGCCTAGCGTATTGGACACCTGGGGAGAATTATTTTTTTACACTCCTCCTCCGTACATCAAAAGTATCTTCTGCAATAATCATGAAAGTAAACTTAACACAAATTTATTAGTTAATTGAAACAACTTTTCTGAAAATCACATTTATAATCAAGGCAAAAATGGCATTCAATTTAAGGGTTTTATAGCAGTTCACTTAGTGCACCACAGTGTATAGGTGTGCTTTAGAGTTGAGCGGACACCTGGATGTTCGGGTTCGAAGGGTTCGGCCGAACTTCGGAAAAAAGTTTGGGTTCGGGACCGAACTTTAACCCGAACCCGGACCCGAACCCGATTGAAGTCAATGGGGACCCGGACTTCTAAGGACTAAAAAGGCTCTAAAAAGGTAATGGAAAGGGCTAGAGGGCTGCAAATGGCAGCAAAATGTTGTTAAGAGCATGGCAAGTGCTCTGCAAACAAATGTGGATAGGGAAATAACTTAAAATAACATAAAAAAATAAATAAAAAAAATAATAATCTTGACCTAGGAGGACGAGGTCCATATGGAGTAGGAGGTTGAGGTGGCGGTGGATGTGGCTGTGTAGGTGGAAGCGGCGGTGGAGGAGGACGAGGTAGCCAACACTGATTCAAAAATACAACAATGGCTGGGTAAGGCCGGTGATGTGTCGAATTCTGTCCCCCGTCAAATAGTGTCCACCCTGTACTGCGCTTGCTCAGTATGTAGGACAAGGGGATTTCGAAAATCTCCCAAGATGAACGGCGCCTGCGTGGTGAGTTCAGGTGAAGGCCACACCATCCGTGGTTTAAGCCGAGCCAAGTGAGGCCGTGCCCGAAGCGTGGCGATCGAACCGAGCCCGTGAGGGGCCCTGTTACTATGTGCTACCGTATGTCCACTTGGATGGTGGGGCTTGAACCTGCACTCACAGCGCAGGCGCCGTTCATCTTCGGAGATTTTGTGAATCTCCTTGTCCTCTGTACTGCGCAAGCGCTGCGCCTTCGCAGTATGGGCCGGACACAATCCGATGGCCGGACAGTTTTTGTCACAACACCGGTATACATGTCTATTCTGCACAAGGTACGGACAAGTCCTGTGGGATCCATGCCTGGTTCATTTTAATGAACGTGAGCTTGTCCACATTGGCTCTGGACAGGCGGCTGCGCTTGTCTGTGATAACACCCCCTGCCGTGCTAAATACACGTTCAGATAATACACTGGCTGCAGGGCAGGCCAGCACCTCCAAGGCATAAAGGGCAAGCTCAGGCCATGTGCCCAATTTGGAGACCCAGAAGTTAAAGGGGGCAGACCCGTCATCCAGTATGTGTAGGCCTGTGGACACATACTGCTCAACCATGTTGGTGAAATGCTGCCTCCTGCTAAGACGTTCCATATCACCTGGTGGTGCTGGTTGTTGTGGTGTGCTGACAAAGCTTTTCCATGCTAATCCTGCCTTCTGAGGTGCTGCCGGTGCCCCGGCTGCGTTGGAGACCTCTTCCTCCTCCTCTGCCTTCACCTTGTGCTTCCACCATACGCCCGCTGTCAGGTGGGAATGCCACCAGCAGCGCGTCTACCAGCGTGCGCTTGTACTTGTGCATCTTACGATCCCGCTCCAGTGAGGGAATTAAGGACGGTACGTTGTCCTTGTAACGGGGATCCAGCAGGGTGGCCACCCAGTAATCAGCACCAGTTAAAATGTGGGCAACTCGGCGGTCATTGCGGAAACACTGCAGCATGTAATCGCTCATGTGTGCCAGGCTGCCCAGAGGCAAAGAAAAGCTGTCCTCTGTGGGAGGTGTATCGTCTGTGTCCTCTGTATCCCCCCAGCCACGCACCAGTGATGGCCACGAGCTGGTCTGGGTGCCACCCTGCTGTGAAAATGGCTCCTCCTCCTCCTCCTCCTCCATCTCCTCCTCCACCTCGTCATCCTCCAGAACTGTGCCCTTTCTGCCGGACAATTGTGTACCTGGCGTTTGTTGGTGCAGGAACCCACCCTCATAGCCACTTGTGAAAGACTGCCCTGAAAGCCTTTGAAATTATCCCGCTTCCTCCTCCTCCTCCTCCTGTGCCACATCCTCTTCCATCATCGCCCGAAGCGTTTTTTCAAGGAGGCATAGAACTGGGATAGTAACGCTAAGAACGGCGTCATTGGCACTGGACATGTTGGTGGAGTACTCGAAACAGCACAACAAGGCACACAGGTCTCGCATGGAGGCCCAGTTATTGGTGGTGAAGTGGTGCTGTTCCGCAGAGCGACTAACGCGTGATTGCTGCAGCTGAAACTCCACTATCGCCTGCTGCTGCTCGCACAGTCTGGTCAGCATGTGCAAGGTGGAGTTCCACCTTGTGGGCACGTCACATATGAGGCGGTGAGCGGGAAGGCCAAAGTTACGCTGCAGCGCTGACAGGCGAGCAGCAGCAGGGTGAGAACGCCGAAAGTGCGCACACACAGCCCGCACTTTCTGCAGCAGCTCTGGCATATTGGGGTAATTTTTAAGGAACCTCTGGACCACCAAGTTCAGCACATGCGCCAGGCAAGGGATGTGCGTCAAACCGGCTAGGCCCAGAGCTGCTACGAGATTTCGCCCATTATCGCACACCACCAGGCCGGGCTTGAGGCTCACTGACAGCAACCACTCATTGGTCTGTTGTTCCATGTCCCTCCACAACTCCTGCGCGGTGTGGGGTTTTTCCCCCAAACAAGAAAGTTTTAAAACTGCCTGCTGTCGTTTACCCCTGGCTGTGCTGAAGTTGGTGGTGAAGGTGTTACGCTGACCGGATGAGGAGGCGGTAGAGGATGAGAAAGCGGAGTAGGAGGAGTTAGCAACAGGAGGCAAACTGAAGCGCCCTGCAATCCTCGGTGGTGGAAGGACATGCGCCAAACTGCTATCTGCCTCAGGCCCAGCCGCCACTGCATTTACCCAGTGTGCTGTTAGGGAGATATAACGTCCCTGACCGTGCTTACTGGTCCACGCATCCGTAGTTAGGTGGACCTTGCCACAGATGGTGTTGCGCAGTGCACACCTGATTTTGTCCCCCACTTGGTTGTGCAGGGAAGGGATGGCTCGCCTGGAAAAATAGTGGCGGCTGGGCACGACGTACTGTGGGACAGCCAATGCCATCAGGCTTTTAAAACTCTGCGTCTCCACCAGACGGAATGACAGCATTTCAAAGGCCAGGAGTTTTGAAATGCTGGCATTCAGGGCCAGGGATCGCGGGTGGCTAAGGGGGTACTTCCTCTTCCGCTCCAATGTTTGGGAGATATAGAGCTGAACGCTTCCATGGGACATTGTGGAGATGGTTGGTGACCCAGGTGGTAGTGTTGCTGGCAGATCCTCTGTTTGCGGGGTGGCAGGTGCCACTGTCACTACAGAGGTGGATGAAGAGGCCGAGACTGCAGCAGAAGAGGAAGCAGGAGGAGCCAGAGACCTTTCTTGGTTTTTGAGGTGTCTACTCCACTGCAGCTCGTGCTTTGCACTTAGATGCCTGGTCATGCAGGTTGTGCTCAGGTTGAGAACGTTTATGCCTCGCTTCAGGCTCTGATTGCACAGCGTGCAAACCACTCGTTTTTTGTCATCAGCACATTGTGTGAAGAACTGCCACGCTGGGGAACTCCTTGGACCTGGCTTTGGTGTGCTCGGTCCCTTGCTGCGTTGGGCAGTAGCAGACATACTGTCTAGCTGACAGACGCTCTGCTTTTGCACCCTGCTCCCTCTTCTGCTGTGCTGGTGGCTCTGTGCGACCACCGCCTCTTCCTCCAAACTACACTGGTCACCTGCATAACGTTGATTCCATGTGGGGTCGAGGACCTCATCGTCCTCCACATCATCTTCCACCCAGTCTTCACCCCTGCCCTCCTTGTCTGTCTGCACAATTGCGAAAGCAGCAGCAGTTGGCACCTGTGTTTCGTCATCATCCGAGACGTACTGCGATGGTCCTCCCATGTACTCATCATGAAACATAAGTGGTTGGGCATCGGTGCTCTCAATCTCTTCCACTTCTGGGGCAGGGCTAGGTGGATGGCCCTGGGAAACCCTGCTAACAGAGTCATCGAAAAGCAGAAGAGACTGCTGCATGATTTGGGGCTCAGACTGCTTGGCTGATTTGCAAGGGGGTGAGGTGAAAGACTGATGGACATGGGTTTCAGGTGCCAACTCTGTTCTTTCATCAGAAGAGTGGGTGGGAGACAATGTGAAGGAACCCGAGGCACTGTCAGCAACCCAATCTACTATCGCCTGTACTTGTCCTGGCCTAAACATTCGTACAGCCTCATTAGGCGCGACAAAATACCGCCGCAGGCTCGGTCGCCTACTCGCACCTGAGGAAGGTGTTTCACTTGTGCGTGTATCTGGCATAGATCCACCACGTCCTCTCACTGCAACAGGAGCTCCACCAGCAGCACCACGACCGGGGCCACCACGTCCCTTTGACCTTCTCCTCATATTTTCAAAATTTAGGATCTTGCCCTAAATGGGTGTTTTTGGAAGCACAGAACACAACCAAAGTACGTAACCGCTGAATCGCACAGCTACAGAACTGCAGAAAATGCTATTCAAAAAAAATGTTGTTTTTTTAGTATAGCACAGTAGGAGAAAACTATATAGAAATTGTTTATTTCACACACCTCAAAATATGTATAACACACTGCAAACTTTTTTTTGTGCCCCCTAAACGGGGTTTTTTGGAAGAGCAGAACACACCCACAGTACGTAACCGCTGAATCGCACAGCTACAGAACTGCAGAAAATGCTATTCCAAAAAAATGTTGTTTTTTTAGTATAGCACAGTAGGAGAAAACTATATAGAAATTGTTTATTTCACACACCTCAAAATATGTATAACACACTGCAAACTTTTTTTTGTGCCCCTAAACGGCGTTTTTTGTAGGAGCAGAACACACCCACAGTACGTAACCGCTGAATCGCACAGCTACAGAACTGCAGAAAATGCTATTCAAAAAAACTTTTGTTTTTTTAGTATAGCACAGTAGGAGAAAACTATATAGAAATTGTTTATTTCACACACCTCAAAATATGTATAACACACTGCAAACTTTTTTTTGTGCCCCTAAACGGCGTTTTTTGGAAGAGCAGAACACACCCACAGTACGTAACCGCTGAATCGCACAGCTACAGAACTGCAGAAAATGCTATTCAAAAATAATGTTGTTTTTTTAGTATAGCAACGTAGGAGAAAACTATAAAGAAATTGTTTATTTCACACACCTCAAAATATGTATAACACACTGCAAACTTTTTTTTGTGCCACTAAACGGCGTTTTTTGGAAGAGCAGAACACACCCACAATACGTAACCGCTGAATCGCACAGCTACAGAACTGCAGAAAATGCTATTCAAAAACATTTTTGTTTTTTTTAGTATAGCAACGTAGGAGAAAACTATAAAGAAATTGTTTATTTCACACACCTCAAAATATGTATAACACACTGCAAACTTTTTTTTGTGCCACTAAACAGCGTTTTTTGGAAGAGCAGAACACACCCACAGTACGTAACCGCTGAATCGCACAGCTACAGAACTGCAGAAAATGCTATTCAAAAAAAATTGTGTTTTTTTAGTATAGCACAGTAGGAGAAAACTATATAGAAATTGTTTATTTCACACACCTCAAAATATGTATAACACACTGCAAACTTTTTTTGGTGCCCCTAAACGGCGTTTTTTGCAAGCGTACATTAACCACTTAAGCCCCGGACCATTTGGTAGCTAGAGGACCAGAGGTGAATTCAGAATTTTGCACTGCGCTGCTTTAACTGTAAATTGTGCGGACATGCAATGTTGTACTGAAACGAAATTTGCGTCCTTTTCTTCCCACAAATAGAGCTTTCTTTTAATGGTATTTGATTGCCTCTGCGATTTTTATTTTTTGCGAGATAAACGGAAAAAGACCGAAAATTTTGAAAAAAAATGATATTTTCTACTTTTTGTTATAAGAAAAATCGAATAAACTCAATTGTAGTCATACATTTAGGCCAAAATGTATTCAGCCACATGTCTTTAGTAAAAAAAATGTCAATAAGCATATATTTATTGGTTTGCGCAAAAGTTATAGCGTCTACAAACTAGGGTACATTTTCTGGAATTTACACAGCTTTTAATTTATGACTGCCTATCTCATTTCTTGAGGTGCTAAAATGGCAGGGCAGTACAAAACCCCCCCAAATGACCCCATTTTGGAAAGTAGACACCCCAGGGAAATTGCTGAGAGGCATGTTGAGCCCATTGAATATTTTTTTTTTTTGTCCCAAGTGATTGAATAATGACAAAAAAAAAAAAAAATTACAAAAAGTTGTCACTAAATGATATATTGCTCACACATGCCATGGTTATATGTGGAATTGCACCCCAAAATACATTCTGCTGCTTCTCCTGAGTATGGGGATACCACATGTGTGGGACTTTTTAGGAGCCTAGCCGCATACGGGCCCCCGAAAACCAAGCACCGCCTTCAGGATTTCTAAGGGCGCAAATTTTTGATTTCACTCCTCACTACCTATCACAGTTTCGAAGGCCATAAAATGCCAAAATAGCGCAAAACCCCCCTAAATGACCCCATTTTGGAAAGTAGACACCCCAAGCTATTTACTGAGAGGCATGATTAGTCCATGGAATATTTTATATTTTGCCACAAGTTGCAGGAATATGACAAACTTTATTTTTTTTGCACAAAGTTGTCACTAAATGATATATTGCTCACACATGCCATGGGCATATGTGAAATTACACCCCAAAATACATTCTGCTGCTTCTCCTGAGTATGGGGATACCACATGTGTGGGACTTTTTGGGAGCCTAGTCGCGTACGGGACACCAAAAACCAAGCACCGCCTTCAAGGTTTCTAAGGGCATAAATTTTTGATTTCACTCCTCACTACCTATCACTACCTATCACAGTTTTGAAGGCCATAAAATGCCAAGATGGCACAAAACCCCTCCAAATGACCCCATTTTGGAAAGTAGACACCCCAAGCTATTTGCTTAGAGGCATGTTGAGCCCATTGAATATTTTTTTTTGTCCCAAATGATTGGGTAATGACAAAAAGAAAAAAAAAAGAAAAAATGTACAAAAAGTTGTCACTAAATGATATATTGCTCACACATTCCATGGTTATATGTGGAATTGCACCCCAAAATAATTCTGCTGCTTCTCCTGAGTACAGGGATACCACATGTGTGGGACTTTTTGGGAGCCTAGCCGGGTACGGGGCCCCAAAAACCAAGCACCGCCTTCAGGCTTTCTAAGGACGTAAATTTTTGATTTCACTCCTCACTACCTATCACAGTTTCGAAGGCCATAAAATGCCAAAATAGCACAAAATCCCCCCAAATGACCCCATTTTGGAAAGTAGACACCCCAAGCTATTTACTGAGAGGCATGTTCAGTCCATGGAATATTTTATATTTTGCCACAAGTTGCGGGAATATGACAAACTTTGTTTTTTTTGCACAAAGTTGTCACTAAATGATATATTGCTCACACATGCCATGGTTATATGTGGAATTGCACCCCAAAATACATTCTGCTGCTTCTCCTGAGTACGGGGATACCACATGTGTGGGACTTTTTGGGAGCCTAGCCGCGTACGGGACCCCAAAAACCAAGCACAGCCTTCAAGGTTTCTAAGGGCATAAATTTTTGATTTCACTCCTCACTACCTATCACAGTTTTGAAGGCCATAAAATGCCAAGATAGCACAAAACCCCCCAAAATGACCCCATTTTGGAAAGTAGACACCCCAAGGAAATTGCTGAGAGGCATGTTGAGCCCATTGAATATTTTTTTTTTGTCCCAAGTGATTGAATAATGACAAAAAGAAAAAAAAAATGTACAAAAAGTTGTCGCTAAATGATATATTGCTCAAACATGCCATGGTTATATGCAGAATTGCACCCCAAAATACATTTGGTTGCTTCTCCTGAGTACGGGGATACCACATGTGTGGGACTTTTTGAGAGCCTAGCCGAGTACGGGCCACCGAAAACCAAGCACCGCCTTCAGGATTTCTAAGGGCACAAATTTTTGATTTCACTCCTCACTACCTATCACAGTTTTGAAGGCCATAAAATGCCAAGATAGTCCAAAACCCCCACAAATGACCCCATTTTGGAAAGTAGACACCCCAAGCTATTTGCCGAGAGGCATGGTGAGTATTTTACAGCTCTCATTTGTTTTTGAAAATGAAGAAAGACATATTTTTTTTTTCTTTTTTCAATTTTTAAAACTTTGTGACAAAAAGCGAGATCTGCAAAATACTCAACATACCTCTCAGCAAATAGCTTGGGGTGTCTACTTTCCAAAATGGGTTCATTTGGGGGGGGGTTTTGTGCCATCTGGGCATTCCATGGCCTCCGAAACTGTGATAGGCAGTGAGGAGTAAAATCAAAAATTTACACCCATAGAAATCCTGAAGGCGGTGCTTGGTTTCGGGGTCCTATACGCGGCTAGGCTCCCAAAATGTCTCACACATGTGGTATCCCCGTACTCAGGAGAAGCAACAGAATGTATTTTGGGGTGCAATTCCACATATAACCATGGCATGTTTGAGCAATATATAATTTAGTGACAACTTTTTGTAATTTTTTTTTTTTTTGTCATTATTCAATCACTTGGGACAAAAAAAAAAATATTCAATGGGCTCAACATGCCTCTCAGCAAATAGCTTGAGGTGTCTACTTTCCAAAATGGGGTCATTTGGGGGGGTTTTGAACTGTCCTGGCATTTTATGCACAACATTAGGAAGCTTATGTCACACATCATCCACTCTTCTAACCACTTGAAGACAAAGCCCTTTCTGACACTTTTTGTTTACATGAAAACATTTTTTTTTTTGCAAGAAAATTATGTTGAACCCCCAAACATTATATATATTTTTAAAGCAAAGGCCCTACAGATTAAAATAGTGGATGTTGCATTTTTTTTTTCCACACAGTATTTGCGCAGCGATTTTTCAAACGCATTTTTTGGGGGAAAAACACACTTTTTTTATTTTTAATGCACTAAAAAACACTATATTGCCCAAATGTTTGATGAAATAAAAAAGATGATCTTAGGCCGAGTACATGGATACCAAACACGACATGCTTTAAAATTGCGCACAAACGCGCAGCGGCGAGAAACTACATTCATTTTTAAAAGCATTTAAAAGCCTTTACAGGTTACCACGTTGGATTTACAGAGGAGGTCTACTGCTAAAATTACTGCCCTCGATCTGACCTTTGCGGTGATACTTCACATGCATGATGCAATTGCTATTTACATATGACGCTAGACCGACGCTTGCGTTCGCCTTTGCGCAAGAGCAGGGGGGGACAGCGGTGCTTTTTTTTTTTTTTTTTTATTATTATTTATTTTGCTTTTTTATTTTATTTTTAAATTGTTCCTTCCATATTTTTTTTTTAATCATTTTTATTGTTATCTCAGGGAATGTAAATATCCCCTATGATAGCAATAAGTAGTGACAGGTACTCTTTTTTTGAAAAAAAATGGGGGGTTAGACCATAGATCTTTCCTCTGCCCTCAAAGCATCTGACCACACCAAGATCGGTGTGATAAAATGCTTTCCCAATTTCCCAATGGCGCTGTTTATATCCGGGGGGGGCATTCCCTCCCACTGCTTATAAAAGCAGTCCAGAGGCTAATTAGCCACTAGGATTGCTTTTACATGAAAGCCGGCCGCTGGCTGAAAAGAATGATACCTGCAGGCATCAATCTGGTATAACCATTCAAAGTCCAGCAACATACCAGTACGTTGCTGGTCCTTGTTGGACATGTATTGTAATCTTTTTTTTCATGCAGCCTGTTGGCTGAACGAAAAAAAGAGATTGATCGGTGGGTATGCCCACCATTAGAATACCTCCCTTCATCCACCCACTTCTAATGATGGGCATATATGCCGAAGCATGGGGGCATCCTCCCGCAAAAAAGTTATGCCGCGTACACACGGTCGGACTTTTCCACGGGCAAGCCTTCGTCGGAATTTCGACCGTATGTACGCGGCATAAAAGGTTATGCTGCGTACACACGGTCGAACTTTTCCACGGGCAAGCCTCCGTCGGAATTTCGACCGTATATACGCGGCATTAGGAGCAAAATCGCTCCTCCGCCCCTGCTGCCCCCATGCTTCGGCATATATGCTCTTTTTTTAACTGTGGTGGTGAAATCACCTCCTACAGCGTTGGAGTCACGGCTTTATGTATCGTGGGAGCAAACGCTGTTGCTGTCAAGATAAATAAATCCGCGATGCAACTGAATGGCGTACCTGCTAAGCAAATGATGGTTAACATTAAAACAAAGTAACATTAGAGTACAACAGTAAGACCTTACCATACCATACCTGCAAAGCAAATACCAAAACAAAACCTAGTAAAAAATAAAACATTTTTTTAACGTAACCTGTGCCTAAAATATATATATGCCGAAGCATGGGGGCATCCTCCCGCAAAAAAGTTATGCCGCGTACACACGGTCAAACTTTTCCACGGGCAAGCCTCCGTCAGAATTTCGACCGTATATACGCGGCATTAGGAGCAAAATCGCTCCTCCGCCCCTGCTGCCCCCATGCTTCGGCATATATGCTCTTTTTTTTTAACTGTGGTGGTGAAATCACCTCCTACAGCACTGGAGTCATGGCTTTATGTATCGTGGGAGCAAACGCTGTTGCTGTCAAGATAAATAATTCCGCGCTGCAGTTGAATGGCGCACCTGAAAACAAAAAATTACATACCTGAAAAGCAAGCATGATAAAACATTGCAGAATGGAATACAGTAAAAAAGAGCAGAACAATAGAGAGAAAATAGAGAGAGAGAGAGAGAGAGAGAGAGAGAGAGAGAACAATAAAACTACAACTATTTTTTTTTTTTTATTTTATATTTTTTTGTGTTTTTGTTTTTTACGTTTTTTT
Source organism: Rana muscosa (assembly GCA_029206835.1). NCBI lineage: Eukaryota > Metazoa > Chordata > Amphibia > Anura > Ranidae > Rana > Rana muscosa. The sequence continues at coordinate 920,612,355 of CM055117.1, forward strand.
TTTTTCTTTTTTACACTTTTTTTTTAAACTTTAACAACTGTAATGGTTCGGGTCTCTCAAAATGTAATGGCATCTTGGGAGACCCTGTGTAAGTGTGTCCTAGTCTGTGAAATGCTGTACCCTACGCTAAAACTTCACTTTTGAGTGGTAGCGTTCAAAACATTCACCAACGCAAAGACCAGGTTTGTCAGGACAGAGTGGACAATAATAACGGGTGTCACGCCTAAATCCGCGCTTGCTACAGACACGACATCTTTTTTGGGGGGTTCGTTGGGTAGGGGTACTCGGGAGGAGATGCGTATAATGACTCTCATGAAGCCGGCTTACTGCATTTGGTAGGGGATGGTGAGGTGCAGAACCGCCTGGATACAGGAGTTCTGTGACTATCTCATTCTGGAATTTTAGAAGAGATAAAGTCCCGCCTGAAGCTCTGTATAGCACATGAGCGTTCAGCAAAGCCAATTGAAATAAGGATAGAGACACTTTTTTGTACCAGCGTCTCGCCTTACGGTCAATTAGATACGGCGCCATCAACTGGTCGTTGAGGTCCACCCCTCCCATATTTTTGTTATATTCGTGGACACAGAGGGGTTTCTCCACAACACCAGTCGCCGTAGGAATTTGGACTGTCGTTCCTGCATGAAGGGAGGTAAGAAGGAAAACATTCTTATTGTCCCTCCACTTCATAGCGAGCAAGTTATTACACTTTACGCAGGCTCTCTCCCCCAGCCTAAGACGGGCATCTACAAGCCGCTGGGGAAAGCCCCGGCGATTAGGTCGCACGGTGCCACATGCTCCAATCTGATGATCAAACAAGTGACTAAACAGTGGCACGCTCGTGTAATAATTGTCCACATATAAGTGGTACCCCTTTCCGAATAAGGGTGACACCAAGTTCCACACTATCTTGCCAGCGCTCCCTATGTAATCCGGGCAGTTGACCGGCTCAACCTGACTGTCTTTTCCCTCATAAACCATAAAGCTCCATACATAGCCTGTTGCCCTGTCACAGCACTTATAGAGCTTGACCCCGTATCTGGCACGCTTGCTGGGAAGGTACTGCTTGAAAGCCAAGAGGCCAGAAAATTTAATCAGGGACTCATCAACGCAGACAACTTGATCGGGAATAAACAAGGCTGCAAAACGTTCGTTGAAGTGGTTTATGAGGGGCCGAATTTTATAGAGCCGGTTGTATTCAGGGTCCCCACGTGGACGACAAAGTTCATTGTCGTTGAAGTGCATGAACCGCAAAATCTGCTCGTATCGTTTCCTGGGCATGGAGGCAGAGAACACGGGCATGTGGTCAATTGGGTGCGTGGACCAATAAGCACGCAATGACGGGAATTTATGTGTGCCCATGTTGAGGGAAAGGCCCAGAAAGGTCTTAAATTCGGAAACCGTAATTGGTTTCCAATATTTGGCAATGGAAGGCAACTGGGGATTAGCGGCGATGAATTGACCAGCATATAAATTACTCTGGTCCACAATAGATCTATAGAGATCTTCCGTGAAAAACAGCGAATAATAATCGATTGGCATAAAATCAGCTGTTTCCACCTGAATACCGGGTTGGGCAGTGAATGGGGGAAGTACGGGTTCCGCAGAAGTGGTGGGGACCCAATCAGGATAGGCGAATTCTGCAGGAAGGGCACTATGAGTACGACGGGCCTGCCTTTGTCTTCTTATTGGTGGCAGCGGGACACTACTTGTGCTTGCCACCTCGCCAGCTTGAACTGCACTTATGGGACTTGCCACGTCACCACGTGATACTGCAGTGCTGGATGTACGCCCAGGCTGTACTAGGCCGCTGGTGCTTGCCAATTCACCAGAAGGAATAGCGGCGCTAGTACTCCTCTGCTCCATGATACGAGAGCCCTGCGGTTCTTGCTCCTCAACAACCTCAGAAGATCGGGATCGGGTACACCTGACCTTAGCAGGGACCTCAACTTCGTCATCAGAGCTATCTGACGTGGGGCCGCTGACGTCACTGTCTTCTACGGGAAGATATTCTGAGCCTGAATCTGACAGATACGTGACCTCCTCTTCACTATCTGTCATGCTCAGAATCTCGTAGGCCTCTTTACTAGTGTACCTTCGACTTGCCATTTTGGGCTCTAAATTTAGGGGTACACTAGTAAGATTCACAGGAAAAAAAAGCACCCGACTGTCGTCAGCAAATATATCAAACGCTACAAAAAAACTGTTAGCGGTCGCAGGGATCAGGACTGTCTCTGCGAACTCTGCAGTTATGTGTTTTGTGTTTGGTAAGTGACAGTGATCGATCGATACTGCACTTGGGTGGGCTGGGCTGGGCTGGGCTGGGCGGAGGGGCTAAACGCAGGTGCTAGCAGGTATCTGGGCTGATCCCGCTAACACTGCGTTTTTGGGAACCCTAAACCGCTGGGGACGCTAGTATAGATCTGATCAGATACTATACCACTAAGGGAGGTGTATGCTTTGCGCGTGGGTGTTAGCGTTACTGGCACTAACCTAACACTGCCTGGGGCGACGCAGACCCTCTCTGGCGCTAAAACCTAATTGATCTCACCCGCCGGGCGATCAGGGGGTTAAACCTTTATTGGGTTATATACGGCGGGTGCCCTGATGCTATAAAAAGCAAACTAACCAACCAGCGTCACCCGTAACCTTTATATGGTGATCACTGGTGAAAGGGTTAACTAGGGGCAATCAGGGGGTTAAAACCTTTATTAGGTTAAATATGGGGGTACCCGACGCTATATTAAAACCTGACGGGTTACCTAAATAACTAAATAACTAACTGGGTAACCAGTGTCACCAGTGACGCTTATACGGTGATCACTGGTGAAAGGGTTAACTCTAGGGGCAATCAGGGGGTTAAAATAATATATGGGGGTACCTGACGCTAATAAAAACCTGCGGCGAACCTAAAAATAATTAACTGGCTATCTAGGACACCACCGGCACTAAATACAGCGATCGAAAATAGGATCGCTTAGTGACGCTGGCGTTAGGGGGTGAAAGGGTTACCTGGGGGGCGATCAAGGGGTTAAACCTTTATTAGGGGGGGTTAGGGGGCTACCCTGGACCTAAAGGGGCCTAATCATAACTGCCCTGCAACTTTTTACTATCACAGATGACACTAAAAGCAGTGATCAGTAAAATAAATGATCACTGCAATCAGTGACACTGTGATTGGGGGCTGGGGGGTGACCTGGGGGGTGATCTGGGGGTGACTGGGGGGTGAAATGTGTGCCTATGTGTACCTACGTGTCAGTGGACTGCTGGTGCACTAACCTGCTTCCTCTCTCCTCGGCGCCGGAATCGAAAAGACCGCCGCGAGGGAGATGACATCACTTCCTACTGCCTGTGTTTACATCACATGGCAGAGGAAGCATTTTCATTGGCCGGGAGCGATCGCGAGGGGGTGGCCGAAATCGAATGGTCGCCCCCTCATCTCCGAACGCTCCCCAACGATTAACGGCCGCTCACTGTATAGAAGGGGTGTCCTATCGGACCCCCCAACTGTACAAAGGCGATCACGTATGCTCTACGTGATTGTGCCTGTCGGTGCCATTCTGCCGACGTATATATACAGTGAGCGGTCGTTAAGTGGTTAAAGTGCAAATTTTATTTTATTTTTTTTGCCCTAAACGGGTCTTTTTTTGCACGAGCAAAATAAAATGCTTTTTTTTTTTTCCCTATGGGTCTTTTGGAAGAGAGAACAATAAAGTGCCTTTTTTTTCCCCTAAAAGTTAGATTTTCTCTGACACTGGGCTCATGGCAGTGTAAAAAGACTGCACTGCAACACAAATAGGTAAACCTATGCAGATCGCTGATTTTAATCTCTGAATCTGGACTCCTATATAATATTCTCTCTCCCTGAAAGCACCAACACAGGAACCTGGCCCTACACTACACTATCTCTCTATCTTTTCCCTCAGATTGTAGAATCAGGACTACCTCATCTATCTTTCTATCTCTCCCTAAAAGCAGCAGCAGCAGACTAGATCCTCTCCCTATCTATTCTGAAGCAGAGTGACATGTGTGCTGTGTGCCTCTAGCTTATATAGAAGCTGGGTCACATGTTGCACTGACCAATCACAGCCATGCCATTAGTAGGCATGGCTATGATGACCTCTAAGGGCACACCAGCTAATCAAAAGGTGATTGGCTGGCCCCTGAAGCATTTCTAAATGCGTTATTAGATTGCCGAACCCGAACCCGGACTTTTGGGCAAAGTCCGGGTTCGGGTTTGGGAAAAAGCTAAAGTTCGGTACGGACCCGAACTTTACAGTTCGGGTTCGCTCAACACTAGTGTGCTTTGATATTGACGGGCCTGCAGTTGATTTCTCTATAATGTCACTGGTCTTCTAAATAGCAGTGATTTGACAATACAAAGGCAAAAAAATGTAATCCTGATAATATGATATAATATGTGATAGTGCTGATAACAATTAATAAGTGTCAGTGCCAAAATAATATTACAATACATTCAATATAAGCATAAATTCATTAAAGTTCATAAAGGTCCACAATCATAATAAATACATGGCGATCTTCTTAAAGCCAGTGTATAACAAACTTTGCAGTGAAAGGCATGCCTCACAAAAAAATTCCATGACTTGTGCTCCCTTTACTAGGTGCAATGCAAACTCACCTCCTTATTATACCCTGGCTTTAAGAAGATCAACATTTGTTTATTAAGATCGTGTACCTTTATGAACTTTTATGAATTTATGCTTATAATGATTGTTTTGTATAAGGCCTCATGCCCACTGGCATTTTTACAGCTGCGTTTTTTGCAGCTTAAAAACGCCTGTCCATGTTATTGTAAATATTTATTTATTTATTTTTTTATTTTTTTTTGAAAAAAAAAAAAAAAAACCTCGGAGCTAAAAACGCGACTGCGCGTTAGTGCACGTCAGTGCGCGTTTTTGCACGTTAGTGCGCGTTTTTGCGCATTTTTTGACGCTCGCGTTTTTTCTGCCTAATTCTGACGCTGAGGAACGCACTGGTCCTGGGTTTTTTTTACAGCTTAAAAACGTCTATGCTATTTGCAGCTCAAAAACGTCTAGGTGGGCATGAAGCTATAGACTAACATGGACAGGCGTTTTTAAGCTGTAAAAAACGCTCAAAAACGCGGCTGTAAAAACGTCCGTGGGCATGAGGCCTTAATATTTTGGCACTGGCACTTATTAGTTGTTAGCAGTGCTATCACATATTATATCATATTGCGGTCACTGTGTGAACACATAGGTGATAGCTGCAGATTTTTAAATTTATCTTTTTAATTTTTACTTGCCACTATGGGGCGGCGCGCAACTATTTTATTTTTCAATCCTGATAATACATCAGCTACAAACGAGTAATTTTATACAATACCTTGGCAACTAACAGTCAACTGTTACAATACCTGAGCAACAAATGGATAATTGCTACAATACATAGGCAACAACTGGGCAACTGTAACAATATTTAAACTTGTCCACCTGCCAATTTAGACTGCATTTCTATGACCAGCCTCATACAGTACACCACAGCTGGTTTTACCTGGGGAAATTTGCACCTCTCAACCCAAAATTGGTTCTCTAGTAGTAATTACAAAGGTTTATTTAAAAATGACGACTCCTTGGGAAGGCCAAATTTGTCATTTTTTCATAGGGATCTAGATGAACACACATTTTTGTAGCTGTAAAGTTTTCTGCCTGAAAATAGCATTGAGGCCCTTGCACAATGGTGTTTAAAGTGGAGTTCCACCCTGAAAAAAATTTTTTTCCCATAAATTCCAAAAATAATTGAAAAAAATAAATTGAAAAAATATATATATATATATTTTACTCACCAGAAATAGCGGTTGCTATGCGGAAGTCCCTAATCTTCCTCTTCATCATCCGCGGCAGGTCTCCTTCCTCCGTTCTACTCGCGGTGTCTTCTGGTGAATGGGGCGCGCTGCCTTCTGGGAACTATGTGTATCCCAGAAAGCAGCTGGCCCATTCACATATTGCTGCGCGGCTCGCGCATGCGCAGTAGGAAATGGGCAGTGAAGCCGCAAGGCCTGTTTCCCTTACTGAGGATGGTGGCGCCGGGAGCTGCCAGCGCTGAGGGATCGGCCTCAGGGGGGGGTTGACATCGCGGGTGAGTAGGACAGGTAAGTGTCCTTATTAAAAGTCAACAGCTACAGTGTTTGTAGCTGCTGACTTTAAAAAAAAAAAATTGCGGGTGGAATCCCGCTTTAACTTGCAGGCATAGATTTCAGCATTTCATATTTTAAACAGATTTTGTTTTTTGTTTATGTTTGTCTTATTAAAAGTGGCCTTTTTCTAATATTTTTTATTTATACTCTCAGTGTGCCAAACTACAGACTTCAATTGCTGATGCTGAACAGCGTGGCGAGCTTGCACTAAAAGATGCCAAGCAAAAGCTTGCAGGACTAGAAGATGCTCTGCAGAAGGCCAAACAGGACATAGCTCGCCAACTGAAAGACTACCAGGAGCTGATGAATGTCAAACTGGCTCTGGATATTGAGATTGCTACCTACAGGAAACTTCTAGAAGGAGAGGAGAGCAGGTACTGAAAACAAGTACTTTATATAAATGTATTCTGATATTTAGTAAATACTAGTGTCTAAATATGGGCATATGTCCATATAATTGCACTTACATTATCAGAATCCCACTCTTTGTTGTGGTCCAGGGAATGACCTGGCCAGCAGCTGATTTTTTTTTTAAAAGTGCAATTTGATAGCTTGGATAGAGTTGAATTCAGAGGATTGCCGGAGGTAATATCCAACCCTAAATTGGTAGCGGTAATGTAGTTTGTTAATCCTGCTGGGTCTACCAACCTGTGTTCCCTATACAGATAGTTGGGTTAAAACTAAGAATTTATTTTTAGTCTATTAGCTTTGCAATGCAAATATCAAATTTATTTTGTGGTTACTGAATCCTTAGAACCAAGCAACTTTTAAATCACTACTATATGCTTTGGTTTAGTGTCATTGTTATAATTGTGTATTCCTTTTATACAGGTTGGCTGGAGAAGGTGTTGGCCCAGTAAGCATATGTAAGTTGTACTTTTAAGTTTATTATTATTTATAGGTGGAAAAAAATGTATAAAATGTATATAAAACTGAGTGATATTTTCTTCTGACAGCTGTAGTGAGCTCAACCTATGGTACCAGCAGTGGAGCAGGCCATGGCTATGGATTTGGAGGTGGTGTCAGTGCCGGCAGTGGAAGCGGATTTGGCACCGGAGGTAGCTTCGGTGTTGGCAGTGGAAGTGGAGTCAGTCTTAGTGGTGGACAAGCCACTGGTGGTGGAAGCTTCACTGTAAACAACCAGAAACCAACTGGCTTTATGTCTGTTGGTGGCCGTAACTCAGGTGCGCAAATAATATCAACAACCACCACAGCCTCCCGAAAACACTGAGAGCCACCAAAACTGATTTTAGAGGACAGCAGACTCATATTGTGCCATGTAATTTAAATAAGTGTTAAAACAATAAAATGCTGAGGTATACTATTATGATATGCAATTACATTATTGAGATTATTCAGTAACAGAGAAAAAAACTATTCTGTTTAGTAACCCATCATTGCCATCAAACACATCATCTTAGTCTATAAGCAATAAAGGGACGCAATTATAACCATAGCAAACCATACAACTTATATGGGGCTCAGCATCATTGCGGTCCCAACATTGCATATTAAAGTAGCAATAGCATTTGACAAATAATTTTGGATAGATTTAATCTATATAAAGTTTGGTAACCCGGGCTATATATTAATGCATGCAAAATACATTTGGATAAATTAAATACAAATACAATTTTGTAACCACTATACATTTGGTAATAAGCAATAGATATCACTAGCTGGATTTCCTGTGAGAAGAGTAAAGAAGTAGGAGACCCCTCAATATTTTTGCTAAAAGGCCCCATCACACATAGTTACACTTCTGCTAAGATTGGTTAAAATTGTTGCCATGGGTTACTGCATACTTTTGCACTTTGAACTGTTATTAAATCAATTCCTATAATTGTCTTAACTTGCCAGTGTTACCCAGACCTAAAAGTAATAAAGTGTACCGACTGATTTGGAAAATAAAATCATTGCACCAGGATGACGCTGTTGCTTTCCAACCCTGCCAAAATGTTGTCTGTCACAGAAATCTTCTTCTTTTTTTTTCAAAATCTTAAAGGATTTATATTCTATTCTGGGTGTTACTTTTACCAAAAAACTGTCCAGAAGCCTTTAATAAATCATTCTAAAAAACTGACTTGTAGTACTCAATTTATTTTTACTTTAAAGTGGTTGTAAAGGCTAAAGGTTGTTTTCACCTTAATGCATTCTGTGCATTAAAGTAATACTAAACAGAGAAGTGTTAATTTCCATAATTTATTCACATAAATCATATACTGTATTTATTGACGTATAACACTCACTTTTTTACCCTGAAAATAGAGGGTAAACTGTGCCTGCGTGTTATACGCAGGGGGCTGTGGAAAGATTTTTTCCCTGAAACTTCCCTCTTAACGTTAGGGTGCGTGTTATACGCCTGTGCGTGTTATACGCCGATAAATACGGTATATAATGTCACTGTATTTGTTTTAATCCTCCAAGTACCTTTTTCTTGCAGCACTGTTATGTGGTCACATGATTTTTCCTTTTTCTATGGCAGGGGTCCTCAAACTATGGCCCTCCAGTTGTTCAGGAACTACAATTCCCATCATGCCTAGTCATGTCTGTGAATGTCAGAGTTTTACAATGCCTCATGGGATGTGTAGTTCCGCAACAGCTGGAGGGCCGTAGTTTGAAGATCCCTGTTCTATGGTATCTGCAGGGAAAGATCCTTGGGAGGGGCTTCTATTACTCTGCTGATATATTCTCTCTACAGTGTGAGTCTTTGTCTGGTCAGTCCTGATTGGTGCTGTGCCAGTCACATGACTAAAAAAAACAGTTTCAGAAGAGCAATTCAAATTTAGATTACAAATATCAAATAACTGTTTTATAGCTCCCTATAAATCTGAATATCAAATGTGTATTTTTTTGTGCATTAATATGGTGTAGGCAGAGTCAAAGATGATTGACACTAGGGATGAGCTTTCTGTTCGGGTCGAACATGAGTTTGACGCGAACATTGGCTGTTCGATTGTTCGTTGAAATTCGAACATTATGGGCCGTTCGCGCCAAATTTGAACGGTGTGTCACGGCCCATAATGCACTGCGACATCGCAGTGCATTGCTGTCTGATGATTGGCCAAGCATGCACTATGACCCGCATGCTTTGGCCAATCACAGCGCCGTCTGCAAAGAGAGCCATAATTGGCCAAAGGCAGGGTGCCTTTGGCCAATTATGCCTATGGGGGTTAAGTCTACGCGCCATACCATATAAGGCCGCCTGCATGTCGGCCCTGTGTAGTGTGTTGCTGGCGTTAAATGAGAGAGAGTGTCATTTAGATTGAGCAGGCAGGCAGATTATCCAGTGAGCTGTATACAGTATATACATCCAGGCTTGTATATTATTATTATACACAATTTATATAGCGCCAACAGTTTACGCAGCGCTTTACAATGTATAGGGGGGACAACACAATTACAGTACAGTTCAATACAAAAGGTACAGGAGGGCCCTGTTTGTAGAGCTTACATTCTAAAGGGAGGGGGTGTTGGTAAAAAAGATAATAGCTGCAGAGAATGATTTGATGGGGGTGGCTCAGGGACAGTTGTTAGGTGGGTGTAGGATAGGCTTCCCTGAATAAATGAGTTTTCAGGGATCTCCTAAAGGTGGACAGGGTAGGGGCTGATCAGACATACTGGGGCAGGGAGTTCCAGAGGATGGGAGAGGCTCTGGAGAAGTCCTGAAGGCGAGCATGGGAGGAGGTAACAAGGGAGCTAGAGATCAGGAGGTCCTGGGAGGAGCGGAGGGGATGATTTGGGCGATATCTGCAGATGAGTTTGGTGATGTAGATGGGGGCGATGTTCTGAATGGCCTTGTATGTTATGATTAGCATTTTGAATTTTATACAGTGGGGTAGGGGAAGCCAGTGAAGGGATTGGCAGAGAGGAGCAGCAGTCACGGATCGGTTAGTGAGGTGTATAAGTCTAGCAGCAGAATTCATAATAGACTGAAGGGGTATAGCCTGCTTAAGGGTAGGTAGGCCATTGAGGAGAGAGTTGCAGTAGTCAAGGCGGGGAAATAATCAAGGAGTGAGTAAGTTGCTTTGTGGTGTCATTAGTCAGGAAGGGTCAAATTTTGGGGATGTTGCGGAGGTTAAGGCGGCAGGATTTAGCCAGTGATTGGATATGGGGGCTGAAGGAGAGGTCAGAGTCAAGGATTACACCCAGGACCCTCGCATGTGTGGAGGGACCAATGGTTGTGTTGTTGATATTAATGGTGAAGTCACAGGGGGGGGGGACCGTGAAGGACCGTGAAGGAGGAAATATAACAAGCTCAGTTTTAGAAAGATTACGTTTGAGAAAGTGGTGTGACATCCATACTGATATGTCATTCAGTAAGTTTGAGATCCGTGAGGATATCGAGGGGGTGAGTTGAGGTGAGTTGAGGAGTGGAGAGATAGATCTGGGTGTCGTCGGCATAGAGGTGGTATTGGAAGCCATGGGAGGTTATTAACTGGGCCAGGGAAGAGGTATAGAGTGAGAATAGGAGAGGCCCAAGGACGGATCCTTGGGGTACCCCAAAAGAAAGAGGAAGAGGAGCGGAGGAGATGGAGTTGTAAGTGACACTGAAAGTGTGCTGAGATAGGTAGGAGGAGAACCAGGATAAAGCAGAATCACGGAGGCCAAGGGAGTGTAATTTGCTGAGGAGGAGCAGGTGGTCAACTGTATATATATATATATATATATATATATATATATATATATATACTGTATCCAGTTTAGCTAGATCTGACTGCAGTCTGTTTCTGGTGTACTTTTTCTAATATACTGTCAGGCAGGCAGGTGACTCAGTGAGCTCCAGTGCATTTAATATATATATACAGTCTCGTATATATAAATATATATATATATATATATATATATATATCCACTGTATCCAGTGTAGCTAGATCTGACTGTAGGCTGTTCCTGGTGTACTTTTTCTAATATACTGCCAGGCAGGCAGGTGACTCAGTGAGCTGCAGTGCATTGATACATACATACAGTCTTGTATATATATATATATATATATATATATATATATATATATATATATCCACTGTATCCAGTGTAACTAGATCTGACTTCAGGCTGTTCCTGGTGTACTTTTTCTAATATACTGTCAGGCAGGCAGGTGATTCAGTGATCTGCAGTGCATTAAATATATATACAGTCTCCTACATTTATATATCCACTGCATTTTAGTCTAGCCAAGCCTATATCTGACTGTAGGCCATTCCTGGTGTTTGTGTTCAAATACACTTTCAGGCAGGCAGACAGGTGATTCACTGATCTGCAGTGCAATAAATATATATACAGTCTCCTACATATATATATTCACTGCATTCTAGCCAAGCCTATATCTGACTGTAGGCCATTTCTGATGTACATGTTCAAATACACTTTCAGGCAGGCGATTCACTGATTTGCAGTGCAATAAATATTTATACAGTCTCCTACATATATATATATCCACTGCATTCTAGTCAAGCCTATATCTGACTGTAGGCCATTCCTGTTGTTGTACGTGTTCAAATACACTTTTAGGCAGGCAGGTGATTCAGTGATCTGCAGTGTATTAACTATATATACAGTCTCCTACATATATATATATCCACTGCATTCTAGCCAAGCCTATATCTGACTGTAGGCCATTCCTGTTGTACGTGTTCAAATACACTTTTAGGCAGGCAGGTGATTCAGTGATCTGCAGTGTATTAACTATATATACAGTCTCCTACATATATATATCCACTGCATTCTAGCCAAGCCTATATCTGACTGTAGGGCATTCCTGGTGTACGTGTTCAAATACACTTTCAGGCAGGCAGGTGATTCACTGATCTGCAGTGCAATAAATATATATACAGTCTCCTACATATATATATCCACTGCATTCTAGTCTAGCCAAGCCTATATCTGACTGTAGGCCATTCCTGTTGTACTTTTTCTAGTAAACTTCAGGTGGTGTTTTGCTAATTTTAAAGCATGTCTGGAAGGCCACCAAGGAGAGGCAGACGCTCACAGGCCACTAAAAGAGGACAAGAAGGCTCTGTGTCTACAGCCAACAGTGCTAGTCGTGGACACAGTGCATCCTCAGCACGTGGCCATGGGGCACGCTTGTCCTTTTTTTCGGCAGATGGCCGTGTTGAGCCACAACATGCAGAAGAGTTGGTAGAGTGGATGACAAAGCCATCCTCATCATCCTCATCTTCTGTCACCCAGGCTCAGAGTACTTTGCCTGGCAATGCAGCTGCCAAAGCGGCCTATTCCATCGGCTCAATGTCATCAGTCACTCCTTCTCTAGCCCCACCATCATGTCCTGAGGAGTCCCCCGAACTGTTCGACCACAGTGTCGGGTACATGCTGCAGGAGGATGCGCAGCATTTTGAAGGCTCCAATGATGGTACCCAGGTTGAGGATGAAGGCAGTAACATGAGCCCAGAGAGAGGGGGTGCCCAAGAAGGACAAGAAACTGGCAGTCATGTTCCCTCAGCTGTTGCATACTGCCAAGTTTGCTCCAGTGACCAGGAGGGAGGGGATGATGAGGTCACTGACTCTACGTGGGTGCCTGATAGAAGAGAGGAAGAGGGGGAGGAGGAGGCACATCTCCAACAAGGCAGGATGCCCTCCAGGGGCCAGCTTAAGGGCAGCCACCCGACTGCATCACACCGCAGAGCTACGCATGTGAAGGGCGCTGCTGACTCCCCGCGTATTTTTAAAAGTTCTTTGGTGTGGGCCTTTTTTGAGACATGTTCAGCAGATGGCACTGTTGCTGTTTGCAACATATGTCTGAAGTGTATCAAGCGTGACCAAAACAGCAGCCGCTTGGGCACCACATGCTTGACCAGACATATGTCGACCTCCCATGCAGTCCGGTGCAACAGTACTTAAAAGACCCACACCAAAGAACAAGGCGGACCTCTCCTTGCTCCTCATCAGCTGGGATCTCCAACCGCACTATACCTTTAGTCCTCTCAAAAACTTGCACTGAGAGAAATGAAGGTGTAGAATAGGGATGAGCTTCGAGTTCGAGTCAAACTCATGTTCGACTCGAACATCGGCTGTTCGACCGTTCGCCGAATTTCGAACATTATGGGCCGTTCGCGCCAAATTCGAGTGGCGCGTCACGGCCCATAATTCACTGCAGCATCGCAGTGCATTGCTGGCTGATGATTGGCCAAGCATGCACTATGACCCGCATGCTTTGGCCAATCACAGCGCAGTAAGAACGGAAGGCTATAATTGGCCCAAGCCAGGGTGGCTTTGGCCAATTATGTCTCAGGGGTTTAGTACACGCCCCACACTATATAAGACCGCCTGCGTGGTGGCCTTGTGTAGTGTATTGCGGCGGCGGTGAAAGATAGACAGAGAGAGAGAGACAGTGTCATTTCATTTGAGTTAGATAGAGCAGGCAGGCAAGTCAGTTAGCTGCAGTTACAGTGTATAGAGGATATATATGCATCCCAGGTGTTGTATATATATATATATATATATATATATATATATATATATATATAAACACTGCATTCAGTTTAGTTAGATCCGTTCCTGTTATTGTCACGTATCAGATAAGACCAGAACTATGTGGACTGTAACAGATGAAACCCAAACGTGTGTAAGTGAATTATAATGATTTATTAAAGATAAGTGAATTAATAGAGATACAACCACCTCCAATACCACACAGTGCACAACAACCAATACCAAACAGAACCCACAAATAATAATAGTAACAGATAAATATGTACAAATAATGGGGAAAACCAGAATCATAAACAGGGCAAGGTGAGGGTCGTCAATGGGAGATCAGCAGTTTGGGAAAGGGAAAACAAACAGGACAAGGAGAGGATGGATGGATCACAGGAGGGACTGGTACAGGTACAAGGCTCAGGGTTCAGGTAACAGACAGGAACAGGATCAGGTACGAATACAGAGCTTCTCAGGTTCAGGATCAGGGTGCAAGGAGAGGTACTAAGGCAAAGTAAAGCCCTGTACACACGATCAGTTTGACTGATGAAAACCGTCTGATGGATTGTTTTCATCAGACAAACCGATCGTGTATGGGACCCATCAGTCTTTTTTCCATCAGTTTTAAAAAATAGAACATGTTTTAAAATTATCTGATGGATAAAAAACTGATGGCAATTTCCGATCGTCTGTGGGGAAATCCATCAGATAAAAAACCCAAGCATGCTCAGAATCAAGTCGACACATGCTCAGTAGCATTGAATTTCATTTTTCTCAGCTCATCGGAGTGTTTTACGTCACCACGTTTGGATCGGTCGGTTTTTTGACTGATGGTGTGTGGGCAAGACTGATGGAAAACAGTTTCATCAGATTTCTGATTGACAAATCCATCAGACGAAAATCCAAAGGATATCTGATCGTGTGTACAGGGCTTTAGAGTGTGTCTGCCAGGTATTTATACACATCTCCTGCAATCAGACTCAAGTGATGCCTAACTGCAGGAGATGATGTCGGCCCCACACTGCCAGGAACCACCCGCTGGTGGACACCAGAACTGCGGCCCAAAGATCACATAATATCATCACCAGGGGGAAGCTCCCCTGGCAGTTACAGACTGCCAGGAGACACCTGCTGGTGGACCACAGTACTGCATGCCAAATATCAGGCAGTGTCACCAGCGGATGGAACCTTCCCTGACAGTACCCCCCCTCAAAGGAGCGGCCTCGGGATGCTCCAGCTAGTTGTAATTGTCCATAGTCTATGACATCAGGCTGGGCAACAGGCGCTTCAGGCAGGGCATCAGGCATTTCAGGCAGAGCATCAGGTACCTCAGGGCAGACAGAGGGTACCTCAGGGCAGACAGCGGGTACCTCAGGGCAGACAGCGGGTACCTCAGGGCAGACAGCGGGCACCTCAGGGCAGACAGCGGGCTCCGGGTCATCGAGTTGGGCAGCAGGCTCCGGGTCATCGAGCTGGGCATCAGGCTCCGGGTCATCGAGCTGGGCAGCAAGCTCCGGGTCATCGAGCTGGGCAGAGGACTCCAAGACATCGAGCTGGGCAGCAGGCTCCGGGTCATCGAGCTGGGCAGCAGGCTCCGTGTCATCGAGCTGGGCAGCAGGCTCCGTGTCATCGAGCTGGGCAGCGAGCTCCGGGTCATCCGGGCACATCAGGCTGGGAAGCAGACAGTGGCACATCAGGCTGGGCAGCAGACAGGAACATCTCAGGCTGGGCAGCAGACAGGAACACCTCAGACTGGGCAGCAGACAGAATCTCATCAGGCTGGGCAGCAGACAGGAACACATCAGGCTGGGCAGCAGGCTCCACAGGCTGGGAAACGGGCACCACAACCTCAGGCCGGGAAACGGGCACCACAACCTCAGGCCTGGAAACGGGAACCACAACCTCAGGCCGGGAAACGGGCACCACAACCTCAGGCCGGGAAATGGGCACCGATCTTCAGGCCGGGACACCGGATCTTCAGGCTGGGACACCGGGACTTCAGGCTGGGACACCGGGACTTCAGACTGGGACACCGGATCTTCAGGCTGGGACACCAGATCTTCAGGCTGGGACACCGGGAATTCAGGCTGGGACACCGTGACTTCAGGCTGGGACATCAGCATCAGGACTTCAGGTTGGCATACAGGAGCTTCAGGCTGGCATACAGGAACTTCAGGCTGGCATACAGGAACTTCAGGCTGGCATACAGGAACTGGGGCGTCAGACAGGACAATAGGCACTGGCACAACAGGAACATCAGACTGGGGCACAGGAACTTCAGGCATAGACACTGGCTGGATAGCAGGCAGAGGTTTGGCAGAATCAGGTGGGTTGTCAGGTTCAGCTGACATGCAAGTAGGCTGGAGCAGGTTGGTTGGTATGGAGGCAGGTTGGGTTACTGGCAGGATCGTATGGGTTGGAAAGAATTTCCGTTTCTTCTTTGGCTTAACTGCTGGAGATCTGTAGGTGACTGCAGGACTGTAGGTAGGAGGTGAGACATACTGAAGAGAAGGGCTGGGATATGACAAGGAAGAGGGAACAGCGGCCAGAGGAAGTTCTTGTGGGGAAGCTGTAGGTAGCAGAGAAGAGACAGGTGGGTTAAAGGCAGGATAAGTGCAGCAGGTAGAGACAGGGTATTGATACTTGGTGGGAAGCAGGGTATATTGGGCTGAAACAGAGGTTGCCATGGGTGAAGGGGAAATAGACTCTTGGGAAGGCAGGTGTCTGGCAGCAGAGATGTTTTTTGTGGGCTGGCTGGGGCTGATTGCAAAATATTAGACCATGCTGAGAGTAGTGGTTGCACAAACTGCAGTTTACATTCTGCTTGTCTGACAAGGGATTGTACAGAATCAACACACTCTATTATTTTCTGTTGGGAACAAGCTGTGTAATGTTCAAAAAAGTATGGGGAATCATCCTCCAGAAGCCAAACCAGTGATACGACCTGATTAACCTTAAAGGGGGGAGAAAAATCATCATGGCCCTCTGGGATACAGGGCAAAGCCAGCTCTGTGAAGATTTAAATTAAAGGCTGAACATCCCCAAACAGCATACAGCCCTGATCAACCAAAGAGTGAGCTAAATTAATAATCTCTAGCAGCTGATCACTAGTCCACTCTTTCAGTGTCTGACGGAGATATTCACCACTCTCTGACACCAGCAGAGCATAATAAGGAATCACATCAGAATTCTTCTCAGCAGAGCAACAGAACCAAGATGGTTCCTCTGTGCAGCCACTTCTGATCAGGGATGGCCTTGGTCTCGGCGGCGGTGAAAGATAGACAGAGAGAGAGAGAGAGACAGTGTCATTTCATTTGAGTTAGATAGAGCAGGCAGGCGAGTCAGTTAGTTGCACTTACAGTGTATAGAGGATATATATGCATCCCAGGTGTTGTATATATATATATATATATATATATATATATATATATATATATAACACTGTATTCAGTTTAGTTAGATCCGTTCCTGTTATTGTCACGTATCAGATAAGACCAGAACTATGTGGTCTGCAACAGATGAAACCCAAACGTGTGTATGTGAAATATAATGATTTATTAAAGATAAGTGAAATAATATAGATACAACCACCTCTAATACCACACCGTGCACAACAACCAATACCAAACAGAACCCACAAATAATAATATTAAATGACAAATATTTACAAGTAATGGGGAAAACCAGAATCATAAACAGGGCCAGGCCAGGGTCGTCAACAGGAGCTCAGCAGCTGGGGAAAGGGAAAACAAACAGGACAAGGAGAGGATGGATGGATCACAGGAGGGACTGGTACAGGTACAAGGCTCAGGGTTCAGGTAACAGACAGGAACAGGATCAGGTACAAATAGGGATGAGCTTCGAGTTCGAGTGGAACTCATGTTCGCATGTTCGCCGAACAGCGAACAATTTGGGGTGTTTGCGGCAAATTCGAAAAGCCGCGGAACACCCTGTAAAAGTCTATGGGAGAAATCTAAAGGCTTATATGCACGTTATTGTCATAAAAAGTGTTTGGGGACCCGGGTCCTGCCCCAGGGGACATGTATCAATGCAAAAAAAAGTTTTTTCGGGAGCAGTGATTTTAATAATGCTTAAAGGAGTAGTAAAGTTACATGTTTTTTCACCTTAATGCATCCTATGCATTAAGGTGAAAAAACATTCGACAATGCCGCCCCCCCCCCGAGCCCCCGTTTTTCTTACCTGGCCCCTCGAAAGTCCCATGCTCGTCCCCGTCATCCTCTTCGTTTTTCTGCCTGGCCGCCGATTGGCTACACTGGATAGATTGAAAGCAGTGCAGCCATTGGCTGGCGCTGCTGTCAATCACATCCAATGACGCGGCACGCCGGGGGGCGGGGCCGAGTGATACAGTCGGCGGCTATGGCCGCCGCTGTATCACGGGAGCGCGCCCGCAATCACTCCACACCATGCGAGCTCACTCGCATTAAGGTGTGGAGTCCTTGCGGGGAGGAGCCAAGACAGCCGCCGAGGGACCCCAGAAGACCAGGATCGGGGCCACTGTGTGCAAAACGAGCTGCACAGTGGAGGTAAGTATAACATGTTTGTTATTTTTAAGCAAAAAAAAAAGGTTTAGTGCTCCTTTAAAGTGAAACAATAAAAGCGAAATATTCCTTTAAATTTCGTACCTGGGGGGGGGGGGGGGGTGTATAGTATGCCTGTAAAGCAGCACTTGTTTCCCTTGCTTAGAACAGTCCCTGCACAAAATGTCATTTCTGAAGGAAAAAAAAGTAATTTAAAAGCACTCCCGGCTATAATTAATTGTCGGCTCCTGGCAATACACAGAAAAGTCATTGATAAAAAAAAAAAAAAAATGCGTGGGGGTCCCCCCAAATTCAATTACCAGGCCCTTCAGGTCTGGTATGGATATTAAGGGGAACCCTGCGTCAAGTAAAAAAAAAAATGGCGTGGAGTTCCCCCAAAAATCCATACCAGACCCTTTATCCGAGCACGCAGGCTGCAGGAAAAGAGGGGGGGGGAACGAGATAGTTCCCCCCTCCTGAAACGTATCAGGCCACATACCCTCAACATGGGGAGGATGTCCCCATGTTGATGGGGACAAGGGCCTCATCCCCACAACCCTTGCCCGGTGGTTGTGGGGGTCTGCGGGCAGGGGGCTTATCGGAATTTGGAAGACCCCCCTATGTGAATTGGTAAGGGGTACATTGTACCCCTACCATTTCACGAAGAAAGTGTAAAAAAAATGTAAAAAAAACACACAGACACCTTGGAAAAGTCCTTTATTAAAAATAAAAAAATACAAAAATAAAAACACATTCCAGCGATGTTATCAAATGTCCCGCGGCGATCCGATGTCCAGTGCTGCAGTCTCCACTCGAAACGTCATTGGCTGAGCAGACCTACACTGCAGAGGAAGTTCCCCATCAGGTCCGCTCAGCCAATGACGTAGGCGGGGTCTGAGGTACGAGGGGGCGGGGGCGCCCTCATATCTCAGACCCCGCCTACGTCATTGGCTGAGCGGACCTGATGGGGAACTTCCTACGCAGTGTAGGTCCGCTCAGCCAATGAAGTTTCATGTGGAGTGGAGACTGCAGCGCTGGACATCGGATCGCCACAGGACATTGGATTACATCGCTGGAATGTGTTTTTTATTTTTAATAAAGGACTTTCCAAGGTGTCTGTGTGTTTTTTTACATTTTTTTTACACTTTCTTCGTGAAATGGTAGGGGTACAATGTACCCCTTACCAATTCACATAGGGGGGGCCAGGATCTGGGGGTCCCCTTTGTTAAAGGGGTCTTCCAGATTCCGATAAGCCCGCTGCCCGCAGACCCCCACAACCACCGGGCAAGGGTTGTGGGGATGAGGCCCTTGTCCCCATCAACATGGGGACATCCTTCCCATGTTGAGGGCATGTGGCCTGGTATGGTTCAGGAGGGGGGGAGCTCTCTCGTCCCCCCCTCTTTTCTTGCGGCCTGCCAGGTTGCGTGCTCAGATAAAGGGTCTGGTATGGATTTTTGGGGGAACTCCATGCCATTTTTTTTTATTTGGGGTGGAGTTCCCCTTAAAATCCATACCAGACCTGAAGGGTCTAGTAGGAATATTTGGGGGGAACCCCAAGTCATTATTTTTTTCAATTTGATGCAGGGTTCCCCTTAATATCCATATCAGACCTGAAGGGCCTGGTAATTGAATTTGGGGGGACCCCCACGCATTTATTATTTTTTTTATCAATGACTTCTCTCTGTATTGCCGGGAGCCGACAATTCATCATAGCCGCGAGTGGTTTTAAATCGTTTTTTTTTTCCTTCAGAAATGACATTTTGTGCAGGGACAGTTCTAAGCAAGGGAAACAAGCGCTGCTTTACAGGCATACTATACACCCCCCAGGTACGAAATTTAAAGGAATATTTCACTTTTCATTTTTCACTTTATGCATTATTAAAATCACTGCTCCCGAAAAAACGCCCGTTTTTAAAACTTTTTTTTGCATTGATACATGTCCCCTGGGGCAGGACCCAGGTCCCCAAACCCTTTTTGATTTCGAACGTTCGAGTCCATTGTATTTAATAGGGTTCTAAAGTTCAAGCGAACTTTAGGTCTGTTCGCAGGTTCTGGTGCGAACCGAACAGGAGGGTGTTCGGCTCATCCCTAGGTACAAATACAGAGCTTCTTAGGTTCAGGATCAGGGCGCAAGGAGAGGTACCAAGGCAAAGAAAGCGTGTGTCTGCCAGGTATTTATACACATCTCCTGCAATCAGACTCAAGTGATGCCTAACTGCAGGAGATGATGTCGGCTCCATACTGCCAGGAACCACCCGCTGGTGGACACCAGTACTGCGGCCCAAAGATCACATAATACCATCACCAGGGGAAAGCTCCCTTGGCAGTTCCAGAATGCCAGGAGACACCTGCTGGTGGACCAGAGTACTGCATGCCAAATATCAGGCAGTGTCACCAGCGGATGGAACCTTCCCTGACAGTTATTCTCTTCCTAATATACTGACAGGCAGGCAGGTAATTGTGGTAGCTGCAGTATTTTCAGTTAGTGTACTGTGTCCTTTGCACAGTGTGCACCTAAAGCTACCTGAAGACAATTGCTGGTGTTCTCATACTAATACCACAGGCAGGGAGCTGCAGTATTTTCAGTTAGTGTACTGTGTCCTTTGCACAGTGTGCACCTAAAGCTACTTGAAGACAATTGCTGGTGTTCTCATACTAATACCACAGGCAGGGATCTGCAGTATTTTCAGTTAGTGTACTGTGTCCTTTGCACAGTGTGCACCTAAGGTTACCTGAATACAATTGCTGGTGTTCTCATACTAATACCACAGGCAGGGAGCTGCAGTATTTTCAGTTAGTGTACTGTGTCCATATAATGAGAATAGAGAAAGGGAGTTTTTTCCGCTCCAGGTGAGTATGCTCCAACAATCTATGGTCTCAGGAACACCGTGGGTGCCAGCAATGCACGCAGCATATGAAAAGTAAAATAAGGATATGGACAGGCGCACTCCAAAAAACCTTGACGGTCGCCTTTATTGTAAAGGATCGGATAAAATACACCAAAAAATCACAGCATAACCGAGGGAACAGCTGACATGTTTTGCACTGTAACTAGTGCTTACTCGTAGGGCCGTACCATACGAACCTTTTCGGTAAGGGTGGGCGAACACGTTGCCCTGATTTTGGGCGGTGATGTTCACCACACTGTACCCAGACATTATAAGCTATGTCATAACAGAAATCCGGCAGGCACCCAGTTTCTTATTATTGACCATTTTATACCATTTTATATCACCATGGAGGGGTGGAGCTAAAACTAGGGGTGTTTCACAACTTGAAACATATTGGATTTATGAACTTCAGACACATAGGCCTTTGGGCCTAAACGTCGAATGGGATATCAATTCCTTTATTAATAAATCTTAATGGTTGACTAATTATTGGGAATATATTTTTCCACCAATTTTGTCCCATACTGTGGGTTTTTCGATTCGTCTTTTTTAACTTTTTTCTTTTCAGTGTTTTTTCTACATATACCATGAATTGGATACGCTTAGGGAGCAATCTGTATGAGGGTTGTTGCATCTACATTTGCTCCAGATGTATAGGAATAATTCAATTAATTTTATTTTATTTTAATGTATTTCTTCAATGCATTATGTGAGAGGTTCTCATGTTTGTGGATTCACTTAGTGAGCAGCAGGTTTGTGAGGTTTTCACCTGCAATATTTGTTGCCCATTATCTTTCCAATTCGTGAACATTCAATTTCCCCACATAATTTTTTTTTAGATATTTTTATTTGAAGAATTTTAATACATCACTTTCTGTCTCATATATATACATGGAATATATGACATACTATTAAGTCCAGTTATCCTTTACATGTCATTGAGATTACTGCCCCTTGTGCTCGTTTCAATTCCATTTATATACACACGTAGTTTAAGTATAAGATTTGTTATATTATTTTTCTTTCATTCAGGGGTCATTATTGAGTAATCATCCCATATTCAGACTTATAATATATTTTTGGTCCGCGTCTCTATGAGACTCTGATTATTTATTTACTTCCTCTACGGTGGAACGCATACTTGCTTCCTGGTTATCACATCGCGCATCACGCGTTTGCGGGAAGCCGGACGTGTCACGTCGTTGTCTCTTCCTTTGGAACGCATCACGTGATCGCGCTTTGGAGCGCATCACGTGATGTTGTGCGAGTCATATGACCGTGTGTTGCGGTACGTGACGCGACCAGCGCGGACGTCTGACCTTTACACACTAAGGTGTGTGTGGTCCCCCCGTGGAGCTGATTTGGTCCATTTCCTGTGCCTAGAGTCTATGTTTAGGTTACACACCATGCTATTCTGGCCACATATTCATAATTATATGCCATGGGTTGGTGGTTAGATTCTCGTTTGGCCCCCCTTTTTATTTATGTATGATCTTTCACATTTTTTATACACATTTTTTTTTTAAATATTACATACCCCTGGAATATTCATCAATCACTGAGCGTCATTCATGACACCATGTGGAGAAGTGGAGCGCACGCTGGTGCGCCATCTTGGATGACCCAGGAACTGATTGCTCATGTAATTAATCCGCAGGTGAGGTCTCTTTCACCCCATTAGGGGGGTTATGTTGTCTATATATTGTGTGGAGGCAGCAGTGGATGCACACCCCAGACGATGCAACTTCTTGCGAAACGCGTCGGGGCTTTCCACTGTTGCCACTGATTTTTATGAAGCGCTTTTTATTACCATCTGAATGTAAGTGTATCTACCTGCATTAAACATACTGTTTTTAGCAGTATTACGCTATGTGCCTTCTTTTTTCCTTTTACACTTTGGTTATCAATTTGGTACAACATCATTGAGCTACCATCTTTCAAGTCGGCATCCACCTTTCCATTGTGAGTCGCTGTGAGAGACGCTTCTTGGGTGAATCACCAGCTGCTGACCCTTCAGGGATATACATCCAAAGCCTATGTTGACCCTCTGGACATATGTTCAGTAGGGTCCACTAAGTCCGGTAAGCCTCCTCTATATTGGTGGTGGTTTTTTCTTTTTCACTATTGATTCAGGATTTTTTGATGCGGTTCAATCATCACAAATGTATTTTTGGATCACTATGGAACACTATTGGACTTTACTTTCTACACTAATTTGAATGTACTTTTGATATCATTCATCAAGGACATTTTGGTTGTTTCAGTAACCACATTGTTATTCTCATTGGGAATAAATTTTTCCCTTGTTTATCAGGGTTTTTTTTCATTTATTTGTTGACACCCATTCAGTGCTACAATTTAGTTTTTTTTTGTTTTTTTGTTATATGCACCTTTTTGTCCACAGGTTTTGTAGCTGCTTTTTTTGTATCTAGTAGCAGCGCAGGAACGTTTGTGTTTGTTTCTAATACCACAGGTAGGGAGCTGCAGTATTTTCAGTTAGTGTACTGTGTCCTTTACACAGTGTGCACCTAAAGCTACCTGAAGACAATTGCTGGTGTTCTCATAAAAATAATACCCCAGGCAGGGAACTACAGTATTTTCAGTTAGTGTACTGTGTCCTTTTTCACAGTGTGCACCTAAAGTTACCTGAAGACAATTGCTGGTGTTCTCATACTAATTATACTACAGGCAGGCAGTTTATTCTGCTAGCTGCAGTATAATCAGTATATATATATATATATATATATACATCCCAGCTTTGTGCAGCTACATCTCACTGCAGGCCATTAGTATATCTGGAAGGACAACAAGGAGAGACAGACAGTCACGAGCCAATAAAAGAGGGCAAGCAGGCTCTCTGTCTAGAGGCAACAGTGCTGGTCATGGATGCAGTGCATCCTCATCAGCACGTGGCCGTGCGACACGCTTGTCCTTTTTTTCGGCAGTTGGCCGCGTTGAGCCGCAACATGCCGAAAACTTGGTAGAGTGGATGACCAAGCCGTCCTCATCCTCCTCATCCTCTCTCACTCAGGCTCAGGGTACTTTGTCTGGCAAAGCAGCTGCCAACGTGGCCTCTTCCCTCGGCTCAATGGCATCAGTCACTCCTACCCTAGCCCCACCATGTCCTCTTGAGGAGTCCCCCGAACTGTTTGACCACAGTGTTGGGTACATGCAGCAGGAGGAGCAGCATTTTGTAGGCTCCAATGATGGTACCCAGCTAGAGGAAGGCAGTAACGTGAGCCCAGAGAGAGGGGGTGCCCAAGAAGGACAGCAATCTGGCATTCATGTTCCCCCAGCTGCAGCATACTGTCAGGTTTGCTACAGTGATGAGGAGGGAGGGGATGATGAGGTCACTGACTCTACGTGGGTGCATGATAGGAGAGAGGAGAGAGGAGGAGGAGGAGGAGGCACATCTTCAACAAGGCAGGATGCCCTCCAGGGGCCAGATTAAGGGCAGCACACCGACTGCATCACACCGTAGAGCTTCGCATGTGCAGGACACTGCTGTCTCTGCGCGTTATTCCAAAAGTTCTTTGGTGTGGGCCTTTTTTGAGACGAGTGCATCAGATCGCACCGCTGCTATTTGCAACTCATATCTCAAGCGTATCTCGCGTGGCCAAAACATCACCCGCTTGGGCACCACATGCTTGACCAGACATATGTCGACCTGCCATGCAGTTCGTTGTCAAGCATACCTAAAAGACCCACACCAAAGTACAAAGCGGACTTCTCCTTGCTCCTCATCAGCTGGGATCTCCAACCCCACTATACCTTCACTCCTCTCTGAAATCTGCACTGAGAGGAATGAAGGTGTAGAATTAGGTATGTCACAGCCAAGTACTTGCAGGCAATCTGCTATCGGTACACTAACGCCAGATTGTACCATGCAAATTTCCCTGCCCCAGCTGCTGCACCGCCGAAAGAAGTTCGCTCCCAGCCATTCACATGCCCAGCGGTTGAGTGCTAGCTTGGCTGAATTGCTAGCACTTCAACTGCTGCCTTTTCAGTTGGTAGACTCTGCCCCCTTCCGTGAGTTTGTGGAATGTGCGGTTCCTCAGTGGCAGGTTCCCAAATGCCACTTTTTCTCACGGAAGGCGATTCCGGCTCTCTACTGGCATGTGGAAGGCAATGTCTTGGCCTCGTTGGACAGGGCGGTCAGTGGTAAGGTGCATATTACCGCTGACTTATGGTCCAGCAGGCATGGATAGGGACATTACCTTTCTTTCACGGTGCACTGGGTAACTCTGCTGGCAGCTAGGAAAGATGCAGGACAGGGTGCAGTATTGTTGGAGCTTGTTCCGCCACCACGCCTCCAAAATGCTAGTAGTGGTGATTCTACCACAGCTCTCTCCTCCACCCCCTCCTCTTCTTCCTCTTTGGTCTCTTCTTCTGCCGATTTGTCCTTGGAACCAGCGGTGCTCCGTTGGCGTTCAAGAGGCTACGCAAGCACTCAGGCAAAAAGATGCCATGCGGTGCTTGAGTTGGTCTGCTTAGGGGACAGGAGACACACTGGGGCAGAGATTCTGTCAGCTCTGCAGGGGCAGGCTTAGAGGTGGTTATTGCCACGCCAGCTTTAGCCAGGAATGGTGGTTTGCGACAATGGCACCAACCTCCTCTCCGCCCTCCGACAGGGACATTTGACCCATGTTCCCTGTTTGGCTCACGTCCTTAATTTGCTGGTGCAACGGTTCTTCTGCAGGTACCCGGACTTACAGGATCTACTGAGGTGGGCCAGGAAAGTCTGTGGGCATTTCCGCCAGTCATATAATACCAGTGCTCGGCTGGCTGACCTTCAAAAAGAATGCAACCTGCCCAAGAACCGCCTCATCTGTGACATGCCCACCAGGTGGAACTCAATGTTCGCAATGTTGCAGCGGCTGCACACGCAGCAGAGGGCCATCAATGAGTACCTGTGTGAGTATGGCACCAGGACAGGGTCAGGGGAGCTTGTTTTTTTTTCGCCACGCCAGTGGCTACTGATCAAGGATGCATGCACTGTCCTGTCACCATTTGAGGAGGCCACAAGGATGGTGAGCAGTGACAGTGCATGCATCAGTGATACTGTCCCTCTTGTCTTCCTGTTGGAGCACACGCTGCGTATAATAATGGACAGGGCACTTGAGGCAGAACAGAGGGAGGAAGAGGAGGACTTCCTTACCTCTCAAGGCCCCCTTTATCCAGACAGTATTCCTGCGGGCCCACCAATCACACAGGAAGAGGAGGAGGAGGAAGAGGATTGTGTCAGCATGGAGGTGGAGCCTAACATTCAGCATCAGCAGCAGTCTTCAAGGGATCGTTTTGAGTCCCCAGAAACCCATGGACTTGTACGAGGCTGGGAGGAGGTGGCTGCGGATCATCTCAACCTTAGTGACGCAGAGAACTCCGGATCGAATGCCTCAGCAAACCTAAGCTGCATGGCCTCCCTGATCCTGCAAAGCCTGCGAAAGGACCCTCTGATTCGTGGTATCAAGGAGAGGGATCATTACTGGCTTGCAACCCTTCTTGATCCACGTTACAAGGGTAAGGATGCAGAACTTGTCCAGCCTTCACAGAGGGAGCAGAGGATGAAACATCTTCGGGAGGCCTTGTGCAATGCGTTTCCAGAGCCATGGAGGTTACAATTTCCTGGTCCTCCTGGACAACGTGATGCGTTCAGACAATTCTTTAGTCCGCAGCCTAAAGGTCTGATCGGTTCCATCAACCATCGCCAGCGTCTGATTTACATGGTGCAGGAATACCTAGGGGCAAGATCAGACTTGGGAGACCTTTCCAACCGAAAATCCACTGGGTTACTGGGTCTTGAGGATGAATCACTGGCCAGAGCTTGCACAATATGCAATTAAGCTACTGGCCTGTCCTGCATCCAGCGTTCTTTCTGAACATACATTCAGTGCTGCTGGAGGCTTTGTAACCGATCACAGAGTGCGCCTGTCCACGGATTCAGTTGATCGGCTCACCTTCTAAAAAATGAATCAGTCTTGGATCACCAGCTACCAAGCACCTGATGCTGATGTAACCAACAAATTTTTCTATGAATGGGAGATCCCTTGAAGACTGCCTATGCTGATGCTTAGTGACTATCCTGTTATGCTGAGTGACTATCCTATTCCTCCTCAATGTTCATGTTGTTATCTTCTAAGAAAATTTTTGTTTCAGGGCACCACCACCAGTTCCCAAGGCCCAATATTTCTGCCCATGTTTAACAGGGGTGTGTAATTAAAATGTTTGCTGTAATATTTTGCAGCAGGGCTCGTTCCTGTGCTCAACTAGAGTATCTGTGTGGGGTTGCAGTGTTGTGGCACCACCACCACTGCCTAAGGCCCAATTTTTCTGCCCCTGTTTAACAGGGGCGTGTAATTACAATTTTTGCTGTAATATTTTGCAGCAGGGCTCGTTCCTGCACTCAACTAGAGTATCTGTGAGGGGTTGCAGTGTTGTGGCACTACCACCACTGCCTAAGGCCCAATTTTTCTGCCCCTGTTTAACAGGGGCACGTAATTACAATTTTTGATCTAAAATTTCACAGCAGGGCCCGCTCCTGCGCTCAACAAGAGTATCTGCGAGGCTTTACAGTGTTGTGTCACCACCACCACCATTTTATCACCACCACCACCATTTTACTGCCCCTGTTTAACAGGGGTGCTTAATTACATTTTTTGATCTAATATTTCACAGCAGGGCCCGTTCCTGCGCTCAACATGAGAATCTGTGAGGGTTTTTTTTTTTTTTTTAATGCGTGCGGTTCCCCCCAAATATCCATACCAGGCCCTTCAGGTCTGGTATGGATTTTAAGGGGAACTCCACCCCAATTTTTTTTTTCAAATGGCGTGGAGTACCCCCAAAAATCCAGACCAGACCCTTTATCCGAGCACGTTACCTGGCAGGCCGCAGGAAAAGAGGGGGGGACGAGAGAGCGCCCCCTCCCCCCTGAATCGTACCAGGCCACATGCCCTCAACATGGGGAGGATATCCCCATGTTGATGGGGACAAGGGCCTCATCCCCACAACCCTTGCCCGGTGGTTGTGGGGTCTGCGGGCGGGGGGCTTATCGGAATCTGGAAGACCCCTTTAACAAAGGGGACCCCCAGATCCTGGCCCTCCCCCTATGTGAATTGGTAATGGGGTACCCCTACCATTTCACAAAGAAAGTTTCGGAAAGTCCTTTATTAAAAATAAATCTATAAAAAAAAACATTCCAGCAATGAAATCCAGTGTCCCACGGTGATCCGATGTCCAGCGCTGTCCACACAAAACGTCATTGGCTGAGCCTGAGCGGACCTGATGGGGAACTTCTTCGGCAGTGTATTAAATGAATAGACCCGCCCCTTCTAAAGTTCCCCATCAGGTCCGCTCAGCCAATGACATAGTGTAAGGCTGAGGACCTGATGCAGAACGTGAGAAGGGGCGGGTCTATTCATGTATTATTCTGCGGAGGAAGTTCCCCATGGGACACTGGATTTCATCACTGGAATGTTTTTTTTTTTTTTTTTTTTTTTTTAATAAAGGACTTTCCCAACGGTGTCTGTGTATTTTTTTTACAATTTTTTACACTTTTTTTGTGAAATGGTAGGGGTACAATGTACCCCATTACCAATTCACATAGGGGAGGCCGGGATCTGGGGGTCCCATTTGT
Organism: Rana muscosa; assembly: GCA_029206835.1. Taxonomy (NCBI): domain Eukaryota; kingdom Metazoa; phylum Chordata; class Amphibia; order Anura; family Ranidae; genus Rana; species Rana muscosa. Next base: position 920,641,026 of record CM055117.1, read on the forward strand.
TAAAGGGGTCTTCCAGATTCCGATAAGCCCGCTGCCCACAGACCCCCACAACCACCGGGCAAGGGTTGTGGGGATGAGGCCCTTGTCCCCATCAACATGGGGACATCCTCCCTATGTTGAGGGCATGTGGCCTGGTACGGTTCAGGAGGGGGGGAGCGCTCTCTCGTACCCCCTCTTTTCCTGCGGCCTGCCAGGTTGCGTGCTCGGATAAAGGGTCTGGTCTGGATTTTTGGGGGTGCTACACGCCATTTTTTTTTTGATTTGGGGTGGAGTTCCCCTTAAAATCCATACCAGACCTGAAGGGCCTGGTATGGATATTTGGGGGGGACCGCACACATTTTTTTTAAATTTGCGGCAGGGTTCCCCTTAATATCCATACCAGACCTGAAGGGCCGACAATTCATTATAGCCGCGAGTGAGTTTTAAATTACTTTTTTTCCCTTCAGAAATTACACTTTGTGCAGGGACAGTTCTAAGCACGGGAAACAAGCGCGACTAGTCCTCAGAAGTTCAGGTCCCCATTGACTTCAATGGGGTTCGGGTTCGGGGTCAAGTTCGGTCCCGAACTCAAAGTTTTTTCCGAAGTTCGGCCGAACCTGTCGAACCCAAACATCCAGGTGTCCGCTCAACTCTAGTTGTGTGTACTGTGGTGGTGTGGATGCATTATTTTTACATTCATGGGTTTAGTAACTACTGAAACACTGAACCTGTAAACCTAGCATTAACAAGGCCCACCCTGCATTGTGATCCTCTGCACCAATATATTGCAGGACTCAACTTAATTTCTGATAACTAAGATTCCATACTACATGTCAGAGCTATTAAAGCGTCTGTTAAAACAAAAAATAATAATAATGTGGACCCTGCTCCTTTAAAGCATGTTACACAGCACAGTGCCTGTGCTTTGTAATTTGGCACCCTGTAACACCTGTAACACCTGTAATACCTGCCTGATCCTGCCAGTTTCTCCCTTCCCCTCTGCAAACAGACCACAATAATCATGGCTGCTGCGCCCCTGACATTGTGGTCTGTTTGTGTCACTCCATAATCCGCAGCCTGCTATCCTGTGTCTGTCTCCTCTGTCCCCCCCCCCTCTTTGTGTGTCACCTAGTGACAGTGCCGCACCACCCCCCCTCCTGCTACAGGAATATACAATATATCTACACATTATCTGTTCTGTCTCCTCTTACAGTGCCCTACTGTCTCTGTGTATTATTAAAAAAAAGAAAGGAAGAAATAGATGGAGGAAGAGAGAAGAAAAGAAAGAAAGAAGGAAGGAAAGAGGGATGGAGGGAGGGAGAGAGAGAGAGACGGAAAGACAAAAAAAGAAAGAGGGATGGAGGGAGAGAGAATGAAAGAAAGAGGGATGGAGGGAGGGAGAGAGAAAGAAAGAAAGAGGGAGGGAGGGAGAGAGAAGGAAAGAAAAGAGGGATGGAGAGAGGAAGAGAGAAGGAAAGAAAGAAAGATGGAAGGAAAGAGGGATAGAGGGGGGGAGGGAGGAAGAAAGAAGGAACTAAAGAAAGAGGGATGTAGGGGGGGGGGAGAGAGAGAGAAGGTAATATACATAGAAGGAAAGAAAGGGGGATTAAAGGGACAAAAAAGGAAGGGAGGGAGAAGGAAAGAAATAAGTAAAGAAAGATGGATGGAGGGAGGAAGAGAGGGAGAGAGAAGAAAACAAAGAAGGACAGAAAGAGGGATGGAGGGAGGAAGAGAGAAGGAAAGAAAGAAGGAGGTATGGAGGTAAGGAAATAATGCAGGATGCAGGAAGGGAGAGAGGGAGAGAAAATGAAAGAAGGAGGGAAGGAGGGAAGAAAGAAAGAAAGAAAGAGAAATGGAGGGAGGAAGAGAGAAGGAAAGAAAGAAAGAAAGAGAGAGAGAGAAAGAAAGAGAAAATGAAAAAAAGGAAGAGAGGGATGATCAGGGCAGGGACCCATTGTTCATGTTGACCCAGGTATAGCATTTACAACCAAATTACATAATGCAGAATGGTTAGTTTCAACAAGTCTCACAAATCTCTTAAACAGATATTTATACAGCAACATTTATGCACTTATTCAGTAAGGTAACCAGAAATACTGTATAAAGAATGCACTAACCTAAAAAGTTAATCAAAGTTCTATCAATGATCTGATTATCTTTTATGGGTTCTTGCATCAATTTGCTCTACCATGCTAAATAAAACCAAATAGAGTCCAATTTTTTTTTTATTATTTAAATTTTTGTATTTTACCAGATGAAATGTCTCTGCAGCCTTTTTTTCTGGCCAGAGGTTGTCTAGAATAATCTTGCCCACATATGTCAAACACAAGGCCCATGGGTTGAATCCGGCCCACCAGCTTTGTCATGTGGTCCTTGCATCCATTTGTGCAGCTGGAATATGGCCGAACACCATTCCCCCACCTCTGGCTCTCACTCTCTGCTCCCGCTCTCTGCTGTCACTTTTGTGTTTACAAAGAACAGGTTTGCTCAGCGGCTCAGGGTCTAACAGATCTCCAGAGAGAGAACAGTCTCCCTGCAAGGCAAGGCTGATCTGCCTACACATTGAGGTACTAGAGCTGGGCCAGGTAGTAGAGAGATGCAAGGGGGGGTTGGGATTGGGACTGCACACCCTGCACTCTGTACACAGCACACCCCTAAACCCTGAATTCTCTACATAATGCATCTTTGAACTCTGCATTCTGTACACAGGGGAACCCCTGAACTCTGCACTCTGTGCATAACACATTCCTGAACCCTGCACCCTGTACATAGTGCATCCTTGAACCCTGCACTCTATACATAATGCACTCCTGTACTCTGCACTCTGTCTGTAGTATAATCCTGAACTCTGCAATTTGTACGCAACACACTTCTGAACCCTGCACTCTGTACATAGCACAGCCCAGGTCCTTTGAGGGCAACCATGCTATTGATACATCCCGCAATGAAATTGAGTTTGACACCCCTGATCTAGCCCTTTTACTTCCTAGCCAGTCCCAAGCCTGCCTCTTCCATTCATTGGATTTCAGTTACTTTCAATAACAGAGGCTCAGCATCACATATGGGCATTATTACCGAATGAGGTCTGCATGTTACCTAGGGTACTCTGTAAGCAAATGCACTCCAGACTCACATCTACCTTTCAAGGCATTTTGATTTTTTTTACCTCTTCCTAAGAATCAGCCCACTGCTTGCATCAGAGCTGAGGATTCATTAAAGAAGTGTTGAGGCAGAGTGCTGCAATTTTTTTATCAAGCTATTTACAGCACCTTGCTAGCCCCTCTTATTAGCCATGATCTGCATGTATTTTATAGAGAAGCACAAAGGCCCAGTGATGACATTTTGTTAACTAACATTTTAATGAGGGGGGAGGGAGGAACCAGGGAAGTCATAATGGAAGCAGAGAAAACTTCATCTTTACCTGCCTTTAAAAAAAGGCAAGCCTAAAGCCTATTCATCACACACCTCCCTGGCCCCCTCTGTAAGCAGGTTGAACTGTGTTTGGTTATAGCAAGTTAGCAGCTGCCCCAGGCTGGGGGAAAGGGTTAATTGTTGCAAGCTTAGTTCCTGGGCTTTTGGGCCTAGCTAGCCCACCTGTGCCATAAAAAGTAGGGAAGGCTGAGGCCTGAGGGTTCCGGTAGTACCTGCGAGTCACATCGGTTGGTGCTGTTTGGGAGATTAGAACTGCTGCTTCCTGCAGTGCTCTGAAAGCACCAAGATCCTCAGAGACATCCAAGCAATGGACGATGCCATTATTGATCTCGCCTCACAGAGGTATGCCTGGGCAGCCACTCTACAATAGTTAGGGTTAGGGGGAAGGACGTTATATTATATTGGTTCGGGCATATCTAAAGAACCAGGGCCTGTAAGGCACACAAGGCGTAAGAAGTAACATCGTTACCAGGGGGTTGACTCAGAAAGGCAAGGAAGAGCAACATTGTTGCTAAGGGTAACCAAGCACAAGTTTGTTAGGTGTGGTACCTGGTAAAGGTGACAGGTCCTCCGGTAGCGAGGGGGGTTGATATGCTGGCTCCCTCCATAGCGATCGGTTTCAAATAGCAACCAGAGCCAAACCCACATTATGGAGATCCATAGCCTGGTCACAAGGTAGGGTAGGTGAAGGATTTAGGAAGAGCATGCATGAGGTCCATGCTATATGTTTGGCACGATAACATTCTGTTACTGGGAGTGAGGTAACAGAGGTACACTGGAATGGTGGAGTGGGCGCAGGCTCAGCCCGTCCCTCCTAATGCCACCTACAAGTTCCAGTGTGTAGTGACACGGGATGGCACTTTTCAGAGGAGCTCTGTACCTTTTATTACTGCACACAGTCAGGCCCGTCGCAAAAGGACAGGCAAAACAAGCAATTGCTTGGGGGCCCTGAGCTGGCCTGGGGCCCCCAAGCAAATGGGAGTAGATGTGCACGCCACCTAGCGGCTGTTGGGAAGAAACGGCATGCACAGCCGCGTGGATACCGGGGATGCCTCGTAGCTGGTAACCCTGTCATCAGACTGCTGCTGGGGCAAGGCTGTGTCATGGGGGGGGGGGGCACCGTGCTGATCTATGGTGGCCCTGAAGGAAATGAGGCAGTGACAGAAAGCATGGAGCATCCACGTCCTGGCAGGTCAGCGCTGGAGGAGCCTAGTCTACACAGTGGACCGAAGGAGCAGCAGTACGCACGGCTCAGACCCAGGTAAGACACTCACTTCTCACCTCATGTACCTAACCTGTCACCTCACTGACAACAAGCTGTCCTGGGGGCCACCTGTACAAGGCAATAGATTCTAATAATAGAACCAAAGCATGAAAAACCTTAATGTTTGTGTTCTTTCACAGTCTGCATGAGGTGCAATCATATGGCAATGTAACCCTTCCCTCATGTCACCATGGGATGTTCCATCATCAGCAACACTTTACTAGAGGAACACATTCACCCTGAATGATAGGAGTGTATACATTTGTGTGTGTATGTATATAGTGTGTGTGTGTGTCTATAGTGTGTGTGTGTCTGTGTATGTATATAGTGTGTGTGTATGTATATACCGTGTGTGTGTATATAGTGTGTGTGTGTCTATAGTGTGTGTGTCTGTGTATGTATATAGTGTGTGTGTGTATGTATATACCGTGTGTGTGTATATAGTGTGTGTGTGTGTATGTATATAGTGTGTGTGTGTATATACTGTGTGTGTGTGTGTATGTATATACTGTGTGTATGTATATAGTGTGTGTGTGTGTATATAGTTTGTGTGTGTCTGTGTATGTATATACTGTGTGTGTGTGTGTATGTATGTATGTCTGTATGTATATACTTTGTGTGTATGTATGTATGTATATACTGTGTGTGTGTGTATGTATGTATGTATGTATGTATATACTGTACTATGTATGTGTGTGTGTGTGTGAGATTAGTGGGACTGCCCCCTTTACCCCTGGAACTCAGTGATGCTCCCATTGCTGGTGATGGATGGTTCCTGTAGGCTTTGTGTGCGTGCGTGCGTGCGCGGGGGGGGAGAGTTGGGGGGCCTCCATGTCCATTTTGCTTGGGCCCCCCAAATTCCTTCAAACGGCCCTGCACACAGTGAAGGCTCATCTCTAAATCAGGAAACGGCCTTAATATTTGAATGGTCATGTGATCGCAGTCTCCGCCTGGTCCCGGGCATTCATGAGCTCACTCCACGCAAAAGGTACCCCCGTGTGCATGGCTAATTAGGCCCAGCCCACACACCCACCAGCATTTATTTTTTATATTTCAAAATACATCTTCAAGAGGCCTTCTTCGAGTATCCAGAGCGTGATCTGAAATAACTCGCACCAGAATGTTCTAGAATTATTTTCTACTTTCTAAATTATGGACAGTCTTTTTCACCTTTTTTGGATATCCAATTGTACTAAAATATATTGTATGTGACATTTTTTACCACCATTTCATGCTAATTAAAAAAACAAAAAATTTACATTTCAAAAGACACACACACTTTCCGAACTTGAGGCAATAAATCACAATATGTGAAGCAGCATGCAAAACATATTCATATGTGATACAATGGGGCTGATTTACGAAATGTTTGCACCATGAGTATCGGCGCATCTGCGTGCGCAACGGCTATTTTGGTATTTACAAAACATTTGCGCCGGTAGAGCAGCGATATTCCCCATTTACTATAGTGTTCTCGGCGCACGGGAGGAGGCGCTCAGTGCGCCACTAAGGACCTGAGCTGGAAGTGCCAATATAATGGGGGTGATGTGGGGTGATGTGAGGAAGTGTAGTGACACCTGCCCAAGTAACAAATATGCCCAAAATAGAGTGAGAAAGTAACTTTTTCTGAACCAGCCCGCTGCGCCGGCAATTACGTTTAGAACTGCAAGGGTTTTTTTTGTGCTCAGCGCGGGAATTTCACTTGTTGAAACGCGCCGGTACACTGCGCCGGCAAAATCTTCGTAAATGTCAAGTCACGTAAATCAATTTGCATAAGTTGAACAGGCGCAGCTCTGAACATACCGTTATATAACAGTGCGCCAGCAAAATGAAATTTCTAAAGGAAAAAAAAGGCATTTAAAAGCACCCGCAGCTGTAATGAATTGTCGGCTCCCGGCAATATAGAGAAAAGTCATTGATAAAAAAAAAAAAATGCGTGGGGTCCCCCCAAATTCCATTACCAGGCCCTTCAGGTCTGGTATGGATATTAAGGGGAACTCCACGCCAATTTAAAAAAAAAATGACGTGCGGGTCCCCCTCAAAATCCGTACAGGCCCTTCAGTTCTGGTATGGATTTTAAGGGGATCCCCCGTGCCAAACTTAAAAAAAAATAGCGTGGGGGTCCCCCTAAAAATCCACACCAGACCCTTTATCCGAGCACGCAACCTGGCAGGCTGCAGGAAAAGAGGGGGGACGAGAGAGCAGCCCCCCTCCCTCCTGAACCGTACCAGGCCACATGCTCTCAACATGGGGAGGATGTCCCCATGTTGATGGGGACAAGGGCCTCATCCCCACAACCCTTGCCCGGTGGTTGTGGGGGTCTGCGGGCGGGGGGCTTATCGGAATCTGGAAGACCCCTTTAACAAAGGGGACCCCCAGATCCCGGTCCCCCCCTGTGTGAAATGGTAATGGGGTACAAATGTACCCCTACCATTTCACAAAGAAAAGTGTTAAAAATGTTAAAAATGACAATAGCCGGTTTTTGACAATTCCTTTATAATGTCTTCTCCTTTCTTCCATCTTCTTCCTTCTTCTTCTTCCATCTTCTTCTTCCAGCTTCTTCTTTTCTCCATTCGGGTTTCTTCATCCATCTTGTTCTTCATCTTCCTCTTCCTCTTCATCTTCATCTTCATCTTCCTTCTTCCTTCGGTGTTCTCGTCCGCATCTTGCTCCGGCTTCTTGTTCCCCTTTTTCTTTCTCTGGCCGCTCCATTTGAATTCGAGGTTCCCGCTGTGTGACACTTCAGTTCTTCAGTTCTCCTCTGGGTCCGTTGCCACTCGGTGGCTCCACCCCCCTCTGACACCACGGGAAAGTCCCTGTGAAATCCATGTGATGTTGTTAATGTGTGTTGTTTGTTCACTTTGATTTAATTGTCTGTGCTGCATTATTTTGCTAAATCTTTCTCAAGATGTGACTGTTTCAAATTGACCCTGTTTTTTATTTTGGCTTCCCTTTGTTTTGTTGACCAATGAAATTTGATGCAAAGTTTTGATGTTTCTTTTTTGTTTTCTATGCAACAAATGTGACAGCTGATTGGCATGTCAAAACAAAACAGGTGTGATTTTGTCTACCCTGGTGCCTTCATGCTAGCATATGCATGTATTGTGTGCTGCCATGGATAGTCACCAGGAAATGAAAAATACAGAGCGGTAAGTATTCAATTTTCCTTTTTACTGCAGTGGTCCTCAAGTACCCCCAACAGGACATGTTTTGTGAATTTATCTTATCGAGAATTGCTGTCCAAAATAAAAAAAAACATTGACTGTGATTTAAAGCACATGTGCAAGATGAAGGAAAACCTGAAAACATGGCCTGTTGGGGGTACTTGAGAAGCACTGATTTAGAGCACTGCACTTAAAACTAGCTCAAGGCAATACTATTCTAATTGTGGGCATTTTGAGGGAAACCAAGTAACTGCTTGTTTTTTTTTTTTTAGGTTGGGCTTTGTGTCCCTTTTAGTAAAATTGGCTTCACTTCCTGTCACACAGCTAAACAGGAAGTGAAGGTAAAACCCTACCAATGTCTTTTCTTGGGGACACACAGATCAATCTAACTGGTGTCCCCATTAAGCAAATTGCACTCTAGCACTTTGTTGTGTACACCCCAAATCATTGGGTAGTTTAGGGTTTAGTAAAGACAAATCCACTCTGCAGTAAAAATGTAGCTGCTTAAAATCTGAGGGGAAGCACTGGTGATTGTAACATCCAATCATGTAAAAGCAAAGATGGTGTTTTTTTGTTTGCTTGCATGTCCCCCTTGGATATCCAGCAAGTGCACTTGTAGTGCAAAGTAGATTTGCCTTTAGTAAATAAACCCCAAAGTCCAAAATACCTAATAATTTGGGGTGTACCCCGCTAAATGCTGGAGTGCAATGTACATAGTGGGGAAACTATTTAGATTGACCTGCGTGTCCCCAAGGAAAGACATTGGTAGGGATTTCCCCTCACTTCCTGTGTGGCTATGTGACAGGAAGTGAATTATTTGGAAGGATAAAGTGGCCAAATTTGGGAGTTGTCTTCACCCTATCAGGGGTGCAGACATCCCCAAAAACTGTCTAGACTTGTAATCCCTCTGCACTCTATCCCCAAGCAAAAATAAGTTCATTTAGTTTAACTTTGCAAAGACACATTCCTAAGTTGAATTGTGATGCATGTCAATGGCCCATTTAGACCCTCTTTAATCACTCGAGATCAGCGCTATAACTGATCGACGGCCACAGCACGGTCCTCAATTGCCGGGAGTCCGTCAATAGACGTCCTCCCCTTTGCGCGCGCGCTGTGGTCACCGAGTCACTGAGACTCGGTTGATGACAGATCCGAGTGAGGGGCCGATTCCCACATGATGTAAACAAAAGCTGAGTAATGGTTTTTGTTTTCTCCTTGTGCTGACAGCGTGTGCATAAAAAAAGGCAATCACCGGCTTATGTGCAAGGGACATCGGGCCCGAAGAGGAAGAGGCAATTCTGCGTCATCTGTGACAATCAGTAGCCCCTGCCAGTGCCACCTATCAATGCCCACCACTGGTGCCAATCAGTGCCACCTAGCAGTGCTGCCTATCAGTGCCCATCACTGCCAACTATCATTGCCACCTAGCAGTGCCACTTCTCAATGACCACCAGTGCCAACTAGCAATGCCACCTCTCAGTGCCCACCCTTGCCACCTTATCGGTGCCAATCAGTGCAGCCCATCAGTGCAGTCTCATCAGTGTACATCAATGAAGGAGAAAAAATTCGAAATATTAACCACTTCCCTACCGCCCACCGTCAAATGACGTCCTTGGCTTTGTGCGGTGACATCTTGATTGTTCTTATAGGCGGTGGGAGGGGATGTTCCCCCCCTCCCGCCGCCATCTGGTGCTTCTCCGGGCTCTCCCGTGCCACCTGGGGCTCGGAGAACGAATTGCCCGGCGCCGGATAAGAAGCATAGAGATGACTGGTGACCAGATGGTCACCAGTCATCTCTATGACCGTCGGAGGCCCGGGCGCGACGTTATGACATCATGCCGGGTTCTCGTATGTAAACAAAGCTGTGATCTCGGCTATCAGCATGAGATCGGTGAATTTTCTTGACCAATCTCATGCTTTCCAGCCTGGAGGAGAGATGTGGGGTCTTATTGACCCTGCATATCTCCATAAAGAGGACCTGTCACAATAGATTCCTATTACAAGGGATTTTTACATTCCTTGTAATAGGAATAAAAGTGATCAAAAAAAACAAAAAAGTAAAGAAAAGAGTAAAAAATAAAAAAAAGTAAAAAACAAAAAAAAAATAATAATAAAAAAAAAACACCCATGTCCCCGATAGCTCGCGCTCAGAAGCAAACACACACGTAAGTCCCGCCCACATATGTAAATGCCATTCAAACCACACATGTGAGGTATTGCTGCGTGCGTTAGAACGAGTGCAACAATTCTAGTACTAGACCTCCTCTGTAATGCGAAAATGGTAACGTATAAAAAAAATTAAAGCATCGCCTAGGGAGATTTTTAAGTACTGAAGTTTGGTGTCATTCCATGAGTGTGCGCAATTTTAAAGCGTGACATGTTAGGTATCTATTTACTCAGCATAACAACATCTTTCACATTATACAAAAAAATTGGGCTAACTTTACTGTTTTGTAATTTTTTTAAATTCATGAAACCATTTTTTTTTTCAAAAAAGAGGCGTTTGAACATTTATTGCGCAAATACTGAGCGAGATAAAAACTTGCAATGACCGCCATTTTATTCCCTAGAGTGTCTGCTAAAAAAACATATATAATGTTTGGGGTATTGAAGTAATTTTATAGCCATAAATGTATGATTTTTACATGAAGGAGAGAAGTGCCAGAATAGGCCAAGTGCTGAAGTAGTTAAAATATCCAAATTTTTTTTTTTTTTAGTCGCTCTTTTGTATTTATATAAAAAAAAAAAAATGCAGGGGTGATCAAATAGCACCAAAAGAAAGCTCTATTTGTGTGCAAAAAAATAATACATTTTCATTGGGTTACAGTGTTGTATGAGCGCGCAATTGTCATTGAAATTGCATCAGCGTTGAAATTTGAAAATTGGTCTGGGCAGGAAGGGGGTTTAAGTGGCCAGTAAGCAAGTGGTTAATATAAGGCTACATGCACACGGACGTTTTTCCAGCCGCTTGTTTGAGCGTTTTTTGCAGCTTAAAAATGGCTCTCCATGTTAGCCTATGGCCTCATGGCCACCATGGCGTTTTTGAGCTGTAAATGGCATAGGCGTTTTTAGGCACCATGTACACGGGACGCTGGTGCAAAGTCTTCAGACTAAGGTTGAAAGCGGCCTTTAGAAAGGCGCGCTTTGTCGCGCTTGCATGCCGCGTTTTACCACATTTGCGTCTATATGCATTTAGTTAGGAAACATCATAAGGAGCCGCCCTAAGCTCCAAAAACAGTATTATTAACCATTTCAGCTATTTTGTGAGACCAGAGTGAGTATCAGCAGCTGAGAGAGCAGCAGTGTACTTGTATTTAGCGTGTCACTTGCCACATCACTTGCCACAAGTTGTGGATTGTCCACTTGCCACGTCACCTGCCCCAAGTTGTGGATTGTCCACTTGCCACGTCAGCTGCTCCAAGTTGTGGATTGTCCACTTGCCACGTCACCTGCCCCAAGTTGTGGATTGTCCACTTGCCACGTCACCTGCCCCAAGTTGTGGATTGTCCACAATGCAATGGAAGCAATTTCATTTTTTATATATATATATATATATATATATATATATATATATATATATATATAATGTTTTTTCCTCATTTGCCATAATTTTTGATTTTATCAATGTAAAAAAATAGGTCACCTTTAAAAACGCTTCTAAACGAAAATGCGGCTAAACGCCGGTACCGCGTCTGAAACGTGGAAATCTTTGACGTCTGAAGGCATTTTTGGGCTTTGTGAAAAACGAGGTTAAACGCAGCTGCAGATTTTTTTTTCCAGGCCAAAAACAGTGTTTTGGATGTACCGTAATAGAATTCAATGGACCCGCATCCAAAACGCAAGTACCGCTATTTTGCGTCAATTTGCTTTTTTTTTAACGTGTTTATAGCTGGTTGTTAAAGGAAATGTAAAAAAAATAAACATTGCCGGCTCTAAAAAAAAAAAAATCTAGAAAAAAAAACAGCGTGGGGTCCCCCCCCAGGTCCATACCAGGCCCTTGGGTCTAGTATGGATTCAAAGGGGACCCCCCCACCAAAATGGAAAAAAAATGGTGTGGGGGTCCCCCCAAAATCCATACCAGGCCCTTCAGGTCTGGTATGGATTTTAAGGGGAACCCCGCGGCAAACTTAAAAAAAAATAGCGTGGGGGTCCCCCTAAAAATCCACACCAGACCCTTTATCCGAGCACGCAACCTGGCAGGCCGCAGGAAAAGAGGGGGGGACGAGAGAGCGTCCCCCCTCCCTCCCTAACCGTACCAGGCCACATGCCCTCAACATGGGGAGGGCCTCTTCCCGACAACCCTGGCCGTTGGTTGTCGGAGTCTGCGGGCGGGGGGCTTATCGGAATCCGGGAGCCCCTTTAATAAGGGGGGACCCCAGATACCGGCCCCCCGCCCTATGTGAATGAGTATGGGGTACATCGTACCCCTACCCATTTACCTGGTGGCAAAAAAAGTCAATAAAAAACACAACACAGGTTTTTAAAGTAATTTATTAGGCAGCTCCGGGGGTTCTGATGCCACCCGCTGACCCCGCCCCCGTATCACGTCACAGTCCCATCATTCCCCGGACTGTGACGTCATACAGGGGGGGGTTAGCGGGTGGCATCACCCGGTGACCACGCCCCATGCCAATATAAGTGGGTGCGCTCCGCGGACACAGCATTGTAGCGGCAGACAGCGACGAGGCAACATCGGGCGGAGAGAAGAGGGAAGAAGACGACGATGAAGACCGGGACCCCGCTAGCAAAAGAGCTGGAAGAAGATAGCGGGGCGCCCGGCAGAAGGCAGAAAGAACCGGAGATCGTGGAGAAGGCACCGGAGAGCGGGAGAAGAACCGGAGAGCGCGGAGATGACACCGGAGAACAGAACAAGAGACCCCCCGAAGTCGGAAGAAGACGACGATGAAGACCGGGACCCCGCTAGCAAAAGAGCTGGAAGAAGATAGCGGGGCGCCCGGCAGGAAGACCCCCGAAGTCGGAAGAAGACGACGATGAAGACCGGGACCCCGCTAGCAAAAGAGCTGGAAGAAGATAGCGGGGCGCCTGGCAGAAAGACCCCCGAATTTGGAAGAAGACCCCCGGAGCTGCCCAATAAATTACTTTAAAAACCTGTGTTGTGTTTTTTATTGACTTTTTTTTCCACCAGGTGAATGGGTGGGGGTACGATGGGTAGGGATACCCCATACTCATTCACATAGGGTGGGGGGGCCGGGATCTGGGGGCCCCTTTATTAAAGGGGGCTCCTGGATTCCGAAAAGCCCCCCGCCCGCAGACCCCGACAACCAACGGCCAGGGTTGTCAGGAAGAGGCCCTTGTCCCCATCAACATGGGGGCAGGTGCTTTGGGGTGGGGAGCGCAGGGCACCCCTTGCCCCAAAGCACCCAACCCCCCCATGTTGAGGGCATGCGGCCTGGTACGGTTCAGGAGGGGGGGCGCGCTCGCTCGCCCCCCTTTCCTGACCTGCCGGGCTGCGTGCTCGGATAAGGGTCTGGTATGGATTTTGGGGGGACCCCACGCCGTTTTTTTCGGCGTAGGGGGTTTCCCTTAAAATCCATACCAGACCTAAGGGCCTGCTATGCTCCTGAAGGGGAACCCATGCCGGTTTTTTCATTAAAATTTGGCGTGGAGTTCCCCTTCACGATTCATACCAAACACAGGGGACAGCGAGCACGAGGCTTGCAGTACCCTGTGCCGAGAACCAGCGCGATGGCATCGCGCTGGAGACATTCTCTGGCAGGTAGTCGCCTCTAGGACACCACTTGAGCGGCTGCTTCACGCTCAAGTTGTGTCCAAGTTGCCTCACAAAGTCGCGCTGTCCCTCTGTCAACCGGCACACGAGACGCCCCGCGAGTCGGATCGTCTTCATCCGACTTCCCGGGCGACCTCTATTCAAATCAATGGGCTCCCATAGGGAACCATTCATTTTGAATAGAGCATCGCTCAAATTTTTATTTACTATAGCAGTGCGCCAACGGTTCCTGCGCTCAATTAAGGATTTATCCAGCGCACCAATTAAGGTATGAACCGGCGCGACGCACTGTTTATAGTAAATCACCCCCAATGTGTAACTTCAGAAAATGTGCTGTGTTATCCTTATAAATCAATCATCATCGTGCTGTAAACCATTTAGAAAGCATGTATATAACACTGTGCAATACAAATATATATTGTGGTATACTGTAATAAAAATTGTAATGCAATTGCACATGCAAACTGAATTCCACTGCCCATTTCAAAGAACAAATCTCCTCTGTGATACCACTTGCCAGCAAGCTGCATTCCATTAGAAGATTTACTTTTACCTTTTGTTCTGGTGGCAACTCTAAAATTTCCCCTCAATTTTTTTTCTTAGGCCGGCCATACACGGTTCGAATCTCGGCTGGTTCAACAGAAACGGGCCTAGATTTAAACCGTTGATGGGCAGTCTGAATGTACCAAGTTGATTGATTGGGACAGCCAGCCTGGCGGATTCTCATGTGATTATGGCTAGCGGGTGCTATAGACAATAGCCCAGTATAAGGGTATTCCCGCATCAACACTGTCTGCGTTTATGAGGGAATCAAGTGAATTTCTTTCCTGCAACCCTTTTTTGCAGGAAAGAAATTTGCTCCGTGTAGGGCTAGCCTTAGCAACAATGACCATACGTAACAAATAGAAGGGTGAGAAACTTCATGGTGTGTCTATTACTGGCCATACATTAATCTTTTTTTTTTTCATTCAATCAGCGGGTCAAACAAAAAAAAAAGACCCTATTCCCCTATCCACCTTGAATCACTCCTGCTGTGTTATTATGTTCTGACTGCAGGAAGACTCATTCGGAAAATATTTCAACAGACAGGTTGTTCACAAGTCGATTTGTAGATTGACTTGTGTACTACCAGCCTGCCCATACAGGGATCAAAATTCAGCTGGTCCCTGCTAAACTGGCCAAATTTCGATTACCATGTATACTTGAGTCTAATGCCCCGTACACACGATCATTTTTCATGCCGTTAAAAATGCCATTTTAAAAAATGGCCATTAAAAATGATCGTGTGTAGGCTCCAGAGCATTTTTAACTATGTGAAAAACGGCCATTAAAAATTCCGGACATGCTCTCTTTTTTCACGTCGTTTTTCATGTCGTTTTTTTTTGCTCAGAATCAAGTATGAGACGGGAGCGCTCGTTCTGGTAAAACTAGCGTTCGTAATGGAGATAGCACATTCATTACACAGTAACGGACTGAAAAGCGCGAATCGTCGCTAAACAAACTTTACTAACATGAAGGGTGGCGCCATTCGAACGGAACTTCCCCTTTATAGTGCCGTCGTACGTGTTGAACGTCACTGCGCTTTGCTTGATCGTTTTTTTTAATGATGGTGTGTACGCAAGGCAGGCTTGAGAGGAAACATGAAAAAAAACAAGGAGAAAAACGTCGGTTTAAAAAATGACATGAAAAACGATCGTGTGTACGGGGCATTAGCCGAGTTTTTCAGCCCTTTTTTTTAGGCTGAAAATGCCCTCCTCGGCTTATACTCGAGTCAGTGCCCCACCTTCTGTTCTCTGGTGTCTCCGGGCCGCTCCGGTGTGTGCGGGTGTTCTTGGGTCTGATCCAAGTGCCACCTCTCCTCTCCCTCCCTCCCTCTGTTTTTTTAATCACACACAGCAGTATATATATATCTTGCGCTGTGTCACAGAGCTGGAGTGTGAATTGAACTGTTCGGCAGCCACCCACTTTCTGTAAGAAGATCGTGATAGACGGAACACTGATAGCGGGGCTTTCTTACAGAGAGTGGATGGCTGCCGAACAGTTAAATTCACACTCCAGCTCCGTGACACAGCGCGATATATATACTGCTGTGTGTGATTAAAAAAGCGGAGGGAGAGGAGAGGCGGCACTTGGATCGGCCCCGAGAACACCCGCACACACCGGCTGCTGAACAATTCAGACTCCAGCTCTGTGACACAGTGCAAGATATACCGGTATACTGCTGTGTGTAGAGTTGAGCGGACACCTGGATGTTCGGATTCGACGGGTTCGGCCGAACTTCGGAAAAAAGTTCGGGTTCGGGACCGAACTTCAACCCGAACCCGAACCCGAACCCCATTGAAGTCAATGGGGACCCGGACTTCTAAGGACTAAAAAGGCTCTAAAAAAGTAATGGAAAGGGCTAGAGGGCTGCAAATGGCAGCAAAATGTTGTTAAGAGCATGGCAAGTGCTCTGCAAACAAATGTGGATAGGGAAATAACTTAAAATAACATAAAAAAAAAAAAAAAAGAAAAAAAATATGCTGGAGGCCCCCTTTTCAGCAGAAGAGGTACGGGAAGTCATTAAGAACCTCAGAAACTCAACGGCACGATGCCACACATATGGTGGGAATGCCCCAGAATACGCCCTTTCTGGAATAAATTATTCAATTTAATGGATAAGCTAGTGGGAAAATAAAATACTTTGAAATAAAAATGTAGCGGGGTGCTAAATTTAAGGGAAGTGTTTAAGTGGTAAATAGGCTCAAACACCCTAATTCTGTAGGATTCATGGACCATTTTGTCCTCGGGGGACAGTATTGGTGTGCAGTTCCCTGCGGCCTACAGGTGGCGCTGCCATGGTAGGCTAGGGTTGAACCGCCGATACAGTGCTGTGCCTTTTGTGTTCCCTCTTGGCAGTAGTACAGCGGGGCGGGGAACCTGCTGTGCATGCCGGGAGAGCATATAAAAGGGGCAGACCTTTGGCCTGGGGGCTGATGTCCAGTGGGGTCCACGCCCAGGTGCCTTCGGCCTGGGTGCATGTGTTCCTGTTCCATCTCGGGTACCTTTAGCCCGGGGTGAGATACTATCCTGGAGTTCCTGCTGCCCTGGGTATGGAGGCCTAGGTGCGGGAGTAAAGCCTGGAGTCCAGAGCCTTCGTCTGGAGTCCGCTAAGGGTCGAGGAGTCTTAGGGTGCCGCCTCGTGTAGGGGACCATGTTCTATGGAAGGGAGGATCATTCTGATGGACCGATGCGGGAGTCACGGTGAAGGAAGGGTCTGTTGACTCCCTGGAGAGATGTCTTCCCCTTGATATGGGCTAGGTTCGTAGAAGGAGAAGCTCATGGTCATCTTGACTGTATCAGAGGCCTTATTCACCCGGCCCGTTGCAGGGGCCTTATACACCCTGGTCTGTGGCAGAGACCAAAGTTCTCCAGGTCCGTGGCAGGGGCCTTGTACACCCGGTCTGTGGCAGAGACCAACCTCAAGGTCTGTGGCAGAGACCGTGCACCTAAAACTGTTTGAGAAACCTAAGCAGTGAAGTGAATGTGCTACGTTTGTGCCTGGACCTCCTCCACACCTTAAGCTGTCCTGTTTCTTTGCTCTAACCTTTTCTATCCGAGTAGAGTTTATTTTGCCATGAGAGAATAAGAGTTGTAATTTCAGCTGGTGTGGACATTGACTTTACTGGGAATTAAAGGACTTGCCTCTACCTACAGTAGAGGTGAGAATCATCCTCTGGAGGAGTTTTGACTCCGGCTGTGGACACGGCCCGTCAAGTACACCGCTCAACCTCTTTATATAGGAGGGTACGGGCTGGTAGTGCGGTGTGCCTTTCTCCCTCCTGCGAGGAGCCAACAACATAAAGGCAGGTAAGGGGGAAAGGATCTGTGCGCTACAAAAAAATAAAATAAAAATTATAATCTTGACCTAGTAGGACGAGGTCCATATGGAGTAGGAGGTTGAGGTGGCGGTGGATGTGGCTGTGTAGGTGGAAGCGGCGGTGGAGGAGGACGAGGTAGCCAACACTGGTTCAAAAATACAACAATGGCTGGGTAAGGCCGGTGATGTGTCAAATTCTGTCCCCCGTCAAATAGTGTCCACCCTGTACTGCGCTTGCTCAGTATGTAGGACAAGGGGATTTTGAAAATCTCCCAAGACGAACGGCACCTGCGTGGTGAGTTCAGGTGAAGGCCACACCATCCGTGGTTCAAGCCGAGCCAAGTGAGGCCGTGCCCGAAGCGTGACAATCGAACCGAGCCTGTGAGGGGCCCTGTTACTATGTGCTACCGTATGTCCACTTGGATGGTGGGGCTTGAACCTGCACTCACTGCGCAGGCACCGTTCATCTTCGGAGATTTTGTGAATCTCCTTGTCCTCTGTACTGCGCAAGCGCTGCGCCTTCGCAGTATGGGCCGGACACAATCCGATGGCCGGACAGTATTTGTCACAACACCGGTATACATGTCTATTCTGCAGAAGGTATGGACAAGTCCTGTGGGATCCATGCCTGGTTCATTTTAATGAACGTGAGCTTGTCCACATTGGCTCTGGACAGGCCGCTGCGCTTGTCTGTGATAACGCCCCCTGCCGTGCTAAATACACGTTCAGATAATACACTGGCTGCAGGGCAGGCCAGCACCTCCAAGGCATAAAGGGCAAGCTCAGGCCATGTGCCCAATTTGGAGACCCAGAAGTTAAAGGGGGCAGACCCGTCATCCAGTACGTGTAGGCCTGTGGACACATACTGCTCAACCATGTTGGTGAAATGCTGCCTCCTGCTAAGACGTTCCATATCACCTGGTGGTGCTGGTTGTTGTGGTGTGCTGACAAAGCTTTTCCATGCTAATCCTGCCTTCTGAGGTGCTGCCGGTGCCCCGGCTGCGTTGGAGACCTCTTCCTCCTCCTCTGCCTTCACCTTGTGCTTCCACCATACGCCCGCTGTCAGGTGGGAATGCCACCAGCAGCGCGTCTACCAGCGTGCGCTTGTACTTGTGCATCTTACGATCCCGCTCCAGTGAGGGAATTAAGGACGGTACGTTGTCCTTGTAACGGGGATCCAGCAGGGTGGCCACCCAGTAATCAGCACCAGTTAAAATGTGGGCAACTCGGCGGTCATTGCGGAAACACTGCAGCATGTAATCGCTCATGTGTGCCAGGCTGCCCAGAGGCAAAGAAAAGCTGTCCTCTGTGGGAGGTGTATCGTCTGTGTCCTCTGTATCCCCCCAGCCACGCACCAGTGATGGCCACGAGCTGGTCTGGGTGCCACCCTGCTGTGAAAATGGCTCCTCCTCCTCCATCTCCTCCTCCACCTCATCATCCTCCAGAACTGTGCCCTTTCTGCCGGACAATTGTGTACCTGCCGTTTGTTGGTGCAGGAACCCACCCTCGTAGCCACTTGTGAAAGACTGCCCTGAAAGCCTTTGAAATTATCCCGCTTCCTCCTCCTCCTCCTCATCCTCCTGTGCCACATCCTCTTCCATCATCGCCCAAAGCGTTTTTTCAAGGAGGCATAGAACTGGGATAGTAACACTGAGAACGGCGTCATTGGCACTGGACATGTTGGTGGAGTACTCGAAACAGCGCAACAAGGCACACAGGTCTCGCATGGAGGCCCAGTTATTGGTGGTGAAGTGGTGCTGTTCCGCAGAGCGACTCACGCGTGATTGCTGCAGCTGAAACTCCACTATCGCCTGCTGCTGCTCGCACAGTCTGGCCAGCATGTGCAAGGTGGAGTTCCACCTTGTGGGCACGTCACATATGAGGCGGTGAGCGGGAAGGCCGAAGTTACGCTGCAGCGCTGTCAGGCGAGCAGCAGCAGGGTGAGAACGCCGAAAGTGCGCACACACAGCCCGCACTTTCTGCAGCAGCTCTGGCATATTGGGGTAATTTTTAAGGAACCTCTGGACCACCAAGTTCAGCACATGCGCCAGGCAAGGGATGTGCGTCAAACCGGCTAGGCCCAGAGCTGCTACGAGATTTCGCCCATTATCGCACACCACCAGGCCGGGCTTGAGGCTCACTGACAGCAACCACTCATTGGTCTGTTGTTCCATGTCCCTCCAAAACTCCTGCGCGGTGTGGGGTTTTTCCCCCAAACAGGAAAGTTTTAAAACTGCCTGCTGTCGTTTACCCCTGGCTGTGCTGAAGTTGGTGGTGAAGGTGTTACGCTGACTGGATGAGGAGGCGGTAGAGGATGAGAAAGCGGAGTAGGAGGAGTTAGCAACAGGAGGCAAACTGAAGCGCCCTGCAATCCTCGGTGGTGGAAGGACATGCGCCAAACTGCTATCTGCCTCAGGCCCAGCCGCCACTGCATTTACCCAGTGTGCTGTTAGGGAGATATAACGTCCCTGACCGTGCTTACTGGTCCACGCATCCGTAGTTAGGTGGACCTTGCCACAGATGGCGTTGCGCAGTGCACACCTGATTTTGTCCAACACTTGGTTGTGCAGGGAAGGGATGGCTCGCCTGAAAAAGTAGTGGCGGCTGGGCACGACGTACTGTGGGACAGCCAATGCCATCAGGCTTTTAAAACTCTGCGTCTCCACCAGACGGAATGACAGCATTTCAAAGGCCAGGAGTTTTGAAATGCTGGCATTCAGGGCCAGGGATCGCGGGTGGCTAGGGGGGTACTTCCTCTTCCGCTCCAATGTTTGGGAGATAGAGAGCTGAACGCTTCCATGGGACATTGTGGAGATGGTTGGTGACCCAGGTGGTAGTGTTGCTGGCAGATCCTCTGTTTGCGGGGTGGCAGGTGCCACTGTCACTACAGAGGTGGATGAAGAGGCCGAGACTGCAGCAGAAGAGGAAGCAGGAGGAGCCAGAGACCTTTCTTGGTTTTTGAGGTGTCTACTCCACTGCAGCTCGTGCTTTGCACTTAGATGCCTGGTCATGCAGGTTGTGCTCAGGTTGAGAACGTTTATGCCTCGCATCAGGCTCTGATTGCACAGCGTGCAAACCACTCGTGTCTTGTCATCAGCACATTGTGTGAAGAACTGCCACGCTAGGGAACTCCTCGGACCTGGCTTTGGTGTGATCGGTCCCTTGCTGCGTTGGGCAGTAGCAGACATACTGTCTAGGGGACGGACGCTCCGCTTTTGCACCCTGCTCCCTCTTCTGCTGTGCTGGTGGCTCTGTGCGACCACCGCCTCTTCCTCCAAACTACACTGGTCACCTGCATAACGTTGATTCCATGTGGGGTCGAGGACCTCATCGTCCTCCACATCATCTTCCACCCAGTCTTCACCCCTGCCCTCCTTTTCTGTCTGCACAATTGCGAAAGCAGTAGCAGTTGGCACCTGTGTTTCGTCATCATCCGAGACGTGCTGCGATGGTCCTCCCATGTACTCATCATGAAACATAAGTGGTTGGGCATCGGTGCACTCAATCTCTTCCACTTCTGGGGCAGGGCTAGGTGGATGGCCCTGGGAAACCCTGCTAACAGAGTCATCGAAAAGCAGAAGAGACTGCTGCATGATTTGGGGCTCAGACTGCTTGGCTGATTTGCAAGGGGGTGAGGTGAAAGACTGATGGACATGGGTTTCAGGTGCCAACTCTGATCTTTCATCAGAAGAGTGGGTGGGAGACAATGTGAAGGAACCCAAGGCACTGTCAGCAACCCAATCTACTATCGTCTGTACTTGTCCTGGCCTAAACATTCGTACAGCCTCATTAGGCGCGACAAAATACCGCCGCAGGCTCGGTCGCCTACTCGCACCTGAGTAAGGTGTTTCACTTGTGCGTGTATCTGGCACAGATCCACCACGTCCTCTCCCTGCAACAGGAGCTCCACCAGCAGCACCACGACCGGGGCCACCACGTCCCTTTGACCTTCTCCTCATATTTTCCAAATTTAGGATCTTGCCCTAAATGGGTGTTTTTGGAAGAGCAGAACGTAACAGTACGTAACCGCTGAATCGCACAGCTACAGAACTGCAGAAAATGCTATTCAAAAAAAATGTTGTTTTTTTAGTATAGCACAGTAGAAGAAAACTATATAGAAATTGTTTATTTCACACACCTCCACATATGTATAACACACTGCAAAATATTTTTTGTGGCCCTAAATGGCGTTTTTTGGAAGACCACAACACACCCACAGTACGTAACCGCTGAATCGCACAGCTACAGAACTGCAGAAAATGCTATTAAAAAAAAAATGTTTTTTTTTTAGTATGGCACAGTAGAAGACAAATATATAGAAATGGTTTATTTCACACGCCTCCACATATGTATAACACACTGCAAAATATTTTTTGTGGCCCTAAATGGCGTTTTTTGGAAGACCACAACACACCCACAGTACGTAACCGCTGAATCGCACAGCTACAGAACTGCAGAAAATGCTATAAAAAAAAATGTTTTTTTTTAGTATAGCACAGTAGAAGACAAATATATAGAAATGGTTTATTTCACACGCCTCCACATATGTATAACACACTGCAAAATATTTTTTGTGGCCCTAAATGGCCTTTTTTTAAGACCACAACACACCCACAGTACGTAACCGCTGAATCGCACAGCTACAGAACTGCAGAAAATGCTATTCAAAAAAAATGTTTTTTTTTTAGTATAGCACAGTAGAAGACAAATATATAGAAATGGTTTATTTCACACGCCTCCACATATGTATAACACACTGCAAAATATTTTTTTTGGCCCTAAATGGGTCTTTTTGCAAGCGTACATTAAAGTGCAAATTTTTTTAATTTTCTTTTTGCCCTAAACGGGTCTTTTTTTGCACGAGCAAAATAAAATGCAATTTTTTTATTTTTTTTGCCCTTAATGGGTCTTTTGGAAAATAACACAATAAAGTGCCTTTTTTTTTGCCCTAAATTGATCTTTTTCCAAGAGCAGAATACACCCACAGTATGGAAACGGTGTATCTCTCAACGTAATATATGCAGTGCTGGTGCACTGAGCTTGCAGATAAAAGGTAGATTTTCTCTGACAATGGGCTCATGGCAGTGTAAAAAGACTGCACTGCAACACAAACAGGTAAACCTATGCAGATCGCTGAGTTATATCTCGGAATCTGGACTCCTATTCCTATATAATATATCTCTCTCCC
Source organism: Rana muscosa (assembly GCA_029206835.1). Lineage (NCBI taxonomy): Eukaryota > Metazoa > Chordata > Amphibia > Anura > Ranidae > Rana > Rana muscosa. The sequence goes on from CM055117.1 coordinate 920,663,661, forward strand.
TAAAAGCAAAAAACAGGAACCTGGCCCTACACTACACTGTCTCTCTATCTTTTCCCTCAGATTCCAGAATCAGGACTAACTCATGTATTTTTCAATCTATCCCTAAAAGCAGCAGCAGCAGACAAGATCCTCTCCCTATCTATTCTGAAGCAGAGTGACGTGTGTGCTGTGTGCCTCTAGCTTATATAGAAGCTGGGTCACATGTTGCACTGACCAATCACAGCCATGCCATTAGTAGGCATGGCTATGATGGCTTCTAAGGGCACACCAGCTAATCAAAAGGTGATTGGCTGGCCCCTGAAGAAGTATTTCTAACTGCGTAATTAGATTGCCGAACCCGAACCCGAACCCGGACTTGTGCGCAAAGTCCGGGTTCAGGTTCGGGAAAAAGCTAAAGTTCGGTACGGACCCGAACTTTACAGTTCGGGTTCGCTCAACCCTAGCTGTGTGTGATTAAAAAAACGGAGGGAGGGAGAGGAGAGGTGTGTATATTAAAAAGGGTTTATAGGGTCTGAACTTGCCTGATGAAAGAATAACATGCCCTCACTATGGGTACTTTTTGTGATACATGTAAAACAAATATGCAGATGAAGGTTCAAAGTTTGACAATTTGTATCCATCATCATCTATTGCTGCTGTTAGACTCTAACACTCAGCATGCTTTGCCTGTCACGTTAAACTATATTTCTGTATAGGCTAAAGTCTAGACTTGGGCTGCTCAGAATGAACCTACAGTTTTATGTTTATGAAATCTAATACGTAGCTCAGCATGACCTATGCTGCTGGGAAGTCGCCTAACGTTGCTTCCTTAAAAATTTTTTTTTGCCTTACTTACTTTTTATTTTTAAATTTACCGTACCAGTAGCTGCTGCATTTCCCCCCTAGGCTTATACTCGAGTCAATACGTTTTCCCATTTGTTTGTGGTAAAATTAGGTGCCTCGGCTTATACTCGGGTTGGCTTATACTCCAGTATATACGGTAATCCTTCCCCACTCTAAACAAACAAAAAAAACGTTTTATATAAAGATACATTTTCATTTTGATTTAGTTGAATTTTCTTAAACTATATGCAACTGTGCTATAAATGATAACAGCCTAGTTTTATTTTTCTGAATAAGTACTACTTTCATTTTCTTATCTTGGTGTAGGAGCCCTTATGGGATGCAACTTAAAAAACTCAACTCTCTGTGAAAGCATTCTTGTATTTACTTGTAATCAGCAAATTTTGAAATGGTCAATCATTTTATTAGCAAACAGATTTATTTACACTTAATTTTCAAGGCGTGAGTTAATCAGATGATCTCAGTGTTTAGATTGCTAGGAGGCATACCAAACCCACTATTGTGGCACGATGATACATTGTCAACCCTGTGACCAAACCCACATACTAACACAAATAAAAGGGGAAGCTTTGTTAGAGCATCCACTGAGCCGTCTACTATTGCTTTGAGTTCATCTTCAAAAACACAGATCTACCAAGAATCATGTCTGTATCTCACCAAGCTACATACTCTCTTGGAGGAACAAGGAAAAGTACAAGCAGTGCTTCTGTTGTTCCATCTGTGGCAAACCGAAATACCTTCAGCTCAGTCTCTGTCTCTCGCTCCAGCGGTGGAGGTGTTGGTGCTGGCCCTGCTGGCTCTGGTGGCTTTGGTAGCAGAAGTCTTTATTGCTTGGGAGGAAGTAGAAACATTTCCATTCCTACAGGTTTACAGTCCCAGTTTGGAACTGGTTCTGGGTATGGAGCTAGTGTTGGAGCAGGGTTTGGACAAGGTTCTGGATTTGGCGCTGGCCAAGGATTCGGTGGTAGTTCTGGATTTCCTGTATGCCCACCAGGGGGGATCCAACAAGTTATTATTAATCAAAGCCTCTTAGCTCCTCTCAATTTGGAAATTGACCCACAAATTCAAAAAGTGCGTACAGAAGAAAGAGAACAAATCAAGACTTTGAACAACAAGTTTGCATCCTTCATCGATAAGGTAAGTAACACTTATTCAAAGATGATCTTCACTGCATTTTACAACCCTTAGGGCTTCACACTCTAGCTAGGTTATGTTTTTCTGAGAGCTGTACTTCTAAATATCAGTTGTAGTGCACCTACTAGTGAAATGTTGCATTCCATTATATTTTATTATAACTGTAATGGTTTGGACGAGAACCAGTATATGATTTTTGAACTTCACCTCTTTAATCAATATAAACATTCATGCTGCTGTTTCAGGTAGGGGTCCCTACAAATAACTGTCTGGGGAGTTCTATGAAATTCAGAATTCTTTCAGAACTTTTACTGGGATTAGATATTGCTTTTTATACCAGTGTACTTCTTCCAACCAGTGTACCAACTTCCTCTCCCACAACTCCCTGGGTTTCTGGACACACCCAGGAAAAGGAAGTTCCTCAGGTTTCTCTCCCTCAGCAACTCACAGAAGCCTTACCTGGTGAGGCAGAGATAGCTGAATAAGTGATCTGTAGCCAGGTAAAAGGCCCTCCACGGTCAGAACTGGCATGTGGCCAGCAGCCTAATAGCACAAATTTTCTTTATTAGTCCCTGATACTGCGGGGAGCAGTTCCCTAATTTCTACCAGAGTACTTTATTTCCAGTGGGGTGGCCCTTTGTTATTGGGCCTTGGATCTCTCCTGTGTTACCAGTTACCCTGAACTTCACCAAGAGGGAAGCTGTTTATGAGGATATGGATAAGTAGCTGTTTGTGTTCTGAACTGTTTTTAAGTGATTTTCATCTAGACTTTCTGTGATTATAAAGTCTTATAGAGACTATACTATGCAGACATATATTACACTGAGTAAGCCAAAGAAGCAATGGGGTAGATTTACTAAAACTGGAGAGTGCAAAATCTGGTGCAGCTGTGCATTGAAACCAATCAGTTTCCAGGTTTTTTGTCAAAGCTTAATTGAACAAGCTGAAGTTAGAAGCTGGTTGGCTACCATGCACAGCTGCACCAGATTTTACACTCTCCAGTTTTAGTAAATCAGCCCCATTGTATGCATGCTTTTTACCATCAAAAACGTTTTTTTATCATTGCTTCTAACTTTGCACCTGTTTTGTAAACTTATGGTCACAGTTAGGCCCCTTTCACACGGACGTTCCGTATGTCCGTTTTTCATCCATCCGTTTTCGGATGAAAAACGGACATACATGTATCCCTATGGGATAGCGGATGTCAGCGGATGAACATCCGCTGACATCCGACAACATCAGTCTCCGCTATGGTCCATTTAGCATGACGGAAGAAAATCCTACATTTCCATCCGTCTGCGGATCGGATGAAAACAGACAGACGGTCCGTTTTCATCCGATCCCCCCCATAGAGGAAAGCGGCGATCCAACCGGTCTGTTTCTGCACAGTGTGCAGAGACGGACAAGTCATCCGCCGGCTCAGCGGGGATCATCAGAGCGATCTCCGCTGAGCAAGCGGATATTCACGGGGCGGATCATGACGGGATCCGCCCGTGTGAAAGAGCCATTACTCCCTGTATAGTCATTTGGCTGACTACCTTTTCTGTTAAACCATAATGTCATGTTTCTTAGTATATAAACAGTCAAAAACATATATGTTTATTTTACACTTCAGGTAAGATTCCTAGAACAGCAGAACAAGGTTCTTGAAACAAAATGGAAGCTTTTACAAGAGCAAGGAGTAAAGACTGTGAAGAATACCATTGAGCCCCTCTTTGAAGCCTATATTAATGCATTGCGGAGACAGCTGGACAGTATAGTAAATGATAAGTCACGTCTGGATGGAGAATTTAAACAAATGCAAGATGCTGTAGAAGAATTCAAAGCCAAGTAAGTAAATGCAGTGTGATCAAATTGCACCATTATTGGGGCTACATTTATAGAACACAAGTCTCATGGTATTGTTTATTATTCTGAGCCCTGTATAATGAAAATGCAGGCCTTTTTTAGGGTGCATTTTTTGATACACTTTGAATGTGTGAAATATTCTATCCCATTCACTTATGATATTAAATTAGGCAAGCGCCCATGCTATGCAGAGGGAAAAGCTCCCTCTGGCTTATTTGTTTAGCCATTAGCAGGGCTAATTAGCAATCAAGCAACTTTAGCTTTACACATACTAAACAATGATACTTGGCTAATTTGTACTATAAATTTATTTCAAACAGGTATGAAGATGAAATTCACAAGCGCACAGCTGCCGAGAATGAGTTTGTGGTACTCAAAAAGGTATATATATATATATATATATATATATATATATAAAAGGATTTTGGTATGTAACACACCATGTAAGACTCCATGAATTAGATATACAATAAAATATTACTCCATGCTTATCTTAGGATGTGGATGTTGCCTACACGAACAAAGTGGAATTAGAATCCAAGGTGGCTGCTTTGACAGATGAGATCAACTTCCTAAGGGCCCTGTATGAAGCGGTATTTATCAATTGTTGCTATCAAATATATTTCATACGATTCTTGATGCACTTTACATATAAAGATATATTGCCATTAGTTACCTTTAAAAATATGACAGTTTTTGATATTCCTACACTGAGTGCAATGCTGATAGTTTTCAATGTAGAGCTTCTGGCGTTGAGGTGGATACCTAAGGTCCCCATCACCCAGGGTTGCCAACTTTCAGTAAATTTACAAACAGTTTGTAAAATCCATAATTGTTGCATCTGTCCATGAATGTCAGTTACGGACATGCAACCTACATGTCCGTAATGGACATTCAAGGACAGATGCAAAAATTACAGATTTTACAAACTGTTCGTAAATTTACTGAAAGTTGACAACCCTGCCATCACCTGACCCTCATTGTAACTGACCCGTCCTGTAACTCTAGCAATAACTTTCACATTGATTCTGTCTGTAGCCCTTATCGTCCTTTCCATTTCTCTAAATTCAACCACTAAGTTGCATACTCAAATCCCCTGCGCTTGGATCCTTTGTTACAAAGACTAACCTTTTATGTGTAAGCAGGCCCAGACTGGGACAAAAAATAGGCCCGGGCATTTTAGACTGAGCAACCCATGGCATATTTACTGGGAGGCACTGAGAGCATGGGGGGGCGGAGAATGTGGGGGGGGTGGAGAACACAGGGGTAGTGTGGAGAGCACTAGTGGGGCCAAAGAGCACTAGGTGGGCCAGAGAGCACAGGGGGTGAAGAGCACGGGGGATTGAGAGCACTAGGGGGAGCCGGAGAGCACAGGGGAGCTGGAGAGCACTGGGGGCATCGGAGAGCACTGAGGGGGCAGGGACCATGGGGGGCTGGAGAGCACAAGCAGGGACAGAGAACACGATGGTGAAGAGATCGGGGGGAAGAGAGCACAGAGGGGCTGGAGAGCACAGAGGGTGTCGGAAAGCACTGAGGGGGCAGAGAACATGGAAGGCGAACAGCACAGGGGGGTGAAGAGCACCGGGGGGTGGAGAGCACAGAGGGGCTGGAGAGCATGGGGGACCGGAGAGCACAGGGGGGCCTGAGAGCACAGGAGGGCCTGAGAGCACAGGGGGGCCTGAGAGCACAGGGGGGTCTGAGAGCACAGGGCTGCCTGAGAGCACAGGGAAGGGCTGGGGAGCACCGGGAGGGGCTGGAGAGGCCTGGGGTGCCTGAGAGTGCTGATGAGCACAGGGGGGCCTGAGAGCACTGGGAGGGACTGGAGAGCATGAGGGGGCAGGAGAGCACTGGTTGAGTTGATGAGCGAAGGGGGCCTGAGAGCGCTGGGAGGGGCTGGAGACCTTGGGGGGCTGGAGAGCACTGGGGGGGCTGATGAGCACAGGGGAGCCTGAGAGCACTGGGGGGCTGGAGAGCTCGGGGGTCTGGAGAGCACGGGGGGCTGGAGAGCACTAGGGGGGCCGAAGAGTGCAGGGCTGAAGAGCACTGAGGGGAGTTGGAGATCACTGGGGGGGACTGGAGTGCAGTGGGTGAGCCTGAGAGCCGGGGGGGCACCTGAGAGCATGGTGGAAGCCTTAGAGCACTAGGGGGCAGTAGAAAGAAGCTGGATAGGAGAAGCAGCTTTTTCTCCTGAATGGCCACAGGAGGGAGAGAATGAGAAGCAGGCATTCAGAGGCTGTAGGAGAAAAATAAAGAGATGGATTCTTCTACTGTGTGTATGCAGCTCCTCCTCCTATCCAGGCGCATGCATGGGGAGCCACACTCACTTTCCCTCCTATCCGGTGGCCACTTCTCTTGTAGATCCCTTCCCTCTTCATTATCACCGGTAACGTGACTTGTAGTCTCCGCCCTCAGGCCTGACGGCCGGCGGCCGGGTCTCAAAGAGCAGCTTTGCTGCCCTGGCCCCACAAGCACATGCGGCCCGGCGGCCCCCGGCCCACCGGGCAAGTGCCCATTGTGCCCTATGACCAGTCCGGTCCTGTGTGTAAGAAAACACCAGTGATAGGCTTCTGGAAGTAGAGTCTACTGATTTGTGAATCATTTGCAACTGATAGTCAAAAGGAAGGTGACTGTAAGACTCTGTATGTAAATCTGTAGTTTTTGTAGTTTTGGATGTAGCTTGTGTCACAAAGGTAGGCATCAACTGCTCCCCAACTTTTACAGAATTAAGTATCCTAGCAGGCATCAACACATTCACATGTTACTTACCGCTGCATACTTGGATGCCAAAGTAAGTCACACGGCAGCATCTAAAGTAGATGCAGTATACAGTTTACAGTGAATGCAGGTATGAGCCTGTAATTGACAGCAGCCCCCAGGAGCATTGTGAAAGCATAAGATGGATTGTAGTGTCTTCATTATAGAGAATGCCTAGTACATCTGATTATCAATATATTTTTCAATGGTGCGATACTATCTATTCTTCTACCTCTACCTTCCAACATAGTGAATTTCTGATCCTGATTTGTTAAGGAGCTGTAGTGACATTTTGAGGGTCAGAGAACCATAGTCCTTAGACACCTTACTAATACTATTACTACTTATACTTGCTGTGGGTTTAGGATTGTGAATATAGGATTGTATAATTTTTCCCCTTCTATTGGTTGAACTGGATGTGCTTGTACTTCTTGCCATGTTTTTAGGAACTTGCCCAGATGCAGGGTCAGACCTCCGATACCTCAGTCATCCTGTCCATGGATAATAACAGAGCTCTAGACCTACAAAGCATCATTGCAGAAGTCAAGGCTCAGTATGAGGATATCGCTAACAGAAGCCGGCAAGAAGCCAAGGCCCTGTATCAAAACAAAGTGAGTCCCATATTTAAATAATGCATTTGTGTTAATTATTGGAGCCTAGTTTGATATACATGTCTAGATTTATCTTTCCTCTTCAAAGCTGCTTTGACCTTTATTTTGGATTCCCTTAGTACTATAAAGTATCTTAAATCCATCCTCCAAAGTAGTTAACCCAATCACACAAATCTTCCTGATGGTAAAACCCAGTGGTGGCTGGTGCTAGTTTGCTGCCACTGGCCTCGGTGGCTGGTACTCTTGCGGTCGGGCTCTGGCTTGTGTGTTGGCACCCATGCAAAGCAGAGCGATCACCCTGATGAGGACGGCCATCTCCTGAATCTCCCCGTGCATCCTCCTCGGTACCAGCCAATATGTTTGGTTCTCCTCTCTGCCAATCGATTGGGTCTTAAGAACTGCTTCCTGATTGGCCAGGAGGAGAAGCAGGAAGACAATTTTTTCACTGTCAGGGCAATAAGAATGTGGAACTCTCTTCCACAATTGGTGGTGGCAGTGGCGAGTATGGATATTTTTTAAAGACTCTTGGATGTGCATCTTAAAGAACACAACATACAGGGATATGGGAAATATGGACACTGACACACGTATACCTACTAGACATGTGCACACTGAAATATTTCGTTTCGGAATTTCGTTTTCGTCCAAAAAATAAATTTATTTAGTTACTCCCGAAATTAGTTTTTATTTATTTCGTTTTTCGTTAGAAATTGCATTCGTCCGAAAATCTGGGAATTAATTAAGGTCGAATCTGTCATTGAAGGCTTATGGTGTCTGTCGAATGTTCAAAGAAGATTCGACGGAGCAGCGAAACTGTACGACTCTGCAATCATACATTTCCGGTCGAATGTTCCGCCCACAAGCAGTGATCTTTTCTCTCTATGTCGAATCTTTTCTCTCTATAATGTCGAATCTTTTCTCTCTATAATGTCAAATCTTTTCTCTCTATAATGTCGAATCTTTTCTCTCCTATGTCGAATCTTTTCTCTCTATAATGTCAAATCTTTTCTCTCCTATGTCGAATCTTTTCTCTCCTATGTCGAATCTTTCCTCTCCTATGTCGAATCTTTCCTCTCTATAATGTCAAATCTTTTCTCTCCTATGTCGAATCTTTTCTCTCCTATGTCGAATCTTTCCTCTCCTATGTCGAATCTTTCCTCTCCTATGTCGAATCTTTCCTCTCCTATGTCGAATCTTTTCTCTCCTATGTCGAATCTTTTCTCTCTATAATGTCAAATCTTTTCTCTCCTATGTCGAATCTTTTCTCTCCTATGTCGAATCTTTCCTCTCCTATGTCGAATCTTTCCTCTCCTATGTCGAATCTTTCCTCTCCTATGTCGAATCTTTCCTCTCCTATGTCGAATCTTTCCTCTCCTATGTCGAATCTTTCCTCTCTATAATGCCAAATCTTTTCTCTCCTATGTCGAATCTTTTCTCTCCTATGTCGAATCTTTCCTCTCCTATGTCGAATCTTTCCTCTCCTATGTCGAATCTTTTCTCTCCTATGTCGAATCTTTTCTCTCTATAATGTCAAATCTTTTCTCTCCTATGTCGAATCTTTTCTCTCCTATGTCGAATCTTTCCTCTCCTATGTCGAATCTTTCCTCTCCTATGTCGAATCTTTCCTCTCCTATGTCGAATCTTTCCTCTCCTATGTCGAATCTTTTCTCTCTATAATGTCGAATCTTTTCTCTCCTATGTAAAATAATCTTGGACTAATAGAGTTAAGGTTAGGCACATTCGACCACAGGTTCGATAGACACAGATTGTTATTGTCAGCGTCACGTCGAATCTCCTATCTATATCGAACTGTTGTAGCAACGAAAATGAAAATAAAGCATTTGTTTATGTCGGATCTTTCGGTTTTCGGATTCTGTGCTTTCGTTTTCGTTTGTTAAAACGATAACGAAAATAGCTGAAATTCGGACGAAAATGCATTCGGACGAAAACGAATGCACATGTCTAATACCTACACAGGATGAACTGGATGGACTATTGTCTTTATTCAACCTTACCTACTATGTAACTATGTAACAATAATGATTATTAATTTGCTACTGTCACACAACTGGGTGGGCTAAGGGTGCAGTGCTCTGAGCCCCAAGCCCACCCTTTTTGAAGCCAATTAAAGCCTCAGGCTTTAATCATGTGCTTAAAAAAAAAACTTGAAATCCATGCGTCGGGTGCCCTGTATGTAGATTAGGTACCGGGCGCATGGATTAGAGGGGCGGCACCCCTGCGCCCCTATAGGAGCAGCCAGCACTGGTGAAAGCAGTGGAAAATGATATTTTCTTAAAGATCTTTGTCTAGACACTTCCTAATATTGAATGACAACCCTCTGCTCTTGCATGCCAATTGTTTTCCTGTGTTGTCACCTTGTTATATACACTTCTGAAGGAGACTATAGGAAGCTATTACAATGCTCAATGTGCACGCATGTTCCACCGATTTTACCATCAGAAAGCTGGTTCAGGGCAATGACATTCAGCTGCTGCTGAATTACATGCATGTAGACTGTAAGTAGTTGCAATGAGACTGGAAGAGATCTTGAGCACTAAAGCACTTTATATTTAAAACAAGGCAATACAAAAGCTTTATAGCAAAGTACATTCTCAGTCCCCATCATCCTTGTTCTAGATTTGAGCCTATATGACATTTTTTCTAGATTTGGACCTTGGCAAAAATTAATTTAAAAGATTTGTGTTTAACTCTACAGCAGTGTAGAGTGTATATTGTGCAGTTTTGGTTGTGGCAAAATGTAAAAAAAATACTTCACATTAGCGTTTTCACTCAAAGATCTTACGGCATGTAGATAAAGAGCACTGCTACTGCTAAGTCAGCTGTAATTTCTTAAGTAAGAACCAACTGTAGTTCTCTTTAAAGCCTAAGTTAAAAAAAAAAAATCAGCAAAGGGGACATTGCTTGTCATCAATGTGATGTGTCTCTTGTGCTGTTGGCTCCTATTTCAGTTAAAAATTTCCTCCTCCAATACCACCCACATCTCCACCCCCCCCCCCCCCCCCCATTCCCATCCCTGCGTGCCATCATTTTCTGGTGCAACAAAAGTTTTTAATAGAGCTCAGGGACCTGTCATATGCACTCATCAAGAGTGTTGATTATACCTGCACTTTTCTCCAACCCAATCCATTCACAGATGCTGTTCTATAGCTGGAGGATAGCTAGCTGAATGAAAGGTCAGCCTTTTCCATTACTAGATCATTTTTCATTCAACCTTCAAGTCTATAATTGAAAATGACGGGTCAAGAGACACTAGTCTTTAACAAATAGAGCCCTCCTGAGGCTATACAGTTAACGCCTAACTCCAGTTTAGGTAGCTACCCCACTGCATTTCCCTCCAGTTCTCCATCAAAGTCCCCCTACTTTAAAAAAAAAGTATACATACAATTTTTTTATAGGTATTTAATCTGATCACATTTTTTTATAGTCCCTCTTCCTCCTCCTCTTCTTTTTCTGGCATGGGCTGGGCTGGACTTTCAATGTCACAGATAGTTGCATCACATACCGATATGGAGCCAATCTCTGCACCATTCTCCTGTGAGACCAGGCTGACCTGATGACACACCCCAGGGGGAGTGTTCATGATGGTTGGGGCTCACAGGAAGTAGGCTGAATGGTAGCTTCTGTGGGGGACAATGCCATAGAGGAAGTGAGTATTGCAGCAAGAGCAGCACTTTCAACCTGCTTGGCTAAGGGAGTTTTAATTTAAAAGGAAACTGTAATTCTGCTTTAAGGTATGACGGTGGCCCAGGAGGGATTACATCTACTCTTGTCCATTGGACACCTGCTCCATAGTTGATAGCATAGAATGCCTGTAGTACTGTACACATTGTTGGAGCTTTCTGAGTCTGTTCAAAACTTAAGTTAGTACATTGGGGGTTATTTACGAAAGGCAAATCCACTTTGCACTAAAAGAGCAAACTACAAGTGCAAACTACAAGTGCAAAGTGCACTTGAAATTTTACTGGAAGTGCACTTGGAAGTGCAGTTGCTGTTGATCCGAGGGGGCCATGCAAGGAAAATAAAAGGCAGCATTTTAGCTTGCACGTGATTGGATGATAAAATCAGCAGAGCTTCCCCTCATTTACAGCGACTGCACTTTCAGAGCAATTTCAAGTGCACTTTGCATTTGTAGTTTGCACTTGTAGTGCAAAGTGGATTTTCCTTTTGTAAAAAAACAAAACATTGTCTCATTTGGTAATGAGTACAGCACAATGTCTTCTGAGCACAAATACTTAGGGGGAACTTGGGCCTAAGATCAACTGCTGGAACTATATCCATCTTGCTCTTGAAACTGTCATACATCAATTTTCCTATAGGTTTTACTAGTTGTATTTCCACAGTAACATTATATTTTTTGTTATTTCTGCAGTATGAAGAGCTTCAGGTCTCTGCTGGAAAACACGGAGATGATCTGAAAAGCACAAAAACTGAAATTGCTGAGCTGAATCGTTTGATAAATAGACTTCGCTCTGAAATTGACAGCGTGAAGAAACAGGTACTTTAAAAGCAGAATCTTTAGAGATCATTATCTTCCTTTAAGCTGTCAGATGTAAAAACACTCGCTAGGGAAAGACTATTTATTATTCCATCACTGGGTTTATGAAAGATATTATTATCTGAAAATTTCCTTAGAAGAAACATGCCCACTTTTTATTTTTTTATTTTAGGTTGTAAAGATTAAAAAACAATACCGTGTGTAGTAATCGGCCTGCCTAGCGTATTGTACACCTGGGGAGAATTATTTTTTAACAGTCCTCCTCGGTACATCAAAAATATCTTCTGCAATAATCATGAAAGTAAACTTAACACAAATTAATTAGTTAATTGAAACAACTTTTCTGAAAATCACATTTATAATCAAGGCAAAAATAGCATTACATTTAAGGGTTTTATAGCAGTGCACTTACTGCACCACAGTGTATAGGTGTGCTTTGATATTGACAGGCCTGCAGTGGATTTCACTATAATGTCACTGGTCTTTAGGGATGAGCCGAACACCCCCCTGTTCGGTTCGCACCAGAACCTGCGAACAGACCTAAACTTTGTGTAAACTTTAGAACCCTATTAAATACTAGGCTTGTGCAATTCGTTTCGTAACGAATTGAAATTCGTCCGAATTTAGCAACTTTCGGACATTCGGAAGCATTCGAATTTCCGAACAAAGCAATTACGAATAAGACCGAATCCGAAATAAATTATACCGCAAATAGCGAATGCCCGAATGTCTTCGGCATAATTCGTTATGAAAAAGTTACGAATGTACGAATCCATACGAAGCACAATAACACTCACTCTGCTCTGCTCTCTGCTTCTCCCACACCGTGCTGAACTCCCTCTCAAAATGGTGTACAGGGGCGGAGGTTATAGCCGCATGTAAAAAACGAAAGTAAAATACGAGATTTCAAATCCATTCGAAGCACAATAACACTCACTCTGCTCTGCTCTCTGCTTCTCCCTCACCGTGCTGAACCCTCTCAAAATGGTGTACAGGGGCGGAGCCTATAGCCGCATGTTAAAAACGAAAGTAAAATACGAGATTTCGAATCGTTACAAATAACCGCTATGTATTTAGAAAAGTACAAATCCATTCGAAGCACATTAGGCATAATAGGCAGCGTCGTTGTGAGAGAGACACGGAAAATTACGAATCAACGAACCCAAAAAAAGTTACGAAAGTAGGAGTTGTGTCCAGAATCAACGAAAAACAACGTACTCTACCGAAAGTACGAACCCAAAAAAAGTTACGAAAGTAGGAGTTGTGTCCAGAATCAACGAAAAACAACGTACTCTACCGAAAGTACGAATTATAAAGCAACAAAAAATTCAACGAAAAATGTCGCTTGCAAAAATACGAATGAGTCCGAACACGAAAAATCCCGTCTAGCAAAATTACGAATGATTACGAATCAACAGGACCGGAAAGAAACGAACCGAAACGGAACGAATTTTTCCGTTGTGCACAAGTCTATTAAATACAATGGACTCGAACGTTCGAAATCTAAAGTGCTAATTATAAAGGCTAATATGCAATTTATTGTCCTAAAAAGGGTTTGGGGACCTGGATCCTGCCCCAGGGGACATGTATCAATGCAAAAAAAAGTTTTAAAAACGGCTGCTTTTTCGGGAGCAGTGATTTTAATAATGCATAAAGTGAAACATTAAAAAGTGAAATATTCCTTTAAATTTTGTACCTGGGGGGGCGGGGGGTGTATAGTATGCCTGTAAAGCAGCGCTTGTTTCGCTTGCTTAGAACTGTCCCTGCACAAAATGTCATTTCTGAAGGAAAAAAAGCCATTTAAAACCACTTGCGGCTATAATGAATTGTCGGCTCCCGGCAATACAGAGAAAAGTCATTGATAATAAAAAAATAAAAAAATGGGGGTCCCCCCAAATTTAATTACCAGGCCCTTCAGGTCTGGTATGGATATTAAGGGGAGCCCTGCATAAAAAAAAATGACGTGGCGTTCCCCCCAAATATCTATACTAGACCCTTCAGGTCTGGTGTGAATTTTAAGGGGCACTCCACTCCAAATTTAAGAAAAAAATGGCGTGAAGTTCCCCCAAAAATCCATACCAGACCCTTTATCCGAGCATGCAACCTGGCAGGCCACGGGAAAAGAGGGGGGACGAGAGAGCGCCCCCCCTCCTGAACCATACCAGGCCACATGCCCTCAACATGGGGAGGATGTCCCCATGTTGATGGGGACAAGGGCCTCATCCCCACAACCCTTGCCCGGTGGTTGTGGGGGTCTGAGGGTAGGGGGCTTATCGGAATCTGGAAGACCCCTTTAACAAAGGGGACCCCCAGATCCCGGCCCACCCCTATGTGAATTGGTAAGGGGTACATTGTACCCCTACCATTTCACAAAGAAAGTGTAAAAAAAAAACGAAAAAAAACACACAGACACCTTGGAAAAGTCCTTTATTAAAAATAAAAAAATAATAAAATAAAAACACATTCCAGCGATGTAATCCAATGTCCCGTGGTGATCCGATGTCCAGCGTTGCAGTCTCCACTCGAAACGTCATTGGCTGAGCGGACCTACACTGCGGAGGAAGTTCCCCATGAGGTCCGCTCAGCCAATGACGTAGGCGCCCTCGTATCTCAGACCCCGCCTAGGTCTTGCCTGAGCGGACCTGATGGGGAACTTCCTCTTCAGTGTAAAAAAATGAATAGACCCGCCCCTTCTCATGTTCCCCATCAGGTCCGCTCCTGATGGGGAACGTGAGAAGCGGCGGGTCTATTATTTTTTTTACACTGAAGAGGAAGTTCCCCATCAGGTCCGCTTAGCCAATAACTTAGGCGGGGTCTGAGATACGAGGGCGCCTACGTCATTGGCTGAGCGGACCTCATGGGGAACTTCCTCCGCAGTGTAGGTCCGCTCAGCCAATGACGTTTCGAGTGGAGACTGCAGTGCTGGACATCAGATCGCCGCGGGATATTGGATTACATCGCTGGAATGTGTTTTTATTTTTTTATTTTTAATAAAGGACTTTTCCAAGGTGTCTGTGTGTTTTTTTTACATTTTTTTTACACTTTCTTTGTGAAATGGTAGGGGTACAATGTACCCCTACCAATTCACATAGGGGGGGCTGGGATATGGGGGTCCCCTTTGTTAAAGGGGTCTTCCAGATTACGATAAGCCCCCTGCCCACAGACCCCCACAACCACCGGGCAAGGGTTGTGGGGATGAGGCCTTTGTCCCCATCAACATGGGGACATCCTCCCCATGTTGAGGGCATGTGGCCTGGTACGGTTCAGGAGGGGGGTCGCTCTCTCATCCCCCCCTCTTTTCCTGCGGCCTGCCAGGTTGCGTGCTCGGATAAAGGGTCTGGTATGGATTTTTGGGGGAACTCCACGCCATTTTTTTTTACATTTGGGATGGAGTTCCCCTTAAAATCCATACCAGACCTGAAGGGCCTGGTATGGATATTTGGGGGGAACCCCACGCATTTTTTTTTACATTTGCGGCGGGGTTCCCCTTAATATCCATACCAGACCAGAAGGGTCTTTTTTATCAATGACTTTTCTATGTGTCAGTGCCAAAATAATAATACAAAACAATTGATATAAGCATAAATTAATAAAAGTTCATAAAGGTCCATGATCATAATAAATAAATGGTGATCTTCTTAAAGCCAGTGTATAATAAACTTGGCTGTGAAGGGCGTGCCTCACAAAAAATTCTGTGACTTCTTCTCCCTTTACTAGGTGCAATGCAAACTCATCTCCTTATTATACCCTAAACAGTGTGAATTTATGAATTTTTGCTTATATCAATTGTTTTGTATTATTATTTTGGCACTGACACTTATTAGTTGTTAGCAGCACTATAACATATTATATCATATTATCAGGATTTACAATTTTTTGCCTTTCTATTGTCAAATCACAGCTATTTAGAAGACCAGTAGGGATGAGCTTCGAGTTCGAGTCAAACTCATGTTCGACTCGAACATTGCCTGTTCGCCCGTTCGCCGAACAGCGAACAATTTGGGGTGTTCGCAGCAAATTCGAAAAGTCTATGGGAGAAATCTAAATTGCTAAATTTAAAGTCTTATATGCAAGTTGGATAAAAATGGGGAGGGAAAGGAAGTATTAATAAAAATCGGAGGGGATGTGGCAAACAAAGGTGAAAGGTGTGGAAAGGAGGGGGAGGGGGAGGGGGAGGGGAAGATGAGGGAGAGTGAGAGACAGAGTGGGTAAATAATTAGCTAGTATTTGGCTAACTAGCAATAATGTGCAATGTGCACAGTGACACAAACGTACGTGCACTAATAAAGGACTGATCAAAATGTAATCAGAAAAAAGAAAAAATATATAACACAGTGAATAATAAACAATATTGTGACATATAAAACCAATATCTAAGTAATCCAGATGTGCAGCACGTGTTAAAAAATTAAATCACTAAAACATATTGATAATCCACAAACATTATCCATAAATGGGAAGGATAGGATGGATAGGATGAATGGAATAACACACTCAGTGCATAAGTGAACTAAACTAATAAAGAAAAACAGTCCCAAATAAGTCCTGGTGGTGACTTCCCAATACTTCCAAAAAAACTTATTATGGGTATATGGTATATGGATAAGTCATATGTAGATAAAGTCCCATCACCAATGGAGTGCTTGGAGAAAATCCTGTGGCATCCACCCTGTGGTCACACCTAGCTTACCTCCCTGTTGGAGGGGGGGCGGTATACAGCAGCTCTCTGTAGTGAAGGGGGGTATCGCGTCCTTATGGCCTGGACTTTGTGGCACCGTTAATCATTGGAGTATATATGAAAAAACATAAACAAAAGGCACATCAATAGCGCAACTTTGTGAGTGCAGCAAGATGGATAGCTGGTGCATACATTCACACACTCACTTGTAATAGAGTGAGCGTGGACCTCAATCCAAACGAGCGCCGAGCTCGTGCCAGTGGGAAAGAGTGTGGCATCTATGGTGCAATCGATGCAACCCTCAGGTGTCAGCAGCGGCAGTCACAAAGTTGGGATGTAAAAAAATAAAGGAAGGAGAAATAGTGTGGGTCTGAAACCGCTAAGGGCGTTTATTAAAACTAGAGTAAAAAAACTCACATTTAAAAATAAGAGTGGGGTATTGAATCCTTACGAGCGGCGAGCTCGTCTCCTCTCGGATCTGCTGGCGGTGTGTCTGTGCTACATCCTGACGCGTGTCGTCATATCACATGACTTCATCAGAGGCTAGCACTAGACACAGGATGTGGAGTTTAAATAGTCCTCAGCACAGGGCGGGCGGCGGCCATTTTGTTGTAGACCAATGTGTATATATGCACGCGGCCATGATTGCTATGACTTTTACATCTGGCTGGCATCAGTGTCAGCAAGCAATGGACTGTGCACACTGAGGAGGGAGAGGAAGGGACGCTGCAGGACGAAGGAGTATGCAGCATGAGGGAACAACCTTTAAACATGGATGACATTATGATAAAATGGGACTAACTATCCCCGGAGTAAAAATAAATATATGTATATGAAAAGGGTATATAGAAACTACTTTGGAAATATACATAACTAAAACGGGTGTAAAGAGTAACTACGCTCTTATCTAAATTTAGAAAGCTCCAAAAATCGAGGCATTTGATGATGTATTTCCTTTGCATACACGCCAATTTAGTGAACTTCCTCAGGCCCCACTTAGTGGCTTTGCATGCCAAATAGTGGGGTATGATAGTGTACAGCGATGACACATCAGCTGTAGCCATCAAGGCCTGAGGAAGTTCACTAAATTGGCGTGTATCCGCGTTAAGGAACACGTACAAAACATACAACGTGGATTTGTTAAACATAGTGTTTCAAGGCACTTCGCAGAAACACATAACCGAGACCCCTCACATTTAAAATTCTGGGGCATAGTACCTTATTCATGTCCATGGAGAGGAGGGCATAAGGTACGAACACATAGCAATCATGGCCGCGTGCATATATACACATTGGTCTACAACAAAATGGCCGCCGCCCACCCTGTGCTGAGGACTATTTAAACTCCACATCCTGTGTCTAGTGCTAGCCTCTGATGAAGTCATGTGATATGACGACACGCGTCAGGACGTAGCACAGACACACCGCCAGCAGATCCGAGAGGAGACGAGCTCGCCGCTCGTAAGGATTCAATACCCCGCTCTTATTTTTAAATGTGAGTTTTTTTACTCTAGTTTTAATAAACGCCCTTAGCGGTTTCAGACCCACACTATTTCTCCTTCCTTTATTTTTTTACATCCCAACTTTGTGACTGCCGCTGCTGACACCTGAGGGTTGCATCGATTGCACCATAGATGCCACACTCTTTCCCACTGGCACGAGCTCGGCACTCGTTTGGATTGAGGTCCACGCTCACTCTATTACAAGTGAGTGTGTGAATGTATGCACCAGCTATCCATCTTGCTGCACTCACAAAGTTGCGCTATTGATGTACCTTTTGTTTATGTTTTTTCATATATACTCCAATGAGTAACGGTGCCACAAAGACCAGGCCATAAGGACGCAATACCCCCCTTCACTACAGAGAGCTGCTGTATACCTCCCCCCCTCCAACAGGGAGGTAAGCTAGGTGTGACCACAGGGTGGATGCCACAGGATTTTCTCCAAGCACTCCATTGGTGATGGGACTTTATCTACATATGACTTATCCATATACCATATACCAGGGTTTCTCAACTCCAGTCCTCAAGGCGCCCCAACAGGTCATGTTTTCAGGATTTCCCCCAGATGAAACGGCTGTGGTAATTACTAAGGGAGTGAAACTGATCAAATCACCTGTGCAAAACAATGGAAAGCCTGAAAACATGACCTGTTGGGGCGCCTTGAGGACTGGAGTTGAGAAACACTGCCATATACCCATAATAAGTTTTTTTGGAAGTATTGGGAAGTCACCACCAGGACTTATTTGGGACTGTTTTTCTTTATTAGTTTAGTTCACTTATGCACTGAGTGTGTTATTCCATTCATCCTATCCATCCTATCCTTCCCATTTATGGATAATGTTTGTGGATTATCAATATGTTTTAGTGATTACATTTTTTAACATGTGCTGCACATCTGGATTACTTAGATATTGGTTTTATATGTCACAATATTGTTTATTATTCACTGTGTTATATATTTTTTCTTTTTTCTGATTACATTTTGATCAGTCCTTTATTAGTGCACGTACGTTTGTGTCACTGTGCACATTGCACATTATTGCTAGTTAGCCAAATACTAGCTAATTATTTACCCACTCTGTCTCTCACTCTCCCTCATCTTCCCCTCCCCCTCCCCCTCCCCCTCCTTTCCACACCTTTCACCTTTGTTTGCCATATCCCCTCCGATTTTTATTTATACTTCCTTTCCCTCACCATTTTTATCCAATCTGATACACTACAGCACAGTCACCATCACGTTTTTTATACTTTACTGTTCACTTGGACCAGACCCTCCGGTGATTGCTGCAGTATCCCATCTGTTCCCTATCCTTCCCCTACACCTCCCACCCGTTTCACTACTCAGCTAGTGCAAGGGTTTTTTCTGTTTTATATTTACTCTACTTGTCCGCCATCTTACCCTTGCTGCTGTTATGGACATCTTCACTTTCATAGAGCAGAGAGAAGTGGACCTCGATGTAGTCTTTAATAGCGAGGATCCTATTAGTGACACCAATGTTGAACAACTTATGCGTAAACTGGGACACAATTTAGAGAAAAAAGTTAGTTTATGGTGGGATGTGACCACCTTTGATAGATATATCAAAGCTAACATTGTGCCTAGGCGTTTGAGGTGGGATGTTCCCCTCAACGATGGCTTGGTTGATCAAGAATCCATTGATGAATGGTTCAGGTTCTTCAATGAAAAAGGGGCCGAACTCTTACATCTTTTACTCAAACGCAAACAAAAGAAAACGAGAAAACTTGAGCAAACCATAGCAGATCTCAAAATACAGCTAGAGACACATAAAGATTCAACAGAATTTACACGCCTTACTACCCAGTTAAATAAAGATTTAAAAAAGAAGGATGCAGAAGTCTAAACGAAGAAAAGTAAAAAATACACCAGGGACATCAACGATTATAAAAACGATCTGGTCTTTAAGTGGCATAATAATATGAGGCAAACCGACCCCATTTCAGGTTTCTGAACACCAGAAAGATTGGGTAAACATCGGTTGCCACCCACAGATTGGTCACCTATACCTAGAACATCCGCAAAGCATATTCCTTTCAAGAATACAAGAGACCACACAGTAAGGGATATGTCACCTAGAAGGGGAGAAACTTATGACAACAAACAACGACATCACAACACCCCATATAATGGGGAAAATAAAGGCCCCCCTCCAGCAACGGAAAAGTCCAATCAATATGGGTGGAAGAAACCCAATCATTGGAAAAACAAAAATAAAAAAACATATAAAAATTGGCCTAAACTTAGTCAAGGCCCCAAAGAGACAAGGGCACCCCCATACGAAACCTATAAACAAGAGCACAGCTCCGACCACCAGCAGACCAACAATGGATGGAGAGACTATAGGAATGAATATGAAGGTCCTAGACAATATGACAGAAGTCCAGAGAACCACTATTACTATGGATCGAGAGATGGACGGGGGTCTAGAAATGACCGAGGACATCCACCCACCTCTCAAAGACCCAGGGATAGAAGTCCAGTCTATACATCCAATTATTATGCTCCCCTAAGAGATCTACGAGATGTCGATGTTAGACCACAACGTGAATACAGGAACGAACAGGGCCACAATGTCTCTTTTTTAGAGAGGGGGACACACCACCACCACCCCCCCCGGAGAGTCTAATACCAAACTCAACACCGAATGCCAGAAAGAGAGGGTGTAGAGGTGGGAAAGGTAAAAACATCAAGAAACCACCAATTGGAGAAGGGATATTCAATCTCGCGGAAGCACCGCTCTCTCAAGAAGAACTGATGACGTTGGACAGAGGGCTTAAATATGCCCCTGTCAGAAATTTATATAAATTTCACGCATACATCAACATCCAGAAATACATTAGAAAACTAAATATTAAGAAGTATATATCAGAAAATCCCATCAGTGCTACAATACGCAAAGATAACCTGGTGGTACATAGCAATCTTAAAAATAGATCCACCTTCAACCCGAAACTAAAAGACAATAAGCATATTGAGGTCTTTAAACATATGGTGACAGATGAACTCAAGAGTATGACAATAAAAAGACTGCAAGAACCTAGAATTATCAAAACAGGGTTGCATAAACTGACAGCGAGAAAAGAGTTAGTGATCAGACCCTCAGACAAGGGAGGAGGTATAGTCATATTAACTACTGAACAATACCATAAAGGGATGTGTGCACTACTAGAAGATAACAACACCTACTGCAAACTTCGCAGTAATCCTGTTTTCCGGTGGAAAAAAGAATTGGAACAGGTAGTACATCTGGGACTGAAAAAGGGTGTTCTCGACAAAAAGGAAGCGAGATATCTAATACCGGAGGCGTGTAGAACCCCGATTATCTATGCATTGCCCAAGATACACAAAGATGGAGTCAACCCACCATATAGACCTATAGTGAATGGGATTGACTCCATAACAGCAAGACTTGGGCAATACATAGACCGCTTCCTCCAACCAGCAGTACAAAAGACCAGGGCATACTTGCGGGATACCAAAGAGATGCTGCAGATTTTAGATGAAGATAAGACAACAGGACCCATCTTGATGGCTACAGCTGATGTGTCATTGCTGTACACTATCATACCCCACTATTTGGCATGCGAAGCCACAAAGTGGGGCCTGAGGAAGTTCACTAAATTGGCGTGTATGCAAAGGAAATACATCATCAAATGCCTCGATTTTTGCCTTAAACATAGCCATTTCTGGTATGGAAAAGAATACTACCAACAGAAGACTGGCGTTGCCATGGGGGCCAAATTTGCCCCCAGCGTAGCTGGACTATTCTTGGCAAAGTGGGAAGACGAAAGCGTTTTCCTCGAAACACCAGAAGATCTAGTACTTTATAAACGCTACATAGATGACATCTTCCTTATATGGAAAGGTGGTCGCGAACAATTAGTAACCTTCTTCGAGAGACTAAATAATAACCATCAAAACATAGTACTAACTTGGCAAATTGAGGAATCAAATATATCCTTCCTAGACCTTACAATAACAAGAGTTAACAACACCTCTGCCACCAAGACCTTTTTTAAAAGCGTCGATCGCAACAGCTATCTCCCAATGAGAAGCTGCCACCATCAAAACTGGCTTTTTAATATTCCCAAAGGTCAGATGCTACGCTTACGACGGAACTGTACAGATATCACAGATTTCCATACTCAGGCAAACCTACTAGGTGAAAGATTTGTACAAAAAGGATACAAAGAAGAGTTTATAAAAAGTAAAATAGAAGAAGTCATACACATTCCTAGATGTGAACTACTGCAGAACAAAGAAAAAACCTCTAAGCCCGACAAGGTGCCGGTCATTCTAGACCAGGGATATGCAATTAGTGGACCTCCAGCTGTTGCCAAACTACATGTCCCATCATGCCTCTGCCTCTGGGTGTCATGCTTGATGCTGTCAGAGTCTCGCTATGCCTCATGGGACTTGTAGTTTGGCAACAGCTGGAGGTCCGCTAATTGCATATCCCTGTTCTAGACTATAATATTCAATATAAGAAGATTGAGAGCATTGTCAGACGCCACTGGCATATCTTGAAAGCAGATAAAAGCCTTAAAGACATACTACCTGATAGACCCCAATTTATCTACAGACGTGCACCCACATTACGAGACCAGCTAGTGAAGAGTGTGGTTAATCCACCTAAAAAGATTTTTACTTTCTTCACTGGCAAAGGGTTTTACCCCTGCAAAAGGTGCTAGGCCTGTAGACGCACGAAACTCCCGAATGAAAAAAGATCCTCATTGCAGTCTAATAGTAATGGGAGAGAATATGAAATTAAAGAATTTGTTGGTTGTAATACAGAAGGGGCGGTTTATGTGTTGGAGTGCAGTTGCGGCCTGCAGTATGTAGGCCGCACCAAAAGGCTACTTAGGATCCGCGTTAAGGAACACGTACAAAACATACAACGCAGATTTGTTAAACATAGTGTTTCAAGGCACTTCGCAGAAACACATAACCGAGACCCCTCCCATTTAAAATTCTGGGGCATAGTACCTTATTCATG
This sequence comes from Rana muscosa, assembly GCA_029206835.1. Classification (NCBI taxonomy): domain Eukaryota; kingdom Metazoa; phylum Chordata; class Amphibia; order Anura; family Ranidae; genus Rana; species Rana muscosa. Next base: position 920,686,562 of record CM055117.1, read on the forward strand.
TCCATGAAGAGGAGGGCATAAGGTATGAACACTAAGTCAAATTGAATCCCATTGGATTTTTTCGATGGATACGTTTACACCTAAAGGCCTAAACATAGAATTTGACTTAAATTGCTTTTTGAGTGACTATTAGTACATCTAGTCACATACCTCTCCTCACCCACAACCGACACCAGGTCCCTGTCTACTGCCATAGATGTTTCCACTATGACTGACATGATGTACTCATTTAAAACAGGAACATTCTCCTGGACGCTGGACTCCATTATATGTGAACTGAGATTACTCATCTGCCAAGGCAGGATCTATATTAGTCCACTATTTAGGTGGGTTGCACCTTTTATCATACACATAGGCCCATTCCATTTTCTTCTAATTTTTTAATTATTTTATTTATTTTATATGTTGAGTTAGCGATCCTAATCCTATTCTATTTCCCTCCTGTGTTATACATACTATGCCTGTATTTTTAATATGTTTATTCCTATGCTAACATGTCGAGCCATCTAGTATGTATTTTGGTATACTCCCTCTCAGGATCATAGCTGGGGTGTGTCTGAGCTTTATATATTCCATGCATGACATATCTTAGCTCCATGGTATTGGAGCTTTCTAAATTTAGATAAGAGCGGAGTTACTCTTTACACCCGTTTTAGTTATGTATATTTCCAAAGTAGTTTCTATATACCCTTTTCATATACATATATTTATTTTTACTCCGGGGATAGTTAGTCCCGTTTTATCATAATGTCATCCATGTTTAAAGGTTGTTCCCTCATGCTGCATACTCCTTCGTCCTGCAGCGTCCCTTCCTCTCCCTCCTCAGTGTGCACAGTCCATTGCTTGCTGACACTGATGCCAGCCAGATGTAAAAGTCATAGCAATCATGGCCGCGTGCATATATACACATTGGTCTACAACAAAATGGCCGCCGCCCGCCCTGTGCTGAGGACTATTTAAACTCCACATCCTGTGTCTAGTGCTAGCCTCTGATGGAGTCATGTGATATGACGACACGCGTCAGGACGTAGCACAGACACACCGCCAGCAGATCCGAGAGGAGACGAGCTCGCCGCTCGTAAGGATTCAATACCCCGCTCATATTTTTAAATGTGAGTTTTTTTACTCTAGTTTTAATAAACACCCTTAGCGGTTTCAGACCCACACTATTTCTCCTTCCTTTATTTTTTTACATCCCAACTTTGTGACTGCCGCTGCTGACACCTGAGGGTTGCATCGATTGCACCATAGATGCCACACTCTTTCCCACTGGCACGAGCTCGGCGCTCGTTTGGATTGAGGTCCACGCTCACTCTATTACAAGTGAGTGTGTGAATGTATGCACCAGCTATCCATCTTGCTGCACTCACAAAGTTGTGCTATTGATGTGCCTTTTGTTTATGTTTTTTCATATATACTCCAATGAGTAACGGTGCCACAAAGACCAGGCCATAAGGATGCAATACCCCCCTTCACTACAGAGAGCTGCTGTATACCGCCCCCCCTCCAACAGGGAGGTAAGCTAGGTGTGACCACAGGGTAGATGCCACAGGATTTTCTCCAAGCACTCCATTGGTGATGGGACTTTATCTACATATGACTTATCCATATACCATATACCCATAATAAGTTTTTTTGGAAGTATTGGGAAGTCACCACCAGCAGGGATGAGCCGAACACCCCCCTGTTCGGTTCGCACCAGAACCTGCGAACAGACAAAATGTTTGTGTGAACTTTAGAACCCTATTAAATACAATGGACTCGAACGTTCGAAATCTAAAGTGTTAATTATAAAGGCTAATATGCAAGTTATTGTCCTAAAAAGTGTTTGGGGACCTGGGTCCTGCCCCAGGGGACATGTATCAATGCAAAAAAAAGTTTTAAAAACGGCCGTTTTTTCGGGAGCAGTGATTTTAATAATGCTTAAAATGAAAAAATAAAAGTGAAATATTCCTTTAAATTTCGTACCTGGGGGGTGTGTATGATATGCATGTGAAGTGGCGCATGTTTCCCGTGCTTAGAACTGTCCCTGCAAAAAATGTCATTTTTGAAAGAAAAAAAGTAATTTAAAACTGACTCGCGGCTATTAATGAATTGTCGGCTCCCGGCAATACATTCAAAAGTCATTGATAAAAAAAAAAAAAAAAGCGTGGGGGTTCCCCAGAATTCAATTACCAAGCCCTTCAGGTCTGGAATGGATATTAAGGGGAACCCCGCCGCAAATTTAAAAAAAATTGACGTGGGGTTCCCCCAAATATCCATTCCAGGCCCTTCAGATCTGGCATGGATTTTAAGGGGAACTCCACCCCAAATTTAAAAAAAAATGGCGTGGAGTCCCCCTAAAAATCCATACCAGACCCCTTATCCGAGCATGCAACCTGGCCGGCCGCAGGGGAAAAGGGGGGACTAGAGAGCGGCCCCCCTCCCTCCTGAACCGTACCAAGCCACATGCCCGCAACATGGGGAGGATGTCCCCATGTTGATGGGGACAAGGGCCTCATCCCCACAACCCTTGCCCGGTGGTTGTGGGGGTCTGCGGGCGGGGGGCTTATCGGAATCTGGAAGACCCCTTTAACAAAGGGGACCCCCAGATCCCGGCCCCCCCTATGTGAATTGGTAAGGGGTACATTGTACCCCTACCATTTCACGAAGAAAGCGTAAAAAAATGTTTAAAAAAAACACACAAACACCTTGAAAAAGTCCTTTATTTAAAAAAAAACAAAAAAACATTCCAGCGGTGAAATCGAGTGTCCCGCAGCAATCCCGATGTCCAGCGCTGTCCTTCATTGGTTGTGCCTGAGCGGACCTGATGGGGAACTCCCTCTCAGTGTTTTAAATGTATAGACCCGCCCCTTCTAAAGTTCCCCATGAGGTCCGCTCAGCGGACCAGATGCGGAACATGAGAAGGGGCGGGTCTATACATGTATTACCAAAGTGAGACCAGTTCCCCATCAGGTCCGCCCCCTCGGTATGTCGGACCCGCCTACGTCATTGGCTTGAGCGGGGAACTTCCTTCACTATGTAAATTTAAATTACACAGTGAAGGAAGTTCCCTGATGGGGAACTTTAGAAGGGGCGGGTCTATACATTTAAAATACTGAGAGGGAGTTCCCCATCAGGTCCGCTCAGGCACAACCAATGAAGGACAGCGCTGGACATCGGGATCGCCGCGGGACACTGGATTTCACCGCTGGAATGTTTTTTCTTCTTTTTTTTTTTAAATAAAGGACTTTTTCAAGGTGTTTGTGTGTTTTTTTAAAAAAAAAATTACGCTTTCTTCGTGAAATGGTAGGGGTACAATGTACCCCTTACCAATTCACATAGGGGGGGCGGGATATGGGGGTCCCCTTTGTTAAAGGGGTCTTCCAGATTCCGATAAGCCCCCCGCCCGCAGACCCCCACAACCACCGGGCAAGGGTTGTGGGGATGAGGCCCTTGTCCCCATCAACATGGGGACATCCTCCCCATGTTGAGGGCATGTGGCCTGGTACGGTTCAGGAGGGAGGGGGGCCGCTCTCTCGTCCCCCCCTTTTCCCCTGCGGCCGGCCAGGTTGTGTGCTCGGATAAGGGGTCTGGTATGGATTTTTAGGGGGACTCCACGCCATTTTTTTTTAAATTTGGGGTGGAGTTCCCCTTAAAATCCATGCCAGATCTGAAGGGCCTGGAAGGGATATTTGGGGGAACCCCACGTCAATTTTTTTTAAAATTTGCGGCGGGGTTCCCCTTAATATCCATTCCAGACCTGAAGGGCCTGGTAATTGAATTCTGGGGAACCCCCACGCTTTTTTTTTTTTTTTTTATCAATGATTTTTGTATGTATTGCCGGGAGCCGACAATTCATTAATAGCCGCGAGTCAGTTTTAAATGACTTTTTTTCTTTCAAAAATGACATTTTTTGCAGGGACAGTTCTAAGCAGTGGCGTAGCGTGGGTTGTCAGCGCCCGGGGCAAGGCAAGAAATATGTGCCCCCCCCAATCTGCGGACTTTCCACTAAACTACACACGACCACTAACCCGCACACCACTACCTTGCACACCTGACCTACGTGACCATTACACTGACCCACCTACTGACACCTACACTGACCCACCTACTGACACCTACACTGACCCACCTACTGACACCTACACTGACCCACCTACTGACACCTACACTGACCCACCTACTGACACCTACACTGACACCTACACTGACACCTACACTGACCCACCTACTGACACCTACACTGACCCACCTACTGACACCTACACTGACCCACCTACTGACACCTACACTGACCCACCTACTGACACCTACACTGACCCACCTACTGACACCTACACTGACCCACCTACACTGACACCTACACTGACACCTACACTGACACACCTACTGACACCTACACTGACCCATCTACTGACACCTACACTGACCCACCTACTGACACCTACACTGACCCACCTACTGACACCTACACTGACCCACCTACTGACACCTGCACTGACACCTACACTGACCCACCTACTGACACCTACACTGACCCACCTACTGACACCTACACTGACCCACCTACTGACACCTACACTGACCCACCTACACTGACCCCTACACACACTGACACCTACACTGAAATATGTAAATTGAGGTGCAGCGCTAAATGAATAAATAAATGAATGTCAATAGGTGTAATGTGAAAAATTGGTGAAAAGGAAAACTAATGCAGAGTCTCCCATTTCTTAAATTCATATGAGTCTAAGTAATTTTCAATTGAATGAAATTAAGACATAAAAATTAGTGAAGGAGGAAAAATATTGCAGAATCCTAATCACATAAAATTGATATATCTGGGCAAGATACCAATAGCATAAACAAATGAGATGAAAAAAATATCAACGAGTGAAAAAAACTGTGAGAAAGGAAAACTATTGCAGAATCTCAATCTCATAAAATACATGTAGGTCTATGCAAAATTAAAATAAAGGAATTAAGGAATTATGAGTGGTGAAAAATTCAGTGGGTGAAAAAACTAAAAAAACTAATGCAGAGTCCCAATCACAATGAAGTTCATAAGATTCTATGCAATGCTTGGCATCCAAATGAGGGAAAAATAGATAAGTGACAAAAATCTTCACATCAGCCACCGTGGCTGTGCAAATAGCTCGACACCCAATTAAGAAGTAGCCTGCTTACCAGAAAGGCCGGGACTGTCACACAGTCTCACCAAGTATAGGGAATTTAACTGTCTCCCTAAGACTCAAGTGGTATCCAGAAACAGCAAAGTGTAATTGAGGTGTTACTCGCGGACATGGAAGGTAAAAAATATTCTCATGGTGCAGTATGTTAACTCAAATAAATGTATTATAAGAATTATTGCACTTACAAGCATGATGTTGGTATATCAGCGAAACAGCAATCACATATGCGGTCATGTAATGAGCTGCGGTGTCTCCATTAACCTCTCTCTACTCCCTATCGTCAATCCACTGTCTGGAAAGAAAAAACGTGATGACGGGTGGAGCCCTGGTGACGTCATCACGTTTTTCCTTTCCAGACAGTGGATTGATGATAGGGAGTAGAGAGAGGTTAATGGAGACGCCACAGCTCCTTACATGACCGCATATGTGATTGCTGTGTCGCTGATATCCCAACATCACGCTTGTAAGTGCAATAATTCTTATAATACATTTATTTGAGTTAACATACTGCACCATGAGAATATTTTTTACCTTCCATGTCCACGAGTAACACCTCAATTACATGCCAAAAGCCCCCTCCAAGCCCCTCCCTCAGGAATCGGATTAATGATTTACTGAGCTTCATGACAGTATCCCTCAGAGCTTTCAGCATGTAAGGGGTTAAATGATCAATCCTGCTAGGTATTTGGCATGTCGAATGACCCGAGGAATGCATTATATAGCAGGATTTATCATTTAACCCCTTACATGCTGAAGTATATTGCATACCTCAGGGCTTTCAGCATTTTGTAAGGGGTTAAATGATTAATCCTGCTATATAATGCATTCCTCAGGTCATTCGACATGCCAAATACCTAGCAGGATTGATCATTTAACCCCTTACATGATGCTGAAAGCTCTGAGAGATACTGTCATGAAGCTCAGTAAATCATTAATCCAATTCCTGAGGGGGGGGGGGGCTTGGAGGGGGCTTTTGGCATGTAACTGTCTCTGTCTGTCTGTACTTAGGCCCGCAGGCATGCATGCATTAACACATGGCGGTGGCGTGACTCGACTCTCCTCTCCCTAACTGCTGCTGACCGGGTCCGGCCTCTGCTTCATCCATCTGAGATGGCTCCCTGCCTCACTCACCTACATTTTTTGTTGTCCATCAATCGAGACACTGCCGCGTTACTTTCACTTCCCGGGTCCCAGATGAAGGCACTACACCACTTCCAGATCCGGTCAGGGAGGAAGGGTGGAGGAGAAGACGGCGGCTTACAGTAGCGCGGGCGGGCCTTCGCGCATGCGCCGCCCGCGTTCAAGGACTGGCCAGCCCTGCCGGAGCACATGACCACATTCGCCCAATCACAGGGCGCCAGCTGCCGCAAGATGGCGGCCGGGCCCGGCCGTGACATCGTAAATAGAATTTAACGGGCCTTGAGAAAAGTGAAACAAACGGTGCGGGAATTCGCCCCCCCAAATATTGCGCCCGGTGCAACGGCCCCCCCTGCCCCCCCACGCTACGCCTCTGGTTCTAAGCATGGGAAACATGCGCCACTTCACATGCATATCATACACACCCCCCAGGTACGAAATTTAAAGGAATATTTCACTTTTATTTTTTTCATTTTAAGCATTATTAAAATCACTGCTCCCGAAAAAACGGCCGTTTTTAAAACTTTTTTTTGCATTGATACATGTCCCCTGGGGCAGGACCCGGGTCCCCAAACACTTTTTAGGACAATAACTTGCATATAAGCCTTTATAATTAGCACTTTAGATTTCTCCCATAGATTTTTCGAATTTGCCGCGAACACCCCAATTTGTTCGCTGTTCGGCGAACGGGCGATCAGGCAATGTTCGAGTCGACTATGAGTTTGACTCGAACTCGAAGCTCATCCCTAACCACCAGGACTTATTTGGGACTGTTTTTCTTTATTAGTTTAGTTCACTTATGCACTGAGTGTGTTATTCCATTCATCCTATCCATCCTATCCTTCCCATTTATGGATAATGTTTGTGGATTATCAATATGTTTTAGTGATTTAATTTTTTAACACATGCTGCACATCTGGATTACTTAGATATTGGTTTTATATGTCACAATATTGTTTATTATTCACTGTGTTATATATTTTTTCTTTTTTCTGATTACATTTTGATCAGTCCTTTATTAGTGCACGTACGTTTGTGTCACTGTGCACATTGCACATTATTGCTAGTTAGCCAAATACTAGCTAATTATTTACCCACTCTGTCTCTCACTCTCCCTCATCTTCCCCTCCCCCTCCCCCTCCCCCTCCTTTCCACACCTTTCACCTTTGTTTGCCACATCCCCTCCGATTTTTATTTATACTTCCTTTCCCTCACCATTTTTATCCAATCTGATACACTACAGCGCAGTCACCATCACGTTTTTTATACTTTACTGTTCACTTGGACCAGACCCTCCGGTGATTGCTGCAGTATCCCATCCGTTCCCTATCCTTCCCCTACACCTCCCACCCGTTTCACTACTCAGCTAGTGCGAGGGTTTTTTCTGTTTTATATGCAAGTTATTGTCATAAAAAGTCAAATGCGCTCTGGATAATAACTGATGTTCCTTTGGAAATGGCTCCACACTAATCACCAGCAGGGATGAGCCGAACACCCCCCTGTTCGGTTCGCACCAGAACCTGCGAACAGACAAAATGTTCGTGTAAACTTTAGAACCCTATTAAATACAATGGACTCGAACGTTCGAAATCTAAAGTGTTAATTATAAAGGCTAATATGCAAGTTATTGTCCTAAGAAGTGTTTGGGGACCCGGGTCCTGCCCCAGGGGACATGTATCAATGCAAAAAGAAGTTTTAAAAACTGCCCTTTTTTCGGGAGCAGTGATTTTAATAATGCTTAAAATGAAACAATAAAAGTGAAATATTCCTTTAAATTTCGTACCTGGGGGGTGTGTATGATATGCATGTGAAGTGGCGCTTGTTTCCCGTGCTTAGAACTGTCCCTGCAAAAAATTTCATTTTTGAAAGAAAAAAATGCATTTAAAACTGACTCGCGGCTATTAATGAATTGTCGGCTCCCGGCAATACATACAAAAGTCATTGATAAAAAAAAAAAAAAGCGTGGGGGTTCGCCAGAATTCAATTACCAGGCCCTTCAGGTCTGGAATGGATATTAAGGGGAACCCCGCCGCAAATTTTAAAAAAAATTGACGTGGGGTTCCCCCAAATATCCATTCCAGGCCCTTCAGATCTGGCATGGATTTTAAGGGGAACTCCACCCCAAATTGAAAAAAAAAATGGCGTGGAGTCCCCCTAAAAATCCATACCAGACCCCTTATCCGAGCACGCAACCTGGCCGGCCGCAGGGGAAAAGGGGGGGACGAGAGAGCGGCCCCCCTCCCTCCTGAACCGTACCAAGCCACATGCCCTCAACATGGGGAGGATGTCCCCATGTTGATGGGGACAAGGGCCTCATCCCCACAACCCTTGCCCGGTGGTTGTGGGGGTCTGCGGGCGGGGGGCTTATCGGAATCTGGAAGACCAGATCCCGGCCCCCCCCCATGTGAATTGGTAAGGGGTACATTTTTTTTTTAAATTTGGGCCTGGCAGGATCGACAGCGGAGGGGGTCAGTCCAGAAGTCCAGGAATTCCTTGCAGAAGACAGGGAACAGGAACTGGAACAGTAGGCAGGTACCCAGAGCAGACAGGAACAGGATGGCTTACAGGTTAGCAAGCTGGAACCAGAGTAGAAGACCGGAATCAGGAACAGACTGGAGCAGCTGACTGGCTTAGCAGACTGGAACTGGTACAGTGAACTGGAACCAGGAACAGACTGGAACAGCTGACAGGCTTTGCAGGCTGGAACTGGAGCAATGGACCGGAACCAGGAACAAGCAGGATGCACGTTAGGAATGGTCAGGCAGGCCGGGTCGGGTATCAGGCAGGCAGCAGAGGATCAGAGGAACAGGCAGGAGAGTAGTCAAACAGGCCGAAGGTCAGGTGCAGGCGGATGGCTGGGATGGTCACAGGTAAGCTGAGTAAACACAGGTACAGTTCTCAGATAAGGTAAGGCACACAGAATGCTGTAGAGCAGACAGCAGAGTTCACATGTGTCAGGCAGTCTTAAATAGCCCGCCTGGCGCTAATGGGGGAGCGCACGTTCCTGTGCGTGCACGTACGCATTCCCATGCGCACGCATGCGCAATGGCACCTGCGATTGCGCGCTAGTGAGCCTGGAACGCCTGTTACTGGCAGGATCTTCCTGGCACGGCCACTGTGGGAACACATAGGTGATAGCTGCAGCTTTTCCAATATATCTTTTTAATTTTTACTTACCACTAGGGGCAGCGTGCAACTATTTCATTATTCAATCTTGATAATACATCAGCTACAAATGGGAAATTGTATACAATACCTTGGCAACTAACAGTCAACTGTTACAATACTTCAGCAACAAATGGACAATTGTTACAATACATAGGCACTAACTGGGCAACTGTAACAATATTTAGACATCTCCACCTGCCAATTTAGACTGCATTTCTATGACCAGCCTCATACAGTACACCACAGCTGGTTTTACCTGCGGAAAATTGCACCTCTCAACACACAATTGGTTCTCTACTGGTAGTAATTACAAAGGTTTATTTATTATTATTATACAGGATTCATATAGCGCCAACAGTTTGCGCAGCGCTTTAAAAATGACGACTCCTTCGGCAGGCCAAATTTGGCCTTTTTTCATGGGGATATAGATGAACACACATTTTTGTAGCTGTAAAGTGTTCTGCAGCTTGTAAAAAATTATTATTTGAACAAGTAAAATAATTTGTTATGCTTACATTATTTTAACTGTTAGTCCGCTATCTCCTGAAAATAGCATTGAGGCCCTTGCACAATGGTGTTTAACTTGTAGGCATAGAGTTCAGCATTTCATATTTTAAACAGATTTTGTTTTTTTTTGTTTGTTTTATTAAAAGTGGCCTTTTTCTAATATTTTTTTTTATACTCTTAGTGTGCCAAACTACAGACCTCAATTGCTGATGCTGAACAGCGTGGCGAGCTTGCACTAAAAGATGCCAAGCAAAAGCTTGCAGGACTAGAAGATGCTCTGCAGAAGGCCAAACAAGACATAGCTCGCCAACTGAAAGACTACCAGGAGCTGATGAATGTCAAACTGGCTCTGGATATTGAGATTGCTACCTACAGGAAACTTCTAGAAGGAGAGGAGAGCAGGTACTGAAAACAAGTACTTTATATAAATGTATTCTGATATTTAGTAAATACTAGTGTCTAAATATGGGCATATGTCCATATAATTGCACTTACATTATCAGAATCCCACTCTTTGTTGTAGTTCAGGGAATGACCTGGCCAGCAGCTGATTCTTTTTAAAAAGTGCAATTTGATAGCTTGGATAGAGTTGAATTCAGAGGATTGCCGGAGGTAATATCCAACAATAAATTGGTAGCAGTTATGTAGTTTGTTAATCCTGCTGGGTCTACCAACCTGAGAATTTTTTTTTAGTTGTAGCGGGTACTCCAAATTTAAGGGGGTCTCCAAGTCCAAAATTGGGGGGATGACCCGAGCACTAGTATGGCTCGGGCCTTCTAATTGTGCTGGACTCTGCTTTGATGCTATGTGCCTATGTAGGGTTCCCTGTGGCCTGCAGGTGGCGCTGCCATGTTGTGTCAAGGTTGAGCCATAGGTTGCATTGGCGCGATTGGATGTCCTCTCTCGGCTACCATGCAGTGGGCGAGTTCTGCCTGCTGTGCATGCCGGGAGAGGATATAAAAGAGGCAGACGCCATTTGTTCAGAGAGAGACTCGGGGACAAGTACCCGGAGGAGTGCACCCCTAAGGAGGGGGGTGCGTACCCCGACTGAGGTGTCTCATGCACCTTCGGCCCGAGACCGCAACATTCCAGGTAGGCCCAGTACCTTTAACTGGGTCTACAGGCAGAATCTCTGGGAGTCCTAGGATGCCCGGGTGAGGGTATCCGCTCCGACCAAGAGGAAGCCAAGGGAGGATCGGTCCCATAACAGGAGAGGAGTGATAGTCAGATTGCTGTCTCGGGAAAGGCCTGGTGACCTGTCGGAGGGAAGGATCCTATGCTACGAAGAACTGACCCTGCGGAGTGCTGCTGCTCTTCGAGGACATACTGAACTTGTCCTGGGAGGATTTAAAATGTTTTTATTCCAGCTCCACGTCACCTGCTAGGACCATTGAGGGACTATCCGGGTGAGCTGTACCCACTCGGGACCGAGTGGTGATAAATCTGGGAGTTCCGTGCCTGAATCTGCTTTAGTTCAACTACTATCTCTCTCATCTACTCTCTCTTACCTATCAAGCAAAGATACAAAATAAACTCAACGTTGGAGTTTAAGTGGTTTGGACATTGACTTTATTAAAGTAGGGAAAAGTACAGACTCGTCTCTACATTCTGGAGATGGGAACCAGTGGAAGGAGGTAACTCGCTGCGGGACCCAGGTACATATACACTGCCTGACCTCTAAACTAGAGGACACAGGCTTGTGGCATGGGTGCCTCTCTTCTTTCCCCTAGAGAGGAGAGGGTAGTGTTACATAGTCTATTAGCTTTGCAATGCAAACATCAATTTTCTGGTTTGGTTACTGAATCCTTAGAACCAAGCAACTGTTAAATCACTACTATATGCTATGGTTTAGTGTCATTGTTATAATTGTGTATTCTTTTTATACAGGTTGGCTGGAGAAGGTGTTGGCCCAGTAAGCATATGTAAGTTGTACTTTTAAGTTTATTACTATTTATAGGTGGAAAAAAATATATAACATGTATATAAAACCAAGTGATATTTTCTTCTGACAGCTGTAGTGAGCTCAACCTATGGTACCAGCAGTGGAGCAGGCCATGGCTATGGATTTGGAGGGGGTTTCGGTGTCGGCAGTGGAAGCGGAGTTGGCACCGGAGGTAGTTTCGGTGTTGGCAGTGGAAGTGGAGTCAGTCTTAGTGGTGGACAAGCCACTGGTGGTGGAAGCTTCACTGTAAACAACCAGAAACCAACTGGCTTTATGTCTGGTGGTGGCCGTAACTCAGGTGCGCAAATAATATCAACAACCACCACAGCCTCCCGAAAACACTGAGAGCCACCAAAACTGATTTTAGAGGACAGCAGCCTCATATTGTGCCATGCAATTTAAATAAGTGTTAAAACAATAAAATGCTGAGGTATACTATTATGATATGCAATTACATTATTGAGATTATTCAGTAACAGAGAAAAAGACAATTCTGTTTAGTAACCCATCATTGCCATCAAACACATCATCTTAGTCTATAAGTAATAAAGGGATGCAATTATAACCATAGAAAGCCATACAACTTATATGGGGCTCAGCATCATTGCGGTCCCAACATTGCATATTAATTTATACAAGTACCAATAGCATTTGACAAATAATTTTGGATAAATGTAATCTATATAAAGTTTGGTAACCCGGGCTATATATTAATGCATGCAAAATACATTTGGATAAATTAAATACAAATACAATTTTGTAACCACTATACATTTGGTAATAAGCAATAGATATCACTAGCTGGATTTCTTGTGAGAAGAGTAAAGAAGTAGGAGACCCCTTAATATTTTTGCTAGAAGGCCCCATCACACATAGTTACACTTCTGCTAAGATTGGTTAAAATTGTTGCCATGGGTTACTGCATACCTTTGCACTTTGAACTGTTATTAAATAAACTCCTATAATTGTCTTAACTTGGCAGTGTTACCCAGACCTAAAAGTAATAAAGTGTACCGACTGATTTGGAAAATAAAATCATTGCACTAGGATGACGCTGTTGCTTTCCAACCCTGCCAAAATGTTGTCTGTGACAGAAATATTCTTCTTTTTTTTCAAAATCTTGGTGGATTTATATTCTATTCTGTGTGTTACTTTTACCAAAAAACTGTCCAGAAGCCTTTAATAAATCATTCTAAAAAAAAAACGGACTTGTAGTACTCAATTTATTTTTACTTTAAAGTGATTGTAAAGGCTAACGGTTGTTTTCACCTTAATGCATTCTGTGCATTAAAGTAATACTAAACAGAGAAGTGTTAATTTCCATAATTCATACACATAACTCATATATATCATGCCACTGTATTTTTTTTAATCTTCCAAGTACCTTTTTCTTGCAGCACTGTTATGTGGTCACATGATCTTTCCTTGTATCTGCAGGGACAGATCCTTGAGAGGGACTTATATGATATATTCTCTCTACAGTGTGAGACTGTGTCTGGTCAGTCCTGATTGGTGCTGTGCCAGTCACATGACTAAAAAAAACTGTTTCAGAAGAGCAATTCAAATTTAGATTATAAATATCAAATAATTGTAATAAAAGAAAGAAAGAAATAGAGGAAAGGAAGGAAAGAGGGATGGAGGGAGGGAGAGAAAGAGAGAAGAAAAGACTAAAAAAAGAACGAGGGATGGAGGGAGAGAGAGAGAAGGAAAGAAAGAGGGAGGGATGGAGAGAGGAAAAGAGAAGGAAAGAAGGAAGAAAAGAAAGAGGGATGCAAGGAAGGAGAGAGAGAAAGAAAGATAGAAGGAAAGAAAGAGGGATGGCGAGAGAAGGAAAGAAAAAAAGATGGAAGGAAAGAGGGATAGAGGGAGGGAGGGAGGAAGAAAGAAGGGAGGAAATAAAGAGGGATGTAGGGAGGGAGAGAGAGAGAAGGAAAGATAGAAGGAAAGAAAAAGGGATTGAGGGAGAAAAAAAGGGAGGAAGAAGGAAATAAATAAGGAAAGAAAGAGGGATGGAGGGAGGAAGAGAGGGAGAGAGAAGAAAACAAAGAAGGACAGAAAGAGGGATGGAGGGAGGAAAAGAGAAGGAAAGAAGGAGGTATGGAGGGAAGGAAATAAGACGGGATGAAGGAAGGGAGAGAGGGAGAGAGAAGGAAAAAAAGAGGGAAGAAGAGAGAAGGAAAGAAAGAAAGAAAGAAAGAGAAATGGAGGGAGGAAGAGAGAAGGAAAGAAAGAAGGAGATATGGAGGGAAGGAAATAAGATGGGATGGAGGAACGGAGAGAGGGAGAGAGAAGGAAAGAAATATGGAAGGAGGGAAGAAGAGAGAAGGAAATAAAGAAAGAAAGAAAGATAAATGGAGGGAGGAAGAGAGAAGCAAAGAAAGAAAGAAAGAGAGAAAGAAAAAAAGGAAGAGAGGGAGGAAGAGAGAAAGAAAGAGAGAAAGAAAAAAGGAAGACAGTGAGGAAGAGAGAGAAAGAAAGAAAGGAGGAAAGAAAGAGAGGAAGAGAGAAGGAAGGAAATAAAGAAGGAATGGAAGAGGGATAGAGAGAGGGAGAGAGGGATGGATGGGGGGGGGAGAAGGAAGGAAAGAAAGAAGGAAAGAAAGAGGGATGAAGGGAGGGAGAGAGAAAGAAGGAAAGATAGAAGGAAAGAAAAAGGAATTGAGGGAGAAAAAAAAGTGAGGAAGAGGGAAGGAAAGAGAGAAATAAAGAAAAAAGGAAGAGAGGGAGGAAGAGAGAAAGAAAGAACAAAGGAAAGAAAGAAAGAAAGAAAGAAAGAAAGAAAGAAAGAAAGAAAAAAGGAAAGAAGAAGGTATGGAGGGAAGGAAATAAGATGGGATGGAGGAAGGGAGAGAGGGAGAGAGAAGGAAAGAAAGAGGGATGGAGGGAAGAAGAGATAAGGAAGGAAAGAAAAAAAGAGAAATGGAGGGAGGAAGAGAGAAGGAAAGAAAGAGAGAAGGAAAGAAAGAAAGAAATGAGCAAAGAAAGAAAGAAAGAAAGAAGGAAAGAAAGACATGGAGGAAGGAAGAGAGAAGGAAAGAAAGAAAAAAGGAATGAAAGAGGGAGGGAGAGGGAAGGAAATAAAGAAGGAATAAAAGAGGGATAGAGAGAGGGAGAGAAGGATGGATGGGGGGGAGGGAGAAAGAAAGAAATTAAGAGCGGAAGAGAGAAAGAAAGAAAAAAATGGAGGAAGAGAGAAAGAAAAAAAGAAAGGGAGGAAAAGAGAAAGAAAGAATGAAAACAAGAAAGGGAGGAAGAGAGAAGAAAAGAAAGAAAGAAGGAAGGAAAGAGGGATGGAGGGAGAGAGAAGGAAAGAAAGAGGGAGGGAGGGAGGGAGGGAGAGAGGGAGGAAGAGAGTAGGAAAGAAAGAAGGAAAGAAAGAAGGAAAGGAAGAGGAAAAGAGGGAGAGAGAAGGAAAGAAAGAAGGATGGATGGAGAGAGGAAGAGAGAAGGAAAGAAAGAAGGAAAAGAAGAGGGATGTAGGGAAGGAGAGAGAGAGAAGGAAAGAAAGAGGGATGTAGGGAGGAAGAGAGAAGGAATGGAGGTAAGGAAATAAGATGGGGTGGAGGAAGGGAGAGAGGGAGAGAGAAGGAAAGAAAGAGAGAAGGAGGGGAGAAGAAAGAAATAGAGGGAGGAAGAGAGAAGGAAAGAAAGAAAGAAAAAAATCAAGAAAGAAGGAAGGAAAGAGGGAAGGGATAGACTCAGGGATATGCAATTAGCGGACCTCCAGCTGTTGCAAAACTACAAGTCCCATCATGCCTCTGCCTCTGGGTGTCATGCTTGCTGTTGTCAGAGTCTCGCTATGCCTCATGGGACTTGTAGTTTGGCAACAGCTGGAGGCCCGCTAATTGCATATCCCTGGGATAGAGGGAGGAATAGAGATGGAAAGAAGGAAGGAAAGAAAGAGGGATGGAGCGAAGGAAAGAAAAAAAGATGGAAGGAAAGAGGGATAGAGGGAGGGAGGGAGGAAGAAAGAAGGAAGGAAAGAAAGAGGGATGTAGGGAGGAAGAGAGAGAGAGAAGGAGAGATAGAAGGAAAGAAAACCGGATTGAGGGAGAAAAAAAGGGAGGGAGGGGGAAGGAAATAAATAAGGAAAGAAAGAAGAGAGGGAGAGAGAAGAAAACAAAAAAGGACAGAAAGAGGGAGGGAGGAAAAGAGAAATAAGGAAAGAAGGAGGTATGGAGGGAAGGAAATAATATGAGATGGAGGAAAGGAGAGAGGGGGAGAGAAGGAAAGAAAAAGGGAAGAAGAGAGAAGGAAAGAAAGAAAGAAGTAAAGAAAGAAAGAGCAATAGAGGGAGGAAGAGAGAAGGAAAGAAAGAAGGAGATATGGAGGGAAGGTAATAAGATGGGATGGAGGAAGGAAGAGACGGAGAGAGAAGGAAAGAAATATGAAAGGAGGGAAGAAGAGAGAAGGAAGGAAAGAAAGAAAGAAAGAGAAATGGAGGGAGGAAGGAAGAGAGAAGCAAAGAAAGAAAGAAAGATAAAGAAAGAGATAAAGAAAAAAAGGAAGAGAGTGAGGAAGAGAGAAAGAAAGAAAGAAGGAAAGAAAGAGAGGAAGAGAGAAGGAAGGAAAGAAAGAAAAAAAGGAAGGAAAGAGAAAGGGAGGGAGAGGGAAGGAAATAAAGAAGGAATGGAAGAGGGATAGGGAGAGGGAGAGAGGGATGAATGGGGGGGAGGACGAAGGAAAAAAGGAAGGAAAGAAAGAGGGATGTAGGGAGGGAGAGAGAAAGAAGGAAAGAAAGAGGGATGTAGGGAGGGAGAGAGAAAGAAGGAAAGATAGAAGGAAAGAAAAAGGAATTGAGGGAGAAAAAAAAGGGAGGAAGAGGGAAGGAAAGAGAGAAAGAAAGAACAAAGGAAAGAAAGAAAGAAAGAAAGAAAGAAAAAAGGAAAGAAGAAGGTATGGAGGGAAGGAAATAAGATGGGATGGAGGAAGGGAGAGAGGGAGAGAGAAGGAAAGAAAGAGGGAAGGAGGGAAGAAGAGATAAGGAATGGAGGTAAGGAAATAACATGGGGTGGAGGAAGGGAGAGAGGGAGAGAGAAGGAAAGAAAGAGGGAAGGAGGGGAGAAGAAAGAAATAGAGGGAGGAAGAGAGAAGGAAAGAAAGAAAGAAAAAAATCAAGAAAGAAGGAAGGAAAGAGGGAAGGGATAGAGGGAGGAATAGAGAAGGAAAGAAGGAAGGAAAGAAAGAGGGATGGAGAGAAGGAAAGAAAAAAAGATGGAAGGAAAGAAAGAGGGATGTAGGGAGGAAGAGAGAGAGAGAAGGAAAGATAGAAGGAAAGAAAACCAGATTGAGGGAGAAAAAAAGGGAGGGAGGGAGAAGGAAAAAATAAGGAAAGAAAGAAGAGAGGGAGAGAGAAGAAAACAAAAAAGGACAGAAAGAGGGAGGGAGGAAAAGAGAAATAAGGAAAGAAGGAGGTATGGAGGGAAGGAAATAATATGAGAT
This sequence comes from Rana muscosa, assembly GCA_029206835.1. NCBI lineage: Eukaryota > Metazoa > Chordata > Amphibia > Anura > Ranidae > Rana > Rana muscosa. The sequence continues at coordinate 920,703,932 of CM055117.1, forward strand.
GGAGGAAAGGAGAGAGGGGGAGAGAAGGAAAGAAAAAGGGAAGAAGAGAGAAGGAAAGAAAGAAAGAAGTAAAGAAAGAAAGAGCAATAGAGGGAGGAAGAGAGAAGGAAAGAAAGAAGGAGAAATGGAGGGAAGGAAATAAGATGGGTTGGAGGAAGGAAGAGACGGAGAGAGAAGGAAAGAAATATGAAAGGAGGGAAGAAGAGAGAAGGAAAGAAAGAAAGAAAGAAAGAGAAATGGAGGGAGGAAGGAAGAGAGAAGCAAAGAAAGAAAGTAAGATAAAGAAAGAGAGAAAGATAAAAAGGAAGAGAGTGAGGAAGAGAGAAAGAAAGAAAGAAGGAAAGAAAGAGAGGAAGAGAGAAGGAAGGAAAGAAAGAAAAAAAGGAAGGAAAGAGAAAAGGAGGGAGAGGGAAGGAAATAAAGAAGGAATGGAAGAGGGATAGGGAGAGGGAGAGAGGGATGAATGGGGGGGGGAAGGATGAAGGAAAAAAGGAAGGAAAGAAAGAGAGATGAAGGGAGGGAGAGAGAAATCAGGAAAGATAGAAGGAAAGAAACAGGAATTGAGGGAGAAAAAAAGGGAAAAAGAGAGAAGGAAAGAGAGAAAGAAAAAAGGAAGAGAGGGAAGAAGAGAGAAAGAAAGAACGAAGGAAAGAAAGAAAGAAAATAAGAAAGAAAGAAGAAGGTATGAAGGGAAGGAAATAGGATGGGATGGAGGAAGTGAGAGAGAAGGAAAGAATGAGGGAAGGAGGGAAGAAGAGAGAAGGAAGGAAAGAAAGAAAGAGAAATGGAGGGAGGAAGAGAGAAGGAAAGAAAGAGAGAAAGAAAAAAAGGAAGAGATGGAGGAAGAAAGGACGGGAAAAAAAGAAGGAAAGAAAGAAAGAAATGAGAATGAGAAACAAATCAGCAAAGAAAGAAAGAAATGGAGGGAGGAAGAGAGAAGGAAAGAAAGAAAGAAGGAATGAAAGAGGGAGGGAGAGGGAAGGAAATAAAGAAGGAATAAAAGAGGGATAGAGAGAGGGAGAGAAGGATGGATAAGGGGAGGGAGAAAGAAAGAAAGAAAGAAAGAAATGAAGAGTGAAAGAAAGAAAAAAAAGGGAGGAAGAGAGAAAGAAATAAAGAAAAAAAGAAAGGGAGGAAAAGAGAAAGAAAGAATGAAAACAAGAAAGGGAGGAAGAGAGAAGAAAAGAAAAAAGGAATGAAAGAGGGTTGGATGGAGAGAGAATGAAAGAAAGAGGGAGGGAGAGAGGAAACAAGAGAGAAGGAAAGGAAGAGGGAGGGAGGGAGGGAGAGGGAAGGAAAGAAAGAGGGATGGAGAGAGGAAGAGAGAAGGAAAGAAAGAAGGAAAGGAAGAGGGATGTAGGGAAGGAGAGAGAGAGAGAATGAAAGATAGAAGGAAAGAAGGAAGGATGTAGGGAGGAAGAGAGAAGGAAACAAAGAAGGACAGAAAGCGGGATGGAGGGAGGAAGAGAGAAGGAATGGAGGGAAGGAAATAATATGGATGGAGGAAGGGAGAGAGGGAGAGAGAAGGAAAGAAAGAGGGAAGGAGGGGAGAAGAAAAAAAGAAAGAAATAGAGGAAGGAATAGAGAAGGAAAGAAAGAAAGAAAAAAAGAAAGAAAGAAGGAAGGAAAGAGGGAGGATGGGAGAGGGAAGGAAATAAAGAAGGAATGAAAGAGGGATAGAGAGAGGGAGAGAGGGATGGATGGGTGGGGGGAAGAAAGAAAGAAGGAAAGAAGGATGGAGAGAGGGAGAGATCGGGGAGAAGGAAAGACAAAAAAAGAAAGAGAGATGGAGGGAGGGAGGGAGAGAGAAGGAAAGAAAAACGGAGGGCGGGAGGGGGGGGGAGGAAATAAAGAGGGAGGGAGGGAAAGAGAAGGAAATAAAGGAGAAGGGATGGAGAGAGGAAGAGAGAAGAAACGAAAGAGAGATGTAGGGAGGGAGAGAGAGAGAGAGAAGGAAAGATAGAAGGAAAGAAAGGGGGATTTAGGGAGAAAGAGAGAAGGAAAGAAAGAAGGAAAGAAAGAGGGATGTAGGGAGGAAGAGAGAAGACAACAAAGAAGGACAGAAAGAGGGATGGAGGGAGGATGAGAGAAGGAAAGAAAGAAGAAGGTATGGAGGGAAGGAAATAAGATGGGAAGGAGGAAGAGAGATAGGGAGAGAGAAGGAAAGAAAGAGGGAAGGAGTGGAGAAGAAAGAAAGAAAGAAAGAAAGAGAAGGAGGAGGAGAGAAGGAAAGAAAAAAATAAAGAAAGAAGTAAAGAAAGAGGGAGGATGGGAGAGGGAAGGAAATAAAGAAGGAATGAAAGAGGGCTAGAGAGAGGGAGAGAGGGATGGATTGGTGGGGGGAAGAAAGAAATAAAGAAAGAAGGAAAGAGGGATGGAGGGAGGGGGAGATCGGGGAGAAGGAAAGACAAAAAAAGAAAGAGGGATGGAGGGAGGGAGGGAGGGAGAGAGAAGGACAGAAAAACGGAGAGCGGGAGAGGGGGAGAAAAAAGGAAATAAAGAGGGAGGGAGGGAGGGAAAGAGAAGGAAAGAAAGGAGAAGGGATGGAGAGAGGAAGAGAGAAGGAACAAAAGAAAGATGGAAGGAAAGAGGGAGGGAGGAAGAGAAAAGGAAAGAAAGAAGGAAAGGAAGAGGGAGCAAGAGAGAAGGAAAGAAAGAACGAAAGAAAGAGGGATGTAGGGAGGGAGAGAGAGAGAAGGAAAGATAGAAGGAAAGAAAGAAAGGGGGATTTAGGGCGGAAGAGAGAAGGAAAGAAAGAAGGAAAGAAAGAGGGATGTAGGGAGGAAGAGAGAAGTAAACAAAGAAGGACAGAAAGAGGGATGGAGGGAGGATTAGAGAAGGAAAGAAAGAAGAAGGTATGGAGGGAAGGAAATGAGATGGGATGGAGGAAGAGAGAGAGGGAGTGAGAAGGAAAGAAAGAGGGAAGGAGTGGAGAAGAAAGAAAGAAAGAAAGAAAGAAAGAAAGAAAGAAAGAAAGATAAAGAAAGAAAGAAAGAAAGAGAAAGAAATAGAGGGAGGAAGAGAGAAGGAAAAAAAGAAAGACGGAAGGAAAGAGGTATACAGGGAGAGAGGGATGAATAGGGGGGGAGTAAGAAGGAAAACGGGATGGAGGGAGGGAGGGAGAGAGAAGGAAAGAAAGAGGGAGGGAGAAAAAAGTAAATAAAGAGGGAGGGAGGGAGAGAGAAGGAAAGAAAGAAGAAGCGATGGAGAGAGGAAGAGAGAAGAAAATAAAGATGGGAGGAAAGAGGGATAGAGGGAGGAAGGAAGGGAGGGAGGGAGGAAGAGAGAAGTAAAGAAGGGAGGAAAGAAAGAGAGATGTAGGGAAGGAGAGAGAGAGAAGAAAAGGTAGATGGAAAGAAAGAGGGAAGGAGGGAGGAAGGGAGTACGAAAGAAGGAAAGAAATAAAAGATGGAAGGAAAGAGGGATAGAGGGAGGGAGGGAGGAAGAAATAAGGGAAGAAGAAAGGAAAGAAAGAAAGAGAGAAAGAGGGAGGAAGAGAGAAGGAAACAAAGAAGGACAAAAAGAGGGATGGAGGGAGGAAGAGAGAAGGAAAGAAAGAAGGAGGTATGGAGGGAAGGAAATAAGATGGGAAGGGAAAGAGGGAGAGAGAAGGAAAGAAAGAGAGATGGAGGGAAGAAGAGAGAAGGAAAAAAAGAAAAAAGAAAGAGAGAAAGAAAAAAGGAAGAGAGAAAGAAAGAGAGAAAGAAAAAAAAGGAAAAGACGGAGGAAGAGAGAAAGAAAAAAGAAGGTAAAAAGGAAGGAAAGAAAGAAAGAAGGAAAGAAAGGAAGAAAGAAATGGAGGGAGGAAGAAAGAAGAAGAGAAAGAACAAAAGGAAGGAAAGAGGGATGGCGGGAGGAAGAGAAAGAGAAAAAAAAAAGAGAGAGAAGGAAATAAAGAGGGAGGGATGGAGAAAAAAGGAAATAAAGAGGGAAAGAGGGAGAGGGAAGGAAGGAAAGAAGGAGGGATGGAGAGAGGAAGAGAGAAGAAAAGAAAAAGAGATGGAATGAAAAGGAGGGAGAGAGGAGGGAGGGAGGAAGAAAGAAGGAAAGAGGGAGTGTAGGGAGGAAGAGAGAAGGAAACAAAGAAGGACAGGAAGAGGGATGGAGGCAGGAAGAGAGAAGGAAAGAAAGAAAAAAAAGAAAGAAAGAGAGAAAAAAGGAAGAGAGGGAGGAAGAGGGAAAGAAAGAAAGAAAATAAATGAAGGGGGGAAGAGAGAAAGAAATAAAGGCAGAAAGAAGAAAGGAAAGAAGGAAATGGAGGGAGGAAGAGAGAAGGAAAGAAAGAAAAAAAGAAAGAGAAATGGAGGGAGGAAGAGAGAAGGAAACAAAGAAAGAAAGAAAGAGAGGGAGGAAGAGAGAAGGAATGAAAGAATGAAGGAAAGAAAGAAAGAAAGAAAGAAAGAAGAAAGAAAGAAAGAAATGGAGGGAGGATAAGGGAAAAAAAGAGAGAAAAAAACAAAAGAGGAAGGGAGAGGGAATGAAAGAAAGAAGGAAAGAAAAAAAAAGCAAAGAAAGAAATGGAAGGATGATAAGGGAAAAAAAAGAAAGGAAGAAAGAGAGAAAGAAAGAAAGAGAGAGAGAGAGGGAGGAAGAGAGAAAGAAACAAAGAAAGAAAGAAAGAAATGTGGGGGAAGAGAGAAGAAAATAAATAAAGAAAGTAGGAAAGAAGGAGGGAGGGAGATAGAATGAAAGAAAGAAGGAGTGGTGGAGGGAGAGAGGGAGAAGGAAATAAATAAGGAAAGAAGGAGGGATGGATTAAGGGAGAAGGAAAGAAGGAAGGAAAGAAAGAGGGATGGAGGGAGAGAGGAATGGAGGGAGGGGGGGATTGAGGGAGAAGGAAGAAAAAAGGAAATAAATGGGAACAGATGGAGAAGAAGGAAAGAAAGAATAAATAAATGGGATGGAGGGGGAAAAAGAGAGAGAAGGAAAGAAAAAAGGAAAGAAAGAAGTAAGGAAAGAAAGAGGGAGGGAGGGAAAGAGAGAGAGAAAGAAAGAATGGAAGAAAGAAAGAGGGACGGAGGGAGGGAGAGATAAGGAAAGAAGGAAGAAAAAACGTAGGGAGGGAAGGAGTAATGGAGAAATAAAGAAAGAAATAAGGAAAGAGAGAGGGAGAAAGAAAGAAAAAAGGAAATAAATGGGAACGAAGGAAGGAAGAGAGAGAGAAGGTAAAGAAAAAAAGAAAGAGAGAAGGGAGGAAGCGAGAAGGAAAGAAAGAAAGAAAGAAAGAAAGAAGAAAGAAAGAAAGAAAGAAAGAAAGAGAAAAAGAAAGCAAGAAAGAAAGAAATGAAGGGAGAGAAGAGAGAAGAAGAACGAAGAGAGAGAGGAAGGAAGAGAGAAGGAAACAAAAAAAAGAAAAGAATAAAGGGATGGAGGAAGGGAAAAGGAAAAAAAGAAATGGAGGAAGGAAGAGAGAAGGAAATAAAGAAAGAAAGTAGGAAAGAAGGAGGGAGGAAGATAGAAAGAAAGAAGGAAAGAAGGAGGGGTTAAGGGAGAGAGAGAGAATGAAATAAATAAGGAAAGAAGGCGGGATAGAGGGGGAAGGAACCAAGGAAGGAAAGAAAGAGGGATGAAGGGAGAGAGGAATGGAGGGAGGGAGGGAGAGAGGGAGAAGGAAAGGAAAAAGGAAAGAAATGGGATTGGAGGGAGAGAGAAGGAAAGAAAGAATAAATAAATGGGAGAGAAGGAAAGAAGGAAGAAAAGAAAGAGGGATGGAGGGAGAGAGGAAGAGAGAAGGAAAAAAAGAGGGAAGGAAGGAGAGAGGGAGAAATAAAGAAAGAAAGAAAGAAAGAAAAAAAAAGGAAGAAGGAAATAAAGGGGAAGGGAGGGAGAAGGAAAGAAATTGGATGGAGGAAGGAAAGGAAAGAGAAGGAAAGAAAGAGAGAAGAGGGAGGGAAGAAGAAAGAAGGAAAAAAGAGGGATGGAGGGAAGAAAGAAAGTAGGAAAGAAGGAGGGAGGGAGATAGAATGAAAGAAAGAAGGAGGGGTGGATTAAGGGAGAAGGAGAGAAGGCAGGGAAGAAAGAGGGGTGGAGGGAGGGAGAAGGAAAGAAAAAAAGGAAAGAACAAGGGGGGAGGGAGGGAGAGAGAGAGGAAGGAAAGAAAGAAGGAAAAAATGGGAACGTAGGGAGGGAGGAAGAAAGGGAGAGAGAAGGAAAGAAAGAATAAATAAATGGGATGGAGGGGGCAAAGGAGAGAGAATGAAATAAAGAAGGAAAGAAAAAGGGATGGGGGAGAGAGGAAGAGAGAATGAGGGAAAGAAAGAAAGAAAGAGGGAAGGAAAGAAAGAGGGAGGAAAGAGAGCGAGATAAAGAGAAAAAGAAAGAAAGAAAAAGAGAGGGATAGAGAGAGGGATAGAGAGAGGGACAGAGGGAGGGAGAGATAATGAAATAAGGAAGGGAAGAAGTAGGGAGGGAAGGAGGGAGGGAGAAAGAAAGAAAGAAAGAAAGAGAGAAAGAAGGAAAGAAAAAAAGAGTGTTGGAGGGAGAGAGAATTAAAGAAAGAAGGAAAGAAAGAAAGAGGGATGAAGGGAGGAAGGAAGAAGGAAAAACAAGGATGGAGGGAAGAAAGGAAGTAGGAAAGAAGGAGGGAGGGAGATAGAATGAAAAAAAGAAGGAGTGATGGAGGGAGGGAGAGAGAAGAAAATAAATAAGGAAAGAAGGAGGGATAGATTAAGGGAGAAGGAGAGAAGGAAGGAAAGAAAGAGGGACGGAAGGAGGGAGGAACAGAGGGAGAAGGAAAGAAAAGAGGAAAGAACAAGAGGTGGAGGGAGGGAGAGAGAAGGAAAGAAAGAAGAAAAGAAATGGGAACGGAGGGAGGCAGAGAGAAGAAGAGAAAGAAGAAAGAAATGGGATGGTGGGGGCAATGGAGAGAGAAGGAACGAAAGAAGGAAATAAAGAGGTATGGGGGTAGAGAGGAAGAGAGAAGGAAAGAAAGAAGGAAAAAAGAGGGATACAAAGAGAGAGAGAGAGAGGTGTACACATGCTGTGTCTGTGGCTGGAAGTATTACCCCAGGTGAATGGGGCTGTGCTGCAACCACCCTGCAACTGTGTGCATTGCACACAGTTGTAGCATAGTGATTATGCATTTAGGAGGTGGGGAGGCAACATATGCCCGAGAGCTCGGTCTCATGTAACAACCTCTCTCTATCAGGATGCTGCGGCACCCTAGTTGAAAAAGGCTGGGGCAGAGAACCATTTTTAGTTTGGACATTTGTTAAAATAATATCTAACAACAAATACTTTTATAAATGCTCTTTTCATTTACAGCCTTTCCACCAGAAAGAAAGAAAGAAATGGAGGGAGAAAGAAAGAAGGAAAGAAAGAAAGAGAGAGAGAGAGAAAGAAAGAACGAGAGAAAAAGAGAAAGAAAGAAAGAAAGAGAGGGAGGAAGAGAGAAGGAAAGAACGAAAGAGAGGGAGGGAGAGAGAAGGAAAGAAAGAAAGAAAGAAAGAAAGAAAAGAAAGAAAAGAAAGAAAGAAAGAAAGAAAGAAAAGAAAGAAAGAAAGAAAGAAATGAAGGGAGGAAGATTGAAGGAAAGAAAAAGAGAAAGAAAGAAAGATAGAAAGAAAGAAAGAAAGAGAAGAGAGATGGGGAAACGAGAAGGAAAGAAAGAAAGCAAGAAAGAAAGAGAAAAACAAAGAGATAGAAGGAGGAAGAGATGGAGGAAGAGAGAGGGAAATAAAGAAATGGAGTTAGAAAGAGAGAAGGAAAGAAAGAAAGAAGAAAGAAAGAAGAAAAGAAAGAAAGAAAGAAAGAGAGGGAAGAAGAGAGAAGGGAAGAAATGGAGGAAGGAAGAGAGAAGGAAAGAAAGAAAGAAAGAAAGAAAGACAAAAAGAGAGAGAGAAAGAAAGAGAGGGAGAAAGAGAGGGAGGAAGAGAGAAGAAAAGAAAGAGAAGAAGAAAGTGAGAAAGAGAGGGATGAAGAGAGAAGGAAAGAAAGAAAGAGAGGGAGGAAGAGATAAGGGAAGAAATGGAGGGAGGAAGAGAGAAGGAAAGAAAGAAATAAGAAAGAGAGAGAGAGAGAAAGAGAGGAAGGAAGAGAGAAGGAAAGAAAGAAAGAAAGAAAGAAAGAAAGAAAGAAAGAAGGAAAGAAAAAAGAAAGAAGGAAATAAGGAAAAAAGGAAAGAAAGAAAGAAAGAAAAGAAAGAAAGAAAGATGGAGGGAGGGAGGGAGAGTGAGAATGAAAAAAAGAAGGAAATAAAGAGGGAGGGAGAGATAATGAAAGAAATGGGATAGAGGGAGGAAAGGAGAGAGAAGGAAAGAAAGAAGGAAAGAAAGGGATGGAGGGAGAAAGAAACGAAGAAAGAGAAAGAAATAGAGGGAGGAAGAGAGAAGGAAAAAAAGAAGGAAGGAAAGAGGGATAGAGGGAGAGAGGGATGAATAGGGGGGGGAAGTAAGAAGGAAAGCGGGATGGAGGGAGGGAGGGAGAGAGAAGGAAAGAAAGAGGGAGGGAGAAAAAAGAAAATAAAGAGGGAGGGAGGGAGAGAGAAGGAAAGAAAGAAGAAGCGATGGAGAGAGGAAGAGAGAAGAAAATAAGATGTGAGGAAAGAGGGATAGAGGGAGGAAGGAAGGGAGGGAGGGAGGAAGAGAGAAGTAAAGAAGGGAGGAAAGAAAGAGAGATGTAGGGAAGGAGAGAGAGAGAAGGAAAGGTAGACGGAAAGAAAGAGGGAAGGAGGGAGGACGAAAGAAGGAAAGAAATAAAAGATGGAAGGAAAGAGGGATAGAGGGAGGGAGGGAGGGAGGAAGAAATAAGGGAAGAAGAAAGGAAAGAAAGAAAGAAAGAGAGAAAGAGGGAGGAAGAGAGAAGGAAACAAAGAAGGACAGAAAGAGGGATGGAGGGAGGAAGAGAGAAGGAAAGAAAGAAGGAGGTATGGAGGGAAGGAAATAAGATGGGATGGAGGAAGGGAAAGAGGGAGAAAGATGGAGGGAGGGAGGGAGAGTGAGAATGAAAAAAAAGAAGGAAATAAAGAGGGAGGGAGAGATAATGAAAGAAATGGGATAGAGGGAGGAAAGGAGAGAGAAGGAAAGAAAGAAGGAAAGAAAGGGATGGAGGGAGAAAGAAACGAAGAAAGAGAAAGAAATAGAGGGAGGAAGAGAGAAGGAAAAAAAGAAGGAAGGAAAGAGGGATAGAGGGAGAGAGGGATGAATAGGGGGGGGGAGTAAGAAGGAAAGCGGGATGGAGGGAGGGAGGGAGAGAGAAGGAAAGAAAGAGGGAGGGAGAAAAAAGAAAATAAAGAGGGAGGGAGGGAGAGAGAAGGAAAGAAAGAAGAAGCGATGGAGAGAGGAAGAGAGAAGAAAATAAAGATGTGAGGAAAGAGGGATAGAGGGAGGAAGGAAGGGAGGGAGGAGGAAGAGAGAAGTAAAGAAGGGAGGAAAGAAAGAGAGATGTAGGGAAGGAGAGAGAGAGAAGGAAAGGTAGACGGAAAGAAAGAGGGAAGGAGGGAGGACGAAAGAAGGAAAGAAATAAAAGATGGAAGGAAAGAGGGATAGAGGAGAGGAGGGAGGGAGGAAGAAATAAGGGAAGAAGAAAGGAAAGAAAGAAAGAAAGAGAGAAAGAGGGAGGAAGAGAGAAGGAAACAAAGAAGGACAGAAAGAGGGATGGAGGGAGGAAGAGAGAAGGAAAGAAAGAAGGAGGTATGGAGGGAAGGAAATAAGATGGGATGGAGGAAGGGAAAGAGGGAGAGAGAAGCAAAGAAAGAGAGATGGAGGGAAGAAGAGAGAAGGAAAAAAGAAAGAGAGAAAGAGAGAAAGAAAAAAGGAAGAGAGAAAGAAAGAGAGAAAGAAAAAAAAGGAAAAGACGGAGGAGAGAGAAAGAAAAAAAGAAGGTAAAAAAAGGAAGGAAAGAAAGAAAGAAGGAAAGAAAGGAAGAAAGAAATGGAGGGAGGAAGAAAGAAGAAGAGAAAGAACAAAAGGAAGGAAAGAGGGATGGCAGGAGGAAGAGAAAGAGAAAAAAAGAGAGAGAGAGAGAGAGAGACAGAAGGAAATAAAGAGGGAGGGATGGAGAAAAAGGAAATAAAGAGGAAAAGAGGAGAGGGAAGGAAGGAAAGAATGAGGGATGGAGAGAGGAAGAGAGAAGAAAAGAAAAAAAAGATGGATGAAAAGGAGGGAGAGAGGAGGGAGGGAGGAAGAAAGAAGGAAAGAGGGATGTAGGGAGGAAGAGAGAAGGAAACAAAGAAGGACAGGAAGAGGGATGGAGGCAGGAAGAGAGAAGGAAAGAAAGAGAGAGAAAAAGGAAGAGAGGGAGGAAGAGAGAAAGAAAGAAAAATAAATGAAGGCGGAAGAGAGAAAGAAAGAAAGGCAGAAAGAAGAAAGGAAAGAAGGAAATGGAGGGAGGAAGAGAGAAGGAAAGAAAGAAAAAAAGAAAGAGAAATGGAGGGAGGAAGAGAGAAAGAAGAAAGAAAGAAAGAAAGAAAGAAAGAAAGAAAGAAAGAAAGAAAGAAAGAAAGAAAGAAAGAAAGAGAGGGAGGAAGAGAGAAGGAATGAAAGAATGAAGGAAGAAGAAAGAAAGAAAGAAAGAAAGAAAGAAAGAAAGAAATGGAGGGAGGATAAGGGAAAAAAGAGAGAAAAAAACAAAAGAGGAAGGAAGAGGGAATGAAAGAAAGAAGGAAAGAAAAAAAAAAGCAAAGAAAGAAAGAAAGAAATGGAAGGATGATAAGGGAAAAAAAGAAAGGAAGAAAGAGAGAAAGAAAGAAAGAGAGAGAGAGAGGGAGGAAGAGAGAAAGAAACAAAGAAAGAAAGAAATGTGGGGGGAAGAGAGAAGAAAATAAATAAAGAAAGTAGGAAAGAAGGAGGGGGGGAGATAGAATGAAAGAAAGAAGGAGGGGTGGAGGGAGAGAGGGAGAAGGAAATAAATAAGGAAAGAAGGAGGGATGGATTAAGGGAGAAGGAAAGAAGGAAAGAAGGAAGGAAAGAAAGAGGGATGGAGGGAGAGAGGAATGGAGGGAGGGAGGGAGGGATTGAGGGAGAAGGAAAGAAAAAAGGAAATAAATGGGAACAGAGGGAGAAAGAAGGAAATGAAGAATAAATAAATGGGATGGAGGGGAAAAAGAGAGAGAAGGAAAGAAAAAAGGAAAGAAAGAAGTAAGGAAAGAAAGAGGGAGGGAGGGAAAGAGAGAGAGAAAGAAAGAATGGAAGAAAGAAAGAGGGACAGAGGGAGGGAGGGAGAGATAAGGAAAGAAGGAAGGAAAAACTTAGGGAGGGAAGGAGTAATGGAGAAATAAAGAAAGAAATAAGGAAAGAGAGAGGGAGAAAGAAAGAAAAAGGAAATAAATTGGAACGAAGGAAGGAAGAGAGAGAGAAGGTAAAGAAAAAAAGAGAGAAGGGAGGAAGCGAGAAGGAAAGAAAGAAAGAAAGAAAGAAAGAAAGAAGAAAGAAAGAAAGAAAGAAAGAGAGAGAAAAAGAAAGAAAGAAAGAGAAAAGAAAGCAAGAAAGAAAGAAATGAAGGGAGGAAGAGAGAAGGAAAGAAAGAAAGAGAGAGAGGGAGGAAGAGAGAAGGAAACAAAAAAAAGAAAAGAATAAAGGGATGGAGGAAAGGGAAAAGGAAAAAAAGAAATGGAGGAAGGAAGAGAGAAGGAAATAAAGAAAGAAAGTAGGAAAGAAGGAGGGAGGAAGATAGAATTAAAGAAAGAAGGAGGGGTTAAGGGAGAGAGAGAGAATGAAATAAATAAGGAAAGAAGGAGGGATAGAGGGGAAGGAACCAAGGAAAGAAAGAAAAATGAAAGGAGGGAGAGAGGAATGGAGGGAGGGAGGGAGGGAGAGAGGGAGAAGGAAAGAAAAAAGGAAAGAAATGGGAACGGAGGGAGAGAGAAGGAAAGAAAGAAAAAATAAATGGGAGAGAAGGAAAGAAGGAAGAAAAGAAAGAGGGATGGAGGGAGAGAGGAAGAGAGAAGGAAAAAAAGAGGGAAGGAAGGAGAGAGGGAGAATAAAGAAAGAAAGAAGGAAAGAAAAAAAAAGAAAGAAGGAAATAAAGGGGAAGGGAGGGAGAAAGAAAGAAATTGGATGGAGGAAGGAAAGGAAAGAGAAGGAAAGAAAGAAAGAGAGAAGAGGGAGGGAAGAAGAAAGAAGGAAAAAAGAGGGATGGAGGGAAGAAAAAAGTAGGAAAGAAGGAGGAAGGGAGATAGAATGAAAGAAAGAAGGAGGGGTGGAGTAAGGGAGAAGGAGAGAAGGCAGGGAAGAAAGAGGGGTGGAGGGAGGGAGAAGGAAAGAAAAAAAAGGAAAGAACAAGGGGTGGAGGGAGGGAGAGAGAGAGAAGGAAAGAAAGAAGGAAAAAATGGGAACGTAGGGAGGGAGGAAGAAAGGGAGAGAGAAGGAAAGAAAGAATAAATAAATGGGATGGAGGGGGCAAAGGAGAGAGAATGAAATAAAGAAGGAAAGAAACAGGGATGGGGGGAGAGAGGAAGAGAGAATGAGGGAAATAAAGAAAGAACGGTGGGAGAGAGAAGGAAAGAAAGAATAAATAAATGGGAGAGAATGAAAGAAGGAAGAAAAGAAAGAGGGATGGAGGGAGAGAGGAAGAGAGAAGGAAAAAAAGAATGAAGGAAGGAGAGAGGGAGAATAAAGAAAGAAATGCGGAAAGAAAAAAAAAGAAAGAAGGAAATAAAGGGGAAGGGAGGGAGAAGGAAAGAAATTGGATGGAGGAAGGAAAGGAAAGAGAAGGAAAGAAAGAAAGAGAGAAGAGGGAGGGAAGAAGAAAGAAGGAAAAAAAGAGGGATGGAGGGAAGAAAAAAGTAGGAAAGAAGGAGGAAGGGAGATAGAATGAAAGAAAGAAGGAGGGGTGGAGTAAGGGAGAAGGAGAGAAGGCAGGGAAGAAAGAGGGGTGGAGGGAGGGAGGGAGGGAGAAGGAAAGAAAAAAAAGGAAAGAACAAGGGGTGGAGGGAGGGAGAGAGAGAGAAGGAAAGAAAGAAGGAAAAAATGGGAACGTAGGGAGGGAGGAAGAAAGGGAGAGAGAAGGAAAGAAAGAATAAATAAATGGGATGGAGGGGGCAAAGGAGAGAGAATGAAATAAAGAAGGAAAGAAACAGGGATGGGGGGAGAGAGGAAGAGAGAATGAGGGAAATAAAGAAAGAACGGAGGGAGAGAGAAGGAAAGAAAGAATAAATAAATGGGAGAGAATGAAAGAAGGAAGAAAAGAAAGAGGGATGGAGGGAGAGAGGAAGAGAGAAGGAAAAAAAGAGGGAAGGAAGGAGAGAGGGAGAATAAAGAAAGAAATGCGGAAAGAAAAAAAAAGAAAGAAGGAAATAAAGGGGAAGGGAGGGAGAAGGAAAGAAATTGGATGGAGGAAGGAAAGGAAAGAGAAGGAAAGAAAGAAAGAGAGAAGAGGGAGGGAAGAAGAAAGAAGGAAAAAAGAGGGATGGAGGGAAGAAAGAAAGTAGGAAAGAAGGAGGGAGGGAGATAGAATGAAAGAAAGAAGGAGGGGTGGAGTAAGGGAGAAGGAGAGAAGGCAGGGAAGAAAGAGGGGTGGAGGAAGGGAGGGAGGGAGAAGGAAAGAAAAAAAAGGAAAGAACAAGGGGTGGAAGGAGGGAGAGAGAGAGAAGGAAAGAAAGAAGGAAAAAATGGGAACGTAGGGAGGGAGGAAGAAAGGGAGATAGAAGGAAAGAAAGAATAAATAAATGGGATGGAGGGGACAAAGGAGAGAGAATGAAATAAAGAAGGAAAGAAAAAGGGATGGGGGAGAGAGGAAGAGAGAATGAGGGAAATAAAGAAAGAAAGAAAGAAAGACGGAAGGAAAGAAAGAGGGAGGGAAAGAGAGCGAGATAAAGAGAAAAAGAAAGAAAGAAAAAGAGAGGGATAGAGAGAGGGATAGAGAGAGGGACAGTGGGAGGGAGAGATAATGAAATAAGGAAGGGAAGAAGTAGGGAGGGAAGGAGGGAGAAAGAAAGAGAGAAAGAAGGAAAGAAAAAAAGAGGGTTGGAGGGAGAGAGAATGAAAGAAAGAAGGAAAGAAAGAAAGAGGGATGGAGGGAGGAAGGAAGAAGGAAAAACAAGGATGGAGGGAAGAAAGGAAGTAGGAAAGAAGGAGGGAGGGAGATAGAATGAAAAAAGAAGGAGTGGTGGAGGGAGGGAGAGAGAAGAAAATAAATAAGGAAAGAAGGAGGGATGGATTAAGGGAGAAGGAGAGAAGGAAGGAAAGAAAGAGGGACGGAAGGAGGGAGGAACAGAGGGAGAAGGAAAGAAAAGAGGAAAGAACAAGAGGTGGAGGGAGGGAGAGAGAAGGAAAGAAAGAAGAAAAGAAATGGGAACGGAGGGAGGGAGAGAGAAAAAGAGAAAGAAGAAAGAAATGGGATGGTGGGGGCAAAGGAGAGAGAAGGAACGAAAGAAGGAAAGAAAGAGGTATGGGGGGTAGAGAGGAAGAGAGAAGGAAAGAAAGAAGGAAAAAAGAGGGATACAAAGAGAGAGAGAGAGAGATGTACACATGCTGTGTCTGTGGCTGGAAGTATTACCCCAGGTGAATGGGGCTGTGCTGCAACCACCCTGCAACTGTGTGCATTGCACACAGTTGTAGCATAGTGATTATGCATTTAGGAGGTGGGGAGGCAACATATGCCCGAGAGCTCGGTCTCATGTAACAACCTCTCTCTATCAGGATGCTGCGGCACCCCAGTTGAAAAAGGCTGGGGCAGAGAACCATTTTTAGTTTGGACATTTGTTAAAATAATATCTAACAACAAATACTTTTATAAATGCTCTTTTCATTTACAGCCTTTCCACCAGAAAGAAAGAAAGAAATGGAGGGAGAAAGAAAGAAGGAAAGAAAGAAAGAGAGAGAGAGAAAGAAAGAACGAGAGAAAAAGAGAAAGAAAGAAAGAAAGAAAGAGAGGGAGGAAGAGAGAAGGAAAGAACGAAAGAGAGGGAGGGAGAGAGAAGGAAAGAAAGAAAGAAAGAAAGAAAGAAAGAAAGAAAGAAAGAAAGAAAGAAAGAAAGAAAGAAAGAAAGAAAGAAAAAAATGAAGGGAGGAAGATTGAAGGAAAGAAAAACAGAAAGAAAGAAAGACAGAAAGAAAGAAAGAAAGAGAAAGAGAGATGGGGGAAACGAGAAGGAAAGAAAGAAAGCAAGAAAGAAAGAGAAAAAGAAAGAAATAGAGGGAGGAAGAGAGGGAGGAAGAGAGAAGGAAATAAAGAAATGGAGGGAGAAAGAGAGAAGGAAAGAAAGAAAGAAAGAAAGAAGAAAGAAAGAAAGAAAGAAAGAAAGAGAGGGAAGAAGAGAGAAGGGAAGAAATGGAGGGAGGAAGAGAGAATGAAAGAAAGAAAGAAAGAAAGAAAGAAAGAGGGATGGAGAAGGAAAGAAATTGGATGGAAGGAGGAAAAGAGAGAGAAGGAAAAAAAGAAGGAAAGAAAGAAGGAAAGAGAAAGAAAGAAAGAAAGTAGGAAAGAAGGCAAGAAGGAGGGAGGGAGATAGAATGAAAGAAAGAAGGAGGGGGGCGTGGCCAAGAGCGGCATGTGAGCGGACGTGTCTCACAGAGCTCACTGTGATAATCCTGCAGCGATCCTTCTCCCGGCCGATACCTTGATAAGAACCGGCACCGGAACCCACCATCATGCTGACCCGCAAACAGCAGAAGGGGGACGAGATGCTGACACAGGACATCCAAAATGGCACCACAGCGCCACAGCTTGCATGAGGGGACAGGAAGGAATCGGGTAAGCAAGCACCCAAGACACCCAAAGCACAGGGGAAGGATGGCCCTAAAGATATGGTGTACTACACACAAAAATTGAATAGTGTTATGGGACGTCCCTCTGATGAGGAGCTAGATGCTACACCGGCCATCTTCCATGCACAGCAAACTGGGGAGTCATCCGTGCAGGCAATGCAGCAGGCCTCAGACCAGCTTTCCCCAGACGCGGTAAAGGAGGAGGAGGATGAATGGGACATTGAACAGCCTACCCTTGCTGAAATTCTTAGGGCTGTGAATAAATGCACGGCCTCAGTACAGACATTGCAGGTTCACTTTGGAGGATTAAAAGAGGAGGTGGGACTGATCCGGCATGATTTCCAAAAAATCAGGGAACGCACCACTGCTGTGGAGGGCCGTGTCAGTGAGGTGGAAGACAGGATGGCCGCCCTAATTAGAGATCTACACGTCACTGCCAGGACTGCGACTGCCAATGAACTTAGAAATTAGGACATTGAGAACCGCTTGAGAGGGATTAATGTTCGCATAGTGGGCCTACCAGAAAAGACAGAAGGCAGAGACCCCACTGCGTTTGTGGAGAATTGGCTGCAGGAGGTATTTGGCAAAGATGTTTTTACCCCCTTTTACTCAGTTGAAAGAGCACACAGGGTACCGCCTAGACCATTGCCTCCAGGTAACCCACCACGTACCATGCTTGCTAAACTTCTGAATGATCATCTTTTCCACCAGGCGGACCAGCAGTGGATGCTGACTGAACCCCTGTGGTTGGATACACCCTTGAAGTATCTCTTGTTTAAAGTTTGTTGTCTTACAACCATGCGGTCACACGACCGGGAGAATTATATCTATGCCTTCTTCAGAAAATGAGCATTTGTATTCTACATGCGATTTGAAATACCGTTGGAGTACCCCAAAGGGTACGAGACTTGGGGCACTGAATGCCTGTTGCATTTGTGGCTGAACTGGGTTCCTGTTCAGACCCAGCAGTTCATCTTCCAGTTACTGTGTTTGTCTTCATTTTTTCTCTTCCATTCAGGAGACCCTGCACACACAGATGGACGTATGGCATTGTTGTACACCCTTTTTTGTTCTCTTACAGAAGCTATTCTAGTTGGATATGCCTTTCCAAGTGAACACCCCCCCCTCACGTACAAAGCCCCTCTTTGCATGACAATTTTTTCACCCCAGGCAGCCCTTTTTTCATCCTGGTAATACCATGGCACCTGTCGCACCTCAGTGGAGGGGTCAGGAGACGAGCACTATATGATGGGAGGAGGTGGTGTATAATATTCAGTGTTGTGTATTTGTTTCTGAGTGGCAGATGCAGAGGCCCACGGCGTGCCGAGTTAGGCTGGTGGGCAACCCTATCCGCACAATTGCACTACTGCACTTACTATTACAATGTAACATGATGGCCTGTGTACCTTTAGTTTTGTGGAATGTACGGGGCTTGAGTGATCCACTCAAGCGTACCATGGTATCCACTTCTCTTAGAAAACATCTCCCGGCTGTGTGTGTTATGCAGGAAACTCATTTGACTCCAGATACACTGACGTGGGTGGGATTTGCTTGGGCGGATTGGGCGTATCACTCCACTCATACCTCTTATTCTCGGGGTGTAAGTGTCCTGATACATAGATCCCTGGACTTTTAGTTACTTGACTCAAGGGTTGACCAGGAGGGAAGATTTGTGTTTTTGCTTTGCAGACTTTACCAATTGAAGCTCATTCTTGCTGCAGTGTATGTTCCTCCACCATTCAACACATTGGTTTTACGCGCCCTGTTGACATTTCAGCTGTGCAATCCAGGGGTGCCCCTGGTTTTGATAGGGGACCTGAATGGTATTACGGACCCGAGCTTGGATAGGCACCCTCCTCCATTGGGGGGACCCCTGAGGACAAAACCAGCCCTGGCTAAATTTATAGAGGAAGTGGGGTGGTCGGATCCCTGGAGAAATAGGAATCCCTTAGAGAGGCAGTTTTCATGCTTTTCCAAATCACATATGTCTTTATCCAGGATTGACTTGTGTCTGTGTTCAACAGAGGCATCCCAGTACATTGAGAAGGTGCAATACCTTCCCAGAAGCATCTCAGACCACTCTCCCCTCTTGGTTCACTTGAAGGTTAGGCCAGAGTCTAATTTACTGAGAGTGTCATGGAAGCTAAATGCTTTCTGGCTGAATATCTTCTCTTCTCACACCAAAATAGAGGATGACATTGCATCTTACTGGCAGAGGCATATAGACTACCCCGATTTGAATGCTACCTGGGTCACTTTTAAAGCCTTCCTGAGGGGAGTATTTATATCTGAGGTCACTGCCATTAAGCGCAACACGTCTGAACAGAGGGACCAGGCTGCTCAGATGGTTAAACGTTTGGAGGCGGAGTACATTGCCAATTTTGGGGAGGGCTCTCGTGAGGCATGGATAGCAGCACAGGATGCACTAAGTAGAATTGATGCTTCTAAAGCGGATAAAAAACGTTTTTTTAATAAACTGGCCTTCTACGAGAAAGGGGAACAGACAGGCAAACTCCTGGCCAAAATACATGTAGTTCACTCGCAGCAGTCATCTCCATCCATTGGGGCCCTACGCACTTCATTGGGGAGGGTGGTGAACGTTCCGGATCTTGTCATGCAAGAACTGGTGGACTTCTACTCCGATCTCTATAGATCTAAGCAGACCCACACGGAGGAGGAGGTTCGGGATTTTCTGCAGGGGATAGAGCTGCCCTGTTTAACGGAGTCCCAGGTGGAATCTCTAGAAGCTCCCATTACTATAGAAGAGATGCTTATAGCTACCAACTCCTTTCTCAATTCCAAGGCTCCCGGGGATGATGGCATCCCGATTGAGGTGTATAAACAGTATGGGGAAATTATATAACCTAGACTGCTCCGCACCCTAAACTCGGCCAGGGAATTGCAACAACTTCTTTACTCTATGAGACAGGCCAGCATACTGTAGTTCTCCTGCTTAAACCCAGGAAAGACTCGTTAGGCCCAGGCTCGTACAGGCCGATATCGCTTCTGCAGAATGACATTAAAATCCTTGCTAAAGTACTGGCCATAAGATTGAATAAAGTGATAGCGTCCATTATACATCCAGACCAATCCGGTTTTATACCGGAGAGGTCCACAGCTATTAACCTCTGGAGACTGTTTCTTAATGTGCAGTCTCCTGCGGATAATACAGGGGATAGGGCATTGCTGTCACTTGATGCTCATAAAGCATTCAATAGCATTGAATGGCAGTATCTATGGGAAACTTTGAACAAATTTGGTTTTGAACCAGTGTTCCTGTCTTGGGTGCAGCTCCTATATAATTCCCCCTTGGTGGTCATTAGAGAGGTGGGCAGGGTGTCTCCTCCCTTCCCGCTTCACAGAGGAACTCGTCAGGAATGTCCCCTATCTCCTCTACTGTTTGCCATTGCCTAGAACCTATGGCAGCTCTGGTATGCTCCAACCCGTCGATAACCGGTTTCAAATATGGCCAGATACACGAAAAACTCATGCTCTATGCGGACAATACCATGTTGCTGCTGGGGGATCCCTGGGTGAGGCCATGGCAGTTGTTCAAAACTTTGGCTCATTCTCTGGCCTGGTAATTAACTGGACCAAATCCACCATTATGCTGCTGGACTCTGGACTCAGCAGAATATCCCTCAACAACATTTAAATATTTGGGTGTCTGGGTAACACCGCAACCTCGCGATTATATCACTCTTAAGCCTCGTACACACGGTCGGACTTCCATCTGACTTTTCCGTGTTTTTTTGTCCGAATGGAGTTGGTTGGGAACACCCATAGCATACACACGCTCGGACTTTTCTGAAAACTTTCTTAAAACTTCTTACAACATTGCGTGTTTTTTCTGCTCTTTTCTGCTCTTTACCGCCACCCTTTGGTCAACTTCTGCTATTGTTGGTTGATTTTAACATTAGTTGTTTTGTCCATCGGACTAAAGTCCGATGGTTATCTGTACACACGGTCGGACTTTGCTCCATTTTGTTGGGCAAAAGTTTGTCCGTTTGCAGACCCAACTTTTGTCCGATGAAATCCAAAACCAAACAAAAAAAGTTTGTCCGATGGAGCGTACACACGGTCGGATTGTTAGTCCAACTTGCTTAAAACAAAGTTTGTTGGGCAAAAGTCCGACTGTGTGTACGGGGCTTTATGCCGTGTACACACGATCGGTTTTACAGATGAAAACAGTCCGATGTTCAGACAAACCGATCGTGTATGGGCCCCTTCGGTCTTTTTTCCATCAGTGAGAAAAAATAGAACATGTTTTAAATGTATCCGATGGGAAAAAAACGATAGCAAATTCCGATAGTCTGTGTGGAACTCCATCGGAC
The DNA here is from genome assembly GCA_029206835.1 of Rana muscosa. Lineage (NCBI taxonomy): Eukaryota > Metazoa > Chordata > Amphibia > Anura > Ranidae > Rana > Rana muscosa. The sequence continues at coordinate 920,723,910 of CM055117.1, forward strand.
AAAAAACTCACGCATGCCCAGAATCAAGTCGACGCATGCTCAGAAGCATTGAACTTAATTTTTCTCGGCTTGTCGGAGTGTTTTATGTCACGGCGTTTGGGACGGTCGGATTTTTGACTGATGGTGTGTAGGCAAGACTGATGGAAGTCAGCTTCATCGGATTTCCGATGGAAAAATCCATCGGATTAGAATCCATAGGAAATCCGATCGTGTGTACAGGGCTTTAATCTCTCCCCCTTATTAGGTCGGATTAGGGATAAGTCCAAAATCTGGTCAAAATCAAAAATGTCCATGGCGGGCAGGGTCAATCTTATCAAGATGATCTTTATGCCGCAACTTTTGTACATTCTTCATAATACCCCCATGGTGGTCCCACTGAAAATCTTTAGAATCATCAATTCTTTATTTTGAGCTTTTCTCTGGCTTAACAAACCCCCCAGAATTAAATTGGAGCAGCTACAGAAACCTAAGGAGGCTGGGGGGCTGGTCCTCCCAAATCCATGGCTATATTATTTGGCTGCTCAATTGCAAAACATTGCCCAAGCTATATCTGAAAGGACGGCCACAGGGGGGGGGGGGTTGGGACCCAGCAGTTGCCCTATTGCAGCACACTTCTGGCGCAGGTAGTGTGGTCACAGGTCTTGAAGCATTGCAATTTGCAAAGTCAAACAAGCTCTTCCCCACCTATGCTTTGATCCAAAAAATTTGGAATAAAACTCATCAATTACAAGAGGTTGAGGGCTTTACAGGTCATAGTCTGATCTGGAACAATCAGTATTATGGGGAACTGCTTTTTCTGAATTGTGCAGAATGCTGGAGGAGATGTGGAGTCACTCACTTGGTCCACATTTTTTCCAATGGCTGTTTGATGTCTTTTTGCGGAACTACAGGAAAAGTTTGCACTGCCTGGGTCTATGCACTTCTATTATTTCCAGTTATGCCACGCTGTCAGGGCTCAGGTGGGAAACAACCCATGGATATTATCCCCTGCCCCGATCTTTCATTATATGACGGGGGTGTCCTGCTTTAAGGGATTTATCTCTAGAATGTATGCCATGTTGCTCTCCTCTTTTTTTCCGGGCTTTCCAGCGAAGGTGATATCTTCATGGGAGAGGGATGTAGGTGTATTTGAGGAGGATCAATGGGAGGAGGCATTACTAGCAATACAGGGATGCTCACTCAACGCTGCCCAACGCCTATCACAATTGTACATCTTGAGGGTACACTTCACACCTGCTAAATTGCATAGAATGGGTCTTGGAGAAGATGATAATTGCCCCAGGTGTGCTAGAGATTACAGAGACCTTATTCATTTACTATGAAGGGGAGGGGAGTCCTTAAAACCATTGGGGAGGCATTTTTGGTGGAGATTCCTCAAGACCCTAAGGTCTGTATCTTGGGTATTGTGGATGATTTACCACTTGAAGATAACCCGAAAAAGGCCATTAGTAGAGCCCTTTTCCAGGCCCGTAAACTTCTCCTTCACCATTGGAAGGCAAGTGAACCTCCTAGGTTAAGTGAATGGATAGCTCAGATGGGATCCACTTAACATTTGGAGAAATATATTTATCAACACAGAGGCCGACATGGGAAATTTGAACTGTTATGGGCTCCTTGGCTGAATACCCCGGGACTGTCCCCACTTGAATTAGTGTTCGACAGGCTGCTTCTTTAGGCTGTTCGTTAGAAGGGTATGGGTGGTTGGCAGAACTGTACAATAAAATGTCTGTTATTTGGATCAGTTTGGGGACACGATATTGAGGCCTGATTTGTCATATATTTGCTGTGTGGTGGTTTATGGAATGTGGGAGAATTTTAGTATTTTCCAGTTTTTATTGTTCCAATGTTTTATGGAATGATTGTTTACTTTCTGCATATGTATGTAAACATCCTTTTTGAGGGGAAAAAAAAAAAAAAAAAGAAAGAAGGAGGGGTGGAGGGAGGGAAAGAGAAGGAAATAAATAAGGAAAAAAGGAGGGAGGAATTTAGAGAGAAGGAAAGAAATAGGGATGGAGGGAGGGAGGGAGGAAGGGAGGGAGAAGGTAAGATAAAGGGAAATAAATGGGAACAGAGGGAAGGAGAGAGAGAGAGAGAGAAAGAAAGAAAGAAAGAAAGAGGGAGGGAGGGAAAGAGAGAGAAAGATAGAAAGAAATAAGGAAAGAAAAAAAGAGGGATGGCGGGAGGGAGAATTAAAGAAAGAAGGAAATAAAGGGGAACGGAGAGAGGGAGAAGGAAAGAAATTGGATGGAGGGAGAAAAGGAGAGAGAAGGAAAGAAAGAAGGAAAGAAAGAAAGAAAGTAAGAAAAAAAGAAAGAAAGAAAGAAAGAGAGATGGAGGGAGGGAGAGAGAATGAAAGAAAGATGGAAATAAAGGGGAATGGAGGGAGGAAGGGAGAAGGAAAGAAATTGGATGGAAGGAGGAAAAGAGAGAGATGGGAAGAAAGAAGGAAAGAAAGAAGGAAAGAAAGAAAGCGGAGGGAGGGAGGGAGGGAGGGAGGAAGAAAGAAGGAACAAAGAGGGATGGAGGGAAGAAAGAAAGAAAGAAGGAAAGAAGGAGGGAGGGAAATAGAATAAAAGAAAGAAGGAGGAGTGGAGGGAGGGAGAGAGAAGGAAATAAATAAGGAAAGAAGGAGGGATGAAATAAGGGAGAAGGAAAGAAGGAAGGAAAGAAATAGGGATGGAGGGAGGGAGAAGGAAAGATAAAAGGTAAGAAATGGGAACAGAGGGAGCTGAGGGAGAGAGAAAGAAAGAAATAAAGAAAGAAAGAAAGAAAGAAAGAGGGATGGAGAGAAAGAGAGAGAAAGAGAGAAATAAATAAGGAAAGAAAAAAAAGAGGGATAGAGGGAGTTAGAATGAAAGAAGGAAATAAATGGGGAGGGAGAGTGGGAGAAGGAAAGAAATTGGATGGAGGGAGGAAAGGAGAGAGAAGGAAAGAAAGAAGGAAAGAAAGAAGAGGGAGGGAGGAAGAAAGAAGGAACAAAGAGGGATGGATGGAAGAAAGAAAGAAAGTAGTAAAAAAGGAAAGAAAGAGGGAGGGAGATAGAATGAAGGAAAGAAGGAGGGGTGGAGGGAGGGAGAGAGAAGGAAATAAATAAGGAAATATGGAGGCATGGATTAAGGGAGAAGGAAAGAAAGAAGGAAAGAAAGAGGGAGGGAGGGAGGGAGGGAGAGAGGGGGAAGGAAAGAAAAAAAGGAAAGAACGCGAGGTGGAGGGAGGGAGAGAGAGAGAGAGGCAAAGAAAGAAGGAAAGAAATTGGAACGGAGGGAGGGAGAAATAGAGAGAAGGAAATAAAGAAGGAAATAAAGAGGGATGGAGGGAGAGAGGACGAGAGAAGGAAAGAAAGAAGGAAGAAAAGAGGGATACAGGGAAGAAGGAATGAAAAAAGGAAGAATGAAAGAAAGAAAGAGGGAATGAAAGAACGAGGGAGAGAGAGAGAGAGAAGGAAAAAAAACGATAGAGGGATGGAGAGAGGGAGAGAGAAGAAAACAAAGATGGACAGAAAGAGGAATGGAGGGAGGAAGAGGGAAGGAAAGAAAGAAGGAAAGAAGGAGGTATGAAGGGAAGGAAAAGAGATGGGATGGAGGAAGGGAGAGAGGGAGAGAGAAGGAAAGAATGAAGGACAGAAAGAGGGATGGAGGGAGGGATGGAGAGAGAAGGAAAAAAAGAAGGAGGAATGGCGGGAGGGATGGATGGAAATAATATTTAACAGGAGGGACCGTTTCTGCACCCAACAAGAGTAACTGCAAGGGGTTACAGTGTTCTGGCACCACCAACACCTAAGGCCCAAATTTTTAGCAGAGCATAAAATTCAGAGTATATAGTGCAGTGCGTATAGTATATATACTGCAGTTCAGAGTATATAGTGCACTCAGTGTAGTATATATAATACAGTGCAGGGTATATAGTGCAATGTACAATATATAATATAGTGTATTGAAGTGGTTAAGGGGAGCCCTATGACAGAATTAAGAAAAAAACGGCACGGGTTCCCCCGTCTATACCAGGCCCTTTGGGTCTGGTATGGATTTGGGGGGGGGGACACTAAGCCATTTAAAAAAAAAATGGCGTGGAGTTCACCTTAATATCCATACCAGACCCGAATGGCCTATTATGGACTGGGGGGGGGGAAACCCACGCTGTTTTTTTAAATGATTTTTTTATGTATATTGCTGGGATCTGGCAATACATTACAGCCGTGAGCAATTTTAAATGACATTTTTTCCTTTAGAAATGTCATTTTGCAGCGGTACTTTTCTAAACATGGTTAAAATTTGCTACTTTACAGGCATACTAAGGACACCCCCTAGGCACGATATTTAAAGGAATATTTCATTTTTATTGTTTTACTTTAAGAATTCTTAAAATCACTGCTCCCGAACAAACGGCCATTTTAAAAACATTTTGTTGCATTGATACATGTACCCTGGGGCAGGACCCGGGTCCCCAAACACTTTTTATGGCAATAACTTGCATATAAGCCTTTAAAATGAGCACTTTTGATTTTGTGTCCCATAGACTTTAACAGTGGGGTATTCAGCTCATCCCTATCGGTCTCATGTAACAACCTCTCTCTATCAGGATGCTGCGGCACCCCAGTTGAAAAAGGCTGGGGCAGAGAACCATTTTTAGTTTGGACATTTGTTAAAATAATACCTAACAACAAATACTTTTATAAATGCTCTTTTCATTTACAGCCTTTCCATCATTTTTCCCATTTGATTTATTTTTTTGTGTACATAGTTCACTCACCTGAAAAATATACATGAGTATAATACAGTATATTGGTTGACAACTGATAATGAAATAGAAAAGAGCATACTGCAACAGATTACACAATCCACGCTTAAAGTGGTTCTAAATTCTTAAGTTTTTTTTACCCTAATGCATTCTATGCATTATGGTAAAATCTTTTGTGTTGCAGCTGCCCCTCCAGATCCCCCCTTTTTCTTCATCTGAGCCCAATCTGATTCAGCAACATGCAGGAGCACAGTGGTACCAGACGCAGTCTTTCTCCTCATTTGACAGATTAATAGCAGTGGGAGACATTGGCTCAAATCAAATCACGTGACACGGGAGCAGGGGGGGCGGGGGCCGAGTCCCACTGTTTGTGTCAATGGACGCAGCAGCGTGGCTCAGGAGCGAGCACGCATGGGTGTCCCCATGGAAAGTGTCTTTCCATGGGGGCACCTGGTGAAGGGGAGGAGCCTGAAGTACCAGCGGGGGGCCCCAGAAGAGGAGGATTAGGGCTACTCTGTGCAAAAGCACTGCACAGAACAGGTAAGTATAGCATGTTTGTTATTTTAATACAAATAAAAAGCTTTAGAATCAATTTAATACATGCTAATTATTCACTGGTTGTGATAGTAACAGCACAGCACATTTAGCAAGTTATAACAATTAAATAATGTACTTTTAACAAGAAAGTTATTTCATAAGAACTAAATAGAAGCCTATAAAATGTTTAATAGTGTGGCAGGTACCACATTTGCATAAATATTCAGACACATTTATTGTGATTTAGACCAGGTGTGGGATGGTTGTAATCATGTATGTATACATACATTTTAACTATATGGCATTTTATTGTTTATTGCCTTCCAGACAGTTGTAAGGCTTGTCTGCAAAAAACTAAAACTACAATTCATAACTAGATTCTGCTTCTCATCTATATATCTTATCTATATATGTGCAGTGCAGATTGAGACAATCTTGAGATGGACTACAATAAGCCATTATTAAGCCAATCTTACCATTATAGTCTCCAGTGCAGTCCAGTCTATGTACTTCAAAGAACATATTAAAAACAACACGTATAGTAAACAATAGTTTTTGATCCCTTGTTGCATCTCGGTGCCTTAGAGCTCCTGCTGCCACTTCTTTATACATTCATGGCTGCATGGCCTGAGTGTCCTGATGGTGACAAAAATTGAACCATGCCTGTGTAGGGATCAGCTGACCCCTACTGTTAGCTGCTAATATCACAGTGGTATGTATAAATATGTATTAGCACTTCCTGTGTCTGGGAGGCTGGCTTTGATTTGCCAGAGAGAGGAAGAGAAGACAGAGAGAAAGTCTGAGGACACATGTCCTGTCTATGGGGAAATTGTATTTCACCCAGACCAGAAGCAGAAACTATTATGCTCTAACACTTTAATTGCAGCTGTCCATAGCTTCTAGTGTGTAATTCGTTGTGACAGACTGTGTATCTCTGTCCTGTTGTTATTATCTCACATGAACAGTGCCAGATAGTTAGGTCCGTGCTACTGTATTTATGTATTGTTAACCTTGCTGTATATTAGTAGGTAAACCTGTTTATTGAAATAGAGTTTATATGCAGCTCCTCTTTTTTTTAGGTAACTCTGTCCCTTCTGGTCTGGGATTCTTTAGCTAGTTTTAGCTATAGTTATATACTGTAGCTATAGTTTTAGCAGCAATGATTAAGCACTTTGTGTGAAACGCATTTGCTGAACAGTGTGGATTCCTCGTGTGTCATGTTTTTTGAAACCTTTACTCTACAATAAACCAACAAATTTTTCTTCATCTGCCGCTTTTTCTCTTTGTTGCATGGATTTTCCAGGTTGCGGATCTCGGCAGGCACCCAGTCTTGTTGACACAGTAGTATCAAGAGATCTTTGATTTGCAAACAGCCTTGGAGTGGTGTACACTCTACTTCCCTTTTCCAACCAGTCTCACATACTCTATTCTAACCAGGTGAGAGGTAGTCAGCAATCATCTGAGACTCCCTCTCAAACCTGGTGTCAATGTGGTCCTCTGGCTCAGTAGTCCATCCCATGATGGTAATGTAGGCTGGATGAAAGTGGAAGAGCAGGCCACACTATCCCTATAGCACAGTGAATGGGCTAGATCAGGGCTCAAAATTTCAAGTCCTGAGCTATTAGCCAGGCTTTAAGGGTTACTCGCCACCAGTTGCCCCACTATGCAAAATTAAGTTACAAAAATAAATATTAACAACTTTATCAGTGCCCATCAGTACAGTCTCACCTGTGCTCATCAATGCAGCCTCACCTGTGCCCAACAATGCAGCCTACCTGTGTCCATCAATGCCGCTTTACCTGTGCCCAACAATACAGCCTCCCTGTGTCATAGTTACATAGTTACATATAGTTAGTCAGGTTGAAATAAGACACAAGTCCATCCAATTCAACCATAAAATAAATATATATATATATATATATATATATATATATATATATATATATATATATATTTATAGATTTTAATATATAAAAAAACATACAATCCCATATACCCAATTCCGCACCCACAGTTGATCCAGAGGAAGGCGAAAAACCCTAGCAGAGCATGATCCAATTTGCTACAGCAGGGGGAAAAAACTCCTTCCTGATCCCCCGACTGGCAATCGGATTTTCCTCGGATCAACTTTACCTATAAATGTTAGTACCCAGTTATATTATGTACATTTAGGAAATAATCCAGGCTTTTCTTAAAGCAATCTACTGAGCTGGCCAGAACCACCTCTGCAGGGAGTCTATTCCACATTTTCACAGCTCTTACTGTGAAGAAACCTTTCCGTGTTTGGAGATGAAATCTGTTTTTCTCTAGACTTAAAGAGTGCCCCCTTGTCCTTTGTGTTGACCGTAAAGTGAATAACTCAACACCAAGTTCACTATATGGACCCCTTAGATATTTGTACATGTTGATCATATCCCCCCTTAATCTCCTCTTCTCAAGAGTGAATAAATTCAGTTCTTCTAATCTTTCCTCATAGCTGAGCTCCTCCATGCCTCCTATCAGTTTGGTTGCCCTTCTCTGCACTTTCTCAAATCCCCAATATCCATTTTGAGAACTGGAGCCCAAAACTGAACTGCATATTCCAGATGAGGTCTTACTAATGATTTGAACAGGGGCAAAATGATATCTCTCTCTCTGGAGTCCATACCTCTCTTAATACAATGGCAAAAAATTGTACTGCGCTAATTCAAAAACAATGGATAAAAAAGTGTAGCGGGGTCCTAAATTTAGGGATTGCTATGCTAAATTTAGGGGTGATTTGAGTGGTAGTTGGTTTAAATTTTTCAATTTGCTGGACTCTGCCTTGCTGCTGTTTTACCTGGTGTGCAGTTCCCCTAAGAAATATGGGTAGCGCTGTCACTTGTACTCGGGTTGAACCACAGGTGATGAGGCAGCGATTTGGTGTCCTCTCTCGGCAGCCTACAGTGGGTGTAGTCTACCTGCTGTGCATGCCGGGAGAGGGTACAAAAGGGGCGGACTCCATTGGAGAGGGAGCATTTCCCGGGGGGCCATGCCCGGAGGGAGAACCTACGGTCCAAGTTCAAGTGCATGGCTCTCCAGGCTATGGGGCCACGTGCGCTTCAGTCCCAGGCACCTTTAGTCCTGGGACTGCGACTTCAGCTCTGGGCCCAGTACCTTTAGCTGGAGACCACTTCGGGAGGAGGAATCCCAGGGTGCCACCTTGCGAGGGGACCCGTTTCTAGAAGAGGAGGCTCGGGGAAGACCGTTCCGAAGGACTGGTGAGAGATCACAGTGAAGGAAGGGGCCCAGTAACTCTCTGGAGGGATGTCATCCATCCGAAAACAGGGATCTAACAACATAACCATTAGGTTTGGGACACTATAGATTCTGTGGCAGAGGATCTCCTGAATGCATCCATTAGGGAATCTAATAGACTGTTCGAGTTACACGCCGGCTGCTAGTGCCTTTGGGTGACTATCCGGGTGAGCTATATCCACTCGGGATCGAGTGGCGAAGAAACAAGAGTGCCTGAATTGATCTGTCTTCCTAACACCTTTCTCTTCTCCTCAACTTTGTGGATGTTCATGCATAAAGAAAGAAATAAACTCTATGTTGGGGTTGACGCTGGTGTGGACCTTGGAGTTACTTGGGGCATAGAGACTATGTCCTTACATTCTAGGGACGGAAACCAACTTTGAGGGGAATCCTGCTGCAAGACCCGTAAGTGAAAACAAGTGTGCTTAACCTCTGCAAACCAGGGGGTACGGGCATGGTGGGGACTGGGTGCCTTTTTCTCCTGTGAGCGAGCCAAGGACAGTGGGAAAAGAGGGCCGGTTGCTACAAAAGCAATAACTAAAAATGTTATACAACACCAAATAGCAATTATAAAAAGAAAAAGCTGTGCTATAAATGAACTAAGTGAAACTAGAAACCCTATAGATACTAAGTGTACTCATAATAGTGAAAGTGAAAAATGAAATATATAAGCAATGTTTGAATAAAACAGATATCTTTTGATCGAAATGGTCTATGACCTCAATCGCGGACGTTATTCCACTGCATAGCTTAGCGTCATCTGCAAAGACAGAAATGTTTCGATATAGATAGGAGATTTGACAATAGTTGGCTCGGATCTTCCAATTCTTATTGGACGAGGAGGCTGGGGGAGGACCGTTCCGAAGGACTGGTGACAGATCACAGTGAAGGAAGGGGCCCAGTAACTCTCCGGAGGGATGTCATCCATCCGAAAAGGGATCTAACAACATAACCATTAGGAGGTTTGGAACACTATAGATTCTGTGGCAGGGGATCTCCCAATCGCATCTATTAAGGGAATCTGATTGACTGTTCGAGCTACATGCCGGCTGCTAGTGGGTGACTATCCGGGTGAGCTATACCCGCTCGGGATCGAGTGGCGAAGAAGCCAGGAGTGTCTGAATCTGATCTGCTTTTCTAACACCTTTCTTTCTTCTCAACTTTGTGGTTATTCATGCATAAGAAAAATAAACTCTACATTGGAGTTGCTACTGGTGTGCATCTTGGAGTTACTTGGGGATATAGAGACTTGTCCTTTTCATTCTAAGGGACGAGAACTAACTTTGAGGAGAACCTTGCTGCAAGACCCGTAAGTTAGCTAAAGGTGCTGGGCCCAGTGTTGAAGATGCAGCCCCAGGACTAAAGGTGCCTGGGACTGATACACACGTGGCCCCATGGCCTGGAGGGCCATGTGCGACGCACCTGGACTCCGACTCTGGAACGAAGACCCATCCCAGGCGGCGTCTGCCCCTTATGTATCCTCTCCCGGCATGCACAGCAGGTCGACCACACCCACTGTACCGCTGCCGAGAGAGGACACCCCAGGGCACAGCACTAATACCAGTGGTTCAACCCTGACCCATTATGGCAGTGCCACCTATAGGCCACAGGGAACTGCACACCAGTATACCATCCTGGAAATAAAACAGCACAACCTATAAATTGAGAACGGTCTGAGCCTAACAGCTATCTCAGACCAGCCCCTAAATTTGTGTATATAGCACCCCTAAATGGGGTGGGCGCTACATATATATATATATATATATATACTCTGCATGTGCAGCCTATATATACAGTGCATTCAGTGGTGTATAGTTTCTAATACACTTCAGGCGGTGTACACAGTATCTAATACAGTATAGTGTGGTGTTGCAAAACAAAAAATACATCATATCCAGAAGACCACCAAGGAGAGGCAGACGCTCACAGGCCACTAAAAGAGGGCAAGCAGCCTCTGTGCCTACAGTCAACAGTGGTCATGGTGCATTCTCTGCAGGTGGCCGTGGGGCATGCTTGTCCTTTTTTTCTGCTGCTGGCCGTGTTATTGAGCCACAACATGCAGAAGAGTTGGTGGAGTGGATAACAAAGCCGTCCTCATCCTCCTCATCCTCTGTCACCCAGGCTCAGAGTAGTTTGCCTTCCAACGCAGCTGCCAAAGCGGCCTTTTGCACCGGCTCCTTGTCCACAGTCACTCATTTCCATAGCCCCACCATTATGGACGAAAAAGTCCCCAGAATTATTCGACCACAGTGCCGGTTACATGCTGCTGGAGGATGCACAGCGATTTGAAGGCTCTGATGTTTGAGAGAAGGGGTGCCACAGAAGGACAAGAAACTGGCAGTCATGTTCCTCCAGCTGCAGCATACTGCCGTTTGCTCCAGTGACGAGGAGGGAGGGGATGATGAGGTCACTGACTGTACGTGGGTGCCTGAGAGAAGAGAGGAGGAAAGTGAGGAGGAGCAGGCATAACTCCAACGAGGCAGGAGGTTCTCTAGGGGGCAGCTTAAGGGCAGCCACCCTATTGCATCACACCGCAGAGCTCCACAGGTGCAAGGCGCTGGTAACTTCCCGCTGACTTTTAAAAGTTCCTTGGTGTGGGCTTTTTCAACACGTGTGCAGCAGGTCGCACCGTTGCTGTTTGCAACCTATGTCTGAAGCGGATCAAGCCAAAAGCCAGAACAGCGGCTGCTTGGACACCACATGCTTGACCAGACATATGACGACCTCAACCTGCTATGCAGTCCATTGGCAACAGCACTTGAAAGACCCACATCATAGAAAAAGGCGGACTTCTCCTTGCTCCTCATCTGGGATCTCCAACCCTACTATACCTCCAGTCCTCTCAAAAACCTGCACTGAGAGGAATGAAGGTATAGCAATAGGTGTCCCAAGAACTTGGAGCCAATCTGCTAGCAGTACACCACCAATTGATTTTAGCAGGTAAATTTTCCTACCCCAGTTGCTGAAGGTTCGTTGGCATGGACCATAGGATGAGTATATAGATTAAAAACTGGCTACAAGGGTGAGTTCAGAGGGTAGTGATAAATGTGGAGTACTCAGAATGGTCAGGGGTGAAAAGTGGGGTCCCCCAGGGTTCTGTCCTGGGACCAATCCTATTTAATTTATTCATAAATGACCTGGAGGAGGGGGTGAATAGCTCAATATCTGTATTTCTGTACAATACTAAGCTAAGCAGAGCAATAACTTCTCCACAGGATGTGGACACCTTGCAAGTAGATCTCAGGAAGGATGTGCTGGAAATGGAGTGAGTACAGAGAAGGGCAACAAAACTAATAAAGGAACTGGAGGATATTAGATATGAAGAAAGGTTACGAGCACTGAACTTATTCACTCTGGAGAAGAGACGCTTGAGAGGGGATATAATTTCAATTTACAAATACCGTACTGGTGACCCCACAATAGGGATTAAACTTTTCCGTGGAAGGGAGTTTAATAAGACACGTGGCCACTCCTTAACATTTGAAGAGAAGAGGTTTAACTGCATAGAGGGTTTTTTACTGTAAGAGCGGCATGGAAGTGGAATTCCCTTGGTTTCAGCGGGGAGCATCGGTAGATTCAAGAAACAATTAGATAAGCACCTGAACGACCACAACATACAGAGTTATACAATGTACTACTGAAATAAAATCACACATATAGGTTGGACTTGATGGATTTGTGTCTTTTTTCAACCTCACCTATTATGTAACTATGTAACTATGTAACTGTAAAAAGAAATTCGGTCCCAGCCATCCACATGCTCAGCGTCTAAATGCTAGCTTGGCCAAATTGCTAGCACTGCAACTGCTGCCTTTTCAGCTGGTAGACTCTGCCCCCTTTCCTGAATTTGTGGAATGTGCTGTACCTCAGTGGCAGGTTCCAAAATGCCATTTCTTTTCACGAAAGGCCATTCCGACTTTCTACCGGCATGTGGAAGGCAATGTTTTGGCCTTGTTGGACAGGACGGTCACGGTCAGCAGTAAGGTTCATATTACCGCTGACTTGTGGTCCAGCAGGCATGGGCAGGGATGTTACCTTTCCTTCACGGCACACTGGGCAGCTCTGCTGACAGCTGGGAATGATGCAGGACAGGGTTTAGTGTTGTTGGAGCTTGTTTCACCACCACGCCTCCAAAATGCTTGTGGGGATTCTGTCACATCTCTCTCATCCACCCCTTCCTCTTCTTCTTCCTCTATGGCCTCTTCTGCAAATTTGTCCTCTGAACCAGCAGTGCTCCGTAAGCATTCAAGGGGCTACGCAAGCAGTCAGGCTAAAAGATGTGGTGCTTGAGTTGGTCTGCCTAGGGGACAGGAGCCACACTGGGGCAGAGATTCTGTCAGCTCTGCAGGATCAGACTCAGAGGTAGTTGACGCTATGCCAGCTTCAGCCAGGAAGGTTGTATGCGACAATAGCACCAACCTTCTCTCCGCCCTCCGACAGGGACATTTGACCCATGTTCCATGTTTGGCACACATCCTGAATTTGGTAGTGCAGCGGTTCTTGACCAGGTACCCAGGCTTACAAGATCTCCTGAGGCAGGCCAGAACAGTCTGTGGTCATTTCTGCTGGTCATACAATGCCAGTGCTCGGCTGGCTGACATTCAAAGGGAATGCAACCTGCCCACCAACTGCCTCATTTGTGACATGCCCACCAGGTTTAACTCAATGTTGGCAATGCTGCAGCAGCTGCACACACAGCAGAGGGCCATCAACGAGTACCTGTGCGAGTATGGCACCCGGACAGTGTCAGAGAAGCTTGGCTTGTTTTCGCCACGCCAGTGGCTACTGATCAAGGATGCATGCACTGTCCTTTCAACATTTGAGGAGGCAACAAGTATGGTGAGCAGCGACAATGCATGCATCAGTGGCACTGTCCCTCTGGTCTTCCTGCTGGAGCACACGCTTCATGGAATCATGGACAGGGCACTTGAGGCAGAATAGCGGGAGGAAGAGGAGGACTGCCTTTCCTCTCAAGGCCCCCTTTATCCAGATAGCATTCCTGCAGGCCCGCCAAACACACAGGAAGAAGAGGAGGAGGATTGTGTCAGCATGGATGTAGAGGATAACACTCAGCAGTCTTAAAGGGATGGTTTTCACTCCCCATAAACCCAAGGAGTTATACGTGGCTGGGTGGAGGTAGTTACGGATAATGTGATCCTTGGTGACCCAGAGGACTCAGAATCAAATGCCTCTGCAAACTTACACTGCATGGCCTCACTGATTCTGCAAAGCCAGCAAAAGGACCCTAGGATTTTTGGTATCAAGGAGAGGAATCATTACTAGGGTTGAGCGGACCCGAACTGTAAAGTTCGTGTCAGTACCGAACTTTTGGGTTTTGGGGTCCCGAACCCGAACAATTGACTGTATGTTCGGGTTCGGGTCCGGTGTTTGGCAATATGCATGTAAAGTCGTGCTTGTTTCCTGTGCTTAGAACTGTCCCTGCACAAAGTGTCATTTCTGATGGAAAAAAAGTCATTTAAAACTCACACGCGGCTATAATGAATTGTCGGCTCCTGGCAATACATAGAAAAGACATTGATAATAAAAAAAAGCGTGGGGGTTCCCCCAAATTCAATTACCAGGCCCTTCAGGTCTGGTATGGATATTAAGGGGAACCCTGCCGCAAATTTTAAAAAAATGCGTGCGGTTCCCCCAAATATCCATACCAGGCCCTTCAGGTCTGGTATGGAATTTAAGGGGAACTCCACCCCAAATGTAAAAAAAAAATGGCGTGGAGTACCCCCAAAAATCCAGACCAGACCCTTTATCCGAGCACGCAACCTGGCAGGCCGCAGGAAAAGAGGGGGGGACGAGAGAGCGCTCCCCCTCCTGAACCGTACCAGGCCACATGCCCTCAACATGGGGAGGATGTCCCCATGTTGATGGGGACAAGGGCCTCATCCCCACAACCCTTGCCCGGTGGTTGTGGGGGTCTGTGGGCGGGGGGCTTATCGGAATAAGGAAGACCCCTTTAACAAAGGGGACCCCCAGATACCACCCCCCCCTATGTGAATTGGTAATGGGGTACATTGTACCCCTACCATTTCACAAAGAAAGTGTAAAAAATTGTAAAAAAAAAATACACAGACACCATTGGGAAAGTCCTTTATTAAAAAAAAAAAAAAATTAAAAAAAACATTCCACCGATGAAATCCAGTGTCCCGCAGCGATCCCGATGTCCAGCGCTGTCCAGACGAAATGTCATTGGCTGAGCCTGTGCGGACCTGATGGGGAACTTCCTCGGTAGTGTATTAAATGAATAGACCCGCCCCTTCTAAAGTTCCCCATCAGGTCCGCTCAGCCAATGACGTAGTGTTATGCCTCGTACACACGGCCGAGATTCTCGTTGAAAAAAACATGTCGTTTTTTTCGACGAGATTCTTGGACAAGAAACTTGTCCCGGTCGAGTGTTCACACGCTCCTTTCAAAGAACCCGCGGTTCTTTGAATGGAGCGAACGTGGTGACATCATCGAATACGACGAGCATGCGCTCGTCACATTCGATGCCGTCGCCGCCATCTTTGTTCACCCTACCTATGCCTAGGAAGCTACTGCGCATGCGTCAAAGTCATTTCGAGCATGCGCGGGCTTCCCGGCGAAAAGGTAAGTGTACACACACACAATTTTCTCGTCGAGAAACAGGCTGACGAGAATCTCGACGAGAAAATAGAGAGCAGGTTCTCTATTTTCTCGTCGAGATTCTTGTCGCTTTTCTTGACGAGAAACCATACACACAAACGAATTTCTCGGCAAGAAATCTCTGCCAGCAAGTTTCTTGCTGGTTTTTGCCGAGAAACTCGTTCGTGTGTACGAGGCTTAAGGCTGAGGACCTGATGCGGAACGTGAGAAGGGGCGGGTCTATTCATGTATTATACTGCGGAGGAAGTTCCCCATCAGGTCCGCTCATCCAATGACGTAGGTGGGGTCTGACATACGAGGGGGCGGACCTGATGGGGAACTTCCTCGACAGTTTAATACATGAATAGACCCGCCCCTTCTAAACTTCCGCATCAGGTCCTCAGCCTTACACCTACGTCATTGGCTGAGCGGACCTGATGGGGAATTTCAGAAGGGGCGGGTCTATTAATTTATTACTAATAAATGAATACACCCGCCCCTCCTAAAGTTCCCCATCAGGTCCGCTCAGCCAATGACATAGGTGTAAGGCTGAGGACCTGATGCGGAACGTGAGAAGGGGCGGGTCTATTCATGTATTACACTGTGGCGGAAGTTCCCCATTAGGTCTGCCCCCGCCTACGTCATTGGATGAGCGGACCTGATGGGGAACTTCCTCCAGTATAATAAATTAATAGACTCGCCCCTTCTCACGTTCCGCATCAGGTCCTCAGCCTTACACTACGTTATTGGCTGAGTGGACCTGATGGGGAACTTTAGAAGGGGCGGGTCTATTCATTTAATACACTGCCGAGGAAGTTCCCCATCAGGTCCGCTCAGGCTCAGCCAATGACATTTCGTCTGGACAGCGCTGGACATCGGGATCGCCGCGGGACACTGCATTTCATCGCTGGAATGTTTTTTTTGTTTTTTTTTAATAAAGGACTTTCCCAATGGTGTCTGTGTATTTTTTTTTTACAATTTTTTATACTTTCTTTGTGAAATGGTAGGGGTACAATTACCCCATTACCAATTCACATAGGGGGGGCCGGGATCTGGGGGTCCCCTTTGTTAAAGGGGTCTTTCAGATTCCGATAAGCCCCCCGCCCGCAGACCCCCACAACCACCGGGCAAGGGTTGTGGGGATGAGGCCCTTGTCCCCATCAACATGGGGACATCCTCATGTTGAGGGCATGTGGCCTGATACGGTTCGGGGGGGCGCTCTCTCGTCCCCCCTTCTTTTCCTGCGGCCTGCCAGATTGCGTGCTCGGATAAGGGTCTGGTGTGGATTTTTAGGGGGACTCCACGCCATTTTTTTTTTCATTTGGGGTGGAGTTCCCCTTCAAATCCATACCTGACTTGAAGGGCCTGGTATGGATATTTGGGGAAACCGCACGCATTTTTTTTTACATTTGCGGCAGGGTTCCTCTTAATATCCATACCAGACCTGAAAGGCCTGGTAATTGAATTTGGGGGAACCCCCACGCTTTTTTTTTATTTTTTATCAATGACTTTTCTATGTATTGCCGGGAGCCGACAATTCATTATAGCCGCGAGTGAGTTTTAAATGACTTTTTTTCCTTCAGTGCAGGGACAGTTCTAAGCATGGGAAGCAAGCGCAAATAGTCCTCAGAAGTTTGGGTCCCCATTGACTTCAATGGGGTTCGGGTTCGGGGTCAAGTTTGGGTCAAGTTCGGTCCCGAATTCAAACTTTTTTCCGAAGTTCGGCCGAACCCGTCGAACCCGAACATCCAGGTGTCCTCTCAACTCTAATCATTACTAGTTGGCAACCCTTCTTGATCCACGTTAAAAAAAGGTAACGTTGCAGAACTCATCCTGCCTTCGCAGAGGGAGCAGAGGATGAAACATCTTCAGGAGGCCTTGAAGAAAGGTTTGTGTAACGCATTTCCAGACCCTGGGAGGTTATCATTTCCTGAGGCTGGACAACGTATTGCTGAGGCTTCATTCAGTCAGAGGAAGAGAGGTGGAGAAGGTGGCCGGCTGACCGATGCCTTTAAATAATTTTTCAGTCCTCAGCGCCAAGGTCTGATCGGTTCAAGCAACCATTGCCAGTGTCTGCATTATATGGTGCAGGAATATCTAGGGGCAAGAGCAGACTTGGAGACCTTTCCAACAGAGCATCCACTGGGTTACTGGGTCTTGAGGTTGGACCACTGGCCAGAACTTTCTCAATATGCAACTAAGCTACTGGCCTGTCCTGTGCATTCAGTGCATTCAGTGCTGCTGGAGGGTTTGTAATGGATCAAAGAGTGCACCTGTCCACAGACTCCGTTGATGTGCTCACATTTATAAAAATGAATCAGCAGCTATCAAACACCTGATGCTGATGTAACTGATTGAATTTGCTATGGATCTTGGATCCCTTGAAGACTGCCTATGCTGAATATCCTATTCCTCCTCAATCTTGATGATGCTAGCTTCCAACAATATTTTTGGTTTAGGGCACCACCACCCAAGGCCCAAATTTTCTGCCCCTGTTTAAAAGGGGCATGTAATTACAATTTTTGATATAATATTTCACAGCAGGGGCCGTTCCTGCGCCATACAAGAGTAGCTGTGAGGGCTTACAGTGTTCTGGTGCCACCAAAACCAAAAGCCCTATTTTTCTGCAGCGTAAATATTAGACATGTGCACACTGAAATTTTTCGTTTCGGAATTTCGTTTTCGTTCGAAAAATAAATGTATTTAGTTACTCCCGAAATTCGTTTTTATTTATTTAGTTTTTCGTTAGAAATTGCATTCGTCCGAAAATCTGAATTAATTAAGGTCGAATCTGTCATTGAAGGCTTTTGGTGTCTGTCGAATCAGCGAAACTGTACGACGCCCAATCGTACATTTCCGGTCGAATGTTCCGCCTACAAGCTAGCTATAGTAGAATTATAATGTTGTATGACTAGTAATAATTATATTTATTAATTATTATTACTAGTCAACCAACATTAGAATTTTTCTATAGCCTATGGGCAGAGTATTTGACTGGAAATGTACGATTGCAGCGTCGTACAGTTTATCTGCTCCGTCGAATCTTCTTAGAACTTTCAACAGACACCATAAGCAATCACAGATTCGACGTTTGTATGTTTTTCGATGCTTTGTCGAATCTTCGTCGTTCACGTTGAATTGTAAAGTTAGTTCTAGCTATTTTACTGCTCCTCCTCTTTCGTTACAATCAGCCAATAACATTCATCATCATCATTATTTTTATTTTACTTCCCCCACCCAATTCCAGCAGCGATCTTGTTGTGTTACACTATGTGATTATTCTTGCTCTGTGTCTTTAAGATCTGTCCCCTTCTTTCTAGCTGAACTCTCTCTCTCACCGTAGTTCTTTATATATCTCCTCCACTTCCTGATTCTGGTCATTACTCCTGTATTTCTTCCATGCTAAACATCTTACATGTGGCTTACAACTGCAACGTTTTTCTACCTATGAATATCCATCATTAAACGGAACATTCAAAAGGATTCATCGTCTGTCGTCCTAACTGTGAGTTTATTCATTGAGTTAAGCTGCCGGTATCGATGCAAGGGATAATAGCAAACCAGCTTGAGTAAGGCCTACTTAAACCTGGAGATGAACTTTATCGCTTTGTAGTTGAGACAGAACAGTAGAAAAATGGAGTTTCACAGCCTAATTACAAGATTTCTGCATGTCAGTACTGAAACAGACAAGATTTACTGCCCTCATAGCAAGACAGAAGGGACAGAGCAGCACATGGCAGCCTTATAGCCTGAGACAATCTGACCAGTGTCATATTTCAGCACACAGATCCTGCCTGCTTTCACAGTCAGTCTGCTATCATGAGTGACCAAGCTTCTGCATGTGAACTCACATCTACCTCCCCACAAGTTCCTGAAGAAACTGAGTTACCCAAACGCTCAGTTAAACCCACTTGGAAAGTAATGGAGAATTATGAAGCTTCAAGGACTGAATTGTCAAATAGCTTGGAATTAGTCTGGGAGAAAATCCTTGCTGAAGCCAATACAGTGTCTGTTGAACGTGAACTACTGACACTAGAGGGCGCCATTAAACAACTTTCTGCCTCATATGAGCTTTATCAGCTTACCAGCATCAAATTCACTAATGTCTTACAAAACATGAAGTCAGAAAATGCGATGATGCAATTAAAGTGCGTCAATGCTCTCAATATTGAAAGAGACAGTTTTATCCAGCAAACCAGATTAAAGGCAGAAGCAAAAATAAAGCTGTTACAGGACACTGCATCTCACAGATCTGTTTCCACCAGACGCTCTAAAAACTCGTCAAGATCCCATAGTTCAAGATACTCAACACTCAGTGAGCGACTTATTAATGCCCGCGCTGAAGTGGAAGCCAGCAAAGTGCAGGTGGCATATGCAGAAAAAAGGGCAGAGTTGGAAGCGCAGTCAGCACGTCAAAGAGCAGAGTCGGAAGCGCAGTCAGCACGTCAAAGAGCAGAGTTGGAAGCTCAGAGAGCAGAGTCGGAAGCTCAGTCAGCACGTCAAAGAGCAACAATGGAAACCTTAAATGAACAGTGTAAACATGACACAGCTATGGCAAAGCTAAGGGTCCTACAGCAAGCTATCAGTGCAGACGAAGGTGCAAGTGAGAAAGACAGCATTAACCTAAACATAGCAGATATGGAAGACCCCCTCAAACGCACTAAAGACTATGTCCTAAGCCACTGCAGTGCATACTCCATTGTCTCCAATGCTCCCGACTACATAGAGACTCCTTCACAGCTTCAAGTTAAAGAGGTTCCAGCAACTTCCTGCACTCAAAATCACTCCACTGCATTTCCTACCTGTCTACCTTGCCTGCCTTCATACGTCACAGAGCATCAGCGCAAGCTTCAAGCAAGTCATCAATCTCCAGTCATCGGTACAGCCTTGAATCAACGTACCATTGGAACAACTGACTTCAAGCAAGCAACTCACCTGGATGCATCTGCTGCACCATATTTCCCTGTGTCCTTTAACAACAATGTCAAAGATAACGCAATCAGCACCATACAGCCAACAGCATCTCACATAAAGGCGGAGACAACTGAGACAGAAGAGTTTGTGAGGTACATGCTTCGCAGAGAGCTCACAAAGACTGGTCTTACAAGTTTTGATGACCAACCTGAGAACTACAGAAGTTGGAAATGTGCCTTCAGAACTACAATCAGCAATATTGGCATTACAGCTGATCAAGAATTGAATCTGCTGATCAAATGGCTTGGTCCTCTATCTGCTGCACGTGTTAAGCCATTAAGATCGGTTTTCATGGACAATCCTACTGCAGGCCTCACAGCTGCATGGGAGCGACTAGAGCAAAGTTATGGCAGTCCAGAAGCTATAGAAAATGCTTTGTTCATGCGTCTGGAAACTTTCCCAAAGATATCCGGTAAGGACAACAAGGAGTTCCAGAGACTGAGTGACCTTCTCCTTGAGCTTCAGCTAGCCAAGACAGACCCAAAACTACCTGGACTCAGTTACCTTGACACTCCAAGAGGGGTAAACCCAATTGTCTCCAAGCTCCCGTATGGTTTGCAAGAGAAATGGACTGCACTAGGGTCATCATACAAAAGAGAGAACAAGGTTTCTGTCATGGATATGCATTAATGTCTGTCTGCCATCTTACCTTCCTCCTCATACGTTCATCTAGAGACCAGACCTCCTTCACCTGGCTTCCTTTATAATCTCCTCCCAGCCTGACTCCACCCCAGGCCCTATCACTGAACACTATATTAACCTGTGCACTGCAAGCCTGCTTTGCTGATCAACGTGTTTGTTAGGCATTGTGTGTTTGGGTTCCTGCCTGCCGTGTGCTACGTCTGTCTCTCTGTTACGCTATTGGCTTGTCCCCGACTATCCCTGTCTGCTCGTGACACTTGACCTTCGGCTCGTTCTTCGTTATCATTGTCTTCTTGTGGCCCCTGACCTTCAGCTTGTTATTCGGTTCTCTCTATCGTGTGCTGCTGCTTCCCCTCTTTTCCCCTTATCCTACGGGGCGCGAGCTAAGAAACTCCAGGGGCCGCGACCTGGTCCCAGCCTGCAGCGTAACATCCTCACCACTAGAGGCCCTGGAGAAGACCAGCTGGGTCTTAGACTCCGCGCCCTGGGGAATCTTGGCTCTCGCTTCCGTTGGGATCCCGGTTGTGCTCCTCTGGTCCCGCTTTCCACAACCACCCAGTTTCCTATCCGCAGAAGCCAGCCATAGGGTTCACTACCTCGCGGTGCACTCCTGTCCCCCTACGGTGTGCATCTGTCACCTGGCCACAGGTGACCCTGACAGTTTCCTTCCCTCCATTCTCTTTCTTCTGTGAATTCATCAGGAAAATTGCAGAGACCAAGAATGATCCAAGTTTTTCCTACGGTGAGTACAGCCTCTTCTCACCCTTTCCTAAGAGTACCAGTCTTCAGGGCAACTATAGAAACCATAGAGGCCCAGTGTCCGTGAAAAAGACTGACATCCTTCCCACTCCTACCACAGTTCTGGCCACGAACAAACAGAGTAGGAAGATTGAAAACCCTAACAGAGAGTGTCCCATACACAAGAAGCCACACCCCCCTCAATAAATGTATCAGCTTTAGGAAAAAGCCTCTGGAAGAGCGCAAGGAGCTTTTAAAGACATTTAGGGTATGTTTCAGGTGCTGTGCTTCTACAGAACATTTTGCAGGGGACTGTAATGTGTCCATCAAGTGCATAGAGTGTGGCTCTGAAGAACATGTGCAAGCCCTCCATCCTCTTGAACCCAGCTCTGCACAACCTGCCAACACTCCTCCCAGGTTAACGCATGGCGGGGAGAATACAGACCAAGTGCCTAATTCTACCATCATTTCTTCATCCTGCACTGAAGTTTGTGGAGAAGACCGCTGTGGTAAGTCCTGTGCTAAGATATGCTTGGTGAACATATACCACAAGGCTCAACCAGAAAAGTCTCTAAAGGCATATGCTATCTTAGACGATCAGAGCAATCGATCACTTGCAAAATCGGAATTGTTCAATCTATTTGAAATAAAAGGCGAAGCTCATCCTTACACCTTGGGTACCTGTAGTGGAACTATAGAGGTTTCTGGAAGAAGGGCTCATGGACTCATGGTATCTTCTCTCAAAGGTAACTTGCAATTACCCTTACCTACACTTGTTGAGTGCAATCAGATACCTGCTAACAGGGAAGAAATCCCTACTCCAGCTGCTGCTTTCCATCACCCTCACCTCAAGGTAATAGCAAATGAGATACCGCCGCTTGACAAAGATGCTCAGATCCTTCTTCTGTTAGGAAGAGACATTCTAAGAGTTCACAAGGTACACAGACAAGTCAGTGGACCCCCAGATGCCCCATTTGCCCAGCGCACGGATCTAGGGTGGGTCATCATAGGCAATGTCTGCATAGGCAAAATGAAAAGACCTACCAACATTTCGTCATTCAAGACAAATGTTCTGCCAAATGGCCGAAACACTTACTTTGAGCCATGCCCACATCACTACTGGGTGAAAGAGAAGATAGCCAGCCACGAATGGCAACATGGTATCTCAGGTGACACAAGCCCTTTCTCCTGCTATGATGGCGACTTTGGCTCTACAGTGTTTAAAGCAACCAGTGAAGATGACATACTGGCTCCCTCAATGAAAGACAAAGAATTCATCAAGGTAATGGACAATGAGTTCTTTCAAGATGACTTCAACAACTGGGTAGCACCCCTACCCTTTCGTCTCCCAAGAGAGAGATTGCCCAACAACTTACAGCAGGCCATCAGTAGATTCTCCTCCTTAAAGCGAAACTTAAGCAGGAAACCAGAGATGCAAAAGCACTTTGTGGACTTTATGCAAAATGTATTTGACAGAGATCATGCAGAGCCTGCTCCCCCACTAAAGGAGGGAGAAGAATGCTGGTACCTTCCATCCTTTGGCGTGTATCACCCACGCAAACCAGACCAAATCAGAGTTGTCTTTGATTCCAGTGCTCAGCACGAAGGTGTTTCTCTTAACAACATGCTCCTTACTGGACCCAACTTGAACAACAGTCTAATAGGAGTCTTGATTCGTTTCAGACAAGAGCCTGTAGCAGTAATGGCCGACATTCAACAGATGTTTCACTGCTTCATCGTCAGAGAAGACAACAGAAACTACCTCAGGTTTCTATGGCACAAGGACAATGACCTCAACAAGGAAGTTATAGATTATCGCATGAAGGTACATGTCTTCGGTAACAGTCCTTCCCCAGCAGTGGCAACTTATGGGCTAAGGAGAACAGCTCAGACTGGAGAAGTTGAATATGGATCTGATGCCCATCAATTTGTTGAAAGAAACTTCTACGTTGACGACGCACTTAAGTCCTTTCCAACTGCTAAAGAAGCAATTGATCTTCTCACCAGAACAAAGGAGATGCTGTCTGTAGCAAACCTTAGACTACACAAGATTATATCCAACAGCCAGGAACTTATGAATGCCTTTCACTCTGAGGACTATGCCAGTCTAAAAAACCTTGACTTAGGTACAGATGTGCCTCCTGTACAGCGAAGTCTGGGTTTGTTGTGGAACATCAAGCAAGACAAATTCACCTTCCAAGTGTCAACTTGTGACAAACCCTTCACTAAGAGAGGAGTCCTGTCCGTGGTGAATAGCATCTATGACCCACTGGGTTTCCTTGCTCCAGTTACCATTCAAGGTAAGATTTTACTAAGACAGTTGTCTACTGAGAACATAGACTGGGATACTCCCTTGCCTAGTGAGAATCAACACAAGTGGGAAAGGTGGAGATATTCTTTGAAGTCACTAGAAAAACTTCAGATTCCCCGTTGCTATGTTCCAGGTTCCATTTCAACTGCTAACCGGAGAGAGATTCATATTTTCTCTGATGCATCAGTTGAAGCTATTGCTGCAGTAGCCTATTTGAAGACCTCTGAACTGAATGGAGAATCACACTGTAGTTTTGTCCTAGGCAAGGCAAAACTCACTCCCAAGCCTGCACATACCATACCAAGACTTGAACTTTGTGCAGCCGTGCTAGCAGTAGAAATTGCAGAGGTCATACGAAGTGAAATGGACACTACAATTGATTCTTTCACCTTCTATACAGACAGTAAGGTAGTACTTGGTTACATAAACAACCAAACAAAACAATTTTATGTGTACCTCAGCAACAGGGTTGAACGTATAAAGAGATTCTCTCTACCAAGTCAATGGCATCACGTTCCCACTGAACTCAACCCAGCCGACTGTGGGACCAGAGCTGTGTCACCTGCCGCTCTTCAGGACAGCTTATGGCTGTCACCTCCAAGGTTTCTGTGTGAGGACTCTTACTTACTCCCTATTGACACCACCTATGGGCTAGTAAACCCTGAAGATGATAAGAAAATAAGAACTGTGAACACCTCACTCCACACTTCTGTAAGTACAAAACTGAAGCTGCGGTTACACCATTACGAGCATCAATGGAAGCAGGTGCAGCATCTAGCCAATGTGTTCTGGCATCGCTGGAAGAAAAAGTATCTTCACCACCTTCAAGGTCGTAACAAATGGCAAGCATCTAAGCCGAATCTTAAGGTTGAAGACCTCATCCTTCTAAAAGACAAGAAAGTTTGTCGGAATGAGTGGCCTATGGGTCTTATTACTGAAGTTATGCCCAGCGACGATAACAAAGTCCGGAAGGTAGAAGTCAAGGTAACCAAGGGAGGATCGACACGAACCTTTGGTCGACCAATTACAGAGTTAGTACTCCTTTTGCCAGGTGGGTGACTTGTGCAAGGACTAGCCATGCTGTTGGCACGGCGGGGAGTACATTGCTGCCATCTACAGGTTCTACTCAGAACTTTGGAATAATTTGAAGACATCATACTGTGACTTTATGTTCTTCATCCTGTTGAACTTACGTTTATTATTTGCTTGTTGCTTGTTTTTCATTACAGGTTCCAGGACATTCGTCAGTATTGGACTTATTGAAAATATATATATTAGTTTAAGGTTATGAAATCTAAAGATTTCAGACGGGGAGTGTTGTGTTACACTATGTGATTATTCTTGCTCTTTGTCTTTAAGATCTGTCCCCTTCTTTCTAGCTGAACTCTCTCTCTCACCGTAGTTCTTTATATATCTCCTCCACTTCCTGATTCTGGTCATTACTCCTGTATTTCTTCCATGCTAAACATCTTACATGTGGCTTACAACTGCAACGTTTTTCTACCTATGAATATCCATCATTAAACGGAACATTCAAAAGGATTCATCGTCTGTCATCCTAACTGTGAGTTTATTCATTGAGTTAAGCTGCCTGTATCGATGCAAGGGATAATAGCAAACCAGCTTGAGTAAGGCCTACTTAAACCTGGAGATGAACTTTATCGCTTTGTAGTTGAGACAGAACAGATCTTTTCTCTCTATGTCGAATCTTTTCTCTATATAATGTCAAATTTTTTCTCTCTATAATGTTGAATCTTTTCTCTCTATAATGTCGAATCTTTTCTCTCTATGTAGAATAATATTGGACTAATAGAGTTAAGGTTAGGCACATTTGACCACAGGTTCGATGGACACAGATTGTTATTGTCAGCCTCATGTTGAATTTCCTATCTATATCGAATTGTTGTTGCAATGAAAACGAAAATTAAGCATTTGTTTATGTCAGATCTTTCGGTTTTCGGATTCTGCATTTTCGTGTTCGTTTGTTAAAACGATAACGAAAATACCTGAAATTCGGACGAAAATGCATTCGGACGAAAACGAATGCACATGTCTAGTAAATATAGGGCAGGCCGTATAGTATATATACTGCTGTTCAGAGTATATAGTGCCTGGGGGCCTATTTAAAAAAAAAATTGGTGCAGGGTTTCCCTTATTTTCCATACAAGACCTGAAGGGCCTGGTGTGGATTTTTTGGGGGACATCCACGCCATATTTTTTTTGGCACGGGGCCCCCCAAAGGGCCTGGTAATGGACTGGGGGGACCCATGCCGTTTTTATCTATATTGCCGGGATCCGACAATACATTACAGCTGCAAGCAGTTTTAAATTATTTTTTTTCCTTTAGAAATGTAATTTTGCTGTAGTACTGTTATACTTTACAGGCAAACTAAGGAGACCCCACAGGCATGATATTTAAAAGAATATTTCATTTTTATTGGTTTACTTTAAGCATTATTAAAACCACTGCTCCTGAAAAAACTGACGTTTTTAAAACTTTTTTTTTTCAAACACATGTTCTGCTACGAACCGAACTGGGGGGTGTTCAGCTCATCCCTAATCCAATACCAATACTTTGTAGAATCACCTTTTGCTGCAATTACAGTTGCAAGTCTTTTTTGGGGATGTCTCTACCAGTTTTGCCCATTTGGAGAGTGACATTTTTGCCCATTCTTCTTTGGAAAATAGCTCAAGCTCTATCAAATGAAATGGAGAGCATATGTGAACAGCAATTCTCAAGTCTTGCCACAGATTCTCAATTGGACTTAGGTCTGGACTTTGACTGGGCCATTCTAACACATGAATATGCTTTGATATAAACCAGGGGTCTCCAAACTGCGGCACCCTTTGCTTGCCTTTATCCGGCCCTTGGGGAACTTTTCTTCCATTGCATAGAATGCATTAATATAAAAAATCATTCTGCCTCTACAACTCCTTTAAGGCATCCCCAAAACATGTTTTACTTGTGCATTTTAAATCTTGCCCTTTAAGCTTTAAGACTCTCTCCCCACTAAATGGTATTTTATTTTATATTGGTACATGTCCCCATGGCAGTGTCCAGCTACCTGTGGCCTTTTAACCACTTAAGCCCCGGACCATTTTGCAGGCCTCTTTTTGTGATTTGGCACTGCGTTGCTTTAACTGACAATTGCCCGGTCGTGCGACGTGGCTCCCAAACAAATTGGCGTCCTTTTTTTCCCACAAATAGAGCTTTCTTTTGGTGGTATTTGATCACCTCTGTGGTTTTTATTTTTTGCGCTATAAACAAAAAAAAAATTTCCTCAGTTTAGGCCGATACGTATTCGCAATAAGCATTTATTGATTGGTTTGCGCAAAAGTTATAGCGTCTACAAAATATGGGATCGTTTTATGGCATTTTTATTAATATTTTTTTTTTTACTAGTAATGGCGACGATCAGCGATTTTTATCATGACTGCGACATTATAGCGGACACATCGGACACTTTTGACACTATTTTGGGACCATTGTAATTTTTACAGCGATCAGTGCTATAAAAATGCACTGATTACTGTGAAAATGACACTGGCAGTGAAGGGGTTAACCTGTAGGGGGCGCTAAAGCGGTTAAGTGTGACCTAATGTGTGTCTCTTACTGTAGGGGGGCGTGACTTGGCGTGTGACGTCACTGATCATCGTTCCCTATGACAGGGAACAGACGATCAGTGACAGGCTCACTAGGAAGCACGGGGAGAGGTTTGTTTACACTTACCTCTCCCCGTTCTTCAGCTCTGTGACCTGATCGCGGGACACCAGCGGCGATCGGGTCTGCGGTTCCCGCGGGCATGGTCACGGAGCTCAGGACCGGGTCGCGAGCTTAAAGGGCAACGTACCTGTACGTGGATGTGCCCAGCCGTGCCATTCTGCCGACGTATATCAGCGTGAGGCGGTCCTTAAGTGGTTAAAAAAAATGTATGCAAACTGATCTTGGAAAGGGCCAAAAAATAACAAGGGGTTAGCAGATATTTTTCCTGAGTTCATCATACCACCTGTAACCTAAGTTTGGCCGGTTCACTCATTACTACCCTAAACAAATGTTTACATAAAAAAGAGGAATTAGGCCTTGTGCCTGATATGCTTTTCAAAGCTTAAAGTGGATGTAAACCCATTTTTTTTAATTAAGGCTTGCACCTTGTACAGTATAGGATTTCATGTCATCTGTGCCCAGTCTTGCCACAAAGAGTTAATCCAGCTCTGAACAATCCTCTTATCTTTTTTCAGTGAGATAAAAATGGACAGACAGAGAAATAGGAGTCTGTTTCTCCCCCTTGCTGTGAGTTACAGGTGATTTACATATACAGGTATCATGCAGCAGCCTGAGACAGACATTCTGTGTACTTCAGATCCCCTCCTCCTTTCTTCTTCAGCTCTCCCAGGATTGGCTGCTCCACACCTCAGCATGATTGGGCATGCTGAAGGCATGTGGTGACTTTTCTGGGTTTTGACTGGATGTTAGTGATCATAGCAGAAGTTCAGTGTAAGAAATAAACAGGAGAAAATGCATGTTGACAAGGGGAGTGTAAAGGTGGGCAGGGAGTCTACTGACATCACGACTTAACCCACCGAGCTCCAGACAACAGATCCACCCACAGAATCTGCAGTTTTTCGTGTCTCATAACAGACAGAGGGAAGACATTTTACAGGTAAGTATACATGCAGAAGGCATGTATACTCTTTTAGATACCCACTATGCCAGTAGTTTAGAAAGGATGAGAGTGGGTTTACATCCACTTTAAAGTAAAACTATTGCTCCCATTTTTCTCTTAATCCCTTAGTGCAAATTAACTCAATTACTTATTGATCCTGCTAGTGAACTTCAGCTAATGCAGCTTCCTGTGGTGATGTGGCAATGATGCTACATAGCTCCTAAACTCTTAAACTTTGAGTAATGTTGTAAGGAGGCGTTAGATAGGAAACAGGGCTTTTCTTCTACCACTTCTCTCCATTACTTTGGGTGAGATTCATCTCACTGTTTAGTCACAAGGTGTCTCAATTTCTTCTTTGGAACAGAGTGTCACTGTGTGGAGCACGGAGAAGTCACATTACTTCTGCTGTGCTGTGTGCACTAGGGAAACCCAGAGGAGTACTGCTTTGTCCTTTGCTCTGAGCTTCAGTGTCCATCTTGGGGAAGCCAGTGCCTGCTATTTGCACCGAAATCCTGTGAGATTTGAGTGGACATTTTGGCATGGCCATGATATATACATATCATGTGCCATGATAATGTAAATATCATATAATCTATTGTTAACACATTGAAGTCCAAGTGCAAATGTAGCAATAAAGTGCATAAAACGTGCAAGAAAGTATGCAAAAATTGAAATGAAAGGTATAAAAATATAAAGCTTGTGAAGATTAGAAGTGATCCTGTTCAGAAATGTTTAAATTAAAGTGTATAGGTAGTGAGCATCCGATCACCATTCAGGTCTCCCAAATTGTGACACCATCACCTCAGCAAAGATGCAAGTTTACCAAATTCAGTGGACCCTCTAATAAAAGAGAGGTCAGATGAGCATGTGTCCAAACATCCTGGCCAGGGTATTCCCAAGGCCCTCCTACAGAATCCACAGGATAGGGATATAGACTGTACTACTCATCTCAATGGCATCCCGATAAGACCGTAATTAATCATGAAAGAGAAGCATCCCGATAAGACGTCACGTGTGCCCTGGATGATGTCACGTGTGACGAAAACGCAAAGGGCAGAGTGATGTGCTGCCGTCATTGCGTGTTCCATGGAGCGTGGGACGTTTCTTTGCTGTTAGCCAGCCAATGATTTTTACCTATGTGATTTACAGTACCTCTTGATGTAAGTGCAACCTTTACTTTAAATAAAACATTAAGAAGGGCTTTACACTATATGGAGCTTCTCCTTTCATGTTTAATTACGGTCTTATCTGGATGCCATTGAGATGAGCAGTACAGTCTATATCCCTACCCAAGAGTGGAGCCTGAAGAAGAGCCTTGGGAATACCCTGGGCAGGGTGTTTGGCCACATGTCCATCTGACCTCTCTTTTATTAGCAGGTCCACTGAATTTGGAAGCCTGCATCTTTACTGAGGTGACGGTGTCACAATTTAGGAGACCTGAATGGTGATCGGATGCACACTTTCTATACAATTTAATTTGAACATTTCTGAAGAGGATCACTTCTAATCTTCACAAACTTTATATTTTTATACCTTTTATTTTTTTACATTTTTGCATACTTTCTTGCACTTTTTATGCATTTTATTGTTGTATTTGCACTGGGACTTTGTTCTGCAGGTTATATACAATACAATTATTACTTAATTTATACTTGGATTTATTTTGATTTATATGTATTGATTATCATTGTTCTATAGTCTATGGGGCTGATTTACCAAACGTTTGCGCCATGAGTATTGGCGCATCTGCGTGCGCAATGGCTGTTTAGGTATTTACAAAACATTAGCGCCAGTATCGCAGCCCTATTTCCATTTTACTATAGTGTTCTCTGCGCCCGGGAGGAGGCGCTCAGTGCGCTACTATGCACCTGGCACAGGGCATGTTAAAATCTAAATATAAAGAAGCTGGAAGTGAGAAAATATTGGGGGTGACATGGGGTGATGTGAGGAAGTGTAGGGACACCTGCCCAAATAACTAATATGCCCAAAATAGAGTGGAAAAGTAAGTTTTTCAAAACCAGCCCGCTGCGCCGGCAATTCCGATTCGAGCTGCGGGAGGTTTTTTGGAGCTCAGCGCGGGAATTTCAATGGTTTAAATGCGCCAAGACACTGCGCCGGCAAAATCTTAGTAAATGTCAAGTTACCTAAGTCAATTTGCATAAGTTGAACTGGCGCAGCTCTGAACTTGAGGGAGAAAAGAAGAAGCAGGAAGAAGAAGATGGAAGAAAAGAAAAGACATTAATAAAGGAATTGTCAAAAACCGGCTCTTGTCATTTTTTACATTTTTGACACTTTCCTTGTGAAATGGTAGGGGTACATTTGTACCCCATTACCATTTCACACAGGGGGGGGCCGGGATCTGGGGTCCCCTTTGTTAAAGGGGTCTTCCAGATTCCGATAAGCCCCCCGCCCTCAGACCCCCACAACCACCGGGCAAGGGTTGTGGGGATGAGGCCCTTGTCCCCATCAACATCCTCCCCATGTTGAGGGCATGTGGCCTGGTACAGTTCAGGAGGGAGGGGGGCCGGCCAGGTTATGTGCTTGGATAAGGGTCTGGTGTGGATTTTTAGGGGGACTCCACGCCATTTTTAAAAAAAATTTGGGGTGGAGTTCCCCTTAAAATCCATGCCAGATCTGAAGGGCCTGGTTTGGATATTTGGGGGGAACCCCACATCATTTTTTTTTAAATTTGCAGCGGGGTTCCCCTTAATATCCATTCCAGACCTGAAGGGCCTGGTTATGGAATTTGGGGGAACCCCCACGCATTTTTTTTTGGTTAGCAAAGACTTTCAATGACTTTTATCTGTATTGACAGGAACCAGCAATTCATTACAGCCGCAAGGACATTTAAATGACTATTATTTTACTTTAGAAATGTCATTTTGCTCTCCAACTGTTATAAACATGGAAAACATGTGCTACTTTACAGGCATCCTATAGACACCCCCCGGGGATGATATTTAGGGCCAGTTCACACCGGATGCAGTGCAGTGCGTTTTTTTGATGCCTGAAAAACGCAAAGAAAGTTGATCACATTAATGCCAATGGCATAGTTCACACCACTGCAGTCCGTTCCAGTGCATTTCAGAAAGCCAAAAAATAATTGGTCATGCTGCATTTTTTAGGTACAAAACTGTACTGGACCCCAGTAAAACACATCAAAAACACAACGGAACGTACCAAAAATGCACTGGAATGCACCGCAACGCACCTAAATGCACCAAAGACGCACTGCAACACACTTGTCCTAAGAGAAAAGAGGGGGGAAAAACACGGGACTGCATCAAAAATGCCTCAAAAATGCACTGGAATGTGTCAAAAACGCGCATGCAGAAAAGCACCTGGAACGCACCCAGACTGCGTTTCTATAGTGTGAACTAGGGCCAGTTCACACCATAGAAACGCAATCCAGATGCGTTTCAGGTGCTTTTCTGCATGCACGTTTTTCATGCGTTCCAGTGCATTTTTGGTAAGTTTTTGATGCAGTCCAGTGCTTTTTTTCACCCCTCTTTTTTATTAACCATAGATAAGGACAAGTGTGTTCCAGTGCGTTTTTGGTGCATTTAGGTGTGTTCCTGTGCGTTTATGATGCATTATTTTTTGCTAGCTGCATTGGTGTTGTTCTGCACATGCCCAGCCAGTTATTTTTTTTTGGCGTGCTTTTTGTGTGTGAACAGCGCTTGGATATTTCTGGGCATGCTCACTCAGAGAGTGTTTTTATGGGTTAGAAATTGAAGGACATCCTTAACAGGTGTACCCACTTTGAATTTCAGTCTCTACATTGAGTGAACTTGCATTTTGGGTGTTTCATGGACTGTGCATGTGTTTTCAATTGACTCATTAGCACACAAACATATGTTATATAAAGCTCACAGAGCATTCGGTCGCTTGCCTTGAGAAAGAGGCAAGCGTGTGTGTGTGTGGGGGGCAAAATGTACATGTTGGTGTCCTTATCGAGTTTGTAACACATGTATTTTATTTGTTATGTCTTTGCAAAACAAGTGATTGGTTAACTTATGTGGATTGTATATTTTTGGTGTGGGGGAGATATGTTCCCCTGAAATAATTCTGATGTTGTTAATGTGTGTTGTTTGTTCACTTTGATTTAATTGTCTGCTGCATTTTTTTGGCCAAAAATTGCTCAAGATGTTGAGTCTGTAACTGTTTCAAATTGACCATGTTTTTTATTTTGCCTTCCCTTTTGTTTTGTTGAACAATAAAATTAGATGCAAAATTTTGATGTTTGTTTTGTGTTTTCTTTGCAACAAATGTGACAGCTGATTGGCATGTCAAAACAAAACCGGTGTGATTTGTCTACCCTGGTGCCTTCATGGTAGTATATGCATGGATTGTGTGCTGCCATGGAGCGTCACCAGGAAATGAAATACAGAGCGGTAAGTATTCAATTTTCCTTTTTTACTGCAGTGGTTCTCAGCCTCAGTCCTAAAGTACCCCCAACAGGACATGTATTGTGAATTTAGCTTATCGAGAATTGCTGTCCAAAAATCAAAACCATTGACTGTGATTTAAAGCACATGTGCAAGATGAAGGAAAACCTGCAAACATGGCCTGTTGGGGGTACTTGAGAAGCACTGATTTAGAGCACTGCACTTAAAAATAGCTCAAGGCCATACAATTCTAATTGTGGGCATTTTGAGGGAAACAAAGTAAGTGTTAGAACCCCTGCGTGTGTGTGTTTTTTTTTTTTTTGTAGTTTGGCCTTTGTCTCCTTTTCTTAACAGTGGCTTCACTTCCTGTCACACAGCTAAACAGGAAGTGAAGGTAAAACCCTACCAATGGCTTTTCTTGGGGACACACAGATCAATCTAACTAGTGTCCCCATTAAGCAAATTGCACTCTAGCACTTTGTTGTGTACACCCCAAATCATTGGGTAGTTTGGGGTTTAGTAAAGACAAATCCACTATGCAGTAAAAGTGTAGCTGCTGAAAATCTGAGGGAAAGTACTGGTGATTGGATGTTACAATCATGTAAAAGCAAAGATGTTTTTTTTTTTGGGCTTGCATGTCCCCCTCAGATATACAGCAAGTGCACTTGTAGTGCAAAGTAGATTTGCCTTTAGTAAATAAACCCCACAGTCCAAACTACCTAATAAATTGTGGTGTACCCCGCAATATGCTGGAGTGCAATGTGCATAAAGGGGAAAGTATTTAGACTGACCTGTGTGTCCCCAAGGAAAGACATTGTTAGGGATTTTCCCTCACTTCCTGTGTGGCTATGTGACAGGAAGTGAATTATTTGGAAGGATAAAGTGGCCAAATTATTTAGTTTAACTTTTCAAAGACTCATTCCTAAGTTGAATTGTGATGCATGTCAATGGCCCATTTTGACCCTCTTTAATCACTTGAGATCAGCGCTATAACTGATCGACGGCCACAGCATGGTCCTCAATTGCCGGGAGTCCATCAATAAACGTCCTCCCCTTTGCGCGCGCTGTGGTCACAGAGTCACTGAGACTCGGGTGATGACAGATCCGAGTAAGGGGCCGATCTCTGCCCTTTACCATGTGATCAGCTGTCAGCAAATGACAGCTGATCACGTGATGTAAACAAAAGCTGGGTAATGGTTTTTGTTTTCTCCTTGTGCTGACAGCGTGAGCATAAAAAAAAGGCAATCACCGGCTTATGTGCAAGGGACATGGGGCCCGAAGAGGAAGAGGCAATTCTGCATCATCTGTGACAATTAGTAGCCCCTGCCAGTGCCACCTATCAATGCCCACCACTGGTGCCAATCAGTGGCACCTAGCAGTGCTGCCAGTGCCTATCAGTGCCCATCACTGCCAACTATCATTGCCACCTAGCAGTGCCACTTCTCACTGCCCACCAGTGCCAAATAGCAATGCCACCTCTCAGTGCCCACCCTTGCCACCTTATCGGTGCCCATCAGTGCAGTCTCATCAGTGTACATCAATGAAGAAGAAAAATTACCTTTTTTAAAAATATTAACCAGTTTCCTACCGCCCACCGTCAAATGACATCCTTGGCTTTGGGCAGTGACATCTGAATGATGCCTGCAGTTGCAGGCATCATTCAGATATCATTCTTTTCAGCCGGCGATTCTGTGCACAATAAAAACGATCATAGTGGCAGTTCCACCGCTTGATCGTTCTTATAGGCGGGGGGGAGGGGACGTTCCCCCCTCTCTTGCCACCATCCGGTGCTTCTCCGGGCTCTCCTGTGCCATCTGGGGCTCGGAGAACGATTTGGAGATGACTGGTGACCAGATGGTCATCAGTCATCTCTATGACCATCGGAGGCGTGGGCACGACGTTATGACATCATGCCGTGTTCCCGTATGTTAACCAAGCCGTGATCTTGGCTGTCAGCATGAGATTGGTGATTTTTTTGGAACAATATCATGCTTTCCAGCCTGGAGGAGAGATGCGGGGTCTTATTGACCCTGCATCTCCCCATAAAGAGGACCTGTCACACACATTCCTATTACAAGGGATGTTTACATTCCTTGTAATAGGAATAAAAGAGATCCCAAAAAATTACAAATTAAATAAAAAGAGTAAGAAATACAAAAAACAAAAAAAACAAAAAAAAAAAATAAAAAATAAGAAAAAACGCCCATGTCCCCGGTAGCTCGCGCTCAGAAGCGAACACACACGTAAGTCCCGCCCACATATGTAAACGCCGTTCAAACCACACATGTGAGTTATTGCTGCGTGCGTTAGAATGAGTGCAGCAATTCTAGCACTAGACCTCCTCTGTAATGCCAAAATGGTAACGTGTAAAAAAAATTTAAGCATCGCCTAGGGAGATTTTTAATTACTGAAGTTTGGTGTCATGCCATGTGTGTGCGCAATTTTAAAGCGTGACGTGTTAGGTATCTATTTACTCAGCATAACAACATCTTTCACATTATACCAAAAAATTGGCCGTAACTTTACTGTTTTGTAATATTTTTAGCAAACAAAAGGCGTTTGAAAATTTATTGCGCAAATACCGAGCGAGATAAAAATTTGCAATGACCGCCATCTTATTCCCTAGGGTGTCTGCTCCAAAAAAATATATAATGTTTGGTGTTTTGAAGTAATTTTATAGCCATAAATTTATGATTTTTACATGAAGGAGAGAAGTGCCAGAATAGGCCCAGTGCTGAAGTGGGTAAAATATCCATTTTTTTTTTTTAACTCGGTCTTTTGAATTTATAGAAAAAAATTAAAAATAAAACACAAAGGTGATCAAATAGCACCAAAAGCAAGCTCTATTTGTGTGCCAACAAATAAAACATTTTCATTGGGTTACAGTGTTGTATGAGCGCGCAATTGTCATTAAAAGTGCATCAGCGCTGAAATGTGAAACTTGGTCTGGGCAGTGCGCAAGTGGTTAATATAAGGCTACATGCACACGGACGTTTTTCCAACCGCTCGTTTGAGCATTTTTTGCAGCTTAAAAACATCTCTCCATGTTAGCCTATGGCCTCATGGCCACCATGGCGTTTTGGAGCTGTAAATGGCATAGGCGTTTTTAGGCCCCATGTAGACGGGACGCTGGTGCAAAGTGTTCTGAACTAAGGTTGAAAGTGGCGTTTAGAAAAGCGCGCTGTGTGGCGTTTGCATGCCGTGTTTTACCACATTTGCATGTATATGATAAGGAGCCGCCCTAAGCTCCAAAAACAGTATTATTTACGATTTTAGCTATTTAGTGAGACCAGAGTGATATGAGCAGCTGAGAGCAGCAGTGTAGTTGTATTTAGCGTGTCACTTGCCACATCACTTGCCACAAGTTGTGGATTGTCCACTTGCCACGTCAGCTGCCCCAAGTTGTGGATTGTCCACAATGCAATGGAAGCAATTTCATATATATATATATATATATATATATATATATATATATATATATATTATGGTTTTTCCTCATTTGCCATAAATTTGGAGTTTATCAATGTAAAAAAAGTCACCTTTAAAAGCGCTTCTAAACTAAAATGCGGCTAAACGCTGGTACCCGCGTCTGAAACGTGGAAATCTTTGGCGTCTGAAGGCATTTTGAGGGTTTGTAAAAAACGATTTTAAACGCAACTGCAGATTTTTTTTGCCAGGACAAAAACAGTGTTTTGGATGTAATAGAATTCAAATATGGACCCGCATCCAAAACGCAAGTACCGCAATTTAGCGGCGATTTTTTTGTTTGACCTGTTTATAGCTGGCTGTTAAAGGAAATGTAAAAAAAAAAAAACGTTCAAAAAACAAAACCAAAAAAAAAACAGCGTGGGGTCCCCCCCCAGGTCCATACCAGGCCCTTGGGTCTAGTATGGATTCAAAGGGGACCCCCCAAAAAAAATGAAAAAAAAATGGCGTGGGGGTCCCCCCAGGTCCATACCAGGCCCTTGGGTCTAGTATGGATTCAAAGGGGATCCCCCCCAAAAAATGAAAAAAAAAAACGTCGTGGGGGTCCCCCCAGAATCCATACCAGGCCCTTCAGGTCTGGCATGTATTTTAAGGGGAACCCTGCGCCAAAAACAAAAAAAGACGTAGAAGACCGGCCCCCGCTAGCAAAAGAGCTGGCACAAGATAGCGGGGCGTCCGGCAGAAAGAACCAGAGATCGAGGAGAAGGCGTCGGAGAGGGGGAGAAGAACCGGAGAACAGAACAAGAGACCCCCGAAGTCGGAAGAAGACGGCGAGGATGCCCAGGACCCCCGCTAGCAAAAGAGCTAGCAGAAGATAGCGGGGGCCCGGCAGAAAGACCCCCGAAGTCGGAAGAAGACGGCGAGGAAGCCCGCGATCCCCGCTAGCAGAAGATAGCGGGGCCCGGCAGAAAGACCCCCGAAGTCGGAAGAAGACGGCGAGGAAGCCCGGGACCCCCGCTAGCAGACGATAGCGGGGCCCGGCAGAAAGACCCCCGAAGTCGGAAGAAGACGGCGAGGAAGCCCGGGACCCCCGCTAGCAAAAGAGCTAGCAGAAGATAGCGGGGGCCCTGCAGAAAGACCCCCGGAGCTGCCCAATAAATTACTTTTCAAACCTGTGTTGTCTTTTTTTATTGACTTATTTTGCCACCAGGTGAATGGATAGGGGTACGATGTACCCCATACTCATTCACATAGGGTTGGGGGCCGGAATCTGGGGGCCCCCTTTTTAAAGGGGGCGCCCTGATTCCGAAAAGCCCCCCGTCCGCATACCCCGACAACCAACGGCCAGGGTTGTTGGGAAGAGGCCATTGTCCCCATCAACATGGGGGCAGGGTGCTTTGGGGTGGGGGGGCCGCAGGTCGCCCCCCTGCCCCGAAGCACCAAAACCCCCATGTTGAGGGCATGCGGCCTGGTACGGTTCAGGAGGGAGGGGGGCCGCTCTCATCCCCCCTTTTCCCCTGCGGCCTGCCAGGTTGCGTGCTCGGATAAGGGTCTGATTTGGATTTTGGGGGGACCCCCACGCCGTTTTTCAGCTTGAGGGGTTCACCTTAAAATCCAGACCAGACCGAAGGGTCTGGTTTGGATCTTGGGGGGACCCCCACGCCATTTTTCGGCTTAGGGGGTTCACCTTAGAATCCAGACCAGACCTAAGGGCCTGGTATGCTCCTGAAGGGGAACCCATGCCGTTTTTTTCATTAAAATTTGGCCTGGAGTTCCCCTTCATGATTCATACCAAACATGGGACAGCGAGGCTGCCGAGGACCAGCGCGATGACATCGCGCTGGACACATTCTCGGCCGGCTAGTCGCCTCTAGGACACGACTTGAGCGGCTGCTGCACGCTCAGGTCGTGTCCAGATCGCCTCGCAAAGTCGCGCTGTCCCTGTGTCAGCCGGCACACGAGTCGCCCACAAGTCGGATCCGACTTCCCGGGCGACCTCTATTCAAATCAATGGCCTCCCATAGGGAACCATTCATTTTCAATAGAGCGCCGCTGACATTTCTATTTACTATAACAGTGCGCCGCTGCTTCCTGCACCCAGTGAAGGAGTTATCCGGCGCAGCAATTAAGGTTAGAACCAGCGCAGCGCACTGTTATTAGTAAATCAGCCCCTATGTCTATTTGACATATTTGAATCTGTTCTGTGGAAGATATCTCAGAGCAGAGCTGCTGCTTTTTATAATTTTTTACTGTGGATAGCATTACCATCCAAGCACAGTTTTAGTTGGGACAATATTATGTGCCATTCGAATTGAGTGGAGTCCTGCTTGGGAGAGAGAAAGGGCTACATCATGTTCAGACTGCAGTTGTAAGTAGGCCCTGTGAGGGCTCCCCTTTGAGGGGAGCAAGTCATTGCCCCACTTTATACCTTCAGTTGGCATGCTGAGGACTTTAAGGTGGGAGGAACTGAGGTTAAAGTTCCCTGTCAGAGCAAACACATGAGGGGAGAAGGGTCTACTTTAGTACGGAGTCATTGATATCAGACATAATCATATATCACTCAGCTCCTTGATTTGGGGTGGTGGTAAAGAAGCAGGATGCCACTCGCCAGAGAAAATATATTTAAAATGCAGTCTTTCGCGCTAATAATGAGTAATGAAATGACAAAAAAAGTGCTGTTGTGCAAAAAGCTGCAGAAACTGAACGTGTTAGTGAATAAATAAAGAAAATATTTCCACGCTAATTACTAACACACCAATATAACGAAACAAATGTGCTTAGATAATTGTGAACAGTCAAACCATGAAGGAATAGAAAATGGTCACTGAGATCGGCCTCTTTAGATAACATATATTTGATTGTCCGTGATATACTCCACATACAGTCAGCCAACTGTGGGTGCTATTACATGGAACACTTTATAGGTTCTCCATCGAATACCCTTTTCATCCTATTACTCTTAACTTTATTATCAGCGAAGATCAGTATTCTAATAAATGAAGCAGCTAGGTACACTATGTAATTTTAGCTATTCTTTAGCACTGGCAATATGGCGGCGTCCATATACTGTTACCAGACTACAAGAAAATGGCCGAACGACAACTTCCGGTATACACATATAAAAACATTGCCTCAACAACCAATCAGGTTCCCCTGAAGAAGTCACGAGGCACGTGACGTAATGCCGTAGGGAGATTGAGAGGTACCACAGACCGGAAGTACCCGGATTAATAGTAAGACGGCGATCGCGCTGCTTCAGCGTTATATGCTTACATTGTTATTTGGCATGTATGAGCATTACCATTTAACAACTTAAGCCCCAGACCATTTGGTAGCTAAAGGACCAGAGGTGAATTCAGAATTTTGCACTGCGCTGCTTTAACTGTAAATTGTGCGGACATGCAATGTTGTACCCAAACAAAATTTGCGTCCTTTTCTTCCCACAAATAGAGCTTTCTTTTAATGGTATTTGATTGCCTCTGCGATTTTTTTTTTTTGCGATATAAACGGAAAAAGACCGAAAATTTTGAAAAAAAATTATATTTTCTACTTTTTGTTATAAGAAAAATCGAATAAACTCAATTTTAGTCATACATTTAGGCCAAAATGTATTCAGCCACATGTCTTTAGTAAAAAAAATGTCAATAAGCGTATATTTATTGGTTTTCGCAAAAGTTATAGCGTTTACAAACTAGGGTACATTTTCTGGAATTTACACAGCTTTAAATTTATGACTGCCTATCTCATTTCTTGAGGTGCTAAAATGGCAGGGCAGTACAAACCCCCCCCAAATGACCCCATTTTAGAAAGTAGACACCCCAAGGAAATTGCTGAGAGGCATGTTGAGCCCATTGAATATTTTTTTTTGTCCCAAGTGATTGAATAATGACAAAAAAAAAAAAAATTACAAAAAGTTGTCACTAAATTATATATTGCTCACACATGCCATGGTTATATGTGGAATTGCACCCCAAAATACATTCTGCTGCTTCTCCTGAGTACGGGGATACCACATGTGTGGGACTTTTTAGGAGCCTAGCCACGTACGGGACCCCGGAACCCAAGCACCGCCTTCAGGATTTCTAAGGGTGTAAATTTTTGATTTCACTCCTCACTACCTATCACAGTTTTGAAGGCCATAAAATGCCAAAATAGCACAAAACCCCCCCAAATGACCCCATTTTAGAAAGTAGACACCCCAAGGAAATTGCTGAGAGGCCTGTTGAGCCCATTGAATATTTTTTTTTTGTCCCAAGTGATTGAATAATGACAAAAAAAAAATTACAAAAAGTTGTCACTAAATGATATATTGCTCACACATGCCATGGTTATATGTGGAATTGCACCCCAAAATAAATTTTGCTGCTTCTCCTGAGTACGGGGATACCACATGTGTGGGACTTTTTAGGAGCCTAGCCGCGTACGGGACCCCGAAAACCAATCACCACCTTCAGGATTTCTAGGCACAAATTTTTGATTTGACTCCTCACTACCTATCACAGTTTTGAAGGCCATAAAATGCCAAAATAGCACAAACCCCCCCCAAATGACCCCATTTTGGAAAGTAGACACCCAAAGCTGTTTGCTGAGAGGCATGGTGAGTATTTTACAGCTCTCATTTGTTTTTGAAAATTTTCAAAACTTTGTGACAAAAAGCGAGATCTGCAAAATACTCACAATACCTCTCAGCAAATAGCTTGGGGTGTCTACTTTCCAAAATGGGGTCATTTGGGGGGGGTTTTGTGCCATCTGGGCATTCCATGGCCTCCGAAACTGTGATAGGCAGTGAGAAGTGAAATCAAAAATGTACACCCTTAGAAAGCCTGAAGGCGGTGATTGGTTTTTGGGGTCCCGTACGCGGCTAGGCTCCCAAAAAGTCTCACACATGTGGTATCCCCGTACTCAGGAGAAGCAACAGAATGTATTTTGGGGTGTAATTCCACATATGCCCATGGCATGTTTGAGCAATATATAATTTAGTGACAACTTTGTGCAAAAAAAATAAAAAAAAATCTTTTTTCCGCAACTTGTGTCAACATATAAAATATTCCATGGACTCGTCATGCCTCTCAGTATATAGCTTGGGGTGTCTACTTTCCAAAATGGGGTCATTTGGGGGGGTTTTGAACTGTCCTGGCATTTTATACACAACATTAGGAAGCTTACATCCACTCTTCTAACCACTTGAAGACAAAGCCCTTTTTGACACTTTTTGTTTACATGAAAACATATTTTTTTTTGCAAGAAAATTATGTTGAACACCCAAACATTATATATATTTTTAAAGCAAAGGCCCTACAGAATAAAATGGTGGGTGTTGCATTTTTTTTTCTGCACAGTATTTGCGCAGCGATTTTTCAAATGCATTTTTTGGGGAAAAAATACACTTTTTTTATTTTAATGCACTAAAACACACCATATTGCCCAAATGTTTGATGAAATAAAAAAGATGATCTTAGGCCGAGTACATAGATACCAAACACGACATGCTTTAAAATTTCGCACAAACGCGCATTGGCGACAAACTTCATACATTTTTAAAAGCCTTTAAAAGCCTTTACAGGTTACCCCGTTAGATTTACTGCCCTCGATCTGACCTTTGCGGTGATACCTCACATGCATGGTGCAATTGCTGTTTACATATGACGCCAGACCGACGCTTGCGTTCGCCATTGGGCAAGAGCAGGGCAGGACAGGGGTGCTTTTTTTTTTTCTATTATTAATTTTGCTTTTTTATTTTATTTTTAAACTGTTGCTTCCATATTTTTTTTTTTAT
The DNA here is from genome assembly GCA_029206835.1 of Rana muscosa. Taxonomy (NCBI): domain Eukaryota; kingdom Metazoa; phylum Chordata; class Amphibia; order Anura; family Ranidae; genus Rana; species Rana muscosa. The sequence continues at coordinate 920,765,997 of CM055117.1, forward strand.
CATTTTTATTGTTATCTCAGGGAATGTAAATATCCCCTATGATAGCTATAGGTAATGACAGGTACTCTTTTTTGAAAAAACTGGGGTCTATTGGACCCTAGATCTTTCCTCTGCCCTCAAAGCATCTGACCACACCAAGATCGGTGTGATAAAATGCTTTCCCAATTTCCCAATGGCGCTTTTTATATACGGGGGGGGGACATTCCCTCCCACTGCTTGTAAAAGCAGTCCAGAGGCTAATTAGCCACTAGGATTGCTTTTACATGAAAGCCGGCCGCTGGCTGAAAAGAATGATACCAAGATGATACCTAAACCCACAGGCATCATTCTGGTATAAACATTCAAAGTCCAGCAACATACCAGTACGTTGCTGGTCCTTGTTGGACATGTATTGTAATCTTTTTTTTCATGCAGCCTGTTGGCTGAATGAAAAAAAAAGATTGATCGGTGGGTATGCCCACCATTAGAATACCGCCCTTCATCCACCCACTTCTAATGATGGGCATACATGCACCATTTATATATGCCGAAGCATGGGGCATCTTCCCGCAAAAGTTATGCCGCGTACACATGGTCAGACTTTTCCACGGGCAAGCCTCCGTCGGAATTTCGACCGTATGTATGCGGCATTAGGAGCAAAATCGCTCCTCCGCCCCTGCTGCCCCAATGCTTCGGCATATATGCTTTTTTTTTTTAACTGTGGTGGCGAAATCACCTCCTACAGCACTGGAGTCACAGGGATCAGGCCTGTCTCTGCGAACGCTGCTGTTATGTGTGTTGTGTTTTGCAAGTGACAGTGATCGATCGATACTGCACTTGGGTGGCCTGGGCTGGACGGAGGGGCAAAACGCAGGTGCTAGCAGGTATCTGGGCTGATCCCACTAACACTGCGTTTTTGGGAACCCTAAACTGCTGGGGACGCTAGTATAGATCTGATTAGATCAGATATTGATCTGTTCAGATACTATACCACTAAGGGAGGTGTATGCTTCACGCGTGGGTGTTAGCGTTACTGGCACTAACCTGACGCTGCCTGGGGTGTGACGCAGACCCGCTCTGACGCTAAAACCTAATTGATATCACCCGCCGGGCGATCAGGGGGTTAAACCTTTATTGGGTTATATACGGCGGCTGCACTGACACTATAAAAAGCAAACTAACTAACCAGCGTCACCCGTAACACATATATGATGATCACTGGTGAAAGGGTTAACTAGGGACAATTAGGGGGTTAAAACCTTTATTAGGTAATATATGGGGGTACCTGACGCTATATAAAAACCTGACGGCGAACCTAAAAAAAAATTACTGGCTACCGATCTGCATCACCGACACTAAGACAACGATCATAAAAACGATCGCTTAGCGACAGTGGTGATAGGGGGTGAAAGGGTTACCTGGGGGGCGATCAGGGGGTTAAACCTTTATTAGATAATATATGGGGGTACCTGACGCTATAAAAACCTGCGGCGAACCTAAAAAAAATTACTGGCTACCGATCTGCATTACCGACGCTAAGACAGCGATCAGAAAAATGATCGCTTAGCGACAGTGGTGATAGGGGGTGAAAGGGTTACCTGGGGGGCGATCAAGGGGGTTAAACCTTTATTAGGTAATATATTGGGGTACCTGACGCTATAAAAACCTGCGGCGAACCTAAAAAAAATTACTGGCTACCGATCTGCATCACGGACGCTAAGACAGCGATCAGAAAAATTATCGCTTAGTGACAGTGGTGATAGGGGGTGAAAGGGTTACCTGGGGGGTGATCAAGGGGGTTAAACCTTTATTAGGTAATATATGGGGGTACCCGACGCTATAAAAACCTGCGGCGAACCTAAAAAAAAATACTGGCTACCGATCAGCATCACCGACGCTAAGACATCGATCAGAAAAATGATCGCTTAGTGACGGCGGTGCTAGGGGGTGAAAGGGTTACCTGGGGGGTGATCAAGGGGGTTAAACCTTTATTAGGTAATATATGGGGGTACCCGACACTATAAAAACCTGCGGCGAACCTAAAGAAATTACTGGCTACCGATCAGCATCGCCGACGCTAAAACATCGATCAGAAAAATTATCGCTTAGTGACAGTGGTGATAGGGGGTGAAAGGGTTACCTGGGGGGCGATCAAGGGGGTTAAACCTTTATTAGGTAATATATGGGGATACCCGACGCTATAAAAACCTGCGGCGAACCTAAAAAAAATTACTGGCTACCGATCAGCATCACCGACGCTAAGACATCGATCAGAAAAATGATCGCTTAGTGACGGCGGTGCTAGGGGGTGAAAGGGTTATCTGGGGGTGATCAGGGGGTTAAACCTTTATTAGGGGGGGTTAGGGGGCTACACTGGACCTAAAACTGAATGTACTGACACTTTTACAGTCACAAATGTCACTGATTGCAGTGATCACTAAATAAATGGTCACTGCAATCAGTGACACTGTGACTGGGGGCTGGGGGCTGATCTGGGGGGTGTCTGGGGGTGTCTGGGGGGGCCTGGGGGGGCGATTTATGTGCCTATGTGTCCTGGTGTCAGTGTAGTGTTGTGTGCACTAACCTGCATCTTCTCCTGTACGGCGCTCGGTATATGTGAGCGCCGCAGGAGAGATGACATCACTTCCTCCAGCCTGTGTAAACAGTACACAGGCAGGGGAAGCTCTCATTCGCCGGGAGCGATCGAGAGGGGGTGGCCAGAATCGAACGGCCGTCCCCTCATGCCGGATCGCTCCCGAAGGTAAAACGACCGCTCACTGTAAAGAAGGGGGGTCCGATCGGACCCCCCAACTATACAAAGGCAATCACGTACATATACGTGATTCTGCCTGTCGGTGCCATTCTGCCGACGTATATTTACAGTGGGCGGTCGTTAAGTGGTTAAACAAATAAATTCCCCATTTTTCAACATACTTCACCATTGGAGACTCTCTCTCTCTCTGTCCATCTCAGAGCCAATACCCCATTGGAATCGAGCCCCCGCTTCCTCCCTCCCCTTTAGGATCATCACATTAACAACATCCATGGAGGTAAGAAGGAGACAGTTACACACGCTGGAGGGATCAATATAGAGGAAAGAGAGCTTACAGATTTTGTCTGCACTTATACATCTGGAGGTGAGAGTCCTGTGAGGCCTCGTACACACGACCGATTTTCTCGGCAAGAACCAGCAAGAAACTTGCTGGCAGAGATGTCTTGCCGAGTAAATCGGTCGTGTGTACGCGGCTATCGGGTTTCTCGTCGAGAAAACTGACAAGTAACCTCGACGAGAAAATAGAGAACCTGCTCTCTATTTTCTCGTCGAGATTCTCGTCAGCCTGTTTCTCGACGAGAAAAGTGAGTGTGTGTACACTTACCTGTCCGCCGGGAAGCCCGCGCATGTTCGAAATGAATTTGACGCATGCGCGGTAGCTTCCTAGGCATACGTAGGGTATACCAAGATGGCGGCGACGGCATCGAATGTGACGAGCGCATGCTCGTCGTAGTCGATGACGTCACCGCGTACGCTCCATTCAAAGAACCGCAGGTTCTTTGAAACGAGCGTGTGTACACTCTGCCGGGACAATTTTCTTGTCCAGGAATCTCGTCGAAAAAAACGACATGTTTTTTTCGACGAGAATCTCGACCGTGTGTACGAGGCCTCAGACTTAAGTTTGGAGATATATATATTATACCAGAACCCTACCTGTTCACCACATCCCAGCAAGGACCACTCATTTGAGAGATTATTTGCTATATATTTTTTTTCCCCATTTTTCACATTTTTCACTCATTTTATATAGTTTACATTTATGGTTGTTTTCCTCACTGGAACTTTGTTACCATTATGGATTATTGCATTTATCATTAATTCATGTTCACCAGTATATTCACATATTCACGTGGTTTACACTGCATAGGCACTTTACTTACAGGGTTATATTATTTTCTCTGTATGTTTTTTGTACATTTTTCACAGACACCAGTGACCATTTTCTATCCCTTCATGGTTTGACTGTTCACAATTATCTAAGCACATTTGTTTCGTTATATTGGTGTGTTAGTAATTAGGGCTGAAATATTTTCTTTATTTAGAGAAAATATATTGCCTCAAATATAAAGGAAACAAAAAGAGAGACGAGCTCTCACTGAATGGGATTTTAAAGGAAGATATCAGTTCTGTTAGTAGGTGAGTACACTTGAAACAAGAACTTTAGAAAAATATAAATTTATTTATAGCATCATAAAAATTTATATTACATAAATACAGATTCATAAAACATGAAAATAAAGATCTATATTCTGCAACTAGCCGACATGTTTCGCACTGTATGTGCTTCGTCAGGGCTTAGCATGTGTCTTTCATTTCGTCAAGTCTGTATAAGACATAAAAATATATAATTAATGTCAGACAATACCATAACATCAGTACATATGCATTAATTAATATGATAGAAAGTTGCTGCATATTAAAAAATTTCCAAAAAGCGTATCATGCTCACCTAGTCTGATTATGAAAAGACTGAATGGAATACACATCACTAAGACAACTGCATCAAACTGATGACCGACCCCCATCCACCACAGCTAGACCCGGTGGATGCCAGAACCAACCGGTCGAAATGTAAGAATTTTGACTCTGTAAGCTGACCAGTAGGGATGAGCTCGGTGTTCGAGTCGAACATACGTTCGACTCGAACATCGGCTGTTCGATCGTTCGACGAAGATCGAAAGTTTTGGGCCATTCGTGCCAAATTCGAGTGACACGAACAGCCCACAATACACTGCGCCATCGCAGTGCAATCCCGGCGCTGTGATTGGCCAAGCATGCACAGTGACCCCGCATGCTTGGCCAATCCCAGCGCCGGCAGCGAGGAGAGCCATAATTGGCCACAGGCAGGATGCCTGTGGCCAATTATAGCTCAGGGGGTTTAGTACACGCCCCACACTATAAAAGGCCGCCAGCACGGCGGCCTTGTGTAGTGTGTTCCGGTTCAGGGAGAGAGAAGGATAGGCAGGGACAGCGTTAGTGATATTTGTTCATTTACCTTGTGTGTAGGGAGAGAGAAGGATAGGCAGGGACAGTGTCAGTGATATTCTGCTAAACCTTGTGTGCAGGGAGAGAGAAGGATAAGCAGGGACAGTGTCAGTGATATTCTGCTAAACCTTGTGTGCAGGGAGAGAGAAGGATAGGCAGGGGACAGTGTCAGTGATATTTTTGCTAAGCATCCTGCACAGTATACACCTGAAGCTAGCCCTTATTGCTGTGTTTTCCTGTTGTGTAACACAGGCAGGCATCTGCAGCAGTTATAGCAGGCGTAGTGTGCTTCCTGCAAAATATACACCTGAAGCTAGCCCTTATTGCTGTGTTTTCCTCTTGTGTAACACAGGCAGGCATCTGCAGCACTTACAGCGGGCGTAGTGTGCTTCTTGCAAAATATACACCAGAAGCTAGCCCTTATTGCTGTGTTTTACTGTTGTGTAACACAGGCAGGCATCTGCAGCAGTTATAGCAGGCGTAGTGTGCTTCCTGCAAAATATACACCTGAAGCTAGCCCAGCCCTTATTGCTGTTTTTTCCTGTTGTGTAACACAGGCAGGCATCTGCAGCACTTACAGCAGGCGTAGTGTGCCTCCTGCAAAATATACACCTGAAGCTAGGCCTTATTGCTGTGTTTTCCTGTTGTGTAACACAGGCAGGCATCTGCAGCACTTACAGTGGGCGTAGTGTGCCTCCTGCACATTATACACCTGAAGCTACCCCTTATTGCTCGTAGTTTTTTTTCTTTTGTGTTACACTAACAGGCATCTGCAGCACTTACAGCGGGCATAGTGTGCTTCTTGCAACATATACACCAGAAGCTAGCCCTTATTGCTGTGTTTTCCTGTTGTGTAACACAGGCAGGCATCTGCAGTACTTACAGCAGGCGTAGTGTGCCTCCTGCAAAATATACACCTGAAGCTAGGCCTTATTGCTGTGTTTTCCTGTTGTGTAACACAGGCAGGCATCTGCAGCACTTACAGTGGGCGTAGTGTGCCTCCTGCACATTATACACCTGAAGCTACCCCTTATTGCTCGTAGTTTTTTTCTTTTGTGTTACACTAAAAGGCATCTGCAGCACTTACAGCGGGCGTAGAGTGCTTCTTGCAAAATATACACCAGAAGCTAGCCCTTATTGCTGTGTTTTCCTGTTGTGTAACACAGGCAGGCATCTGAACTACTTACAGCAGGCGTAGTGTGCCTCCTGCAAAATATACACCTGAAGCTAGGCCTTATTGCTGTGTTTTCCTGTTCTGTAACACAGGCAGGCATCTGCAGCACTTACAGCGGGCGTAGTGTGCCTCCTGCACATTATACACCTGAAGCTACCCCTTATTGCTCGTAGTTTTTTTTCTTTTGTGTTACACTAAAAGGCATCTGCAGCACTTACAGCGGGCGTAGTGTGCTTCTTGAAAAATATACACCGGAAGCTAGCTGTCAGGAATGGTGTCATTACTGGGCTCACCTGCTGGTGGCACTGTTGCATTCGGCAGCAGTGGGTGTAGTTCTGGTGACCACCAGCGGGTGTCTCCTCACCAAGACTTTCCACCAGCCATCAAGCACACCTGATCTGGGTCTGCTGGACTATATAAACCCGCCCTTAACAAAGCTCAGTGCTCCAGAATTCCTTCTGTAAGCCTGGTCCCTGCCTGAACCTGATCCGTTACCTGGTCCTGAACCTGAACCTGAACCTGAACCTGATCTGTTCCCTGCCTTGTCCTGGACTCTGATCCTTGTACCCTGTCCCCTGAGACCTGTCCCCTGATACCAGCTCCCCCTTGCTGACTGCTCCCAGTACCTGGCCTTCTGCTCCCCTTGTCTCTCATCCCTGCCTTGTTCATGTATGTGTGTTCTCTTTTGTACATATTAGTTAGCTAGTTAGATTAGGTTGTTTTGGGGTTTGTTGTGTTCCTTTGTATTCATTTCTTGCTTATGGTTTGCTGTGGTTTTGTGTACACGTGTGTCTTTATCTTTAATAAATATATATATTTTTCACTTACTCTGTTCCTGATTCCTTAATGTGCAGCCCAATGATCTGACCACCTGTATTGGATGTCTGTGTATAGCATCCTCGTGACAGAAGCGCGCCCTATTTTCAGACTCTAGTGGCACGTCCCCCAGGGAACTAAAGGACTCTGGCCTAGGAAGTGCGAAGAAGTCCGCAGACATAGTATGGAGACTTTTTTGGGTGTTTCCGCATCTACTCGGACTGTCTAACCAAGGGCTGAATGGAGTGTCCGGAGGCCACTCCTTAAGGGGGGGGAACTGTCAGGAATGGTGTCATTACTGGGCTCACCTGCTGGTGGCACTGTTGCATTCGGCAGCAGTGGGTGTAGTTCTGGTGACCACCAGCGGGTGTCTCCTCACCAAGAAGTTAGATTAGGTTGTTTTGGGGTTTGTTGTGTTCCTTTGTATTCGTTTCTTGCTTATGGTTTGCTGTGGTTTTGTGTACACGTGTGTCTTTATCTTTAATAAATATATATATTTTTCACTTACTCTGTTCCTGATTCCTTAATGTGCAGCCCAATGATCTGACCACCTGTATTGGATGTCTGTGTATAGCATCCTCGTGACAGAATTCTGGAGCACTGAGCTTTGTTAAGGGCGGGTTTATATAGTCCAGCAGACCCAGATCAGGTGTGCTTGATGGCTGGTGGAAAGTCTTGGTGGTCACCAGAACTACACCCACTGCTGCCGAATGCAACAGTGCCACCAGCAGGTGAGCCCAGTAATGACACCATTCCTGACACTAGCCCTTATTGCTGTGTTTTCCTGTTGTGTAACACAGGCAGGCATCTGCAGCACTTACAGCAGGCGTAGTGTGCCTCCTGCAAAATATACACCTGAAGCTAGGCCTTATTGCTGTGTTTTCCTGTTGTGTAACAGAGGCAGTCATGTGCAGCACTTACAGCGGGCGTAGTGTGCCTCCTGCACATTATACACCTGAAGCTACCCCTTATTGCTCGTAGTTTTTTTTCTTTTGTGTTACACTAACAGGCATCTGCAGCACTTACGGCGGGTGTAGTGTGCTTCTTGCAAAATATACACCAGAAGCTAGCCCTTATTGCTGTGTTTTCCTGTTGTGTAACACAGGCAGGCATCTGCAGCACTTACAGCAGGCGTAGTGTGCCTCCTGCAAAATATACACCTGAAGCTAGGCCTTATTGCTGTGTTTTCCTGGTGTGTTACACCAACAGGCATTTGCAGCACTTACAGAGGGCGGAGTGTCAGTAGCTGTGAGACCTTGGAGAGAGAGAACGTGCCTGTAGGGAGCTCCTGGAGCTCCAGGAGGAGGGGGTGTGATGGCCTCCTCCAGCCCAGGATCGGGGCAGCTTTCCCAGTCTGATGTTGCTACCTCCTCCCTGGGGATTAAGGACTTATCCAGGGAGGAGATGCTTTTTCTACGCACTCAATCTGAGCTTATGGATTGGACCCTGCCCCAGCCTGGGGAGGGTCCTGCAAAGTTGCTAAGAAGGGTTGAAAGGGTCAAGGTCTTGATCCAGAAGGCCAGCCGGGCCTTCTGTGGGAGGACCGCAGTCCTATCGGATTTGAGGAACAGAAGGGACCGGGCCAGCAGCTTTAGAAGAGGCGAGTATGCTGAGGACATTAAACTTTTAAAAGGTCAAAATAATGACCAGTGGACCCTGCTTGGTGGGCTATGTGAGAGAGGCCGTGGGGAGACAGATTTCCTCCTAGAAGTGAGGACTGAGCTCCGGAGAGTGAGTAAGGAGGGCTCCCAGGCTGCCAGGCGTAACAGCCAGAAAAAAACGCAGGACCATCCGCAACCTCAAGAGCCTGTGGAGGTGGTAAGCCCCGGTGATGGTGAAGGACCTCCCCCCTCCCTGGGAAGTGTGGTCCCTGTGGTCCCTGTGGTCCCGGCTGTGGAGGGTCCCCGAGTCCATGCAGCGTTGCGGCCAGGAAAATCTGCCGGCACGCAGGCAGTCTCGGGTAGGGTACCCCATGATACAGCCAAGAAGGGCCAGGACGGGTGCACTCTGGGAGTGGGAAAATTGGGGGGAGTTGCGGTGGTGGTCCTAACGCCTCTCCCGGGGGACAGGCTAGAAGCAGGGAGAAAGGAAGCAGCCAGGCAAGATGGCGGGGCCCCCAGGACCCCTGTGAATCCTGCATGTGGCATAAAAACTGCACATGCTGTGGAGGAGGGAGAGGGGTTCTCTATGCAGACAGAGACTGCCACAGAAGTTATTATCCCAAATGCTGCAGGAGAGACTGGGAAAGCAGAGACTGCAAGTGTGCCGGTGTTAGGGGGGAAAAAACTAGAGGTGGTGGGGTGGTGATTGCAGTGGGTGTGGGGGAGGTTGGTGGTGAGGGTGGGGGGCGCCATTTTCCAGTGGAGATGGAGGAGGATTGGATGCTGTAAGCAACGCACATACAATGGACACTATGGCGCCGGGATGTGTGACATCCACTGCTGACAGTAGGGGTGTGGCCAGTGGACGGAGCCTGGGTGGACTGGGGGGCCAGGGGGAGGAGTTGGGGCGGGAGTCTGGGCGGTGGGAGGATGTGGGAGGGGCTAGCGGTGTCAGTGCGGCCACTTCCGGTTTTTCTGGTCAGCCTGACCCGGAAGTGTGCGGGGGGGCTGACCAGGAAGTGAGTCCTGAACCGGAGGTGGTTGGGAACTTCCGGTCCATGGCCATTGTTGGCCCTGAAGGTGAAGATGGGATGGAGGTATGTGGGGGGGGAGAAATGTGTGTTGTGCCAGTATTTTCTTCAGGGGATCTGAGCCCAGCCCAGAGGGTGGGCAGGTGGAGCGAGGCTGAGGCTGGGGAACTTCTCGGGGATCACCCAGCTGTGGCCTTTATCAGAGGCATGGAGTCTCAGGGGGGACAGGTAAAGGGGAAGGAGCAGTCACGGCCGCAGGAGCAGGGGGGGGAGCCATCTGGGGCTCGTGCCTGCTGCTCCAGCGGGCCCTCAGTGGTGGACCCTCCTCCCAGTGTTAGGAGGAGGGATGTTGTGGGTGTGGCTTGCTCCGGGGGGGTGGTGGATGGGAGGGACCCCCCCGGCAGGATTAGGCCGGGGGGTTCCCCCGGTTGGTGAGTCAGCCATGGGTGCTGGGGTGCCCTCTGAGGGTGCCCCTGGTGATGTGGCGGAGGGCACTTCTGGCACTCAGGCTGAGGGTGTTTTGGGGCAGGCCCAGGAGGCAGTACTACTCGAGGCGCTTAGGGAGACCAGGTCTTTTGCCCGGGTGGCAGGGACCAGCGTCCCTTTGGCCCCCCTGTACGACCAGTTTGGTGCCCAAAACTTCTGGGTTCCCCCCGCAGACCAGCTCCAGGGGGTGAACCCGTGGTCGAGGGGTACAGGGGGTCCGGGAGAGGTGCAGGCGCAATGTCATGCAGCTGCAGTGGGAGGGACCTGGACAGTGCCCCAGCAGAGGGCAGGTAGCCGACCTCTTCGCGGTGATCCATCCCACGGGCACCAAGGAGTTTGATGTCAGTTTCTCCTCCTTGGTGCTAATGGAGCTCTTTCTCACCGTCTATGAGCTCCTGAAGAGGTCGGAGCCTTGGAAGTTCTTTAAGGTGGTCCCCCTGTCCAGGCAGGAAGATATAAAGTCCCTGACCATTTTGGTCAGGAACGAATCCCTCCCACCTGAGGACATTGCCACCTGGTTGGGGGGTTATGGGCAGCTGCAGTCTCCCCTCCGCAAAAACCTGGATGAGCGTGGGGTCTGGACCGGGGCGTGGTTGGCCAGGATCCGTCTCAAGCGCCAGGGGACTAGTGTGACCCATGTCCCCGGAAGTGCGTTTATTGGGAGAGATAGGATCCTGGTCTTTTACCCCGGTCAGCCCCGTCGCTGCTTCAAGTGTGGGAGTCCCACCCATTTGAGTGCGGATTGCACAACACCCCGGTGCGTCAGGTGCAACAGGCCTGCGCACTCCCCGGAGACTTGCAGACTAATTGTCTGCAACCTCTGTGGGGTGTCCGGCCACCCTTTCAGCTGCTGCCCTAAGGCTTTTCGGGGGCGTCCGGCTGATGGGGATGGGCCAGGCCCAGATGACGCATCGGGGGGGGGTGGGTCTCCCACACCAGGCGCCTCGGGCAGGCCCAGGAGATGGGCCTGGGGTTGGTGGCCCAGAGGGGCCTTTGCCGCAGAGGCAGAGGCCCGGGCGTAGGCGTGGCGGAGTTGGGGCCCCTGCTGAGTATGTGCCTGGTCCCTCTGGACTTGTTTCTGGGGGGCCGGGTGCGCCAGTATCAGGCCCAGTGGGGGTGAGGGGCCGAGGGGGTGAGGGGCCCTCTGCTGGGAGCCTCCCCCTACCCCTCCCTCTCCCCCTCTTTTGTCCATACCCCTTTCCCCTTCTAGCCCCCTCTTTCCCCCCTCCTCTCTACCCTTCCCCCTCCCCCTTCTTCCCCCCTCCTCCCCCCCTTTCTCCCTTCCTCTCCCCCCTTCTCCCTATTCTCCTTCTGCCCTTCCCCCTTCCTCTCTGCCCCCTTCCCCCTCCCGTTCCATCCTGGATCCCCTTGTGTTATCCCAGGATTCGGGGGGGGAGATGGAGGTAGCCGTGTCGTCGAGAGCCTGCACAAGAGGCCCATGGGGGCCTCTAGTGGGCACTCCGGCGATGAGGTGGGCGGCCAGACCCAGGCGGGCTGGCTGCAGAGGAAGGTGAGAAAGAGGAAGAAGAAGAAGGATCCTGGGGGGGGTTGCGGGACCCCGGACCCCGGGTTGTCCCTGGTAGGGACCATGGTGATCCTAGGGAATATGTACGGGCCCTCTCTGACTCGGAGGAGGACCCTGGGGTATAGGCGAAAATGCAGAGGAGAATGCGGGCCAAAATCACTAAGAATGGCGGTACCCTCTCCAATACGCGTTGCGACCATTAATGTCGCAAGTGTGCGTTCTGCGGCGGCTCGTTTTATGGCCTTCGATTTTCTCAGCCGAGTTGAAGCTGATATTTTGTTTTTGCAAGAGACCTGGCTGGCATCGGTGGCAGAGATGCATCTAGCAAAGAGGGAGTGGAGATGCGGGCCCTCCCTCTGGTCTCTTGCGGCCGAGCCCTGCAGTGGAGTTGCAGTCCTTTTTAAGACTGGTCCAGTGGCTTGTCGACGAGTGATTGAGGTAGAGGTCGGTAGGTGCCTGGTGGTGGACGCCGTCATTAGGGGGCAATTCCTGAGGCTGATTAACTTCTATGGACCTCAGACTAAGAGGGACAGGAGGAGCCTCCTCACGATGGTCAAGCCCTACTTGTTTACGTCCCAGCAGGTGGTCTTTGGTGGTGACTATAACATGGTCAACAGATCAAAGGATCGGGCAGGCGCCTCAGGCCCCCTGGGATATGATAGTATCTTCTTGAATAGAATAGTAAGGGAAGCCGGGTTGGTGGATGCACATGTTCAGTGCCTCCCCAACCACACTGGGTTCACCTATGCCCGAGGAAATAGTAGGAGTAGGTTAGATAGGTTTTTTTAAAGGGGAGCTCTACCTTTGCGGCACCTGTGCTGCAGGCGGTGGAGTTCTCCGATCACTGTATGGTTTCTGTGACTTTGAATGTGGCCGACACTCATCAGAAGGGTCGAGGTTTCTGGCGTCTTAATGGATCGCTGCTCGAGGATCTCGAAGTTAGGGAGGCCTATGAGATCTTCTTTGCGGATCAGGCCTCGCTCCTTGAGAGCGGCTGCTCCTGCCGGGAATGGTGGGAAGTGGTGAAGAAGAGGTCGGAGGGCTTTTTCCGCAGGATCTCTAGGTACCGGGCGACATCCAAGTACCTGGCCTACCAGAGGTTGCGCAGGCAGTTAGACCGCCTGGTCTCAGCTGGGGGCCCTCAGGAACAGATATCCGATCTGAAACTTCAGATGAAGGGGTGTCAGTATGACCGTCTTGCCTCCCTGGTCCTTGAAAGGGATTACGGGAAGTTTTCCTCCCCAGATCCCTACAAGAGCTGTGGGGAGGCGGTGAGTTCGAAGGCCATACATGGCTTGAGGGATGCCTCGGGGTCCCTGGTCCGGTCCAGACCGGGTATCCTGGGCATCATCAGGGACCATTTTTCAGACCTCCTTCGTAGGAACCCTTTAGATATGGAGAAAGCCAGGGTGTTTCTTGATGAGACTCCGCTTCGTGCGGGGCCTGATCTCCCGAACTCTCTGACGGCAGAAATCTCAGTTGCAGAAATCGAGCAGGCCATTGACTCTTTGTCCTTGAAAAAGTCGCCGGGGCCCGATGGGCTTACGGCTGAATTTTATAAAACCTTTAAGAGTCTCTTGGCTCCTCATTTGAGGGAGGTTTTCAATGAGTGTTTGGCCAGCGGCCTGCTCCCTCCCTCAATGAGAAGATCAGCCTTGATTCTGCTGTCAAAGGGGAAAGATCCGACTGTGATTGAGAACTGGCGCCCGATCGCCCTTCTCACTACAGATAGGAAGCTGTTGGCGAAAATATTCTTTTTGCGTATGTCAGCAGTCGCTGACGAGATGCTTTCTGTCTCCCAGCACTGCGCAATTCCTGGCCGGAGCACCTTTAGTGCCGTCCTGAACGTCCGGGAGGCCGTGGAAAGGTGCAGGGCAACGGGGGATGGGTGGTATCTGCTGGCATTAGACCAGGCCAAGGCTTTTGACCGGGTAAACCATGAGTACCTCTGGCTTCTTCTGAGAAAGTATGGTTTGCCTGAGCAATTTGTGAATTGGCTGAAAGTATTGTACAGGGGGGCGGTGAGCTTCCCTCTTGTCAATGGTTGGGTGGGTCCTGCCTTTGCTGTGGACGCTGGGGTCAGGCAGGGTTGCCCGTTGAGCCCCCTTCTCTAAGTTTTTGCCGTCGATCCCTTTGTGAGAAGGCTCGACTGTGAGCGTTTGAGGGGGGTTCCGGTGGAGCCTTGCATTGGTCTGGATCTGGCAGTGAGGGTGGTGGCTTACGCGGACGGTGTCTCGGTGGTGGTGTCCAGCCGCGAGGAGGCCCTATTTGTGGAAACGCAAATTGGGAGCTACTCCGAGGCATCTGGTTCGTTGGTCAATTGGAACAAGAGCGAAGTTCTCTGGTTGGGGAAGGAAGGCGAGCAGTTCGCTCTTCCGGACGTGTTTCCCCAGCCCCAGCCAGAAGTTAAAATTCTTGGCATCCTATTTGGCCCGGGTGATTACCCCAAGCTAAATTGGGAGCGCAGACTGGTCGGTGCATCTCGGAAGGTGAATGCCTGGAAGGGCTGGAAGCTGTCATTGAGGGAAAGGGTAAGCCTGGTCAAAACATACCTACTGCCAGAGTTCCTCTATGTCAGCTATGTTTGTATTTTGCCTGCATCTCTCTATGTCCGGATCTCTGGCCTGTTTTTCCTGCTGTTGTGGGGAAACAGGCTAAATCTGAACGATCAAGAGGGAAGTCACGTACCGACAGAGGAGGCATGGTGGGTTGGATATGATCAATCCGGTGGTGTTTTTCATCACCTTATTTGTGAAATTCAACCTGCAGTCCATCTTTGTGGACCTGCCTACTCTGTGGGAGTGCTCATGCAAGAACTGGCTCTTGCTGTTCCTGAGTAGGTGGGAGGATGGGGGTCGGCCCGGTGATCTTAGTAGATCACACGGGTATCTCCCGTCCTATGTCCCCCAAGCTTTGAAGGTACTGAGGCAGTGGCGGATAACTGCCCTGGAGGTGGGCTCTTTGGGTCGGCGTGAGCTGTACTCAAGAGTCATGGCCTCGGACATTTTGAGGCCACTGTCTTTAAGGGATTGCCCGGAGAGAGTCCTTGAGAAGGGACTAGCCCTTCTGAATTCCCCAAGAGTCCCAAGCAAGTTTTGGGATCTTGCGTGGAGGGCTTTCCACGGACGCCTCTATGTCCGTGGAAACCTAAAGTTTAGGAACCTAGGGGACAGAGGTTGTCCTTGTGCAGAATGTGGGGGGGCATTGGAGACCATGGACCACTTTTTGGCCGAATGCCCCTTCAACATTGAGGTTCGCGAGGGGGCAGGGGAAGCCATTGGTTATCCCCGACTCTCGTCCTTGACTTACTCTGAGGTGGTGTACGGCGACTTTAGGGTTCACAGAGGGTTTGAGTTATCGTCACTTTATTTAGCTAGCTTAGTGGCTCTCTATTACACATGGCACGCTCTGTGTTTGGTGTCCACTAGGGGCAAAGTCCTGTCCACGCATGAGGTGGTGGGTGATATCTTTCGGGAGTTGGTGAAGGTAAGGAGTCTTGAGAGGGAAAGGGTTGGAGCCAATAGGAGTGCCCGGCTGTGGAGGGGTTTCTCCTTCCGGCCTCCTTGAGGACTCTGGGCCTTTTTCTTTCGGGGGGTGGTTCTTTCTGTCCTTTTCACCCCCCTTAGATTTTGGGTTCTTTTTTTAAAAATAGGGCTTGCAGGCATTCTAGACCTTATTTGCGTTCTTGCCTGTAAGTAGCCGGTGGGTGGTTGGTGTTAGCGTTTAGGTCTGGTGTTAGTGTTAGGTTTGATGTGTGTTAGTATTAGGATTTCGTAAGATTAGTGGGTGATGTGTTCTTTTTCTTGTATTTTAGGATTTCGGATATATATAATGAGAAACCCACGTGTGGGTGGTCGGAAAGTGGGTAAGGGTGGTGGTGGTGAGTTTTGGTAACGTGTGTTAGTTTGATGTGTTAGGGTTTCTTTAATGTATATGTTATTTCTTTTTGTATATATACTGGCAGTAGTTTTTAAAATAAACAAAAATTTACAGCGGGCGTAGTGTGCCTCCTGCACATTATACACCTGAAGCTACCCCTTATTGCTCGTAGTTTTTTTTCTTTTGTGTTACACTAACAGGCATCTGCAGCACTTACAGCGGGCGTAGTGTGCTTCTTGCAAAATATACACCAGAAGCTAGCCCTTATTGCTGTGTTTTCCTGTTGTGTAACACAGGCAGGCATCTGCAGCACTTACAGCAGCCGTAGTGTGCCTCCTGCAAAATATACACCTGTAGCTAGGCCTTATTGCTGTGTTTTCCTGTTGTGTAACACAGGCAGGCATCTGCAGCACTTACAGCGGGCATAGTGTGCCTCCTGCACATTATACACCTGAAGCTACCCCTTATTGCTCGTAGTTTTTTTTCTTTTGTGTTACACTAACAGGCATCTGCAGCACTTACAGCGGGCGTAGTGTGCTTCTTGCAAAATATACACCAGAAGCTAGCCCTTATTGCTGTGTTTTCCTGTTGTGTAACACAGGCAGGCATCTGCAGCACTTACAGCAGGCGTAGTGTGCCTCCTGCAAAATATACACCTGAAGCTAGGCCTTATTGCTGTGTTTTCCTGTTGTGTAACACAGGCAGGCATCTGCAGCACTTACAGCGGGCGTAGTGTGCCTCCTGCACATTATACACCTGAAGCTACCCCTTATTGCTCGTAGTTTTTTTTCTTTTGTGTTACACTAACAGGCATCTGCAGCACTTACAGCGGGCGTAGTGTGCTTCTTGCAAAATATACACCAGAAGCTAGCCCTTATTGCTGTGTTTTCCTGTTGTGTAACACAGGCAGGCATCTGCAGCACTTACAGCAGGCGTAGTGTGCCTCCTGCAAAATATACACCTGAAGCTAGGCCTTATTGCTGTGTTTTCCTGTTGTGTAACACATGCAGGCATCTGCAGCACTTACAGCGGGTGTAGTGTGCCTCCTGCACATTATACACCTGAAGCTACCCCTTATTGCTCGTAGTTTTTTTTCTTTTGTGTTACACTAACAGGCATCTGCAGCACTTACAGCGGGCGTAGTGTGCTTCTTGCAAATTATACACCAGAAGCTAGCCCTTATTGCTGTGTTTTCCTGTTATGTAACACAGGCAGGCATCTGCAGCACTTACAGCAGGCGTAGTGTGCCTCCTGCAATATATACACCTGAAGCTAGGCCTTATTGCTGTGTTTTCCTGTTGTGTAACACAGGCAGGCATCTGCAGCACTTACAGCAGGCGTAGTGTGCCTCCTGCAAAATATACACCTGAAGCTAGGCCTTATTGCTGTGTTTTCCTGTTGTGTAACACAGGCAGGCATCTGCAGCACTTACAGCGGGCGTAGTGTGCCTCCTGCACATTATACACCTGAAGCTACCCCTTATTGCTCGTAGTTTTTTTTCTTTTGTGTTACACTAACAGGCATCTGCAGCACTTACAGCGGGCGTAGTGTGCTTCTTGCAAAATATACACCAGAAGCTAGCCCTTATTGCTGTGTTTTCCTGTTGTGTAACACAGGCAGGCATCTGCAGCACTTACAGCAGGCGTAGTGTGCCTCCTGCAAAATATACACCTGAAGCTAGGCCTTATTGCTGTGTTTTCCTGTTGTGTAACACAGGCAGGCATCTGCAGCACTTACAGCGGGTGTAGTGTGCCTCCTGCACATTATACACCTGAAGCTACCCCTTATTGCTCGTAGTTTTTTTTCTTTTGTGTTACACTAACAGGCATCTGCAGCACTTACAGCGGGCGTAGTGTGCTTCTTGCAAAATATACACCAGAAGCTAGCCCTTATTGCTGTGTTTTCCTGTTATGCAACACAGGCAGGCATCTGCAGCACTTACAGCAGGCGTAGTGTGCCTCCTGCAATATATACACCTGAAGCTAGGCCTTATTGCTGTGTTTTCCTGTTGTGTAACACAGGCAGGCATCTGCAGCACTTACAGCAGGCGTAGTGTGCCTCCTGCAAAATATACACCTGAAGCTAGCCCTTATTGCTGTGTTTTCCTGTTGTGTAACACAGGCAGGCATCTGCAGCACTTACAGCAGGCGTAGTGTGCCTCCTGCAAAATATACACCTGAAGCTAGGCCTTATTGCTGTGTTTTCCTGTTGTGTAACACAGGCAGGCATCTGCAGCACTTACAGCGGGCGTAGTGTGCCTCCTGCACATTATACACCTGAAGCTACCCCTTATTGCTCGTAGTTTTTTTTCTTTTGTGTTACACTAACAGGCATCTGCAGCACTTACAGCGGGCGTAGTGTGCTTCTTGCAAAATATATACCAGAAGCTAGCCCTTATTGCTGTGCTTTCCTGTTGTGTAACACAGGCAGGCATCTGCAGCACTTACAGCAGGCGTAGTGTGCCTCCTGCAAAATATACACCTGAAGCTAGGCCTTATTGCTGTGTTTTCCTGTTCTGTAACACAGGCAGGCATCTGCAGCACTTACAGCGGGCGTAGTGTGCCTCCTGCACATTATACACCTGAAGCTACCCCTTATTGCTCGTAGTTTTTTTCTTTTGTGTTACACTAAAAGGCATCTGCAGCACTTACAGCGGGTGTAGAGTGCTTCTTGCAAAATATACACCAGAAGCTAGCCCTTATTGCTGTGTTTTCCTGTTGTGTAACACAGGCAAGCATCTGAAGTACTTACAGCAGGCGTAGTGTGCCTCCTGCAAAATATACACCTGAAGCTAGGCCTTATTGCTGTGTTTTCCTGTTGTGTAACACGCGCAGGCATCTGCAGCACTTACAGCAGGCGTAGTGTGCCTCCTGCACATTATACACCTGAAGCTACCCCTTATTGCTCGTAGTTTTTTTTCTTTTGTGTTACACTAACAGGCATCTGCAGCACTTACAGCGGGCGTAGTGTGCTTCTTGCAAAATATACACCAGAAGCTAGCCCTTATTGCTGTGTTTTCCTGTTGTGTAACACAGGCAGACATCTGCAGCACTTACAGCAGGCATAGTGTGCCTCCTGTAAAATATACACCTGAAGCTAGGCCTTATTGCTGTGTTTTCCTGTTGTGTAACACAGGCAGGCATCTGCAGCACTTACAGCAGGCGTAGTGTGCCTCCTGCAAAATATACACCTGAAGCTAGGCCTTATTGCTGTGTTTTCCTGTTGTGTAACACAGGCAGGCATCTGCAGCACTTACAGCAGGCGTAGTGTGCCTCCTGCAAAATATACACCTGAAGCTAGGCCTTATTGCTGTGTTTTCCTGTTGTGTAACACAGGCAGGCATCTGCAGCACTTACAGCGGGCGTAGTGTGCCTCCTGCATATTATACACCTGAAGCTACCCCTTATTGCTCGTAGTTTTTTTCTTTTGTGTTACACTAACAGGCATCTGCAGCACTTACAGCGGGCGTAGTGTGCTTCTTGCAAAATATACACCAGAAGCTAGCCCTTATTGCTGTGTTTTCCTGTTATGTAACACAGGCAGGCATCTGCAGCACTTACAGCAGGCGTAGTGTGCCTCCTGCAAAATATACACCTGAAGCTAGGCCTTATTGCTGTGTTTTCCTGTTGTGTAACACACTCAGGCATCTGCAGCACTTACAGCGGGCATAGTGTGCCTCCTGCACATTATACACCTGAAGCTACCCCTTATTGCTCGTAGTTTTTTTCTTTTGTGTTACACTAACAGGCATCTGCAGCACTTACAGCGGGCGTAGTGTGCTTCTTGCAAAATATACACCAGAAGCTAGCCCTTATTGCTGTGTTTTCCTGTTATGTAATACAGGCAGGCATCTGCAGCACTTACAGCAGGCGTAGTGTGCCTCCTGCAAAATATACACCTGAAGCTAGGCCTTATTGCAGTGTTTTCCTGTTGTGTAACACAGGCAGGCATCTGCAGCACTTACAGCGGGCGTAGTGTGCCTCCTGCACATTATACACCTGAAGCTACCCCTTATTGCTCGTAGTTTTTTTTCTTTTGTGTTACACTAACAGGCATCTGCAGCACTTACAGTGGGTGCAGTGTGCTTCTTGCAAAATATACACCAGAAGCTAGCCCTTATTGCTGTGTTTTCCTGTTGTGTAACACAGGCAGGCATCTGCAGCACTTACAGCAAGCGTAGTGTGCCTCCTGCAAAATATACACCTGAAGCTAGGCCTTATTGCTGTGTTTTCCTGTTGTGTAACACAGGCAGGCATCTGCAGCACTTACAGCGGGCGTAGTGTGCCTCCTGCTCATTATACACCTGAAGCTACCCCTTATTGCTCGTAGTTTTTTTTCTTTTGTGTTACACTAAAAGGCATCTGCAGCACTTACAGCGGGCGTAGTGTGCTTCTTGCAAAATATACACCAGAAGCTAGCCCTTATTGCTGTGTTTTCCTGTTGTGTAACACAGGCAGACATCTGCAGCACTTACAGCAGGCGTAGTGTGCCTCCTGCAAAATATACACCTGAAGCTAGGCCTTATTGCTGTGTTTTCCTGTTGTGTAACACAGGCAGGCATCTGCAGCACTTACAGCGGGCGTAGTGTGCCTCCTGCACATTATACACCTGAAGCTACCCCTTATTGCTCATAGTTTTTTTTCTTTTGTGTTACACTAACAGGCATCTGCAGCACTTACAGCGGGTGTAGTGGGCTTCTTGCAAAATATACACCAGAAGCTAGCCCTTATTGCTGTGTTTTCCTGTTGTGTAACACAGGCAGGCATCTGCAGCACTTACAGCAGGCGTAGTGTGCCTCCTGCAAAATATACACCTGAAGCTAGGCCTTATTGCTGTGTTTTCCTGTTGTGTAACACAGGCAGGCATCTGCAGCACTTACAGCGGGCGTAGTGTGCCTCCTGCTCATTATACACCTGAAGCTACCCCTTATTGCTCGTAGTTTTTTTTCTTTTGTGTTACACTAACAGGCATCTGCAGCACTTACAGCGGGCATAGTGTGCTTCTTGCAAAATATACACCAGAAGCTAGCCCTTATTGCTGTGTTTTCCTGTTGTGTAACACAGGCAGACATCTGCAGCACTTACAGCAGGCGTAGTGTGCCTCCTGCAATATATACACCTGAAGCTAGGCCTTATTGCTGTGTTTTCCTGTTGTGTAACACAGGCAGGCATCTGCAGCACTTACAGCAGGCGTAGTGTGCCTCCTGCAAAATATACACCTGAAGCTAGGCCTTATTGCTGTGTTTTCCTGTTGTGTAACACAGGCAGGCATCTGCAGCACTTACAGCGGGCGTAGTGTGCCTCCTGCACATTATACACCTGAAGCTACCCCTTATTGCTCGTAGTTTTTTTTCTTTTGTGTTACACTAACAGGCATCTGCAGCACTTACAGCGGGCGTAGTGTGCTTCTTGCAAAATATACACCAGAAGCTAGCCCTTATTGCTGTGTTTTCCTGTTGTGTAACACAGGCAGGCATCTGCAGCACTTACAGCAGGCGTAGTGTGCCTCCTGCAAAATATACACCTGAAGCTAGGCCTTATTGCTGTGTTTTCCTGTTGTGTAACACAGGCAGGCATCTGCAGCACTTACAGCGGGTGTAGTGTGCCTCCTGCACATTATACACCTGAAGCTACCCCTTATTGCTCGTAGTTTTTTTTCTTTTGTGTTACACTAACAGGCATCTGCAGCACTTACAGCGGGCGTAGTGTGCTTCTTGCAAAATATACACCAGAAGCTAGCCCTTATTGCTGTGTTTTCCTGTTATGCAACACAGGCAGGCATCTGCAGCACTTACAGCAGGCGTAGTGTGCCTCCTGCAATATATACACCTGAAGCTAGGCCTTATTGCTGTGTTTTCCTGTTGTGTAACACAGGCAGGCATCTGCAGCACTTACAGCAGGCGTAGTGTGCCTCCTGCAAAATATACACCTGAAGCTAGCCCTTATTGCTGTGTTTTCCTGTTGTGTAACACAGGCAGGCATCTGCAGCACTTACAGCAGGCGTAGTGTGCCTCCTGCAAAATATACACCTGAAGCTAGGCCTTATTGCTGTGTTTTCCTGTTGTGTAACACAGGCAGGCATCTGCAGCACTTACAGCGGGCGTAGTGTGCCTCCTGCACATTATACACCTGAAGCTACCCCTTATTGCTCGTAGTTTTTTTTCTTTTGTGTTACACTAACAGGCATCTGCAGCACTTACAGCGGGCGTAGTGTGCTTCTTGCAAAATATATACCAGAAGCTAGCCCTTATTGCTGTGCTTTCCTGTTGTGTAACACAGGCAGGCATCTGCAGCACTTACAGCAGGCGTAGTGTGCCTCCTGCAAAATATACACCTGAAGCTAGGCCTTATTGCTGTGTTTTCCTGTTCTGTAACACAGGCAGGCATCTGCAGCACTTACAGCGGGCGTAGTGTGCCTCCTGCACATTATACACCTGAAGCTACCCCTTATTGCTCGTAGTTTTTTTCTTTTGTGTTACACTAAAAGGCATCTGCAGCACTTACAGCGGGTGTAGAGTGCTTCTTGCAAAATATACACCAGAAGCTAGCCCTTATTGCTGTGTTTTCCTGTTGTGTAACACAGGCAAGCATCTGAAGTACTTACAGCAGGCGTAGTGTGCCTCCTGCAAAATATACACCTGAAGCTAGGCCTTATTGCTGTGTTTTCCTGTTGTGTAACACGCGCAGGCATCTGCAGCACTTACAGCAGGCGTAGTGTGCCTCCTGCACATTATACACCTGAAGCTACCCCTTATTGCTCGTAGTTTTTTTTCTTTTGTGTTACACTAACAGGCATCTGCAGCACTTACAGCGGGCGTAGTGTGCTTCTTGCAAAATATACACCAGAAGCTAGCCCTTATTGCTGTGTTTTCCTGTTGTGTAACACAGGCAGACATCTGCAGCACTTACAGCAGGCGTAGTGTGCCTCCTGCAAAATATACACCTGAAGCTAGGCCTTATTGCTGTGTTTTCCTGTTGTGTAACACAGGCAGGCATCTGCAGCACTTACAGCAGGCGTAGTGTGCCTCCTGCAAAATATACACCTGAAGCTAGGCCTTATTGCTGTGTTTTCCTGTTGTGTAACACAGGCAGGCATCTGCAGCACTTACAGCAGGCGTAGTGTGCCTCCTGCAAAATATACACCTGAAGCTAGGCCTTATTGCTGTGTTTTCCTGTTGTGTAACACAGGCAGGCATCTGCAGCACTTACAGCGGGCGTAGTGTGCCTCCTGCATATTATACACCTGAAGCTACCCCTTATTGCTCGTAGTTTTTTTCTTTTGTGTTACACTAACAGGCATCTGCAGCACTTACAGCGGGCGTAGTGTGCTTCTTGCAAAATATACACCAGAAGCTAGCCCTTATTGCTGTGTTTTCCTGTTATGTAACACAGGCAGGCATCTGCAGCACTTACAGCAGGCGTAGTGTGCCTCCTGCAAAATATACACCTGAAGCTAGGCCTTATTGCTGTGTTTTCCTGTTGTGTAACACAGGCAGGCATCTGCAGCACTTACAGCGGGCATAGTGTGCCTCCTGCACATTATACACCTGAAGCTACCCCTTATTGCTCATAGTTTTTTTCTTTTGTGTTACACTAACAGGCATCTGCAGCACTTACAGCGGGCGTAGTGTGCTTCTTGCAAAATATACACCAGAAGCTAGCCCTTATTGCTGTGTTTTCCTGTTATGTAATACAGGCAGGCATCTGCAGCACTTACAGCAGGCGTAGTGTGCCTCCTGCAAAATATACACCTGAAGCTAGGCCTTATTGCTGTGTTTTCCTGTTGTGTAACACAGGCAGGCATCTGCAGCACTTACAGCGGGCGTAGTGTGCCTCCTGCACATTATACACCTGAAGCTACCCCTTATTGCTCGTAGTTTTTTTTCTTTTGTGTTACACTAACAGGCATCTGCAGCACTTACAGTGGGTGTAGTGTGCTTCTTGCAAAATATACACCAGAAGCTAGCCCTTATTGCTGTGTTTTCCTGTTGTGTAACACAGGCAGGCATCTGCAGCACTTACAGCAAGCGTAGTGTGCCTCCTGCAAAATATACACCTGAAGCTAGGCCTTATTGCTGTGTTTTCCTGTTGTGTAACACAGGCAGGCATCTGCAGCACTTACAGCGGGCGTAGTGTGCCTCCTGCTCATTATACACCTGAAGCTACCCCTTATTGCTCGTAGTTTTTTTTCTTTTGTGTTACACTAAAAGGCATCTGCAGCACTTACAGCGGGCGTAGTGTGCTTCTTGCAAAATATACACCAGAAGCTAGCCCTTATTGCTGTGTTTTCCTGTTGTGTAACACAGGCAGACATCTGCAGCACTTACAGCAGGCGTAGTGTGCCTCCTGCAATATATACACCTGAAGCTAGGCCTTATTGCTGTGTTTTCCTGTTGTGTAACACAGGCAGGCATCTGCAGCACTTACAGCGGGCGTAGTGTGCCTCCTGCACATTATACACCTGAAGCTACCCCTTATTGCTCATAGTTTTTTTTCTTTTGTGTTACACTAACAGGCATCTGCAGCACTTACAGCGGGTGTAGTGGGCTTCTTGCAAAATATACACCAGAAGCTAGCCCTTATTGCTGTGTTTTCCTGTTGTGTAACACAGGCAGGCATCTGCAGCACTTACAGCAGGCGTAGTGTGCCTCCTGCAAAATATACACCTGAAGCTAGGCCTTATTGCTGTGTTTTCCTGTTGTGTAACACAGGCAGGCATCTGCAGCACTTACAGCGGGCGTAGTGTGCCTCCTGCTCATTATACACCTGAAGCTACCCCTTATTGCTCGTAGTTTTTTTTCTTTTGTGTTACACTAACAGGCATCTGCAGCACTTACAGCGGGCATAGTGTGCTTCTTGCAAAATATACACCAGAAGCTAGCCCTTATTGCTGTGTTTTCCTGTTGTGTAACACAGGCAGACATCTGCAGCACTTACAGCAGGCGTAGTGTGCCTCCTGCAAAATATACACCTGAAGCTAGGCCTTATTGCTGTGTTTTCCTGTTGTGTAACACAGGCAGGCATCTGCAGCACTTACAGCAGGCGTAGTGTGCCTCCTGCAAAATATATACCTGAAGCTAGGCCTTATTGCTGTGTTTTCCTGTTGTGTAACACAGGCAGGCATCTGCAGCACTTACAGCAGGCGTAGTGTGCCTCCTGCAAAATATACACCTGAAGCTAGGCCTTATTGCTGTGTTTTCCTGTTGTGTAACACAGGCAGGCATCTGCAGCACTTACAGCGGGCGTAGTGTGCCTCCTGCACATTATACACCTGAAGCTACCCCTTATTGCTCGTAGTTTTTTTTCTTTTGTGTTACACTAACAGGCATCTGCAGCACTTACAGCGGGCGTAGTGTGCTTCTTCCAAAATATACACCAGAAGCTAGCCCTTATTGCTGTGTTTTCCTGTTGTGTAACACAGGCAGACATCTGCAGCACTTACAGCAGGCGTAGTGTGTCTCCTGCAAAATATACACCTGAAGCTAGGCCTTATTGCTGTGTTTTCCTGTTGTGTAACACAGGCAGGCATCTGCAGCACTTACAGCAGGCGTAGTGTGCCTCCTGCAAAATATACACCTGAAGCTAGGCCTTATTGCTGTGTTTTCCTGTTGTGTAACACAGGCAGGCATCTGCAGCACTTACAGCAGGCGTACTGTGCCTCCTGCAAAATATACACCTGAAGCTAGGCCTTATTGCTGTGTTTTCCTGTTGTGTAACACAGGCAGGCATCTGCAGCACTTACAGCAGGCGTAGTGTGCCTCCTGCAAAATATACACCTGAAGCTAGGCCTTATTGCTGTGTTTTCCTGTTGTGTAACACAGGCAGGCATCTGCAGCACTTACAGCGGGCGTAGTGTGCCTCCTGCTCATTATACACCTGAAGCTACCCCTTATTGCTCGTAGTTTTTTTTCTTTTGTGTTACACTAACAGGCATCTGCAGCACTTACAGCGGGCATAGTGTGCTTCTTGCAAAATATACACCAGAAGCTAGCCCTTATTGCTGTGTTTTCCTGTTGTGTAACACAGGCAGACATCTGCAGCACTTACAGCAGGCGTAGTGTGCCTCCTGCAAAATATACACCTGAAGCTAGGCCTTATTGCTGTGTTTTCCTGTTGTGTAACACAGGCAGGCATCTGCAGCACTTACAGCAGGCGTAGTGTGCCTCCTGCAAAATATATACCTGAAGCTAGGCCTTATTGCTGTGTTTTCCTGTTGTGTAACACAGGCAGGCATCTGCAGCACTTACAGCAGGCGTAGTGTGCCTCCTGCAAAATATACACCTGAAGCTAGGCCTTATTGCTGTGTTTTCCTGTTGTGTAACACAGGCAGGCATCTGCAGCACTTACAGCGGGCGTAGTGTGCCTCCTGCACATTATACACCTGAAGCTACCCCTTATTGCTCGTAGTTTTTTTTCTTTTGTGTTACACTAACAGGCATCTGCAGCACTTACAGCGGGCGTAGTGTGCTTCTTGCAAAATATACACCAGAAGCTAGCCCTTATTGCTGTGTTTTCCTGTTGTGTAACACAGGCAGACATCTGCAGCACTTACAGCAGGCGTAGTGTGCCTCCTGCAAAATATACACCTGAAGCTAGGCCTTATTGCTGTGTTTTCCTGTTGTGTAACACAGGCAGGCATCTGCAGCACTTACAGCAGGCGTAGTGTGCCTCCTGCAAAATATACACCTGAAGCTAGGCCTTATTGCTGTGTTTTCCTGTTGTGTAACACAGGCAGGCATCTGCAGCACTTACAGCAGGCGTACTGTGCCTCCTGCAAAATATACACCTGAAGCTAGGCCTTATTGCTGTGTTTTCCTGTTGTGTAACACAGGCAGGCATCTGCAGCACTTACAGCAGGCGTAGTGTGCCTCCTGCAAAATATACACCTGAAGCTAGGCCTTATTGCTGTGTTTTCCTGTTGTGTAACACAGGCAGGCATCTGCAGCACTTACAGCGGGCGTAGTGTGCCTCCTGCACATTATACACCTGAAGCTACCCCTTATTGCTCGTAGTTTTTTTTCTTTTGTGTTACACTAAAAGGCATCTGCAGCACTTACAGCGGGTGTAGAGTGGTTCTTGCAAAATATACACCAGAAGCTAGCCCTTATTGCTGTGTTTTCCTGTTGTGTAACACAGGCAGGCATCTGAAGTACTTACAGCAGGCGTAGTGTGCCTCCTGCAAAATATACACCTGAAGCTAGGCCTTATTGCTGTGTTTTCCTGTTGTGTAACACGCACAGGCATCTGCAGCACTTACAGCAGGCGTAGTGTGCCTCCTGCACATTATACTCCTGAAGCTACCCCTTATTGCTCGTAGTATTTTTTCTTTTGTGTTACACTAACAGGCATCTGCAGCACTTACAGCGGGCGTAGTGTGCTTCTTGCAAAATATACACCAGAAGCTAGCCCTTATTGCTGTGTTTTCCTGTTGTGTAACACAGGCAGGCATCTGCAGCACTTACAGCGGGCGTAGTGTGCCTTCTGCAAAATATACACCTGAAGCTAGGCTTTATTGCTGTGTTTTCCTGTTGTGTAACACAGGCAGGCATCTGCAGCACTTACAGCGGGCGTAGTGTGACTCCCGCACATTATACACCTGAAGCTACCCCTTATTGCTCATAGTTTTTTTTCTTTTGTGTTACACTAACAGGCATCTGCAGCACTTACAGCGGGTGTAGTGGGCTTCTTGCAAAATATACACCAGAAGCTAGCCCTTATTGCTGTGTTTTCCTGTTGTGTAACACAGGCAGGCATCTGCAGCACTTACAGCAGGCGTAGTGTGCCTCCTGCAAAATATACACCTGAAGCTAGGCCTTATTGCTGTGTTTTCCTGTTGTGTAACACAGGCAGGCATCTGCAGCACTTACAGCGGGCGTAGTGTGCCTCCCGCTCATTATACACCTGAAGCTACCCCTTATTGCTCGTAGTTTTTTTTCTTTTGTGTTACACTAACAGGCATCTGCAGCACTTACAGCGGGCATAGTGTGCTTCTTGCAAAATATACACCAGAAGCTAGCCCTTATTGCTGTGTTTTCCTGTTGTGTAACACAGGCAGACATCTGCAGCACTTACAGCAGGCGTAGTGTGCCTCCTGCAAAATATACACCTGAAGCTAGGCCTTATTGCTGTGTTTTCCTGTTGTGTAACACAGACAGGCATCTGCAGCACTTACAGCAGGCGTAGTGTGCCTCCTGCAAAATATATACCTGAAGCTAGGCCTTATTGCTGTGTTTTCCTGTTGTGTAACACAGGCAGGCATCTGCAGCACTTACAGCAGGCGTAGTGTGCCTCCTGCAAAATATACACCTGAAGCTAGGCCTTATTGCTGTGTTTTCCTGTTGTGTAACACAGGCAGGCATCTGCAGCACTTACAGCGGGCGTAGTGTGCCTCCTGCACATTATACACCTGAAGCTACCCCTTATTGCTCGTAGTTTTTTTTCTTTTGTGTTACACTAACAGGCATCTGCAGCACTTACAGCGGGCGTAGTGTGCTTCTTGCAAAATATACACCAGAAGCTAGCCCTTATTGCTGTGTTTTCCTGTTGTGTATCACAGGCAGACATCTGCAGCACTTACAGCAGGCGTAGTGTGCCTCCTGCAAAATATACACCTGAAGCTAGGCCTTATTGCTGTGTTTTCCTGTTGTGTAACACAGGCAGGCATCTGCAGCACTTACAGCAGGCGTAGTGTGCCTCCTGCAAAATATACACCTGAAGCTAGGCCTTATTGCTGTGTTTTCCTGTTGTGTAACACAGGCAGGCATCTGCAGCACTTACAGCAGGCGTACTGTGCCTCCTGCAAAATATACACCTGAAGCTAGGCCTTATTGCTGTGTTTTCCTGTTGTGTAACACAGGCAGGCATCTGCAGCACTTACAGCAGGCGTAGTGTGCCTCCTGCAAAATATACACCTGAAGCTAGGCCTTATTGCTGTGTTTTCCTGTTGTGTAACACAGGCAGGCATCTGCAGCACTTACAGCGGGCGTAGTGTGCCTCCTGCACATTATACACCTGAAGCTACCCCTTATTGCTCGTAGTTTTTTTTCTTTTGTGTTACACTAAAAGGCATCTGCAGCACTTACAGCGGGTGTAGAGTGGTTCTTGCAAAATATACACCAGAAGCTAGCCCTTATTGCTGTGTTTTCCTGTTGTGTAACACAGGCAGGCATCTGAAGTACTTACAGCAGGCGTAGTGTGCCTCCTGCAAAATATACACCTGAAGCTAGGCCTTATTGCTGTGTTTTCCTGTTGTGTAACACGCACAGGCATCTGCAGCACTTACAGCAGGCGTAGTGTGCCTCCTGCACATTATACTCCTGAAGCTACCCCTTATTGCTCGTAGTATTTTTTCTTTTGTGTTACACTAACAGGCATCTGCAGCACTTACAGCGGGCGTAGTGTGCTTCTTGCAAAATATACACCAGAAGCTAGCCCTTATTGCTGTGTTTTCCTGTTGTGTAACACAGGCAGGCATCTGCAGCACTTACAGCGGGCGTAGTGTGCCTTCTGCAAAATATACACCTGAAGCTAGGCTTTATTGCTGTGTTTTCCTGTTGTGTAACACAGGCAGGCATCTGCAGCACTTACAGCGGGCGTAGTGTGACTCCCGCACATTATACACCTGAAGCTACCCCTTATTGCTCATAGTTTTTTTTCTTTTGTGTTACACTAACAGGCATCTGCAGCACTTACAGCGGGTGTAGTGGGCTTCTTGCAAAATATACACCAGAAGCTAGCCCTTATTGCTGTGTTTTCCTGTTGTGTAACACAGGCAGGCATCTGCAGCACTTACAGCAGGCGTAGTGTGCCTCCTGCAAAATATACACCTGAAGCTAGGCCTTATTGCTGTGTTTTCCTGTTGTGTAACACAGGCAGGCATCTGCAGCACTTACAGCGGGCGTAGTGTGCCTCCCGCTCATTATACACCTGAAGCTACCCCTTATTGCTCGTAGTTTTTTTTCTTTTGTGTTACACTAACAGGCATCTGCAGCACTTACAGCGGGCATAGTGTGCTTCTTGCAAAATATACACCAGAAGCTAGCCCTTATTGCTGTGTTTTCCTGTTGTGTAACACAGGCAGACATCTGCAGCACTTACAGCAGGCGTAGTGTGCCTCCTGCAAAATATACACCTGAAGCTAGGCCTTATTGCTGTGTTTTCCTGTTGTGTAACACAGACAGGCATCTGCAGCACTTACAGCAGGCGTAGTGTGCCTCCTGCAAAATATATACCTGAAGCTAGGCCTTATTGCTGTGTTTTCCTGTTGTGTAACACAGGCAGGCATCTGCAGCACTTACAGCAGGCGTAGTGTGCCTCCTGCAAAATATACACCTGAAGCTAGGCCTTATTGCTGTGTTTTCCTGTTGTGTAACACAGGCAGGCATCTGCAGCACTTACAGCGGGCGTAGTGTGCCTCCTGCACATTATACACCTGAAGCTACCCCTTATTGCTCGTAGTTTTTTTTCTTTTGTGTTACACTAACAGGCATCTGCAGCACTTACAGCGGGCGTAGTGTGCTTCTTGCAAAATATACACCAGAAGCTAGCCCTTATTGCTGTGTTTTCCTGTTGTGTAACACAGGCAGGCATCTGCAGCACTTACAGCGGGCGTAGTGTGCCTCCTGCAAAATATACACCTGAAGCTAGGCCTTATTGCTGTGTTTTCCTGTTGTGTAACACAGGCAGGCATCTGCAGCACTTACAGCGGGCGTAGTGTGCCTCCTGCACATTATACACCTGAAGCTACCCCTTATTGCTCATAGTTTTTTTTCTTTTGTGTTACACTAACAGGCATCTGCAGCACTTACAGCGGGTGTAGTGGGCTTCTTGCAAAATATACACCAGAAGCTAGCCCTTATTGCTGTGTTTTCCTGTTGTGTAACACAGGCAGGCATCTGCAGCACTTACAGCAGGCATAGTGTGCCTCCTGCAAAATATACACCTGAAGCTAGGCCTTATTGATGTGTTTTCCTGTTGTGTAACACAGTCAGGCATCTGCAGCACTTACAGCGGGCGTAGTGTGCCTCCTGCTCATTATACACCTGAAGCTACCCCTTATTGCTCGTAGTTTTTTTTCTTTTGTGTTACACTAACAGGCATCTGCAGCACTTACAGCGGGCATAGTGTGCTTCTTGCAAAATATACACCAGAAGCTAGCCCTTATTGCTGTGTTTTCCTGTTGTGTAACACAGGCAGACATCTGCAGCACTTACAGCAGGCAAGTGTGCCTCCTGCAAAATATACACCTGAAGCTAGGCCTTATTGCTGTGTTTTCCTGTTGTGTAACACAGGCAGGCATCTGCAGCACTTACAGCAGGCGTAGTGTGCCTCCTGCAAAATATATACCTGAAGCTAGGCCTTATTGCTGTGTTTTCCTGTTGTGTAACACAGGCAGGCATCTGCAGCACTTACAGCAGGCGTAGTGTGCCTCCTGCAAAATATACACCTGAAGCTAGGCCTTATTGCTGTGTTTTCCTGTTGTGTAACACAGGCAGGCATCTGCAGCACTTACAGCGGGCGTAGTGTGCCTCCTGCACATTATACACCTGAAGCTACCCCTTATTGCTCGTAGTTTTTTTTCTTTTGTGTTACACTAACAGGCATCTGCAGCACTTACAGCGGGCGTAGTGTGCTTCTTGCAAAATATACACCAGAAGCTAGCCCTTATTGCTGTGTTTTCCTGTTGTGTAACACAGGCAGGCATCTGCAGAACTTACAGCAGGCGTAGTGTGCCTCCTGAAAAATATACACCTGAAGCTAGGCCTTATTGCTGTGTTTTCCTGTTGTGTAACACAGGCAGGCATCTGCAGCACTTACAGCGGGCGTAGTGTGCCTCCTGCACATTATACACCTGAAGCTACCCCTTATTGCTCGTAGTTTTTTTTCTTTTGTGTTACACTAACAGGCATCTGCAGCACTTACAGCGGGCGTAGTGTGCTTCTTGCAAAATATACACCAGAAGCTAGCCCTTATTGCTGTGTTTTCCTGTTGTGTAACACAGGCAGACATCTGCAGCACTTACAGCAGGCAAGTGTGCCTCCTGCAAAATATACACCTGAAGCTAGGCCTTATTGCTGTGTTTTCCTGTTGTGTAACACAGGCAGGCATCTGCAGCACTTACAGCAGGCGTAGTGTGCCTCCTGCAAAATATATACCTGAAGCTAGGCCTTATTGCTGTGTTTTCCTGTTGTGTAACACAGGCAGGCATCTGCAGCACTTACAGCAGGCGTAGTGTGCCTCCTGCAAAATATACACCTGAAGCTAGGCCTTATTGCTGTGTTTTCCTGTTGTGTAACACAGGCAGGCATCTGCAGCACTTACAGCGGGCGTAATGTGCCTCCTGCACATTATACACCTGAAGCTACCCCTTATTGCTCGTAGTTTTTTTTCTTTTGTGTTACACTAACAGGCATCTGCAGCACTTACAGCGGGCGTAGTGTGCTTCTTGCAAAATATACACCAGAAGCTAGCCCTTTTTGCTGTGTTTTCCTGTTGTGTAACACAGGCAGACATCTGCAGCACTTACAGCAGGCATAGTGTGCCTCCTGTAAAATATACACCTGAAGCTAGGCCTTATTGCTGTGTTTTCCTGTTGTGTAACACAGGCAGGCATCTGCAGCACTTACAGCAGGCGTAGTGTGCCTCCTGCAAAATATACACCTGAAGCTAGGCCTTATTGCTGTGTTTTCCTGTTGTGTAACACAGGCAGGCATCTGCAGCACTTACAGCAGGCGTAGTGTGCCTCCTGCAAAATATACACCTGAAGCTAGGCCTTATTGCTGTGTTTTCCTGTTGTGTAACACAGGCAGGCATCTGCAGCACTTACAGCGGGCGTAGTGTGCCTCCTGCACATTATACACCTGAAGCTACCCCTTATTGCTCGTAGTTTTTTTTCTTTTGTGTTACACTAACAGGCATCTGCAGCACTTACAGCGGGCGTAGTGTGCTTCTTGCAAAATATACACCAGAAGCTAGCCCTTATTGCTGTGTTTTCCTGTTGTGTAACACAGGCAGGCATCTGCAGCACTTACAGCAGGCGTAGTGTGCCTCCTGCAAAATATACACCTGAAGCTAGGCCTTATTGCTGTGTTTTCCTGTTGTGTAACACAGGCAGGCATCTGCAGCACTTACAGCAGGCGTAGTGTGCCTCCTGCAAAATATACACCTGAAGCTAGGCCTTATTGCTGTGTTTTCCTGTTGTGTAACATAGGCAGGCATCTGCAGCACTTACAGCGGGCGTAGTGTGCCTCCTGCACATTATACACCTGAAGCTACCCCTTATTGCTCGTAGTTTTTTTCTTTTGTGTTACACTAACAGGCATCTGCAGCACTTACAGCGGGCGTAGTGTGCTTCTTGCAAAATATACACCAGAAGCTAGCCCTTATTGCTGTGTTTTCCTGTTGTGTAACACAGGCAGGCATCTGCAGCACTTACAGCAGGCGTAGTGTGCCTCCTGCAAAATATACACCTGAAGCTAGGCCTTATTGCTGTGTTTTCCTGTTGTGTAACACAGGCAGGCATCTGCAGCACTTACAGCGGGCGTAGTGTGCCTCCTGCTCATTATACACCTGAAGCTACCCCTTATTGCTCGTAGTTTTTTTTCTTTTGTGTTACACTAACATGCATCTGCAGCACTTACAGCGGGCGTAGTGTGCTTCTTGCAAAATATACACCAGAAGCTAGCCCTTATTGCTGTGTTTTCCTGTTGTGTAACACAGGCAGACATCTGCAGCACTTACAGGAGGCGTAGTGTGCCTCCTGTAAAATATACACCTGAAGCTAGGCCTTATTGCTGTGTTTTCCTGTCGTGTAACACAGGCAGGCATCTGCAGCACTTACAGCAGGCGTAGTGTGCCTCCTGCAAAATATACACCTGAAGCTAGGCCTTATTGCTGTGTTTTCCTGTTGTGTAACACAGGCAGGCATCTGCAGCACTTACAGCAGGCGTAGTGTGCCTCCTGCAAAATATACACCTGAAGCTAGGCCTTATTGCTGTGTTTTCCTGTTGAGTAACACAGGCAGGCATCTGCAGCACTTACAGCGGGCGTAGTGTGCCTCCTGCACATTATACACCTGAAGCTACCCCTTATTGCTCGTAGTTTTTTTTCTTTTGTGTTACACTAACAGGCATCTGCAGCACTTACAGCGGGCGTAGTGTGCTTCTTGCAAAATATACACCAGAAGCTAGCCCTTATTGCTGTGTTTTCCTGTTGTGTAACACAGACAGGCATCTGCAGCACTTACAGCAGGCGTAGTGTGCCTCCTGCAAAATATACACCTGAAGCTAGGCCTTATTGCTGTGTTTTCCTGTTGTGTAACACAGGCAGGCATCTGCAGCACTTACAGCGGGCATAGTGTGCCTCCTGCACATTATACACCTGAAGCTACCCCTTATTGCTTGTAGTTTTTTTTCTTTTGTGTTACACTAACAGGCATCTGCAGCACTTACAGCGGGCGTAGTGTGCTTCTTGCAAAATATACACCAGAAGCTAGCCCTTATTACTGTGTTTTCCTGTTGTGTAACACAGGCAGGCATCTGCAGCACTTACAGCGGGCGTAGTGTGCCGCCTGCAAAATATACACCTGAAGCTAGGCCTTATTGCTGTGTTTTCCTGTTGTGTAACACAGGCAGGCATCTGCAGCACTTACAGCGGGTGTAGTGTCCCTCCTGCACATTATACACCTGAAGCTACCCCTTATTGCTCGTAGTTTTTTTTCTTTTGTGTTACTCTAACATGCATCTGCAGCACTTACAGCGGGCGTAGTGTGCTTCTTGCAAAATATACACCAGAATCTAGCCCTTATTGCTGTGTTTTCCTGTTATGTAACACAGGCAGGCATCTGCAGCACTTACAGCAGGCGTAGTGTGCCTCCTGCAAAATATACACCTGAAGCTAGGCCTTATTGCTGTGTTTTCCTGTTGTGTAACACAGGCAGGCATCTGCAGCACTTACAGCGGGCGTAGCGTGCCTCCTGCACATTATACACCTGAAGCTACCCCTTATTGCTCGTAGTTTTTTTCTTTTGTGTTACACTAACAGGCATCTGCAGCACTTACAGCGGGCGTAGTGTGCTTCTTGCAAAATATACACCAGAAGCTAGCCCTTATTGCTGTGTTTTCCTGTTGTGTAACACAGGCAGGCATCTGCAGCACTTACAGCAGGCGTAGTGTGCCTCCTGCAAAATATATACCTGAAGCTAGGCCTTATTGCTGTGTTTTCCTGTTGTGTAACACAGGCAGGCATCTGCAGCACTTACAGCAGGCGTAGTGTGCCTCCTGCAAAATATACACCTGAAGCTAGGCCTTATTGCTGTGTTTTCCTGTTGTGTAACACAGGCAGGCATCTGCAGCACTTACAGCGGGCGTAGTGTGCCTCCTGCACATTATACACCTGAAGCTACCCCTTATTGCTCGTAGTTTTTTTTCTTTTGTGTTACACTAACAGGCATCTGCAGCACTTACAGCGGGCGTAGTGTGCTTCTTGCAAAATATACACCAGAAGCTAGCCCTTATTGCTGTGCTTTCCTGTTGTGTAACACAGGCAGGCATCTGCAGCACTTACAGCGGGCGTAGTGTGCTTCTTGCAAAATATACACCAGAAGCTAGCCCTTATTGCTGTGTTTTCCTGTTGTGTAACACAGGCAGGCATCTGCAGCACTTACAGCAGGCGTAGTGTGCCTCCTGCAAAATATACACCTGAAGCTAGGCCTTATTGCTGTGTTTTCCTGTTGTGTAACAGAGGCAGTCATGTGCAGCACTTACAGCGGGCGTAGTGTGCCTCCTGCACATTATACACCTGAAGCTACCCCTTATTGCTCGTAGTTTTTTTTCTTTTGTGTTACACTAACAGCATCTGCAGCACTTACAGCGGGCGTAGTGTGCTTCTTGCAAAATATACACCAGAAGCTAGCCCTTTTTGCTGTGTTTTCCTGTTGTGTAACACAGGCAGACATCTGCAGCACTTACAGCAGGCATAGTGTGCCTCCTGTAAAATATACACCTGAAGCTAGGCCTTATTGCTGTGTTTTCCTGTTGTGTAACACAGGCAGGCATCTGCAGCACTTACAGCAGGCGTAGTGTGCCTCCTGCAAAATATACACCTGAAGCTAGGCCTTATTGCTGTGTTTTCCTGTTGAGTAACACAGGCAGGCATCTGCAGCACTTACAGCAGGCGTAGTGTGCCTCCTGCAAAATATACACCTGAAGCTAGGCCTTATTGCTGTGTTTTCCTGTTGTGTAACACAGGCAGGCATCTGCAGCACTTACAGCGGGCGTAGTGTGCCTCCTGCACATTATACACCTGAAGCTACCCCTTATTGCTCGTAGTTTTTTTTCTTTTGTGTTACACTAACAGGCATCTGCAGCACTTACAGCGGGCGTAGTGTGCTTCTTGCAAAATATACACCAGAAGCTAGCCCTTATTGCTGTGTTTTCCTGTTGTGTAACACAGGCAGGCATCTGCAGCACTTACAGCAGGCGTAGTGTGCCTCCTGCAAAATATACACCTGAAGCTAGGCCTTATTGCTGTGTTTTCCTGTTGTGTAACACAGGCAGGCATCTGCAGCACTTACAGCAGGCGTAGTGTGCCTCCTGCAAAATATACACCTGAAGCTAGGCCTTATTGCTGTGTTTTCCTGTTGTGTAACATAGGCAGGCATCTGCAGCACTTACAGCGGGCGTAGTGTGCCTCCTGCACATTATACACCTGAAGCTACCCCTTATTGCTCGTAGTTTTTTTCTTTTGTGTTACACTAACAGGCATCTGCAGCACTTACAGCGGGCGTAGTGTGCTTCTTGCAAAATATACACCAGAAGCTAGCCCTTATTGCTGTGTTTTCCTGTTATGTAACACAGGCAGGCATCTGCAGCACTTACAGCAGGCGTAGTGTGCCTCCTGCAAAATATACACCTGAAGCTAGGCCTTATTGCTGTGTTTTCCTGTTGTGTAACACAGGCAGGCATCTACAGCACTTACAGCGGGCGTAGTGTGCCTCCTGCACATTATACACCTGAAGCTACCCCTTATTGCTCGTAGTTTTTTTCTTTTGTGTTACACTAACAGGCATCTGCAGCACTTACAGCGGGCGTAGTGTGCTTCTTGCAAAATATACACCAGAAGCTAGCCCTTATTGCTGTGTTTTCCTGGTATGTAACACAGGCAGGCATCTGCAGCACTTACAGCAGGCGTAGTGTGCCTCCTGCAAAATATACACCTGAAGCTAGGCCTTATTGCTGTGTTTTCCTGTTGTGTAACACAGGCAGGCATCTGCAGCACTTAAAGCGGGCGTAGTGTGCCTCCTGCACATTATACACCTGAAGCTACCCCTTATTGCTTGTAGTTTTTTTTCTTTTGTGTTACACTAACAGGCATCTGCAGCACTTACAGCGGGTGTAGTGTGCTTCTTGCAAAATATACACCAGAAGCTAGCCCTTATTGCTGTGTTTTCCTGTTGTGTAACACAGGCAGGCATCTGCAGCACTTACAGCAGGCGTAGTGTGCCTCCTGCAAAATATACACCTGAAGCTAGGCCTTATTGCTGTGTTTTCCTGTTGTGTAACACAGGCAGGCATCTGCAGCACTTACAGCGGGCGTAGTGTGCCTCCTGCTCATTATACACCTGAAGCTACCCCTTATTGCTCGTAGTTTTTTTTCTTTTGTGTTACACTAACAGGCATCTGCAGCACTTACAGCGGGCGTAGTGTGCTTCTTGCAAAATATACACCAGAAGCTAGCCCTTATTGCTGTGTTTTCCTGTTGTGTAACACAGGCAGACATCTGCAGCACTTACAGGAGGCGTAGTGTGCCTCCTGTAAAATATACACCTGAAGCTAGGCCTTATTGCTGTGTTTTCCTGTTGTGTAACACAGGCAGGCATCTGCAGCACTTACAGCAGGCGTAGTGTGCCTCCTGCAAAATATACACCTGAAGCTAGGCCTTATTGCTGTGTTTTCCTGTTGTGTAACACAGGCAGGCATCTGCAGCACTTACAGCAGGCGTAGTGTGCCTCCTGCAAAATATACACCTGAAGCTAGGCCTTATTGCTGTGTTTTCCTGTTGAGTAACACAGGCAGGCATCTGCAGCACTTACAGCGGGCGTAGTGTGCCTCCTGCACATTATACACCTGAAGTTACCCCTTATTGCTCGTAGTTTTTTTTCTTTTGTGTTACACTAACAGGCATCTGCAGCACTTACAGCGGGCGTAGTGTGCTTCTTGCAAAATATACACCAGAAGCTAGCCCTTATTGCTGTGTTTTCCTGTTGTGTAACACAGGCAGGCATCTGCAGCACTTACAGCAGGTGTAGTGTGCCTCCTGCAAAATATACACCTGAAGCTAGGCCTTATTGCTGTGTTTTCCTGTTGTGTAACACAGGCAGGCATCTGCAGCACTTACAGCGGGCATAGTGTGCCTCCTGCACATTATACACCTGAAGCTACCCCTTATTGCTTGTAGTTTTTTTTCTTTTGTGTTACACTAACAGGCATCTGCAGCACTTACAGCGGGCGTAGTGTGCTTCTTGCAAAATATACACCAGAAGCTAGCCCTTATTACTGTGTTTTCCTGTTGTGTAACACAGGCAGGCATCTGCAGCACTTACAGCGGGCGTAGTGTGCCGCCTGCAAAATATACACCTGAAGCTAGGCCTTATTGCTGTGTTTTCCTGTTGTGTAACACAGGCAGGCATCTGCAGCACTTACAGCGGGTGTAGTGTCCCTCCTGCACATTATACACCTGAAGCTACCCCTTATTGCTCGTAGTTTTTTTTCTTTTGTGTTACTCTAACATGCATCTGCAGCACTTACAGCGGGCGTAGTGTGCTTCTTGCAAAATATACACCAGAATCTAGCCCTTATTGCTGTGTTTTCCTGTTATGTAACACAGGCAGGCATCTGCAGCACTTACAGCAGGCGTAGTGTGCCTCCTGCAAAATATACACCTGAAGCTAGGCCTTATTGCTGTGTTTTCCTGTTGTGTAACACAGGCAGGCATCTGCAGCACTTACAGTGGGCGTAGTGTGCCTCCTGCACATTATACACCTGAAGCTACCCCTTATTGCTCGTAGTTTTTTTCTTTTGTGTTACACTAACAGGCATCTGCAGCACTTACAGCGGGCGTAGTGTGCTTCTTGCAAAATATACACCAGAAGCTAGCCCTTATTGCTGTGTTTTCCTGTTGTGTAACACAGGCAGGCATCTGCAGCACTTACAGCAGGCGTAGTGTGCCTCCTGCAAAATATACACCTAAAGCTAGGCCTTATTGCTGTGTTTTCCTGTTGTGTAACACGCGCAGGCATCTGCAGCACTTACAGCGGGCGTAGCGTGCCTCCTGCACATTATACACCTGAAGCTACCCCTTATTGCTCGTAGTTTTTTTCTTTTGTGTTACACTAACAGGCATCTGCAGCACTTACAGCGGGCGTAGTGTGCTTCTTGCAAAAAAAAAACCAGAAGCTAGCCCTTATTGCTGTGTTTTCCTGGTATGTAACACAGGCAGGCATCTGCAGCACTTACAGCAGGCGTAGTGTGCCTCCTGCAAAATATACACCTGAAGCTAGGCCTTATTGCTGTGTTTTCCTGTTGTGTAACACAGGCAGGCATCTGCAGCACTTACAGCGGGCGTAGTGTGCCTCCTGCACATTATACACCTGAAGCTACCCCTTATTGCTTGTAGTTTTTTTTATTTTGTGTTACACTAACAGGCATCTGCAGCACTTACAGCGGGTGTAGTGTGCTTCTTGCAAAATATACACCAGAAGCTAGCCCTTATTGATGTGTTTTCCTGTTGTGTAACACAGGCAGGGATGTGCAGCACTTACAGCAGGCGTAGTGTGCCTCCTGCAAAATATACACCTGAAGCTAGGCCTTATTGCTGTGTTTTCCTGTTGTGTAACACAGGCAGGCATCTGCAGCACTTACAGCGGGCGTAGTGTGCCTCCTGCTCATTATACACCTGAAGCTACCCCTTATTGCTCGTAGTTTTTTTTCTTTTGTGTTACACTAACAGCATCTGCAGCACTTACAGCGGGCGTAGTGTGCTTCTTGCAAAATATACACCAGAAGCTAGCCCTTATTGCTGTGTTTTCCTGTTGTGTAACACAGGCAGACTTCTGCAGCACTTACAGCAGGCGTAGTGTGCCTCCTGTAAAATATACACCTGAAGCTAGGCCTTATTGCTGTGTTTTCCTGTTGTGTAACACAGGCAGGCATCTGCAGCACTTACAGCAGGCGTAGTGTGCCTCCTGCAAAATATACACCTGAAGCTAGGCCTTATTGCTGTGTTTTCCTGTTGTGTAACACAGGCAGGCATCTGCAGCACTTACAGCAGGCGTAGTGTGCCTCCTGCAAAATATACACCTGAAGCTAGGCCTTATTGCTGTGTTTTCCTGTTGTGTAACACAGGCAGGCATCTGCATCACTTACAGCGGGCATAGTGTGCCTCCTGCACATTATACACCTGAAGCTACCCCTTATTGCTTGTAGTTTTTTTTCTTTTGTGTTACACTAACAGGCATCTGCAGCACTTACAGCGGGCGTAGTGTGCTTCTTGCAAAATATACACCAGAAGCTAGCCCTTATTACTGTGTTTTCCTGTTGTGTAACACAGGCAGGCATCTGCAGCACTTACAGCGGGCGTAGTGTGCCGCCTGCAAAATATACACCTGAAGCTAGGCCTTATTGCTGTGTTTTCCTGTTGTGTAACACAGGCAGGCATCTGCAGCACTTACAGTGGGCGTGGTGTCCCTCCTGCACATTATACACCTGAAGCTACCCCTTATTGCTCGTAGTTTTTTTTCTTTTGTGTTACTCTAACATGCATCTGCAGCACTTACAGCGGGCGTGGTGTGCTTCTTGCAAAATATACACCAGAAGCTAGCCCTTATTGCTGTGTTTTCCTGTTATGTAACACAGGCACGCATCTGCAGCACTTACAGCAGGCGTAGTGTGCCTCCTGCAAAATATACACCTGAAGCTAGGCCTTATTGCTGTGTTTTCCTGTTGTGTAACACAGGCAGGCATCTGCAGCACTTACAGTGGGCGTAGTGTGCCTCCTGCACATTATACACCTGAAGCTACCCCTTATTGCTCGTAGTTTTTTTTCTTTTGTGTTACACTAACAGGCATCTGCAGCACTTACAGCGGGTGTAGTGGGCTTCTTGCAAAATATACACCAGAAGCTAGCCCTTATTGCTGTGTTTTCCTGTTGTGTAACACAGGCAGGCATCTGCAGCACTTACAGCAGGCGTAGTGTGCCTCCTGCAAAATATACACCTGAAGCTAGGCCTTATTGCTGTGTTTTCCTGTTGTGTAACACAGGCAGGCATCTGCAGCACTTACAGTGGGCGTAGTGTGCCTCCTGCACATTATACACCTGAAGCTACCCCTTATTGCTCGTAGTTTTTTTCTTTTGTGTTACACTAACAGGCATCTGCAGCACTTACAGTGGGCGTAGTGTGCTTCTTGCAAAATATACACCAGAAGCTAGCCCTTATTGCTGTGTTTTCCTGTTGTGTAACACAGGCAGGCATCTGCAGCACTTACAGCAGGCGTAGTGTGCCTCCTGCAAAATATACACCTAAAGCTAGGCCTTATTGCTGTGTTTTCCTGTTGTGTAACACGCGCAGGCATCTGCAGTACTTACAGCGGGCGTAGCGTGCCTCCTGCACATTATACACCTGAAGCTACCCCTTATTGCTCGTAGTTTTTTTCTTTTGTGTTACACTAACAGGCATCTGCAGCACTTACAGCGGGCGTAGTGTGCTTCTTGCAAAAAAAAACCCAGAAGCTAGCCCTTATTGCTGTGTTTTCCTGGTATGTAACACAGGCAGGCATCTGCAGCACTTACAGCAGGCGTAGTGTGCCTCCTGCAAAATATACACCTGAAGCTAGGCCTTATTGCTGTGTTTTCCTGTTGTGTAACACAGGCAGGCATCTGCAGCACTTACAGCGGGCGTAGTGTGCCTCCTGCACATTATACACCTGAAGCTACCCCTTATTGCTTGTAGTTTTTTTTATTTTGTGTTACACTAACAGGCATCTGCAGCACTTACAGCGGGTGTAGTGTGCTTCTTGCAAAATATACACCAGAAGCTAGCCCTTATTGATGTGTTTGCCTGTTGTGTAACACAGGCAGGGATCTGCAGCACTTACAGCAGGCGTAGTGTGCCTCCTGCAAAATATACACCTGAAGCTAGGCCTTATTGCTGTGTTTTCCTGTTGTGTAACACAGGCAGGCATCTGCAGCACTTACAGCGGGCGTAGTGTGCCTCCTGCTCATTATACACCTGAAGCTACCCCTTATTGCTCGTAGTTTTTTTTCTTTTGTGTTACACTAACAGCATCTGCAGCACTTACAGCGGGCGTAGTGTGCTTCTTGCAAAATATACACCAGAAGCTAGCCCTTATTGCTGTGTTTTCCTGTTGTGTAACACAGGCAGACTTCTGCAGCACTTACAGCAGGCGTAGTGTGCCTCCTGTAAAATATACACCTGAAGCTAGGCCTTATTGCTGTGTTTTCCTGTTGTGTAACACAGGCAGGCATCTGCAGCACTTACAGCAGGCGTAGTGTGCCTCCTGCAAAATATACACCTGAAGCTAGGCCTTATTGCTGTGTTTTCCTGTTGTGTAACACAGGCAGGCATCTGCAGCACTTACAGCAGGCGTAGTGTGCCTCCTGCAAAATATACACCTGAAGCTAGGCCTTATTGCTGTGTTTTCCTGTTGTGTAACACAGGCAGGCATCTGCATCACTTACAGCGGGCATAGTGTGCCTCCTGCACATTATACACCTGAAGCTACCCCTTATTGCTTGTAGTTTTTTTTCTTTTGTGTTACACTAGCAGGCATCTGCAGCACTTACAGCGGGCGTAGTGTGCTTCTTGCAAAATATACATCAGAAGCTAGCCCTTATTACTGTGTTTTCCTGTTGTGTAACACAGGCAGGCATCTGCAGCACTTACAGCGGGCGTAGTGTGCCGCCTGCAAAATATACACCTGAAGCTAGGCCTTATTGCTGTGTTTTCCTGTTGTGTAACACAGGCAGGCATCTGCAGCACTTACAGTGGGCGTGGTGTCCCTCCTGCACATTATACACCTGAAGCTACCCCTTATTGCTCGTAGTTTTTTTTCTTTTGTGTTACTCTAACATGCATCTGCAGCACTTACAGCGGGCGTGGTGTGCTTCTTGCAAAATATACACCAGAAGCTAGCCCTTATTGCTGTGTTTTCCTGTTATGTAACACAGGCACGCATCTGCAGCACTTACAGCAGGCGTAGTGTGCCTCCTGCAAAATATACACCTGAAGCTAGGCCTTATTGCTGTGTTTTCCTGTTGTGTAACACAGGCAGGCATCTGCAGCACTTACAGTGGGCGTAGTGTGCCTCCTGCACATTATACACCTGAAGCTACCCCTTATTGCTCGTAGTTTTTTTTCTTTTGTGTTACACTAACAGGCATCTGCAGCACTTACAGCGGGTGTAGTGGGCTTCTTGCAAAATATACACCAGAAGCTAGCCCTTATTGCTGTGTTTTCCTGTTGTGTAACACAGGCAGGCATCTGCAGCACTTACAGCAGGCGTAGTGTGCCTCCTGCAAAATATACACCTGAAGCTAGGCCTTATTGCTGTGTTTTCCTGTTGTGTAACACAGGCAGGCATCTGCAGCACTTACAGCGGGCGTAGTGTGCCTCCCGCTCATTATACACCTGAAGCTACCCCTTATTGCTCGTAGTTTTTTTTCTTTTGTGTTACACTAACAGGCATCTGCAGCACTTACAGCGGGCGTAGTGTGCTTCTTGCAAAATATACACCAGAAGCTAGCCCTTATTGCTGTGTTTTCCTGGTATGTAACACAGGCAGGCATCTGCAGCACTTACAGCAGGCGTAGTGTGCCTCCTGCAAAATATACACCTGAAGCTAGGCCTTATTGCTGTGTTTTCCTGTTGTGTAACACAGGCAGGCATCTGCAGCACTTAAAGCGGGCGTAGTGTGCCTCCTGCACATTATACACCTGAAGCTACCCCTTATTGCTTGTAGTTTTTTTTCTTTTGTGTTACACTAACAGGCATCTGCAGCACTTACAGCGGGTGTAGTGTGCTTCTTGCAAAATATACACCAGAAGCTAGCCCTTATTGCTGTGTTTTCCTGTTGTGTAACACAGGCAGGCATCTGCAGCACTTACAGCAGGCGTAGTGTGCCTCCTGCAAAATATACACCTGAAGCTAGGCCTTATTGCTGTGTTTTCCTGTTGTGTAACACAGGCAGGCATCTGCAGCACTTACAGCAGGCGTAGTGTGCCTCCTGCAAAATATACACCTGAAGCTAGGCCTTATTGCTGTGTTTTCCTGTTGAGTAACACAGGCAGGCATCTGCAGCACTTACAGCGGGCGTAGTGTGCCTCCTGCACATTATACACCTGAAGCTACCCCTTATTGCTCGTAGTTTTTTTTCTTTTGTGTTACACTAACAGGCATCTGCAGCACTTACAGCGGGCGTAGTGTGCTTCTTGCAAAATATACACCAGAAGCTAGCCC
The DNA here is from genome assembly GCA_029206835.1 of Rana muscosa. Lineage (NCBI taxonomy): Eukaryota > Metazoa > Chordata > Amphibia > Anura > Ranidae > Rana > Rana muscosa. The sequence goes on from CM055117.1 coordinate 920,810,056, forward strand.
TTATTGCTGTGTTTTCCTGTTGTGTAACACAGGCAGGCATCTGCAGCACTTACAGCAGGCGTAGTGTGCCTCCTGCAAAATATACACCTGAAGCTAGGCCTTATTGCTGTGTTTTCCTGTTGTGTAACACAGGCAGGCATCTGCAGCACTTACAGCGGGCATAGTGTGCCTCCTGCACATTATACACCTGAAGCTACCCCTTATTGCTTGTAGTTTTTTTTCTTTTGTGTTACACTAACAGGCATCTGCAGCACTTACAGCGGGCGTAGTGTGCTTCTTGCAAAATATACACCAGAAGCTAGCCCTTATTACTGTGTTTTCCTGTTGTGTAACACAGGCAGGCATCTGCAGCACTTACAGCGGGCGTAGTGTGCCGCCTGCAAAATATACACCTGAAGCTAGGCCTTATTGCTGTGTTTTCCTGTTGTGTAACACAGGCAGGCATCTGCAGCACTTACAGCGGGTGTAGTGTCCCTCCTGCACATTATACACCTGAAGCTACCCCTTATTGCTCGTAGTTTTTTTTCTTTTGTGTTACTCTAACATGCATCTGCAGCACTTACAGCGGGCGTAGTGTGCTTCTTGCAAAATATACACCAGAATCTAGCCCTTATTGCTGTGTTTTCCTGTTATGTAACACAGGCAGGCATCTGCAGCACTTACAGCAGGCGTAGTGTGCCTCCTGCAAAATATACACCTGAAGCTAGGCCTTATTGCTGTGTTTTCCTGTTGTGTAACACAGGCAGGCATCTGCAGCACTTACAGTGGGCGTAGTGTGCCTCCTGCACATTATACACCTGAAGCTACCCCTTATTGCTCGTAGTTTTTTTTCTTTTGTGTTACACTAACAGGCATCTGCAGCACTTACAGCGGGCGTAGTGTGCTTCTTGCAAAATATACACCAGAAGCTAGCCCTTATTGATGTGTTTTCCTGTTGTGTAACACAGGCAGGGATCTGCAGCACTTACAGCAGGCGTAGTGTGCCTCCTGCAAAATTTACACCTGAAGCTAGGCCTTATTGCTGTGTTTTCCTGTTGTGTAACACAGGCAGGCATCTGCAGCACTTACAGCGGGCGTAGTGTGCCTCCTGCTCATTATACACCTGAAGCTACCCCTTATTGCTCGTAGTTTTTTTTCTTTTGTGTTACACTAACAGCATCTGCAGCACTTACAGCGGGCGTAGTGTGCTTCTTGCAAAATATACACCAGAAGCTAGCCCTTATTGCTGTGTTTTCCTGTTGTGTAACACAGGCAGACTTCTGCAGCACTTACAGCAGGCGTAGTGTGCCTCCTGTAAAATATACACCTGAAGCTAGGCCTTATTGCTGTGTTTTCCTGTTGTGTAACACAGGCAGGCATCTGCAGCACTTACAGCAGGCGTAGTGTGCCTCCTGCAAAATATACACCTGAAGCTAGGCCTTATTGCTGTGTTTTCCTGTTGTGTAACACAGGCAGGCATCTGCAGCACTTACAGCAGGCGTAGTGTGCCTCCTGCAAAATATAAACCTGAAGCTAGGCCTTATTGCTGTGTTTTCCTGTTGTGTAACACAGGCAGGCATCTGCATCACTTACAGCGGGCATAGTGTGCCTCCTGCACATTATACACCTGAAGCTACCCCTTATTGCTTGTAGTTTTTTTTCTTTTGTGTTACACTAACAGGCATCTGCAGCACTTACAGCGGGCGTAGTGTGCTTCTTGCAAAATATACACCAGAAGCTAGCCCTTATTACTGTGTTTTCCTGTTGTGTAACACAGGCAGGCATCTGCAGCACTTACAGCGGGCGTAGTGTGCCGCCTGCAAAATATACACCTGAAGCTAGGCCTTATTGCTGTGTTTTCCTGTTGTGTAACACAGGCAGGCATCTGCAGCACTTACAGTGGGCGTGGTGTCCCTCCTGCACATTATACACCTGAAGCTACCCCTTATTGCTCGTAGTTTTTTTTCTTTTGTGTTACTCTAACATGCATCTGCAGCACTTACAGCGGGCGTGGTGTGCTTCTTGCAAAATATACACCAGAAGCTAGCCCTTATTGCTGTGTTTTCCTGTTATGTAACACAGGCACGCATCTGCAGCACTTACAGCAGGCGTAGTGTGCCTCCTGCAAAATATACACCTGAAGCTAGGCCTTATTGCTGTGTTTTCCTGTTGTGTAACACAGGCAGGCATCTGCAGCACTTACAGTGGGCGTAGTGTGCCTCCTGCACATTATACACCTGAAGCTACCCCTTATTGCTCGTAGTTTTTTTTCTTTTGTGTTACACTAACAGGCATCTGCAGCACTTACAGCGGGTGTAGTGGGCTTCTTGCAAAATATACACCAGAAGCTAGCCCTTATTGCTGTGTTTTCCTGTTGTGTAACACAGGCAGGCATCTGCAGCACTTACAGCAGGCGTAGTGTGCCTCCTGCAAAATATACACCTGAAGCTAGGCCTTATTGCTGTGTTTTCCTGTTGTGTAACACAGGCAGGCATCTGCAGCACTTACAGCGGGCGTAGTGTGCCTCCCGCTCATTATACACCTGAAGCTACCCCTTATTGCTCGTAGTTTTTTTTCTTTTGTGTTACACTAACAGGCATCTGCAGCACTTACAGCGGGCATAGTGTGCTTCTTGCAAAATATACACCAGAAGCTAGCCCTTATTGCTGTGTTTTCCTGTTGTGTAACACAGGCAGACATCTGCAGCACTTACAGCAGGCGTAGTGTGCCTCCTGCAAAATATACACCTGAAGCTAGGCCTTATTGCTGTGTTTTCCTGTTGTGTAACACAGACAGGCATCTGCAGCACTTACAGCAGGCGTAGTGTGCCTCCTGCAAAATATATACCTGAAGCTAGGCCTTATTGCTGTGTTTTCCTGTTGTGTAACACAGGCAGGCATCTGCAGCACTTACAGCAGGCGTAGTGTGCCTCCTGCAAAATATACACCTGAAGCTAGGCCTTATTGCTGTGTTTTCCTGTTGTGTAACACAGGCAGGCATCTGCAGCACTTACAGCGGGCGTAGTGTGCCTCCTGCACATTATACACCTGAAGCTACCCCTTATTGCTCGTAGTTTTTTTTCTTTTGTGTTACACTAACAGGCATCTGCAGCACTTACAGCGGGCGTAGTGTGCTTCTTGCAAAATATACACCAGAAGCTAGCCCTTATTGCTGTGTTTTCCTGTTGTGTAACACAGGCAGGCATCTGCAGCACTTACAGCGGGCGTAGTGTGCCTCCTGCAAAATATACACCTGAAGCTAGGCCTTATTGCTGTGTTTTCCTGTTGTGTAACACAGGCAGGCATCTGCAGCACTTACAGCGGGCGTAGTGTGCCTCCTGCACATTATACACCTGAAGCTACCCCTTATTGCTCATAGTTTTTTTTCTTTTGTGTTACACTAACAGGCATCTGCAGCACTTACAGCAGGTGTAGTGGGCTTCTTGCAAAATATACACCAGAAGCTAGCCCTTATTGCTGTGTTTTCCTGTTGTGTAACACAGGCAGGCATCTGCAGCACTTACAGCAGGCATAGTGTGCCTCCTGCAAAATATACACCTGAAGCTAGGCCTTATTGCTGTGTTTTCCTGTTGTGTAACACAGTCAGGCATCTGCAGCACTTACAGCGGGCGTAGTGTGCCTCCTGCTCATTATACACCTGAAGCTACCCCTTATTGCTCGTAGTTTTTTTTCTTTTGTGTTACACTAACAGGCATCTGCAGCACTTACAGCGGGCATAGTGTGCTTCTTGCAAAATATACACCAGAAGCTAGCCCTTATTGCTGTGTTTTCCTGTTGTGTAACACAGGCAGACATCTGCAGCACTTACAGCAGGCAAGTGTGCCTCCTGCAAAATATACACCTGAAGCTAGGCCTTATTGCTGTGTTTTCCTGTTGTGTAACACAGGCAGGCATCTGCAGCACTTACAGCAGGCGTAGTGTGCCTCCTGCAAAATATATACCTGAAGCTAGGCCTTATTGCTGTGTTTTCCTGTTGTGTAACACAGGCAGGCATCTGCAGCACTTACAGCAGGCGTAGTGTGCCTCCTGCAAAATATACACCTGAAGCTAGGCCTTATTGCTGTGTTTTCCTGTTGTGTAACACAGGCAGGCATCTGCAGCACTTACAGCGGGCGTAGTGTGCCTCCTGCACATTATACACCTGAAGCTACCCCTTATTGCTCATAGTTTTTTTTCTTTTGTGTTACACTAACAGGCATCTGCAGCACTTACAGCGGGCGTAGTGTGCTTCTTGCAAAATATACACCAGAAGCTAGCCCTTATTGCTGTGTTTTCCTGTTGTGTAACACAGGCAGGCATCTGCAGCACTTACAGCAGGCGTAGTGTGCCTCCTGAAAAATATACACCTGAAGCTAGGCCTTATTGCTGTGTTTTCCTGTTGTGTAACACAGGCAGGCATCTGCAGCACTTACAGCGGGCGTAGTGTGCCTCCTGCACATTATACACCTGAAGCTACCCCTTATTGCTCGTAGTTTTTTTTCTTTTGTGTTACACTAACAGGCATCTGCAGCACTTACAGCGGCCGTAGTGTGCTTCTTGCAAAATATACACCAGAAGCTAGCCCTTATTGCTGTGTTTTCCTGTTGTGTAACACAGGCAGACATCTGCAGCACTTACAGCAGGCAAGTGTGCCTCCTGCAAAATATACACCTGAAGCTAGGCCTTATTGCTGTGTTTTCCTGTTGTGTAACACAGGCAGGCATCTGCAGCACTTACAGCAGGCGTAGTGTGCCTCCTGCAAAATATATACCTGAAGCTAGGCCTTATTGCTGTGTTTTCCTGTTGTGTAACACAGGCAGGCATCTGCAGCACTTACAGCAGGCGTAGTGTGCCTCCTGCAAAATATACACCTGAAGCTAGGCCTTATTGCTGTGTTTTCCTGTTGTGTAACACAGGCAGGCATCTGCAGCACTTACAGCGGGCGTAGTGTGCCTCCTGCACATTATACACCTGAAGCTACCCCTTATTGCTCGTAGTTTTTTTTCTTTTGTGTTACACTAACAGGCATCTGCAGCACTTACAGCGGGCGTAGTGTGCTTCTTGCAAAATATACACCAGAAGCTAGCCCTTATTGCTGTGTTTTCCTGTTGTGTAACACAGGCAGGCATCTGCAGCACTTACAGCAGGCGTAGTGTGCCTCCTGCAAAATATACACCTGAAGCTAGGCCTTATTGCTGTGTTTTCCTGTTGTGTAACACAGGCAGGCATCTGCAGCACTTACAGCAGGCGTAGTGTGCCTCCTGCAAAATATACACCTGAAGCTAGGCCTTATTGCTGTGTTTTCCTGTTGTGTAACATAGGCAGGCATCTGCAGCACTTACAGCGGGCGTAGTGTGCCTCCTGCACATTATACACCTGAAGCTACCCCTTATTGCTCGTAGTTTTTTTCTTTTGTGTTACACTAACAGGCATCTGCAGCACTTACAGCGGGCGTAGTGTGCTTCTTGCAAAATATACACCAGAAGCTAGCCCTTATTGCTGTGTTTTCCTGTTATGTAACACAGGCAGGCATCTGCAGCACTTACAGCAGGCGTAGTGTGCCTCCTGCAAAATATACACCTGAAGCTAGGCCTTATTGCTGTGTTTTCCTGTTGTGTAACACAGGCAGGCATCTACAGCACTTACAGCGGGCGTAGTGTGCCTCCTGCACATTATACACCTGAAGCTACCCCTTATTGCTCGTAGTTTTTTTCTTTTGTGTTACACTAACAGGCATCTGCAGCACTTACAGCGGGCGTAGTGTGCTTCTTGCAAAATATACACCAGAAGCTAGCCCTTATTGCTGTGTTTTCCTGGTATGTAACACAGGCAGGCATCTGCAGCACTTACAGCAGGCGTAGTGTGCCTCCTGCAAAATATACACCTGAAGCTAGGCCTTATTGCTGTGTTTTCCTGTTGTGTAACATAGGCAGGCATCTGCAGCACTTAAAGCGGGCGTAGTGTGCCTCCTGCACATTATACACCTGAAGCTACCCCTTATTGCTTGTAGTTTTTTTTCTTTTGTGTTACACTAACAGGCATCTGCAGCACTTACAGCGGGTGTAGTGTGCTTCTTGCAAAATATACACCAGAAGCTAGCCCTTATTGCTGTGTTTTCCTGTTGTGTAACACAGGCAGGCATCTGCAGCACTTACAGCAGGCGTAGTGTGCCTCCTGCAAAATATACACCTGAAGCTAGGCCTTATTGCTGTGTTTTCCTGTTGTGTAACACAGGCAGGCATCTGCAGCACTTACAGCGGGCGTAGTGTGCCTCCTGCACATTATACACCTGAAGCTACCCCTTATTGCTCGTAGTTTTTTTCTTTTGTGTTACACTAACAGGCATCTGCAGCACTTACAGCGGGCGTAGTGTGCTTCTTGCAAAATATACACCAGAAGCTAGCCCTTATTGCTGTGTTTTCCTGTTCTGTAACACAGGCAGGCATCTGCAGCACTTACAGCAGGCGTAGTGTGCCTCCTGCAAAATATACACCTGAAGCTAGGCCTTATTGCTGTGTTTTCCTGTTGTGTAACACAGGCAGGCATCTGCAGCACTTACAGCAGGCGTAGTGTGCCTCCTGCAAAATATACACCTGAAGCTAGGCCTTATTGCTGTGTTTTCCTGTTGTGTAACATAGGCAGGCATCTGCAGCACTTACAGCGGGCGTAGTGTGCCTCCTGCACATTATACACCTGAAGCTACCCCTTATTGCTCGTAGTTTTTTTCTTTTGTGTTACACTAACAGGCATCTGCAGCACTTACAGCGGGCGTAGTGTGCTTCTTGCAAAATATACACCAGAAGCTAGCCCTTATTGCTGTGTTTTCCTGTTATGTAACACAGGCAGGCATCTGCAGCACTTACAGCAGGCGTAGTGTGCCTCCTGCAAAATATACACCTGAAGCTAGGCCTTATTGCTGTGTTTTCCTGTTGTGTAACACAGGCAGGCATCTACAGCACTTACAGCGGGCGTAGTGTGCCTCCTGCACATTATACACCTGAAGCTACCCCTTATTGCTCGTAGTTTTTTTCTTTTGTGTTACACTAACAGGCATCTGCAGCACTTACAGCGGGCGTAGTGTGCTTCTTGCAAAATATACACCAGAAGCTAGCCCTTATTGCTGTGTTTTCCTGGTATGTAACACAGGCAGGCATCTGCAGCACTTACAGCAGGCGTAGTGTGCCTCCTGCAAAATATACACCTGAAGCTAGGCCTTATTGCTGTGTTTTCCTGTTGTGTAACATAGGCAGGCATCTGCAGCACTTAAAGCGGGCGTAGTGTGCCTCCTGCACATTATACACCTGAAGCTACCCCTTATTGCTTGTAGTTTTTTTTCTTTTGTGTTACACTAACAGGCATCTGCAGCACTTACAGCGGGTGTAGTGTGCTTCTTGCAAAATATACACCAGAAGCTAGCCCTTATTGCTGTGTTTTCCTGTTGTGTAACACAGGCAGGCATCTGCAGCACTTACAGCAGGCGTAGTGTGCCTCCTGCAAAATATACACCTGAAGCTAGGCCTTATTGCTGTGTTTTCCTGTTGTGTAACACAGGCAGGCATCTGCAGCACTTACAGCGGGCGTAGTGTGCCTCCTGCACATTATACACCTGAAGCTACCCCTTATTGCTCGTAGTTTTTTTCTTTTGTGTTACACTAACAGGCATCTGCAGCACTTACAGCGGGCGTAGTGTGCTTCTTGCAAAATATACACCAGAAGCTAGCCCTTATTGCTGTGTTTTCCTGTTCTGTAACACAGGCAGGCATCTGCAGCACTTACAGCAGGCGTAGTGTGCCTCCTGCAAAATATACACCTGAAGCTAGGCCTTATTGCTGTGTTTTCCTGTTGTGTAACACAGGCAGGCATCTGCAGCACTTAAAGCGGGCGTAGTGTGCCTCCTGCACATTATACACCTGAAGCTACCCCTTATTGCTTGTAGTTTTTTTCTTTTGTGTTACACTAACAGGCATCTGCAGCACTTACAGCGGGTGTAGTGTGCTTCTTGCAAAATATACACCAGAAGCTAGGCCTTATTGCTGTGTTTTCCTGTTGTGTAACACAGGCAGGCATCTGCAGCACTTACAGCAGGCGTAGTGTGCCTCCTGCAAAATATATACCTGAAGCTAGGCCTTATTGCTGTGTTTTCCTGTTGTGTAACACAGGCAGGCATCTGCAGCACTTACAGCAGGCGTAGTGTGCCTCCTGCAAAATATACACCTGAAGCTAGGCCTTATTGCTGTGTTTTCCTGTTGTGTAACACAGGCAGGCATCTGCAGCACTTACAGCGGGCGTAGTGTGCCTCCTGCACATTATACACCTGAAGCTACCCCTTATTGCTCGTAGTTTTTTTTCTTTTGTGTTACACTAACAGGCATCTGCAGCACTTACAGCGGGCGTAGTGTGCTTCTTGCAAAATATACACCAGAAGCTAGCCCTTATTGCTGTGTTTTCCTGTTGTGTAACACAGGCAGGCATCTGCAGCACTTACAGCAGGCGTAGTGTGCCTCCTGCAAAATATACACCTGAAGCTAGGCCTTATTGCTGTGTTTTCCTGTTGTGTAACACAGGCAGGCATCTGCAGCACTTACAGCAGGCGTAGTGTGCCTCCTGCAAAATATACACCTGAAGCTAGGCCTTATTGCTGTGTTTTCCTGTTGTGTAACATAGGCAGGCATCTGCAGCACTTACAGCGGGCGTAGTGTGCCTCCTGCACATTATACACCTGAAGCTACCCCTTATTGCTCGTAGTTTTTTTATTTTGTGTTACACTAACAGGCATCTGCAGCACTTACAGCGGGCGTAGTGTGCTTCTTGCAAAATATACACCAGAAGCTAGCCCTTATTGCTGTGTTTTCCTGTTATGTAACACAGGCAGGCATCTGCAGCACTTACAGCAGGCGTAGTGTGCCTCCTGCAAAATATACACCTGAAGCTAGGCCTTATTGCTGTGTTTTCCTGTTGTGTAACACAGGCAGGCATCTACAGCACTTACAGCGGGCGTAGTGTGCCTCCTGCACATTATACACCTGAAGCTACCCCTTATTGCTCGTAGTTTTTTTCTTTTGTGTTACACTAACAGGCATCTGCAGCACTTACAGCGGGCGTAGTGTGCTTCTTGCAAAATATACACCAGAAGCTAGCCCTTATTGCTGTGTTTTCCTGGTATGTAACACAGGCAGGCATCTGCAGCACTTACAGCAGGCGTAGTGTGCCTCCTGCAAAATATACACCTGAAGCTAGGCCTTATTGCTGTGTTTTCCTGTTGTGTAACATAGGCAGGCATCTGCAGCACTTAAAGCGGGCGTAGTGTGCCTCCTGCACATTATACACCTGAAGCTACCCCTTATTGCTTGTAGTTTTTTTCTTTTGTGTTACACTAACAGGCATCTGCAGCACTTACAGTGGGTGTAGTGTGCTTCTTGCAAAATATACACCAGAAGCTAGCCCTTATTGCTGTGTTTTCCTGTTGTGTAACACAGGCAGGCATCTGCAGCACTTACAGCAGGCGTAGTGTGCCTCCTGCAAAATATACACCTGAAGCTAGGCCTTATTGCTGTGTTTTCCTGTTGTGTAACACAGGCAGGCATCTGCAGCACTTACAGCGGGCGTAGTGTGCCTCCTGCACATTATACACCTGAAGCTACCCCTTATTGCTCGTAGTTTTTTTCTTTTGTGTTACACTAACAGGCATCTGCAGCACTTACAGCGGGCGTAGTGTGCTTCTTGCAAAATATACACCAGAAGCTAGCCCTTATTGCTGTGTTTTCCTGTTCTGTAACACAGGCAGGCATCTGCAGCACTTACAGCAGGCGTAGTGTGCCTCCTGCAAAATATACACCTGAAGCTAGGCCTTATTGCTGTGTTTTCCTGTTGTGTAACACAGGCAGGCATCTGCAGCACTTACAGCAGGCGTAGTGTGCCTCCTGCAAAATATACACCTGAAGCTAGGCCTTATTGCTGTGTTTTCCTGTTGTGTAACATAGGCAGGCATCTGCAGCACTTACAGCGGGCGTAGTGTGCCTCCTGCACATTATACACCTGAAGCTACCCCTTATTGCTCGTAGTTTTTTTCTTTTGTGTTACACTAACAGGCATCTGCAGCACTTACAGCGGGCGTAGTGTGCTTCTTGCAAAATATACACCAGAAGCTAGCCCTTATTGCTGTGTTTTCCTGTTATGTAACACAGGCAGGCATCTGCAGCACTTACAGCAGGCGTAGTGTGCCTCCTGCAAAATATACACCTGAAGCTAGGCCTTATTGCTGTGTTTTCCTGTTGTGTAACACAGGCAGGCATCTACAGCACTTACAGCGGGCGTAGTGTGCCTCCTGCACATTATACACCTGAAGCTACCCCTTATTGCTCGTAGTTTTTTTCTTTTGTGTTACACTAACAGGCATCTGCAGCACTTACAGCGGGCGTAGTGTGCTTCTTGCAAAATATACACCAGAAGCTAGCCCTTATTGCTGTGTTTTCCTGGTATGTAACACAGGCAGGCATCTGCAGCACTTACAGCAGGCGTAGTGTGCCTCCTGCAAAATATACACCTGAAGCTAGGCCTTATTGCTGTGTTTTCCTGTTGTGTAACATAGGCAGGCATCTGCAGCACTTAAAGCGGGCGTAGTGTGCCTCCTGCACATTATACACCTGAAGCTACCCCTTATTGCTTGTAGTTTTTTTTCTTTTGTGTTACACTAACAGGCATCTGCAGCACTTACAGCGGGTGTAGTGTGCTTCTTGCAAAATATACACCAGAAGCTAGCCCTTATTGCTGTGTTTTCCTGTTGTGTAACACAGGCAGGCATCTGCAGCACTTACAGCAGGCGTAGTGTGCCTCCTGCAAAATATACACCTGAAGCTAGGCCTTATTGCTGTGTTTTCCTGTTGTGTAACACAGGCAGGCATCTGCAGCACTTACAGCGGGCGTAGTGTGCCTCCTGCACATTATACACCTGAAGCTACCCCTTATTGCTCGTAGTTTTTTTCTTTTGTGTTACACTAACAGGCATCTGCAGCACTTACAGCGGGCGTAGTGTGCTTCTTGCAAAATATACACCAGAAGCTAGCCCTTATTGCTGTGTTTTCCTGTTCTGTAACACAGGCAGGCATCTGCAGCACTTACAGCAGGCGTAGTGTGCCTCCTGCAAAATATACACCTGAAGCTAGGCCTTATTGCTGTGTTTTCCTGTTGTGTAACACAGGCAGGCATCTGCAGCACTTAAAGCGGGCGTAGTGTGCCTCCTGCACATTATACACCTGAAGCTACCCCTTATTGCTTGTAGTTTTTTTCTTTTGTGTTACACTAACAGGCATCTGCAGCACTTACAGCGGGTGTAGTGTGCTTCTTGCAAAATATACACCAGAAGCTAGCCCTTATTGCTGTGTTTTCCTGTTGTGTAACACAGGCAGGCATCTGCAGCACTTACAGCAGGCGTAGTGTGCCTCCTGCAAAATATACACCTGAAGCTAGGCCTTATTGCTGTGTTTTCCTGTTGTGTAACACAGGCAGGCATCTGCAGCACTTACAGCGGGCATAGTGTGCCTCCTGCTCATTATACACCTGAAGCTACCCCTTATTGCTCGTAGTTTTTTTTCTTTTGTGTTACACTAACAGGCATCTGCAGCACTTACAGCGGGCGTAGTGTGCTTCTTGCAAAATATACACCAGAAGCTAGCCCTTATTGCTGTGTTTTCCTGTTGTGTAACACAGGCAGACATCTGCAGCACTTACAGGAGGCGTAGTGTGCCTCCTGTAAAATATACACCTGAAGCTAGGCCTTATTGCTGTGTTTTCCTGTTGTGTAACACAGGCAGGCATCTGCAGCACTTACAGCAGGCGTAGTGTGCCTCCTGCAAAATATACACCTGAAGCTAGGCCTTATTGCTGTGTTTTCCTGTTGTGTAACACAGGCAGGCATCTGCAGCACTTACAGCAGGCGTAGTGTGCCTCCTGCAAAATATACACCTGAAGCTAGGCCTTATTGCTGTGTTTTCCTGTTGTGTAACACAGGCAGGCATCTGCAGCACTTACAGCAGGCGTAGTGTGCCTCCTGCAAAATATACACCTGAAGCTAGGCCTTATTGCTGTGTTTTCCTGTTGAGTAACACAGGCAGGCATCTGCAGCACTTACAGCGGGCGTAGTGTGCCTCCTGCACATTATACACCTGAAGCTACCCCTTATTGCTCGTAGTTTTTTTTCTTTTGTGTTACACTAACAGGCATCTGCAGCACTTACAGCGGGCGTAGTGTGCTTCTTGCAAAATATACACCAGAAGCTAGCCCTTATTGCTGTGTTTTCCTGTTCTGTAACACAGGCAGGCATCTGCAGCACTTACAGCAGGCGTAGTGTGCCTCCTGCAAAATATACACCTGAAGCTAGGCCTTATTGCTGTGTTTTCCTGTTGTGTAACACAGGCAGGCATCTGCAGCACTTACAGCGGGCATAGTGTGCCTCCTGCACATTATACACCTGAAGCTACCCCTTATTGCTTGTAGTTTTTTTTCTTTTGTGTTACACTAACAGGCATCTGCAGCACTTACAGCGGGCGTAGTGTGCTTCTTGCAAAATATACACCAGAAGCTAGCCCTTATTACTGTGTTTTCCTGTTGTGTAACACAGGCAGGCATCTGCAGCACTTACAGCGGGCGTAGTGTGCCGCCTGCAAAATATACACCTGAAGCTAGGCCTTATTGCTGTGTTTTCCTGTTGTGTAACACAGGCAGGCATCTGCAGCACTTACAGCGGGTGTAGTGTCCCTCCTGCACATTATACACCTGAAGCTACCCCTTATTGCTCGTAGTTTTTTTTCTTTTGTGTTACTCTAACATGCATCTGCAGCACTTACAGCGGGCGTAGTGTGCTTCTTGCAAAATATACACCAGAATCTAGCCCTTATTGCTGTGTTTTCCTGTTGTGTAACACAGGCAGGCATCTGCAGCACTTACAGCAGGCGTAGTGTGCCTCCTGCAAAATATACACCTGAAGCTAGGCCTTATTGCTGTGTTTTCCTGTTGTGTAACACAGGCAGGCATCTGCAGCACTTACAGCAGGCGTAGTGTGCCTCCTGCAAAATATACACCTGAAGCTAGGCCTTATTGCTGTGTTTTCCTGTTGTGTAACATAGGCAGGCATCTGCAGCACTTACAGCGGGCGTAGTGTGCCTCCTGCACATTATACACCTGAAGCTACCCCTTATTGCTCGTAGTTTTTTTCTTTTGTGTTACACTAACAGGCATCTGCAGCACTTACAGCGGGCGTAGTGTGCTTCTTGCAAAATATACACCAGAAGCTAGCCCTTATTGCTGTGTTTTCCTGTTATGTAACACAGGCAGGCATCTGCAGCACTTACAGCAGGCGTAGTGTGCCTCCTGCAAAATATACACCTGAAGCTAGGCCTTATTGCTGTGTTTTCCTGTTGTGTAACACAGGCAGGCATCTACAGCACTTACAGCGGGCGTAGTGTGCCTCCTGCACATTATACACCTGAAGCTACCCCTTATTGCTCGTAGTTTTTTTCTTTTGTGTTACACTAACAGGCATCTGCAGCACTTACAGCGGGCGTAGTGTGCTTCTTGCAAAATATACACCAGAAGCTAGCCCTTATTACTGTGTTTTCCTGTTGTGTAACACAGGCAGGCATCTGCAGCACTTACAGCGGGCGTAGTGTGCCGCCTGCAAAATATACACCTGAAGCTAGGCCTTATTGCTGTGTTTTCCTGTTGTGTAACACAGGCAGGCATCTGCAGCACTTACAGCGGGTGTAGTGTCCCTCCTGCACATTATACACCTGAAGCTACCCCTTATTGCTCGTAGTTTTTTTTCTTTTGTGTTACTCTAACATGCATCTGCAGCACTTACAGCGGGCGTAGTGTGCTTCTTGCAAAATATACACCAGAATCTAGCCCTTATTGCTGTGTTTTCCTGTTGTGTAACACAGGCAGGCATCTGCAGCACTTACAGCAGGCGTAGTGTGCCTCCTGCAAAATATACACCTGAAGCTAGGCCTTATTGCTGTGTTTTCCTGTTGTGTAACACAGGCAGGCATCTGCAGCACTTACAGCAGGCGTAGTGTGCCTCCTGCAAAATATACACCTGAAGCTAGGCCTTATTGCTGTGTTTTCCTGTTGTGTAACATAGGCAGGCATCTGCAGCACTTACAGCGGGCGTAGTGTGCCTCCTGCACATTATACACCTGAAGCTACCCCTTATTGCTCGTAGTTTTTTTCTTTTGTGTTACACTAACAGGCATCTGCAGCACTTACAGCGGGCGTAGTGTGCTTCTTGCAAAATATACACCAGAAGCTAGCCCTTATTGCTGTGTTTTCCTGTTATGTAACACAGGCAGGCATCTGCAGCACTTACAGCAGGCGTAGTGTGCCTCCTGCAAAATATACACCAGAAGCTAGCCCTTATTGCTGTGTTTTCCTGGTATGTAACACAGGCAGGCATCTGCAGCACTTACAGCAGGCGTAGTGTGCCTCCTGCAAAATATACACCTGAAGCTAGGCCTTATTGCTGTGTTTTCCTGTTGTGTAACACAGGCAGGCATCTGCAGCACTTAAAGCGGGCGTAGTGTGCCTCCTGCACATTATACACCTGAAGCTACCCCTTATTGCTTGTAGTTTTTTTTCTTTTGTGTTACACTAACAGGCATCTGCAGCACTTACAGCGGGTGTAGTGTGCTTCTTGCAAAATATACACCAGAAGCTAGCCCTTATTGCTGTGTTTTCCTGTTGTGTAACACAGGCAGGCATCTGCAGCACTTACAGCAGGCGTAGTGTGCCTCCTGCAAAATATACACCTGAAGCTAGGCCTTATTGCTGTGTTTTCCTGTTGTGTAACACAGGCAGGCATCTGCAGCACTTACAGCGGGCGTAGTGTGCCTCCTGCTCATTATACACCTGAAGCTACCCCTTATTGCTCGTAGTTTTTTTTCTTTTGTGTTACACTAACAGGCATCTGCAGCACTTACAGCGGGCGTAGTGTGCTTCTTGCAAAATATACACCAGAAGCTAGCCCTTATTGCTGTGTTTTCCTGTTGTGTAACACAGGCAGACATCTGCAGCACTTACAGGAGGCGTAGTGTGCCTCCTGTAAAATATACACCTGAAGCTAGGCCTTATTGCTGTGTTTTCCTGTTGTGTAACACAGGCAGGCATCTGCAGCACTTACAGCAGGCGTAGTGTGCCTCCTGCAAAATATACACCTGAAGCTAGGCCTTATTGCTGTGTTTTCCTGTTGTGTAACACAGGCAGGCATCTGCAGCACTTACAGCAGGCGTAGTGTGCCTCCTGCAAAATATACACCTGAAGCTAGGCCTTATTGCTGTGTTTTCCTGTTGAGTAACACAGGCAGGCATCTGCAGCACTTACAGCGGGCGTAGTGTGCCTCCTGCACATTATACACCTGAAGCTACCCCTTATTGCTCGTAGTTTTTTTTCTTTTGTGTTACACTAACAGGCATCTGCAGCACTTACAGCGGGCGTAGTGTGCTTCTTGCAAAATATACACCAGAAGCTAGCCCTTATTGCTGTGTTTTCCTGTTCTGTAACACAGGCAGGCATCTGCAGCACTTACAGCAGGCGTAGTGTGCCTCCTGCAAAATATACACCTGAAGCTAGGCCTTATTGCTGTGTTTTCCTGTTGTGTAACACAGGCAGGCATCTGCAGCACTTACAGCGGGCATAGTGTGCCTCCTGCACATTATACACCTGAAGCTACCCCTTATTGCTTGTAGTTTTTTTTCTTTTGTGTTACACTAACAGGCATCTGCAGCACTTACAGCGGGCGTAGTGTGCTTCTTGCAAAATATACACCAGAAGCTAGCCCTTATTACTGTGTTTTCCTGTTGTGTAACACAGGCAGGCATCTGCAGCACTTACAGCGGGCGTAGTGTGCCGCCTGCAAAATATACACCTGAAGCTAGGCCTTATTGCTGTGTTTTCCTGTTGTGTAACACAGGCAGGCATCTGCAGCACTTACAGCGGGTGTAGTGTCCCTCCTGCACATTATACACCTGAAGCTACCCCTTATTGCTCGTAGTTTTTTTTCTTTTGTGTTACTCTAACATGCATCTGCAGCACTTACAGCGGGCGTAGTGTGCTTCTTGCAAAATATACACCAGAATCTAGCCCTTATTGCTGTGTTTTCCTGTTATGTAACACAGGCAGGCATCTGCAGCACTTACAGCAGGCGTAGTGTGCCTCCTGCAAAATATACACCTGAAGCTAGGCCTTATTGCTGTGTTTTCCTGTTGTGTAACACAGGCAGGCATCTGCAGCACTTACAGTGGGCGTAGTGTGCCTCCTGCACATTATACACCTGAAGCTACCCCTTATTGCTCGTAGTTTTTTTTCTTTTGTGTTACACTAACAGGCATCTGCAGCACTTACAGCGGGCGTAGTGTGCTTCTTGCAAAAAAAAACCAGAAGCTAGCCCTTATTGCTGTGTTTTCCTGGTATGTAACACAGGCAGGCATCTGCAGCACTTACAGCAGGCGTAGTGTGCCTCCTGCAAAATATACACCTGAAGCTAGGCCTTATTGCTGTGTTTTCCTGTTGTGTAACACAGGCAGGCATCTGCAGCACTTACAGCGGGCGTAGTGTGCCTCCTGCACATTATACACCTGAAGCTACCCCTTATTGCTTGTAGTTTTTTTTATTTTGTGTTACACTAACAGGCATCTGCAGCACTTACAGCGGGTGTAGTGTGCTTCTTGCAAAATATACACCAGAAGCTAGCCCTTATTGATGTGTTTTCCTGTTGTGTAACACAGGCAGGGATCTGCAGCACTTACAGCAGGCGTAGTGTGCCTCCTGCAAAATATACACCTGAAGCTAGGCCTTATTGCTGTGTTTTCCTGTTGTGTAACACAGGCAGGCATCTGCAGCACTTACAGCGGGCGTAGTGTGCCTCCTGCTCATTATACACCTGAAGCTACCCCTTATTGCTCGTAGTTTTTTTTCTTTTGTGTTACACTAACAGCATCTGCAGCACTTACAGCGGGCGTAGTGTGCTTCTTGCAAAATATACACCAGAAGCTAGCCCTTATTGCTGTGTTTTCCTGTTGTGTAACACAGGCAGACTTCTGCAGCACTTACAGCAGGCGTAGTGTGCCTCCTGTAAAATATACACCTGAAGCTAGGCCTTATTGCTGTGTTTTCCTGTTGTGTACCACAGGCAGGCATCTGCAGCACTTACAGCAGGCGTAGTGTGCCTCCTGCAAAATATACACCTGAAGCTAGGCCTTATTGCTGTGTTTTCCTGTTGTGTAACACAGGCAGGCATCTGCAGCACTTACAGCAGGCGTAGTGTGCCTCCTGCAAAATATACACCTGAAGCTAGGCCTTATTGCTGTGTTTTCCTGTTGTGTAACACAGGCAGGCATCTGCATCACTTACAGCGGGCATAGTGTGCCTCCTGCACATTATACACCTGAAGCTACCCCTTATTGCTTGTAGTTTTTTTTCTTTTGTGTTACACTAACAGGCATCTGCAGCACTTACAGCGGGCGTAGTGTGCTTCTTGCAAAATATACACCAGAAGCTAGCCCTTATTACTGTGTTTTCCTGTTGTGTAACACAGGCAGGCATCTGCAGCACTTACAGCGGGCGTAGTGTGCCGCCTGCAAAATATACACCTGAAGCTAGGCCTTATTGCTGTGTTTTCCTGTTGTGTAACACAGGCAGGCATCTGCAGCACTTACAGTGGGCGTGGTGTCCCTCCTGCACATTATACACCTGAAGCTACCCCTTATTGCTCGTAGTTTTTTTTCTTTTGTGTTACTCTAACATGCATCTGCAGCACTTACAGCGGGCGTGGTGTGCTTCTTGCAAAATATACACCAGAAGCTAGCCCTTATTGCTGTGTTTTCCTGTTATGTAACACAGGCACGCATCTGCAGCACTTACAGCAGGCGTAGTGTGCCTCCTGCAAAATATACACCTGAAGCTAGGCCTTATTGCTGTGTTTTCCTGTTGTGTAACACAGGCAGGCATCTGCAGCACTTACAGTGGGCGTAGTGTGCCTCCTGCACATTATACACCTGAAGCTACCCCTTATTGCTCGTAGTTTTTTTTCTTTTGTGTTACACTAACAGGCATCTGCAGCACTTACAGCGGGCATAGTGTGCTTCTTGCAAAATATACACTAGAAGCTAGCCCTTATTGCTGTGTTTTCCTGTTGTGTAACACAGGCAGACATCTGCAGCACTTACAGCAGGTGTAGTGTGCCTCCTGCAAAATATACACCTGAAGCTAGGCCTTATTGCTGTGTTTTCCTGTTGTGTAACACAGGCAGGCATCTGCAGCACTTACAGCAGGTGTAGTGTGCCTCCTGCAAAATATACACCTGAAGCTAGGCCTTATTGCTGTGTTTTCCTGTTGTGTAACACAGGCAGGCATCTGCAGCACTTACAGCAGGCGTAGTGTGCCTCCTGCAAAATATACACCTGAAGCTAGGCCTTATTGCTGTGTTTTCCTGTTGTGTAACACAGGCAGGCATCTGCAGCACATACAGCGGGCGTAGTGTGCCTCCTGCACATTATACACCTGAAGCTACCCCTTATTGCTCGTAGTTTTTTTTCTTTTGTGTTACACTAACAGGAATCTGCAGCACTTACAGCGGGTGTAGTGGGCTTCTTGCAAAATATACACCAGAAGCTAGCCCTTATTGCTGTGTTTTCCTGTTGTGTAACACAGGCAGGCATCTGCACCACTTACAGCAGGCGTAGTGTGCCTCCTGCACATTATACTCCTGAAGCTACCCCTTATTGCTCGTAGTTTTTTTTCTTTTGTGTTACACTAACAGGCATCTGCAGCACTTACAGCGGGCGTAGTGTGCTTCTTGCAAAATATACACCAGAAGCTAGCCCTTATTGCTGTGTTTTCCTGTTGTGTAACACAGGCAGGCATCTGCAGCACTTACAGCGGGCGTAGTGTGCCTCCTGCACATTATACACCTGAAGCTACCCCTTATTGCTCGTAGTTTTTTTTCTTTTGTGTTACACTAACAGGCATCTGCAGCACTTACAGCAGGCGTAGTGTGCCTCCTGCAAAATATATACCTGAAGCTAGGCCTTATTGCTGTGTTTTCCTGTTGTGTAACACAGGCAGGCATCTGCATCACTTACAGCAGGCGTAGTGTGCCTCCTGCAAAATATACACCTGAAGCTAGGCCTTATTGCTGTGTTTTCCTGTTGTGTAACACAGGCAGGCATCTGCAGCACTTACAGCGGGCGTAGTGTGCCTCCTGCACATTATACACCTGAAGCTACCCCTTATTGCTCGTAGTTTTTTTTTCTTTTGTGTTACACTAACAGGCATCTGCAGCACTTACAGCGGGCGTAGTGTGCTTCTTGCAAAATATACACCAGAAGCTAGCCCTTATTGCTGTGTTTTCCTGTTGTGTAACACAGGCAGGCATCTGCAGCACTTACAGCAGGCGTAGTGTGCCTCCTGCAAAATATACACCTGAAGCTAGGCCTTATTGCTGTGTTTTCCTGTTGTGTAACACAGGCAGGCATCTGCAGCACTTACAGCGGGCGTAGTGTGCCTCCTGCTCATTATACACCTGAAGCTACCCCTTATTGCTCGTAGTTTTTTTTCTTTTGTGTTACACTAACAGGCATCTGCAGCACTTACAGCGGGCGTAGTGTGCTTCTTGCAAAATATACACCAGAAGCTAGCCCTTATTGCTGTGTTTTCCTGTTGTGTAACACAGGCAGACATCTGCAGCACTTACAGGAGGCGTAGTGTGCCTCCTGTAAAATATACACCTGAAGCTAGGCCTTATTGCTGTGTTTTCCTGTTGTGTAACACAGGCAGGCATCTGCAGCACTTACAGCAGGCGTAGTGTGCCTCCTGCAAAATATACACCTGAAGCTAGGCCTTATTGCTGTGTTTTCCTGTTGTGTAACACAGGCAGGCATCTGCAGCACTTACAGCAGGCGTAGTGTGCCTCCTGCAAAATATACACCTGAAGCTAGGCCTTATTGCTGTGTTTTCCTGTTGAGTAACACAGGCAGGCATCTGCAGCACTTACAGCGGGCGTAGTGTGCCTCCTGCACATTATACACCTGAAGCTACCCCTTATTGCTCGTAGTTTTTTTTCTTTTGTGTTACACTAACAGGCATCTGCAGCACTTACAGCGGGCGTAGTGTGCTTCTTGCAAAATATACACCAGAAGCTAGCCCTTATTGCTGTGTTTTCCTGTTGTGTAACACAGACAGGCATCTGCAGCACTTACAGCAGGCGTAGTGTGCCTCCTGCAAAATATACACCTGAAGCTAGGCCTTATTGCTGTGTTTTCCTGTTGTGTAACACAGGCAGGCATCTGCAGCACTTACAGCGGGCGTAGTGTCCCTCCTGCACATTATACACCTGAAGCTACCCCTTATTGCTCGTAGTTTTTTTTCTTTTGTGTTACTCTAACATGCATCTGCAGCACTTACAGCGGGCGTAGTGTGCTTCTTGCAAAATATACACCAGAATCTAGCCCTTATTGCTGTGTTTTCCTGTTATGTAACACAGGCAGGCATCTGCAGCACTTACAGCAGGCGTAGTGTGCCTCCTGCAAAATATACACCTGAAGCTAGGCCTTATTGCTGTGTTTTCCTGTTGTGTAACACAGGCAGGCATCTGCAGCACTTACAGTGGG
The DNA here is from genome assembly GCA_029206835.1 of Rana muscosa. Lineage (NCBI taxonomy): Eukaryota > Metazoa > Chordata > Amphibia > Anura > Ranidae > Rana > Rana muscosa. The sequence continues at coordinate 920,830,688 of CM055117.1, forward strand.
CGTAGTGTGCCTCCTGCACATTATACACCTGAAGCTACCCCTTATTGCTCGTAGTTTTTTTTCTTTTGTGTTACACTAACAGGCATCTGCAGCACTTACAGCGGGCGTAGTGTGCTTCTTGCAAAATATACACCAGAAGCTAGCCCTTATTGCTGTGTTTTCCTGTTGTGTAACACAGGCAGGCATCTGCAGCACTTACAGCAGGCGTAGTGTGCCTCCTGCAAAATATACACCTAAAGCTAGGCCTTATTGCTGTGTTTTCCTGTTGTGTAACACGCGCAGGCATCTGCAGCACTTACAGCGGGCGTAGCGTGCCTCCTGCACATTATACACCTGAAGCTACCCCTTATTGCTTGTAGTTTTTTTCTTTTGTGTTACACTAACAGGCATCTGCAGCACTTACAGCGGGCGTAGTGTGCTTCTTGCAAAATATACACCAGAAGCTAGCCCTTATTGCTGTGTTTTCCTGTTATGTAACACAGGCACGCATCTGCAGCACTTACAGCAGGCGTAGTGTGCCTCCTGCAAAATATACACCTGAAGCTAGGCCTTATTGCTGTGTTTTCCTGTTGTGTAACACAGGCAGGCATCTGCAGCACTTACAGTGGGCGTAGTGTGCCTCCTGCACATTATACACCTGAAGCTACCCCTTATTGCTCGTAGTTTTTTTTCTTTTGTGTTACACTAACAGGCATCTGCAGCACTTACAGTGGGCATAGTGTGCTTCTTGCAAAATATACACTAGAAGCTAGCCCTTATTGCTGTGTTTTCCTGTTGTGTAACACAGGCAGACATCTGCAGCACTTACAGCAGGTGTAGTGTGCCTCCTGCAAAATATACACCTGAAGCTAGGCCTTATTGCTGTGTTTTCCTGTTGTGTAACACAGGCAGGCATCTGCAGCACTTACAGCAGGTGTAGTGTGCCTCCTGCAAAATATACACCTGAAGCTAGGCCTTATTGCTGTGTTTTCCTGTTGTGTAACACAGGCAGGCATCTGCAGCACTTACAGCAGGCGTAGTGTGCCTCCTGCAAAATATACACCTGAAGCTAGGCCTTATTGCTGTGTTTTCCTGTTGTGTAACACAGGCAGGCATCTGCAGCACATACAGCGGGCGTAGTGTGCCTCCTGCACATTATACACCTGAAGCTACCCCTTATTGCTCGTAGTTTTTTTTCTTTTGTGTTACACTAACAGGCATCTGCAGCACTTACAGCGGGTGTAGTGGGCTTCTTGCAAAATATACACCAGAAGCTAGCCCTTATTGCTGTGTTTTCCTGTTGTGTAACACAGGCAGGCATCTGCACCACTTACAGCAGGCGTAGTGTGCCTCCTGCACATTATACTCCTGAAGCTACCCCTTATTGCTCGTAGTTTTTTTTCTTTTGTGTTACACTAACAGGCATCTGCAGCACTTACAGCGGGCGTAGTGTGCTTCTTGCAAAATATACACCAGAAGCTAGCCCTTATTGCTGTGTTTTCCTGTTGTGTAACACAGGCAGGCATCTGCAGCACTTACAGCGGGCGTAGTGTGCCTCCTGCACATTATACACCTGAAGCTACCCCTTATTGCTCGTAGTTTTTTTTCTTTTGTGTTACACTAACAGGCATCTGCAGCACTTACAGCAGGCGTAGTGTGCCTCCTGCAAAATATATACCTGAAGCTAGGCCTTATTGCTGTGTTTTCCTGTTGTGTAACACAGGCAGGCATCTGCATCACTTACAGCAGGCGTAGTGTGCCTCCTGCAAAATATACACCTGAAGCTAGGCCTTATTGTTGTGTTTTCCTGTTGTGTAACACAGGCAGGCATCTGCAGCACTTACAGCGGGCGTAGTGTGCCTCCTGCACATTATACACCTGAAGCTACCCCTTATTGCTCGTAGTTTTTTTTCTTTTGTGTTACACTAACAGGCATCTGCAGCACTTACAGCGGGCGTAGTGTGCTTCTTGCAAAATATACACCAGAAGCTAGCCCTTATTGCTGTGTTTTCCTGTTGTGGAACACAGGCAGGCATCTGCACCACTTACAGCAGGCGTAGTGTGCCTCCTGCAAAATATACACCTGAAGCTAGGCCTTATTGCTGTGTTTTCCTGTTGTGTAACACAGGCAGGCATCTGCAGCACTTACAGCGGGCGTAGTGTGCCTCCTGCACATTATACACCTGAAGCTACCACTTATTGCTCGTAGGTTTTTTCTTTTGTGTTACACTAACAGGCATCTGCAGCACTTACAGCGGGTGTAGTGTGCTTCTTGCAAAATATACACCAGAAGCTAGCCCTTATTGCTGTGTTTTCCTGTTGTGTAACACAGGCAGGCATCTGCAGCACTTACAGCAGGCGTAGTGTGCCTCCTGCAAAATATACACCTGAAGCTAGGCCTTATTGCTGTGTTTTCCTGTTGTGTAACACAGGCAGGCATCTGCAGCACTTACAGCGGGCGTAGTGTGCCTCCTGCTCATTATACACCTGAAGCTACCCCTTATTGCTCGTAGTTTTTTTTCTTTTGTGTTACACTAACAGCATCTGCAGCACTTACAGCGGGCGTAGTGTGCTTCTTGCAAAATATACACCAGAAGCTAGCCCTTATTGCTGTGTTTTCCTGTTGTGTAACACAGGCAGACATCTGCAGCACTTATAGCAGGCGTAGTGTGCCTCCTGTAAAATATACACCTGAAGCTAGGCCTTATTGCTGTGTTTTCCTGTTGTGTAACACAGGCAGGCATCTGCAGCACTTACAGCAGGCGTAGTGTGCCTCCTGCAAAATATACACCTGAAGCTAGGCCTTATTGCTGTGTTTTCCTGTTGTGTAACACAGGCAGGCATCTGCAGCACTTACAGCAGGCGTAGTGTGCCTCCTGCAAAATATACACCTGAAGCTAGGCCTTATTGATGTGTTTTCCTTTTGTGTAACACAGGCAGGCATCTGCAGCACTTACAGCGGGCATAGTGTGCCTCCTGCACATTATACACCTGAAGCTACCCCTTATTGCTTGTAGTTTTTTTTCTTTTGTGTTACACTAACAGGCATCTGCAGCACTTACAGCGGGCGTAGTGTGCTTCTTGCAAAATATACACCAGAAGCTAGCCCTTATTACTGTGTTTTCCTGTTGTGTAACACAGGCAGGCATCTGCAGCACTTACAGCGGGCGTAGTGTGCCGCCTGCAAAATATACACCTGAAGCTAGGCCTTATTGCTGTGTTTTCCTGTTGTGTAACACAGGCAGGCATCTGCAGCACTTACAGCGGGCGTAGTGTGCCTCCTGCACATTATACACCTGAAGCTACCCCTTATTGCTCGTAGTTTTTTTTCTTTTGTGTTACTCTAACAGGCATCTGCAGCACTTACAGCGGGCGTAGTGTGCTTCGTGCAAAATATACACCAGAAGCTAGCCCTTATTGCTGTGTTTTCCTGTTATGTAACACAGACAGGCATCTGCAGCACTTACAGCAGGCGTAGTGTGCCTCCTGCAAAATATACACCTGAAGCTAGGCCTTATTGCTGTGTTTTCCTGTTGTGTAACACAGGCAGGCATCTGCAGCACTTACAGCGGGCGTAGTGTGCCTCCTGCACATTATACACCTGAAGCTACCCCTTATTGCTCGTAGTTTTTTTTCTTTTGTGTTACACTAACAGGCATCTGCAGCACTTACAGCGGGCATAGTGTGCTTCTTGCAAAATATACACTAGAAGCTAGCCCTTATTGATGTGTTTTCCTGTTGTGTAACACAGGCAGACATCTGCAGCACTTACAGCAGGCGTAGTGTGCCTCCTACAAAATATACACCTGAAGCTAGGCCTTATTGCTGTGTTTTCCTGTTGTGTAACACAGTCAGGCATCTGCAGCACTTACAGCAGGTGTAGTGTGCCTCCTGCAAAATATACACCAGAAGCTAGGCCTTATTGCTGTGTTTTCCTGTTGTGTAACACAGGCAGGCATCTGCAGCACTTACAGCAGGCGTAGTGTGCCTCCTGCAAAATATACACCTGAAGGTAGGCCTTATTGCTGTGTTTTCCTGTTGTGTAACACAGGCAGGCATCTGCAGCACTTACAGCGGGCGTAGTGTGCCTCCTGCACATTATACACCTGAAGCTACCCCTTATTGCTCGTAGTTTTTTTCTTTTGTGTTACACTAACAGGCATCTGCAGCACTTACAGCGGGCGTAGTGTGCTTCTTGCAAAATATACACCAGAAGCTAGCCCTTATTGCTGTGTTTTCCTGTTGTGTAACACAGGCAGGCATCTGCAGCACTTACAGCAGGCGTAGTGTGCCTCCTGCAAAATATACACCTGAAGCTAGGCCTTATTGCTGTGTTTTCCTGTTGTGTAACACGCGCAGGCATCTGCAGCACTTACAGCGGGCTTAGCGTGCCTCCTGCACATTATACACCTGAAGCTACCCCTTATTGCTCGTAGTTTTTTTCTTTTGTGTTACACTAACAGGCATCTGCAGCACTTACAGCGGGCGTAGTGTGCTTCTTGCAAAATATACACCAGAAGCTAGCCCTTATTGCTGTGTTTTCCTGGTATGTAACACAGGCAGGCATCTGCAGCACTTACAGCAGGCGTAGTGTGCCTCCTGCAAAATATACACCTGAAGCTAGGCCTTATTGCTGTGTTTTCCTGTTGTGTAACACAGGCAGGCATCTGCAGCACTTACAGTGGGCGTAGTGTGCCTCCTGCACATTATACACCTGAAGCTACCCCTTATTGCTTGAAGTTTTTTTTATTTTGTGTTACACTAACAGGCATCTGCAGCACTTACAGCGGGTGTAGTGTGCTTCTTGCAAAATATACACCAGAAGCTAGCCCTTATTGATGTGTTTTCCTGTTGTGTAACACAGGCAGGGATCTGCAGCACTTACAGCAGGCGTAGTGTGCCTCCTGCAAAATATACACCTGAAGCTAGGCCTTATTGCTGTGTTTTCCTGTTGTGTAACACAGGCAGGCATCTGCAGCACTTACAGCGGGCGTAGTGTGCCTCCTGCTCATTATACACCTGAAGCTACCCCTTATTGCTCGTAGTTTTTTTTCTTTTGTGTTACACTAACAGCATCTGAAGCACTTACAGCGGGCGTAGTGTGCTTCTTGCAAAATATACACCAGAAGCTAGCCCTTATTGCTGTGTTTTCCTGTTGTGTAACACAGGCAGACATCTGCAGCACTTACAGCAGGCGTAGTGTGCCTCCTGTAAAATATACACCTGAAGCTAGGCCTTATTGCTGTGTTTTCCTGTTGTGTAACACAGGCAGGCATCTGCAGCACTTACAGCAGGCGTAGTGTGCCTCCTGCAAAATATACACCTGAAGCTAGGCCTTATTGCTGTGTTTTCCTGTTGTGTAACACAGGCAGGCATCTGCAGCACTTACAGCAGGCGTAGTGTGCCTCCTGCAAAATATACACCTGAAGCTAGGCCTTATTGCTGTGTTTTCCTGTTGTGTAACACAGGCAGGCATCTGCATCACTTACAGCGGGCATAGTGTGCCTCCTGCACATTATACACCTGAAGCTACCCCTTATTGCTTGTAGTTTTTTTTCTTTTGTGTTACACTAACAGGCATCTGCAGCACTTACAGTGGGCGTAGTGTGCTTCTTGCAAAATATACACCAGAAGCTAGCCCTTATTACTGTGTTTTCCTGTTGTGTAACACAGGCAGGCATCTGCAGCACTTACAGCGGGCGTAGTGTGCCGCCTGCAAAATATACACCTGAAGCTAGGCCTTATTGCTGTGTTTTCCTGTTGTGTAACACAGGCAGGCATCTGCAGCACTTACAGTGGGCGTGGTGTCCCTCCTGCACATTATACACCTGAAGCTACCCCTTATTGCTCGTAGTTTTTTTTCTTTTGTGTTACTCTAACATGCATCTGCAGCACTTACAGCGGGCGTGGTGTGCTTCTTGCAAAATATACACCAGAAGCTAGCCCTTATTGCTGTGTTTTCCTGTTATGTAACACAGGCACGCATCTGCAGCACTTACAGCAGGCGTAGTGTGCCTCCTGCAAAATATACACCTGAAGCTAGGCCTTATTGCTGTGTTTTCCTGTTGTGTAACACAGGCAGGCATCTGCAGCACTTACAGTGGGCGTAGTGTGCCTCCTGCACATTATACACCTGAAGCTACCCCTTATTGCTCGTAGTTTTTTTTCTTTTGTGTTACACTAACAGGCATCTGCAGCACTTACAGCGGGCATAGTGTGCTTCTTGCAAAATATACACTAGAAGCTAGCCCTTATTGCTGTGTTTTCCTGTTGTGTAACACAGGCAGACATCTGCAGCACTTACAGCAGGTGTAGTGTGCCTCCTGCAAAATATACACCTGAAGCTAGGCCTTATTGCTGTGTTTTCCTGTTGTGTAACACAGGCAGGCATATGCAGCACTTACAGCAGGTGTAGTGTGCCTCCTGCAAAATATACACCTGAAGCTAGGCCTTATTGCTGTGTTTTCCTGTTGTGTAACACAGGCAGGCATCTGCAGCACTTACAGCAGGCGTAGTGTGCCTCCTGCAAAATATACACCTGAAGCTAGGCCTTATTGCTGTGTTTTCCTGTTGTGTAACACAGGCAGGCATCTGCAGCACATACAGCGGGCGTAGTGTGCCTCCTGCACATTATACACCTGAAGCTACCCCTTATTGCTCGTAGTTTTTTTTCTTTTGTGTTACACTAACAGGCATCTGCAGCACTTACAGCGGGTGTAGTGGGCTTCTTGCAAAATATACACCAGAAGCTAGCCCTTATTGCTGTGTTTTCCTGTTGTGTAACACAGGCAGGCATCTGCACCACTTACAGCAGGCGTAGTGTGCCTCCTGCACATTATACTCCTGAAGCTACCCCTTATTGCTCGTAGTTTTTTTCTTTTGTGTTACACTATCAGGCATCTGCAGCACTTACAGCGGGCGTAGTGTGCTTCTTGCAAAATATACACCAGAAGCTAGCCCTTATTACTGTGTTTTCCTGTTGTGTAACACAGGCAGGCATCTGCAGCACTTACAGCGGGCGTAGTGTGCCGCCTGCAAAATATACACCAGAAGCTAGCCCTTATTGCTGTGTTTTCCTGTTGTGTAACACAGGCAGACATCTGCAGCACTTACAGCAGGCGTAGTGTGCCTCCTGTAAAATATACACCTGAAGCTAGGCCTTATTGCTGTGTTTTCCTGTTGTGTAACACAGGCAGGCATCTGCAGCACTTACAGCAGGCGTAGTGTGCCTCCTGCAAAATATACACCTGAAGCTAGGCCTTATTGCTGTGTTTTCCTGTTGTGTAACACAGGCAGGCATCTGCAGCACTTACAGCAGGCGTAGTGTGCCTCCTGCAAAATATACACCTGAAGCTAGGCCTTATTGCTGTGTTTTCCTGTTGTGTAACACAGGCAGGCATCTGCATCACTTACAGCGGGCATAGTGTGCCTCCTGCACATTATACACCTGAAGCTACCCCTTATTGCTTGTAGTTTTTTTTCTTTTGTGTTACACTAACAGGCATCTGCAGCACTTACAGCGGGCGTAGTGTGCTTCTTGCAAAATATACACCAGAAGCTAGCCCTTATTACTGTGTTTTCCTGTTGTGTAACACAGGCAGGCATCTGCAGCACTTACAGCGGGCGTAGTGTGCCGCCTGCAAAATATACACCTGAAGCTAGGCCTTATTGCTGTGTTTTCCTGTTGTGTAACACAGGCAGGCATCTGCAGCACTTACAGTGGGCGTGGTGTCCCTCCTGCACATTATACACCTGAAGCTACCCCTTATTGCTCGTAGTTTTTTTTCTTTTGTGTTACTCTAACATGCATCTGCAGCACTTACAGCGGGCGTGGTGTGCTTCTTGCAAAATATACACCAGAAGCTAGCCAGTATTGCTGTGTTTTCCTGTTATGTAACACAGGCACACATCTGCAGCACTTACAGCAGGCGTAGTGTGCCTCCTGCAAAATATACACCTGAAGCTAGGCCTTATTGCTGTGTTTTCCTGTTGTGTAACACAGGCAGGCATCTGCAGCACTTACAGTGGGCGTAGTGTGCCTCCTGCACATTATACACCTGAAGCTACCCCTTATTGCTCGTAGTTTTTTTTCTTTTGTGTTACACTAACAGGCATCTGCAGCACTTACAGCGGGCATAGTGTGCTTCTTGCAAAATATACACGAGAAGCTAGCCCTTATTGCTGTGTTTTCCTGTTGTGTAACACAGGCAGACATCTGCAGCACTTACAGCAGGTGTAGTGTGCCTCCTGCAAAATATACACCTGAAGCTAGGCCTTATTGCTGTGTTTTCCTGTTGTGTAACACAGGCAGGCATCTGCAGCACTTACAGCAGGTGTAGTGTGCCTCCTGCAAAATATACACCTGAAGCTAGGCCTTATTGCTGTGTTTTCCTGTTGTGTAACACAGGCAGGCATCTGCAGCACTTACAGCAGGCGTAGTGTGCCTCCTGCAAAATATACACCTGAAGCTAGGCCTTATTGCTGTGTTTTCCTGTTGTGTAACACAGGCAGGCATCTGCAGCACATACAGCGGGCGTAGTGTGCCTCCTGCACATTATACACCTGAAGCTACCCCTTATTGCTCGTAGTTTTTTTTCTTTTGTGTTACACTAACAGGCATCTGCAGCACTTACAGCGGGTGTAGTGGGCTTCTTGCAAAATATACACCAGAAGCTAGCCCTTATTGCTGTGTTTTCCTGTTGTGTAACACAGGCATTCATCTGCACCACTTACAGCAGGCGTAGTGTGCCTCCTGCACATTATACTCCTGAAGCTACCCCTTATTGCTCGTAGTTTTTTTCTTTTGTGTTACACTAACAGGCATCTGCAGCACTTACAGCGGGCGTAGTGTGCTTCTTGCAAAATATACACCAGAAGCTAGCCCTTATTGCTGTGTTTTCCTGTTGTGTAACACAGGCAGGCATCTGCAGCACTTACAGCGGGCGTAGTGTGCCTCCTGCACATTATACACCTGAAGCTACCCCTTATTGCTCGTAGTTTTTTTTCTTTTGTGTTACACTAACAGGCATCTGCAGCACTTACAGCAGGCGTAGTGTGCCTCCTGCAAAATATATACCTGAAGCTAGGCCTTATTGCTGTGTTTTCCTGTTGTGTAACACAGGCAGGCATCTGCAGCACTTACAGCAGGCGTAGTGTGCCTCCTGCAAAATATACACCTGAAGCTAGGCCTTATTGCTGTGTTTTCCTGTTGTGTAACACAGGCAGGCATCTGCAGCACTTACAGCAGGCGTAGTGTGCCTCCTGCAAAATATACACCTGAAGCTAGGCCTTATTGCTGTGTTTTCCTGTTGTGTAACACAGGCAGGCATCTGCATCACTTACAGCGGGCATAGTGTGCCTCCTGCACATTATACACCTGAAGCTACCCCTTATTGCTTGTAGTTTTTTTTCTTTTGTGTTACACTAACAGGCATCTGCAGCACTTACAGCGGGCGTAGTGTGCTTCTTGCAAAATATACACCAGAAGCTAGCCCTTATTACTGTGTTTTCCTGTTGTGTAACACAGGCAGGCATCTGCAGCACTTACAGCGGGCGTAGTGTGCCGCCTGCAAAATATACACCTGAAGCTAGGCCTTATTGCTGTGTTTTCCTGTTGTGTAACACAGGCAGGCATCTGCAGCACTTACAGTGGGCGTGGTGTCCCTCCTGCACATTATACACCTGAAGCTACCCCTTATTGCTCGTAGTTTTTTTTCTTTTGTGTTACTCTAACATGCATCTGCAGCACTTACAGCGGGCGTGGTGTGCTTCTTGCAAAATATACACCAGAAGCTAGCCCTTATTGCTGTGTTTTCCTGTTATGTAACACAGGCACGCATCTGCAGCACTTACAGCAGGCGTAGTGTGCCTCCTGCAAAATATACACCTGAAGCTAGGCCTTATTGCTGTGTTTTCCTGTTGTGTAACACAGGCAGGCATCTGCAGCACTTACAGTGGGCGTAGTGTGCCTCCTGCACATTATACACCTGAAGCTACCCCTTATTGCTCGTAGTTTTTTTTCTTTTGTGTTACACTAACAGGCATCTGCAGCACTTACAGCGGGCATAGTGTGCTTCTTGCAAAATATACACTAGAAGCTAGCCCTTATTGCTGTGTTTTCCTGTTGTGTAACACAGGCAGACATCTGCAGCACTTACAGCAGGTGTAGTGTGCCTCCTACAAAATATACACCTGAAGCTAGGCCTTATTGCTGTGTTTTCCTGTTGTGTAACACAGGCAGGCATCTGCAGCACTTACAGCAGGTGTAGTGTGCCTCCTGCAAAATATACACCTGAAGCTAGGCCTTATTGCTGTGTTTTCCTGTTGTGTAACACAGGCAGGCATCTGCAGCACTTACAGCAGGCGTAGTGTGCCTCCTGCAAAATATACACCTGAAGCTAGGCCTTATTGCTGTGTTTTCCTGTTGTGTAACACAGGCAGGCATCTGCAGCACATACAGCGGGCGTAGTGTGCCTCCTGCACATTATACACCTGAAGCTACCCCTTATTGCTCGTAGTTTTTTTTCTTTTGTGTTACACTAACAGGCATCTGCAGCACTTACAGCGGGTGTAGTGGGCTTCTTGCAAAATATACACCAGAAGCTAGCCCTTATTGCTGTGTTTTCCTGTTGTGTAACACAGGCAGGCATCTGCACCACTTACAGCAGGCGTAGTGTGCCTCCTGCACATTATACTCCTGAAGCTACCCCTTATTGCTCGTAGTTTTTTTCTTTTGTGTTACACTAACAGGCATCTGCAGCACTTACAGCGGGCGTAGTGTGCTTCTTGCAAAATATACACCAGAAGCTAGCCCTTATTGCTGTGTTTTCCTGTTGTGTAACACAGGCAGGCATCTGCAGCACTTACAGCGGGCGTAGTGTGCCTCCTGCACATTATACACCTGAAGCTACCCCTTATTGCTCGTAGTTTTTTTTCTTTTGTGTTACACTAACAGGCATCTGCAGCACTTACAGCAGGCGTAGTGTGCCTCCTGCAAAATATATACCTGAAGCTAGGCCTTATTGCTGTGTTTTCCTGTTGTGTAACACAGGCAGGCATCTGCAGCACTTACAGCAGGCGTAGTGTGCCTCCTGCAAAATATACACCTGAAGCTAGGCCTTATTGCTGTGTTTTCCTGTTGTGTAACACAGGCAGGCATCTGCAGCACTTACAGCAGGCGTAGTGTGCCTCCTGCAAAATATACACCTGAAGCTAGGCCTTATTGCTGTGTTTTCCTGTTGTGTAACACAGGCAGGCATCTGCATCACTTACAACGGGCATAGTGTGCCTCCTGCACATTATACACCTGAAGCTACCCCTTATTGCTTGTAGTTTTTTTTCTTTTGTGTTACACTAACAGGCATCTGCAGCACTTACAGCGGGCGTAGTGTGCTTCTTGCAAAATATACACCAGAAGCTAGCCCTTATTACTGTGTTTTCCTGTTGTGTAACACAGGCAGGCATCTGCAGCACTTACAGCGGGCGTAGTGTGCCGCCTGCAAAATATACACCTGAAGCTAGGCCTTATTGCTGTGTTTTCCTGTTGTGTAACACAGGCAGGCATCTGCAGCACTTACAGTGGGCGTGGTGTCCCTTCTGCACATTATACACCTGAAGCTACCCCTTATTGCTCGTAGTTTTTTTTCTTTTGTGTTACTCTAACATGCATCTGCAGCACTTACAGCGGGCGTGGTGTGCTTCTTGCAAAATATACACCAGAAGCTAGCCCTTATTGCTGTGTTTTCCTGTTATGTAACACAGGCACGCATCTGCAGCACTTACAGCAGGCGTAGTGTGCCTCCTGCAAAATATACACCTGAAGCTAGGCCTTATTGCTGTGTTTTCCTGTTGTGTAACACAGGCAGGCATCTGCAGCACTTACAGTGGGCGTAGTGTGCCTCCTGCACATTATACACCTGAAGCTACCCCTTATTGCTCGTAGTTTTTTTTCTTTTGTGTTACACTAACAGGCATCTGCAGCACTTACAGCGGGCATAGTGTGCTTCTTGCAAAATATACACTAGAAGCTAGCCCTTATTGCTGTGTTTTCCTGTTGTGTAACACAGGCAGACATCTGCAGCACTTACAGCAGGTGTAGTGTGCCTCCTACAAAATATACACCTGAAGCTAGGCCTTATTGCTGTGTTTTCCTGTTGTGTAACACAGGCAGGCATCTGCAGCACTTACAGCAGGTGTAGTGTGCCTCCTGCAAAATATACACCTGAAGCTAGGCCTTATTGCTGTGTTTTCCTGTTGTGTAACACAGGCAGGCATCTGCAGCACTTACAGCAGGCGTAGTGTGCCTCCTGCAAAATATACACCTGAAGCTAGGCCTTATTGCTGTGTTTTCCTGTTGTGTAACACAGGCAGGCATCTGCAGCACATACAGCGGGCGTAGTGTGCCTCCTGCACATTATACACCTGAAGCTACCCCTTATTGCTCGTAGTTTTTTTTCTTTTGTGTTACACTAACAGGCATCTGCAGCACTTACAGCGGGTGTAGTGGGCTTCTTGCAAAATATACACCAGAAGCTAGCCCTTATTGCTGTGTTTTCCTGTTGTGTAACACAGGCAGGCATCTGCACCACTTACAGCAGGCGTAGTGTGCCTCCTGCACATTATACTCCTGAAGCTACCCCTTATTGCTCGTAGTTTTTTTCTTTTGTGTTACACTAACAGGCATCTGCAGCACTTACAGCGGGCGTAGTGTGCTTCTTGCAAAATATACACCAGAAGCTAGCCCTTATTGCTGTGTTTTCCTGTTGTGTAACACAGGCAGGCATCTGCAGCACTTACAGCGGGCGTAGTGTGCCTCCTGCACATTATACACCTGAAGCTACCCCTTATTGCTCGTAGTTTTTTTTCTTTTGTGTTACACTAACAGGCATCTGCAGCACTTACAGCAGGCGTAGTGTGCCTCCTGCAAAATATATACCTGAAGCTAGGCCTTATTGCTGTGTTTTCCTGTTGTGTAACACAGGCAGGCATCTGCAGCACTTACAGCAGGCGTAGTGTGCCTCCTGCAAAATATACACCTGAAGCTAGGCCTTATTGCTGTGTTTTCCTGTTGTGTAACACAGGCAGGCATCTGCAGCACTTACAGCAGGCGTAGTGTGCCTCCTGCAAAATATACACCTGAAGCTAGGCCTTATTGCTGTGTTTTCCTGTTGTGTAACACAGGCAGGCATCTGCATCACTTACAGCGGGCATAGAGTGCCTCCTGCACATTATACACCTGAAGCTACCCCTTATTGCTTGTAGTTTTTTTTCTTTTGTGTTACACTAACAGGCATCTGCAGCACTTACAGCGGGCGTAGTGTGCTTCTTGCAAAATATACACCAGAAGCTAGCCCTTATTACTGTGTTTTCCTGTTGTGTAACACAGGCAGGCATCTGCAGCACTTACAGCGGGCGTAGTGTGCCGCCTGCAAAATATACACCTGAAGCTAGGCCTTATTGCTGTGTTTTCCTGTTGTGTAACACAGGCAGGCATCTGCAGCACTTACAGTGGGCGTGGTGTCCCTCCTGCACATTATACACCTGAAGCTACCCCTTATTGCTCGTAGTTTTTTTTCTTTTGTGTTACTCTAACATGCATCTGCAGCACTTACAGCGGGCGTGGTGTGCTTCTTGCAAAATATACACCAGAAGCTAGCCCTTATTGCTGTGTTTTCCTGTTATGTAACACAGGCACGCATCTGCAGCACTTACAGCAGGCGTAGTGTGCCTCCTGCAAAATATACACCTGAAGCTAGGCCTTATTGCTGTGTTTTCCTGTTGTGTAACACAGGCAGGCATCTGCAGCACTTACAGTGGGCGTAGTGTGCCTCCTGCACATTATACACCTGAAGCTACCCCTTATTGCTCGTAGTTTTTTTTCTTTTGTGTTACACTAACAGGCATCTGCAGCACTTACAGCGGGCATAGTGTGCTTCTTGCAAAATATACACTAGAAGCTAGCCCTTATTGCTGTGTTTTCCTGTTGTGTAACACAGGCAGACATCTGCAGCACTTACAGCAGGTGTAGTGTGCCTCCTGCAAAATATACACCTGAAGCTAGGCCTTATTGCTGTGTTTTCCTGTTGTGTAACACAGGCAGGCATCTGCAGCACTTACAGCAGGTGTAGTGTGCCTCCTGCAAAATATACACCTGAAGCTAGGCCTTATTGCTGTGTTTTCCTGTTGTGTAACACAGGCAGGCATCTGCAGCACTTACAGCAGGCGTAGTGTGCCTCCTGCAAAATATACACCTGAAGCTAGGCCTTATTGCTGTGTTTTCCTGTTGTGTAACACAGGCAGGCATCTGCAGCACATACAGCGGGCGTAGTGTGCCTCCTGCACATTATACACCTGAAGCTACCCCTTATTGCTCGTAGTTTTTTTTCTTTTGTGTTACACTAACAGGCATCTGCAGCACTTACAGCGGGTGTAGTGGGCTTCTTGCAAAATATACACCAGAAGCTAGCCCTTATTGCTGTGTTTTCCTGTTGTGTAACACAGGCAGGCATCTGCACCACTTACAGCAGGCGTAGTGTGCCTCCTGCACATTATACTCCTGAAGCTACCCCTTATTGCTCGTAGTTTTTTTTCTTTTGTGTTACACTAACAGGCATCTGCAGCACTTACAGCGGGCGTAGTGTGCTTCTTGCAAAATATACACCAGAAGCTAGCCCTTATTGCTGTGTTTTCCTGTTGTGTAACACAGGCAGGCATCTGCAGCACTTACAGCGGGCGTAGTGTGCCTCCTGCACATTATACACCTGAAGCTACCCCTTATTGCTCGTAGTTTTTTTTCTTTTGTGTTACACTAACAGGCATCTGCAGCACTTACAGCGGGCGTAGTGTGCTTCTTGCAAAATATACACCAGAAGCTAGCCCTTATTGCTGTGTTTTCCTGTTGTGTAACACAGGCAGGCATCTGCAGCACTTACAGCAGGCGTAGTGTGCCTCCTGCAAAATATACACCTGAAGCTAGGCCTTATTGCTGTGTTTTCCTGTTGTGTAACACAGGCAGGCATCTGCAGCACTTACAGCGGGCGTAGTGTGCCTCCTGCACATTATACACCTGAAGCTACCACTTATTGCTCGTAGGTTTTTTCTTTTGTGTTACACTAACAGGCATCTGCAGCACTTACAGCGGGTGTAGTGTGCTTCTTGCAAAATATACACCAGAAGCTAGCCCTTATTGCTGTGTTTTCCTGTTGTGTAACACAGGCAGGCATCTGCAGCACTTACAGCAGGCGTAGTGTGCCTCCTGCAAAATATACACCTGAAGCTAGGCCTTATTGCTGTGTTTTCCTGTTGTGTAACACAGGCAGGCATCTGCAGCACTTACAGCGGGCGTAGTGTGCCTCCTGCTCATTATACACCTGAAGCTACCCCTTATTGCTCGTAGTTTTTTTTCTTTTGTGTTACACTAACAGCATCTGCAGCACTTACAGCGGGCGTAGTGTGCTTCTTGCAAAATATACACCAGAAGCTAGCCCTTATTGCTGTGTTTTCCTGTTGTGTAACACAGGCAGACATCTGCAGCACTTATAGCAGGCGTAGTGTGCCTCCTGTAAAATATACACCTGAAGCTAGGCCTTATTGCTGTGTTTTCCTGTTGTGTAACACAGGCAGGCATCTGCAGCACTTACAGCAGGCGTAGTGTGCCTCCTGCAAAATATACACCTGAAGCTAGGCCTTATTGCTGTGTTTTCCTGTTGTGTAACACAGGCAGGCATCTGCAGCACTTACAGCAGGCGTAGTGTGCCTCCTGCAAAATATACACCTGAAGCTAGGCCTTATTGATGTGTTTTCCTTTTGTGTAACACAGGCAGGCATCTGCAGCACTTACAGCGGGCATAGTGTGCCTCCTGCACATTATACACCTGAAGCTACCCCTTATTGCTTGTAGTTTTTTTCTTTTGTGTTACACTAACAGGCATCTGCAGCACTTACAGCGGGCGTAGTGTGCTTCTTGCAAAATATACACCAGAAGCTAGCCCTTATTACTGTGTTTTCCTGTTGTGTAACACAGGCAGGCATCTGCAGCACTTACAGCGGGCGTAGTGTGCCGCCTGCAAAATATACACCTGAAGCTAGGCCTTATTGCTGTGTTTTCCTGTTGTGTAACACAGGCAGGCATCTGCAGCACTTACAGCGGGCGTAGTGTGCCTCCTGCAAAATATACACCTGAAGCTAGGCCTTATTGCTGTGTTTTCCTGTTGTGTAACACAGGCAGGCATCTGCAGCACTTACAGCGGGCGTAGTGTGCCTCCTGCACATTATACACCTGAAGCTACCCCTTATTGCTCGTAGTTTTTTTTCTTTTGTGTTACACTAACAGGCATCTGCAGCACTTACAGCGGGCATAGTGTGCTTCTTGCAAAATATACACTAGAAGCTAGCCCTTATTGATGTGTTTTCCTGTTGTGTAACACAGGCAGACATCTGCAGCACTTACAGCAGGCGTAGTGTGCCTCCTACAAAATATACACCTGAAGCTAGGCCTTATTGCTGTGTTTTCCTGTTGTGTAACACAGTCAGGCATCTGCAGCACTTACAGCAGGTGTAGTGTGCCTCCTGCAAAATATACACCAGAAGCTAGGCCTTATTGCTGTGTTTTCCTGTTGTGTAACACAGGCAGGCATCTGCAGCACTTACAGCAGGCGTAGTGTGCCTCCTGCAAAATATACACCTGAAGCTAGGCCTTATTGCTGTGTTTTCCTGTTGTGTAACACAGGCAGGCATCTGCAGCACTTACAGCGGGCGTAGTGTGCCTCCTGCACATTATACACCTGAAGCTACCCCTTATTGCTCGTAGTTTTTTTTCTTTTGTGTTACACTAACAGGCATCTGCAGCACTTACAGCGGGCGTAGTGTGCTTCTTGCAAAATATACACCAGAAGCTAGCCCTTATTGCTGTGTTTTCCTGTTGTGTAACACAGGCAGGCATCTGCAGCACTTACAGCAGGCGTAGTGTGCCTCCTGCAAAATATACACCTGAAGCTAGGCCTTATTGCTGTGTTTTCCTGTTGTGTAACACAGGCAGGCATCTGCAGCACTTACAGTGGGCGTGGTGTCCCTCCTGCACATTATACACCTGAAGCTACCCCTTATTGCTCGTAGTTTTTTTTCTTTTGTGTTACTCTAACATGCATCTGCAGCACTTACAGCGGGCGTGGTGTGCTTCTTGCAAAATATACACCAGAAGCTAGCCCTTATTGCTGTGTTTTCCTGTTATGTAACACAGGCACGCATCTGCAGCACTTACAGCAGGCGTAGTGTGCCTCCTGCAAAATATACACCTGAAGCTAGGCCTTATTGCTGTGTTTTCCTGTTGTGTAACACAGGCAGGCATCTGCACCACTTACAGCAGGCGTAGTGTGCCTCCTGCACATTATACTCCTGAAGCTACCCCTTATTGCTCGTAGTTTTTTTCTTTTGTGTTACACTAACAGGCATCTGCAGCACTTACAGCGGGCGTAGTGTGCTTCTTGCAAAATATACACCAGAAGCTAGCCCTTATTGCTGTGTTTTCCTGTTGTGTAACACAGGCAGGCATCTGCAGCACTTACAGCGGGCGTAGTGTGCCTCCTGCACATTATACACCTGAAGCTACCCCTTATTGCTCGTAGTTTTTTTTCTTTTGTGTTACACTAACAGGCATCTGCAGCACTTACAGCAGGCGTAGTGTGCCTCCTGCAAAATATATACCTGAAGCTAGGCCTTATTGCTGTGTTTTCCTGTTGTGTAACACAGGCAGGCATCTGCAGCACTTACAGCAGGCGTAGTGTGCCTCCTGCAAAATATACACCTGAAGCTAGGCCTTATTGCTGTGTTTTCCTGTTGTGTAACACAGGCAGGCATCTGCAGCACTTACAGCAGGCGTAGTGTGCCTCCTGCAAAATATACACCTGAAGCTAGGCCTTATTGCTGTGTTTTCCTGTTGTGTAACACAGGCAGGCATCTGCATCACTTACAGCGGGCATAGAGTGCCTCCTGCACATTATACACCTGAAGCTACCCCTTATTGCTTGTAGTTTTTTTTCTTTTGTGTTACACTAACAGGCATCTGCAGCACTTACAGCGGGCGTAGTGTGCTTCTTGCAAAATATACACCAGAAGCTAGCCCTTATTACTGTGTTTTCCTGTTGTGTAACACAGGCAGGCATCTGCAGCACTTACAGCGGGCGTAGTGTGCCGCCTGCAAAATATACACCTGAAGCTAGGCCTTATTGCTGTGTTTTCCTGTTGTGTAACACAGGCAGGCATCTGCAGCACTTACAGTGGGCGTGGTGTCCCTCCTGCACATTATACACCTGAAGCTACCCCTTATTGCTCGTAGTTTTTTTTCTTTTGTGTTACTCTAACATGCATCTGCAGCACTTACAGCGGGCGTGGTGTGCTTCTTGCAAAATATACACCAGAAGCTAGCCCTTATTGCTGTGTTTTCCTGTTATGTAACACAGGCACGCATCTGCAGCACTTACAGCAGGCGTAGTGTGCCTCCTGCAAAATATACACCTGAAGCTAGGCCTTATTGCTGTGTTTTCCTGTTGTGTAACACAGGCAGGCATCTGCAGCACTTACAGTGGGCGTAGTGTGCCTCCTGCACATTATACACCTGAAGCTACCCCTTATTGCTCGTAGTTTTTTTTCTTTTGTGTTACACTAACAGGCATCTGCAGCACTTACAGCGGGCATAGTGTGCTTCTTGCAAAATATACACTAGAAGCTAGCCCTTATTGCTGTGTTTTCCTGTTGTGTAACACAGGCAGACATCTGCAGCACTTACAGCAGGTGTAGTGTGCCTCCTGCAAAATATACACCTGAAGCTAGGCCTTATTGCTGTGTTTTCCTGTTGTGTAACACAGGCAGGCATCTGCAGCACTTACAGCAGGTGTAGTGTGCCTCCTGCAAAATATACACCTGAAGCTAGGCCTTATTGCTGTGTTTTCCTGTTGTGTAACACAGGCAGGCATCTGCAGCACTTACAGCAGGCGTAGTGTGCCTCCTGCAAAATATACACCTGAAGCTAGGCCTTATTGCTGTGTTTTCCTGTTGTGTAACACAGGCAGGCATCTGCAGCACATACAGCGGGCGTAGTGTGCCTCCTGCACATTATACACCTGAAGCTACCCCTTATTGCTCGTAGTTTTTTTTCTTTTGTGTTACACTAACAGGCATCTGCAGCACTTACAGCGGGTGTAGTGGGCTTCTTGCAAAATATACACCAGAAGCTAGCCCTTATTGCTGTGTTTTCCTGTTGTGTAACACAGGCAGGCATCTGCACCACTTACAGCAGGCGTAGTGTGCCTCCTGCACATTATACTCCTGAAGCTACCCCTTATTGCTCGTAGTTTTTTTTCTTTTGTGTTACACTAACAGGCATCTGCAGCACTTACAGCGGGCGTAGTGTGCTTCTTGCAAAATATACACCAGAAGCTAGCCCTTATTGCTGTGTTTTCCTGTTGTGTAACACAGGCAGGCATCTGCAGCACTTACAGCGGGCGTAGTGTGCCTCCTGCACATTATACACCTGAAGCTACCCCTTATTGCTCGTAGTTTTTTTTCTTTTGTGTTACACTAACAGGCATCTGCAGCACTTACAGCAGGCGTAGTGTGCCTCCTGCAAAATATATACCTGAAGCTAGGCCTTATTGCTGTGTTTTCCTGTTGTGTAACACAGGCAGGCATCTGCAGCACTTACAGCGGGCGTAGTGTGCCTCCTGCACATTATACACCTGAAGCTACCCCTTATTGCTCGTAGTTTTTTTTCTTTTGTGTTACACTAACAGGCATCTGCAGCACTTACAGCGGGCGTAGTGTGCTTCTTGCAAAATATACACCAGAAGCTAGCCCTTATTGCTGTGTTTTCCTGTTGTGTAACACAGGCAGGCATCTGCAGCACTTACAGCAGGCGTAGTGTGCCTCCTGCAAAATATACACCTGAAGCTAGGCCTTATTGCTGTGTTTTCCTGTTGTGTAACACAGGCAGGCATCTGCAGCACTTAAAGCGGGCGTAGTGTGCCTCCTGCACATTATACACCTGAAGCTACCACTTATTGCTCGTAGGTTTTTTCTTTTGTGTTACACTAACAGGCATCTGCAGCACTTACAGCGGGTGTAGTGTGCTTCTTGCAAAATATACACCAGAAGCTAGCCCTTATTGCTGTGTTTTCCTGTTGTGTAACACAGGCAGGCATCTGCAGCACTTACAGCAGGCGTAGTGTGCCTCCTGCAAAATATACACCTGAAGCTAGGCCTTATTGCTGTGTTTTCCTGTTGTGTAACACAGGCAGGCATCTGCAGCACTTACAGCGGGCGTAGTGTGCCTCCTGCTCATTATACACCTGAAGCTACCCCTTATTGCTCGTAGTTTTTTTTCTTTTGTGTTACACTAACAGCATCTGCAGCACTTACAGCGGGCGTAGTGTGCTTCTTGCAAAATATACACCAGAAGCTAGCCCTTATTGCTGTGTTTTCCTGTTGTGTAACACAGGCAGACATCTGCAGCACTTATAGCAGGCGTAGTGTGCCTCCTGTAAAATATACACCTGAAGCTAGGCCTTATTGCTGTGTTTTCCTGTTGTGTAACACAGGCAGGCATCTGCAGCACTTACAGCAGGCGTAGTGTGCCTCCTGCAAAATATACACCTGAAGCTAGGCCTTATTGCTGTGTTTTCCTGTTGTGTAACACAGGCAGGCATCTGCAGCACTTACAGCAGGCGTAGTGTGCCTCCTGCAAAATATACACCTGAAGCTAGGCCTTATTGATGTGTTTTCCTTTTGTGTAACACAGGCAGGCATCTGCAGCACTTACAGCGGGCATAGTGTGCCTCCTGCACATTATACACCTGAAGCTACCCCTTATTGCTTGTAGTTTTTTTTCTTTTGTGTTACACTAACAGGCATCTGCAGCACTTACAGCGGGCGTAGTGTGCTTCTTGCAAAATATACACCAGAAGCTAGCCCTTATTACTGTGTTTTCCTGTTGTGTAACACAGGCAGGCATCTGCAGCACTTACAGCGGGCGTAGTGTGCCGCCTGCAAAATATACACCTGAAGCTAGGCCTTATTGCTGTGTTTTCCTGTTGTGTAACACAGGCAGGCATCTGCAGCACTTACAGCGGGCGTAGTGTGCCTCCTGCAAAATATACACCTGAAGCTAGGCCTTATTGCTGTGTTTTCCTGTTGTGTAACACAGGCAGGCATCTGCAGCACTTACAGCGGGCGTAGTGTGCCTCCTGCACATTATACACCTGAAGCTACCCCTTATTGCTCGTAGTTTTTTTTCTTTTGTGTTACACTAACAGGCATCTGCAGCACTTACAGCGGGCATAGTGTGCTTCTTGCAAAATATACACTAGAAGCTAGCCCTTATTGATGTGTTTTCCTGTTGTGTAACACAGGCAGACATCTGCAGCACTTACAGCAGGCGTAGTGTGCCTCCTACAAAATATACACCTGAAGCTAGGCCTTATTGCTGTGTTTTCCTGTTGTGTAACACAGTCAGGCATCTGCAGCACTTACAGCAGGTGTAGTGTGCCTCCTGCAAAATATACACCAGAAGCTAGGCCTTATTGCTGTGTTTTCCTGTTGTGTAACACAGGCAGGCATCTGCAGCACTTACAGCAGGCGTAGTGTGCCTCCTGCAAAATATACACCTGAAGCTAGGCCTTATTGCTGTGTTTTCCTGTTGTGTAACACAGGCAGGCATCTGCAGCACTTACAGCGGGCGTAGTGTGCCTCCTGCACATTATACACCTGAAGCTACCCCTTATTGCTCGTAGTTTTTTTTCTTTTGTGTTACACTAACAGGCATCTGCAGCACTTACAGCGGGCGTAGTGTGCTTCTTGCAAAATATACACCAGAAGCTAGCCCTTATTGCTGTGTTTTCCTGTTGTGTAACACAGGCAGGCATCTGCAGCACTTACAGCAGGCGTAGTGTGCCTCCTGCAAAATATACACCTGAAGCTAGGCCTTATTGCTGTGTTTTCCTGTTGTGTAACACAGGCAGGCATCTGCAGCACTTACAGCGGGCGTAGTGTGCCTCCTGCACATTATACACCTGAAGCTACCCCTTATTGCTTGTAGTTTTTTTTCTTTTGTGTTACACTAACAGGCATTTGCAGCACTTACAGCAGGCGTAGTGTGCTTCTTGCAAATTATACACCAGAAGCTAGCCCTTATTACTGTGTTTTCCTGTTGTGTAACACAGGCAGGCATCTGCAGCACTTACAGTGGGCGTAGTGTGCCGCCTGCAAAATATACACCTGAAGCTAGGCCTTATTGCTGTGTTTTCCTGTTGTGTAACACAGGCAGGCATCTGCAGCACTTACAGCGGGCATAGTGTCCCTCCTGCACATTATACACCTGAAGCTACCCCTTATTGCTTGTAGTTTTTTTTTCTTTTGTGTTACTCTAACAGGCATCTGCAGCACTTACAGCGGGCGTAGTGTGCTTCTTGCAAAATATACACCAGAAGCTAGCCCTTATTGCTGTGTTTTCCTGTTATGTAACACAGGCAGGCATCTGCAGCACTTACAGCAGGCGTAGTGTGCCTCCTGCAAAATATACACCTGAAGCTAGGCCTTATTGCTGTGTTTTCCTGTTGTGTAACACAGGCAGGCATCTGCAGCACTTACAGCGGGCGTAGTGTGCCTCCTGCACATTATACACCTGAAGCTACCCCTTATTGCTCATAGTTTTTTTTCTTTTGTGTTACACTAACAGGCATCTGCAGCACTTACAGCGGGCATAGTGTGCTTCTTGCAAAATATACACTAGAAGCTAGCCCTTATTGCTGTGTTTTCCTGTTGTGTAACACAGGCAGACATCTGCAGCACTTACAGCAGGCGTAGTGTGCCTCCTGCAAAATATACACCTGAAGCTAGGCCTTATTGCTGTGTTTTCCTGTTGTGTAACACAGGCAGGCATCTGCAGCACTTACAGCAGGTGTAGTGTGCCTCCTGCAAAATATACACCTGAAGCTAGCCCTTATTGCTGTGTTTTCCTGTTGTGTAACACAGGCAGGCATCTGCAGCACTTACAGCGGGCGTAGTGTGCCTCCTGCACATTATACACCTGAAGCTACCCCTTATTGCTCGTAGTTTTTTTTTCTTTTGTGTTAAACTAACAGGCATCTGCAGCACTTACAGCGGGCGTAGTGTGCTTCTTGCAAAATATACACCAGAAGCTAGCCCTTATTGCTGTGTTTTCCTGTTGTGTAACACAGGCAGGCATCTGCAGCACTTACAGCAGGCGTAGTGTGCCTCCTGCAAAATATACACCTGAAGCTAGGCCTTATTGCTGTGTTTTCCTGTTGTGTAACACAGGTAGGCATCTGCAGCACTTACAGCGGGCATAGTGTGCCTCCTGCACATTAAACACCTGAAGCTACCCCTTATTGCTCGTAGTTTTTTTTCTTTTGTGTTACACTAACAGGCATCTGCAGCACTTACAGCGGGCGTAGTGTGCTTCTTGCAAAATATACACCAGAAGCTAGCCCTTATTGCTGTGTTTTCCTGTTGTGTAACACAGGCATGCATCTGCAGCACTTACAGCAGGCGTAGTGTGCCTCCTGCAAAATATACACCTGAAGCTAGGCCTTATTGCTGTGTTTTCCTGTTGTGTAACACAGGCAGGCATCTGCAGCACTTACAGCGGGCGTAGTGTCCCTCCTGCACATTATACACCTGAAGCTACCCCTATTGCTCGTAGTTTTTTTTCTTTTGTGTTACTCTAACAGGCATCTACAGCACTTACAGCGGGCGTAGTGTGCTTCTTGCAAAATATACACCTGAAGCTAGGCCTTATTGCTGTGTTTTCCTGTTGTGTAACACAGGCAGGCATCTGCAGCACTTACAGCAGGTGTAGTGTGCCTCCTGCAAAATATACACCTGAAGCTAGGCCTTATTGCTGTGTTTTCCTGTTGTGTAACACAGGCAGGCATCTGCAGCACTTACAGCAGGCGTAGTGTGCCTCCTGCAAAATATACACCTGAAGCTAGGCCTTATTGCTGTGTTTTCCTGTTGTGTAACACAGGCAGGCATCTGCAGCACTTACAGCGGGCGTAGTGTGCCTCCTGCACATTATACACCTGAAGCTACCCCTTATTGCTCGTAGTTTTTTTTCTTTTGTGTTACTCTAACAGGCATCTGCAGCACTTACAGCGGGCGTAGTGTGCTTCTTGCAAAATATACACCAGAAGCTAGCCCTTATTGCTGTGTTTTCCTGTTATGTAACACAGACAGGCATCTGCAGCACTTACAGCAGGCGTAGTGTGCCTCCTGCAAAAAATACACCTGAAGCTAGGCCTTATTGCTGTGTTTTCCTGTTGTGTAACACAGGCAGGCATCTGCAGCTCTTACAGCGGGCGTAGTGTGCCTCCTGCACATTATACACCTGAAGCTACCCCTTATTGCTCGTAGTTTTTTTTCTTTTGTGTTACACTAACAGGCATCTGCAGCACTTACAGCGGGCATAGTGTGCTTCTTGCAAAATATACACTAGAAGCTAGCCCTTATTGCTGTGTTGTCCTGTTGTGTAACACAGGCAGACATCTGCAGCACTTACAGCAGGTGTAGTGTGCCTCCTGCAAAATATACACCTGAAGCTAGGCCTTATTGCTGTGTTTTCCTGTTGTGTAACACAGGCAGGCATCTGCAGCACTTACAGCAGGTGTAGTGTGCCTCCTGCAAAATATACACCTGAAGCTAGGCCTTATTGCTGTGTTTTCCTGTTGTGTAACACAGGCAGGCATCTGCAGCACTTACAGCGGGCGTAGTGTGCCTCCTGCAAAATATACACCTGAAGCTAGGCCTTATTGCTGTGTTTTCCTGTTGTGTAACACAGGCAGGCATCTGCAGCACTTACAGCGGGCGTAGTGTGCCTCCTGCACATTATACACCTGAAGCTACCCCTTATTGCTCGTAGTTTTTTTTCTTTTGTGTTACACTAACAGGCATCTGCAGCACTTACAGCGGGCGTAGTGTGCTTCTTGCAAAATATACACCAGAAGCTAGCCCTTATTGCTGTGTTTTCCTGTTGTGTAACACAGGCAGGCATCTGCAGCACTTACAGCAGGCGTAGTCTGCCTCCTGCAAAATATACACCTGAAGCTAGGCCTTATTGCTGTGTTTTCCTGTTGTGTAACACAGGCAGGCATCTGCAGCACTTACAGCGGGCATAGTGTGCCTCCTGCACATTATACACCTGAAGCTACCCCTTATTGCTTGTAGTTTTTTTTCTTTTGTGTTACACTAACAGGCATCTGCAGCACTTACAGCGGGCGTAGTGTGCTTCTTGCAAAATATACACCAGAAGCTAGCCCTTATTACTGTGTTTTCCTGTTGTGTAACACAGGCAGGCATCTGCAGCACTTACAGCGGGCGTAGTGTGCCGCCTGCAAAATATACACCTGAAGCTAGGCCTTATTGCTGTGTTTTCCTGTTGTGTAACACAGGCAGGCATCTGCAGCACTTACAGCGGGCGTAGTGTGCCTCCTGCACATTATACCCCTGAAGCTACCCCTTATTGCTCGTAGTTTTTTTTCTTTTGTGTTACTCTAACAGGCATCTGCAGCACTTACAGCGGGCGTAGTGTGCTTCTTGCAAAATATACACCAGAAGCTAGCCCTTATTGCTGTGTTTTCCTGTTATGTAACACAGGCATGCATCTGCAGCACTTACAGCAGGCGTAGTGTGCCTCCTGCAAAATATACACCTGAAGCTAGGCCTTATTGCTGTGTTTTCCTGTTGTGTAACACAGGCAGGCATCTGCAGCACTTACAGCGGGCGTAGTGTGCCTCCTGCACATTATACACCTGAAGCTACCCCTTATTGCTCGTAGTTTTTTTTCTTTTGTGTTACACTAACAGGCATCTGCAGCACTTACAGCGGGCATAGTGTGCTTCTTGCAAAATATACACTAGAAGCTAGCCCTTATTGCTGTGTTTTCCTGTTGTGTAACACAGGCAGACATCTGCAGCACTTACAGCAGGCGTAGTGTGCCTCCTGCAAAATATACACCTGAAGCTAGGCCTTATTGCTGTGTTTTCCTGTTGTGTAACACAGGCAGGCATCTGCAGCACTTACAGCAGGTGTAGTGTGCCTCCTGCAAAATATACACCTGAAGCTAGGCCTTATTGCTGTGTTTTCCTGTTGTGTAACACAGGCAGGCATCTGCAGCACTTATAGCAGGCGTAGTGTGCCTCCTGCAAAATATACACCTGAAGCTAGGCCTTATTGCTGTGTTTTCCTGTTGTGTAACACAGGCAGGCATCTGCAGCACTTACAGCGGGCGTAGTGTGCCTCCTGCACATTATACACCTGAAGCTACCCCTTATTGCTCGTAGTTTTTTTTCTTTTGTGTTACACTAACTGGCATCTGCAGCACTTACAGCGGGCGTAGTGTGCTTCTTGCAAAATATACACCAGAAGCTAGCCCTTATTGCTGTGTTTTCCTGTTGTGTAACACAGGCAGGCATCTGCAGCACTTACAGCAGGCGTAGTGTGCCTCCTGCAAAATATACACCTGAAGCTAGGCCTTATTGCTGTGTTTTCCTGTTGTGTAACACAGGCAGGCATCTGCAGCACTTACAGCGGGCATAGTGTGCGTCCTGCACATTAAACACCTGAAGCTACCCCTTATTGCTCGTAGTTTTTTTCTTTTGTGTTACACTAAAAGGCATCTGCAGCACTTACAGCGGGCATAGAGTGCTTCTTGCAAAATATACACCAGAAGCTAGCCCTTATTGCTGTGTTTTCCTGTTGTGTAACACAGGCAGGCATCTGAAGTACTTACAGCAGGCGTAGTGTGCCTCCTGAAAAATATACACCTGAAGCTAGGCCTTATTGCTGTGTTTTCCTGTTGTGTAACACAGGCAGACATCTGCAGCACTTACAGCGGGCGTAGTGTGCCTCCTGCACATTATACACCTGAAGCTACCCCTTATTGCTCGTAGTTTTTTTTTCTTTTGTGTTACACTAACAGGCATCTGCAGCACTTACAGCGGGCGTAGTGTGCTTCTTGAAAAATATACACCAGAAGCTAGCCCTTATTGCTGTGTTTTCCTGTTGTGTAACACAGGCAGGCATCTGCAGCACTTACAGCAGGCGTAGTGTGCCTCCTGCAAAATATACACCTGAAGCTAGGCCTTATTGCTGTGTTTTCCTGTTGTGTAACAGAGGCAGTCATGTGCAGCACTTACAGCGGGCGTAGTGTGCCTCCTGCACATTATACACCTGAAGCTACCCCTTATTGCTCGTAGTTTTTTTTCTTTTGTGTTACACTAACAGCATCTGCAGCACTTACAGCCGGCGTAGTGTGCTTTTTGCAAAATATACACCAGAAGCTAGCCCTTATTGCTGTGTTTTCCTGTTGTGTAACACAGGCAGGCATCTGCAGCACTTACAGCAGGCGTAGTGTGCCTCCTGCAAAATATACACCTGAAGCTAGGCCTTATTGCTGTGTTTTCCTGTTGTGTAACACAGGCAGGCATCTGCAGCACTTACAGCAGGCTTAGTGTGCCTCCTGCAAAATATACACCTGAAGCTAGGCCTTATTGCTGTGTTTTCCTGTTGTGTAACACAGGCAGGCATCTGCAGCACTTACAGCGGGCGTAGTGTGCCTCCTGCACATTAAACACCTGAAGCTACCCCTTATTGCTCGTAGTTTTTTTTTCTTTTGTGTTACACTAAAAGGCATCTGCAGCACTTACAGCAGGCATAGAGTGCTTCTTGCAAAATATACACCAGAAGCTAGCCCTTATTGCTGTGTTTTCCTGTTGTGTAACACAGGCAGGCATCTGAAGTACTTACAGCAGGCGTAGTGTGCCTCCTGCAAAATATACACCTGAAGCTAGGCCTTATTGCTGTGTTTTCAAGTTGTGTAACACAGGCAGGCATCTGCAGCACTTACAGCGGGCATAGTGTGCCTCCTGCACATTATACACCTGAAGCTACCCCTTATTGCTCGTAGTTTTTTTTCTTTTGTGTTACACTAACAGGCATCTGCAGCACTTACAGCGGGCGTAGTGTGCTTTTTGCAAAATATACACCAGAAGCTAGCCCTTATTGCTGTGTTTTCCTGTTGTGTAACACAGGCAGGCATTTGCAGCACTTACAGCAGGCGTAGTGTGCCTCCTGCAAAATATACACCTGAAGCTAGGCCTTATTGCTGTGTTTTCCTGTTGTGTAACACAGGCAGGTATCTGCAGCACTTACAGCAGGCGTAGTGTGCCTCCTGCAAAATATACACCTGAAGCTAGGCCTTATTGCTGTGTTTTCCTGTTGTGTAACACAGGCAGGCATCTGCAGCACTTACAGCGGGCGTAGTGTGCCTCCTGCACATTAAACACCTGAAGCTACCCCTTATTGCTCGTAGTTTTTTTTCTTTTGTGTTACACTAAAAGGCATCTGCAGCACTTACAGCAGGCATAGAGTGCTTCTTGCAAAATATACACCAGAAGCTAGCCCTTATTGCTGTGTTTTCCTGTTGTGTAACACAGGCAGGCATCTGAAGTACTTACAGCAGGCGTAGTGTGCCTCCTGCAAAATATACACCTGAAGCTAGGCCTTATTGCTGTGTTTTCAAGTTGTGTAACACAGGCAGGCATCTGCAGCACTTACAGCGGGCATAGAGTGCTTCTTGCAAAATATACACCAGAAGCTAGCCCTTATTGCTGTGTTTTCCTGTTGTGTAACACAGGCAGGCATCTGAAGTACTTACAGCAGGCGTAGTGTGCCTCCTGAAAAATATACACCTGAAGCTAGGCCTTATTGCTGTGTTTTCCTGTTGTGTAACACAGGCAGGCATCTGCAGCACTTACAGCGGGCGTAGTGTGCCTCCTGCACATTATACACCTGAAGCTACCCCTTATTGCTCGTAGTTTTTTTTTCTTTTGTGTTACACTAACAGGCATCTGCAGCACTTACAGCGGGCGTAGTGTGCTTCTTGAAAAATATACACCAGAAGCTAGCCCTTATTGCTGTGCTTTCCTGTTGTGTAACACAGGCAGGCATCTGCAGCACTTACAGCAGGCGTAGTGTGCCTCCTGCAAAATATACACCTGAAGCTAGGCCTTATTGCTGTGTTTTCCTGTTGTGTAACAGAGGCAGTCATGTGCAGCACTTACAGCGGGCGTAGTGTGCCTCCTGCACATTATACACCTGAAGCTACCCCTTATTGCTCGTAGTTTTTTTTCTTTTGTGTTACACTAACAGCAGCTGCAGCACTTACAGCGGGCGTAGTGTGCTTCTTGCAAAATATACACCAGAAGCTAGCCCTTATTGCTGTGTTTTCCTGTTGTGTAACATAGGCAGACATCTGCAGCACTTACAGCAGGCGTAGTGTGCCTCCTGTAAAATATACACCTGAAGCTAGGCCTTATTGCTGTGTTTTCCTGTTGTGTAACACAGGCAGACATCTGCAGCACTTACAGCAGGCGTAGTGTGCCTCCTGCAAAATATACACCTGAAGCTAGGCCTTATTGCTGTGTTTTCCTGTTGTGTAACACAGGCAGGCATCTGCAGCACTTACAGCAGGCGTAGTGTGCCTCCTGCAAAATATACACCTGAAGCTAGGCCTTATTGCTGTGTTTTCCTGTTGTGTAACACAGGCAGGCATCTGCAGCACTTACAGCGGCCGTAGTGTGCCTCCTGCACATTATACACCTGAAGCTACCCCTTATTGCTCGTAGTTTTTTTTCTTTTGTGTTACACTAACAGGCATCTGCAGCACTTACAGCGGGTGTAGTGTGCTTTTTGCAAAATATACACCAGAAGCTAGCCCTTATTGCTGTGTTTTCCTGTTGTGTAACACAGGCAGGCATCTGCAGCACTTACAGCAGGCGTAGTGTGCCTCCTGCAAAATATACACCTGAAGCTAGGCCTTATTGCTGTGTTTTCCTGATGTGTAACACAGGCAGGCATCTGCAGCACTTACAGCAGGCGTAGTGTGCCTCCTGCAAAATATACACCTGAAGCTAGGCCTTATTGCTGTGTTTTCCTGTTGTGTAACACAGGCAGGCATCTGCAGCACTTACAGCGGGCGTAGTGTGCCTCCTGCACATTAAACACCTGAAGCTACCCCTTATTGCTCGTAGTTTTTTTTCTTTTGTGTTACACTAAAAGGCATCTGCAGCACTTACAGCGGGCATAGAGTGCTTCTTGCAAAATATACACCAGAAGCTAGCCCTTATTGCTGTGTTTTCCTGTTGTGTAACACAGGCAGGCATCTGAAGTACTTACAGCAGGCGTAGTGTGCCTCCTGAAAAATATACACCTGAAGCTAGGCCTTATTGCTGTGTTTTCCTGTTGTGTAACACAGGCAGGCATCTCCAGCACTTACAGCGGGCGTAGTGTGCCTCCTGCACATTATACACCTGAAGCTACCCCTGATTGCTCGTAGTTTTTTTTCTTTTGTGTTACACTAACAGGCATCTGCAGCACTTACAGCGGGCGTAGTGTGCTTCTTGAAAAATATACACCAGAAGCTAGCCCTTATTGCTGTGTTTTCCTGTTGTGTGACACAGGCAGGCATCTGCAGCACTTACAGCAGGCGTAGTGTGCCTCCTGCAAAATATACACCTGAAGCTAGGCCTTTTTGCTGTGTTTTCCTGTTGTGTAACAGAGGCAGTCATGTGCAGCACTTACAGCGGGCGTAGTGTGCCTCCTGCACATTATACACCTGAAGCTACCCCTTATTGCTCGTAGTTTTTTTTCTTTTGTGTTACACTAACAGCATCTGCAGCACTTACAGCGGGCGTAGTGTGCTTCTTGCAAAATATACACCAGAAGCTAGCCCTTATTGCTGTGTTTTCCTGTTGTGTAACACAGGCAGACATCTGCAGCACTTACAGCAGGCGTAGTGTGCCTCCTGTAAAATATACACCTGAAGCTAGGCCTTATTGCTGTGTTTTCCTGTTGTGTAACACAGGCAGGCATCTGCAGCACTTACAGCAGGCGTAGTGTGCCTCCTGCAAAATATACACCTGAAGCTAGGCCTTATTGCTGTGTTTTCCTGTTGTGTAACACAGGCAGGCATCTGCAGCACTTACAGCAGGCGTAGTGTGCCTCCTGCAAAATATACACCTGAAGCTAGGCCTTATTGCTGTGTTTTCCTGTTGTGTAACACAGGCAGGCATCTGCAGCACTTACAGCGGGCATAGTGTGCCTCCTGCACATTATACACCTGAAGCTACCCCTTATTGCTCGTAGTTTTTTTCTTTTGTGTTACACTAAAAGGCATCTGCAGCACTTACAGCGGGCATAGAGTGCTTCTTGCAAAATATACACCAGAAGCTAGCCCTTATTGCTGTGTTTTCCTGTTGTGTAACACAGGCAGGTATCTGAAGTACTTACAGCAGGCGTAGTGTGCCTCCAGAAAAATATACACCTGAAGCTAGGCCTTATTGCTGTGTTTTCCTGTTGTGTAACACAGGCAGGCATCTGCAGCACTTACAGCAGGCGTAGTGTGCCTCCTGCAAAATATACACCTGAAGCTAGGCCTTATTGCTGTGTTTTCCTGTTGTGTAACACAGGCAGGCATCTGCAGCACTTACAGCAGGCGTAGTGTGCCTCCTGCAAAATATACACCTGAAGCTAGGCCTTATTGCTGTGTTTTCCTGTTGTGTAACACAGGCAGGCATCTGCAGCACTTACAGCGGGCGTAGTGTGCCTCCTGCACATTATACACCTGAAGCTACCCCTTATTGCTCGTAGTTTTTTTTCTTTTGTGTTACACTAACAGGCATCTGCAGCAATTACAGCGGGCGTAGTGTGCTTCTTGCAAAATATACACCAGAAGCTAGCCCTTATTGCTGTGTTTTCCTGTTGTGTAACACAGGCAGGCATCTGCAGCACTTACGGCAGGCGTAGTGTGCCTCCTGCAAAATATACACCTGAAGCTAGGCCTTATTGCTGTGTTTTCCTGTTGTGTAACACAGGCAGGCATCTGCAGCACTTACAGCGGGCGTAGTGTGCCTCCTGCACACTAAACACCTGAAGCTACCCCTTATTGCTCATAGTTTTTTTTTCTTTTGTGTTACACTAAAAGGCATCTGCAGCACTTACAGCGGGCATAGAGTGCTTCTTGCAAAATATACACCAGAAGCTAGCCCTTATTGCTGTGTTTTCCTGTTGTGTAACGCAGGCAGGCATCTGAAGTACTTACAGCAGGCGTAGTGTGCCTCCAGAAAAATATACACCTGAAGCTAGGCCTTATTGCTGTGTTTTCCTGTTGTGTAACACAGGCAGGCATCTGCAGCACTTACAGCGGGCGTAGTGTGCCTCCTGCACATTATACATCTGAAGCTACCCCTTATTGCTCGTAGTTTTTTTTCTTTTGTGTTACAGTAACAGGCATCTGCAGCACTTACAGTGGGCATAGTGTGCTTCTTGAAAAATATACACCAGAAGCTAGCCCTTATTGCTGTGTTTTCCTGTTGTGTAACACAGGCAGGCATCTGCAGCACTTACAGCAGGCGTAGTGTGCCTCCTGCAAAATATACACCTGAAGCTAGGCCTTATTGCTGTGTTTTCCTGTTGTGTAACAGAGGCAGTCATGTGCAGCACTTACAGCGGGCGTAGTGTGCCTCCTGCACATTATACACCTGAAGCTACCCCTTATTGCTCGTAGTTTTTTTTCTTTTGTGTTACACTAACAGCATCTGCAGCACTTACAGCGGGCGTAGTGTGCTTCTTGCAAAATATACACCAGAAGCTAGCCCTTATTGCTTTGTTTTCCTGTTGTGTAACACAGGCAGACATCTGCAGCACTTACAGCAGGCGTAGTGTGCCTCCTGTAAAATATACACCTGAAGCTAGGCCTTATTGCTGTGTTTTCCTGTTGTGTAACACAGGCAGGCATCTGCAGCACTTACAGCAGGCGTAGTGTGCCTCCTGCAAAATATACACCTGAAACTAGGCCTTATTGCTGTGTTTTCCTGTTGTGTAACACAGGCAGGCATCTGCAGCACTTACAGCAGGCGTAGTGTGCCTCCTGCAAAATATACACCTGAAGCTAGGCCTTATTGCTGTGTTTTCCTGTTGTGTAACACAGGCAGGCATCTGCAGCACTTACAGCGGGCGTAGTGTGCCGTCTGCAAAATATACACCTGAAGCTAGGCCTTATTGCTGTGTTTTCCTGTTGTGTAACACAGGCAGGCATCTGCAGCACTTACAGCGGGCGTAGTGTGCCTCCTGCACATTATACACCTGAAGCTACCCCTTATTGCTCGTAGTTTTTTTTCTTTTGTGTTACACTAACAGGCATCTGCAGCACTTACAGCGGGCGTAGTGTGCTTTTTGCAAAATATACACCAGAAGCTAGCCCTTATTGCTGTGTTTTCCTGTTGTGTAACACAGGCAGGCATCTGCAGCACTTACAGCAGGCGTAGTGTGCCTCCTGCAAAATATACACCTGAAGCTAGGCCTTATTGCTGTGTTTTCCTGTTGTGTAACACAGGCAGGCATCTGCAGCACTTACAGCGGGCATAGTGTGCCTCCTGCACATTATACACCTGAAGCTACCCCTTATGGCTTGTAGTTTTTTTTCTTTTGTGTTACACTAACAGGCATCTGCAGCACTTACAGTGGGCGTAGTGTGCTTCTTGCAAAATATACACCAGAAGCTAGCCCTTATTGCTGTGTTTTCCTGTTGTGTAACACAGGCAGGCATCTGCAGCACTTACAGCGGGCGTAGTGTGCCGTCTGCAAAATATACACCTGAAGCTAGGCCTTATTGCTGTGTTTTCCTGTTGTGTAACACAGGCAGGCATCTGCAGCACTTACAGCGGGCATAGTGTGCCTCCTGCACATTATACACCTGAAGCTACCCCTTATTGCTCGTAGTTTTTTTTCTTTTGTGTTACTCTAACAGGCATCTGCAGCACTTACAGCGGGCGTAGTGTGCTTCTTGCAAAATATACACCAGAAGCTAGCCCTTATTGCTGTGTTTTCCTGTTATGTAACACAGGCAGGCATCTGCAGCACTTTACAGCAGGCGTAGTGTGCCTCCTGCAAAATATACACCTGAAGCTAGGCCTTATTGCTGTGTTTTCCTGTTGTGTAACACAGGCAGGCATCTGCAGCACTTACAGCGGGCGTAGTGTGCCTCCTGCACATTATACACCTGAAGCTACCCCTTATTGCTCGTAGTTTTTTTTCTTTTGTGTTACACTAACAGGCATCTGCAGCACTTACAGCGGGCATAGTGTGCTTCTTGCAAAATATACACTAGAAGCTAGCCCTTATTGCTGTGTTTTCCTGTTGTGTAACACAAGCAGACATCTGCAGCACTTACAGCAGGCGTAGTGTGCCTCCTGCAAAATATACACCTGAAGCTAGGCCTTATTGCTGTGTTTTCCTGTTGTGTAACACAGGCAGGCATCTGCCGCACTTACAGCAGGTGTGGTGTGCCTCCTGCAAAATATACACCTGAAGCTAGGCCTTATTGCTGTGTTTTCCTGTTGTGTAACACAGGCAGGCATCTGCAGCACTTACAGCAGGCGTAGTGTGCCTCCTGCAAAATATACACCTGAAGCTAGGCCTTATTGCTGTGTTTTCCTGTTGTGTAACACAGGCAGGCATCTGCAGCACTTACAGCGGGCGTAGTGTGCCTCCTGCACATTATACACCTGAAGCTACCCCTTATTGCTCGTAGTTTTTTTTCTTTTGTGTTACACTAACAGGCATCTGCAGCACTTACAGCGGGCGTAGTGTGCTTCTTGCAAAATATACACCAGAAGCTAGCCCTTATTGCTGTGCTTTCCTGTTGTGTAACACAGGCAGGCATCTGCAGCACTTACAGCAGGCGTAGTGTGCCTCCTGCAAAATATACACCTGAAGCTAGGCCTTATTGCTGTGTTTTCCTGTTGTGTAACAGAGGCAGTCATGTGCAGCACTTACAGCGGGCGTAGTGTGCCTCCTGCACATTATACACCTGAAGCTACCCCTTATTGCTCGTAGTTTTTTTTCTTTTGTGTTACACTAACAGCAGCTGCAGCACTTACAGCGCGCGTAGTGTGCTTCTTGCAAAATATACACCAGAAGCTAGCCCTTATTGCTGTGTTTTCCTGTTGTGTAACATAGGCAGACATCTGCAGCACTTACAGCAGGCGTAGTGTGCCTCCTGTAAAATATACACCTGAAGCTAGGCCTTATTGCTGTGTTTTCCTGTTGTGTAACACAGGCAGACATCTGCAGCACTTACAGCAGGCGTAGTGTGCCTCCTGCAAAATATACACCTGAAGCTAGGCCTTATTGCTGTGTTTTCCTGTTGTGTAACACAGGCAGGCATCTGCAGCACTTACAGCAGGCGTAGTGTGCCTCCTGCAAAATATACACCTGAAGCTAGGCCTTATTGCTGTGTTTTCCTGTTGTGTAACACAGGCAGGCATCTGCAGCACTTACAGCGGCCGTAGTGTGCCTCCTGCAAAATATACACCTGAAGCTAGGCCTTATTGCTGTGTTTTCCTGTTGTGTAACAGAGGCAGTCATGTGCAGCACTTACAGCGGGCGTAGTGTGCCTCCTGCACATTATACACCTGAAGCTACCCCTTATTGCTCGTAGTTTTTTTTCTTTTGTGTTACACTAACAGCATCTGCAGCACTTACAGCGGGCGTAGTGTGCTTCTTGCAAAATATACACCAGAAGCTAGCCCTTATTGCTTTGTTTTCCTGTTGTGTAACACAGGCAGACATCTGCAGCACTTACAGCAGGCGTAGTGTGCCTCCTGTAAAATATACACCTGAAGCTAGGCCTTATTGCTGTGTTTTCCTGTTGTGTAACACAGGCAGGCATCTGCAGCACTTACAGCAGGCGTAGTGTGCCTCCTGCAAAATATACACCTGAAGCTAGGCCTTATTGCTGTGTTTTCCTGTTGTGTAACACAGGCAGGCATCTGCAGCACTTACAGCAGGCGTAGTGTGCCTCCTGCAAAATATACACCTGAAGCTAGGCCTTATTGCTGTGTTTTCCTGTTGTGTAACACAGGCAGGCATCTGCAGCACTTACAGCGGGCGTAGTGTGCCGTCTGCAAAATATACACCTGAAGCTAGGCCTTATTGCTGTGTTTTCCTGTTGTGTAACACAGGCAGGCATCTGCAGCACTTACAGCGGGCGTAGTGTGCCTCCTGCACATTATACACCTGAAGCTACCCCTTATTGCTCGTAGTTTTTTTTCTTTTGTGTTACACTAACAGGCATCTGCAGCACTTACAGCGGGCGTAGTGTGCTTTTTGCAAAATATACACCAGAAGCTAGCCCTTATTGCTGTGTTTTCCTGTTGTGTAACACAGGCAGGCATCTGCAGCACTTACAGCAGGCGTAGTGTGCCTCCTGCAAAATATACACCTGAAGCTAGGCCTTATTGCTGTGTTTTCCTGTTGTGTAACACAGGCAGGCATCTGCAGCACTTACAGCGGGCATAGTGTGCCTCCTGCACATTATACACCTGAAGCTACCCCTTATGGCTTGTAGTTTTTTTTCTTTTGTGTTACACTAACAGGCATCTGCAGCACTTACAGTGGGCGTAGTGTGCTTCTTGCAAAATATACACCAGAAGCTAGCCCTTATTGCTGTGTTTTCCTGTTGTGTAACACAGGCAGGCATCTGCAGCACTTACAGCGGGCGTAGTGTGCCGTCTGCAAAATATACACCTGAAGCTAGGCCTTATTGCTGTGTTTTCCTGTTGTGTAACACAGGCAGGCATCTGCAGCACTTACAGCGGGCATAGTGTGCCTCCTGCACATTATACACCTGAAGCTACCCCTTATTGCTCGTAGTTTTTTTTCTTTTGTGTTACTCTAACAGGCATCTGCAGCACTTACAGCGGGCGTAGTGTGCTTCTTGCAAAATATACACCAGAAGCTAGCCCTTATTGCTGTGTTTTCCTGTTATGTAACACAGGCAGGCATCTGCAGCACTTTACAGCAGGCGTAGTGTGCCTCCTGCAAAATATACACCTGAAGCTAGGCCTTATTGCTGTGTTTTCCTGTTGTGTAACACAGGCAGGCATCTGCAGCACTTACAGCGGGCGTAGTGTGCCTCCTGCACATTATACACCTGAAGCTACCCCTTATTGCTCGTAGTTTTTTTTCTTTTGTGTTACACTAACAGGCATCTGCAGCACTTACAGCGGGCATAGTGTGCTTCTTGCAAAATATACACTAGAAGCTAGCCCTTATTGCTGTGTTTTCCTGTTGTGTAACACAAGCAGACATCTGCAGCACTTACAGCAGGCGTAGTGTGCCTCCTGCAAAATATACACCTGAAGCTAGGCCTTATTGCTGTGTTTTCCTGTTGTGTAACACAGGCAGGCATCTGCCGCACTTACAGCAGGTGTGGTGTGCCTCCTGCAAAATATACACCTGAAGCTAGGCCTTATTGCTGTGTTTTCCTGTTGTGTAACACAGGCAGGCATCTGCAGCACTTACAGCAGGCGTAGTGTGCCTCCTGCAAAATATACACCTGAAGCTAGGCCTTATTGCTGTGTTTTCCTGTTGTGTAACACAGGCAGGCATCTGCAGCACTTACAGCGGGCGTAGTGTGCCTCCTGCACATTATACACCTGAAGCTACCCCTTATTGCTCGTAGTTTTTTTTCTTTTGTGTTACACTAACAGGCATCTGCAGCACTTACAGCGGGCGTAGTGTGCTTCTTGCAAAATATACACCAGAAGCTAGCCCTTATTGCTGTGTTTTCCTGTTGTGTAACACAGGCAGGCATCTGCAGCACTTACAGCAGGCGTAGTGTGCCTCCTGCAAAATATACACCTGAAGCTAGGCCTTATTGCTGTGTTTTCCTGTTGTGTAACACAGGCAGGCATCTGCAGCACTTACAGCGGGCGTAGTGTGCCTCCTGCACATTATACACCTGAAGCTACCCCTTATTGCTCGTTAGGGATGAGCTCGGTGTTTGATTCGACTCGAACATCGGCTGTTCGATCGTTCGCCGAACAACGAACGATTTGGGCCGTTCGCGCCTAATTCGCGGCCCACAATGCACTACGCCATCGCAGTGTCATCCAGGCGCTGTGATTGGCCAAGCATGCACTGTGACCCCGCATGCTTGGCCAATCACAGCGCCGGCAGCGAGGAGAGCAATGATTGGCCACAGGCAGGATGCCTGTGGCCAATTATTGCTGAGGGTGTTTAGTACATGCCCCACACTATAAAAGGCCGCCAGCATGGTGGCCTAGTGTAGTGTGTTCCGGAGCAGGGAAAGAGAAGCATAGGCAGGGACAGTGACATTTTTTTTTCTTGCTTAACCTGGATTCCTTTAGTTTAGGGAAAGAGAAGGATAGGTAGGGAGAGTGTCAGTCTGTTTTACTGTGCTAAACCTTGTTTGTAGGGACAGGGAAGGACAGCGAGGGAAATTCTCATTGTGCTATACTGTGCTAAAGCATTCATCATCAACCATCTTTAAAAAAACATTTTTTATAGGGACAGAAAACTATAGGTAGGGAGAGTGTCAGTGTGTTTTACTGTGCTAAACCTTGTTTGTAGGGACAGGGAAAGACAGTGAGGGAAATTCTCATTGTGCTATACTGTGCTAAAGCATTCATCATCAACCATCTTTAAAAAAACATTTTTTATAGGGACAGAAAACTATAGGTAGGGAGAGTGTCAGTGTGTTTTACTGTGCTAAACCTTGTTTGTAGGGACAGGGAAGGACAGTGAGGGAAATTCTCATTGTGCTATACTGTGCTAAAGCATTCATCATCAACCATCTTTAAAAAAAAAAAATTATAGGGACAGAAAACTATAGGTAGGGAGAGTGTCAGTGTGTTTTACTGTGCTAAACCTTGTTTGTAGGGACAGGGAAGGACAGTGAGGGAAATTCGCATTGTGCTATACTGTGCTAAAGCATTCATCATCAACCATCTTTAAAAAAAAAAAATTATAGGGACAGAAAACTATAGGTAGGGAGAGTGTCAGTGTGTTTTACTGTGCTAAACCTTGTTTGTAGGGACAGGGAAGGACAGTGAGGGAAATTCTCATTGTGCTATACTGTGCTAAAGCATTCATCATCAACCATCTTTAAAAAAAAAAATTTATAGGGACAGAAAACTATAGGTAGGGAGAGTGTCAGTGTGTTTTACTGTGCTAAACCTTGTTTGTAGGGACAGGGAAGGACAGTGAGGGAAATTCTCATTGTGCTATACTGTGCTAAAGCATTCATCATCAACCATCTTTAAAAAAACATTTTTTATAGGGACAGAAAACTATAGGTAGGGAGAGTGTCAGTGTGTTTTACTGTGCTAAACCTTGTTTGTAGGGACAGGGAAGGACAGTGAGGGAAATTCTCATTGTGCTATACTGTGCTAAAGCATTCATCATCAACCATCTTTAAAAAAAAAATTATAGGGACAGAAAACTATAGGTAGGGAGAGTGTCAGTGTGTTTTACTGTGCTAAACCTTGTTTGTAGGGACAGGGAAGGACAGTGAGGGAAATTCTCATTGTGCTATACTGTGCTAAAGCATTCATCATCAACCATCTTTAAAAAAAAAAATTATAGGGACAGAAAACTATAGGTAGGGAGAGTGTCAGTGTGTTTTACTGTGCTAAACCTTGTTTGTAGGGACAGGGAAGGACAGTGAGGGAAATTCTCATTGTGCTATACTGTGCTAAAGCATTCATCATCAACCATCTTTAAAAAAAAAAATTATAGGGACAGAAAACTATAGGTAGGGAGAGTGTCAATGTGTTTTACTGTGCTAAACCTTGTTTGTAGGGACAGGGAAGGACAGTGAGGGAAATTCTCATTGTGCTATACTGTGCTAAAGCATTCATCATCAACCATCTTTAAAAAAAAATTTTTTTTATAGGGACAGAAAACAATAGGTAGGGAGAGTGTCAGTGTGTTTTACTGTGCTAAACCTTGTTTGTAGGGACAGGGAAGGACAGTGAGGGAAATTCTCATTGTGCTATACTGTGCTAAAGCATTCATCATCAACCATCTTTAAAAAAACATTTTTTATAGGGACAGAAAACTATAGGTAGGGAGAGTGTCAGTGTGTTTTACTGTGCTAAACCTTGTTTGTAGGGACAGGGAAGGACAGTGAGGGAAATTCTCATTGTGCTATACTGTGCTAAAGCATTCATCATCAACCATCTTTAAAAAAACATTTTTTATAGGGACAGAAAACTATAGGTAGGGAGAGTGTCAGTGTGTTTTACTGTGCTAAACCTTGTTTGTAGGGACAGGGAAGGACAGTGAGGGAAATTCTCATTGTGCTATACTGTGCTAAAGCATTCATCATCAACCATCTTTAAAAAAAAAAAATTATAGGGACAGAAAACTATAGGTAGGGAGAGTGTCACTGTGTTTTACTGTGCTAAACCTTGTTTGTAGGGACAGGGAAGGACAGTGAGGGAAATTCTCATTGTGCTATACTGTGCTAAAGCATTCATCATCAACCATCTTTAAAAAAAACATTTTTTATAGGGACAGAAAACTATAGGTAGGGAGAGTGTCAGTGTGTTTTACTGTGCTAAACCTTGTTTGTAGGGACAGGGAAGGACAGTGAGGGAAATTCTCATTGTGCTATACTGTGCTAAAGCATTCATCATCAACCATCTTTAAAAAAACATTTTTATAGGGACAGAAAACTATAGGTAGGGAGAGTGTCAGTGTGTTTTACTGTGCTAAACCTTGTTTGTAGGGACAGGGAAGG
The DNA here is from genome assembly GCA_029206835.1 of Rana muscosa. NCBI lineage: Eukaryota > Metazoa > Chordata > Amphibia > Anura > Ranidae > Rana > Rana muscosa. Next base: position 920,871,339 of record CM055117.1, read on the forward strand.
ACAGTGAGGGAAATTCTCATTGTGCTATACTGTGCTAAAGCATTCATCATCAACCATCTTTAAAAAAATAAATTTTATAGGGACAGAAAACTATAGGTAGGGAGAGTGTCAGTGTGTTTTACTGTGCTAAACCTTGTTTGTAGGGACAGGGAAGGACAGTGAGGGAAATTCTCATTGTGCTATACTGTGCTAAAGCATTCATCATCAACCATCTTTAAAAAAACATTTTTTATAGGGACAGAAAACTATAGGTAGGGAGAGTGTCAGTGTGTTTTACTGTGCTAAACCTTGTTTGTAGGGACAGGGAAGGACAGTGAGGGAAATTCTCATTGTGCTATACTGTTCTAAAGCATTCATCGTCAACCATCTTTAAAAAAACATTTTTTATAGGGACAGAAAACTATAGGTAGGGAGAGTGTCAGTGTGTTTTACTGTGCTAAACCCTGTTTGTAGGGACAGGGAAGGACAGTGAGGGAAATTCTCATTGTGCTATACTGTGCTAAAGCATTCATCATCAACCATCTTTAAAAAAAATTTTTTATAGGGACAGAAAACTATAGGTAGGGAGAGTGTCAGTGTGTTTTACTGTGCTAAACCTTGTTTGTAGGGACAGGGAAGGACAGTGAGGGAAATTCTCATTGTGCTATACTGTGCTAAAGCATTCATCATCAACCATCTTTAAAAAAAAAAATTATAGGGACAGAAAACTATAGGTAGGGAGAGTGTCAGTGTGTTTTACTGTGCTAAACCTTGTTTGTAGGGACAGGGAAGGACAGTGAGGGAAATTCTCATTGTGCTATACTGTGCTAAAGCATTCATCATCAACCATCTTTAAAAAAAAAATTATAGGGACAGAAAACTATAGGTAGGGAGAGTGTCAGTGTGTTTTACTGTGCTAAACCTTGTTTGTAGGGACAGGGAAGGACAGTGAGGGAAATTCTCATTGTGCTATACTGTGCTAAAGCATTCATCATCAACCATCTTTAAAAAAAAAAATTATAGGGACAGAAAACTATAGGTAGGGAGAGTGTCAGTGTGTTTTACTGTGCTAAACCTTGTTTGTAGGGACAGGGAAGGACAGTGAGGGAAATTCTCATTGTGCTATACTGTGCTAAAGCATTCATCATCAACCATCTTTAAAAAAAACATTTTTTATAGGGACAGAAAACTATAGGTAGGGAGAGTGTCAGTGTGTTTTACTGTGCTAAACCTTGTTTGTAGGGACAGGGAAGGACAGTGAGGGAAATTCTCATTGTGCTATACTGTGCTAAAGCATTCATCATCAACCATCTTTAAAAAAACATTTTTATAGGGACAGAAAACTATAGGTAGGGAGAGTGTCAGTGTGTTTTACTGTGCTAAACCTTGTTTGTAGGGACAGGGAAGGACAGTGAGGGAAATTCTCATTGTGCTATACTGTGCTAAAGCATTCATCATCAACCATCTTTAAAAAAATAAATTTTATAGGGACAGAAAACTATAGGTAGGGAGAGTGTCAGTGTGTTTTACTGTGCTAAACCTTGTTTGTAGGGACAGGGAAGGACAGTGAGGGAAATTCTCATTGTGCTATACTGTGCTAAAGCATTCATCATCAACCATCTTTAAAAAAACATTTTTTATAGGGACAGAAAACTATAGGTAGGGAGAGTGTCAGTGTGTTTTACTGTGCTAAACCTTGTTTGTAGGGACAGGGAAGGACAGTGAGGGAAATTCTCATTGTGCTATACTGTTCTAAAGCATTCATCGTCAACCATCTTTAAAAAAACATTTTTTATAGGGACAGAAAACTATAGGTAGGGAGAGTGTCAGTGTGTTTTACTGTGCTAAACCCTGTTTGTAGGGACAGGGAAGGACAGTGAGGGAAATTCTCATTGTGCTATACTGTGCTAAAGCATTCATCATCAACCATCTTTAAAAAAAATTTTTTATAGGGACAGAAAACTATAGGTAGGGAGAGTGTCAGTGTGTTTTACTGTGCTAAACCTTGTTTGTAGGGACAGGGAAGGACAGTGAGGGAAATTCTCATTGTGCTATACTGTGCTAAAGCATTCATCATCAACCATCTTTAAAAAAAAAAATTATAGGGACAGAAAACTATAGGTAGGGAGAGTGTCAGTGTGTTTTACTGTGCTAAACCTTGTTTGTAGGGACAGGGAAGGACAGTGAGGGAAATTCTCATTGTGCTATACTGTGCTAAAGCATTCATCATCAACCATCTTTAAAAAAAAAATTTTTTATAGGGACAGAAAACTATAGGTAGGGAGAGTGTCAGTGTGTTTTACTGTGCTAAACCTTGTTTGTAGGGACAGGGAAGGACAGTGAGGGAAATTCTCATTGTGCTATACTGTGCTAAAGCATTCATCATCAACCATCTTTAAAAAAACATTTTTTATAGGGACAGAAAACTATAGGTAGGGAGAGTGTCAGTGTGTTTTACTGTGCTAAACCTTGTTTGTAGGGACAGGGAAGGACAGTGAGGGAAATTCTCATTGTGCTATACTGTGCTAAAGCATTCATCATCAACCATCTTTAAAAAAAAAAATTATAGGGACAGAAAACTATAGGTAGGGAGAGTGTCAGTGTGTTTTACTGTGCTAAACCTTGTTTGTAGGGACAGGGAAGGACAGTGAGGGAAATTCTCATTGTGCTATACTGTGCTAAAGCATTCATCATCAACCATCTTTAAAAAAAAAAAATTATAGGGACAGAAAACTATAGGTAGGGAGAGTGTCAGTGTGTTTTACTGTGCTAAACCTTGTTTGTAGGGACAGGAAAGGACAGTGAGGGAAATTCTCATTGTGCTATACTGTGCTAAAGCATTCATCATCAACCATCTTTAAAAAAACATTTTTTATAGGGACAGAAAACTATAGGTAGGGAGAGTGTCAGTGTGTTTTACTGTGCTAAACCTTGTTTGTAGGGACAGGGAAGGACAGTGAGGGAAATTCTCATTGTGCTATACTGTGCTAAAGCATTCATCATCAACCATCTTTAAAAAAAAAAATTATAGTGACAGAAAACTATAGGTAGGGAGAGTGTCAGTGTGTTTTACTGTGCTAAACCTTGTTTGTAGGGACAGGGAAGGACAGTGAGGGAAATTCTCATTGTGCTATACTGTGCTAAAGCATTCATCATCAACCATCTTTTAAAAAAACATTTTTTATAGGGACAGAAAACTATAGGTAGGGAGAGTGTCAGTGTGTTTTACTGTGCTAAACCTTGTTTGTAGGGACAGGGAAGGACAGTGAGGGAAATTCTCATTGTGCTATACTGTGCTAAAGCATTCATCATCAACCATCTTTAAAAAAAAAAAATTATAGGGACAGAAAACTATAGGTAGGGAGAGTGTCAGTGTGTTTTACTGTGCTAAACCTTGTTTGTAGGGACAGGGAAGGACAGTGAGGGAAATTCTCATTGTGCTATACTGTGCTAAAGCATTCATCATCAACCATCTTTAAAAAAAAAAAAATTATAGGGACAGAAAACTATAGGTAGGGAGAGTGTCAGTGTGTTTTACTGTGCTAAACCTTGTTTGTAGGGACAGGGAAGGACAGTGAGGGAAATTCTCATTGTGCTATACTGTGCTAAAGCATTCATCATCAACCATCTTTAAAAAAACATTTTTTATAGGGACAGAAAACTATAGGTAGGGAGAGTGTCAGTGTGTTTTACTGTGCTAAACCTTGTTTGTAGGGACAGGGAAGGACAGTGAGGGAAATTCTCATTGTGCTATACTGTGCTAAAGCATTCATCATCAACCATCTTTAAAAAAAAAAATATAGGGACAGAAAACTATAGGTAGGGAGAGTGTCAGTGTGTTTTACTGTGCTAAACCTTGTTTGTAGGGACAGGGAAGGACAGTGAGGGAAATTCTCATTGTGCTATACTGTGCTAAAGCATTCATCATCAACCATCTTTAAAAAAAAAAAATTATAGGGACAGAAAACTATAGGTAGGGAGAGTGTCAGTGTGTTGTACTGTGCTAAACCTTGTTTGTAGGGACAGGGAAGGACAGTGAGGGAAATTCTCATTGTGCTATACTGTGCTAAAGCATTCATCATCAACCATCTTTTAAAAATTTTTTTTTTATAGGGACAGAAAACTATAGGTAGGGAGAGTGTCAGTGTGTTTTACTGTGCTAAACCTTGTTTGTAGGGACAGGGAAGGACAGTGAGGGAAATTCTCATTGTGCTATACTGTGCTAAAGCATTCATCATCAACCATCTTTAAAAAAACATTTTTTATAGGGACAGAAAACTATAGGTAGGGAGAGTGTCAGTGTGTTTTACTGTGCTAAACCTTGTTTGTAGGGACAGGGAAGGACAGTGAGGGAAATTCTCATTGTGCTATACTGTGCTAAAGCATTCATCATCAACCATCTTTAAAAAAAAAAAATTATAGGGACAGAAAACTATAGGTAGGGAGAGTGTCAGTGTGTTTTACTGTGCTAAACCTTGTTTGTAGGGACAGGGAAGGACAGTGAGGGAAATTATCATTGTGCTATACTGTGCTAAAGCATTCATCATCAACCATCTTTAAAAAAAAAAAAATTTATAGGGACAGAAAACTATAGGTAGGGAGAGTGTCAGTGTGTTTTACTGTGCTAAACCTTGTTTGTAGGGACAGGAAAGGACAGTGAGGGAAATTCTCATTGTGCTATACTGTGCTAAAGCATTCATCATCAACCATCTTTAAAAAAACATTTTTTATAGGGACAGAAAACTATAGGTAGGGAGAGTGTCAGTGTGTTTTACTGTGCTAAACCTTGTTTGTAGGGACAGGGAAGGACAGTGAGGGAAATTCTCATTGTGCTATACTGTGCTAAAGCATTCATCATCAACCATCTTTAAAAAAAAAAAATTATAGTGACAGAAAACTATAGGTAGGGAGAGTGTCAGTGTGTTTTACTGTGCTAAACCTTGTTTGTAGGGACAGGGAAGGACAGTGAGGGAAATTCTCATTGTGCTATACTGTGCTAAAGCATTCATCATCAACCATCTTTAAAAAAAAAATTATAGGGACAGAAAACTATAGGTAGGGAGAGTGTCAGTGTGTTTTACTGTGCTAAACCTTGTTTGTAGGGACAGGGAAGGACAGTGAGGGAAATTCTCATTGTGCTATACTGTGCTAAAGCATTCATCATCAACCATCTTTAAAAAAAAAAATTATAGGGACAGAAAACTATAGGTAGGGAGAGTGTCAATGTGTTTTACTGTGCTAAACCTTGTTTGTAGGGACAGGGAAGGACAGTGAGGGAAATTCTCATTGTGCTATACTGTGCTAAAGCATTCATCATCAACCATCTTTAAAAAAACATTTTTTATAGGGACAGAAAACTATAGGTAGGGAGAGTGTCAGTGTGTTTTACTGTGCTAAACCTTGTTTGTAGGGACAGGGAAGGACAGTGAGGGACATTCCCATTGTGCTATACTGTGCTAAAGCATTCATCATCAACCATCTTTAAAAAAAAATTTTTTATAGGGACAGAAAACAATAGGTAGGGAGAGTGTCAGTGTGTTTTACTGTGCTAAACCTTGTTTGTAGGGACAGGGAAGGACAGTGAGGGAAATTCTCATTGTGCTATACTGTGCTAAAGCATTCATCATCAACCATCTTTAAAAAAACATTTTTTATAGGGACAGAAAACTATAGGTAGGGAGAGTGTCAGTGTGTTTTACTGTGCTAAACCTTGTTTGTAGGGACAGGGAAGGACAGTGAGGGAAATTCTCATTGTGCTATACTGTGCTAAAGCATTCATCATCAACCATCTTTAAAAAAACATTTTTTATAGGGACAGAAAACTATAGGTAGGGAGAGTGTCAGTGTGTTTTACTGTGCTAAACCTTGTTTGTAGGGACAGGGAAGGACAGTGAGGGAAATTCTCATTGTGCTATACTGTGCTAAAGCATTCATCATCAACCATCTTTAAAAAAAAAAAAATTATAGGGACAGAAAACTATAGGTAGGGAGAGTGTCAGTGTGTTTTACTGTGCTAAACCTTGTTTGTAGGGACAGGGAAGGACAGTGAGGGAAATTCTCATTGTGCTATACTGTGCTAAAGCATTCATCATCAACCATCTTTAAAAAAAACATTTTTTATAGGGACAGAAAACTATAGGTAGGGAGAGTGTCAGTGTGTTTTACTGTGCTAAACCTTGTTTGTAGGGACAGGGAAGGACAGTGAGGGAAATTCTCATTGTGCTATACTGTGCTAAAGCATTCATCATCAACCATCTTTAAAAAAACATTTTTATAGGGACAGAAAACTATAGGTAGGGAGAGTGTCAGTGTGTTTTACTGTGCTAAACCTTGTTTGTAGGGACAGGGAAGGACAGTGAGGGAAATTCTCATTGTGCTATACTGTGCTAAAGCATTCATCATCAACCATCTTTAAAAAAATAAATTTTATAGGGACAGAAAACTATAGGTAGGGAGAGTGTCAGTGTGTTTTACTGTGCTAAACCTTGTTTGTAGGGACAGGGAAGGACAGTGAGGGAAATTCTCATTGTGCTATACTGTGCTAAAGCATTCATCATCAACCATCTTTAAAAAAACATTTTTTATAGGGACAGAAAACTATAGGTAGGGAGAGTGTCAGTGTGTTTTACTGTGCTAAACCTTGTTTGTAGGGACAGGGAAGGACAGTGAGGGAAATTCTCATTGTGCTATACTGTTCTAAAGCATTCATCGTCAACCATCTTTAAAAAAACATTTTTTATAGGGACAGAAAACTATAGGTAGGGAGAGTGTCAGTGTGTTTTACTGTGCTAAACCTTGTTTGTAGGGACAGGGAAGGACAGTGAGGGAAATTCTCATTGTGCTATACTGTGCTAAAGCATTCATCATCAACCATCTTTAAAAAAATTTTTTTATAGGGACAGAAAACTATAGGTAGGGAGAGTGTCAGTGTGTTTTACTGTGCTAAACCTTGTTTGTAGGGACAGGGAAGGACAGTGAGGGAAATTCTCATTGTGCTATACTGTGCTAAAGCATTCATCATCAACCATCTTTAAAAAAAAAAATTATAGGGACAGAAAACTATAGGTAGGGAGAGTGTCAGTGTGTTTTACTGTGCTAAACCTTGTTTGTAGGGACAGGGAAGGACAGTGAGGGAAATTCTCATTGTGCTATACTGTGCTAAAGCATTCATCATCAACCATCTTTAAAAAAAAATTTTTATAGGGACAGAAAACTATAGGTAGGGAGAGTGTCAGTGTGTTTTACTGTGCTAAACCTTGTTTGTAGGGACAGGGAAGGACAGTGAGGGAAATTCTCATTGTGCTATACTGTGCTAAAGCATTCATCATCAACCATCTTTAAAAAAACATTTTTTATAGGGACAGAAAACTATAGGTAGGGAGAGTGTCAGTGTGTTTTACTGTGCTAAACCTTGTTTGTAGGGACAGGGAAGGACAGTGAGGGAAATTCTCATTGTGCTATACTGTGCTAAAGCATTCATCATCAACCATCTTTAAAAAAAAACTTTTTTATAGGGACAGAAAACTATAGGTAGGGAGAGTGTCAGTGTGTTTTACTGTGCTAAACCTTGTTTGTAGGGACAGGGAAGGACAGTGAGGGAAATTCTCATTGTGCTATACTGTGCTAAAGCATTCATCATCAACCATCTTTAAAAAAAAATTTTTTTATAGGGACAGAAAACTATAGGTAGGGAGAGTGTCAGTGTGTTTTACTGTGCTAAACCTTGTTTGTAGGGACAGGGAAGGACAGTGAGGGAAATTATCATTGTGCTATACTGTGCTAAAGCATTCATCATCAACCATCTTTAAAAAAAAAAAAATTTATAGGGACAGAAAACTATAGGTAGGGAGAGTGTCAGTGTGTTTTACTGTGCTAAACCTTGTTTGTAGGGACAGGAAAGGACAGTGAGGGAAATTCTCATTGTGCTATACTGTGCTAAAGCATTCATCATCAACCATCTTTAAAAAAACATTTTTTATAGGGACAGAAAACTATAGGTAGGGAGAGTGTCAGTGTGTTTTACTGTGCTAAACCTTGTTTGTAGGGACAGGGAAGGACAGTGAGGGAAATTCTCATTGTGCTATACTGTGCTAAAGCATTCATCATCAACCATCTTTAAAAAAAAAAATTATAGTGACAGAAAACTATAGGTAGGGAGAGTGTCAGTGTGTTTTACTGTGCTAAACCTTGTTTGTAGGGACAGGGAAGGACAGTGAGGGAAATTCTCATTGTGCTATACTGTGCTAAAGCATTCATCATCAACCATCTTTTAAAAAAACATTTTTTATAGGGACAGAAAACTATAGGTAGGGAGAGTGTCAGTGTGTTTTACTGTGCTAAACCTTGTTTGTAGGGACAGGGAAGGACAGTGAGGGAAATTCTCATTGTGCTATACTGTGCTAAAGCATTCATCATCAACCATCTTTAAAAAAAAAAAATTATAGGGACAGAAAACTATAGGTAGGGAGAGTGTCAGTGTGTTTTACTGTGCTAAACCTTGTTTGTAGGGACAGGGAAGGACAGTGAGGGAAATTCTCATTGTGCTATACTGTGCTAAAGCATTCATCATCAACCATCTTTAAAAAAAAAATTTTTATAGGGACAGAAAACTATAGGTAGGGAGAGTGTCAGTGTGTTTTACTGTGCTAAACCTTGTTTGTAGGGACAGGGAAGGACAGTGAGGGAAATTCTCATTGTGCTATACTGTGCTAAAGCATTCATCATCAACCACCTTTAAAAAAACATTTTTTATAGGGACAGAAAACTATAGGTAGGGAGAGTGTCAGTGTGTTTTACTGTGCTAAACCTTGTTTGTAGGGACAGGGAAGGACAGTGAGGGAAATTCTCATTGTGCTATACTGTGCTAAAGCATTCATCATCAACCATCTTTAAAAAAAAAAATATAGGGACAGAAAACTATAGGTAGGGAGAGTGTCAGTGTGTTTTACTGTGCTAAACCTTGTTTGTAGGGACAGGGAAGGACAGTGAGGGAAATTCTCATTGTGCTATACTGTGCTAAAGCATTCATCATCAACCATCTTTAAAAAAAAAAATTATAGGGACAGAAAACTATAGGTAGGGAGAGTGTCAGTGTGTTTTACTGTGCTAAACCTTGTTTGTAGGGACAGGGAAGGACAGTGAGGGAAATTCTCATGGTGCTATACTGTGCTAAAGCATTCATCATCAACCATCTTTTAAAAAAAAAAATTTTATAGGGACAGAAAACTATAGGTAGGGAGAGTGTCAGTGTGTTTTACTGTGCTAAACCTTGTTTGTAGGGACAGGGAAGGACAGTGAGGGAAATTCTCATTGTGCTATACTGTGCTAAAGCATTCATCATCAACCATCTTTAAAAAAAACATTTTTTATAGGGACAGAAAACTATAGGTAGGGAGAGTGTCAGTGTGTTTTACTGTGCTAAACCTTGTTTGTAGGGACAGGGAAGGACAGTGAGGGAAATTCTCATTGTGCTATACTGTGCTAAAGCATTCATCATCAACCATCTTTAAAAAAAAATAATTATAGGGACAGAAAACTATAGGTAGGGAGAGTGTCAGTGTGTTTTACTGTGCTAAACCTTGTTTGTAGGGACAGGGAAGGACAGTGAGGGAAATTCTCATTGTGCTATACTGTGCTAAAGCATTCATCATCAACCATCTTTAAAAAAAACCTTTTTTATAGGGACAGAAAACTATAGGTAGGGAGAGTGTCAGTGTGTTTTACTGTGCTAAACCTTGTTTGTAGGGACAGGGAAGGACAGTGAGGGAAATTCTCATTGTGCTATACTGTGCTAAAGCATTCATCATCAACCATCTTTAAAAAAACAATTTTTATAGGGACAGAAAACTATAGGTAGGGAGAGTGTCAGTGTGTTTTACTGTGCTAAACCTTGTTTGTAGGGACAGGGAAGGACAGTGAGGGAAATTCTCATTGTGCTATACTGTGCTAAAGCATTCATCATCAACCATCTTTTAAAAAAAAATTTTTTATAGGGACAGAAAACTATAGGTAGGGAGAGTGTCAGTGTGTTTTACTGTGCTAAACCTTGTTTGTAGGGACAGGGAAGGACAGTGAAGGAAATTCTCATTGTGCTATACTGTGCTAAAGCATTCATCATCAACCATCTTTAAAAAAACAATTTTTATAGGGACAGAAAACTATAGGTAGGGAGAGTGTCAGTGTGTTTTACTGTGCTAAACCTTGTTTGTAGGGACAGGGAAGGACAGTGAGGGAAATTATCATTGTGCTATACTGTGCTAAAGCATTCATCATCAACCATCTTTTAAAAAAAAATTTTTTATAGGGACAGAAAACTATAGGTAGGGAGAGTGTCAGTGTGTTTTACTGTGCTAAACCTTTTTTGTAGGGACAGGAAAGGACAGTGAGGGAAATTCTCATTGTGCTATACTGTGCTAAAGCATTCATCATCAACCATCTTTAAAAAAACATTTTTTATAGGGACAGAAAACTATAGGTAGGGAGAGTGTCAGTGTGTTTTACTGTGCTAAACCTTGTTTGCAGGGACAGGGAAGGACAGTGAGGGAAATTCTCATTGTGCTATACTGTGCTAAAGCATTCATCATCAGCCATCTTTAAAAAAAATAAATTATAGTGACAGAAAACTATAGGTAGGGAGAGTGTCAGTGTGTTTTACTGTGCTAAACCTTGTTTGTAGGGACAGGGAAGGACAGTGAGGGAAATTCTCATTGTGCTATACTGTGCTAAAGCATTCATCATCAACCATCTTTTAAAAAACAAATTTTTTATAGGGACAGAAAACTATAGGTAGGGAGAGTGTCAGTGTGTTTTACTGTGCTAAACCTTGTTTGTAGGGACAGGGAAGGACAGTGAGAGAAATTCTCATTGTGCTATACTGTGCTAAAGCATTCATCATCAACCATCTTTAAAAAAACATTTTTTATAGGGACAGAAAACTATAGGTAGGGAGAGTGTCAGTGTGTTTTACTGTGCTAAACCTTGTTTGTAGGGACAGGGAAGGACAGTGAGGGAAATGCTCATTGTGCTATACTGTGCTAAAGCATTCATCATCAACCATCTTTAAAAAAAAAAATTATAGGGACAGAAAACTATAGGTAGGGAGAGTGTCAGTGTGTTTTACTGTGCTAAACCTTGTTTGTAGGGACAGGGAAGGACAGTGAGGGAAATTCTCATTGTGCTATACTGTGCTAAAGCATTCATCATCAACCATCTTTAAAAAAATTTTTATAGGGACAGAAAACTATAGGTAGGGAGAGTGTCAGTGTGTTTTACTGTGCTAAACCTTGTTTGTAGGGACAGGGAAGGACAGTGAGGGAAATTCTTATTGTGCTATACTGTGCTAAAGCATTCATCATCAACCATCTTTAAAAAAACATTTTTTATAGGGACAGAAAACTATAGGTAGGGAGAGTGTCAGTGTGTTTTACTGTGCTAAACCTTGTTTGTAGGGACAGGGAAGGACAGTGAGGGAAATTCTCATTGTGCTATACTGTGCTAAAGCATTCATCATCAACCATCTTTAAAAAAAAAATTTTTTATAGGGACAGAACACTATAGGTAGGGAGAGTGTCAGTGTGTTTTACTGTGCTAAACCTTGTTTGTAGGGACAGGGAAGGACAGTGAGGGAAATTCTCATTGTGCTATACTGTGCTAAAGCATTCATCATCAACCATCTTTAAAAAAACATTTTTTATAGGGACAGAAAACTATAGGTAGGGAGAGTGTCAGTGTGTTTTACTGTGCTAAACCTTGTTTGTAGGGACAGGGAAGGACAGTGAGGGAAATTCTCATTGTGCTATACTGTGCTAAAGCATTCATCATCAACCATCTTTAAAAAAAAAAAAATTTATAGGGACAGAAAACTATAGGTAGGGAGAGTGTCAGTGTGATTTACTGTGCTAAACCTTGTTTGTAGGGACAGGGAAGGACAGTGAGGGAAATTCTCATTGTGCTATACTGTGCTAAAGCATTCCTCATCAACCATCTTTGAAATCCTTGTTTTTTGGACAGTCAGGGAAATTGTCATTGTGCTATTCTGTTCGAAAGCAATCATCCTCAACCATATTTAGAAATCCTTAAGTAAAGGGACAGAGAAGGACACCTGAAGGTATCCCTTATTGCTTTTTTCCCATCTCCCTGCAGGCCATCCATTAGAATGTCTGGAAGGCAAACAAGGAGAGGCAGACAGTCAGGAGGCAATAAAAGAGGGCAAGCAGGCTCTGTGTCTGGGGGCAACAGTGCTGGTCGTGGACGCGGTGCATTGTCATCAGCACATGGCCATGGGACACGCTTGTCCTTCTTTTCGGCAGCTGGACATTTTGAGCCACATCATGCCGAAGACTTGGTAGAGTGGATGACCAAGCCCTCCTCCTCCTCCTCATCCTCTCTCACCCAGGCTCAGGGTACTGGCAAAGCAGCTGCCAAAGCGTCCTCTTCCCTGGTATCAATGTCAGACTCATCATCAGTCACTCCTTCCCTAGACCCACCATGTCCTCCTCCTGAGGAGTCCCCCGAACTGTTTGAGCACAGTGTTGGGTACATGCTCCAGGAGGATGCCCAGCGTTTCGAAGGGTCTGATGATGAAACCCAGCTAGAGGAAGTCAGTAGCGTGAGAGCAGACAGAGGGGATGCTCAAGAAGGACACCAATCTGGCAGTCATGTTCCAGCATCTGCAGCATACTGCCAGATTGGCTCCAGTGATGAGGAGGGAGGGGATGATGAGGTCACTGACGCCACAAGGGTGCCTAATAGGAGATAGGAGGAGGAGGAGGATGAGGAGGAGGCACATCTCCAACGAGGCAGGATGCCCTTTGGTGGCCAGCGTAAGGGCAGTACACCGACGGAATCACACCGCAGAGCTCCGCCTGTGCAGGGCGCTGCCTCTGCCCGTCATTCAAAAAGTTCTTTGGTGTGGGCCTTTTTTGAGGCTAGTGCATCAGATCGCACAGCTGCTGTTTGCAACATATGTCTCAAGCATATATCGCGTGGCCAAAACATCAGCCTCTTGGGTACCACATGCCTGACCAGACATATGTTGACCTGCCATGCAGCTCGTTGGCAAGCCTACCTCAAAGACCCACACCAAAGAACAAAGCGGACCTCTCCTTGCACCACATCAGCTGGGATCTCCAACCCCACTATAACTTCAGTCCTCTCTGAAACATGCACTGAGAGGAATGAAGGTGTAGAATTAGGTGTGTCACAGCCAAGTACTTGCGGCCACTCTGCTAGCAGTACACCGACGTCCGATTCTAGCAGGCAAATTTCCCTGCCCCAGCTGCTGGACCGTCGAAAGAAGTTCACTCCCAGCCATCCACATGCCCAGCGGTTGAATGCTAGCTTTGCTAAATTGCTAGCGCTTCAACTGCTGCCTTTTCAGTTGGTAGACTCGGCCCCCTTCCGTGAGTTTGTGCAATGTGCGGTTCCTCAGTGGCAGGTTCCCAAACGCCACTTTTTCTCACGGAAGGCTATTCCGGCTCTCTACCGGCATGTGGAAGGCAATGTCTTGGCCTCGCTGGACAGGGCGGTCAGCGGTAAGGTGCATATTACCGCTGACTCATGGTCCAGCAGGCATGGACAGGGACGTTACCTTTCTTTCACGGCCCATTGGGTCACTCTTTTGGCAGCTGGGAAGGATGCAGGACAAGGTGCAGTAGTGTTGGAGGTTGTTCCACCGCCACGCCTCCAAAATGCTACTACTGGTTGTGACACACCTCTCTCCTCCACCCCCTCCTCTTCTTCTTCCTCCATGGCCTCTTCCTGTGGTTTGTCCTCTGAACCAGCGGTTCTCCGTAGCCGTTCAAGGGGCTACGCAAGTACGCAGGCAAAAAGATGCCATGCCGTGCTTGCGCTGGTGTGTTTGGGGGACAGAAGCCACACTGGGGCAGAGGTCCTGTCTGCTCTGCAGGGCCAGGCCGAGAGGTGGTTGACGCCACGCCAGCTTAAGCCAGGAATGGTGGTTTGCGACAATGGCACCAACCTCCTCTCCGCCCTCCGACAGGGACAACTGACCCATGTGCCCTGTGTGGCTCACGTCCTTAACCTGGTGGTGCAGCGGTTCTTGGGCAGGTACCCGGGCTTACAGGATGTCCTGAGGCAGGCCAGGAAAGTCTGTGTGCATTTCCGCAGATCTTATAATGCCAGTGCTCGCCTGGCTGAGCTGCAAAAGGAGTTGAACCTGCCCAAGAACCGCCTTATATGTGACATGCCCACCAGGTGGAACTCAACGTTGGCCATGCTGCAGCGGCTGCACACGCAGCAGAGGGCCATCAATGAGTACCTGTGCGACTACGGCACCAGGACAGGGTCAGGGGAGCTTGTTTTTTTTTCTCCACGCCAGTGGGGCATGATCAGGGATGCATGCACTGTCCTGGCACCATTTGAGGAGGCCACGAGGATGGTGAGCAGTGACAGTGCATGCATCAGTGACACTGTACCTCTTGTCCACCTGTTGGAGCACACGCTGCGTGGAATAATGGACAGGGCACTTGAGGCAGAACAGAGGCAGGAAGAGGAGGACTTCCTTGCCTCTCAAGGCCCCCTTTACCCAGACAGTGTTCCTTCTGTCCCACCCATCGCACAGGAAGAGGAGGAGGAGGAGGATTGTGTCAGCATGGAGGTGGAGGCTGGCACTCAGCATCATCAGCAGCAGTCTTTTAGGGATGATTTACAGTCCCAAGAAACCAGTGGACTTGTACGTGGCTGGGAGGAGGTGGCTGCGGATCATGTCGTCCTTAGTGACCCAGAGGACTCCGGACCGAATGCCTCAGCTAACCTACGCTGCATGGCCTCCCTGATCCTGCAAAGTCTGCGGAAGGATCCTCGTATTCTTCGGATCAAGGAGAGGGACCATTACTGGCTGGCCACTCTCCTTGATCCACGGTACAAGGGTAAGGTTGCGGACCTTATGTTACCGTTGCAGAGGGAGCAGAGGATGAGACAACTCCGGGAGGCCTTGCAGAAAGGTCTGTGCAACGCGTTCCCAGAGACTGGGAGGTTACAAACTCCTGGTCCTGGACAACGAGTTGCTGAGGCTTCGGCCAGTCAAAGAAGGAGCGGTGGGGAAGGTGGCCGTCTGACCGATGCGTTCAGACAATTCTTTAGTCCGCAGCCCCAAAGTATGATCGGTTCCAGCAACCATCGCCAGCGTCTGATAAACATGGTGCAGGAATATCTAGGGGCAAGGTCAGACTTGGACACCTTCCCCACCGAAAATCCTCTGGCTTACTGGGTCTTGAGGATGGATCACTGGCCAGAGCTTGCACAGTATGCAATTGAGCTACTGGCCTGTCCTGCATCCAGCGTTCTTTCGGAACGCACATTCAGTGCTGCTGGAGGATTTGTCACGGATCACAGGGTGCGCCTGTCCACCGACTCGGTTGATCGACTGACTTTCATCAAGATGAACCAGTCTTGGATCACCACCAGCTACCACACACCTGATGCTGATATAACAGACTAATTGATTTTAACATGTCACATCCCTTCAAGACTGATGCTGATGCTGAGTGCCTGTGCTGTTATGTTGACTGGCTATCCTCCTCCTCCGAGTCCTCAATGATACGATTGATGATGATAGCTTGGAAGATCATTTTTGTTTATGGGTGCCGCCACCAGTGCCTAACGCCCAATTTTTCAGCCCCTGTTTAACAGGGGCGTGTAATTAAAATTTTTGAAGCAATACTTTGCAACAGGGCTCATTGCTGTGCTCCAAGTACAGTATCTGTGAGGGGTTGCAGTGTTGTGCCACCAGTGCCTAAGGCCCAATTTTTCAGCCCCTGTTTAACAGGGGCGTGTAATTACAATTTTTGAAGCAATACTTTGCAACAGGGCTCATTGCTGTGCTCCAAGTACAGTATCTGTGAGGGGTTGCAGTGTTGTGCCACCAGTGCCTAAGGCCCAATTTTTCAGCCCCTGTTCAACAGGGGCATGTAATTACAATTCTTGATCTAATAATTCACAGCAGGGCCCATTGCTGCACCCACCAAGAGTAACTCTGAGGGCTTACAGTGTTGTGGCAACGCCACCACCACCACCACCACGAAAGGCCCAATTTTTCAGCCCCTGTTCAAAAGGGGCATGTAATTACAATTCTTGATCTAATATTTCACAGCAGGGCCCATTCCTGCACCCACCAAGAGTAACTCTGAGGGCTTACAGTGTTGTGGCAACACCACCACCACCACCACCACCACGAAAGGCCCAATTTTTCAGCCCCTGTTCAACAGGGGCATGCAATTACAATTCTTGATCTAATAATTCACAGCAGGGCCCATTGCTACACCCACCAAGAGTAACTGTCAGGGCTTACAGTGTTGTGGCACCAGCACCACCATCAAAGGCCCAATTTTTACTACCACTGTTCAACAATTATATGTAATTACAATTCCTGATATAATAGTTGACAGCAGGGCGTTCCAGCACCAACCAAGAGTAACTGTGAGTGCTTACAGTGTTGTGCCAACACCAACAACTAAGGGGCCTATTTCTGCAAAGTATATACGGCAGGTCCCTACTTTCAAACATCCAACTTACAAACGACTCCTACTTGCAAACGCAAGAAGACAACAGGAAGTGAGAGGAAATCTACCCCTAGGAAGGAAAATTCTCTACTGTAAGAATTAATATGGGAGAAAGGTGTCTCCTCTGTACTGATGCTTTATCACCAATCCTTGTTTCAAGAAAAACACCACATTTCAAAAACAGTTGTCATTGGGACGGAAAGTGAGGTGAAATGTTCTGAACAGGGGCACAGACAGCAAAACAAATGTTACAGGGGTGATAACCCTTACCTATGTTTTCCAAAAAGTTTAAAAATAGATTTTTGGGCTGGAGCTACACTTAAACAATGTACCTGTTCAAAATTACAAACAGATTCTACATAAGAACAAACCTACAGTCCCTGTCTTGTATAAACCCCCTGTATACGGCTGTTCAGAGTATATAGGGCCTTTTTTATTTTATGTGCGGGGTTCCCCTTAATATCCATACAAGACCCAAAGGGGCTGGTAATGGGCTGGGGTAGGGGGGGGTCATGGGGTAGCTATGCCATTTTTCTTAAAGATTTTCATCCATATTACCGGGACCAGACATTACATTAAAGCCGCAAGCAGTTTTAAATGGCTTTTTTTTCCTTTAGAAGTGTCATTTTGTGCAGGGACAGTTCTAAACACGGGAAACACGTGGCACTTCACAGGCATACTTTAGACACCCCCCAGGTACGATATTTAAAGGAATATTTGACTTTTTTTTCACTTTATGCATCATTAAAATGACTGCTCCCGAAAAACGACCGTTTTTAAAACTTCTTTTTGCATTGATACATGTCCCCTGGTGCAGAACCCGGGTTCCCAAACCTTTTTTAGGACAATAACATGCATAATAGTCGTTATAATTAGCACTTTAGAATTCGAACGTTTGCATCCATTGTATTTAATAGGGTTCTAATGTTCGTACGAACTTTCGGTCCGTTCGCGGGTTCTGGTGCGAACCGAACCCGGGGGTGTTTGGCTCATCACTATTGCTCGTAGTTTTTTTTCTTTTGTGCTACACTAACAGGCATCTGCAGCACTTACAGCGGGCATAGTGTGCTTCTTGCAAAATATACACCAGAAGCTAGGCCTTATTGCTGTGTTTTCCTGTTGTGTAACACAGGCAGGCATCTGCAGCACTTACAGCAGGCGTAGTGTGCCTCCTGCAAAATATACACCTGAAGCTAGGCCTTATTGCTGTGTTTTCCTGTTGTGTAACACAGGCAGGCATCTGCAGCACTTACAGCGGGCATAGTGTGCCTCCTGCACATTATACACCTAAAGCTACCCCTTATTGCTCGTAGTTTTTTTTCTTTTGTGTTACACTAACAGGCATCTGCAGCACTTACAGCGGGCATAGTGTGCTTCTTGCAAAATATACACCAGAAGCTAGCCCTTATTGCTGTGTTTTCCTGTTGTGTAACACAGGCAGGCATCTGCAGCACTTACAGCAGGCGTAGTGTGCCGCCTGCAAAATATACACCTGAAGCTAGGCCTTATTGCTGTGTTTTCCTGTTGTGTAACACAGGCAGGCATCTGCAGCACTTACAGTGGGCGTAGTGTGCCTCCTGCACATTATACACCTGAAGCTACCCCTTATTGCTCGTAGTTTTTTTTCTTTTGTATTACTCTAACAGGCATCTGCAGCACTTACAGCGGGCGTAGTGTGCTTCTTGCAAAATATACACCAGAAGCTAGCCCTTATTGCTGTGTTTTCCTGTTATGTAACACAGGCAGGCATCTGCAGCACTTACAGCAGGCGTAGTGTGCCTCCTGCAAAATATACACCTGAAGCTAGGCCTTATTGCTGTGTTTTCCTGTTGTGTAACACAGGCAGGCATCTGCAGCACTTACAGCGGGCGTAGTGTGCCTCCTGCACATTATACACCTGAAGCTACCCCTTATTGCTCGTAGTTTTTTTCTTTTGTGTTACACTAACAGGCATCTGCAGCACTTACAGCGGGCGTAGTGTGCTTCTTGCAAAATATACACCAGAAGCTAGCCCTTATTGCTGTGTTTTCCTGTTGTGTAACACAGGCAGACATCTGCAGCACTTACAGCAGGCGTAGTGTGCCTCCTGCAAAATATACACCTGAAGCTAGGCCTTATTGCTGTGTTTTCCTGTTGTGTAACACAGGCAGGCATCTGCAGCACTTACAGCAGGTGTAGTGTGCCTCCTGCAAATATACACTAGAAGCTAGGCCTTATTGCTGTGTTTTCCTGTTGTGTAACACAGGCAGGCATCTGCAGCACTTACAGCAGGCGTAGTGTGCCTCCTGCAAAATATACACCTGAAGCTAGGCCTTATTGCTGTGTTTTCCTGTTGTGTAACACAGGCAGGCATCTGCAGCACTTACAGCGGGCGTAGTGTGCCTCCTGCACATTATACACCTGAAGCTACCCCTTATTGCTCGTAATTTTTTTCTTTTGTGTTACACTAACAGGCATCTGCAGCACTTACACCGGGCGTAGTGGGCTTCTTGCAAAATATACACCAGAAGCTAGCCCTTATTGCTGTGTTTTCCTGTTGTGTAACACAGGCAGGCATCTGCAGCACTTACAGCAGGCGTAGTGTGCCTCCTGCAAAATATACACCTGAAGCTAGGCCTTATTGCTGTATTTTCCTGTTGTGTAACACAGGCAGGCATCTGCAGCACTTACAGCGGGCGTAGTGTGCCTCCTGCACATTATACACCTGAAGCTACCCCTTATTGCTCGTAGTTTTTTTTCTTTTGTGCTACACTAACAGGCATCTGCAGCACTTACAGCGGGCGTAGTGTGCTTCTTGCAAAATATACACCAGAAGCTAGGCCTTATTGCTCTGTTTTCCTGTTGTGTAACACAGGCAGGCATCTGCAGCACTTACAGCAGGTGTAGTGTGCCTCCTGCAAAATATACACCTGAAGCTAGGCCTTATTGCTGTGTTTTCCTGTTGTGTAACACAGGCAGGCATCTGCAGCACTTACAGCAGGCGTAGTGTGCCTCCTGCAAAATATACACCTGAAGCTAGGCCTTATTGCTGTGTTTTCCTGTTGTGTAACACAGGCAGGCATCTGCAGCACTTACAGTGGGCGTAGTGTGCCTCCTGCACATTATACACCTGAAGCTACCCCTTATTGCTCGTAATTTTTTTCTTTTGTGTTACACTAACAGGCATCTGCAGCACTTACAGCGGGCGTAGTGGGCTTCTTGCAAAATATACACCAGAAGCTAGCCCTTATTGCTGTGTTTTCCTGTTGTGTAACACAGGCAGGCATCTGCAGCACTTACAGCAGGCGTAGTGTGCCTCCTGCAAAATATACACCTGAAGCTAGGCCTTATTGCTGTATTTTCCTGTTGTGTAACACAGGCAGGCATCTGCAGCACTTACAGCGGGCGTAGTGTGCCTCCTGCACATTATACACCTGAAGCTACCCCTTATTGCTCGTAGTTTTTTTTTCTGTTGTGCTACACTAACAGGCATCTGCAGCACTTACAGCGTGTGTAGTGTGCTTCTTGCAAAATATACACCAGAAGCTAGGCCTTATTGCTCTGTTTTCCTGTTGTGTAACACAGGCAGGCATCTGCAGCACTTACAGCAGGTGTAGTGTGCCTCCTGCAAAATATACACCTGAAGCTAGGCCTTATTGCTGTGTTTTCCTGTTGTGTAACACAGGCAGGCATCTGCAGCACTTACAGCGGGCGTAGTGTGCCTCCTGCACATTATACACCTGAAGCTACCCCTTATTGCTCATAGTTTTTTTCTTTTGTGTTACACTAACAGGCATCTGCAGCACTTACAGCGGGCGTAGTGTGCTTCTTGCAAAATATACACCAGAAGCTAGGCCTTATTGCTGTGTTTTCCTGTTGTGTAACACAGGCAGGCATCTGCAGCACTTACAGCAGGCGTAGTGTGCCTCCTGCAAAATATACACCTGAAGCTAGGCCTTATTGCTGTGTTTTCCTGTTGTGTAACACAGGCAGGCATCTGCAGCACTTACAGCAGGCGTAGTGTGCCTCCTGCAAAATATACACCTGAAGCTAGGCCTTATTGCTGTGTTTTCCTGTTGTGTAACACAGGCAGGCATCTGCAGCACTTACAGTGGGCGTAGTGTGCCTCCTGCACATTATACACCTGAAGCTACCCCTTATTGCTCATATTTTTTTTTATTTTGTGTTACACTAACAGGCATCTGCAGCACTTACAGCGGGCGAAGTGTGCTTCTTGCAAAATATACACCAGAAGCTAGCCCTTATTGCTGTGTTTTCCTGTTGTGTAACACAGGCAGGCATCTGCAGCACTTACAGCAGACGTAGTGTGCCTCCTGCAAAATATACACCTGAAGCTAGGCCTTATTGCTGTGTTTTAATGTTGTGTAACACAGGCAGGCATCTGCAGCACTTACAGCGGGCGTAGTGTGCCTCCTGCACATTATACACCTGAAGCTACCCCTTATTGCTCGTAGTTTTTTTTCTTTTGTGTTACACTAACAGGCATCTGCAGCACTTACAGCGGGCGTAGTGTGCTTCTTGCAAAATATACACCAGAAGCTAGGCCTTATTGCTCTGTTTTCCTGTTGTGTAACACAGGCAGGCATCTGCAGCACGTACAGCAGGCGTAGTGTGCCTCCTGCAAAATATACACCTGAAGCTAGGCCTTATTGCTGTGTTTTCCTGTTGTGTAACACAGGCAGGCATCTGCAGCACTTACAGCAGGCGTAGTGTGCCTCCTGCAAAATATACACCTGAAGCTAGGCCTTATTGCTGTGTTTTCCTGTTGTGTAACACAGGCAGGCATCTGCAGCACTTACAGTGGGCGTAGTGTGCCTCCTGCACATTATACACCTGAAGCTACCCCTTATTGCTCGTAATTTTTTTCTTTTGTGTTACACTAACAGGCATCTGCAGCACTTACAGCGGGCAAAGTGTGCTTCTTGCAAAATATACACCAGAAGCTAGCCCTTATTGCTGTGTTTTCCTGTTGTGTAACACAGGCAGGCATCTGCAGCACTTACAGCAGGCGTAGTGTGCCTCCTGCAAAATATACACCTGAAGCTAGGCCTTATTACTGTGTTTTCCTGTTGTGTAACACAGGCAGGCATCTGCAGCACTTACAGCGGGCGTAGTGTGCCTCCTGCACATTATACACCTGAAGCTACCCCTTATTGCTCGTAGTTTTTTTTCTTTTGTGTTACACTAACAGGCATCTGCAGCACTTACAGCGGGCGTAGTGTGCTTCTTGCAAAATATACACCAGAAGCTAGCCCTTATTGCTGTGTTTTCCTGTTGTGTAACACAGGCAGACATCTGCAGCACTTACAGCAGGCGTAGTGTGCCTCCTGTAAAATATACACCTGAAGCTTGGCCTTATTGCTGTGTTTTCCTGTTGTGTAACACAGGCAGGCATCTGCAGCACTTACAGCGGGCGTAGTGTGCCTCCTGCACATTAAACACCTGAAGCTACCCCTTATTGCTCGTAGTTTTTTTTTTCTTTTGTGTTACACTAACAGGAATCTGCAGCACTTACAGCGGGCGTAGTGTGCCTCTTGCAAAATATACACCAGAAGCTAGCCCTTATTGCTGTGTTTTCCTGTTGTGTAACACAGGCAGACATCTGCAGCACTTACAGCGGGCATAGAGTGCTTCTTGCAAAATATACACCAGAAGCTAGCCCTTATTGCTGTGTTTTCCTGTTGTGTAACACAGGCAGGCATCTGAAGTACTTACAGCAGGCGTAGTGTGCCTCCTGAAAAATATACACCTGAAGCTAGGCCTTATTGCTGTGTTTTCCTGTTGTGTAACACAGGCAGGCATCTGCAGCACTTACAGCGGGCGTAGTGTGCCTCCTGCACATTATACACCTGAAGCTACCCCTTATTGCTCGTAGTTTTTTTTCTTTTGTATTACAGTAACAGGCATCTGCAGCACTTACAGCGGGCGTAGTGTGCTTCTTGAAAAATATACACCAGAAGCTAGCCCTTATTGCTGTGTTTTCCAGTTGTGTAACACAGGCAGGCATCTGCAGCACTTACAGCAGGCGTAGTGTGCCTCCTGCAAAATATACACCTGAAGCTAGGCCTTATTGCTGTGTTTTCCTGTTGTGTAACAGAGGCAGTCATGTGCAGCACTTACAGCGGCCGTAGTGTGCCTCCTGCACATTATACACCTGAAGCTACCCCTTATTGCTCGTAGTTTTTTTTCTTTTGTGTTACACTAACAGGCATCTGCAGCACTTACAGCGGGCGTAGTGTGCTTCTTGCAAAATATACACCAGAAGCTAGGCCTTATTGCTGTGTTTTCCTGTTGTGTAACACAGGCAGACATCTGCAGCACTTACAGCAGGCGTAGTGTGCCTCCTGTAAAATATACACCTGAAGCTAGGCCTTATTGCTGTGTTTTCCTGTTGTGTAACACAGGCAGGCATCTGCAGCACTTACAGCAGGCGTAGTGTGCCTCCTGCAAAATATACACCTGAAGCTAGGCCTTATTGCTGTGTTTTCCTGTTGTGTAACACAGGCAGGCATCTGCAGCACTTACAGCAGGCGTAGTGTGCCTCCTGCAAAATATACACCTGAAGCTAGGCCTTATTGCTGTGTTTTCCTGTTGTGTAACACAGGCAGGCATCTGCAGCACTTACAGTGGGCGTAGTGTGCCTCCTGCACATTATACACCTGAAGCTACCCCTTATTGCTCGTAATTTTTTTCTTTTGTGTTACACTAACAGGCATCTGCAGCACTTACAGCGGGCAAAGTGTGCTTCTTGCAAAATATACACCAGAAGCTAGCCCTTATTGCTGTGTTTTCCTGTTGTGTAACACAGGCAGGCATCTGCAGCACTTACAGCAGGCGTAGTGTGCCTCCTGCAAAATATACACCTGAAGCTAGGCCTTATTACTGTGTTTTCCTGTTGTGTAACACAGGCAGGCATCTGCAGCACTTACAGCGGGCGTAGTGTGCCTCCTGCACATTATACACCTGAAGCTACCCCTTATTGCTCGTAGTTTTTTTTCTTTTGTGTTACACTAACAGGCATCTGCAGCACTTACAGCGGGCGTAGTGTGCTTCTTGCAAAATATACACCAGAAGCTAGCCCTTATTGCTGTGTTTTCCTGTTGTGTAACACAGGCAGACATCTGCAGCACTTACAGCAGGCGTAGTGTGCCTCCTGTAAAATATACACCTGAAGCTTGGCCTTATTGCTGTGTTTTCCTGTTGTGTAACACAGGCAGGCATCTGCAGCACTTACAGCGGGTGTAGTGTGCCTCCTGCACATTAAACACCTGAAGCTACCCCTTATTGCTCGTAGTTTTTTTTTTTCTTTTGTGTTACACTAACAGGAATCTGCAGCACTTACAGCGGGCGTAGTGTGCCTCTTGCAAAATATACACCAGAAGCTAGCCCTTATTGCTGTGTTTTCCTGTTGTGTAACACAGGCAGACATCTGCAGCACTTACAGCGGGCATAGAGTGCTTCTTGCAAAATATACACCAGAAGCTAGCCCTTATTGCTGTGTTTTCCTGTTGTGTAACACAGGCAGGCATCTGAAGTACTTACAGCAGGCGTAGTGTGCCTCCTGAAAAATATACACCTGAAGCTAGGCCTTATTGCTGTGTTTTCCTGTTGTGTAACACAGGCAGGCATCTGCAGCACTTACAGCGGGCGTAGTGTGCCTCCTGCACATTATACACCTGAAGCTACCCCTTATTGCTCGTAGTTTTTTTTCTTTTGTATTACAGTAACAGGCATCTGCAGCACTTACAGCGGGCGTAGTGTGCTTCTTGAAAAATATACACCAGAAGCTAGCCCTTATTGCTGTGTTTTCCAGTTGTGTAACACAGGCAGGCATCTGCAGCACTTACAGCAGGCATAGTGTGCCTCCTGCAAAATATACACCTGAAGCTAGGCCTTATTGCTGTGTTTTCCAGTTGTGTAACAGAGGCAGTCATGTGCAGCACTTACAGCGGCCGTAGTGTGCCTCCTGCACATTATACACCTGAAGCTACCCCTTATTGCTCGTAGTTTTTTTTCTTTTGTGTTACACTATCAGGCATCTGCAGCACTTACAGCGGGCGTAGTGTGCTTCTTGCAAAATATACACCAGAAGCTAGGCCTTATTGCTGTGTTTTCCTGTTGTGTAACACAGGCAGACATCTGCAGCACTTACAGCAGGCGTAGTGTGCCTCCTGTAAAATATACACCTGAAGCTAGGCCTTATTGCTGTGTTTTCCTGTTGTGTAACACAGGCAGGCATCTGCAGCACTTACAGCAGGCGTAGTGTGCCTCCTGCAAAATATACACCTGAAGCTAGGCCTTATTGCTGTGTTTTCCTGTTGTGTAACACAGGCAGGCATCTGCAGCACTTACAGCAGGCGTAGTGTGCCTCCTGCAAAATATACACCTGAAGCTAGGCCTTATTGCTGTGTTTTCCTGTTGTGTAACACAGGCAGGCATCTGCAGCACTTACAGCGGGCGTAGTGTGCCTCCTGCACATTATACACCTGAAGCTACCCCTTATTGCTCGTAGTTTTTTTTCTTTTGTGTTACACTAACAGGCATCTGCAGCACTTACAGCGGGCGTAGTGTGCTTCTTGCAAAATATACACCAGAAGCTAGCCCTTATTGCTGTGTGTTCCTGTTGTGTAACACAGGCAGGCATCTGCAGCACTTACAGCAGGCGTAGTGGGCCTCCTGCAAAATATACACCTGAAGCTAGGCCTTATTGCTGTGTTTTCCTGTTGTGTAACACAGGCAGGCATCTGCAGCACTTACAGCGGGCATAGTGTGCCTCCTGCACATTATACACCTGAAGCTACCCCTTATTGCTTGTAGTTTTTTTTCTTTTGTGTTACACTAACAGGCATCTGCAGCACTTATAGTGGGCGTAGTGTGCTTCTTGCAAAATATACACCAGAAGCTAGCCCTTATTGCTGTGTTTTCCTGTTGTGTAACACAGGCAGGCATCTGCAGCACTTACAGCGGGCGTAGTGTGCCGCCTGCAAAATATACACCTGAAGCTAGGCCTTATTGCTGTGTTTTCCTGTTGTGTAACACAGGCAGGCATCTGCAGCACTTACAGTGGGCGTAGTGTGCCTCCTGCACATTATACACCTGAAGCTACCCCTTATTGCTCGTAGTTTTTTTTCTTTTGTGTTACTCTAACATGCATCTGCAGCACTTACAGCGGGCGTAGTGTGCTTCTTGCAAAATATACACCAGAAGCTAGCCCTTATTGCTGTGTTTTCCTGTTGTGTAACACAGGCAGACATCTGCAGCACTTACAGCAGGCGTAGTGTGCCTCCTGCAAAATATACACCTGAAGCTAGGCCTTATTGCTGTGTTTTCCTGTTGTGTAACACAGGCAGGCATCTGCAGCACTTACAGCAGGTGTAGTGTGCCTCCTGCAAATATACACCTGAAGCTAGGCCTTATTGCTCTGTTTTCCTGTTGTGTAACACAGGCAGGCATCTGCAGCACTTACAGCAGGTGTAGTGGGCCTCCTGCAAAATATACACCTGAAGCTAGGCCTTATTGCTGTGTTTTCCTGTTGTGTAACACAGGCAGACATCTGCAGCACTTACAGTGGGCGTAGTGTGCCTCCTGCACATTATACACCTGAAGCTACCCCTTATTGCTCGTAGTTTTTTTCTTTTGTGTTACACTAACAGGCATCTGCAGCACTTACAGCGGGTGTAGTGTGCTTCTTGCAAAATATACACCAGAAGCTAGGCCTTATTGCTGTGTTTTCCTGTTGTGTAACACAAGCAGGTATCTGCAGCACTTACAGCAGGCGTAGTGTGCCTCCTGCAAAATATACACCTGAAGCTAGGCCTTATTGCTGTGTTTTCCAGTTGTGTAACACAGGCAGGCATCTGCAGCATTTACAGCGGGCGTAGTGTGCCTCCTGCACATTATACACCTGAAGCTACCCCTTATTCCTCGTTGTTTTTTTTCTTTTGTGTTACACTAACAGGCATCTGCAGCACTTACAGCGGGCGTAGTGTGCTTCTTGCAAAATATACACCAGAAGCTAGCCCTTATTGCTGTGTTTTCCTGTTGTGTAACACAGGCAGACATCTGCAGCACTTACAGCAGGCGTAGTGTGCCTCCTGTAAAATATACACCTGAAGCTAGGCCTTATTGCTGTGTTTTCCTGTTGTGTAACACAGGCAGGCATCTGCAGCACTTACAGCGGGCGTAGTGTGCCTCCTGCACATTAAACACCTGAAGCTACCCCTTATTGCTCATAGTTTTTTTTCTTTTGTGTTACACTAAAAGGCATCTGCAGCACTTACAGCGGGCATAGAGTGCTTCTTGCAAAATATACACCAGAAGCTAGCCCTTATTGCTGTGTTTTCCTGTTGTGTAACACAGGCAGGCATCTGAAGTACTTACAGCAGGCGTAGTGTGCCTCCTGAAAAATATACACCTGAAGCTAGGCCTTATTGCTGTGTTTTCCTATTGTGTAACACAGGCAGGCATCTGCAGCACTTACAGTGGGTGTAGTGTGCCTCCTGCACATTATACACCTGAAGCTACCCCTTATTGCTCGTAGTTTTTTTTCTTTTGTGTTACAGTAACAGGCATCTGCAGCACTTACAGCGGGCGTAGTGTGCTTCTTGAAAAATATACACCAGAAGCTAGCCCTTATTGCTGTGTTTTCCTGTTGTGTAACACAGGTAGGCATCTGCAGCACTTACAGCAGGCGTAGTGTGCCTCCTGCAAAATATACACCTGAAGCTAGACCTTATTGCTGTGTTTTCCTGTTGTGTAACAGAGGCAGTCATGTGCAGCACTTACAGCAGGCGTAGTGTGCCTCCTGCACATTATACACCTGAAGCTACCCCTTATTGCTCGTAGTTTTTTTTCTTTTGTGTTACACTAACAGCATCTGCAGCACTTACAACGGGCGTAGTGTGCTTCTTGCAAAATATACACCAGAAGCTAGCCCTTATTGCTGTGTTTTCCTGTTGTGTAACACAGGCAGACATCTGCAGCACTTACAGCAGGCGTAGTGTGCCTCCTGTAAAATATACACCTGAAGCTAGGCCTTATTGCTGTGTTTTCCTGTTGTGTAACACAGGCAGGCATCTGCAGCACTTACAGCAGGCGTAGTGTGCCTCCTGCAAAATATACACCTGAAGCTAGGCCTTATTGCTGTGTTTTCCTGTTGTGTAACACAGGCAGGCATCTGCAGCACTTACAGCAGGCGTAGTGTGCCTCCTGCAAAATATACACCTGAAGCTAGGCCTTATAGCTGTGTTTTCCTGTTGTGTAACACAGGCAGGCATCTGCAGCACTTACAGTGGGCGTAGTGTGCCTCCTGCAAAATATACACCTGAAGCTACCCCTTATTGCTCGTAGTTTTTTTTCTTTTGTGTTACACTAACAGGCATCTGCAACACTTACAGCGGGCGTAGTGTGCTTCTTGCAAAATATACACCAGAAGCTAGCCCTTATTGCTGTGTTTTCCTGTTGTGTAACACAGGCAGGCATCTGCAGCACTTACAGCAGGCGTAGTGTGCCTCCTGCAAAATATACACCTGAAGCTAGGCCTTATTGCTGTGTTTTCCTGTTGTGTAACACAGGCAGGCATCTGCAGCACTTACAGCGGGCATAGTGTGCCTCCTGCACATTATACACCTGAAGCTACCCCTTATTGCTTGTAGTTTTTTTTCTTTTGTGTTACACTAACAGGCATCTGCAGCACTTACAGCGGGCGTAGTGTGCTTCTTGCAAAATATACACCAGAAGCTAGCCCTTATTGCTGTGTTTTCCTGTTGTGTAACACAGGCAGGCATCTGCAGCACTTACAGCGGGCGTAGCGTGCCGCCTGCAAAATATACACCTGAAGCTAGGCCTTATTGCTGTGTTTTCCTGTTGTGTAACACAGGCAGGCATCTGCAGCACTTACAGCGGGCGTAGTGTGCCTCCTGCACATTATACACCTGAAGCTACCCCTTATTGCTCGTAGTTTTTTTTCTTTTGTGTTACTCTAACAGGCATCTGCAGCACTTACAGCGTGCGTAGTGTGCTTCTTGCAAAATATACTCCAGAAGCTAGCCCTTATTGCTGTGTTTTCCTGTTATGTAACACAGGCAGGCATCTGCAGCACTTACAGCAGGCGTAGTGCGCCTCCTGCAAAATATACACCTGAAGCTAGGCCTTATTGCTGTGTTTTCCTGTTGTGTAACACAGGCAGGCATCTGCAGCACTTACAGCGGGCGTAGTGTGCCTCCTGCACATTATACACCTGAAGCTACCCCTTATTGCTCGTAGTTTTTTTTCTTTTGTGTTACACTAACAGGCATCTGCAGCACTTACAGCGGGCGTAGTGTGCTTCTTGCAAAATATACACCAGAAGCTAGCCCTTATTGCTGTGTTTTCCTGTTGTGTAACACAGGCAGGCATCTGCAGCACTTACAGCAGGCGTAGTGTGCCTCCTGCAAAATATACACCTGATGCTAGGCCTTATTGCTGTATTTTCCTGTTGTGTAACACAGGCAGGCATCTGCAGCACTTACAGTGGGCGTAGTGTGCCTCCTGCACATTATACACCTGAAGCTACCCCTTATTGCTCGTAGTTTTTTTTCTTTTGTGTTACACTAACAGGCATCTGCAGCACTTACAGCGGGTGTAGTGTGCTTCTTGCAAAATATACACCAGAAGCTAGCCCTTATTGCTGTGTTTTCCTGTTGTGTAACACAGGCAGGCATCTGCAGCACTTACAGCAGGTGTAGTGTGCCTCCTGCAAAATATACACCTGAAGCTAGGTCTTATTGCTGTGTTTTCCTGTTGTGTAACACAGGCAGGCATCTGCAGCACTTACAGCGGGCATAGTGTGCCTCCTGCACATTATACACCTGAAGCTACCCCTTATTGCTCGTAGTTTTTTTTCTTTTGTGCTACACTAACAGGCATCTGCAGCACTTACAGCGGGCGTAGTGTGCTTCTTGCAAAATATACACCAGAAGCTAGGCCTTATTGCTGTGTTTTCCTGTTGTGTAACACAGCCAGGCATCTGCAGCACTTACAGCAGGCGTAGTGTGCCTCCTGCAAAATATACACCTGAAGCTAGGCCTTATTGCTTTGTTTTCCTGTTGTGTAACACAGGCAGGCATCTGCAGCACTTACAGCGGGCATAGTGTGCCTCCTGCACATTATACACCTGAAGCTACCCCTTATTGCTCGTAGTTTTTTTTCTTTTGTGTTACACTAACAGGCATCTGCAGCACTTACAGCGGGTGTAGTGTGCTTCTTGCAAAATATACACCAGAAGCTAGCCCTTATTGCTGTGTTTTCCTGTTGTGTAACACAGGCAGACATCTGCAGCACTTACAGCAGGCGTAGTGTGCCGCCTGCAAAATATACACTTGAAGCTAGGCCTTATTGCTGTGTTTTCCTGTTGTGTAACACAGGCAGGCATCTGCAGCACTTACAGCGGGCGTAGTGTGCCTCCTGCACATTATACACCTGAAGCTACCCCTTATTGCTCGTAGTTTTTTTTCTTTTGTGTTACTCTAACAGGCATCTGCAGCACTTACAGTGGGTGTAGTGTGCTTCTTGCAAAATATACACCAGAAGCTAGCCCTTATTGCTGTGTTTTCCTGTTATGTATCACAGGCAGGCATCTGCAGCACTTACAGCAGGCGTAGTGTGCCTCCTGCAAAATATACACCTGAAGCTAGGCCTTATTGCTGTGTTTTCCTGTTGTGTAACACAGGCAGGCATCTGCAGCACTTACAGCGGGCGTAGTGTGCCTCCTGCACATTATACACCTGAAGCTACCCCTTATTGCTTGTAGTTTTTTTCTTTTGTGTTACACTAACAGGCATCTGCAGCACTTACAGCGGGCGTAGTGTGCTTCTTGCAAAATATACACCAGAAGCTAGCCCTTATTGCTGTGTTTTCCTGTTGTGTAACACAGGCAGACATCTGCAGCACTTACAGCAGGCGTAGTGTGCCTCCTGCAAAATATACACCTGAAGCTAGGCCTTATTGCTGTGTTTTCCTGTTGTGTAACACAGGCAGGCATCTGCAGCACTTACAGCAGGCGTAGTGTGCCTCCTGCAAATATACACTTGAAGCTAGGCCTTATTGCTGTGTTTTCCTGTTGTGTAACACAGGCAGGCATCTGCAGCACTTACAGCAGGCGTAGTGTGCCTCCTGCAAAATATACACCTGAAGCTAGGCCTTATTGCTGTGTTTTCCTGTTGTGTAACACAGGCAGGCATCTGCAGCACTTACAGCGGGCATAGTGTGCCTCCTGCACATTATACACCTGAAGCTACCCCTTATTGCTCGTAGTTTTTTTTCTTTTGTGTTACACTAACAGGCATCTGCAGCACTTACAGCGGGCGTAGTGTGCTTCTTGCAAAATATACACCAGAAGCTAGCCCTTATTGCTGTGTTTTCCTGTTGTGTAACACAGGCAGACATCTGCAGCACTTACAGCAGGCGTAGTGTGCCGCCTGCAAAATATACACCTGAAGCTAGGCCTTATTGCTGTGTTTTCCTGTTGTGTAACACAGGCAGACATCTGCAGCACTTACAGCGGGCGTAGTGTGCCTCCTGCACATTATACACCTGAAGCTACCCCTTATTGCTCGTAGTTTTTTTTCTTTTGTGTTACTCTAACAGGCATCTGCAGCACTTACAGTGGGTGTAGTGTGCTTCTTGCAAAATATACACCAGAAGCTAGCCCTTATTGCTGTGTTTTCCTGTTATGTAACACAGGCAGGCATCTGCAGCACTTACAGCAGGCGTAGTGTGCCTCCTGCAAAATATACACCTGAAGCTAGGCCTTATTGCTGTGTTTTCCTGTTGTGTAACACAGGCAGGCATCTGCAGCACTTACAGCGGGCGTAGTGTGCCTCCTGCACATTATACACCTGAAGCTACCCCTTATTGCTTGTAGTTTTTTTCTTTTGTGTTACACTAACAGGCATCTGCAGCACTTACAGCGGGCGTAGTGTGCTTCTTGCAAAATATACACCAGAAGCTAGCCCTTATTGCTGTGTTTTCCTGTTGTGTAACACAGGCAGACATCTGCAGCACTTACAGCAGGCGTAGTGTGCCTCCTGCAAAATATACACCTGAAGCTAGGCCTTATTGCTGTGTTTTCCTGTTGTGTAACACAGGCAGGCATCTGCAGCACTTACAGCAGGCGTAGTGTGCCTTCTGCAAATATACACCTGAAGCTAGGCCTTATTGCTTTGTTTTCCTGTTGTGTAACACAGGCAGGCATCTGCAGCACTTACAGCAGGCGTAGTGTGCCTCCTGCAAAGTATAAACCTGAAGCTAGGCCTTATTGCTGTGTTTTCCTGTTGTGTAACACAGGCAGGCATCTGCAGCACTTACAGCGGGCGTAGTGTGCCTCCTGCACATTATACACCTGAAGCTACCCCTTATTGCTCGTAATTTTTTTTCTTTTGTGTCACACTAACAGGCACCTGCAGCACTTACAGCGGGCGTATTGGGCTTTTTGCAAAATATACACCAGAAGCTAGCCCTTATTGCTGTGTTTTCCTGTTGTGTAACACAGGCAGGCATCTGCAGCACTTACAGCAGGCGTAGTGTGCCTCCTGCAAAATATACACCTGAAGCTAGGCCTTATTGCTGTATTTTCCTGTTGTGTAACACAGGCAGGCATCTGCAGCACTTACAGCGGGCGTAGTGTGCCTCCTGCACATTATACACCTGAAGCTACCCCTTATTGCTCGTAGTTTTTTTCTTTTGTGCTACACTAACGGGCATCTGCAGCACTTACAGCGGGCGTAGTGTGCTTCTTGCAAAATATACACCAGAAGCTAGGCCTTATTGCTCTGTTTTCCTGTTGTGTAACACAGGCAGGCATCTGCAGCACTTACAGCAGGTGTAGTGTGCCTCCTGCAAAATATACACCTGAAGCTAGGCCTTATTGCTGTGTTTTCCTGTTGTGTAACACAGGCAGGCATCTGCAGCACTTACAGCGGGCGTAGTGTGCCTCCTGCACATTATACACCTGAAGCTACCCCTTATTGCTCGTAGTTTTTTTCTTTTGTGTTACACTAACAGGCATCTGCAGCACTTACAGCGGGCGTAGTGTGCTTCTTGCAAAATATACACCAGAAGCTAGCCCTTATTGCTGTGTTTTCCTGTTGTGTAACACAGGCAGGCATCTGCAGCACTTACAGCAGGCGTAGTGTGCCTCCTGCAAAATATACACCTGATGCTAGGCCTTATTGCTGTATTTTCCTGTTGTGTAACACAGGCAGGCATCTGCAGCACTTACAGTGGGCGTAGTGTGCCTCCTGCACATTATACACCTGAAGCTACCCCTTATTGCTCGTAGTTTTTTTCTTTTGTGCTACACTAACAGGCATCTGCAGCACTTACAGCGGGCGTAGTGTGCTTCTTGCAAAATATACACCAGAAGCTAGGCCTTATTGCTGTGTTTTCCTGTTGTGTAACACAGGCAGGCATCTGCAGCACTTACAGCAGGCGTAGTGTGCCTCCTGCAAAATATACACCTGAAGCTAGGCCTTATTGCTGTGTTTTCCTGTTGTGTAACACAGGCAGGCATCTGCAGCACTTACAGCGGGCATAGTGTGCCTCCTGCACATTATACACCTGAAGCTACCCCTTATTGCTCGTAGTTTTTTTTCTTTTGTGTTACACTAACAAGCATCTGCAGCACTTACAGCGGGCGTAGTGTGCTTCTTGCAAAATATACACCAGAAGCTAGCCCTTATTGCTGTGTTTTCCTGTTGTGTAACACAGGCAGGCATCTGCAGCACTTACAGCAGGCGTAGTGTGCCTCCTGCAAATATACACCTGAAGCTAGGCCTTATTGCTGTGTTTTCCTGTTGTGTAACACAGGCAGGCATCTGCAGCACTTACAGCAGGCGTAGTGTGCCTCCTGCAAAATATACACCTGAAGCTAGGCCTTATTGCTGTGTTTTCCTGTTGTGTAACACAGGTAGGGATGAGCTTCGTGTTCGAGTCGAACATACGTTCGACTCGAACATCGGCTGTTCGATCGTTCGACGAAGATCGAACGATTTGGGCCGTTCGCGCCAAATTCGAGTGACGCGAACGGCCCACAATGCACTACGCCATCGCAGTGTCATCCAGGCGCTGTGATTGGCCAAGCATGCACTGTGACCCCGCATGCTTGGCCAATCACAGCGCCGGCAGCGAGGAGAGCAATGATTGGCCACAGGCAGGATGCCTGTGTTCAATTATTGCTGAGGGTGTTTAGTACACGCCCCACACTATAAAAGGCCGCCAGCACGGCGGCCTAGTGTAGTGTGTTCCGGAGCAGGGATAGAGCAGCATAGGCAGGGACAGTGACTTTTATTTCTTTCTTGCTTAACCTGGATTCCTTTAGTTTAGGGAAAGAGAAGGATAGGTAGGGAGAGTGTCAGTGTGTTTTGTGCTTGTGCTATATTGTGCTTAAAAATTTTTTTTTTCTAGGGACAGAAAACTGTAGGTAGGGAGAGTGTGTCAGTTTCTTTCACTGTCAAAGTCCTTGTTTCCAGGGACCTGGAAGGACAGTGAGTGAATTCTCCTTGTGCTAAATTGTGCTTAAAAAAAAACATTTTTTCTAGGGACAGAAAACTGTAGGTAGGGAGAGTGTGTCAGTTTCTTTCACTGTCAAAGTCCTTGTTTCCAGGGACCTGGAAGGACAGTGAGTGAATTCTCCTTGTGCTAAATTGTGCTTAAAAAAAACATTTTTTCTAGGGACAGAAAACTGTAGGTAGGGAGAGTGTGTCAGTTTCTTTCACTGTCAAAGTCCTTGTTTCCAGGGACCTGGAAGGACAGTGAGTGAATTCTCCTTGTGCTAAATTGTGCTTAAAAAAAACATTTTTTCTAGGGACAGAAAACTGTAGGTAGGGAGAGTGTGTCAGTTTCTTTCACTGTCAAAGTCCTTGTTTCCAGGGACCTGGAAGGACAGTGAGTGAATTCTCCTTGTGCTAAATTGTGCTTAAAAAAAACATTTTTTCTAGGGACAGAAAACTGTAGGTAGGGAGAGTGTGTCAGTTTCTTTCACTGTCAAAGTCCTTGTTTCCAGGGACCTGGAAGGACAGTGAGTGAATTCTCCTTGTGCTAAATTGTGCTTAAAAAAACATTTTTTTCTAGGGACAGAAAACTGTAGGTAGGGAGAGTGTGTCAGTTTCTTTCACTGTCAAAGTCCTTGTTTCCAGGGACCTGGAAGGACAGTGAGTGAATTCTCCTTGTGCTAAATTGTGCTTAAAAAAAACATTTTTTCTAGGGACAGAAAACTGTAGGTAGGGAGAGTGTGTCAGTTTCTTTCACTGTCAAAGTCCTTGTTTCCAGGGACCTGGAAGGACAGTGAGTGAATTCTCCTTGTGCTAAATTGTGCTTAAAAAAAACATTTTTTCTAGGGACAGAAAACTGTAGGTAGGGAGAGTGTGTCAGTTTCTTTCACTGTCAAAGTCCTTGTTTCCAGGGACCTGGAAGGACAGTGAGTGAATTCTCCTTGTGCTAAATTGTGCTTAAAAAAACATTTTTTCTAGGGACAGAAAACTGTAGGTAGGGAGAGTGTGTCAGTTTCTTTCACTGTCAAAGTCCTTGTTTCCAGGGACCTGGAAGGACAGTGAGTGAATTCTCCTTGTGCTAAATTGTGCTTAAAAAAAACATTTTTTCTAGGGACAGAAAACTGTAGGTAGGGAGAGTGTGTCAGTTTCTTTCACTGTCAAAGTCCTTGTTTCCAGGGACCTGGAAGGACAGTGAGTGAATTCTCCTTGTGCTAAATTGTGCTTAAAAAAAACATTTTTTCTAGGGACAGAAAACTGTAGGTAGGGAGAGTGTGTCAGTTTCTTTCACTGTCAAAGTCCTTGTTTCCAGGGACCTGGAAGGACAGTGAGTGAATTCTCCTTGTGCTAAATTGTGCTTAAAAAAAACATTTTTTCTAGGGACAGAAAACTGTAGGTAGGGAGAGTGTGTCAGTTTCTTTCACTGTCAAAGTCCTTGTTTCCAGGGACCTGGAAGGACAGTGAGTGAATTCTCCTTGTGCTAAATTGTGCTTAAAAAAAACATTTTTTCTAGGGGCAGAAAACTGTAGGTAGGGAGAGTGTGTCAGTTTCTTTCACTGTCAAAGTCCTTGTTTCCAGGGACCTGGAAGGACAGTGAGTGAATTCTCATTGTGCTAATTTGTGCTTAAAAAAAACATTTTTTCTAGGGACAGAAAACTGTAGGTAGGGAGAGTGTGTCAGTTTCTTTCACTGTCAAAGTCCTTGTTTCCAGGGACCTGGAAGGACAGTGAGTGAATTCTCCTTGTGCTAAATTGTGCTTAAAAAAAAACATTTTTTCTAGGGACAGAAAACTGTAGGTAGGGAGAGTGTGTCAGTTTCTTTCACTGTCAAAGTCCTTGTTTCCAGGGACCTGGAAGGACAGTGAGTGAATTCTCCTTGTGCTAAATTGTGCTTAAAAAAAACATTTTTTCTAGGGACAGAAAACTGTAGGTAGGGAGAGTGTGTCAGTTTCTTTCACTGTCAAAGTCCTTGTTTCCAGGGACCTGGAAGGACAGTGAGTGAATTCTCCTTGTGCTAAATTGTGCTTAAAAAAAACATTTTTTCTAGGGATAGAAAACTGTAGGTAGGGAGAGTGTGTCAGTTTCTTTCACTGTCAAAGTCCTTGTTTCCAGGGACCTGGAAGGACAGTGAGTGAATTCTCCTTGTGCTAAATTGTGCTTAAAAAAAACATTTTTTCTAGGGACAGAAAACTGTAGGTAGGGAGAGTGTGTCAGTTTCTTTCACTGTCAAAGTCCTTGTTTCCAGGGACCTGGAAGGACAGTGAGTGAATTCTCCTTGTGCTAAATTGTGCTTAAAAAAAACATTTTTTCTAGGGACAGAAAACTGTAGGTAGGGAGAGTGTGTCAGTTTCTTTCACTGTCAAAGTCCTTGTTTCCAGGGACCTGGAAGGACAGTGAGTGAATTCTCCTTGTGCTAAATTGTGCTTAAAAAAAACATTTTTTCTAGGGACAGAAAACTGTAGGTAGGGAGAGTGTGTCAGTTTCTTTCACTGTCAAAGTCCTTGTTTCCAGGGACCTGGAAGGACAGTGAGTGAATTCTCCTTGTGCTAAATTGTGCTTAAAAAAAAACATTTTTTCTAGGGACAGAAAACTGTAGGTAGGGAGAGTGTGTCAGTTTCTTTCACTGTCAAAGTCCTTGTTTCCAGGGACCTGGAAGGACAGTGAGTGAATTCTCCTTGTGCTAAATTGTGCTTAAAAAAAACATTTTTTCTAGGGACAGAAAACTGTAGGTAGGGAGAGTGTGTCAGTTTCTTTCACTGTCAAAGTCCTTGTTTCCAGGGACCTGGAAGGACAGTGAGTGAATTCTCCTTGTGCTAAATTGTGCTTAAAAAAACATTTTTTCTAGGGACAGAAAACTGTAGGTAGGGAGAGTGTGTCAGTTTCTTTCACTGTCAAAGTCCTTGTTTCCAGGGACCTGGAAGGACAGTGAGTGAATTCTCCTTGTGCTAAATTGTGCTTAAAAAAAACATTTTTTCTAGGGACAGAAAACTGTAGGTAGGGAGAGTGTGTCAGTTTCTTTCACTGTCAAAGTCCTTGTTTCCAGGGACCTGGAAGGACAGTGAGTGAATTCTCCTTGTGCTAAATTGTGCTTAAAAAAAACATTTTTTCTAGGGACAGAAAACTGTAGGTAGGGAGAGTGTGTCAGTTTCTTTCACTGTCAAAGTCCTTGTTTCCAGGGACCTGGAAGGACAGTGAGTGAATTCTCCTTGTGCTAAATTGTGCTTAAAAAAAACATTTTTTCTAGGGACAGAAAACTGTAGGTAGGGAGAGTGTGTCAGTTTCTTTCACTGTCAAAGTCCTTGTTTCCAGGGACCTGGAAGGACAGTGAGTGAATTCTCCTTGTGCTAAATTGTGCTTAAAAAAACATTTTTTCTAGGGACAGAAAACTGTAGGTAGGGAGAGTGTGTCAGTTTCTTTCACTGTCAAAGTCCTTGTTTCCAGGGACCTGGAAGGACAGTGAGTGAATTCTCCTTGTGCTAAATTGTGCTTAAAAAAACATTTTTTCTAGGGACAGAAAACTGTAGGTAGGGAGAGTGTGTCAGTTTCTTTCACTGTCAAAGTCCTTGTTTCCAGGGACCTGGAAGGACAGTGAGTGAATTCTCCTTGTGCTAAATTGTGCTTAAAAAAAACATTTTTTCTAGGGACAGAAAACTGTAGGTAGGGAGAGTGTGTCAGTTTCTTTCACTGTCAAAGTCCTTGTTTCCAGGGACCTGGAAGGACAGTGAGTGAATTCTCCTTGTGCTAAATTGTGCTTAAAAAAAACATTTTTTCTAGGGACAGAAAACTGTAGGTAGGGAGAGTGTGTCAGTTTCTTTCACTGTCAAAGTCCTTGTTTCCAGGGACCTGGAAGGACAGTGAGTGAATTCTCCTTGTGCTAAATTGTGCTTAAAAAAAACATTTTTTCTAGGGACAGAAAACTGTAGGTAGGGAGAGTGTGTCAGTTTCTTTCACTGTCAAAGTCCTTGTTTCCAGGGACCTGGAAGGACAGTGAGTGAATTCTCATTGTGCTAATTTGTGCTTAAAAAAAACATTTTTTCTAGGGACAGAAAACTGTAGGTAGGGAGAGTGTGTCAGTTTCTTTCACTGTCAAAGTCCTTGTTTCCAGGGACCTGGAAGGACAGTGAGTGAATTCTCCTTGTGCTAAATTGTGCTTAAAAAAAAACATTTTTTCTAGGGACAGAAAACTGTAGGTAGGGAGAGTGTGTCAGTTTCTTTCACTGTCAAAGTCCTTGTTTCCAGGGACCTGGAAGGACAGTGAGTGAATTCTCCTTGTGCTAAATTGTGCTTAAAAAAAACATTTTTTCTAGGGACAGAAAACTGTAGGTAGGGAGAGTGTGTCAGTTTCTTTCACTGTCAAAGTCCTTGTTTCCAGGGACCTGGAAGGACAGTGAGTGAATTCTCCTTGTGCTAAATTGTGCTTAAAAAAAACATTTTTTCTAGGGATAGAAAACTGTAGGTAGGGAGAGTGTGTCAGTTTCTTTCACTGTCAAAGTCCTTGTTTCCAGGGACCTGGAAGGACAGTGAGTGAATTCTCCTTGTGCTAAATTGTGCTTAAAAAAAACATTTTTTCTAGGGACAGAAAACTGTAGGTAGGGAGAGTGTGTCAGTTTCTTTCACTGTCAAAGTCCTTGTTTCCAGGGACCTGGAAGGACAGTGAGTGAATTCTCCTTGTGCTAAATTGTGCTTAAAAAAAACATTTTTTCTAGGGACAGAAAACTGTAGGTAGGGAGAGTGTGTCAGTTTCTTTCACTGTCAAAGTCCTTGTTTCCAGGGACCTGGAAGGACAGTGAGTGAATTCTCCTTGTGCTAAATTGTGCTTAAAAAAAACATTTTTTCTAGGGACAGAAAACTGTAGGTAGGGAGAGTGTGTCAGTTTCTTTCACTGTCAAAGTCCTTGTTTCCAGGGACCTGGAAGGACAGTGAGTGAATTCTCCTTGTGCTAAATTGTGCTTAAAAAAAACATTTTTTCTAGGGACAGAAAACTGTAGGTAGGGAGAGTGTGTCAGTTTCTTTCACTGTCAAAGTCCTTGTTTCCAGGGACCTGGAAGGACAGTGAGTGAATTCTCCTTGTGCTAAATTGTGCTTAAAAAAAACATTTTTTCTAGGGACAGAAAACTGTAGGTAGGGAGAGTGTGTCAGTTTCTTTCACTGTCAAAGTCCTTGTTTCCAGGGACCTGGAAGGACAGTGAGTGAATTCTCCTTGTGCTAAATTGTGCTTAAAAAAAACATTTTTTCTAGGGACAGAAAACTGTAGGTAGGGAGAGTGTGTCAGTTTCTTTCACTGTCAAAGTCCTTGTTTCCAGGGACCTGGAAGGACAGTGAGTGAATTCTCCTTGTGCTAAATTGTGCTTAAAAAAAACATTTTTTCTAGGGACAGAAAACTGTAGGTAGGGAGAGTGTGTCAGTTTCTTTCACTGTCAAAGTCCTTGTTTCCAGGGACCTGGAAGGACAGTGAGTGAATTCTCCTTGTGCTAATTTGTGCTTAAAAAAAACATTTTTTCTAGGGACAGAAAACTGTAGGTAGGGAGAGTGTGTCAGTTTCTTTCACTGTCAAAGTCCTTGTTTCAAGGGACAGAGAAGGACACCTGAAGGTAGCCCTTATTGCTTTTTTCCCATCTCCCTGCAGGCCATCTATTAGAATGTCTGGAAGCCAAACAAGGAGAGGCAGACAGTCAGGAGGCAATAAAAGAGGGCAAGCAGGCTCTGTGTCTGGGGGCAACAGTGCTGGTCGTGGACGCGGTGCATTGTCATCAGCACATGGCCATGGGACACGCTTGTCCTTCTTTTCGGCAGCTGGACATGTTGAGCCACATCATGCCGAAGACTTGGTAGAGTGGATGACCAAGCCCTCCTCCTCCTCCTCATCCTCTCTCACCCAGGCTCAGGGTACTGGAAAAGCAGCTGCCAAAGCGTCCTCTTCCCTGGTATCAATGTCAGACTCATCATCAGTCACTCCTTCCCTAGACCCACCATGTCCTCCTCCTGAGG
This sequence comes from Rana muscosa, assembly GCA_029206835.1. Classification (NCBI taxonomy): domain Eukaryota; kingdom Metazoa; phylum Chordata; class Amphibia; order Anura; family Ranidae; genus Rana; species Rana muscosa. The sequence continues at coordinate 920,911,350 of CM055117.1, forward strand.
AGTCCCCCGAACTGTTTCAGCACAGTGTTGGGTACATGCTCCAGGAGGATGCCCAGCGTTTCGAAGGGTCTGATGATGAAACCCAGCTAGAGGAAGGCAGTAGCGTGAGAGCAGACAGAGGGGATGCTCAAGAAGGACACCAATCTGGCAGTCATGTTCCAGCAGCTGCAGCATACTGCCAGATTGGCTCCAGTGATGAGGAGGGAGGTGATGATGAGGTCACTGACTCCACGTGGGTGCCTAATAGGAGAGAGGAGGAGGAGGAGGATGAGGAGGAGGCACATCTCCAACGAGGCAGGATGCCCTTTGGTGGCCAGCGTAAGGGCAGTACACCGACGGAATCACACCGCAGAGCTCCGCCTGTGCAGGGCGCTGCCTCTGCCCGTCATTCAAAAAGTTCTTTGGTGTGGGCCTTTTTTGAGGCTAGTGCATCAGATCGCACAGCTGCTGTTTGCAACATATGTCTCAAGCGTATATCGCGTGGCCAAAACATCAGCCGCTTGGGTACCACATGCCTGACCAGACATATGTTGACCTGCCATGCAGCTCGTTGGCAAGCCTACCTCAAAGACCCACACCAAAGAACAAAGCGGACCTCTCCTTGCACCGCATCAGCTGGGATCTCCAACCCCACTATAACTTCAGTCCTCTCTGAAACATGCACTGAGAGGAATGAAGGTGTAGAATTAGGTGTGTCACAGCCAAGTACTTGCGGCCACTCTGCTAGCAGTACACCGACGTCCGATTCTAGCAGGCAAATTTCCCTGCCCCAGCTGCTGGACCGTCGAAAGAAGTTCACTCCCAGCCATCCACATGCCCAGCGGTTGAATGCTAGCTTGGCTAAATTGCTAGCGCTTCAACTGCTGCCTTTTCAGTTGGTAGACTCGGCCCCCTTCCGTGAGTTTGTGCAATGTGCGGTTCCTCAGTGGCAGGTTCCCAAACGCCACTTTTTCTCACGGAAGGCTATTCCGGCTCTCTACCGGCATGTGGAAGGCAATGTCTTGGCCTCGCTGGACAGGGCGGTCAGCGGTAAGGTGCATATTACCGCTGACTCATGGTCCAGCAGGCATGGACAGGGACGTTACCTTTCTTTCACGGCCCATTGGGTCACTCTTTTGGCAGCTGGGAAGGATGCAGGACAAGGTGCAGTAGTGTTGGAGGTTGTCCCACCGCCACGCCTCCAAAATGCTACTACTGGTTGTGACACACCTCTCTCCTCCACCCCCTCCTCTTCTTCTTCCTCCATGGCCTCTTCCTGTGGTTTGTCCTATGAACCAGCGGTGCTCCGTAGCCGTTCACGGGGCTACGCAAGTACGCAGGCAAAAAGATGCCATGCCGTGCTTGCGCTGGTGTGTTTGGGGGACAGAAGCCACACTGGGGCAGAGGTCCTGTCTGCTCTGCAGGGCCAGGCCGAGAGGTGGTTGACGCCACGCCAGCTTAAGCCAGGAATGGTGGTTTGCGACAATGGCACCAACCTCCTCTCCGCCCTCCGACAGGGACAACTGACCCATGTGCCCTGTGTGGCTCACGTCCTTAACCTGGTGGTGCAGCGGTTCTTGGGCAGGTACCCGGGCTTACAGGATGTCCTGAGGCAGGCCAGGAAAGTCTGTGTGCATTTCCGCAGATCTTATAATGCCAGTGCTCGCCTGGCTGAGCTGCAAAAGGAGTTGAACCTGCCCAAGAACCGCCTTATATGTGACATGCCCACCAGGTGGAACTCAACGTTGGCCATGCTGCAGCGGCTGCACACGCAGCAGAGGGCCATCAATGAGTACCTGTGCGACTACGGCACCAGGACAGGGTCAGGGGAGCTTGGTTTTTTTTCTCCACGCCAGTGGGGCATGATCAGGGATGCATGCACTGTCCTGGCACCATTTGAGGAGGCCACGAGGATGGTGAGCAGTGACAGTGCATGCATCAGTGACACTGTACCTCTTGTCCACCTGTTGGAGCACACGCTGCGTGGAATAATGGACAGGGCACTTGAGGCAGAACAGAGGCAGGAAGAGGAGGACTTCCTTGCCTCTCAAGGCCCCCTTTACCCAGACAGTGTTCCTTCTGTCCCACCCATCGCACAGGAAGAGGAGGAGGAGGAGGAGGAGGAGGAGGAGGATTGTGTCAGCATGGAGGTGGAGGCTGGCACTCAGCATCATCAGCAGCAGTCTTTTAGGGATGATTTACAGTCCCAAGAAACAGGTGGACTTGTACGTGGCTGGGAGGAGGTGGCTGCGGATCATGTCGTCCTTAGTGACCCAGAGGACTCCGGAGCGAATGCCTCAGCAAACCTACGCTGCATGGCCTCCCTGATCCTGCAAAGTCTGCGGAAGGATCCTCGTATTCTTCGGATCAAGGAGAGGGACCATTACTGGCTGGGCTTATTTATGGGTGCCGCCAACAGTGGCTAAGGCCCAATTTTTCAGCCCCTGTTTTACAGGGGCGTGTAATTACAATTTTTTTAGCAATAATTTGCCATAGGGCTCATTGCTGTGCTCCAAGTACAGTATCTGTGAGGGGTTGGAGTGTTGTGGCACCAGTGCCTAAGGCCCAATTTTTCAGCCCCTGTTTAACAGGGGCGTGTCATTACAATTTTTGAAGCAATACTTTGCAACAGGGCTCATTGCTGTGCTCCAAGTACAGTATCTGTGAGGGGTTGTAGTGTTGTGCCACCAGTGCCTAAGGCCCAATTTTTCAGCCCCTGTTCAACAGGGGCATGCAATTACAATTCTTGATCTAATAATTCACAGCAGGGTCCATTGCTGCACCCACCAAGAGTAACTCTGAGGGCTTACAGTCTTGTGGCAACGCCACCACCACCACCACCACGAAAGGCCCAATTTTTCAGCCCCTGTTCAAAAGGGGCATGTAATTACAATTCTTGATCTAATAATTCACAGCAGGGCCCATTGCTGCACCCACCAAGAGTAACTGTCAGGGCTTACAGTGTTGTGGCACCAGCACCACCATCAAAGCCCCAATTTTTACTACCACTGTTCAACAATTATATGTAATTAAAATTCCTGATATAATAGTTGACAGCAGGGCGTTCCAGCACCAACCAAGAGTAACTGAGTGCTTACAGTGTTGTGCCAACACCAACAACTAAGGGGCCTATTTCTGCAGAGTATATACGGCAGGTCCCTACTTTCAAACATCCAACTTACAAACGACTCCTACTTGCAAACGAAAGAAGACAACAGGAAGTGAGAGGAAATCTACCCCTAGAAAGGAAAATTCTCTCCTGTAAGAATAAATATGGGAGAAAGGGGTCTCATCTGTACTGATGCTTTATCAGCAATCCTTGTTTCAAGAAAAACACCACATTTCAAAAACAGTTGTCATTGGGACGGAAAGTGAGGTGAAATGTTCTGAACAGGGGCACAGACAGCAAAACAAATGTTACAGGGGTAATAACCCTTACCTATGTTTCCCAAAAAGTTTAAAAATAGATTTTTGGGCTGGAGCTACACTTCAACAATGTACCTGTTCAAAATTACAAACAGATTCTACATAAGAACAAACCTACAGTCCCTGTCTTGTATGCACCGCCTGTATACGGCTGTTCAGAGTATATAGGGCATTTTTTATTTTATGTGCGGGGTTCCCCTTAATATCCATACAAGACCCAAAGGGGCTGGTAATGGGCTGGGGTAGGGGGGGGTCATGGGGTAGCTATGCCATTTTTCTTAAAGAATTTCATCCATATTACCGGGACCAGACATTACATTAAAGCCGCAAGCAGTTTTAAATGGCTTTTTTTTCCTTTAGAAGTGTCATTTTGTGCAGGGACAGTTCTAAACACGGGAAACACGTGGCACTTCACAGGCATACTTTAGACACCCCCCAGGTACAATATTTAAAGGAATATTTGACTTTTTTTTTTCACTTTATGCATCATTAAAATGACTGCTCCCGAAAAACGACCGTTTTTAAAACTTCTTTTTGCATTGATACATGTCCCCTGGTGCAGAACCCGGGTTCCCAAACCCTATTTATGACAATAACATGCATAATAGTTGTTATAATTAGCACTTTAGAATTCGAACGTTCGCATCCATTGTATTTAATAGGGTTCTAATGTTCGTTCGAACTTTCGGTCCGTTCGCGGGTTCTGGTGCGAACCGAACCCGGGGGTGTTCGGCTCATCACTAAACACAGGCAGGCATCTGCAGCACTTACAGCGGGCGTAGTGTGCCTCCTGCACATTATACACCTGAAGCTACCCCTTATTGCTCGTAATTTTTTTTCTTTTGTGTCACACTAACAGGCATCTGCAGCACTTACAGCGGGCGTAGTGGGCTTCTTGCAAAATATACACCAGAAGCTAGCCCTTATTGCTGTGTTTTCCTGTTGTGTAACACAGGCAGGCATCTGCAGCACTTACAGCAGGCGTAGTGTGCCTCCTGCAAAATATACACCTGAAGCTAGGCCTTATTGCTGTATTTTCCTGTTGTGTAACACAGGCAGGCATCTGCAGCACTTACAGCGGGCGTAGTGTGCCTCCTGCACATTATACACCTGAAGCTACCCCTTATTGCTCGTAGTTTTTTTCTTTTGTGTTACACTAACAGGCATCTGCAGCACTTACAGCGGGCGTAGTGTGCTTCTTGCAAAATATACACCAGAAGCTAGGCCTAATTGCTGTGTTTTCCTGTTGTGTAACACAGGCAGGCATCTGCAGCACTTACAGCAGGCGTAGTGTGCCTCCTGCAAAATATACACCTGAAGCTAGGCCTTATTGCTGTGTTTTCCTGTTGTGTAACACAGGCAGGCATCTGCAGCACTTACAGTGGGCGTAGTGTGCCTCCTGCACATTATACACCTGAAGCTACCCCTTATTGCTCATAGTTTTTTCTTTTGTGTTACACTAACAGGCATCTGCAGCACTTACAGCGGGCGAAGTGTGCTTCTTGCAAAATATACACCTGAAGCTAGCCCTTATTGCTGTGTTTTCCTGTTGTGTAACACAGGCAGGCATCTGCAGCACTTACAGCAGGCGTAGTGTGCCTCCTGCAAAATATACACCTGAAGCTAGGCCTTATTGCTGTGTTTTCCTGTTGTGTAACACAGGCAGGCATCTACAGCACTTACAGCGGGCATAGTGTGCCTCCTGCACATTATACACCTGAAGCTACCCCTTATTGCTCGTAGTTTTTTTTATTTTGTGTTACTCTAACAGGCATCTGCAGCACTTACAGTGGGCGTAGTGTGCTTCTTGCAAAATATACACCAGAAGCTAGCCCTTATTGCTGTGTTTTCCTGTTATGTAACACAGGCAGGCATCTGCAGCACTTACAGCAGGCGTAGTGTGCCTCCTGCAAAATATACACCTGAAGCTAGGCCTTATTGCTGTGTTTTCCTGTTGTGTAACACAGGCAGGCATCTGCAGCACTTACAGCGGGCGTAGTGTGCCTCCTGCACATTATACACCTGAAGCTACCCCTTATTGCTCGTAGTTTTTTTTCTTTTGTGTTACACTAACAGGCATCTGCAGCACTTACAGCGGGCGTAGTGTGCTTCTTGCAAAATATACACCAGAAGCTAGCCCTTATTGCTGTGTTTTCCTGTTATGTAACACTAACAGGCATCTGCAGCACTTACAGCGGGCGTAGTGTGCTTCTTGCAAAATATACACCAGAAGCTAGCCCTTATTGCTGTGTTTTCCTGTTGTGTAACACAGGCAGACATCTGCAGCACTTACAGCAGGCGTAGTGTGACTCCTGCAAAATATACACCTGAAGCTAGGCCTTATTGCTGTGTTTTCCTGTTGTGTAACACAGGCAGGCATCTGCAGCACTTACAGTGGGCGTAGTGTGCCTCCTGCACATTATACACCTGAAGCTACCCCTTATTGCTCGTAGTTTTTTTTCTTTTGTGTTACACTAACAGGCATCTGCAGCACTTACAGCGGGTGTAGTGTGCTTCTTGCAAAATATACACCAGAAGCTAGCCCTTATTGCTGTGTTTTCCTGTTGTGTAACACAGGCAGGCATCTGCAGCACTTACAGCAGGTGTAGTGTGCCTCCTGCAAAATATACACCTGAAGCTAGGTCTTATTGCTGTGTTTTCCTGTTGTGTAACACAGGCAGGCATCTGCAGCACTTACAGCGGGCGTAGTGTGCCTCCTGCACATTATACACCTGAAGCTACCCCTTATTGCTCGTAGTTTTTTTTCTTTTGTGCTACACTAACAGGCATCTGCAGCACTTACAGCGTGCGTAGTGTGCTTCTTGCAAAATATACACCAGAAGCTAGGCCTTATTGCTGTGTTTTCCTGTTGTGTAACACAGGCAGGCATCTGCAGCACTTACAGCAGGCGTAGTGTGCCTCCTGCAAAATATACACCTGAAGCTAGGCCTTATTGCTGTGTTTTCCTGTTGTGTAACACAGGCAGGCATCTGCAGCACTTACAGCGGGCATAGTGTGCCTCCTGCACATTATACACCTGAAGCTACCCCTTATTGCTCGTAGTTTTTTTTCTTTTGTGTTACACTAACAGGCATCTGCAGCACTTACAGCGGGCGTAGTGTGCTTCTTGCAAAATATACACCAGAAGCTAGCCCTTATTGCTGTGTATTCCTGTTGTGTAACACAGGCAGACATCTGCAGCACTTACAGCAGGCGTAGTGTGCCACCTGCACATTATACACCTGAAGCTAGCCCTTATTGCTCGTATTTTTTTTTATTTTGTGTTACTCTAACAGGCATCTGCAGCACTTACAGTGGGCGTAGTGTGCTTCTTGCAAAATATACACCAGAAGCTAGCCCTTATTGCTGTGTTTTCCTGTTATGTAACACAGGCAGGCATCTGCAGCACTTACAGCAGGCGTAGTGTGCCTCCTGCAAAATATACACCTGAAGCTAGGCCTTATTGCTGTGTTTTCCTGTTGTGTAACACAGTCAGGCATCTGCAGCACTTACAGCGGGCGTAGTGTGCCTCCTGCACATTATACACCTGAAGCTACCCCTTATTGCTCGTAATTTTTTTTCTTTTGTGTCACACTAACAGGCATCTGCAGCACTTACAGCGGGCGTAGTGGGCTTCTTGCAAAATATACACCAGAAGCTAGCCCTTATTGCTGTGTTTTCCTGTTGTGTAACACAGGCAGGCATCTGCAGCACTTACAGCAGGCGTAGTGTGCCTCTTGCAAAATATACACCTGAAGCTAGGCCTTATTGCTGTATTTTCCTGTTGTGTAACACAGGCAGGCATCTGCAGCACTTACAGCGGGCGTAGTGTGCCTCCTGCACATTATACACCTGAAGCTACCCCTTATTGCTCGTAGTTTTTTTCTTTTGTGTTACACTAACAGGCATCTGTAGCACTTACAGCGGGCGTAGTGTGTTTCTTGCAAAATATACACCAGAAGCTAGGCCTAATTGCTGTGTTTTCCTGTTGTGTAACACAGGCAGGCATCTGCAGCACTTACAGCAGGCGTAGTGTGCCTCCTGCAAAATATACACCTGAAGCTAGGCCTTATTGCTGTGTTTTCCTGTTGTGTAACACAGGCAGGCATCTGCAGCACTTACAGTGGGCGTAGTGTGCCTCCTGCACATTATACACCTGAAGCTACCCCTTATTGCTCATAGTTTTTTCTTTTGTGTTACACTAACAGGCATCTGCAGCACTTACAGCGGGCGAAGTGAGCTTCTTGCAAAATATACACCTGAAGCTAGCCCTTATTGCTGTGTTTTCCTGTTGTGTAACACAGGCAGGCATCTGCAGCACTTACAGCAGGCGTAGTGTGCCTCCTGCAAAATATACACCTGAAGCTAGGCCTTATTGCTGTGTTTTCCTGTTGTGTAACACAGGCAGGCATCTGCAGCACTTACAGCGGGCATAGTGTGCCTCCTGCACATTATACACCTGAAGCTACCCCTTATTGCTCGTAGTTTTTTTTCTTTTGTGTTACTCTAACAGGCATCTGCAGCACTTACAGTGGGCGTAGTGTGCTTCTTGCAAAATATACACCAGAAGCTAGCCCTTATTGCTGTGTTTTCCTGTTATGTAACACAGGCAGGCATCTGCAGCACTTACAGCAGGCGTAGTGTGCCTCCTGCAAAATATACACCTGAAGCTAGGCCTTATTGCTGTGTTTTCCTGTTGTGTAACACAGGCAGGCATCTGCAGCACTTACAGCGGGCGTAGTGTGCCTCCTGCACATTATACACCTGAAGCTACCCCTTATTGCTCGTAGTTTTTTTTCTTTTGTGTTACACTAACAGGCATCTGCAGCACTTACAGCGGGCGTAGTGTGCTTCTTGCAAAATATACACCAGAAGCTAGCCCTTATTGCTGTGTTTTCCTGTTATGTAACACTAACAGGCATCTGCAGCACTTACAGCGGGCGTAGTGTGCTTCTTGCAAAATATACACCAGAAGCTAGCCCTTATTGCTGTGTTTTCCTGTTGTGTAACACAGGCAGACATCTGCAGCACTTACAGCAGGCGTAGTGTGACTCCTGCAAAATATACACCTGAAGCTAGGCCTTATTGCTGTGTTTTCCTGTTGTGTAACACAGGCAGGCATCTGCAGCACTTACAGTGGGCGTAGTGTGCCTCCTGCACATTATACACCTGAAGCTACCCCTTATTGCTCGTAGTTTTTTTTCTTTTGTGTTACACTAACAGGCATCTGCAGCACTTACAGCGGGTGTAGTGTGCTTCTTGCAAAATATACACCAGAAGCTAGCCCTTATTGCTGTGTTTTCCTGTTGTGTAACACAGGCAGGCATCTGCAGCACTTACAGCAGGTGTAGTGTGCCTCCTGCAAAATATACACCTGAAGCTAGGTCTTATTGCTGTGTTTTCCTGTTGTGTAACACAGGCAGGCATCTGCAGCACTTACAGCGGGCGTAGTGTGCCTCCTGCACATTATACACCTGAAGCTACCCCTTATTGCTCGTAGTTTTTTTTCTTTTGTGCTACACTAACAGGCATCTGCAGTACTTACAGCGTGCGTAGTGTGCTTCTTGCAAAATATACACCAGAAGCTAGGCCTTATTGCTGTGTTTTCCTGTTGTGTAACACAGGCAGGCATCTGCAGCACTTACAGCAGGCGTAGTGTGCCTCCTGCAAAATATACACCTGAAGCTAGGCCTTATTGCTGTGTTTTCCTGTTGTGTAACACAGGCAGGCATCTGCAGCACTTACAGCGGGCATAGTGTGCCTCCTGCACATTATACACCTGAAGCTACCCCTTATTGCTCGTAGTTTTTTTTCTTTTGTGTTACACTAACAGGCATCTGCAGCACTTACAGCGGGCGTAGTGTGCTTCTTGCAAAATATACACCAGAAGCTAGCCCTTATTGCTGTGTATTCCTGTTGTGTAACACAGGCAGACATCTGCAGCACTTACAGCAGGCGTAGTGTGCCACCTGCACATTATACACCTGAAGCTACCCCTTATTGCTCGTATTTTTTTTTATTTTGTGTTACTCTAACAGGCATCTGCAGCACTTACAGTGGGCGTAGTGTGCTTCTTGCAAAATATACACCAGAAGCTAGCCCTTATTGCTGTGTTTTCCTGTTATGTAACACAGGCAGGCATCTGCAGCACTTACAGCAGGCGTAGTGTGCCTCCTGCAAAATATACACCTGAAGCTAGGCCTTATTGCTGTGTTTTCCTGTTGTGTAACACAGTCAGGCATCTGCAGCACTTACAGCGGGCGTAGTGTGCCTCCTGCACATTATACACCTGAAGCTACCCCTTATTGCTCGTAATTTTTTTTCTTTTGTGTCACACTAACAGGCACCTGCAGCACTTACAGCGGGCGTAGTGGGCTTCTTGCAAAATATACACCAGAAGCTAGCCCTTATTGCTGTGTTTTCCTGTTGTGTAACACAGGCAGGCATCTGCAGCACTTACAGCAGGCGTAGTGTGCCTCTTGCAAAATATACACCTGAAGCTAGGCCTTATTGCTGTATTTTCCTGTTGTGTAACACAGGCAGGCATCTGCAGCACTTACAGCGGGCGTAGTGTGCCTCCTGCACATTATACACCTGAAGCTACCCCTTATTGCTCGTAGTTTTTTTCTTTTGTGTTACACTAACAGGCATCTGTAGCACTTACAGCGGGCGTAGTGTGTTTCTTGCAAAATATACACCAGAAGCTAGGCCTAATTGCTGTGTTTTCCTGTTGTGTAACACAGGCAGGCATCTGCAGCACTTACAGCAGGCGTAGTGTGCCTCCTGCAAAATATACACCTGAAGCTAGGCCTTATTGCTGTGTTTTCCTGTTGTGTAACACAGGCAGGCATCTGCAGCACTTACAGTGGGCGTAGTGTGCCTCCTGCACTTTATACACCTGAAGCTACCCCTTATTGCTCATAGTTTTTTCTTTTGTGTTACACTAACAGGCATCTGCAGCACTTACAGCGGGCGAAGTGTGCTTCTTGCAAAATATACACCTGAAGCTAGCCCTTATTGCTGTGTTTTCCTGTTGTGTAAAACAGGCAGGCATCTGCAGCACTTACAGCAGGCGTAGTGTGCCTCCTGCAAAATATACACCTGAAGCTAGGCCTTATTGCTGTGTTTTCCTGTTGTGTAACACAGGCAGGCATCTGCAGCACTTACAGCGGGCATAGTGTGCCTCCTGCACATTATACACCTGAAGCTACCCCTTATTGCTCGTAGTTTTTTTTCTTTTGTGTTACACTAACAGGCATCTGCAGCACTTACAGTGGGCGTAGTGTGCTTCTTGCAAAATATACACCAGAAGCTAGCCCTTATTGCTGTGTTTTCCTGTTATGTAACACAGGCAGGCATCTGCAGCACTTACAGCAGGCGTAGTGTGCCTCCTGCAAAATATACACCTGAAGCTAGGCCTTATTGCTGTGTTTTCCTGTTGTGTAACACAGGCAGGCATCTGCAGCACTTACAGCGGGCGTAGTGTGCCTCCTGCACATTATACACCTGAAGCTACCCCTTATTGCTCGTAGTTTTTTTTCTTTTGTGTTACACTAACAGGCATCTGCAGCACTTACAGCGGGCGTAGTGTGCTTCTTGCAAAATATACACCAGAAGCTAGCCCTTATTGCTGTGTTTTCCTGTTATGTAACACTAACAGGCATCTGCAGCACTTACAGCGGGCGTAGTGTGCTTCTTGCAAAATATACACCAGAAGCTAGCCCTTATTGCTGTGTTTTCCTGTTGTGTAACACAGGCAGACATCTGCAGCACTTACAGCAGGCGTAGTGTGACTCCTGCAAAATATACACCTGAAGCTAGGCCTTATTGCTGTGTTTTCCTGTTGTGTAACACAGGCAGGCATCTGCAGCACTTACAGTGGGCGTAGTGTGCCTCCTGCACATTATACACCTGAAGCTACCCCTTATTGCTCGTAGTTTTTTTTCTTTTGTGTTACACTAACAGGCATCTGCAGCACTTACAGCGGGTGTAGTGTGCTTCTTGCAAAATATACACCAGAAGCTAGCCCTTATTGCTGTGTTTTCCTGTTGTGTAACACAGGCAGGCATCTGCAGCACTTACAGCAGGTGTAGTGTGCCTCCTGCAAAATATACACCTGAAGCTAGGTCTTATTGCTGTGTTTTCCTGTTGTGTAACACAGGCAGGCATCTGCAGCACTTACAGCGGGCATAGTGTGCCTCCTGCACATTATACACCTGAAGCTACCCCTTATTGCTCGTAGTTTTTTTTCTTTTGTGCTACACTAACAGGCATCTGCAGCACTTACAGCGTGCGTAGTGTGCTTCTTGCAAAATATACACCAGAAGCTAGGCCTTATTGCTGTGTTTTCCTGTTGTGTAACACAGGCAGGCATCTGCAGCACTTACAGCAGGCGTAGTGTGCCTCCTGCAAAATATACACCTGAAGCTAGGCCTTATTGCTGTGTTTTCCTGTTGTGTAACACAGGCAGGCATCTGCAGCACTTACAGCGGGCATAGTGTGCCTCCTGCACATTATACACCTGAAGCTACCCCTTATTGCTCGTAGTTTTTTTTCTTTTGTGTTACACTAACAGGCATCTGCAGCACTTACAGCGGGCGTAGTGTGCTTCTTGCAAAATATACACCAGAAGCTAGCCCTTATTGCTGTGTATTCCTGTTGTGTAACACAGGCAGACATCTGCAGCACTTACAGCAGGCGTAGTGTGCCACCTGCACATTATACACCTGAAGCTACCCCTTATTGCTCGTATTTTTTTTATTTTGTGTTACTCTAACAGGCATCTGCAGCACTTACAGTGGGCGTAGTGTGCTTCTTGCAAAATATACACCAGAAGCTAGCCCTTATTGCTGTGTTTTCCTGTTGTGTAACACAGGCAGGCATCTGCAGCACTTAAAGCAGGCGTAGTGTGCCTCCTGCAAAATATACACCTGAAGCTAGGCCTTATTGCTGTGTTTTCCTGTTGTGTAACACAGGCAGGCATCTTCAGCACTTACAGCGGGCATAGTGTGCCTCCTGCACATTATACACCTGAAGCTACCCCTTATTGCTCGTAGTTTTTTTTCTTTTGTGTTACTCTAACAGGCATCTGCAGCACTTACAGTGGGCGTAGTGTGCTTCTTGCAAAATATACACCAGAAGCTAGCCCTTATTGCTGTGTTTTCCTGTTATGTAACACAGGCAGGCATCTGCAGCACTTACAGCAGGCGTAGTGTGCCTCCTGCAAAATATACACCTGAAGCTAGGCCTTATTGCTGTGTTTTCCTGTCGTGTAACACAGGCAGGCATCTGCAGCACTTACAGCGGGCGTAGTGTGCCTCCTGGACATTATACACCTGAAGCTACCCCTTATTGCTCGTAGTTTTTTTTCCTTTGTGTTACACTAACAGGCATCTGCAGCACTTACAGCGGGCGTAGTGTGCTTCTTGCAAAATATACACCAGAAGCTAGCCCTTATTGCTGTGTTTTCCTGTTATGTAACACTAACAGGCATCTGCAGCACTTACAGCGGGCGTAGTGTGCTTCTTGCAAAATATACACCAGAAGCTAGCCCTTATTGCTGTGTTTTCCTGTTGTGTAAAACAGGCAGACATCTGCAGCACTTACAGCAGGCGTAGTGTGACTCCTGCAAAATATACACCTGAAGCTAGGCCTTATTGCTGTGTTTTCCTGTTGTGTAACACAGGCAGGCATCTGCAGCACTTACAGTGGGCGTAGTGTGCCTCCTGCACATTATACACCTGAAGCTACCCCTTATTGCTCGTAGTTTTTTTTCTTTTGTGTTACACTAACAGGCATCTGCAGCACTTACAGCCGGTGTAGTGTGCTTCTTGCAAAATATACACCAGAAGCTAGCCCTTATTGCTGTGTTTTCCTGTTGTGTAACACAGGCAGGCATCTGCAGCACTTACAGCAGGTGTAGTGTGCCTCCTGCAAAATATACACCTGAAGCTAGGTCTTATTGCTGTGTTTTCCTGTTGTGTAACACAGGCAGGCATCTGCAGCACTTACAGCGGGCGTAGTGTGCCTCCTGCACATTATACACCTGAAGCTACCCCTTATTGCTCGTAGTTTTTTTTCTTTTGTGCTACACTAACAGGCATCTGCAGCACTTACAGCGGGCGTAGTGTGCTTCTTGCAAAATATACACCAGAAGCTAGGCCTTATTGCTGTGTTTTCCTGTTGTGTAACACAGGCAGGCATCTGCAGCACTTACAGCAGGCGTAGTGTGCCTCCTGCAAAATATACACCTGAAGCTAGGCCTTATTGCTGTGTTTTCCTGTTGTGTAACACAGGCAGGCATCTGCAGCACTTACAGCGGGCATAGTGTGCCTCCTGCACATTATACACCTGAAGCTACCCCTTATTGCTCGTAGTTTTTTTCTTTTGTGTTACACTAACAGGCATCTGCAGCACTTACAGCGGGCGTAGTGTGCTTCTTGCAAAATATACACCAGAAGCTAGCCCTTATTGCTGTGTTTTCCTGTTGTGTAACACAGGCAGGCATCTGCAGCACTTACAGCAGGCGTAGTGTGCCTCCTGCAAAATATACACCTGAAGCTAGGCCTTATTGCTGTATTTTCCTGTTGTGTAACACAGGCAGGCATCTGCAGCACTTACAGCGGGCGTAGTGTGCCTCCTGCACATTATACACCTGAAGCTACCCCTTATTGCTCGTAGTTTTTTTCTTTTGTGTTACACTAACAGGCATCTGCAGCACTTACAGCGGGCGTAGTGTGCTTCTTGCAAAATATACGCCAGAAGCTAGGCCTAATTGCTGAATTTTCCTGTTGTGTAACACAGGCAGGCATCTGCAGCACTTACAGCAGGCGTAGTGTGCCTCCTGCAAAATATACACCTGAAGCTAGGCCTTATTGCTGTGTTTTCCTGTTGTGTAACACAGGCAGGCATCTGCAGCACTTACAGTGGGCGTAGTGTGCCTCCTGCACATTATACACCTGAAGCTACCCCTTATTGCTCATAGTTTTTTCTTTTGTGTTACACTAACAGGCATCTGCAGCACTTACAGCGGGCGAAGTGTGCTTCTTGCAAAATATACACCTGAAGCTAGCCCTTATTGCTGTGTTTTCCTGTTGTGTAACACAGGCAGGCATCTGCAGCACTTACAGCAGGCGTAGTGTGCCTCCTGCAAAATATACACCTGAAGCTAGGCCTTATTGCTGTGTTTTCCTGTTGTGTAACACAGGCAGGCATCTGCAGCACTTACAGCGGGCATAGTGTGCCCCCTGCACATTATACACCTGAAGCTACCCCTTATTGCTCGTAGTTTTTTTTATTTTGTGTTACTCTAACAGGCATCTGCAGCACTTACAGTGGGCGTAGTGTGCTTCTTGCAAAATATACACCAGAAGCTAGCCCTTATTGCTGTGTTTTCCTGTTATGTAACACAGGCAGGCATCTGCAGCAATTACAGCAGGCGTAGTGTGCCTCCTGCAAAATATACACCTGAAGCTAGGCCTTATTGCTGTGTTTTCCTGTTGTGTAACACAGGCAGGCATCTGCAGCACTTACAGCAGGCGTAGTGTGCCTCCTGCAAAATATACACCTGAAGCTAGGCCTTATTGCTGTGTTTTCCTGTTGTGTAACACAGGCAGGCATCTGCAGCACTTACAGCGGGCATAGTGTGCCTCCTGCACATTATACACCTGAAGCTACCCCTTATTGCTCGTAGTTTTTTTTCTTTTGTGTTACACTAACAGGCATCTGCAGCACTTACAGCGGGCGTAGTGTGCTTCTTGCAAAATATACACCAGAAGCTAGCCCTTATTGCTGTGTGTTCCTGTTGTGTAACACAGGCAGACATCTGCAGCACTTACAGCAGGCGTAGTGTGCCGCCTGCAAAATATACACCTGAAGCTAGGCCTTATTGCTGTGTTTTCCTGTTGTGTAACACAGGCAGGCATCTGCAGCACTTACAGTGGGCGTAGTGTGCCTCCTGCACTTTATACACCTGAAGCTACCCCTTATTGCTCATAGTTTTTTCTTTTGTGTTACACTAACAGGCATCTGCAGCACTTACAGCGGGCGAAGTGTGCTTCTTGCAAAATATACACCTGAAGCTAGCCCTTATTGCTGTGTTTTCCTGTTGTGTAAAACAGGCAGGCATCTGCAGCACTTACAGCAGGCGTAGTGTGCCTCCTGCAAAATATACACCTGAAGCTAGGCCTTATTGCTGTGTTTTCCTGTTGTGTAACACAGGCAGGCATCTGCAGCACTTACAGCGGGCATAGTGTGCCTCCTGCACATTATACACCTGAAGCTACCCCTTATTGCTCGTAGTTTTTTTTCTTTTGTGTTACACTAACAGGCATCTGCAGCACTTACAGTGGGCGTAGTGTGCTTCTTGCAAAATATACACCAGAAGCTAGCCCTTATTGCTGTGTTTTCCTGTTATGTAACACAGGCAGGCATCTGCAGCACTTACAGCAGGCGTAGTGTGCCTCCTGCAAAATATACACCTGAAGCTAGGCCTTATTGCTGTGTTTTCCTGTTGTGTAACACAGGCAGGCATCTGCAGCACTTACAGCGGGCGTAGTGTGCCTCCTGCACATTATACACCTGAAGCTACCCCTTATTGCTCGTAGTTTTTTTTCTTTTGTGTTACACTAACAGGCATCTGCAGCACTTACAGCGGGCGTAGTGTGCTTCTTGCAAAATATACACCAGAAGCTAGCCCTTATTGCTGTGTTTTCCTGTTATGTAACACTAACAGGCATCTGCAGCACTTACAGCGGGCGTAGTGTGCTTCTTGCAAAATATACACCAGAAGCTAGCCCTTATTGCTGTGTTTTCCTGTTGTGTAACACAGGCAGACATCTGCAGCACTTACAGCAGGCGTAGTGTGACTCCTGCAAAATATACACCTGAAGCTAGGCCTTATTGCTGTGTTTTCCTGTTGTGTAACACAGGCAGGCATCTGCAGCACTTACAGTGGGCGTAGTGTGCCTCCTGCACATTATACACCTGAAGCTACCCCTTATTGCTCGTAGTTTTTTTTCTTTTGTGTTACACTAACAGGCATCTGCAGCACTTACAGCGGGTGTAGTGTGCTTCTTGCAAAATATACACCAGAAGCTAGCCCTTATTGCTGTGTTTTCCTGTTGTGTAACACAGGCAGGCATCTGCAGCACTTACAGCAGGTGTAGTGTGCCTCCTGCAAAATATACACCTGAAGCTAGGTCTTATTGCTGTGTTTTCCTGTTGTGTAACACAGGCAGGCATCTGCAGCACTTACAGCGGGCATAGTGTGCCTCCTGCACATTATACACCTGAAGCTACCCCTTATTGCTCGTAGTTTTTTTTCTTTTGTGCTACACTAACAGGCATCTGCAGCACTTACAGCGTGCGTAGTGTGCTTCTTGCAAAATATACACCAGAAGCTAGGCCTTATTGCTGTGTTTTCCTGTTGTGTAACACAGGCAGGCATCTGCAGCACTTACAGCAGGCGTAGTGTGCCTCCTGCAAAATATACACCTGAAGCTAGGCCTTATTGCTGTGTTTTCCTGTTGTGTAACACAGGCAGGCATCTGCAGCACTTACAGCGGGCATAGTGTGCCTCCTGCACATTATACACCTGAAGCTACCCCTTATTGCTCGTAGTTTTTTTTCTTTTGTGTTACACTAACAGGCATCTGCAGCACTTACAGCGGGCGTAGTGTGCTTCTTGCAAAATATACACCAGAAGCTAGCCCTTATTGCTGTGTATTCCTGTTGTGTAACACAGGCAGACATCTGCAGCACTTACAGCAGGCGTAGTGTGCCACCTGCACATTATACACCTGAAGCTACCCCTTATTGCTCATATTTTTTTTATTTTGTGTTACTCTAACAGGCATCTGCAGCACTTACAGTGGGCGTAGTGTGCTTCTTGCAAAATATACACCAGAAGCTAGCCCTTATTGCTGTGTTTTCCTGTTGTGTAACACAGGCAGGCATCTGCAGCACTTACAGCAGGCGTAGTGTGCCTCCTGCAAAATATACACCTGAAGCTAGGCCTTATTGCTGTGTTTTCCTGTTGTGTAACACAGGCAGGCATCTTCAGCACTTACAGCGGGCATAGTGTGCCTCCTGCACATTATACACCTGAAGCTACCCCTTATTGCTCGTAGTTTTTTTTCTTTTGTGTTACTCTAACAGGCATCTGCAGCACTTACAGTGGGCGTAGTGTGCTTCTTGCAAAATATACACCAGAAGCTAGCCCTTATTGCTGTGTTTTCCTGTTATGTAACACAGGCAGGCATCTGCAGCACTTACAGCAGGCGTAGTGTGCCTCCTGCAAAATATACACCTGAAGCTAGGCCTTATTGCTGTGTTTTCCTGTCGTGTAACACAGGCAGGCATCTGCAGCACTTACAGCGGGCGTAGTGTGCCTCCTGGACATTATACACCTGAAGCTACCCCTTATTGCTCGTAGTTTTTTTTCTTTTGTGTTACACTAACAGGCATCTGCAGCACTTACAGCGGGCGTAGTGTGCTTCTTGCAAAATATACACCAGAAGCTAGCCCTTATTGCTGTGTTTTCCTGTTATGTAACACTAACAGGCATCTGCAGCACTTACAGCGGGCGTAGTGTGCTTCTTGCAAAATATACACCAGAAGCTAGCCCTTATTGCTGTGTTTTCCTGTTGTGTAACACAGGCAGACATCTGCAGCACTTACAGCAGGCGTAGTGTGACTCCTGCAAAATATACACCTGAAGCTAGGCCTTATTGCTGTGTTTTCCTGTTGTGTAACACAGGCAGGCATCTGCAGCACTTACAGTGGGCGTAGTGTGCCTCCTGCACATTATACACCTGAAGCTACCCCTTATTGCTCGTAGTTTTTTTTCTTTTGTGTTACACTAACAGGCATCTGCAGCACTTACAGCCGGTGTAGTGTGCTTCTTGCAAAATATACACCAGAAGCTAGCCCTTATTGCTGTGTTTTCCTGTTGTGTAACACAGGCAGGCATCTGCAGCACTTACAGCAGGTGTAGTGTGCCTCCTGCAAAATATACACCTGAAGCTAGGTCTTATTGCTGTGTTTTCCTGTTGTGTAACACAGGCAGGCATCTGCAGCACTTACAGCGGGCGTAGTGTGCCTCCTGCACATTATACACCTGAAGCTACCCCTTATTGCTCGTAGTTTTTTTTCTTTTGTGCTACACTAACAGGCATCTGCAGCACTTACAGCGGGCGTAGTGTGCTTCTTGCAAAATATACACCAGAAGCTAGGCCTTATTGCTGTGTTTTCCTGTTGTGTAACACAGGCAGGCATCTGCAGCACTTACAGCAGGCGTAGTGTGCCTCCTGCAAAATATACACCTGAAGCTAGGCCTTATTGCTGTGTTTTCCTGTTGTGTAACACAGGCAGGCATCTGCAGCACTTACAGCGGGCATAGTGTGCCTCCTGCACATTATACACCTGAAGCTACCCCTTATTGCTCGTAGTTTTTTTCTTTTGTGTTACACTAACAGGCATCTGCAGCACTTACAGCGGGCGTAGTGTGCTTCTTGCAAAATATACACCAGAAGCTAGCCCTTATTGCTGTGTTTTCCTGTTGTGTAACACAGGCAGGCATCTGCAGCACTTACAGCAGGCGTAGTGTGCCTCCTGCAAAATATACACCTGAAGCTAGGCCTTATTGCTGTATTTTCCTGTTGTGTAACACAGGCAGGCATCTGCAGCACTTACAGCGGGCGTAGTGTGCCTCCTGCACATTATACACCTGAAGCTACCCCTTATTGCTCGTAGTTTTTTTCTTTTGTGTTACACTAACAGGCATCTGCAGCACTTACAGCGGGCGTAGTGTGCTTCTTGCAAAATATACGCCAGAAGCTAGGCCTAATTGCTGTGTTTTCCTGTTGTGTAACACAGGCAGGCATCTGCAGCACTTACAGCAGGCGTAGTGTGCCTCCTGCAAAATATACACCTGAAGCTAGGCCTTATTGCTGTGTTTTCCTGTTGTGTAACACAGGCAGGCATCTGCAGCACTTACAGTGGGCGTAGTGTGCCTCCTGCACATTATACACCTGAAGCTACCCCTTATTGCTCATAGTTTTTTCTTTTGTGTTACACTAACAGGCATCTGCAGCACTTACAGCGGGCGAAGTGTGCTTCTTGCAAAATATACACCTGAAGCTAGCCCTTATTGCTGTGTTTTCCTGTTGTGTAACACAGGCAGGCATCTGCAGCACTTACAGCAGGCGTAGTGTGCCTCCTGCAAAATATACACCTGAAGCTAGGCCTTATTGCTGTGTTTTCCTGTTGTGTAACACAGGCAGGCATCTGCAGCACTTACAGCGGGCATAGTGTGCCCCCTGCACATTATACACCTGAAGCTACCCCTTATTGCTCGTAGTTTTTTTTATTTTGTGTTACTCTAACAGGCATCTGCAGCACTTACAGTGGGCGTAGTGTGCTTCTTGCAAAATATACACCAGAAGCTAGCCCTTATTGCTGTGTTTTCCTGTTATGTAACACAGGCAGGCATCTGCAGCAATTACAGCAGGCGTAGTGTGCCTCCTGCAAAATATACACCTGAAGCTAGGCCTTATTGCTGTGTTTTCCTGTTGTGTAACACAGGCAGGCATCTGCAGCACTTACAGCAGGCGTAGTGTGCCTCCTGCAAAATATACACCTGAAGCTAGGCCTTATTGCTGTGTTTTCCTGTTGTGTAACACAGGCAGGCATCTGCAGCACTTACAGCGGGCATAGTGTGCCTCCTGCACATTATACACCTGAAGCTACCCCTTATTGCTCGTAGTTTTTTTTCTTTTGTGTTACACTAACAGGCATCTGCAGCACTTACAGCGGGCGTAGTGTGCTTCTTGCAAAATATACACCAGAAGCTAGCCCTTATTGCTGTGTGTTCCTGTTGTGTAACACAGGCAGACATCTGCAGCACTTACAGCAGGCGTAGTGTGCCGCCTGCAAAATATACACCTGAAGCTAGGCCTTATTGCTGTGTTTTCCTGTTGTGTAACACAGGCAGGCATCTGCAGCACTTACAGCGGGTGTAGTGTGCCTCCTGCACATTATACACCTGAAGCTACCCCTTATTGCTCGTAGTTTTTTTTCTTTTGTGTTACTCTAACAGGCATCTGCAGCACTTACAGTGGGCATAGTGTGCTTCTTGCAAAATATACACCAGAAGCTAGCCCTTATTGCTGTGTTTTCCTGTTATGTAACACAGGCAGGCATCTGCAGCACTTACAGCAGGCGTAGTGTGCCTCCTGCAAAATATACACCTGAAGCTAGGCCTTATTGCTGTGTTTTCCTGTTGTGTAACACAGGCAGGCATCTGCAGCACTTACAGCGGGCGTAGTGTGCCTCCTGCACATTATACACCTGAAGCTACCCCTTATTGCTCGTAATTTTTTTTCTTTTGTGTCACACTAACAGGCACCTGCAGCACTTACAGCGGGCATATTGGGCTTTTTGCAAAATATACACCAGAAGCTAGCCCTTATTGCTGTGTTTTCCTGTTGTGTAACACAGGCAGGCATCTGCAGCACTTACAGCAGGCGTAGTGTGCCTCCTGCAAAATATACACCTGAAGCTAGGCCTTATTGCTGTATTTTCCTGTTGTGTAACACAGGCAGGCATCTGCAGCACTTACAGCGGGCGTAGTGTGCCTCCTGCACATCATACACCTGAAGCTACCCCTTATTGCTCGTAGTTTTTTTCTTTTGTGCTACACTAACAGGCATCTGCAGCACTTACAGCGGGCGTAGTGTGCTTCTTGCAAAATATACACCGGAAGCTAGGCCTTATTGCTCTGTTTTCCTGTTGTGTAACACAGGCAGGCATCTGCAGCACTTACAGCAGGTGTAGTGTGCCTCCTGCAAAATATACACCTGAAGCTAGGCCTTATTGCTGTGTTTTCCTGTTGTGTAACACAGGCAGGCATCTGCAGCACTTACAACGGGCGTAGTGTGCCTCCTGCACATTATACACCTGAAGCTACCCCTTATTGCTCGTAGTTTTTTTCTTTTGTGTTACACTAACAGGCATCTGCAGCACTTACAGCGGGCGTAGTGTGCTTCTTGCAAAATATACACCAGAAGCTAGCCCTTATTGCTGTGTTTTCCTGTTGTGTAACACAGGCAGGCATCTGCAGCACTTACAGCAGGCGTAGTGTGCCTCCTGCAAAATATACACCTGATGCTAGGCCTTATTGCTGTATTTTCCTGTTGTGTAACACAGGCAGGCATCTGCAGCACTTACAGTGGGCGTAGTGTGCCTCCTGCACATTATACACCTGAAGCTACCCCTTATTGCTCGTAGTTTTTTTTCTTTTGTGCTACACTAACAGGCATCTGCAGCACTTACAGCGGGCGTAGTGTGCTTCTTGCAAAATATACACCAGAAGCTAGGCCTTATTGCTGTGTTTTCCTGTTGTGTAACACAGGCAGGCATCTGCAGCACTTACAGCAGGCGTAGTGTGCCTCCTGCAAAATATACACCTGAAGCTAGGCCTTATTGCTGTGTTTTCCTGTTGTGTAACACAGGCAGGCATCTGCAGCACTTACAGCGGGCATAGTGTGCCTCCTGCACATTATACACCTGAAGTTACCCCTTATTGCTCGTAGTTTTTTTTTCTTTTGTGTTACACTAACAAGCATCTGCAGCACTTACAGCGGGCGTAGTGTGCTTCTTGCAAAATATACACCAGAAGCTAGCCCTTATTGCTGTGTTTTCCTGTTGTGTAACACAGGCAGACATCTGCAGCACTTACAGCAGGCGTAGTGTGCCGCCTGCAAAACATACACCTGAAGCTAGGCCTTATTGCTGTGTTTTCCTGTTGTGTAACACAGGCAGGCATCTGCAGCACTTACAGCGGGCGTAGCGTGCCTCCTGCACATTATACACCTGAAGCTACCCCTTATTGCTCGTAGTTTTTTTTCTTTTGTGTTACTCTAACAGGCATCTGCAGCACTTACAGTGGGCATAGTGTGCTTCTTGCAAAATATACACCAGAAGCTAGCCCTTATTGCTGTGTTTTCCTGTTATGTAACACAGGCAGGCATCTGCAGCACTTACAGCAGGCGTAGTGTGCCTCCTGCAAAATATACACCTGAAGCTAGGCCTTATTGCTGTGTTTTCCTGTTGTGTAACACAGGCAGGCATCTGCAGCACTTACAGCGGGCGTAGTGTGCCTCCTGCACATTATACACCTGAAGCTACCCCTTATTGCTCGTAATTTTTTTTCTTTTGTGTCACACTAACAGGCACCTGCAGCACTTACAGCGGGCATATTGGGCTTTTTGCAAAATATACACCAGAAGCTAGCCCTTATTGCTGTGTTTTCCTGTTGTGTAACACAGGCAGGCATCTGCAGCACTTACAGCAGGCGTAGTGTGCCTCCTGCAAAATATACACCTAAAGCTAGGCCTTATTGCTGTATTTTCCTGTTGTGTAACACAGGCAGGCATCTGCAGCACTTACAGCGGGCGTAGTGTGCCTCCTGCACATCATACACCTGAAGCTACCCCTTATTGCTCGTAGTTTTTTTCTTTTGTGCTACACTAACAGGCATCTGCAGCACTTACAGCGGGCGTAGTGTGCTTCTTGCAAAATATACACCGGAAGCTAGGCCTTATTGCTCTGTTTTCCTGTTGTGTAACACAGGCAGGCATCTGCAGCACTTACAGCAGGTGTAGTGTGCCTCCTGCAAAATATACACCTGAAGCTAGGCCTTATTGCTGTGTTTTCCTGTTGTGTAACACAGGCAGGCATCTGCAGCACTTACAACGGGCGTAGTGTGCCTCCTGCACATTATACACCTGAAGCTACCCCTTATTGCTCGTAGTTTTTTTCTTTTGTGTTACACTAACAGGCATCTGCAGCACTTACAGCGGGCGTAGTGTGCTTCTTGCAAAATATACACCAGAAGCTAGCCCTTATTGCTGTGTTTTCCTGTTGTGTAACACAGGCAGGCATCTGCAGCACTTACAGCAGGCGTAGTGTGCCTCCTGCAAAATATACACCTGATGCTAGGCCTTATTGCTGTATTTTCCTGTTGTGTAACACAGGCAGGCATCTGCAGCACTTACAGTGGGCGTAGTGTGCCTCCTGCACATTATACACCTGAAGCTACCCCTTATTGCTCGTAGTTTTTTTTCTTTTGTGCTACACTAACAGGCATCTGCAGCACTTACAGCGGGCGTAGTGTGCTTCTTGCAAAATATACACCAGAAGCTAGGCCTTATTGCTGTGTTTTCCTGTTGTGTAACACAGGCAGGCATCTGCAGCACTTACAGCAGGCGTAGTGTGCCTCCTGCAAAATATACACCTGAAGCTAGGCCTTATTGCTGTGTTTTCCTGTTGTGTAACACAGGCAGGCATCTGCAGCACTTACAGCGGGCATAGTGTGCCTCCTGCACATTATACACCTGAAGTTACCCCTTATTGCTCGTAGTTTTTTTTTCTTTTGTGTTACACTAACAAGCATCTGCAGCACTTACAGCGGGCGTAGTGTGCTTCTTGCAAAATATACACCAGAAGCTAGCCCTTATTGCTGTGTTTTCCTGTTGTGTAACACAGGCAGACATCTGCAGCACTTACAGCAGGCGTAGTGTGCCGCCTGCAAAATATACACCTGAAGCTAGGCCTTATTGCTGTGTTTTCCTGTTGTGTAACACAGGCAGGCATCTGCAGCACTTACAGCGGGCGTAGCGTGCCTCCTGCACATTATACACCTGAAGCTACCCCTTATTGCTCGTAGTTTTTTTTCTTTTGTGTTACTCTAACAGGCATCTGCAGCACTTACAGCGGGCGTAGTGTGCTTCTTGCAAAATATACACCAGAAGCTAGCCCTTATTGCTGTGTTTTCCTGTTATGTAACACAGGCAGGCATCTGCAGCACTTACAGCAGGCGTAGTGTGCCTCCTGCAAAATATACACCTGAAGCTAGGCCTTATTGCTGTGTTTTCCTGTTGTGTAACACAGGCAGGCATCTTCAGCACTTACAGCGGGCGTAGTGTGCCTCCTGCACATTATACACCTGAAGCTACACCTTATTGCTCATAGTTTTTTTCTTTTGTGTTACACTAACAGGCATCTGCAGCACTTACAGCGGGCGTAGTGTGCTTCTTGCAAAATATACACCAGAAGCTAGCCCTTATTGCTGTGTTTTCCTGTTGTGTAACACAGGCAGACATCTGCAGGACTTACAGCAGGCGTAGTGTGCCTCCTGCAAAATATACACCTGCAGCTAGGCCTTATTGCTGTGTTTTCCTGTTGTGTAACACAGGCAGGCATCTGCAGCACTTACAGCAGGCGTAGTGTGCCTCCTGCAAATATACACCTGAAGCTAGGCCTTATTGCTGTGTTTTCCTGTTGTGTAACACAGGCAGGCATCTGCAGCACTTACAGCGGGCGTAGTGTGCCTCCTGCACATTATACACCTGAAGCTACCCCTTATTGCTCGTAGTTTTTTTTCTTTTGTGTTACTCTAACAGGCATCTGCAGCACTTACAGCGGGCGTAGTGTGCTTCTTGCAAAATATACACCAGAAGCTAGCCCTTATTGCTGTGTTTTCCTGTTATGTAACACAGGCAGGCATCTGCAGCACTTACAGCAGGCGTAGTGTGCCTCCTGCAAAATATACACCTGAAGCTAGGCCTTATTGCTGTGTTTTCCTGTTGTGTAACACAGGCAGGCATCTGCAGCACTTACAGCGGGCGTAGTGTGCCTCCTGCACATTATACACCTGAAGCTACACCTTATTGCTCGTAGTTTTTTTCTTTTGTGTTACACTAATAGGCATCTGCAGCACTTACAGCGGGCGTAGTGTGCTTCTTGCAAAATATACACCAGAAGCTAGCCCTTATTGCTGTGTTTTCCTGTTGTGTAACACAGGCAGACATCTGCAGCACTTACAGCAGGCGTAGTGTGCCTCCTGCAAAATATACACCTGCAGCTAGGCCTTATTGCTGTGTTTTCCTGTTGTGTAACACAGGCAGACATCTGCAGCACTTACAGCAGGCGTAGTGTGCCTCCTGCAAATATACACCTGAAGCTAGGCCTTATTGCTGTGTTTTCCTGTTGTGTAACACAGGCAGGCATCTGCAGCACTTACAGCAGGCGTAGTGTGCCTCCTGCAAAATATACACCTGAAGCTAGGCCTTATTGCTGTGTTTTCCTGTTGTGTAACACAGGCAGGCATCTGCAGCACTTACAGCGGGCGTAGTGTGCCTCCTGCACATTATACACCTGAAGCTACCCCTTATTGCTCGTAATTTTTTTTCTTTTGTGTCACACTAACAGGCATCTGCAGCACTTACAGCGGGCGTAGTGGGCTTCTTGCAAAATATACACCAGAAGCTAGCCCTTATTGCTGTGTTTTCCTGTTGTGTAACACAGGCAGGCATCTGCAGCACTTACAGCAGGCGTAGTGTGCCTCCTGCAAAATATACACCTGAAGCTAGGCCTTATTGCTGTATTTTCCTGTTGTGTAACACAGGCAGGCATCTGCAGCACTTACAGCGGGCGTAGTGTGCCTCCTGCACATTATACACCTGAAGCTACCCCTTATTGCTCGTAGTTTTTTTCTTTTGTGTTACACTAACAGGCATCTGCAGCACTTACAGCAGGCATAGTGTGCCTCCTGCAAAATATACACCTGAAGCTAGGCCTTATTGCTGTGTTTTCCTGTTGTGTAACACAGGCAGGCATCTGCAGCACTTACAGCGGGCATAGTGTGCCTCCTGCACATTATACACCTGAAGCTACCCCTTATTGCTCGTAGTTTTTTTTCTTTTGTGTTACTCTAACAGGCATCTGCAGCACTTACAGTGGGCGTAGTGTGCTTCTTGCAAAATATACACCAGAAGCTAGCCCTTATTGCTGTGTTTTCCTGTTATGTAACACAGGCAGGCATCTGCAGCACTTACAGCAGGCGTAGTGTGCCTCCTGCAAAATATACACCTGAAGCTAGGCCTTATTGCTGTGTTTTCCTGTTGTGTAACACAGGCAGGCATCTGCAGCACTTACAGCGGGCGTAGTGTGCCTCCTGCACATTATACACCTGAAGCTACCCCTTATTGCTCGTAGTTTTTTTTCTTTTGTGTTACACTAACAGCCATCTGCAGCACTTACAGCGGGCATAGTGTGCTTCTTGCAAAATATACACCAGAAGCTAGCCCTTATTGCTGTGTTTTCCTGTTATGTAACACTAACAGGCATCTGCAGCACTTACAGCGGGCGTAGTGTGCTTCTTGCAAAATATACACCAGAAGCTAGCCCTTATTGCTGTGTTTTCCTGTTATGTAACACAGGCAGGCATCTGCAGCACTTACAGCAGGCGTAGTGTGCCTCCTGCAAAATATACACCTGAAGCTAGGCCTTATTGCTGTGTTTTCCTGTTGTGTAACACAGTCAGGCATCTGCAGCACTTACAGCGGGCGTAGTGTGCCTCCTGCACATTATACACCTGAAGCTACCCCTTATTGCTCGTAATTTTTTTTCTTTTGTGTCACACTAACAGGCATCTGCAGCACTTACAGCGGGCGTAGTGGGCTTCTTGCAAAATATACACCAGAAGCTAGCCCTTATTGCTGTGTTTTCCTGTTGTGTAACACAGGCAGGCATCTGCAGCACTTACAGCAGGCGTAGTGTGCCTCTTGCAAAATATACACCTGAAGCTAGGCCTTATTGCTGTATTTTCCTGTTGTGTAACACAGGCAGGCATCTGCAGCACTTACAGCGGGCGTAGTGTGCCTCCTGCACATTATACACCTGAAGCTACCCCTTATTGCTCGTAGTTTTTTTCTTTTGTGTTACACTAACAGGCATCTGTAGCACTTACAGCGGGCGTAGTGTGTTTCTTGCAAAATATACACCAGAAGCTAGGCCTAATTGCTGTGTTTTCCTGTTGTGTAACACAGGCAGGCATCTGCAGCACTTACAGCAGGCGTAGTGTGCCTCCTGCAAAATATACACCTGAAGCTAGGCCTTATTGCTGTGTTTTCCTGTTGTGTAACACAGGCAGGCATCTGCAGCACTTACAGTGGGCGTAGTGTGCCTCCTGCACATTATACACCTGAAGCTACCCCTTATTGCTCATAGTTTTTTCTTTTGTGTTACACTAACAGGCATCTGCAGCACTTACAGCGGGCGAAGTGTGCTTCTTGCAAAATATACACCTGAAGCTAGCCCTTATTGCTGTGTTTTCCTGTTGTGTAACACAGGCAGGCATCTGCAGCACTTACAGCAGGCGTAGTGTGCCTCCTGCAAAATATACACCTGAAGCTAGGCCTTATTGCTGTGTTTTCCTGTTGTGTAACACAGGCAGGCATCTGCAGCACTTACAGCGGGCATAGTGTGCCTCCTGCACATTATACACCTGAAGCTACCCCTTATTGCTCGTAGTTTTTTTTCTTTTGTGTTACTCTAACAGGCATCTGCAGCACTTACAGTGGGCGTAGTGTGCTTCTTGCAAAATATACACCAGAAGCTAGCCCTTATTGCTGTGTTTTCCTGTTATGTAACACAGACAGGCATCTGCAGCACTTACAGCAGGCGTAGTGTGCCTCCTGCAAAATATACACCTGAAGCTAGGCCTTATTGCTGTGTTTTCCTGTTGTGTAACACAGGCAGGCATCTGCAGCACTTACAGCGGGCGTAGTGTGCCTCCTGCACATTATACACCTGAAGCTACCCCTTATTGCTCGTAGTTTTTTTTCTTTTGTGTTACACTAACAGGCATCTGCAGCACTTACAGCGGGCGTAGTGTGCTTCTTGCAAAATATACACCAGAAGCTAGCCCTTATTGCTGTGTTTTCCTGTTATGTAACACTAACAGGCATCTGCAGCACTTACAGCGGGCGTAGTGTGCTTCTTGCAAAATATACACCAGAAGCTAGCCCTTATTGCTGTGTTTTCCTGTTGTGTAACACAGGCAGGCATCTGCAGCACTTACAGCGGGCATAGTGTGCCTCCTGCACATTATACACCTGAAGCTACCCCTTATTGCTCGTAGTTTTTTTTCTTTTGTGTTACACTAACAGGCATCTGCAGCACTTACAGCGGGCGTAGTGTGCTTCTTGCAAAATATACACCAGAAGCTAGCCCTTATTGCTGTGTTTTCCTGTTGTGTAACACAGGCAGGCATCTGCAGCACTTACAGCAGGCGTAGTGTGCCTCCTGCAAAATATACACCTGAAGCTAGGCCTTATTGCTGTGTTTTCCTGTTGTGTAACACAGGCAGGCATCTGCAGCACTTACAGCGGGCATAGTGTGCCTCCTGCACATTATACACCTGAAGCTACCCCTTATTGCTCGTAGTTTTTTTTCTTTTGTGTTACACTAACAGGCATCTGCAGCACTTACAGCGGGCGTAGTGTGCTTCTTGCAAAATATACACCAGAAGCTAGCCCTTATTGCTGTGTTTTCCTGTTGTGTAACACAGGCAGGCATCTGCAGCACTTACAGCAGGCGTAGTGTGCCTCCTGCAAAATATACACCTGAAGCTAGGCCTTATTGCTGTATTTTCCTGTTGTGTAACACAGGCAGGCATCTGCAGCACTTACAGCAGGCGTAGTGTGCCTCCTGCAAAATATACACCTGAAGCTAGGCCTTATTGCTGTGTTTTCCTGTTGTGTAACACAGGCAGGCATCTGCAGCACTTACAGCGGGCATAGTGTGCCTCCTGCACATTATACACCTGAAGCTACCCCTTATTGCTCGTAGTTTTTTTTCTTTTGTGTTACACTAACAGGCATCTGCAGCACTTACAGCGGGCGTAGTGTGCTTCTTGCAAAATATACACCAGAAGCTAGCCCTTATTGCTGTGTGTTCCTGTTGTGTAACACAGGCAGACATCTGCAGCACTTACAGCAGGCGTAGTGTGCCGCCTGCAAAATATACACCTGAAGCTAGGCCTTATTGCTGTGTTTTCCTGTTGTGTAACACAGGCAGGCATCTGCAGCACTTACAGCGGGCGTAGTGTGCCTCCTGCACATTATACACCTGAAGCTACCCCTTATTGCTCGTAGTTTTTTTTCTTTTGTGTTACTCTAACAGGCATCTGCAGCACTTACAGTGGGCATAGTGTGCTTCTTGCAAAATATACACCAGAAGCTAGCCCTTATTGCTGTGTTTTCCTGTTATGTAACACAGGCAGGCATCTGCAGCACTTACAGCAGGCGTAGTGTGCCTCCTGCAAAATATACACCTGAAGCTAGGCCTTATTGCTGTGTTTTCCTGTTGTGTAACACAGACAGGCATCTGCAGCACTTACAGCGGGCGTAGTGTGCCTCCTGCACATTATACACCTGAAGCTACCCCTTATTGCTCGTAGTTTTTTTCTTTTGTGTTACACTAACAGGCATCTGCAGCACTTACAGCGGGCGTAGTGTGCTTCTTGCAAAATATACACCAGAAGCTAGCCCTTATTGCTGTGTTTTCCTGTTGTGTAACACAGGCAGACATCTGCAGCACTTACAGCAGGCGTAGTGTGCCTCCTGCAAAATATACACCTGAAGCTAGGCCTTATTGCTGTGTTTTCCTGTTGTGTAACACAGGCAGGCATCTGCAGCACTTACAGCAGGCGTAGTGTGCCTCCTGCAAATATACACCTGAAGCTAGGCCTTATTGCTGTGTTTTCCTGTTGTGTAACACAGGCAGGCATCTGCAGCACTTACAGCAGGCGTAGTGTGCCTCCTGCAAAATATAAACCTGAAGCTAGGCCTTATTGCTGTGTTTTCCTGTTGTGTAACACAGGCAGGCATCTGCAGCACTTACAGCGGGCGTAGTGTGCCTCCTGCACATTATACACCTGAAGCTACCCCTTATTGCTCGTAATTTTTTTTCTTTTGTGTCACACTAACAGGCACCTGCAGCACTTACAGCGGGCGTATTGGGCTTTTTGCAAAATATACACCAGAAGCTAGCCCTTATTGCTGTGTTTTCCTGTTGTGTAACACAGGCAGGCATCTGCAGCACTTACAGCAGGCGTAGTGTGCCTCCTGCAAAATATACACCTGAAGCTAGGCCTTATTGCTGTATTTTCCTGTTGTGTAACACAGGCAGGCATCTGCAGCACTTACAGCGGGCGTAGTGTGCCTCCTGCACATCATACACCTGAAGCTACCCCTTATTGCTCGTAGTTTTTTTCTTTTGTGCTACACTAACAGGCATCTGCAGCACTTACAGCGGGCGTAGTGTGCTTCTTGCAAAATATACACCGGAAGCTAGGCCTTATTGCTCTGTTTTCCTGTTGTGTAACACAGGCAGGCATCTGCAGCACTTACAGCAGGTGTAGTGTGCCTCCTGCAAAATATACACCTGAAGCTAGGCCTTATTGCTGTGTTTTCCTGTTGTGTAACACAGGCAGGCATCTGCAGCACTTACAACGGGCGTAGTGTGCCTCCTGCACATTATACACCTGAAGCTACCCCTTATTGCTCGTAGTTTTTTTCTTTTGTGTTACACTAACAGGCATCTGCAGCACTTACAGCGGGCGTAGTGTGCTTCTTGCAAAATATACACCAGAAGCTAGCCCTTATTGCTGTGTTTTCCTGTTGTGTAACACAGGCAGGCATCTGCAGCACTTACAGCAGGCGTAGTGTGCCTCCTGCAAAATATACACCTGATGCTAGGCCTTATTGCTGTATTTTCCTGTTGTGTAACACAGGCAGGCATCTGCAGCACTTACAGTGGGCGTAGTGTGCCTCCTGCACATTATACTCCTGAAATTACCCCTTATTGCTCGTAGTTTTTTTTCTTTTGTGCTACACTAACAGGCATCTGCAGCACTTACAGCGGGCGTAGTGTGCTTCTTGCAAAATATACACCAGAAGCTAGGCCTTATTGCTGTGTTTTCCTGTTGTGTAACACAGGCAGACATCTGCAGCACTTACAGCAGGCGTAGTGTGCCGCCTGCAAAATATACACCTGAAGCTAGGCCTTATTGCTGTGTTTTCCTGTTGTGTAACACAGGCAGGCATCTGCAGCACTTACAGCGGGCGTAGTGTGCCTCCTGCACATTATACACCTGAAGCTACCCCTTATTGCTCGTAGTTTTTTTTCTTTTGTGTTACTCTAACAGGCATCTGCAGCACTTACAGCGGGCGTAGTGTGCTTCTTGCAAAATATACACCAGAAGCTAGCCCTTATTGCTGTGTTTTCCTGTTATGTAACACAGGCAGGCATCTGCAGCACTTACAGCAGGCATAGTGTGCCTCCTGCAAAATATACACCTGAAGCTAGGCCTTATTGCTGTGTTTTCCTGTTGTGTAACACAGGCAGGCATCTGCAGCACTTACAGCGGGCGTAGTGTGCCTCCTGCACATTATACACCTGAAGCTACACCTTATTGCTCGTAGTTTTTTTCTTTTGTGTTACACTAACAGGCATCTGCAGCACTTACAGCGGGCGTAGTGTGCTTCTTGCAAAATATACACCAGAAGCTAGCCCTTATTGCTGTGTTTTCCTGTTGTGTAACACAGGCAGGCATCTGCAGCACTTACAGCAGGCGTAGTGTGCCTCCTGCAAAATATACACCTGAAGCTAGGCCTTATTGCTGTGTTTTCCTGTTGTGTAACACAGGCAGGCATCTGCAGCACTTACAGCGGGCGTAGTGTGCCTCCTGCAAAATATACACCTGAAGCTACACCTTATTGCTCGTAGTTTTTTTCTTTTGTGTTACACTAATAGGCATCTGCAGCACTTACAGCGGGCGTAGTGTGCTTCTTGCAAAATATACACCAGAAGCTAGCCCTTATTGCTGTGTTTTCCTGTTGTGTAACACAGGCAGACATCTGCAGCACTTACAGCAGGCGTAGTGTGCCTCCTGCAAAATATACACCTGCAGCTAGGCCTTATTGCTGTGTTTTCCTGTTGTGTAACACAGGCAGACATCTGCAGCACTTACAGCAGGCGTAGTGTGCCTCCTGCAAATATACACCTGAAGCTAGGCCTTATTGCTGTGTTTTCCTGTTGTGTAACACAGGCAGGCATCTGCAGCACTTACAGCAGGCGTAGTGTGCCTCCTGCAAAATATACACCTGAAGCTAGGCCTTATTGCTGTGTTTTCCTGTTGTGTAACACAAGCAGGCATCTGCAGCACTTACAGCGGGCGTAGTGTGCCTCCTGCACATTATACACCTGAAGCTACCCCTTATTGCTCGTAATTTTTTTTCTTTTGTGTCACACTAACAGGCATCTGCAGCACTTACAGCGGGCGTAGTGGGCTTCTTGCAAAATATACACCAGAAGCTAGCCCTTATTGCTGTGTTTTCCTGTTGTGTAACACAGGCAGGCATCTGCAGCACTTACAGCAGGCGTAGTGTGCCTCCTGCAAAATATACACCTGAAGCTAGGCCTTATTGCTGTATTTTCCTGTTGTGTAACACAGGCAGGCATCTGCAGCACTTACAGCGGGCGTAGTGTGCCTCCTGCACATTATACACCTGAAGCTACCCCTTATTGCTCGTAGTTTTTTTCTTTTGTGTTACACTAACAGGCATCTGCAGCACTTACAGCGGGCGAAGTGTGCTTCTTGCAAAATATACACCTGAAGCTAGCCCTTATTGCTGTGTTTTCCTGTTGTGTAACACAGGCAGGCATCTGCAGCACTTACAGCAGGCGTAGTGTGCCTCCTGCAAAATATACACCTGAAGCTAGGCCTTATTGCTGTGTTTTCCTGTTGTGTAACACAGGCAGGCATCTGCAGCACTTACAGCGGGCGCAGTGTGCCTCCTGCACATTATACACCTGAAGCTACCCCTTATTGCTCGTAGTTTTTTTTCTTTTGTGTTACACTAACAGGCATCTGCAGCACTTACAGCGGGCGTAGTGTGCTTCTTGCAAAATATACACCAGAAGCTAGCCCTTATTGCTGTGTTTTCCTGTTGTGTAACACAGGCAGGCATCTGCAGCACTTACAGCGGGCGTAGTGTGCTTCTTGCAAAATATACACCAGAAGCTAGCCCTTATTGCTGTGTTTTCCTGTTGTGTAACACAGGCAGACATCTGCAGCACTTACAGCAGGCGTAGTGTGACTCCTGCAAAATATACACCTGAAGCTAGGCCTTATTGCTGTGTTTTCCTGTTGTGTAACACAGGCAGGCATCTGCAGCACTTACAGCAGGCGTAGTGTGCCTCCTGCAAAATATACACCTGAAGCTAGGCCTTATTGCTGTGTTTTCCTGTTGTGTAACACAGGCAGGCATCTGCAGCACTTACAGCGGGCGCAGTGTGCCTCCTGCACATTATACACCTGAAGCTACCCCTTATTGCTCGTAGTTTTTTTTCTTTTGTGTTACACTAACAGGCATCTGCAGCACTTACAGAGGGCGTAGTGTGCTTCTTGCAAAATATACACCAGAAGCTAGCCCTTATTGCTGTGTTTTCCTGTTGTGTAACACAGGCAGGCATCTGCAGCACTTACAGCAGGCGTAGTGTGCCTCCTGCAAAATATACACCTGAAGCTAGGCCTTATTGCTGTATTTTCCTGTTGTGTAACACAGGCAGGCATCTGCAGCACTTACAGTGGGCGTAGTGTGCCTCCTGCACATTATACACCTGAAGCTAGGCCTTATTGCTGTGTTTTCCTGTTGTGTAACACAGGCAGGCATCTGCAGCACTTACAGCGGGCGTAGTGTGCCTCCTGCACATTATACACCTGAAGCTACCCCTTATTGCTCGTAGTTTTTTTTCTTTTGTGTTACACTAACAGGCATCTGCAGCACTTACAGCGGGCGTAGTGTGCTTCTTGCAAAATATACACCAGAAGCTAGCCCTTATTGCTGTGTTTTCCTGTTGTGTAACACAGGCAGGCATCTGCAGCACTTACAGCGGGCGTAGTGTGCCTCCTGCACATTATACACCTGAAGCTACCCCTTATTGCTCGTAGTTTTTTTTCTTTTGTGTTACACTAACAGGCATCTGCAGCACTTACAGCGGGCGTAGTGTGCTTCTTGCAAAATATACACCAGAACCTTGCCCTTATTGCTGTGTTTTCCTGTTGTGTAACACAGGCAGGCATCTGCAGCACTTACAGTAGTCGTAGTGTGCCTCCTGCAAAATATACACCAGAAGCTAGCCCTTATTGCTGTGTTTTCCTGTTGTGTAACACAGGCAGGCATCTGCAGCACTTACAGCAGGCGTAGTGTGCCTCCTGCAAAATATACACCTGAAGCTACCCCTTATTGCTCGTAGGTTTTTTTCTTTTGTGTTACACTAACAGGCATCTGCAGCACTTACAGCGGGCGTAGTGTGCTTCTTGCAAAATATACACCAGAAGCTAGCCCTTATTGCTGTGTTTTCCTGTTGTGTAACACAGGCAGGCATCTGCAGCACTTACAGCAGGCATAGTGTGCCTCCTGCAAAATATGCACCTGAAGCTAGGCCTTATTGCTGTGTTTTCCTGTTGTGTAACACAGGCAGGCATCTGCAGCACTTACAGCGGGCATAGTGTGCCTCCTGCACATTATACACCTGAAGCTACCCCTTATTGCTCATAGTTTTTTTTCTTTTGTGTTACACTAACAGGCATCTGCAGCACTTACAGTGGGCGTAGTGTGCTTCTTGCAAAATATACACCAGAAGCTAGCCCTTATTGCTGTGTTTTCCTGTTGTGTAACACAGGCAGACATCTGCAGCACTTACAGCAGGTGTAGTGTGCCTCCTGCAAAATATACACCAGAAGCTAGCCCTTATTGCTGTGTTTTCCTGTTGTGTAACACAGGCAGACATCTGCAACACTTACAGCAGGCGTAGTGTGCCTTCTGCAAAATATACACCTGAAGCTAGGCCTTATTGCTGTGTTTTCCTGTTGTGTAACACAGGCAGGCATATGCAGCACTTACAGCAGGCGTAGTGTGCCTCCTGCAAAATATACACCTGAAGCTAGGCCTTATTGCTGTGTTTTCCTGTTGTGTAACACAGGCAGGCATCTGCAGCACTTACAGCAGGCGTAGTGTGCCTCATGCAAAATATACACCTGAAGCTAGGCCTTATTGCTGTGTTTTCCTGTTGTGTAACACTGGCAGGCATCTGCAGCACTTACAGCGGGCGTAGTGTGCCTCCTGCACATTATACACCTGAATCTACCCCTTATTGCTCGTAGTTTTTTTTCTTTTGTGTTACACTAACAGGCATCTGCAGCACTTACAGCGGGCGTAGTGTGCTTCTTGCAAAATATACACCAGAAGCTAGCCCTTATTGCTGTGTTTTCCTGTTGTGTAACACAGGCAGGCATCTGCAGCACTTACAGCAGGCGTAGTGTGCCTCCTGCAAAATATACACCTGAAGCTAGGCCTTACTGCTGTGTTTTCCTGTTGTGTAACACAGGCAGGCATCTGCAGCACTTACAGCGGGCATAGTGTGCCTCCTGCACATTATACACCTGAAGCTACCCCTTGTTGCTCGTAGTTTTTTTTCTTTTGTGTTACACTAACAGGCATCTGCAGCACTTACAGCGGGCGTAGTGTGCTTCTTGCAAAATATACACCAGAAGCTAGCCCTTATTGCTGTGTTTTCCTGTTGTGTAACACAGGCAGACATCTGCAACACTTACAGCAGGCGTAGTGTGCCTCCTGCAAAATATATACCTGAAGCTAGGCCTTATTGCTGTGTTTTCCTGTTGTGTAACACAGGCAGGCATCTGCAGCACTTACAGCAGGCGTAGTGTGCCTCCTGCAAAATATACACCTGAAGCTAGGCCTTATTGCTTTGTTTTCCTGTTGTGTAACACAGGCAGGCATCTGCAGCACTTACAGCAGGCGTAGTGTGCCTCCTGCAAAATATACACCTGAAGCTAGGCCTTATTGCTGTGTTTTCCTGTTGTGTAACACTGGCAGGCATCTGCAGCACTTACAGCGGGCGTAGTGTGCCTCCTGCACATTATACACCTGAATCTACCCCTTATTGCTTGTAGTTTTTTTTCTTTTGTGTTACACTAACAGGCATCTGCAGCACTTACAGCGGGCGTAGTGTGCTTCTTGCAAAATATACACCAGAAGCTAGCCCTTATTGCTGTGTTTTCCTGTTGCGTAACACAGGCAGACATCTGCAGCACTTACAGCAGGCATAGTGTGCCTCCTGTAAAATATACACCTGAAGCTAGGCCTTATTGCTGTGTTTTCCTGTTGTGTAACACAGGCAGGCATCTGCAGCACTTACAGCAGGCGTAGTGTGCCTCCTGCAAAATATACAACTGAAGCTAGGCCTTATTGCTGTGTTTTCCTGTTGTGTAACACAGGCAGGCATCTGCAGCACTTACAGTGGGCGTAGTGTGCCTCCTGCACATTATACACTTGAAGCTACACCTTATTGCTCGTAGTTTTTTTTCTTTTGTGTTACACTAACAGGCATCTGCAGCACTTACAGCGGGCGAAGTGTGCTTCTTGCAAAATATACACCAGAAGCTAGCCCTTATTGCTGTGTTTTCCTGTTGTGTAACACAGGCAGGCATCTGCAGCACTTACAGCAGGCGTAGTGTGCCTCCTGCAAAATATACACCTGAAGCTAGGCCTTATTGCTGTGTTTTCCTGTTGTGTAACACAGGCAGGCATCTGCAGCACTTACAGCGGGCGTAGTGTGCCTCCTGCACATTATACACCTGAAGCTACCCCTTATTGCTCGTAGTTTTTTTCTTTTGTGTTACACTAACAGGCATCTGCAGCACTTACAGCGGGCGTAGTGTGCTTCTTGCAAAATATACACCAGAAGCTAGCCCTTATTGCTGTGTTTTCCTGTTGTGTAACACAGGCAGGCATCTGCAGCACTTGCAGCGGGCATAGTGTGCCTCCTGCACATTATACACCTGAAGCTACCCCTTATTGCTCATAGTTTTTTTTCTTTTGTGTTACACTAACAGGCATCTGCAGCACTTACAGTGGGCGTAGTGTGCTTCTTGCAAAATATACACCAGAAGCTAGCCCTTATTGCTGTGTTTTCCTGTTGTGTAACACAGGCAGACATCTGCAGCACTTACAGCAGGTGTAGTGTGCCTCCTGCAAAATATACACCAGAAGCTAGCCCTTATTGCTGTGTTTTCCTGTTGTGTAACACAGGCAGACATCTGCAACACTTACAGCAGGCGTAGTGTGCCTTCTGCAAAATATACACCTGAAGCTAGGCCTTATTGCTGTGTTTTCCTGTTGTGTAACACAGGCAGGCATATGCAGCACTTACAGCAGGCGTAGTGTGCCTCCTGCAAAATATACACCTGAAGCTAGGCCTTATTGCTGTGTTTTCCTGTTGTGTAACACAGGCAGGCATCTGCAGCACTTACAGCAGGCGTAGTGTGCCTCATGCAAAATATACACCTGAAGCTAGGCCTTATTGCTGTGTTTTCCTGTTGTGTAACACTGGCAGGCATCTGCAGCACTTACAGCGGGCGTAGTGTGCCTCCTGCACATTATACACCTGAATCTACCCCTTATTGCTCGTAGTTTTTTTTCTTTTGTGTTACACTAACAGGCATCTGCAGCACTTACAGCGGGCGTAGTGTGCTTCTTGCAAAATATACACCAGAAGCTAGCCCTTATTGCTGTGTTTTCCTGTTGTGTAACACAGGCAGGCATCTGCAGCACTTACAGCAGGCGTAGTGTGCCTCCTGCAAAATATACACCTGAAGCTAGGCCTTACTGCTGTGTTTTCCTGTTGTGTAACACAGGCAGGCATCTGCAGCACTTACAGCGGGCATAGTGTGCCTCCTGCACATTATACACCTGAAGCTACCCCTTGTTGCTCGTAGTTTTTTTTCTTTTGTGTTACACTAACAGGCATCTGCAGCACTTACAGCGGGCGTAGTGTGCTTCTTGCAAAATATACACCAGAAGCTAGCCCTTATTGCTGTGTTTTCCTGTTGTGTAACACAGGCAGACATCTGCAACACTTACAGCAGGCGTAGTGTGCCTCCTGCAAAATATATACCTGAAGCTAGGCCTTATTGCTGTGTTTTCCTGTTGTGTAACACAGGCAGGCATCTGCAGCACTTACAGCAGGCGTAGTGTGCCTCCTGCAAAATATACACCTGAAGCTAGGCCTTATTGCTGTGTTTTCCTGTTGTGTAACACAGGCAGGCATCTGCAGCACTTACAGCAGGCGTAGTGTGCCTCCTGCAAAATATACACCTGAAGCTAGGCCTTATTGCTGTGTTTTCCTGTTGTGTAACACTGGCAGGCATCTGCAGCACTTACAGCGGGCGTAGTGTGCCTCCTGCACATTATACACCTGAATCTACCCCTTATTGCTTGTAGTTTTTTTTCTTTTGTGTTACACTAACAGGCATCTGCAGCACTTACAGCGGGCGTAGTGTGCTTCTTGCAAAATATACACCAGAAGCTAGCCCTTATTGCTGTGTTTTCCTGTTGCGTAACACAGGCAGACATCTGCAGCACTTACAGCAGGCATAGTGTGCCTCCTGTAAAATATACACCTGAAGCTAGGCCTTATTGCTGTGTTTTCCTGTTGTGTAACACAGGCAGGCATCTGCAGCACTTACAGCAGGCGTAGTGTGCCTCCTGCAAAATATACAACTGAAGCTAGGCCTTATTGCTGTGTTTTCCTGTTGTGTAACACAGGCAGGCATCTGCAGCACTTACAGTGGGCGTAGTGTGCCTCCTGCACATTATACACTTGAAGCTACACCTTATTGCTCGTAGTTTTTTTTCTTTTGTGTTACACTAACAGGCATCTGCAGCACTTACAGCGGGCGAAGTGTGCTTCTTGCAAAATATACACCAGAAGCTAGCCCTTATTGCTGTGTTTTCCTGTTGTGTAACACAGGCAGGCATCTGCAGCACTTACAGCAGGCGTAGTGTGCCTCCTGCAAAATATACACCTGAAGCTAGGCCTTATTGCTGTGTTTTCCTGTTGTGTAACACAGGCAGGCATCTGCAGCACTTACAGCGGGCGTAGTGTGCCTCCTGCACATTATACACCTGAAGCTACCCCTTATTGCTCGTAGTTTTTTTCTTTTGTGTTACACTAACAGGCATCTGCAGCACTTACAGCGGGCGTAGTGTGCTTCTTGCAAAATATACACCAGAAGCTAGCCCTTATTGCTGTGTTTTCCTGTTGTGTAACACAGGCAGGCATCTGCAGCACTTGCAGCGGGCATAGTGTGCCTCCTGCACATTATACACCTGAAGCTACCCCTTATTGCTCGTAGTTTTTTTTCTTTTGTGTTACACTAACAGGCATCTGCAGCACTTACAGCAGGCGTAGTGTGCTTCTTGCAAAATATACACCAGAAGCTAGCCCTTATTGCAGTGTTTTCCTGTTATGTAACACAGGCAGGCATCTGCAGCACTTACAGCAGGCGTAGTGTGCCTCCTGCAAAATATACACCTGAAGCTAGGCCGTATTGCTGTGTTTTCCTGTTGTGTAACACAGGCAGGCATCTGCAGCACTTGCAGCGGGCATAGTGTGCCTCCTGCACATTATACACCTGAAGCTACCCCTTATTGCTCGTAGTTTTTTTTCTTTTGTGTTACACTAACAGGCATCTGCAGCACTTACAGTGGGCGTAGTGTGCTTCTTGCAAAATATACACCAGAAGCTAGCCCTTATTGCTGTGTTTTCCTGTTGTGTAACACAGGCAGACATCTGCAGCACTTACAGCAGGCGTAGTGTGCCTCCTGCAAAATATACACCTGAAGCTAGGCCTTATTGCTGTGTTTTCCTGTTGTGTGACACAGGCAGGCATCTGCAGCACTTACAGCAGGCGTAGTGTTTTGTGTTACACTAACAGGCATCTGCAGCACTTACAGCGGGCGTAGTGTGCTTCTTGCAAAATATACACCAGAAGCTAGCCCTTATTGCTGTGTTTTCCTGTTGTGTAACACAGGCAGGCATCTGCAGCACTTACAGCGGGCGTAGTGTGCCTCCTGCACATTATACACATGAAGCTACCCCTTATTGCTCGTAGTTTTTTTTCTTTTGTGTTACACTAACAGGCATCTGCAGCACTTACAGCGGGCGTAGTGTGCCTCCTGCAAAATATACACCTGAAGCTAGGCCTTATTGCTGTGTTTTCCTGTTGTGTAACACAGGCAGGCATCTGCAGCACTTACAGCAGGCGTAGTGTGCCTCCTGCAAAATATACACCTGAAGCTAGGCCTTATTGCTGTGTTTTCCTGTTGTGTAACACTGGCAGGCATCTGCAGCACTTACAGCGGGCGTAGTGTGCCTCCTGCACATTATACACCTGAATCTACCCCTTATTGCTTGTAGTTTTTTTTCTTTTGTGTTACACTAACAGGCATCTGCAGCACTTACAGCGGGCGTAGTGTGCTTCTTGCAAAATATACACCAGAAGCTAGCCCTTATTGCTGTGTTTTCCTGTTGCGTAACACAGGCAGACATCTGCAGCACTTACAGCAGGCATAGTGTGCCTCCTGTAAAATATACACCTGAAGCTAGGCCTTATTGCTGTGTTTTCCTGTTGTGTAACACAGGCAGGCATCTGCAGCACTTACAGCAGGCGTAGTGTGCCTCCTGCAAAATATACAACTGAAGCTAGGCCTTATTGCTGTGTTTTCCTGTTGTGTAACACAGGCAGGCATCTGCAGCACTTACAGTGGGCGTAGTGTGCCTCCTGCACATTATACACTTGAAGCTACACCTTATTGCTCGTAGTTTTTTTTCTTTTGTGTTACACTAACAGGCATCTGCAGCACTTACAGCGGGCGAAGTGTGCTTCTTGCAAAATATACACCAGAAGCTAGCCCTTATTGCTGTGTTTTCCTGTTGTGTAACACAGGCAGGCATCTGCAGCACTTACAGCAGGCGTAGTGTGCCTCCTGCAAAATATACACCTGAAGCTAGGCCTTATTGCTGTGTTTTCCTGTTGTGTAACACAGGCAGGCATCTGCAGCACTTACAGCGGGCGTAGTGTGCCTCCTGCACATTATACACCTGAAGCTACCCCTTATTGCTCGTAGTTTTTTTCTTTTGTGTTACACTAACAGGCATCTGCAGCACTTACAGCGGGCGTAGTGTGCTTCTTGCAAAATATACACCAGAAGCTAGCCCTTATTGCTGTGTTTTCCTGTTGTGTAACACAGGCAGGCATCTGCAGCACTTGCAGCGGGCATAGTGTGCCTCCTGCACATTATACACCTGAAGCTACCCCTTATTGCTCGTAGTTTTTTTTCTTTTGTGTTACACTAACAGGCATCTGCAGCACTTACAGCAGGCGTAGTGTGCTTCTTGCAAAATATACACCAGAAGCTAGCCCTTATTGCAGTGTTTTCCTGTTATGTAACACAGGCAGGCATCTGCAGCACTTACAGCAGGCGTAGTGTGCCTCCTGCAAAATATACACCTGAAGCTAGGCCGTATTGCTGTGTTTTCCTGTTGTGTAACACAGGCAGGCATCTGCAGCACTTGCAGCGGGCATAGTGTGCCTCCTGCACATTATACACCTGAAGCTACCCCTTATTGCTCGTAGTTTTTTTCTTTTGTGTTACACTAACAGGCATATGCAGCACTTACAGCAGGCGTAGTGTGCTTCTTGCAAAATATACACCAGAAGTTAGCCCTTATTGCAGTGTTTTCCTGTTATGTAACACAGGCAGGCATCTGCAGCACTTACAGCAGGCGTAGTGTGCCTCCTGCAAAATATACACCTGAAGCTAGGCCGTATTGCTGTGTTTTCCTGTTGTGTAACACAGGCAGGCATCTGCAGCACTTACAGCGGGCGTAGTGTGCCTCCTGCACATTATACACCTGAAGCTACCCCTTATTGCTCGTAGTTTTTTTTCTTTTGTGTTACACTAACAGGCATCTGCAGCACTTACAGTGGGCGTAGTGTGCTTCTTGCAAAATATACACCAGAAGCTAGCCCTTATTGCTGTGTTTTCCTGTTGTGTAACACAGGCAGACATCTGCAGCACTTACAGCAGGCGTAGTGTGCCTCCTGCAAAATATACACCTGAAGCTAGGCCTTATTGCTGTGTTTTCCTGTTGTGTGACACAGGCAGGCATCTGCAGCACTTACAGCAGGCGTAGTGTTTTGTGTTACACTAACAGGCATCTGCAGCACTTACAGCGGGCGTAGTGTGCTTCTTGCAAAATATACACCAGAAGCTAGCCCTTATTGCTGTGTTTTCCTGTTGTGTAACACAGGCAGGCATCTGCAGCACTTACAGCGGGCGTAGTGTGCCTCCTGCACATTATACACATGAAGCTACCCCTTATTGCTCGTAGTTTTTTTTCTTTTGTGTTACACTAACAGGCATCTGCAGCACTTACAGCGGGCGTAGTGTGCTTCTTGCAAAATATACACCAGAAGCTAGCCCTTATTGCTGTGTTTTCCTGTTGTGTAACACAGGCAGGCATCTGCAGCACTTACAGCGGGCGTAGTGTGCCTCCTGCAAAATATACACCAGAAGCTAGCCCTTATTGCTGTGTTTTCCTGTTGTGTAACACAGGCAGGCATCTGCAGCACTTACAGCAGGCGTAGTGTGCCTCCTGCAAAATATACACCTGAAGCTACCCCTTATTGCTCGTAGGTTTTTTTCTTTTGTGTTACACTAACAGGCATCTGCAGCACTTACAGCGGGCGTAGTGTGCTTCTTGCAAAATATACACCAGAAGCTAGCCCTTATTGCTGTGTATTCCTGTTGTGTAACACAGGCAGGCATCTGCAGCACTTACAGCAGAAGTAGTGTGCCTCCTGCAAAATATACACCTGAAGCTAGGCCTTATTGCTGTGTTTTCCTGTTGTGTAACACAGGCAGGCATCTGCAGCACTTACAGCGGGCGTAGTGTGCCTCCTGCACATTATACACCTGAAGCTACCCCTTATTGCTCGTAGTTTTTTTCTTTTGTGTTACACTAACAGGCATCTGCAGCACTTACAGCGGGCGTAGTGTGCTTCTTGCAAAATATACACCAGAAGCTAGCCCTTATTGCTGTGTTTTCCTGTTGTGTAACACAGGCAGGCATCTGCAGCACTTGCAGCGGGCATAGTGTGCCTCCTGCACATTATACACCTGAAGCTACCCCTTATTGC
This sequence comes from Rana muscosa, assembly GCA_029206835.1. NCBI lineage: Eukaryota > Metazoa > Chordata > Amphibia > Anura > Ranidae > Rana > Rana muscosa. Next base: position 920,954,734 of record CM055117.1, read on the forward strand.
TCGTAGTTTTTTTTCTTTTGTGTTACACTAACAGGCATCTGCAGCACTTACAGCAGGCGTAGTGTGCTTCTTGCAAAATATACACCAGAAGCTAGCCCTTATTGCAGTGTTTTCCTGTTATGTAACACAGGCAGGCATCTGCAGCACTTACAGCAGGCGTAGTGTGCCTCCTGCAAAATATACACCTGAAGCTAGGCCGTATTGCTGTGTTTTCCTGTTGTGTAACACAGGCAGGCATCTGCAGCACTTGCAGCGGGCATAGTGTGCCTCCTGCACATTATACACCTGAAGCTACCCCTTATTGCTCGTAGTTTTTTTCTTTTGTGTTACACTAACAGGCATATGCAGCACTTACAGCAGGCGTAGTGTGCTTCTTGCAAAATATACACCAGAAGTTAGCCCTTATTGCAGTGTTTTCCTGTTATGTAACACAGGCAGGCATCTGCAGCACTTACAGCAGGCGTAGTGTGCCTCCTGCAAAATATACACCTGAAGCTAGGCCGTATTGCTGTGTTTTCCTGTTGTGTAACACAGGCAGGCATCTGCAGCACTTACAGCGGGCGTAGTGTGCCTCCTGCACATTATACACCTGAAGCTACCCCTTATTGCTCGTAGTTTTTTTTCTTTTGTGTTACACTAACAGGCATCTGCAGCACTTACAGTGGGCGTAGTGTGCTTCTTGCAAAATATACACCAGAAGCTAGCCCTTATTGCTGTGTTTTCCTGTTGTGTAACACAGGCAGACATCTGCAGCACTTACAGCAGGCGTAGTGTGCCTCCTGCAAAATATACACCTGAAGCTAGGCCTTATTGCTGTGTTTTCCTGTTGTGTGACACAGGCAGGCATCTGCAGCACTTACAGCAGGCGTAGTGTTTTGTGTTACACTAACAGGCATCTGCAGCACTTACAGCGGGCGTAGTGTGCTTCTTGCAAAATATACACCAGAAGCTAGCCCTTATTGCTGTGTTTTCCTGTTGTGTAACACAGGCAGGCATCTGCAGCACTTACAGCGGGCGTAGTGTGCCTCCTGCACATTATACACATGAAGCTACCCCTTATTGCTCGTAGTTTTTTTTCTTTTGTGTTACACTAACAGGCATCTGCAGCACTTACAGCGGGCGTAGTGTGCTTCTTGCAAAATATACACCAGAAGCTAGCCCTTATTGCTGTGTTTTCCTGTTGTGTAACACAGGCAGGCATCTGCAGCACTTACAGCGGGCGTAGTGTGCCTCCTGCAAAATATACACCAGAAGCTAGCCCTTATTGCTGTGTTTTCCTGTTGTGTAACACAGGCAGGCATCTGCAGCACTTACAGCAGGCGTAGTGTGCCTCCTGCAAAATATACACCTGAAGCTACCCCTTATTGCTCGTAGGTTTTTTTCTTTTGTGTTACACTAACAGGCATCTGCAGCACTTACAGCGGGCGTAGTGTGCTTCTTGCAAAATATACACCAGAAGCTAGCCCTTATTGCTGTGTATTCCTGTTGTGTAACACAGGCAGGCATCTGCAGCACTTACAGCAGAAGTAGTGTGCCTCCTGCAAAATATACACCTGAAGCTAGGCCTTATTGCTGTGTTTTCCTGTTGTGTAACACAGGCAGGCATCTGCAGCACTTACAGCGGGCGCAGTGTGCCTCCTGCACATTATACACCTGAAGCTACCCCTTATTGCTCGTAGTTTTTTTTCTTTTGTGTTACACTAACAGGCATCTGCAGCACTTACAGAGGGCGTAGTGTGCTTCTTGCAAAATATACACCAGAAGCTACCCCTTATTGCTGTGTTTTCCTGTTGTGTAACACAGGCAGGCATCTGCAGCACTTACAGCAGGCGTAGTGTGCCTCCTGCAAAATATACACCTGAAGCTAGGCCTTATTGCTGTATTTTCCTGTTGTGTAACACAGGCAGGCATCTGCAGCACTTACAGTGGGCGTAGTGTGCCTCCTGCACATTATACACCTGAAGCTAGGCCTTATTGCTGTGTTTTCCTGTTGTGTAACACAGGCAGGCATCTGCAGCACTTACAGCGGGCGTAGTGTGCCTCCTGCACATTATACACCTGAAGCTACCCCTTATTGCTCGTAGTTTTTTTTCTTTTGTGTTACACTAACAGGCATCTGCAGCACTTACAGCGGGCGTAGTGTGCTTCTTGCAAAATATACACCAGAAGCTAGCCCTTATTGCTGTGTTTTCCTGTTGTGTAACACAGGCAGGCATCTGCAGCACTTACAGCGGGCGTAGTGTGCCTCCTGCACATTATACACCTGAAGCTACCCCTTATTGCTCGTAGTTTTTTTTCTTTTGTGTTACACTAACAGGCATCTGCAGCACTTACAGCGGGCGTAGTGTGCTTCTTGCAAAATATACACCAGAACCTTGCCCTTACTGCTGTGTTTTCCTGTTGTGTAACACAGGCAGGCATCTGCAGCACTTACAGTAGTCGTAGTGTGCCTCCTGCAAAATATACACCAGAAGCTAGCCCTTATTGCTGTGTTTTCCTGTTGTGTAACACAGGCAGGCATCTGCAGCACTTACAGCAGGCGTAGTGTGCCTCCTGCAAAATATACACCTGAAGCTACCCCTTATTGCTCGTAGGTTTTTTTCTTTTGTGTTACACTAACAGGCATCTGCAGCACTTACAGCGGGCGTAGTGTGCTTCTTGCAAAATATACACCAGAAGCTAGCCCTTATTGCTGTGTTTTCCTGTTGTGTAACACAGGCAGGCATCTGCAGCACTTACAGCAGGCATAGTGTGCCTCCTGCAAAATATGCACCTGAAGCTAGGCCTTATTGCTGTGTTTTCCTGTTGTGTAACACAGGCAGGCATCTGCAGCACTTACAGCGGGCATAGTGTGCCTCCTGCACATTATACACCTGAAGCTACCCCTTATTGCTCGTAGTTTTTTTTTCTTTTGTGTTACACTAACAGGCATCTGCAGCACTTACAGTGGGCGTAGTGTGCTTCTTGCAAAATATACACCAGAAGCTAGCCCTTATTGCTGTGTTTTCCTGTTGTGTAACACAGGCAGACATCTGCAGCACTTACAGCAGGTGTAGTGTGCCTCCTGCAAAATATACACCAGAAGCTAGCCCTTATTGCTGTGTTTTCCTGTTGTGTAACACAGGCAGACATCTGCAACACTTACAGCAGGCGTAGTGTGCCTCCTGCAAAATATACACCTGAAGCTAGGCCTTATTGCTGTGTTTTCCTGTTGTGTAACACAGACAGGCATCTGCAGCACTTACAGCAGGCGTAGTGTGCCTCCTGCAAAATATACACCTGAAGCTAGGCCTTATTGCTGTGTTTTCCTGTTGTGTAACACAGGCAGGCATCTGCAGCACTTACAGCAGGCGTAGTGTGCCTCCTGCAAAATATACACCTGAAGCTAGGCCTTATTGCTGTGTTTTCCTGTTGTGTAACACTGGCAGGCATCTGCAGCACTTACAGCGGGCGTAGTGTGCCTCCTGCACATTATACACCTGAATCTACCCCTTATTGCTCGTAGTTTTTTTTCTTTTGTGTTACACTAACAGGCATCTGCAGCACTTACAGCGGGCGTAGTGTGCTTCTTGCAAAATATACACCAGAAGCTAGCCCTTATTGCTGTGTTTTCCTGTTGTGTAACACAGGCAGGCATCTGCAGCACTTACAGCGGGCGTAGTGTGCCTCCTGCAAAATATACACCAGAAGCTAGCCCTTATTGCTGTGTTTTCCTGTTGTGTAACACAGGCAGGCATCTGCAGCACTTACAGCAGGCGTAGTGTGCCTCCTGCAAAATATACACCTGAAGCTACCCCTTATTGCTCGTAGGTTTTTTTCTTTTGTGTTACACTAACAGGCATCTGCAGCACTTACAGCGGGCGTAGTGTGCTTCTTGCAAAATATACACCAGAAGCTAGCCCTTATTGCTGTGTATTCCTGTTGTGTAACACAGGCAGGCATCTGCAGCACTTACAGCAGGCGTAGTGTGCCTCCTGCAAAATATACACCTGAAGCTAGGCCTTATTGCTGTGTTTTCCTGTTGTGTAACACAGGCAGGCATCTGCAGCACTTACAGCGGGCGCAGTGTGCCTCCTGCAAAATATACACCTGAAGCTAGGCCTTATTGCTGTGTTTTCCTGTTGTGTAACACAGGCAGGCATCTGCAGCACTTACAGCAGGCGTAGTGTGCCTCCTGCAAAATATACACCTGAAGCTAGGCCTTATTGCTGTGTTTTCCTGTTGTGTAACACTGGCAGGCATCTGCAGCACTTACAGCGGGCGTAGTGTGCCTCCTGCACATTATACACCTGAATCTACCCCTTATTGCTTGTAGTTTTTTTTTTCTTTTGTGTTACACTAACAGGCATCTGCAGCACTTACAGCGGGCGTAGTGTGCTTCTTGCAAAATATACACCAGAAGCTAGCCCTTATTGCTGTGTTTTCCTGTTGTGTAACACAGGCAGACATCTGCAGCACTTACAGCAGGCATAGTGTGCCTCCTGTAAAATATACACCTGAAGCTAGGCCTTATTGCTGTGTTTTCCTGTTGTGTAACACAGGCAGGCATCTGCAGCACTTACAGCAGGCGTAGTGTGCCTCCTGCAAAATATACAACTGAAGCTAGGCCTTATTGCTGTGTTTTCCTGTTGTGTAACACAGGCAGGCATCTGCAGCACTTACAGTGGGCGTAGTGTGCCTCCTGCACATTATACACTTGAAGCTACACCTTATTGCTCGTAGTTTTTTTTCTTTTGTGTTACACTAACAGGCATCTACAGCACTTACAGCGGGCGAAGTGTGCTTCTTGCAAAATATACACCAGAAGCTAGCCCTTATTGCTGTGTTTTCCTGTTGTGTAACACAGGCAGGCATCTGCAGCACTTACAGCAGGCGTAGTGTGCCTCCTGCAAAATATACACCTGAAGCTAGGCCTTATTGCTGTGTTTTCCTGTTGTGTAACACAGGCAGGCATCTGCAGCACTTACAGCGGGCGTAGTGTGCCTCCTGCACATTATACACCTGAAGCTACCCCTTATTGCTCGTAGTTTTTTTCTTTTGTGTTACACTAACAGGCATCTGCAGCACTTACAGCGGGCGTAGTGTGCTTCTTGCAAAATATACACCAGAAGCTAGCCCTTATTGCTGTGTTTTCCTGTTGTGTAACACAGGCAGGCATCTGCAGCACTTACAGCAGGCGTAGTGTGCCTCCTGCAAAATATACACCTGAAGCTAGGCCGTATTGCTGTGTTTTCCTGTTGTGTAACACAGGCAGGCATCTGCAGCACTTGCAGCGGGCATAGTGTGCCTCCTGCACATTATACACCTGAAGCTACCCCTTATTGCTCGTAGTTTTTTTTCTTTTGTGTTACACTAACAGGCATATGCAGCACTTACAGCAGGCGTAGTGTGCTTCTTGCAAAATATACACCAGAAGCTAGCCCTTATTGCAGTGTTTTCCTGTTATGTAACACAGACAGGCATCTGCAGCACTTACAGCAGGCGTAGTGTGCCTCCTGCAAAATATACACCTGAAGCTAGGCCGTATTGCTGTGTTTTCCTGTTGTGTAACACAGGCAGGCATCTGCAGCACTTACAGCGGGCGTAGTGTGCCTCCTGCACATTATACACCTGAAGCTACCCCTTATTGCTCGTAGTTTTTTTTCTTTTGTGTTACACTAACAGGCATCTGCAGCACTTACAGTGGGCGTAGTGTGCTTCTTGCAAAATATACACCAGAAGCTAGCCCTTATTGCTGTGTTTTCCTGTTGTGTAACACAGGCAGACATCTGCAGCACTTACAGCAGGCGTAGTGTGCCTCCTGCAAAATATACACCTGAAGCTAGGCCTTATTGCTGTGTTTTCCTGTTGTGTAACACAGGCAGGCATCTGCAGCACTTACAGCAGGCGTAGTGTTTTGTGTTACACTAACAGGCATCTGCAGCACTTACAGCGGGCGTAGTGTGCTTCTTGCAAAATATACACCAGAAGCTAGCCCTTATTGCTGTGTTTTCCTGTTGTGTAACACAGGCAGGCATCTGCAGCACTTACAGCGGGCGTAGTGTGCCTCCTGCACATTATACACCTGAAGCTACCCCTTATTGCTCGTAGTTTTTTTTCTTTTGTGTTACACTAACAGGCATCTGCAGCACTTACAGCGGGCGTAGTGTGCTTCTTGCAAAATATACACCAGAAGCTAGCCCTTATTGCTGTGTTTTCCTGTTGTGTAACACAGGCAGGCATCTGCAGCACTTACAGCGGGCGTAGTGTGCCTCCTGCAAAATATACACCAGAAGCTAGCCCTTATTGCTGTGTTTTCCTGTTGTGTAACACAGGCAGGCATCTGCAGCACTTACAGCAGGCGTAGTGTGCCTCCTGCAAAATATACACCTGAAGCTACCCCTTATTGCTCGTAGGTTTTTTTCTTTTGTGTTACACTAACAGGCATCTGCAGCACTTACAGCGGGCGTAGTGTGCTTCTTGCAAAATATACACCAGAAGCTAGCCCTTATTGCTGTGTATTCCTGTTGTGTAACACAGGCAGGCATCTGCAGCACTTACAGCAGGCGTAGTGTGCCTCCTGCAAAATATACACCTGAAGCTAGGCCTTATTGCTGTGTTTTCCTGTTGTGTAACACAGGCAGGCATCTGCAGCACTTACAGCGGGCGTAGTGTGCCTCCTGCACATTATACACCTGAAGCTACCCCTTATTGCTCGTAGTTTTTTTTCTTTTGTGTTACACTAACAGGCATCTGCAGCACTTACAGCGGGCGTAGTGTGCTTCTTGCAAAATATACACCAGAAGCTAGCCCTTATTGCTGTGTTTTCCTGTTGTGTAACACAGGCAGACATCTGCAGCACTTACAGCAGGCGTAGTGTGCCTCCTGCAAAATATACACCTGAAGCTAGGCCTTATTGCTGTGTTTTCCTGTTGTGTAACACAGGCAGGCATCTGCAGCACTTACAGTGGGCGTAGTGTGCCTCCTGCACATTATACTCCTGAAGCTACCCCTTATTGCTCGTAGTTTTTTTTCTTTTGTGTTACACTAACAGGCATCTGCAGCACTTACAGCGGGCGAAGTGTGCTTCTTGCAAAATATACACCAGAAGCTAGCCCTCATTGCTGTGTTTTCCTGTTGTGTAACACAGGCAGGCATCTGCAGCACTTACAGCAGACGTAGTGTGCCTCCTGCAAAATATACACCTGAAGCTAGGCCTTATTGCTGTGTTTTCCTGTTGTGTAACACAGGCAGGCATCTGCAGCACTTACAGCGGGCGTAGTGTGCCTCCTGCACATTATACACCTGAAGCTACCCCTTATTGCTCGTAGTTTTTTTCTTTTGTGTTACACTAACAGGCATCTGCAGCACTTACAGTGGGCATAGTGTGCTTCTTGCAAAATATACACCAGAAGCTAGCCCTTATTGCTGTGTTTTCCTGTTGTGTAACACAGGCAGGCATCTGCAGCACTTACAGCGGGCATAGTGTGCCTCCTGCACATTATACACCTGAAGCTACCCCTTATTGCTCGTAGTTTTTTTTCTTTTGTGTTACACTAACAGGCATCTGCAGCACTTACAGCGGGCGTAGTGTGCTTCTTGCAAAATATACACCAGAAGCTAGCCCTTATTGCTGTGTTTTCCTGTTGTGTAACACAGGCAGGCATCTGCAGCACTTACAGCAGGCGTAGTGTGCCTCCTGCAAAATATACACCAGAAGCTAGCCCTTATTGCTGTGTTTTCCTGTTGTGTAACACAGGCATGCATCTGCAGCACTTACAGCAGGCGTAGTGTGCCTCCTGCAAAATATACACCTGAAGCTACCCCTTATTGCTCGTAGGCTTTTTTCCTTTTGTGTTACACTAACAGGCATCTGCAGCACTTACAGCGGGCGTAGTGTGCTTCTTGCAAAATATACACCAGAAGCTAGCCCTTATTGCTGTGTTTTCCTGTTGTGTAACACAGGCAGGCATCTGCAGCACTTACAGCAGGCGTAGTGTGCCTCCTGCAAAATATACACCTGAAGCTACCCCTTATTGCTGTGTTTTCCTGTTGTGTAACACAGGCAGGCATCTGCAGCACTTACAGCGGGCGTAGTGTGCCTCCTGCACATTATACACCTGAAGCTACCCCTTATTGCTCGTAGTTTTTTTTCTTTTGTGTTACACTAACAGGCATCTGCAGCACTTACAGCGGGCGTTGTGGGCTTCTTGCAAAATATACACCAGAAGCTAGCCCTTATTGCTGTGTTTTCCTGTTGTGTAACACAGGCAGACATCTGCAGCACTTACAGCAGGCGTAGTGTGCCTCCTGCAAAATATACACCTGAAGCTAGGCCTTATTGCTGTGTTTTCCTGTTGAGTAACACAGGCAGGATCTGCAGCACTTACAGCAGGCGTAGTGTGCCTCCTGCAAAATATACACCTGAAGCTAGGCCTTATTGCTGTGTTTTCCTGTTGTGTAACACAGGCAGGCATCTGCAGCACTTACAGCGGGCGTATTGTGCCTCCTGCACATTATACACCTGAAGCTACCCCTTATTGCTCGTAGTTTTTTTTCTTTTGTGTTACACTAACAGGCATCTGCAGAACTAACAGCGGGCGTAGTGTGCTTCTTGCAAAATATACACCAGAAGCTAGCCCTTATTGCTGTGTTTTCCTGTTGTGTAACACAGGCAGGCATCTGCAGCACTTACAGCAGGCGTAGTGTGCCTCCTGCAAAATATACACCTGAAGCTAGGCCTTATTGCTGTATTTTCCTGTTGTGTAACACAGGCAGGCATCTGCAGCACTTACAGTGGGCGTAGTGTGCCTCCTGCACATTATACACCTGAAGCTACCCCTTATTGCTCGTAGTTTTTTTTCTTTTGTGTTACACTAACAGGCATCTGCAGCACTTACAGTGGGCGTAGTGTGCTTCTTGCAAAATATACACCAGAAGCTAGCCCTTATTGCTGTGTTTTCCTGTTGTGTAACACAGGCAGGCATCTGCAGCACTTACAGCAGGCGTAGTGTGCCTCCTGCAAAATATACACCTGAAGCTAGGCCTTATTGCTGTGTTTTCCTGTTGTGTAACACAGGCAGGCATCTGCAGCACTTACAGCGGGCGTAGTGTGCCTCCTGCACATTATACATCTGAAGCTACCCCTTATTGCTCATAGTTTTTTTTTCTTTTGTGCTACACTAACAGGCATCTGCAGCACTTACAGCAGGCGTAGTGTGCTTCTTGCAAAATATACACCAGAAGCTAGGCCTTATTGCTCTGTTTTTCTGTTGTGTAACACAGGCAGGCATCTGCAGCACTTACAGCAGGCGTAGTGTGCCTCCTGCAAAATATACACCTGAAGCTAGGCCTTATTGCTGTGTTTTCCTGTTGTGTAACACAGGCAGGCATCTGCAGCACTTACAGCAGGCGTAGTGTGCCTCCTGCAAAATATACACCTGAAGCTAGGCTTTATTGCTGTGTTTTCCTGTTGTGTAACACAGGCAGGCATCTGCAGCACTTACAGCGGGCGTAGTGTGCCTCCTGCACATTATACACCTGAAGCTACCCCTTATTGCTCGTAGTTTTTTTTCTTTTGTGTTACACTAACAGGCATCTGCAGCACTTACAGCGGGCGTAGTGTGCTTCTTGCAAAATATACACCAGAAGCTAGCCCTTATTGCTGTGTTTTCCTGTTGTGTAACACGGGCAGGCATCTGCAGCACTTACAGTGGGCATAGTGTGCCTCCTGCACATTATACACCTGAAGCTACCCCTTATTGCTTGTAGTTTTTTTCTTTTGTGTTACACTAACAGGCATCTGCAGCACTTACAGCGGGCGTAGTGTGCTTCTTGCAAAATATACACCAGAAGCTAGCCCTTATTGCTGTGTTTTCCTGTTGTGTAACACAGGCAGGCATCTGCAGCACATACAGCAGGCGTAGTGTGCCTCCTGCAAAATATACACCTGAAGCTAGGCCTTATTGCTGTGTTTTCCTGTTGTGTAACACAGGCAGGCATCTGCAGCACTTACAGCGGGCATAGTGTGCCTCCTGCACATTATACACCTGAAGCTACCCCTTATTGCTCGTAGTTTTTTTTCTTTTGTGTTACTCTAACAGGCATCTGCAGCACTTACAGCGGGCGCAGTGTGCTTCTTGCAAAATATACACCAGAAGCTAGCCCTTATTGCTGTGTTTTCCTGTTATGTAACACAGGCAGGCATCTGCAGCACTTACAGCAGGCGTTGTGTGCCTCCTGCAAAATATACACCTGAAGCTAGGCCTTATTGCTGTGTTTTCCTGTTGTGTAACACAGGTAGGCATCTGCAGCACTTACAGCAGGCGTAGTGTGCCTCCTGCAAAATATACACCTGAAGCTAGGCCTTATTGCTGTGTTTTCCTGTTGTGTAACACAGGCAGGCATCTGCAGCACTTACAACAGGCGTAGTGTGCCTCCTGCAAAATATACACCTGAAGCTAGGCCTTATTGCTGTGTTTTCCTGTTGTGTAACACAGGCAGGCATCTGCAGCACTTACAGCGGGCGTAGTGTGCCTCCTGCACATTATACACCTGAAGCTACCCCTTATTGCTCGTAGTTTTTTTTCTTTTGTGTTACACTAACAGGCATCTGCAGCACTTACAGCGGACGTAGTGTGCTTCTTGCAAAATATACACCAGAAGCTAGCCCTTATTGCTGTGTTTTCCTGTTGTATAACACAGGCAGGCATCTGCAGCACTTACAGTGGGCATAGTGTGCCTCCTGCACATTATACACCTGAAGCTACCCCTTATTGCTTGTAGTTTTTTTCTTTTGTGTTACACTAACAGGCATCTGCAGCACTTACAGCGGGCGTAGTGTGCTTCTTGCAAAATATATACCAGAAGCTAGCCCTTATTGCTGTGTTTTCCTGTTGTGTAACACAGGCAGGCATCTGCAGCACATACAGCAGGCGTAGTGTGCCTCCTGCAAAATATACACCTGAAGCTAGGCCTTATTGCTGTGTTTTCCTGTTGTGTAACACAGGCAGGCATCTGCAGCACTTACAGCGGGCATAGTGTGCCTACTGCACATTATACACCTGAAGCTACCCCTTATTGCTCGTAGTTTTTTTTCTTTTGTGTTACTCTAACAGGCATCTGCAGCACTTACAGCGGGCGCAGTGTGCTTCTTGCAAAATATACACCAGAAGCTAGCCCTTATTGCTGTGTTTTCCTGTTATGTAACACAGGCAGGCATCTGCAGCACTTACAGCAGGCGTAGTGTGCCTCCTGCAAAATATACACCTGAAGCTAGGCCTTATTGCTGTGTTTTCCTGTTGTGTAACACAGGTAGGCATCTGCAGCACTTACAGCAGGCGTAGTGTGCCTCCTGCAAAATATACACCTGAAGCTAGGCCTTATTGCTGTGTTTTCCTGTTGTGTAACACAGGCAGGCATCTGCAGCACTTACAGCAGGCGTAGTGTGCCTCCTGCAAAATATACACCTGAAGCTAGGCCTTATTGCTGTGTTTTCCTGTTGTGTAACACAGGCAGGCATCTGCAGCACTTACAGCGGGCGTAGTGTGCCTCCTGCACATTATACACTTGAAGCTACCCCTTATTGCTCGTAGTTTTTTTGATTTTGTGTTACACTAACAGGCATCTGCAGCACTTACAGCGGGCGTAGTGTGCTTCTTGCAAAATATACACCAGAAGCTAGCCCTTATTGCTGTGTTTTCCTGTTGTGTAACACAGGCAGACATCTGCAGCACTTACAGCAGGCGTAGTGTGCCTCCTGCAAAATATACACCTGAAGCTAGGCCTTATTGCTGTATTTTCCTGTTGTGTAACACAGGCAGGCATCTGCAGCACTTACAGCAGGCGTAGTGTGCCTCCTGCAAAATATACACCTGAAGCTAGGCCTTATTGCTGTGTTTTCCTGTTGTGTAACACAGGCAGGCATCTGCAGCACTTACAGCAGGCGTTGTGTGCCTCCTGCAAAATATACAACTGAAGCTAGGCCTTATTGCTGTGTTTTCCTGTTGTGTAACACAGGCAGGCATCTGAGGCACTTACAGCGGGCGTAGTGTGCCTCGTGCACATTATACACCTGAAGCTACCCCTTATTGCTCGTAGTTTTTTTTCTTTTGTGTTACACTAACAGGCATCTGCAGCACTTACAGCGGGCGTAGTGTGCTTCTTGCAAAATATACACCAGAAGCTAGCCCTTATTGCTGTGTTTTCCTGTTGTGTAACACAGGCAGGCATCTGCAGCACTTACAGCAGGCGTAGTGTGCCTCCTGCAAAATATACACCTGAAGCTAGGCCTTATTGCTGTATTTTCCTGCTGTGTAACACAGGCAGGCATCTGCAGCACTTACAGTGGGCGTAGTGTGCCTCCTGCACATTATACACCTGAAGCTAGGCCTTATTGCTCGTAGTTTTTTTTCTTTTGTCTTACACTAACAGGCATCTGCAGCACTTACAGCGGGCGTAGTGTGCTTCTTGCAAAATATACACCAGAAGCTAGGCCTTATTGCTGTGTTTTCCTGTTGTGTAACACAGGCAGGCATCTGCAGCACTTACAGCAGGCGTAGTGTGCCTCCTGCAAAATATACACCTGAAGCTAGGCCTTATTGCTGTGTTTTCCTGTTGTGTAACACAGGCAGGCATCTGCAGCACTTACAGCGGGCGTAGTGTGCCTCCTGCACATTATACACCTGAAGCTACCCCTTATTGCTTGTAGTTTTTTTCTTTTGTGTTACACTAACAGGCATCTGCAGCACTTACAGCGGGCGTAGTGTGCTTCTTGCAAAATATACACCAGAAGCTAGCCCTTATTGCTGTGTTTTCCTGTTGTGTAACACAGGCAGGCATCTGCAGCACATACAGCAGGCGTAGTGTGCCTCCTGCAAAATATACACCTGAAGCTAGGCCTTATTGCTGTGTTTTCCTGTTGTGTAACACAGGCAGGCATCTGCAGCACTTACAGCGGGCGTAGTGTGCCTCCTGCACATTATACACCTGAAGCTACCCCTTATTGCTCGTAGTTTTTTTTCTTTTGTGTTACACTAACAGGCATCTGCAGCACTTACAGCGGGCGTAGCGTGCTTCTTGCAAAATATACACCAGAAGCTAGCCCTTATTGCTGTGTTTTCCTGTTGTGTAACACAGGCAGGCATCTGCAGCACTTACAGTGGGCATAGTGTGCCTCCTGCACATTATACACCTGAAGCTACCCCTTATTGCTTGTAGTTTTTTTCTTTTGTGTTACACTAACAGGCATCTGCAGCACTTACAGCGGGCGTAGTGTGCTTCTTGCAAAATATACACCAGAAGCTAGCCCTTATTGCTGTGTTTTCCTGTTGTGTAACACAGGCAGGCATCTGCAGCACATACAGCAGGCGTAGTGTGCCTCCTGCAAAATATACACCTGAAGCTAGGCCTTATTGCTGTGTTTTCCTGTTGTGTAACACAGGCAGGCATCTGCAGCACTTACAGCGGGCATAGTGTGCCTACTGCACATTATACACCTGAAGCTACCCCTTATTGCTCGTAGTTTTTTTTCTTTTGTGTTACTCTAACAGGCATCTGCAGCACTTACAGCGGGCGCAGTGTGCTTCTTGCAAAATATACACCAGAAGCTAGCCCTTATTGCTGTGTTTTCCTGTTATGTAACACAGGCAGGCATCTGCAGCACTTACAGCAGGCGTAGTGTGCCTCCTGCAAAATATACACCTGAAGCTAGGCCTTATTGCTGTGTTTTCCTGTTGTGTAACACAGGTAGGCATCTGCAGCACTTACAGCAGGCGTAGAGTGCCTCCTGCAAAATATACACCTGAAGCTAGGCCTTATTGCTGTGTTTTCCTGTTGTGTAACACAGGCAGGCATCTGCAGCACATACAGCAGGCGTAGTGTGCCTCCTGCAAAATATACACCTGAAGCTAGGCCTTATTGCTGTGTTTTCCTGTTGTGTAACACAGGCAGGCATCTGCAGCACTTACAGCGGGCGTAGTGTGCCTCCTGCACATTATACACTTGAAGCTACCCCTTATTGCTCGTAGTTTTTTTGATTTTGTGTTACACTAACAGGCATCTGCAGCACTTACAGCGGGCGTAGTGTGCTTCTTGCAAAATATATACCAGAAGCTAGCCCTTATTGCTGTGTTTTCCTGTTGTGTAACACAGGCAGACATCTGCAGCACTTATAGCAGGCGTAGTGTGCCTCCTGCAAAATATACACCTGAAGCTAGGCCTTATTGCTGTATTTTCCTGTTGTGTAACACAGGCAGGCATCTGCAGCACTTACAGCAGGCGTAGTGTGCCTCCTGCAAAATATACACCTGAAGCTAGGCCTTATTGCTGTGTTTTCCTGTTGTGTAACACAGGCAGGCATCTGCAGCACTTACAGCAGGCGTTGTGTGCCTCCTGCAAAATATACAACTGAAGCTAGGCCTTATTGCTGTGTTTTCCTGTTGTGTAACACAGGCAGGCATCTGCAGCACTTACAGCGGGCGTAGTGTGCCTCGTGCACATTATACACCTGAAGCTACCCCTTATTGCTCGTAGTTTTTTTTCTTTTGTGTTACACTAACAGGCATCTGCAGCACTTACAGCGGGCGTAGTGTGCTTCTTGCAAAATATACACCAGAAGCTAGCCCTTATTGCTGTGTTTTCCTGTTGTGTAACACAGGCAGGCATCTGCAGCACTTACAGCAGGCGTAGTGTGCCTCCTGCAAAATATGCACCTGAAGCTAGGCCTTATTGCTGTATTTTCCTGTTGTGTAACACAGGCAGGCATCTGCAGCACTTACAGTGGGCGTAGTGTGCCTCCTGCACATTATACACCTGAAGCTAGGCCTTATTGCTCGTAGTTTTTTTTCTTTTGTTTTACACTAACAGGCATCTGCAGCACTTACAGCAGGCGTAGTGTGCTTCTTGCAAAATATACACCAGAAGCTAGGCCTTATTGCTGTGTTTTCCTGTTGTGTAACACAGGCAGGCATCTGCAGCACTTACAGCAGGCGTAGTGTGCCTCCTGCAAAATATACACCTGAAGCTAGGCCTTATTGCTGTGTTTTCCTGTTGTGTAACACAGGCAGGCATCTGCAGCACTTACAGCGGGCGTAGTGTGCCTCCTGCACATTATACACCTGAAGCTACCCCTTATTGCTCGTAGTTTTTTTTCTTTTGTGCTACACTAACAGGCATCTGCAGCACTTACAGCGGGCGTAGTGTGCTTCTTGCAAAATATACACCAGAAGCTAGCCCTTATTGCTGTGTTTTCCTGTTGTGTAACACAGGTAGACATCTGCAGCACTTACAGCAGGCGTAGTGTGCCTCCTGTAAAATATACACCTGAAGCTAGGCCTTATTGCTGTGTTTTCCTGTTGTGTAATACAGGCAGGCATCTGCAGCACTTACAGCAGGCGTAGTGTGCCTCCTGTAAAATATACACCTGAAGCTAGGCCTTATTGCTGTGTTTTCCTGTTGTGTAACACAGGCAGGCATCTGCAGCACTTACAGCAGGCGTAGTGTGCCTCCTGCAAAATATACACCTGAAGCTAGGCCTTATTGCTGTGTTTTCCTGTTGTGTAACACAGGCAGGCATCTGCAGCACTTACAGCGGGCGTAGTGTGCCTCCTGCACATTATACACCTGAAGCTACCCCTTATTGCTCATAGTTTTTTTTTCTTTTGTGTTACTCTAACAGGCATCTGCAGCACTTACAGCGGGCGCAGTGTGCTTCTTGCAAAACATACACCAGAAGCTAGCCCTTATTGCTGTGTTTTCCTGTTATGTAACACAGGCAGGCATCTGCAGCACTTACAGCAGGCGTAGTGTGCCTCCTGCAAAATATACACCTGAAGCTAGGCCTTATTGCTGTGTTTTCCTGTTGTGTAACACAGGTAGGCATCTGCAGCACTTACAGCAGGCGTAGTGTGCCTCCTGCAAAATATACACCTGAAGCTAGGCCTTATTGCTGTGTTTTCCTGTTGTGTAACACAGGCAGGCATCTGCAGCACTTACAGCAGGCGTAGTGTGCCTCCTGCAAAATATACACCTGAAGCTAGGCCTTATTGCTGTGTTTTCCTGTTGTGTAACACAGGCAGGCATCTGCAGCACTTACAGCAGGCGTAGTGTGCCTCCTGCAAAATATACACCTGAAGCTAGGCTTTATTGCTGTGTTTTCCTGTTGTGTAACACAGGCAGGCATCTGCAGCACTTACAGCGGGCGTAGTGTGCCTCCTGCTCATTATACACCTGAAGCTACCCCTTATTGCTCGTAGTTTTTTTTTCTTTTGTGTTACACTAACAGGCATCTGCAGCACTTACAGCGGGCGTAGTGTGCTTCTTGCAAAATATACACCAGAAGCTAGCCCTTATTGCTGTGTTTTCCTGTTGTGTAACACAGGCAGGCATCTGCAGCACTTACAGTGGGCATAGTGTGCCTCCTGCACATTATACACCTGAAGCTACCCCTTATTGCTTGTAGTTTTTTTCTTTTGTGTTACACTAACAGGCATCTGCAGCACTTACAGCGGGCGTAGTGTGCTTCTTGCAAAATATACACCAGAAGCTAGCCCTTATTGCTGTGTTTTCCTGTTGTGTAACACAGGCAGGCATCTGCAGCACATACAGCAGGCGTAGTGTGCCTCCTGCAAAATATACACCTGAAGCTAGGCCTTATTGCTGTGTTTTCCTGTTGTGTAACACAGGCAGGCATCTGCAGCACTTACAGCGGGCATAGTGTGCCTCCTGCACATTATACACCTGAAGCTACCCATTATTGCTTGTAGTTTTTTTTCTTTTGTGTTACTCTAACAGGCATCTGCAGCACTTACAGCGGGCGCAGTGTGCTTCTTGCAAAATATACACTAGAAGCTAGCCCTTATTGCTGTGTTTTCCTGTTATGTAACACAGGCAGGCATCTGCAGCACTTACAGCAGGCGTAGTGTGCCTCCTGCAATATATACACCTGAAGCTAGGCCTTATTGCTGTGTTTTCCTGTTGTGTAACACAGGTAGGCATCTGCAGCACTTACAGCAGGCGTAGTGTGCCTCCTGCAAAATATACACCTGAAGCTAGGCCTTATTGCTGTGTTTTCCTGTTGTGTAACACAGGCAGGCATCTGCAGCACTTACAACAGGCGTAGTGTGCCTCCTGCAAAATATACACCTGAAGCTAGGCCTTATTGCTGTGTTTTCCTGTTGTGTAACACAGGCAGGCATCTGCAGCACTTACAGCGGGCGTAGTGTGCCTCCTGCACATTATACACCTGAAGCTACCCCTTATTGCTCGTAGTTTTTTTTCTTTTGTGTTACACTAACAGGCATCTGCAGCACTTACAGCGGGCGTAGTGTGCTTCTTGCAAAATATACACCAGAAGCTAGCCCTTATTGCTGTGTTTTCCTGTTGTGTAACACAGGCAGGCATCTGCAGCACTTACAGTGGGCATAGTGTGCCTCCTGCACATTATACACCTGAAGCTACCCCTTATTGCTTGTAGTTTTTTTCTTTTGTGTTACACTAACAGGCATCTGCAGCACTTACAGCGGGCGTAGTGTGCTTCTTGCAAAATATACACCAGAAGCTAGCCCTTATTGCTGTGTTTTCCTGTTGTGTAACACAGGCAGGCATCTGCAGCACATACAGCAGGCGTAGTGTGCCTCCTGCAAAATATACACCTGAAGCTAGGCCTTATTGCTGTGTTTTCCTGTTGTGTAACACAGGCAGGCATCTGCAGCACTTACAGCGGGCATAGTGTGCCTCCTGCACATTATACACCTGAAGCTAGGCCTTATTGCTGTGTTTTCCTGTTGTGTAACACAGGCAGGCATCTGCAGCACTTACAGCAGGCGTAGTGTGCCTCCTGCAAAATATACACCTGAAGCTAGGCCTTATTGCTGTGTTTTCCTGTTGTGTAACACAGGCAGGCATCTGCAGCACTTACAGCGGGCGTAGTGTGCCTCCTGCACATTATACACTTGAAGCTACCCCTTATTGCTGTGTTTTCCTGTTGTGTAACACAGGCAGGCATCTGCAGCACTTACAGCAGGCGTAGTGTGCCTCCTGCAAAATATACACCTGAAGCTAGGCCTTATTGCTGTGTTTTCCTGTTGTGTAACACAGGCAGGCATCTGCAGCACTTACAGCGGGCGTAGTGTGCCTCCTGCACATTATACACTTGAAGCTACCCCTTATTGCTCGTAGTTTTTTTGATTTTGTGTTACACTAACAGGCATCTGCAGCACTTACAGTGGGCGTAGTGTGCTTCTTGCAAAATATACACCAGAAGCTAGCCCTTATTGCTGTGTTTTCCTGTTGTGTAACACAGGCAGACATCTGCAGCACTTACAGCAGGCGTAGTGTGCCTCCTGCAAAATATACACCTGAAGCTAGGCCTTATTGCTGTATTTTCCTGTTGTGTAACACAGGCAGGCATCTGCAGCACTTACAGCAGGCGTAGTGTGCCTCCTGCAAAATATACACCTGAAGCTAGGCCTTATTGCTGTGTTTTCCTGTTGTGTAACACAGGCAGGCATCTGCAGCACTTACAGCAGGCGTTGTGTGCCTCCTGCAAAATATACAACTGAAGCTAGGCCTTATTGCTGTGTTTTCCTGTTGTGTAACACAGGCAGGCATCTGCAGCACTTACAGCGGGCGTAGTGTGCCTCGTGCACATTATACACCTGAAGCTACCCCTTATTGCTCGTAGTTTTTTTTCTTTTGTGTTACACTAACAGGCATCTGCAGCACTTACAGCGGGCGTAGTGTGCTTATTGCAAAATATACACCAGAAGCTAGCCCTTATTGCTGTGTTTTCCTGTTGTGTAACACAGGCAGGCATCTGCAGCACTTACAGCAGGCGTAGTGTGCCTCCTGCAAAATATGCACCTGAAGCTAGGCCTTATTGCTGTATTTTCCTGTTGTGTAACACAGGCAGGCATCTGCAGCACTTACAGTGGGCGTAGTGTGCCTCCTGCACATTATACACCTGAAGCTAGGCCTTATTGCTCGTAGTTTTTTTTCTTTTGTGTTACACTAACAGGCATCTGCAGCACTTACAGCGGGCGTAGTGTGCTTCTTGCAAAATATACACCAGAAGCTAGGCCTTATTGCTGTGTTTTCCTGTTGTGTAACACAGGCAGGCATCTGCAGCACTTACAGCAGGCGTAGTGTGCCTCCTGCAAAATATACACCTGAAGCTAGGCCTTATTGCTGTGTTTTCCTGTTGTGTAACACAGGCAGGTATCTGCAGCACTTACAGCGGGCGTAGTGTGCCTCCTGCACATTATACACCTGAAGCTACCCCTTATTGCTCGTAGTTTTTTTTCTTTTGTGCTACACTAACAGGCATCTGCAGCACTTACAGCGGGCGTAGTGTGCTTCTTGCAAAATATACACCAGAAGCTAGGCCTTATTGCTGTGTTTTCCTGTTGTGTAACACAGGCAGGCATCTGCAGCACTTACAGCAGGCGTAGGGTGCCTCCTGCAAAATATACACCTGAAGCTAGGCCTTATTGCTGTGTTTTCCTGTTGTGTAACACAGGCAGGCATCTGCAGCACTTACAGCGGGCGTAGTGTGCCTCCTGCACATTATACACCTGAAGCTACCCCTTATTGCTCGTAGTTTTTTTTCTTTTGTGCTACACTAACAGGCATCTGCAGCACTTACAGCGGGCGTAGTGTGCTTCTTGCAAAATATACACCAGAAGCTAGCCCTTATTGCTGTGTTTTCCTGTTGTGTAACACAGGTAGACATCTGCAGCACTTACAGCAGGCGTAGTGTGCCTCCTGTAAAATATACACCTGAAGCTAGGCCTTATTGCTGTGTTTTCCTGTTGTGTAACACAGGCAGGCATCTGCAGCACTTACAGCAGGCGTTGTGTGCCTCCTGCAAAATATACAACTGAAGCTAGGCCTTATTGCTGTGTTTTCCTGTTGTGTAACACAGGCAGGCATCTGCAGCACTTACAGCGGGCGTAGTGTGCCTCCTGCACATTATACACCTGAAGCTACCCCTTATTGCTCGTAGTTTTTTTTCTTTTGTGCTACACTAACAGGCATCTGCAGCACTTACAGCGGGCGTAGTGTGCTTCTTGCAAAATATACACCAGAAGCTAGGCCTTATTGCTGTGTTTTCCTGTTGTGTAACACAGGCAGGCATCTGCAGCACTTACAGCAGGCGTAGGGTGCCTCCTGCAAAATATACACCTGAAGCTAGGCCTTATTGCTGTGTTTTCCTGTTGTGTAACACAGGCAGGCATCTGCAGCACTTACAGCGGGCGTAGTGTGCCTCCTGCACATTATACACCTGAAGCTACCCCTTATTGCTCTTAGTTTTTTTTCTTTTGTGCTACACTAACAGGCATCTGCAGCACTTACAGCGGGCGTAGTGTGCTTCTTGCAAAATATACACCAGAAGCTAGCCCTTATTGCTGTGTTTTCCTGTTGTGTAACACAGGTAGACATCTGCAGCACTTACAGCGGGCGTAGTGTGCCTCCTGTAAAATATACACCTGAAGCTAGGCCTTATTGCTGTGTTTTCCTGTTGTGTAACACAGGCAGGCATCTGCAGCACTTACAGCAGGCGTAGTGTGCCTCCTGCAAAATATACACCTGAAGCTAGGCCTTATTGCTGTGTTTTCCTGTTGTGTAACACAGGCAGGCATCTGCAGCACTTACAGCGGGCGTAGTGTGCCTCCTGCACATTATACACCTGAAGCTACCCCTTATTAATCATAGTTTTTTTTTCTTTTGTGTTACTCTAACAGGCATCTGCAGCACTTACAGTGGGCGCAGTGTGCTTCTTGCAAAATATACACCAGAAGCTAGCCCTTATTGCTGTGTTTTCCTGTTATGTAACACAGGCAGGCATCTGCAGCACTTACAGCAGGCGTAGTGTGCCTCCTGCAAAATATACACCTGAAGCTAGGCCTTATTGCTGTGTTTTCCTGTTGTGTAACACAGGTAGGCATCTGCAGCACTTACAGCAGGCGTAGTGTGCCTCCTGCAAAATATACACCTGAAGCTAGGCCTTATTGCTGTGTTTTCCTGTTGTGTAACACAGGCAGGCATCTGCAGCACTTACAGCAGGCGTAGTGTGCCTTCTGCAAAATATACACCTGAAGCTAGGCCTTATTGCTGTGTTTTCCTGTTGTGTAACACAGGCAGGCATCTGCAGCACTTACAGCAGGCGTAGTGTGCCTCCTGCAAAATATACACCTGAAGCTAGGCTTTATTGCTGTGTTTTCCTGTTGTGTAACACAGGCAGGCATCTGCAGCACTTACAGCGGGCGTAGTGTGCCTCCTGCACATTATACACCTGAAGCTACCCTTATTGCTCGTAGTTTTTTTCTTTTGTGTTACACTAACAGGCATCTGCAGCACTTACAGCGGGCGTAGTGTGCTTCTTGCAAAATATACACCAGAAGCTAGCCCTTATTGCTGTGTTTTCCTGTTGTGTAACACAGGCAGGCATCTGCAGCACTTACAGTGGGCATAGTGTGCCTCCTGCACATTATACACCTGAAGCTACCCCTTATTGCTTGTAGTTTTTTTCTTTTGTGTTACACTAACAGGCATCTGCAGCAGTTACAGCGGGCGTAGTGTACTTCTTGCAAAATATACACCAGAAGCTAGCCCTTATTGCTGTGTTTTCCTGTTGTGTAACACAGGCAGGCATCTGCAGCACATACAGCAGGCGTAGTGTGCCTCCTGCAAAATATACACCTGAAGCTAGGCCTTATTGCTGTGTTTTCCTGTTGTGTAACACAGGCAGGCATCTGCAGCACTTACAGCGGGCATAGTGTGCCTCCTGCACATTATACACCTGAAGCTACCCCTTATTGCTCGTAGTTTTTTTTCTTTTGTGTTACTCTAACAGGCATCTGCAGCACTTACAGCGGGCGCAGTGTGCTTCTTGCAAAATATACACCAGAAGCTAGCCCTTATTGCTGTGTTTTCCTGTTATGTAACACAGGCAGGCATCTGCAGCACTTACAGCAGGCGTAGTGTGCCTCCTGCAAAATATACACCTGAAGCTAGGCCTTATTGCTGTGTTTTCCTGTTGTGTAACACAGGTAGGCATCTGCAGCACTTACAGCAGGCGTAGTGTGCCTCCTGCAAAATATACACCTGAAGCTAGGCCTTATTGCTGTGTTTTCCTGTTGTGTAACACAGGCAGGCATCTGCAGCACTTACAACAGGCGTAGTGTGCCTCCTGCAAAATATACACCTGAAGCTAGGCCTTATTGCTGTGTTTTCCTGTTGTGTAACACAGGCAGGCATCTGCAGCACTTACAGTGGGCGTAGTGTGCCTCCTGCACATTATACACCTGAAGCTACCCCTTATTGCTCGTAGTTTTTTTTCTTTTGTGTTACACTAACAGGCATCTGCAGCACTTACAGCGGGCGTAGTGTGCTTCTTGCAAAATATACACCAGAAGCTAGCCCTTATTGCTGTGTTTTCCTGTTGTGTAACACAGGCAGGCATCTGCAGCACTTACAGTGGGCATAGTGTGCCTCCTGTACATTATACACCTGAAGCTACCCCTTATTGCTTGTAGTTTTTTTCTTTTGTGTTACACTAACAGGCATCTGCAGCACTTACAGCGGGCGTAGTGTGCTTCTTGCAAAATATACACCAGAAGCTAGCCCTTATTGCTGTGTTTTCCTGTTGTGTAACACAGGCAGGCATCTGCAGCACATACAGCAGGCGTAGTGTGCCTCCTGCAAAATATACACCTGAAGCTAGGCCTTATTGCTGTGTTTTCCTGTTGTGTAACACAGGCAGGCATCTGCAGCACTTACAGCGGGCATAGTGTGCCTCCTGCACATTATACACCTGAAGCTACCCCTTATTGCTCGTAGTTTTTTTTTTCTTTTGTGTTACTTTAACAGGCATCTGCAGCACTTACAGCGGGCGCAGTGTGCTTCTTGCAAAATATACACCAGAAGCTAGCCCTTATTGCTGTGTTTTCCTGTTATGTAACACAGGCAGGCATCTGCAGCACTTACAGCAGGCGTAGTGTGCCTCCTGCAAAATATACACCTGAAGCTAGGCCTTATTGCTGTGTTTTCCTGTTGTGTAACACAGGTAGGCATCTGCAGCACTTACAGCGGGCGTAGTGTGCCTCCTGCAAAATATACACCTGAAGCTAGGCCTTATTGCTGTGTTTTCCTGTTGTGTAACACAGGCAGGCATCTGCAGCACTTACAGCAGGCGTAGTGTGCCTCCTGCAAAATATACAACTGAAGCTAGGCCTTATTGCTGTGTTTTCCTGTTGTGTAACACAGGCAGGCATCTGCAGCACTTACAGCGGGCGTAGTGTGCCTCCTGCACATTATACACTTGAAGCTACCCCTTATTGCTCGTAGTTTTTTTGATTTTGTGTTACACTAACAGGCATCTGCAGCACTTACAGCGGGCGTAGTGTGCTTCTTGCAAAATATACACCAGAAGCTAGCCCTTATTGCTGTGTTTTCCTGTTGTGTAACACAGGCAGACATCTGCAGCACTTACAGCAGGCGTAGTGTGCCTCCTGCAAAATATACACCTGAAGCTAGGCCTTATTGCTGTATTTTCCTGTTGTGTAACACAGGCAGGCATCTGCAGCACTTACAGCAGGCGTAGTGTGCCTCCTGCAAAATATACACCTGAAGCTAGGCCTTATTGCTGTGTTTTCCTGTTGTGTAACACAGGCAGGCATCTGCAGCACTTACAGCAGGCGTAGTGTGCCTCCTGCAAAATATACACCTGAAGCTAGGCCTTATTGCTGTGTTTTCCTGTTGTGTAACACAGGCAGGCATCTGCAGCACTTACAGCGGGCGTAGTGTGCCTCCTGCACATTATACACCTGAAGCTACCCCTTATTGCTCGTATTTTTTTTTCTTTTGTGTTACACTAACAGGCATCTGCAGCACTTACAGCGGGCGTAGTGTGCTTCTTGCAAAATATACACCAGAAGCTAGCCCTTATTGCTGTGTTTTCCTGTTGTGTAACACAGGCAGGCATCTGCAGCACTTACAGCAGGCGTAGTGTGCCTCCTGCAAAATATACACCTGAAGCTAGGCCTTATTGCTGTATTTTCCTGTTGTGTAACACAGGCAGGCATCTGCAGCACTTACAGTGGGCGTAGTGTGCCTCCTGCACATTATACACCTGAAGCTAGGCCTTATTGCTCATAGTTTTTTTTCTTTTGTGTTACACTAACAGGCATCTGCAGCACTTACAGCGGGCGTAGTGTGCTTCTTGCAAAATATACACCAGAAGCTAGGCCTTATTGCTGTGTTTTCCTGTTGTGTAACACAGGCAGGCATCTGCAGCACTTACAGCAGGCGTAGTGTGCCTCCTGCAAAATATACACCTGAAGCTAGGCCTTATTGCTGTGTTTTCCTGTTGTGTAACACAGGCAGGCATCTGCAGCACTTACAGCGGGCGTAGTGTGCCTCCTGCACATTATACACCTGAAGCTACCCCTTATTGCTCGTAGTTTTTTTTCTTTTGTGCTACACTAACAGGCATCTGCAGCACTTACAGCGGGCGTAGTGTGCTTCTTGCAAAATATACACCAGAAGCTAGGCCTTATTGCTGTGTTTTCCTGTTGTGTAACACAGGCAGGCATCTGCAGCACTTACAGCAGGCGTAGTGTGCCTCCTGCAAAATATACACCTGAAGCTAGGCCGTATTGCTGTGTTTTCCTGTTGTGTAACACAGGCAGGCATCTGCAGCACTTACAGCGGGCGTAGTGTGCCTCCTGCACATTATACACCTGAAGCTACCCCTTATTGCTCGTAGTTTTTTTCTTTTGTGCTACACTAACAGGCATCTGCAGCACTTACAGCGGGCGTAGTGTGCTTCTTGCAAAATATACACCAGAAGCTAGCCCTTATTGCTGTGTTTTCCTGTTGTGTAACACAGGCAGACATCTGCAGCACTTACAGCAGGCGTAGTGTGCCTCCTGTAAAATATACACCTGAAGCTAGGCCTTATTGCTGTGTTTTCCTGTTGTGTAACACAGGCAGGCATCTGCAGCACTTACAGCAGGCGTAGTGTGCCTCCTGCAAAATATACACCTGAAGCTAGGCCTTATTGCTGTGTTTTCCTGTTGTGTAACACAGGCAGGCATCTGCAGCACTCACAGCAGGCGTAGTGTACCTCCTGCAAAATATACACCTGAAGCTAGGCCTTATTGCTGTGTTTTCCTGTTGTGTAACACAGGCAGGCATCTGCAGCACTTACAGCGGGCGTAGTGTGCCTCCTGCACATTATACACCTGAAGCTACCCCTTTTTGCTCGTAGTTTTTTTTCTTTTGTGTTACTCTAACAGGCATCTGCAGCACTTACAGCGGGCGCAGTGTGCTTCTTGCAAAATATACACCAGAAGCTAGCCCTTATTGCTGTGTTTTCCTGTTATGTAACACAGGCAGGCATCTGCAGCACTTACAGCAGGCGTAGTGTGCCTCCTGCAAAATATACACCTGAAGCTAGGCCTTATTGCTGTGTTTTCCTGGTGTGTAACACAGGTAGGCATCTGCAGCACTTACAGCAGGCGTAGTGTGCCTCCTGCAAAATATACACCTGAAGCTAGGCCTTATTGCTGTGTTTTCCTGTTGTGTAACACAGGCAGGCATCTGCAGCACTTACAGCAGGCGTAGTGTGCCTCCTGCAAAATATACACCTGAAGCTAGGCCTTATTGCTGTGTTTTCCTGTTGTGTAACACAGGCAGGCATCTGCAGCACTTACAGCGGGCGTAGTGTGCCTCCTGCACATTATACACCTGAAGCTACCCCTTATTGCTCGTAGTTTTTTTTTTCTTTTGTGTTACACTAACAGGCATCTGCAGCACTTACAGCGGGTGTAGTGTGCTTCTTGCAAAATATACACCAGAAGCTAGCCCTTATTGCTGTGTTTTCCTGTTGTGTAACACAGGCAGGCATCTGCAGCACTTACAGCAGGCGTAGTGTGCCTCCTGCAAAATATACACCTGAAGCTAGGCCTTATTGCTGTATTTTCCTGTTGTGTAACACAGGCAGGCATCTGCAGCACTTACAGCAGGCGTAGTGTGCCTCCTGCAAAATATACACCTGAAGCTACCCCTTATTGCTCGTAGTTTTTTTCTTTTGTGCTACACTAACAGGCATCTGCAGCACTTACAGCGGGCGTAGTGTGCTTCTTGCAAAATATACACCAGAAGCTAGCCCTTATTGCTGTGTTTTCCTGTTGTGTAACACAGGCAGACATCTGCAGCACTTACAGCAGGCGTAGTGTGCCTCCTGTAAAATATACACCTGAAGCTAGGCCTTATTGCTGTGTTTTCCTGTTGTGTAACACAGGCAGGCATTTGCAGCACTTACAGCAGGCGTAGTGTGCCTCCTGTAAAATATACACCTGAAGCTAGGCCTTATTGCTGTGTTTTCCTGTTGTGTAACACAGGCAGGCATCTGCAGCACTTACAGCGGGCGTAGTGTGCCTCCTGCACATTATACACCTGAAGCTACCCCTTATTGCTCGTAGTTTTTTTTCTTTTGTGTTACTCTAACAGGCATCTGCAGCACTTACAGCGGGCGCAGTGTGCTTCTTGCAAAATATACACCAGAAGCTAGCCCTTATTGCTGTGTTTTCCTGTTATGTAACACAGGCAGGCATCTGCAGCACTTACAGCAGGCGTAGTGTGCCTCCTGCAAAATATACACCTGAAGCTAGGCCTTATTGCTGTGTTTTCCTGTTGTGTAACACAGGTAGGCATCTGCAGCACTTACAGCAGGCGTAGTGTGCCTCCTGCAAAATATACACCTGAAGCTAGGCCTTATTGCTGTGTTTTCCTGTTGTGTAACACAGGCAGGCATCTGCAGCACTTACAGCAGGCGTAGTGTGCCTCCTGCAAAATATACACCTGAAGCTAGGCCTTATTGCTGTGTTTTCCTGTTGTGTAACACAGGCAGGCATCTGCAGCACTTACAGCGGGCGTAGTGTGCCTCCTGCACATTATACACCTGAAGCTACCCCTTATTGCTCGTAGTTTTTTTTCTTTTGTGTTACACTAACAGGCATCTGCAGCACTTACAGCGGGCGTAGTGTGCTTCTTGCAAAATATACACCAGAAGCTAGCCCTTATTGCTGTGTTTTCCTGTTGTGTAACACAGGCAGGCATCTGCAGCACTTACAGCAGGCGTAGTGTGCCTCCTGCAAAATATACACCTGAAGCTAGGCCTTATTGCTGTATTTTCCTGTCGTGTAACACAGGCAGGCATCTGCAGCACTTACAGCAGGCGTAGTGTGCCTCCTGCAAAATATACACCTGAAGCTACCCCTTATTGCTCGTAGTTTTTTTCTTTTGTGCTACACTAACAGGCATCTGCAGCACTTACAGCGGGCGTAGTGTGCTTCTTGCAAAATATACACCAGAAGCTAGCCCTTATTGCTGTGTTTTCCTGTTGTGTAACACAGGCAGACATCTGCAGCACTTACAGCAGGCGTAGTGTGCCTCCTGTAAAATATACACCTGAAGCTAGGCCTTATTGCTGTGTTTTCCTGTTGTGTAACACAGGCAGGCATCTGCAGCACTTACAGCAGGCGTAGTGTGCCTCCTGTAAAATATACACCTGAAGCTAGGCCTTATTGCTGTGTTTTCCTGTTGTGTAACACAGGCAGGCATCTGCAGCACTCACAGCAGGCGTAGTGTGCCTCCTGCAAAATATACACCAGAAGCTAGGCCTTATTGCTGTGTTTTCCTGTTGTGTAACACAGGCAGGCATCTGCAGCACTTACAGCGGGCGTAGCGTGCCTCCTGCACATTATACACCTGAAGCTACCCCTTATTGCTCGTAGTTTTTTTTCTTTTGTGTTACTCTAACAGGCATCTGCAGCACTTACAGCGGGCGCAGTGTGCTTCTTGCAAAATATACACCAGAAGCTAGCCCTTATTGCTGTGTTTTCCTGTTATGTAACACAGGCAGGCATCTGCAGCACTTACAGCAGGCGTAGTGTGCCTCCTGCAAAATATACACCTGAAGCTAGGCCTTATTGCTGTGTTTTCCTGTTGTGTAACACAGGCAGGCATCTGCAGCACTTACAGCGGGCGTAGTGTGCCTCCTGCACATTATACACCTGAAGCTACCCCTTATTGCTCGCAGTTTTTTTTCTTTTGTGTTACACTAACAGGCATCTGCAGCACTTACAGCGGGCGTAGTGTGCTTCTTGCAAAATATACACCAGAAGCTAGCCCTTATTGCTGTGTTTTCCTGTTGTGTAACACAGGCAGGCATCTGCAGCACTTACAGCAGGCGTAGTGTGCCTCCTGCAAAATATACACCTGAAGCTAGGCCTTATTGCTGTATTTTCCTGTTGTGTAACACAGGCAGGCATCTGCAGCACTTACAGCAGGTGTAGTGTGCCTCCTGCAAAATATACACCTGAAGCTAGGCCTTATTGCTGTGTTTTCCTGTTGTGTAACACAGGCAGGCATCTGCAGCACTTACAGCAGGCGTAGTGTGCCTCCTGCAAAATATACACCTGAAGCTAGGCCTTATTGCTGTGTTTTCCTGTTGTGTAACACAGGCAGGCATCTGCAGCACTTACAGCGGGCGTAGTGTGCCTCCTGCACATTATACACCTGAAGCTACCCCTTATTGCTCGTAGTTTTTTTTCTTTTGTGTTACACTAACAGGCATCTGCAGCACTTACAGCGGGCGTAGTGTGCTTCTTGCAAAATATACACCAGAAGCTAGCCCTTATTGCTGTGTTTTCCTGTTGTGTAACACAGGCAGGCATCTGCAGCACTTACAGCAGGCGTAGTGTGCCTCCTGCAAAATATTCACCTGAAGCTAGGCCTTATTGCTGTATTTTCCTGTTGTGTAACACAGGCAGGCATCTGCAGCACTTACAGTGGGCGTAGTGTGCCTCCTGCACATTATACACCTGAAGCTAGGCCTTATTGCTCGTAGTTTTTTTTCTTTTGTGTTACACTAACAGGCATCTGCAGCACTTACAGCGGGCGTAGTGTGCTTCTTGCAAAATATACACCAGAAGCTAGCCCATATTGCTGTGTTTTCCTGTTGTGTAACACAGGCAGGCATCTGCAGCACTTACAGCAGGCGTAGTGTGCCTCCTGCAAAATATACACCTGAAGC
The DNA here is from genome assembly GCA_029206835.1 of Rana muscosa. Taxonomy (NCBI): domain Eukaryota; kingdom Metazoa; phylum Chordata; class Amphibia; order Anura; family Ranidae; genus Rana; species Rana muscosa. The sequence goes on from CM055117.1 coordinate 920,983,814, forward strand.
TAGGCCTTATTGCTGTGTTTTCCTGTTGTGTAACACAGGCAGGCATCTGCAGCACTTACAGCGGGCGTAGTGTGCCTCCTGCACATTATACACCTGAAGCTACCCCTTATTGCTTGTAGTTTTTTTTCTTTTGTGCTACACTAACAGGCATCTGCAGCACTTACAGCGGGCGTAGTGTGCTTCTTGCAAAATATACACCAGAAGCTAGGCCTTATTGCTGTGTTTTCCTGTTGTGTAACACAGGCAGGCATCTGCAGCACTTACAGCAGGCGTAGTGTGCCTCCTGCAAAATATACACCTGAAGCTAGGCCTTATTGCTGTGTTTTCCTGTTGTGTAACACAGGCAGGCATCTGCAGCACTTACAGCGGGCGTAGTGTGCCTCCTGCACATTATACACCTGAAGCTACCCCTTATTGCTCGTAGTTTTTTTTCTTTTGTGCTACACTAACAGGCATCTGCAGCACTTACAGCAGGCGTAGTGTGCCTCCTGTAAAATATACACCTGAAGCTAGGCCTTATTGCTGTGTTTTCCTGTTGTGTAACACAGGCAGGCATCTGCAGCACTTACAGCAGGCGTAGTGTGCCTCCTGAAAAATATACACCTGAAGCTAGGCCTTATTGCTGTGTTTTCCTGTTGTGTAACACAGGCAGGCATCTGCAGCACTTACAGCAGGCGTAGTGTGCCTCCTGCAAAATATACACCTGAAGCTACCCCTTATTGCTCGTAGTTTTTTTCTTTTGTGCTACACTAACAGGCATCTGCAGCACTTACAGCGGGCGTAGTGTGCTTCTTGCAAAATATACACCAGAAGCTAGCCCTTATTGCTGTGTTTTCCTGTTGTGTAACACAGGCAGACATCTGCAGCACTTACAGCAGGCGTAGTGTGCCTCCTGTAAAATATACACCTGAAGCTAGGCCTTATTGCTGTGTTTTCCTGTTGTGTAACACAGGCAGGCATTTGCAGCACTTACAGCAGGCGTAGTGTGCCTCCTGTAAAATATACACCTGAAGCTAGGCCTTATTGCTGTGTTTTCCTGTTGTGTAACACAGGCAGGCATCTGCAGCACTTACAGCGGGCGTAGTGTGCCTCCTGCACATTATACACCTGAAGCTACCCCTTATTGCTCGTAGTTTTTTTTCTTTTGTGTTACTCTAACAGGCATCTGCAGCACTTACAGCGGGCGCAGTGTGCTTCTTGCAAAATATACACCAGAAGCTAGCCCTTATTGCTGTGTTTTCCTGTTATGTAACACAGGCAGGCATCTGCAGCACTTACAGCAGGCGTAGTGTGCCTCCTGCAAAATATACACCTGAAGCTAGGCCTTATTGCTGTGTTTTCCTGTTGTGTAACACAGGTAGGCATCTGCAGCACTTACAGCAGGCGTAGTGTGCCTCCTGCAAAATATACACCTGAAGCTAGGCCTTATTGCTGTGTTTTCCTGTTGTGTAACACAGGCAGGCATCTGCAGCACTTACAGCAGGCGTAGTGTGCCTCCTGCAAAATATACACCTGAAGCTAGGCCTTATTGCTGTGTTTTCCTGTTGTGTAACACAGGCAGGCATCTGCAGCACTTACAGCGGGCGTAGTGTGCCTCCTGCACATTATACACCTGAAGCTACCCCTTATTGCTCGTAGTTTTTTTTCTTTTGTGTTACACTAACAGGCATCTGCAGCACTTACAGCGGGCGTAGTGTGCTTCTTGCAAAATATACACCAGAAGCTAGCCCTTATTGCTGTGTTTTCCTGTTGTGTAACACAGGCAGGCATCTGCAGCACTTACAGCAGGCGTAGTGTGCCTCCTGCAAAATATACACCTGAAGCTAGGCCTTATTGCTGTATTTTCCTGTCGTGTAACACAGGCAGGCATCTGCAGCACTTACAGCAGGCGTAGTGTGCCTCCTGCAAAATATACACCTGAAGCTACCCCTTATTGCTCGTAGTTTTTTTCTTTTGTGCTACACTAACAGGCATCTGCAGCACTTACAGCGGGCGTAGTGTGCTTCTTGCAAAATATACACCAGAAGCTAGCCCTTATTGCTGTGTTTTCCTGTTGTGTAACACAGGCAGACATCTGCAGCACTTACAGCAGGCGTAGTGTGCCTCCTGTAAAATATACACCTGAAGCTAGGCCTTATTGCTGTGTTTTCCTGTTGTGTAACACAGGCAGGCATCTGCAGCACTTACAGCAGGCGTAGTGTGCCTCCTGTAAAATATACACCTGAAGCTAGGCCTTATTGCTGTGTTTTCCTGTTGTGTAACACAGGCAGGCATCTGCAGCACTCACAGCAGGCGTAGTGTGCCTCCTGCAAAATATACACCAGAAGCTAGGCCTTATTGCTGTGTTTTCCTGTTGTGTAACACAGGCAGGCATCTGCAGCACTTACAGCGGGCGTAGCGTGCCTCCTGCACATTATACACCTGAAGCTACCCCTTATTGCTCGTAGTTTTTTTTCTTTTGTGTTACTCTAACAGGCATCTGCAGCACTTACAGCGGGCGCAGTGTGCTTCTTGCAAAATATACACCAGAAGCTAGCCCTTATTGCTGTGTTTTCCTGTTATGTAACACAGGCAGGCATCTGCAGCACTTACAGCAGGCGTAGTGTGCCTCCTGCAAAATATACACCTGAAGCTAGGCCTTATTGCTGTGTTTTCCTGTTGTGTAACACAGGCAGGCATCTGCAGCACTTACAGCGGGCGTAGTGTGCCTCCTGCACATTATACACCTGAAGCTACCCCTTATTGCTCGTAGTTTTTTTTCTTTTGTGTTACACTAACAGGCATCTGCAGCACTTACAGCGGGCGTAGTGTGCTTCTTGCAAAATATACACCAGAAGCTAGCCCTTATTGCTGTGTTTTCCTGTTGTGTAACACAGGCAGGCATCTGCAGCACTTACAGCAGGCGTAGTGTGCCTCCTGCAAAATATACACCTGAAGCTAGGCCTTATTGCTGTATTTTCCTGTTGTGTAACACAGGCAGGCATCTGCAGCACTTACAGCAGGTGTAGTGTGCCTCCTGCAAAATATACACCTGAAGCTAGGCCTTATTGCTGTGTTTTCCTGTTGTGTAACACAGGCAGGCATCTGCAGCACTTACAGCAGGCGTAGTGTGCCTCCTGCAAAATATACACCTGAAGCTAGGCCTTATTGCTGTGTTTTCCTGTTGTGTAACACAGGCAGGCATCTGCAGCACTTACAGCGGGCGTAGTGTGCCTCCTGCACATTATACACCTGAAGCTACCCCTTATTGCTCGTAGTTTTTTTTCTTTTGTGTTACACTAACAGGCATCTGCAGCACTTACAGCGGGCGTAGTGTGCTTCTTGCAAAATATACACCAGAAGCTAGCCCTTATTGCTGTGTTTTCCTGTTGTGTAACACAGGCAGGCATCTGCAGCACTTACAGCAGGCGTAGTGTGCCTCCTGCAAAATATTCACCTGAAGCTAGGCCTTATTGCTGTATTTTCCTGTTGTGTAACACAGGCAGGCATCTGCAGCACTTACAGTGGGCGTAGTGTGCCTCCTGCACATTATACACCTGAAGCTAGGCCTTATTGCTCGTAGTTTTTTTTCTTTTGTGTTACACTAACAGGCATCTGCAGCACTTACAGCGGGCGTAGTGTGCTTCTTGCAAAATATACACCAGAAGCTAGCCCATATTGCTGTGTTTTCCTGTTGTGTAACACAGGCAGGCATCTGCAGCACTTACAGCAGGCGTAGTGTGCCTCCTGCAAAATATACACCTGAAGCTAGGCCTTATTGCTGTGTTTTCCTGTTGTGTAACACAGGCAGGCATCTGCAGCACTTACAGCGGGCGTAGTGTGCCTCCTGCACATTATACACCTGAAGCTACCCCTTATTGCTTGTAGTTTTTTTTCTTTTGTGCTACACTAACAGGCATCTGCAGCACTTACAGCGGGCGTAGTGTGCTTCTTGCAAAATATACACCAGAAGCTAGGCCTTATTGCTGTGTTTTCCTGTTGTGTAACACAGGCAGGCATCTGCAGCACTTACAGCAGGCGTAGTGTGCCTCCTGCAAAATATACACCTGAAGCTAGGCCTTATTGCTGTGTTTTCCTGTTGTGTAACACAGGCAGGCATCTGCAGCACTTACAGCGGGCGTAGTGTGCCTCCTGCACATTATACACCTGAAGCTACCCCTTATTGCTCGTAGTTTTTTTTCTTTTGTGCTACACTAACAGGCATCTGCAGCACTTACAGCAGGCGTAGTGTGCCTCCTGTAAAATATACACCTGAAGCTAGGCCTTATTGCTGTGTTTTCCTGTTGTGTAACACAGGCAGGCATCTGCAGCACTTACAGCAGGCGTAGTGTGCCTCCTGAAAAATATACACCTGAAGCTAGGCCTTATTGCTGTGTTTTCCTGTTGTGTAACACAGGCAGGCATCTGCAGCACTTACAGCAGGCGTAGTGTGCCTCCTGCAAAATATACACCTGAAGCTAGGCCTTATTGCTGTGTTTTCCTGTTGTGTAACACAGGCAGGCATCTGCAGAACTTACAGCGGGCGTAGTGTGCCTCCTGCACATTATACACCTGAAGCTACCCCTTATTGCTCATAGTTTTTTTTCTTTTGTGTTACACTAACAGGCATCTGCAGCACTTACAGCGGGTGAAGTGTGCTTCTTGCAAAATATACACCAGAAGCTAGCCGTTATTGCTGTGTTTTCCTGTTGTGTAACACAGGCAGGCATCTGCAGCACTTACAGCAGGCGTAGTGTGCCTCCTGCAAAATATACACCTGAAGCTAGGCCTTATTGCTGTGTTTTCCTGTTGTGTAACATAGGCAGGCATCTGCAGCACTTACAGCGGGCGTAGTGTGCCTACTGCACATTATACATCTGAAGCTACCCCTTACTGCTCGTAGTTTTTTTTCTTTTGTGTTACACTAACAGGCATCTGCAGCACTTACAGCAGGCGTAGTTTGCTTCTTGAAAAATATACACCAGAAGCTAGCCCTTATTGCTGTGTTTTCCTGTTGTGTAACACAGGCAGGCATCTGCAGCACTTACAGCAGGCATAGTGTGCCTCCTGCAAAATATACACCTGAAGCTAGGCCTTATTGCTGTGTTTTCCTGTTGTGTAACACAGGCAGGCATCTGCAGCACTTACAGCAGGCGTAGTGTGCCTCCTGCACATTATACACCTGAAGCTACCCCTTATTGCTCGTAGTTTTTTTTCTTGTGTGCTACACTAACAGGCATCTGCAGCACTTACAGCGGGCGTAGTGTGCTTCTTGCAAAATATACACCAGAAGCTAGCCCTTATTGCTGTGTTTTCCTGTTGTGTAACACAGGCAGGCATCTGCAGCACTTACAGCAGGCGTAGTGTGCCTCCTGCAAAATATACACCTGAAGCTAGGCCTTATTGCTGTGTTTTCCTGTTGTGTAACACAGGCAGGCATCTGCAGCACTTACAGCGGGCATAGTGTGCCTCCTGCACATTATACACCTGAAGCTACCCCGTATTGCTCGTAGTTTTTTTTCTTTTGTGTTACACTAACAGGCATCTGCAGCACTTACAGCGGGCGTAGTGTGCTTCTTGCAAAATATACACCAGAAGCTAGCCCTTATTGCTGTGTTTTCCTGTTGTGTAACACAGGCAGGCATCTGCAGCACTTACAGCAGGCGTAGTGTGCCTCCTGCAAAATATACACCTGAAGCTAGGCCTTATTGCTGTGTTTTCCTGTTGTGTAACACAGGCAGGCATCTGCAGCACTTACAGCGGGCATAGTGTGCCTCCTGCACATTATACACCTGAAGCTACCCCGTATTGCTCGTAGTTTTTTTTCTTTTGTGTTACACTAACAGGCATCTGCAGCACTTACAGCGGGCGTAGTGTGCTTCTTGCAAAATATACACCAGAAGCTAGCCCTTATTGCTGTGTTTTCCTGTTGTGTAACACAGGCAGGCATTTGCAGCACTTACAGCAGGCGTAGTGTGCCTCCTGCAAAATATACACCTGAAGCTAGGCCTTATTGCTATGTTTTCCTGTTGTGTAACACAGGCAGGCATCTGCAGCACATACAGCAGGAGTAGTGTGCCTCCTGCAAAATATACACCTGAAGCTAGGCCTTATTGCTGTGTTTTCCTGTTGTGTAACACAGGCAGGCATCTGCAGCACTTACAGCGGGCATAGTGTGCCTCCTGCACATTATACACCTGAAGCTACCCCTTATTGCTCGTAGTTTTTTTTCTTTTGTGTTACTTTAACAGGCATCTGCAGCACTTACAGCGGGCGCAGTGTGCTTCTTGCAAAATATACACCAGAAGCTAGCCCTTATTGCTGTGTTTTCCTGTTATGTAACACAGGCAGGCATCTGCAGCACTTACAGCAGGCGTAGTGTGCCTCCTGCAAAATATACACCTGAAGCTAGGCCTTATTGCTGTGTTTTCCTGTTGTGTAACACAGGTAGGCATCTGCAGCACTTACAGCAGGCGTAGTGTGCCTCCTGCAAAATATACACCTGAAGCTAGGCCTTATTGCTGTGTTTTCCTGTTGTGTAACACAGGCAGGCATCTGCAGCACTTACAGCAGGCGTAGTGTGCCTCCTGCAAAATATACACCTGAAGCTAGGCCTTATTGCTGTGTTTTCCTGTTGTATAACACAAGCAGGCATCTGCAGCACTTACAGCGGGCGTAGTGTGCCTCCTGCACATTATACACCTGAAGCTACCCCTTATTGCTCGTAGTTTTTTTTCTTTTGTGTTACACTAACAGGCATCTGCAGCACTTACAGCGGGCGTAGTGTGCTTCTTGCAAAATATACACCAGAAGCTAGCCCTTATTGCTGTGTTTTCCTGTTGTGTAACACAGGCAGGCATCTGCAGCACTTACAGCAGGCGTAGTGTGCCTCCTGCAAAATATACACCTGAAGCTAGGCCTTATTGCTGTATTTTCCTGTTGTGTAACACAGGCAGGCATCTGCAGCACTTACAGTGGGCGTAGTGTGCCTCCTGCACATTATACACCTGAAGCTAGGCCTTATTGCTCGTAGTTTTTTTTCTTTTGTGTTACACTAACAGGCATCTGCAGCACTTACAGCGGGCGTAGTGTGCTTCTTGCAAAATATACACCAGAAGCTAGGCCTTATTGCTGTGTTTTCCTGTTGTGTAACACAGGCAGGCATCTGCAGCACTTACAGCGGGCGTAGTGTGCCTCCTGCACATTATACACCTGAAGCTACCCCTTATTGCTCGTAGTTTTTTTCTTTTGTGCTACACTAACAGGCATCTGCAGCACTTACAGCGGGCGTAGTGTGCTTCTTGCAAAATATACACCAGAAGCTAGGCCTTATTGCTGTGTTTTCCTGTTGTGTAACACAGGCAGGCATCTGCAGCACTTACAGCAGGCGTAGTGTGCCTCCTGCAAAATATACACCTGAAGCTAGGCCTTATTGCTGTGTTTTCCTGTTGTGTAACACAGGCAGGCATCTGCAGCACTTACAGCGGGCGTAGTGTGCCTCCTGCACATTATACACCTGAAGCTACCCCTTATTGCTCGTAGTTTTTTTTCTTTTGTGCTACACTAACAGGCATCTGCAGCACTTACAGCGGGCGTAGTGTGCTTCTTGCAAAATATACACCAGAAGCTAGCCCTTATTGCTGTGTTTTCCTGTTGTGTAACACAGGCAGACATCTGCAGCACTTACAGCAGGCGTAGTGTGTCTCCTGTAAAATATACACCTGAAGCTAGGCCTTATTGCTGTGTTTTCCTGTTGTGTAACACAGGCAGGCATCTGCAGCACTTACAGCAGGCGTAGTGTGCCTCCTGTAAAATATACACCTGAAGCTAGGCCTTATTGCTGTGTTTTCCTGTTGTGTAACACAGGCAGGCATCTGTAGCACTCACAGCAGGCGTAGTGTGCCTCCTGCAAAATATACACCTGAAGCTAGGCCTTATTGCTGTGTTTTCCTGTTGTGTAACACAGGCAGGCATCTGCAGCACTTACAGCGGGCGTAGTGTGCCTCCTGCACATTATACACCTGAAGCTACCCCTTATTGCTCATAGTTTTTTTTCTTTTGTGTTACTCTAACAGGCATCTGCAGCACTTACAGCGGGCGCAGTGTGCTTCTTGCAAAATATACACCAGAAGCTAGCCCTTATTGCTGTGTTTTCCTGTTATGTAACACAGGCAGGCATCTGCAGCACTTACAGCAGGCGTAGTGTGCCTCCTGCAAAATATACACCTGAAGCTAGGCCTTATTGCTGTGTTTTCCTGTTGTGTAACACAGGTAGGCATCTGCAGCACTTACAGCAGGCGTAGTGTGCCTCCTGCAAAATATACACCTGAAGCTAGGCCTTATTGCTGTGTTTTCCTGTTGTGTAACACAGGCAGGCATCTGCAGCACTTACAGCAGGCGTAGTGTGCCTCCTGCAAAATATACACCTGAAGCTAGGCCTTATTGCTGTGTTTTCCTGTTGTGTAACACAGGCAGGCATCTGCAGCACTTACAGCGGGCGTAGTGTGCCTCCTGCACATTATACACCTGAAGCTACCCCTTATTGCTCGTAGTTTTTTTTCTTTTGTGTTACACTATCAGGCATCTGCAGCACTTACAGCGGGCGTAGTGTGCTTCTTGCAAAATATACACCAGAAGCTAGCCCTTATTGCTGTGTTTTCCTGTTGTGTAACACAGGCAGGCATCTGCAGCACTTACAGCAGGCGTAGTGTAACTCCTGCAAAATATACACCTGAAGCTAGGCCTTATTGCTGTATTTTCCTGTTGTGTAACACAGGCAGGCATCTGCAGCACTTACAGCAGGCGTAGTGTGCCTCCTGCAAAATATACACCTGAAGCTAGGCCTTATTGCTGTGTTTTCCTGTTGTGTAACACAGGCAGGCATCTGCAGCACTTACAGCAGGCGTAGTGTGCCTCCTGCAAAATATACACCTGAAGCTAGGCCTTATTGCTGTGTTTTCCTGTTGTGTAACACAGGCAGGCATCTGCAGCACTTACAGCGGGCGTAGTGTGCCTCCTGCACATTATACACCTGAAGCTACCCCTTATTGCTCGTAGTTTTTTTTCTTTTGTGTTACACTAACAGGCATCTGCAGCACTTACAGCGGGCGTAGTGTGCTTCTTGCAAAATATACACCAGAAGCTAGCCCTTATTGCTGTGTTTTCCTGTTGTGTAACACAGGCAGGCATCTGCAGCACTTACAGCAGGCGTAGTGTGCCTCCTGCAAAATATACACCTGAAGCTAGGCCTTATTGCTGTATTTTCCTGTTGTGTAACACAGGCAGGCATCTGCAGCACTTACAGTGGGCGTAGTGTGCCTCCTGCACATTATACACCTGAAGCTAGGCCTTATTGCTCGTAGTTTTTTTTCTTTTGTGTTACACTAACAGGCATCTGCAGCACTTACAGCGGGCGTAGTGTGCTTCTTGCAAAATATACACCAGAAGCTAGCCCATATTGCTGTGTTTTCCTGTTGTGTAACACAGGCAGGCATCTGCAGCACTTACAGCAGGCGTAGTGTGCCTCCTGCAAAATATACACCTGAAGCTAGGCCTTATTGCTGTGTTTTCCTGTTGTGTAACACAGGCAGGCATCTGCAGCACTTACAGCGGGCGTAGTGTGCCTCCTGCACATTATACACCTGAAGCTAGCCCTTATTGCTCGTAGTTTTTTTTCTTTTGTGCTACACTAACAGGCATCTGCGGCACTTACAGCGGGCGTAGTGTGCTTCTTGCAAAATATACACCAGAAGCTAGCCCTTATTGCTGTGTTTTCCTGTTGTGTAACACAGGCAGACATCTGCAGCACTTACAGCAGGCGTAGTGTGCCTCCTGTAAAATATACACCTGAAGCTAGGCCTTATTGCTGTGTTTTCCTGTTGTGTAACACAGGCAGGCATCTGCAGCACTTACAGCAGGCGTAGTTTGCCTCCTGCAAAATATACACCTGAAGCTAGGCCTTATTGCTGTGTTTTCCTGTTGTGTAACACAGGCAGGCATCTGCAGCACTTACAGCAGGCGTAGTGTGCCTCCTGCAAAATATACACCTGAAGCTAGGCCTTATTGCTGTGTTTTCCTGTTGTGTAACACAGGCAGGCATCTGCAGAACTTACAGCGGGCGTAGTGTGCCTCCTGCACATTATACACCTGAAGCTACCCCTTATTGCTCATAGTTTTTTTTCTTTTGTGTTACACTAACAGGCATCTGCAGCACTTACAGCGGGTGAAGTGTGCTTCTTGCAAAATATACACCAGAAGCTAGCCATTATTGCTGTGTTTTCCTGTTGTGTAACACAGGCAGGCATCTGCAGCACTTACAGCAGGCGTAGTGTGCCTCCTGCAAAATATACACCTGAAGCTAGGCCTTATTGCTGTGTTTTCCTGTTGTGTAACATAGGCAGGCATCTGCAGCACTTACAGCGGGCGTAGTGTGCCTACTTCACATTATACATCTGAAGCTACCCCTTACTGCTCGTAGTTTTTTTTCTTTTGTGTTACACTAACAGGCATCTGCAGCACTTACAGCAGGCGTAGTTTGCTTCTTGAAAAATATACACCAGAAGCTAGCCCTTATTGCTGTGTTTTCCTGTTGTGTAACACAGGCAGGCATCTGCAGCACTTACAGCAGGCATAGTGTGCCTCCTGCAAAATATACACCTGAAGCTAGGCCTTATTGCTGTGTTTTCCTGTTGTGTAACACAGGCAGGCATCTGCAGCACTTACAGCGGGCGTAGTGTGCCTCCTGCACATTATACACCTGAAGCTACCCCTTATTGCTCGTAGTTTTTTTCTTGTGTGCTACACTAACAGGCATCTGCAGCACTTACAGCGGGCGTAGTGTGCTTCTTGCAAAATATACACCAGAAGCTAGCCCTTATTGCTGTGTTTTCCTGTTGTGTAACACAGGCAGGCATCTGCAGCACTTACAGCAGGCGTAGTGTGCCTCCTGCAAAATATACACCTGAAGCTAGGCCTTATTGCTGTGTTTTCCTGTTGTGTAACACAGGCAGGCATCTGCAGCACTTACAGCGGGCATAGTGTGCCTCCTGCACATTATACACCTGAAGCTACCCCGTATTGCTCGTAGTTTTTTTTCTTTTGTGTTACACTAACAGGCATCTGCAGCACTTACAGCGGGCGTAGTGTGCTTCTTGCAAAATATACACCAGAAGCTAGCCCTTATTGCTGTGTTTTCCTGTTGTGTAACACAGGCAGGCATCTGCAGCACTTACAGCAGGCGTAGTGTGCCTCCTGCAAAATATACACCTGAAGCTAGGCCTTATTGCTGTGTTTTCCTGTTGTGTAACACAGGCAGGCATCTGCAGCACTTACAGCGGGCGTAGTGTGCCTCCTGCACATTATACACCTGAAGCTACCCCTTATTGCTCGTAGTTTTTTTTCTTTTGTGTTACACTAACAGGCATCTGCAGCACTTACAGCGGGCGTAGTGTGCTTCTTGCAAAATATACACCTGAAGCTAGCCCTTATTGCTGTGTTTTCCTGTTGTGTAACACAGGCAGGCATCTGCAGCACTTACAGCAGGCGTAGTGTGCCTCCTGCAAAATATACACCTGAAGCTACCCCTTATTGCTCGTAGTTTTTTTTCTTTTGTGTTACACTAACAGGCATCTGCAGCACTTACAGCGGGTGTAGTGTGCTTATTGCAAAATATACACCAGAAGCTAGCCCTTATTGCTGTGTTTTCCTGTTGTGTAACACAGGCAGGCATCTGCAGCACTTACAGCAGGCGTAGTGTGCCTCCTGCAAAATATACACCTGAAGCTAGGCCTTATTGCTTTGTTTTCCTGTTGTGTAACACAGGAAGGCATCTGCAGCACTTACAGTGGGCGTAGTGTGCCTCCTGCACATTATACACCTGAAGCTAGGCCTTATTGCTGTATTTTCCTGTTGTGTAACACAGGCAGGCATCTGCAGCACTTACAGTGGGCGTAGTGTGCCTCCTGCACATTATACACCTGAAGCTAGGCCTTATTGCTCGTAGTTTTTTTTCTTTTGTGTTACACTAACAGGCATCTGCAGCACTTACAGCGGGCGTAGTGTGCTTCTTGCAAAATATACACCAGAAGCTAGCCCTTATTGCTGTGTTTTCCTGTTGTGTAACACAGGCAGGCATCTGCAGCACTTACAGCAGGCGTAGTGTGCCTCCTGCAAAATATACACCTGAAGCTAGGCCTTATTGCTGTGTTTTTCTGTTGTGTAACACAGGCAGGCATCTGCAGCACTTACAGTGGGCGTAGTGTGCCTCCTGCACATTATACACCTGAAGCTAGGCCTTATTGCTCGTAGTTTTTTTTCTTTTGTGTTACACTAACAGGCATCTGCAGCACTTACAGCGGGCGTAGTGTGCTTCTTGCAAAATATACACCAGAAGCTAGCCCATATTGCTGTGTTTTCCTGTTGTGTAACACAGGCAGGCATCTGCAGCACTTACAGCAGGCGTAGTGTGCCTCCTGCAAAATATACACCTGAAGCTAGGCCTTATTGCTGTGTTTTCCTGTTGTGTAACACAGGCAGGCATCTGCAGCACTTACAGCGGGCGTAGTGTGCCTCCTGCACATTATACACCTGAAGCTACCCCTTATTGCTCGTAGTTTTTTTATTTTGTGCTACACTAACAGGCATCTGCGGCACTTACAGCGGGCGTAGTGTGCTTCTTGCAAAATATACACCAGAAGCTAGCCCTTATTGCTGTGTTTTCCTGTTGTGTAACACAGGCAGACATCTGCAGCACTTACAGCAGGCGTAGTGTGCCTCCTGTAAAATATACACCTGAAGCTAGGCCTTATTGCTGTGTTTTCCTGTTGTGTAACACAGGCAGGCATCTGCAGCACTTACAGCAGGCGTAGTGTGCCTCCTGCAAAATATACACCTGAAGCTAGGCCTTATTGCTGTGTTTTCCTGTTGTGTAACACAGGCAGGCATCTGCAGCACTTACAGCAGGCGTAGTGTGCCTCCTGCAAAATATACACCTGAAGCTAGGCCTTATTGCTGTGTTTTCCTGTTGTGTAACACAGGCAGGCATCTGCAGAACTTACAGCGGGCGTAGTGTGCCTCCTGCACATTATACACCTGAAGCTACCCCTTATTGCTCATAGTTTTTTTTCTTTTGTGTTACACTAACAGGCATCTGCAGCACTTACAGCGGGTGAAGTGTGCTTCTTGCAAAATATACACCAGAAGCTAGCCATTATTGCTGTGTTTTCCTGTTGTGTAACACAGGCAGGCATCTGCAGCACTTACAGCAGGCGTAGTGTGCCTCCTGCAAAATATACACCTGAAGCTAGGCCTTATTGCTGTGTTTTCCTGTTGTGTAACATAGGCAGGCATCTGCAGCACTTACAGCGGGCGTAGTGTGCCTACTTCACATTATACATCTGAAGCTACCCCTTACTGCTCGTAGTTTTTTTTCTTTTGTGTTACACTAACAGGCATCTGCAGCACTTACAGCAGGCGTAGTTTGCTTCTTGAAAAATATACACCAGAAGCTAGCCCTTATTGCTGTGTTTTCCTGTTGTGTAACACAGGCAGGCATCTGCAGCACTTACAGCAGGCATAGTGTGCCTCCTGCAAAATATACACCTGAAGCTAGGCCTTATTGCTGTGTTTTCCTGTTGTGTAACACAGGCAGGCATCTGCAGCACTTACAGCGGGCGTATTGTGCCTCCTGCACATTATACACCTGAAGCTACCCCTTATTGCTCGTAGTTTTTTTTCTTTTGTGTTACACTAACAGGCATCTGCAGCACTTACAGCGGGCGTAGTGTGCTTCTTGCAAAATATACACCAGAAGCTAGCCCTTATTGCTGTGTTTTCCTGTTGTGTAACACAGGCAGGCATCTGCAGCACTTACAGCAGGCGTAGTGTGCCTCCTGCAAAATATACACCTGAAGCTAGGCCTTATTGCTGTGTTTTTCTGTTGTGTAACACAGGCAGGCATCTGCAGCACTTACAGTGGGCGTAGTGTGCCTCCTGCACATTATACACCTGAAGCTAGGCCTTATTGCTCGTAGTTTTTTTTCTTTTGTGTTACACTAACAGGCATCTGCAGCACTTACAGCGGGCGTAGTGTGCTTCTTGCAAAATATACACCAGAAGCTAGCCCATATTGCTGTGTTTTCCTGTTGTGTAACACAGGCAGGCATCTGCAGCACTTACAGCAGGCGTAGTGTGCCTCCTGCAAAATATACACCTGAAGCTAGGCCTTATTGCTGTGTTTTCCTGTTGTGTAACACAGGCAGGCATCTGCAGCACTTACAGCGGGCGTAGTGTGCCTCCTGCACATTATACACCTGAAGCTACCCCTTATTGCTCGTAGTTTTTTTCTTTTGTGCTACACTAACAGGCATCTGCGGCACTTACAGCGGGCGTAGTGTGCTTCTTGCAAAATATACACCAGAAGCTAGCCCTTATTGCTGTGTTTTCCTGTTGTGTAACACAGGCAGACATCTGCAGCACTTACAGCAGGCGTAGTGTGCCTCCTGTAAAATATACACCTGAAGCTAGGCCTTATTGCTGTGTTTTCCTGTTGTGTAACACAGGCAGGCATCTGCAGCACTTACAGCAGGCGTAGTGTGCCTCCTGCAAAATATACACCTGAAGCTAGGCCTTATTGCTGTGTTTTCCTGTTGTGTAACACAGGCAGGCATCTGCAGCACTTACAGCAGGCGTAGTGTGCCTCCTGCAAAATATACACCTGAAGCTAGGCCTTATTGCTGTGTTTTCCTGTTGTGTAACACAGGCAGGCATCTGCAGAACTTACAGCGGGCGTAGTGTGCCTCCTGCACATTATACACCTGAAGCTACCCCTTATTGCTCATAGTTTTTTTTCTTTTGTGTTACACTAACAGGCATCTGCAGCACTTACAGCGGGTGAAGTGTGCTTCTTGCAAAATATACACCAGAAGCTAGCCATTATTGCTGTGTTTTCCTGTTGTGTAACACAGGCAGGCATCTGCAGCACTTACAGCAGGCGTAGTGTGCCTCCTGCAAAATATACACCTGAAGCTAGGCCTTATTGCTGTGTTTTCCTGTTGTGTAACATAGGCAGGCATCTGCAGCACTTACAGCGGGCGTAGTGTGCCTACTTCACATTATACATCTGAAGCTACCCCTTACTGCTCGTAGTTTTTTTTCTTTTGTGTTACACTAACAGGCATCTGCAGCACTTACAGCAGGCGTAGTTTGCTTCTTGAAAAATATACACCAGAAGCTAGCCCTTATTGCTGTGTTTTCCTGTTGTGTAACACAGGCAGGCATCTGCAGCACTTACAGCAGGCATAGTGTGCCTCCTGCAAAATATACACCTGAAGCTAGGCCTTATTGCTGTGTTTTCCTGTTGTGTAACACAGGCAGGCATCTGCAGCACTTACAGCGGGCGTATTGTGCCTCCTGCACATTATACACCTGAAGCTACCCCTTATTGCTCGTAGTTTTTTTTCTTGTGTGCTACACTAACAGGCATCTGCAGCACTTACAGCGGGCGTAGTGTGCTTCTTGCAAAATATACACCAGAAGCTAGCCCTTATTGCTGTGTTTTCCTGTTGTGTAACACAGGCAGGCATCTGCAGCACTTACAGCAGGCGTAGTGTGCCTCCTGCAAAATATACACCTGAAGCTAGGCCTTATTGCTGTGTTTTCCTGTTGTGTAACACAGGCAGGCATCTGCAGCACTTACAGCGGGCATAGTGTGCCTCCTGCACATTATACACCTGAAGCTACCCCGTATTGCTCGTAGTTTTTTTTCTTTTGTGTTACACTAACAGGCATCTGCAGCACTTACAGCGGGTGAAGTGTGCCTCCTGCAAAATATACACCTGAAGCTAGGCCTTATTGCTGTGTTTTCCTGTTGTGTAACACAGGCAGGCATCTGCAGCACTTACAGCGGGCGTAGTGTGCCTCCTGCACATTATACACCTGAAGCTACCCCTTATTGCTCGTAGTTTTTTTTCTTTTGTGTTACACTAACAGGCATCTGCAGCACTTACAGCGGGCGTAGTGTGCTTCTTGCAAAATATACACCTGAAGCTAGCCCTTATTGCTGTGTTTTCCTGTTGTGTAACACAGGCAGGCATCTGCAGCACTTACAGCAGGCGTAGTGTGCCTCCTGCAAAATATACACCTGAAGCTACCCCTTATTGCTCGTAGTTTTTTTTCTTTTGTGTTACACTAACAGGCATCTGCAGCACTTACAGCGGGTGTAGTGTGCTTATTGCAAAATATACACCAGAAGCTAGCCCTTATTGCTGTGTTTTCCTGTTGTGTAACACAGGCAGGCATCTGCAGCACTTACAGCAGGCGTAGTGTGCCTCCTGCAAAATATACACCTGAAGCTAGGCCTTATTGCTTTGTTTTCCTGTTGTGTAACACAGGAAGGCATCTGCAGCACTTACAGTGGGCGTAGTGTGCCTCCTGCACATTATACACCTGAAGCTAGGCCTTATTGCTGTATTTTCCTGTTGTGTAACACAGGCAGGCATCTGCAGCACTTACAGTGGGCGTAGTGTGCCTCCTGCACATTATACACCTGAAGCTAGGCCTTATTGCTCGTAGTTTTTTTTCTTTTGTGTTACACTAACAGGCATCTGCAGCACTTACAGCGGGCGTAGTGTGCTTCTTGCAAAATATACACCAGAAGCTAGCCCTTATTGCTGTGTTTTCCTGTTGTGTAACACAGGCAGGCATCTGCAGCACTTACAGCAGGCGTAGTGTGCCTCCTGCAAAATATACACCTGAAGCTAGGCCTTATTGCTGTGTTTTTCTGTTGTGTAACACAGGCAGGCATCTGCAGCACTTACAGTGGGCGTAGTGTGCCTCCTGCACATTATACACCTGAAGCTAGGCCTTATTGCTCGTAGTTTTTTTTCTTTTGTGTTACACTAACAGGCATCTGCAGCACTTACAGCGGGCGTAGTGTGCTTCTTGCAAAATATACACCAGAAGCTAGCCCATATTGCTGTGTTTTCCTGTTGTGTAACACAGGCAGGCATCTGCAGCACTTACAGCAGGCGTAGTGTGCCTCCTGCAAAATATACACCTGAAGCTAGGCCTTATTGCTGTGTTTTCCTGTTGTGTAACACAGGCAGGCATCTGCAGCACTTACAGCGGGCGTAGTGTGCCTCCTGCACATTATACACCTGAAGCTACCCCTTATTGCTCGTAGTTTTTTTATTTTGTGCTACACTAACAGGCATCTGCGGCACTTACAGCGGGCGTAGTGTGCTTCTTGCAAAATATACACCAGAAGCTAGCCCTTATTGCTGTGTTTTCCTGTTGTGTAACACAGGCAGACATCTGCAGCACTTACAGCAGGCGTAGTGTGCCTCCTGTAAAATATACACCTGAAGCTAGGCCTTATTGCTGTGTTTTCCTGTTGTGTAACACAGGCAGGCATCTGCAGCACTTACAGCAGGCGTAGTGTGCCTCCTGCAAAATATACACCTGAAGCTAGGCCTTATTGCTGTGTTTTCCTGTTGTGTAACACAGGCAGGCATCTGCAGCACTTACAGCAGGCGTAGTGTGCCTCCTGCAAAATATACACCTGAAGCTAGGCCTTATTGCTGTGTTTTCCTGTTGTGTAACACAGGCAGGCATCTGCAGAACTTACAGCGGGCGTAGTGTGCCTCCTGCACATTATACACCTGAAGCTACCCCTTATTGCTCATAGTTTTTTTTCTTTTGTGTTACACTAACAGGCATCTGCAGCACTTACAGCGGGTGAAGTGTGCTTCTTGCAAAATATACACCAGAAGCTAGCCATTATTGCTGTGTTTTCCTGTTGTGTAACACAGGCAGGCATCTGCAGCACTTACAGCAGGCGTAGTGTGCCTCCTGCAAAATATACACCTGAAGCTAGGCCTTATTGCTGTGTTTTCCTGTTGTGTAACATAGGCAGGCATCTGCAGCACTTACAGCGGGCGTAGTGTGCCTACTTCACATTATACATCTGAAGCTACCCCTTACTGCTCGTAGTTTTTTTTCTTTTGTGTTACACTAACAGGCATCTGCAGCACTTACAGCAGGCGTAGTTTGCTTCTTGAAAAATATACACCAGAAGCTAGCCCTTATTGCTGTGTTTTCCTGTTGTGTAACACAGGCAGGCATCTGCAGCACTTACAGCAGGCATAGTGTGCCTCCTGCAAAATATACACCTGAAGCTAGGCCTTATTGCTGTGTTTTCCTGTTGTGTAACACAGGCAGGCATCTGCAGCACTTACAGCGGGCGTATTGTGCCTCCTGCACATTATACACCTGAAGCTACCCCTTATTGCTCGTAGTTTTTTTTCTTTTGTGTTACACTAACAGGCATCTGCAGCACTTACAGCGGGCGTAGTGTGCTTCTTGCAAAATATACACCAGAAGCTAGCCCTTATTGCTGTGTTTTCCTGTTGTGTAACACAGGCAGGCATCTGCAGCACTTACAGCAGGCGTAGTGTGCCTCCTGCAAAATATACACCTGAAGCTAGGCCTTATTGCTGTGTTTTTCTGTTGTGTAACACAGGCAGGCATCTGCAGCACTTACAGTGGGCGTAGTGTGCCTCCTGCACATTATACACCTGAAGCTAGGCCTTATTGCTCGTAGTTTTTTTTCTTTTGTGTTACACTAACAGGCATCTGCAGCACTTACAGCGGGCGTAGTGTGCTTCTTGCAAAATATACACCAGAAGCTAGCCCATATTGCTGTGTTTTCCTGTTGTGTAACACAGGCAGGCATCTGCAGCACTTACAGCAGGCGTAGTGTGCCTCCTGCAAAATATACACCTGAAGCTAGGCCTTATTGCTGTGTTTTCCTGTTGTGTAACACAGGCAGGCATCTGCAGCACTTACAGCGGGCGTAGTGTGCCTCCTGCACATTATACACCTGAAGCTACCCCTTATTGCTCGTAGTTTTTTTCTTTTGTGCTACACTAACAGGCATCTGCGGCACTTACAGCGGGCGTAGTGTGCTTCTTGCAAAATATACACCAGAAGCTAGCCCTTATTGCTGTGTTTTCCTGTTGTGTAACACAGGCAGACATCTGCAGCACTTACAGCAGGCGTAGTGTGCCTCCTGTAAAATATACACCTGAAGCTAGGCCTTATTGCTGTGTTTTCCTGTTGTGTAACACAGGCAGGCATCTGCAGCACTTACAGCAGGCGTAGTGTGCCTCCTGCAAAATATACACCTGAAGCTAGGCCTTATTGCTGTGTTTTCCTGTTGTGTAACACAGGCAGGCATCTGCAGCACTTACAGCAGGCGTAGTGTGCCTCCTGCAAAATATACACCTGAAGCTAGGCCTTATTGCTGTGTTTTCCTGTTGTGTAACACAGGCAGGCATCTGCAGAACTTACAGCGGGCGTAGTGTGCCTCCTGCACATTATACACCTGAAGCTACCCCTTATTGCTCATAGTTTTTTTTCTTTTGTGTTACACTAACAGGCATCTGCAGCACTTACAGCGGGTGAAGTGTGCTTCTTGCAAAATATACACCAGAAGCTAGCCATTATTGCTGTGTTTTCCTGTTGTGTAACACAGGCAGGCATCTGCAGCACTTACAGCAGGCGTAGTGTGCCTCCTGCAAAATATACACCTGAAGCTAGGCCTTATTGCTGTGTTTTCCTGTTGTGTAACATAGGCAGGCATCTGCAGCACTTACAGCGGGCGTAGTGTGCCTACTTCACATTATACATCTGAAGCTACCCCTTACTGCTCGTAGTTTTTTTTCTTTTGTGTTACACTAACAGGCATCTGCAGCACTTACAGCAGGCGTAGTTTGCTTCTTGAAAAATATACACCAGAAGCTAGCCCTTATTGCTGTGTTTTCCTGTTGTGTAACACAGGCAGGCATCTGCAGCACTTACAGCAGGCATAGTGTGCCTCCTGCAAAATATACACCTGAAGCTAGGCCTTATTGCTGTGTTTTCCTGTTGTGTAACACAGGCAGGCATCTGCAGCACTTACAGCGGGCGTATTGTGCCTCCTGCACATTATACACCTGAAGCTACCCCTTATTGCTCGTAGTTTTTTTTCTTGTGTGCTACACTAACAGGCATCTGCAGCACTTACAGCGGGCGTAGTGTGCTTCTTGCAAAATATACACCAGAAGCTAGCCCTTATTGCTGTGTTTTCCTGTTGTGTAACACAGGCAGGCATCTGCAGCACTTACAGCAGGCGTAGTGTGCCTCCTGCAAAATATACACCTGAAGCTAGGCCTTATTGCTGTGTTTTCCTGTTGTGTAACACAGGCAGGCATCTGCAGCACTTACAGCGGGCATAGTGTGCCTCCTGCACATTATACACCTGAAGCTACCCCGTATTGCTCGTAGTTTTTTTTCTTTTGTGTTACACTAACAGGCATCTGCAGCACTTACAGCGGGCGTAGTGTGCTTCTTGCAAAATATACACCAGAAGCTAGCCCTTATTGCTGTGTTTTCCTGTTGTGTAACACAGGCAGGCATCTGCAGCACTTACAGCAGGCGTAGTGTGCCTCCTGCAAAATATACACCTGAAGCTAGGCCTTATTGCTGTGTTTTCCTGTTGTGTAACACAGGCAGGCATCTGCAGCACTTACAGCGGGCGTAGTGTGCCTCCTGCACATTATACACCTGAAGCTACCCCTTATTGCTCGTAGTTTTTTTTCTTTTGTGTTACACTAACAGGCATCTGCAGCACTTACAGCGGGCGTAGTGTGCTTCTTGCAAAATATACACCTGAAGCTAGCCCTTATTGCTGTGTTTTCCTGTTGTGTAACACAGGCAGGCATCTGCAGCACTTACAGCAGGCGTAGTGTGCCTCCTGCAAAATATACACCTGAAGCTACCCCTTATTGCTCGTAGTTTTTTTTCTTTTGTGTTACACTAACAGGCATCTGCAGCACTTACAGCGGGTGTAGTGTGCTTATTGCAAAATATACACCAGAAGCTAGCCCTTATTGCTGTGTTTTCCTGTTGTGTAACACAGGCAGGCATCTGCAGCACTTACAGCAGGCGTAGTGTGCCTCCTGCAAAATATACACCTGAAGCTAGGCCTTATTGCTTTGTTTTCCTGTTGTGTAACACAGGAAGGCATCTGCAGCACTTACAGTGGGCGTAGTGTGCCTCCTGCACATTATACACCTGAAGCTAGGCCTTATTGCTGTATTTTCCTGTTGTGTAACACAGGCAGGCATCTGCAGCACTTACAGTGGGCGTAGTGTGCCTCCTGCACATTATACACCTGAAGCTAGGCCTTATTGCTCGTAGTTTTTTTTCTTTTGTGTTACACTAACAGGCATCTGCAGCACTTACAGCGGGCGTAGTGTGCTTCTTGCAAAATATACACCAGAAGCTAGCCCTTATTGCTGTGTTTTCCTGTTGTGTAACACAGGCAGGCATCTGCAGCACTTACAGCAGGCGTAGTGTGCCTCCTGCAAAATATACACCTGAAGCTAGGCCTTATTGCTGTGTTTTCCTGTTGTGTAACACAGGCAGGCATCTGCAGCACTTACAGCAGGCGTAGTGTATCTCCTGCACATTATACACCTGAAGCTACCCCTTATTGCTCGTAGTTTTTTTTCTTTTGTGCTACACTAACAGGCATCTGCAGCACTTACAGCGGGCGTAGTGTGCTTCTTGCAAAATATACACCAGAAGCTAGGCCTTATTGCTGGGTTTTCCTGTTGTGTAACACAGGCAGGCATCTGCAGCACTTACAGCAGGCGTAGTGTGCCTCCTGCAAAATATACACCTGAAGCTAGGCCTTATTGCTGTGTTTTCCTGTTGTGTAACACAGGCAGGCATCTGCAGCACTTACAGCGGGCGTAGTGTGCCTCCTGCACATTATACACCTGAAGCTACCCCTTATTGCTCGTAGTTTTTTTTCTTTTGTGTTACACTAACAGGCATCTGCAGCACTTACAGCGGGCGTAGTGTGCTTCTTGCAAAATATACACCAGAAGCTAGCCCTTATTGCTGTGTTTTCCTGTTGTGTAACACAGGCAGACATCTGCAGCACTTACAGCAGGTGTAGTGTGCCTCCTGTAAAATATACACCTGAAGCTAGGCCTTATTGCTTTGTTTTCCTGTTGTGTAACACAGGAAGGCATCTGCAGCACTTACAGCGGGCGTAGTGTGCCTCCTGCACATTATACACCTGAAGCTAGGCCTTATTGCTGTATTTTCCTGTTGTGTAACACAGGCAGGCATCTGCAGCACTTACAGCGGGCGTAGTGTGCCTCCTGCACATTATACACCTGAAGCTACCCCTTATTGCTCGTAGTTTTTTTTCTTTTGTGCTACACTAACAGGCATCTGCAGCACTTACAGCGGGCGTAGTGTGCTTCTTGCAAAATATACACCAGAAGCTAGGCCTTATTGCTGTGTTTTCCTGTTGTGTAACACAGGCAGGCATCTGCAGCACTTACAGCGGGCGTAGTGTGCCTCCTGCACATTATACACCTGAAGTTACCCCTTATTGCTCGTAGTTTTTTTTCTTTTGTGCTACACTAACAGGCATCTGCAGCACTTACAGTGGGCGTAGTGTGCTTCTTGCAAAATATACACCAGAAGCTAGCCCTTATTGCTGTGTTTTCCTGTTGTGTAACACAGGCAGACATCTGCAGCACTTACAGCAGGTGTAGTGTGCCTCCTGTAAAATATACACCTGAAGCTAGGCCTTATTGCTGTGTTTTCCTGTTGTGTAACACAGGCAGGCATCTGCAGCACTTACAGCAGGCATAGTGTGCCTCCTGTAAAATATACACCTAAAGCTAGGCCTTATTGCTGTGTTTTCCTGTTGTGTAACACAGGCAGGCATCTGCAGCACTTACAGCAGGCGTAGTGTGCCTCCTGCAAAATATACACCTGAAGCTAGGCCTTATTGCTGTGTTTTCCTGTTGTGTAACACAGGCAGGCATCTGCAGCACTTACAGCGGGCGTAGTGTGCCTCCTGCACATTATACACCTGAAGCTACCCCTTATTGCTCGTAGTTTTTTTTCTTTTGTGTTACACTAACAGGCATCTGCAGCACTTACAGCGGGCGTAGTGTGCTTCTTGCAAAATATACACCAGAAGCTAGCCCTTATTGCTGTGTTTTCCTGTTGTGTAACACAGGCAGGCATCTGCAGCACTTACAGCAGGCGTAGTGTGCCTCCTGCAAAATATACACCTGAAGCTAGGCCTTATTGCTGTATTTTCCTGTTGTGTAACACAGGCAGGCATCTGCAGCACTTACAGCAGGCGTAGTGTGCCTCCTGCAAAATATACACCTGAAGCTAGGCCTTATTGCTGTGTTTTCCTGTTGTGTAACACAGGCAGGCATCTGCAGCACTTACAGCAGGCGTAGTGTGCCTCCTGCAAAATATACACCTGAAGCTAGGCCTTATTGCTGTGTTTTCCTGTTGTGTAACACAGGCAGGCATCTGCAGCACTTACAGCGGGCGTAGTGTGCCTCCTGCACATTATACACCTGAAGCTACCCCTTATTGCTCGTAGTTTTTTTTCTTTTGTGTTACACTAACAGGCATCTGCAGCACTTACAGCGGGCGTAGTGTGCTTCTTGCAAAATATACACCAGAAGCTAGCCCATATTGCTGTGTTTTCCTGTTGTGTAACACAGGCAGGCATCTGCAGCACTTACAGCAGGCGTAGTGTGCCTCCTGCAAAATATACACCTGAAGCTAGGCCTTATTGCTGTGTTTTCCTGTTGTGTAACACAGGCAGGCATCTGCAGCACTTACAGCGGGCGTAGTGTGCCTCCTGCACATTATACACCTGAAGCTACCCCTTATTGCTCGTAGTTTTTTTTCTTTTGTGCTACACTAACAGGCATCTGCAGCACTTACAGCGGGCGTAGTGTGCTTCTTGCAAAATATACACCAGAAGCTAGGCCTTATTGCTGTGTTTTCCTGTTGTGTAACACAGGCAGGCATCTGCAGCACTTACAGCAGGCGTAGTGTGCCTCCTGCAAAATATACACCTGAAGCTAGGCCTTATTGCTGTGTTTTCCTGTTGTGTAACACAGGCAGGCATCTGCAGCACTTACAGCGGGCGTAGTGTGCCTCCTGCACATTATACACCTGAAGCTACCCCTTATTGCTCGTAGTTTTTTTTCTTTTGTGCTACACTAACAGGCATCTGCGGCACTTACAGCGGGCGTAGTGTGCTTCTTGCAAAATATACACCAGAAGCTAGCCCTTATTGCTGTGTTTTCCTGTTGTGTAACACAGGCAGACATCTGCAGCACTTACAGCAGGCGTAGTGTGCCTCCTGTAAAATATACACCTGAAGCTAGGCCTTATTGCTGTGTTTTCCTGTTGTGTAACACAGGCAGGCATCTGCAGCACTTACAGCAGGCGTAGTGTGCCTCCTGCAAAATATACACCTGAAGCTAGGCCTTATTGCTGTGTTTTCCTGTTGTGTAACACAGGCAGGCATCTGCAGCACTTACAGCAGGCGTAGTGTGCCTCCTGCAAAATATACACCTGAAGCTAGGCCTTATTGCTGTATTTTCCTGTTGTGTAACACAGGCAGGCATCTGCAGCACTTACAGCGGGCGTAGTGTGCCTCCTGCACATTATACACCTGAAGCTACCCCTTATTGCTCATAGTTTTTTTTCTTTTGTGTTACACTAACAGGCATCTGCAGCACTTACAGCGGGTGAAGTGTGCTTCTTGCAAAATATACACCAGAAGCTAGCCGTTATTGCTGTGTTTTCCTGTTGTGTAACACAGGCAGGCATCTGCAGCACTTACAGCAGGCGTAGTGTGCCTCCTGCAAAATATACACCTGAAGCTAGGCCTTATTGCTGTGTTTTCCTGTTGTGTAACATAGGCAGGCATCTGCAGCACTTACAGCGGGCGTAGTGTGCCTACTGCACATTATACATCTGAAGCTACCCCTTACTGCTCGTAGTTTTTTTTCTTTTGTGTTACACTAACAGGCATCTGCAGCACTTACAGCAGGCGTAGTTTGCTTCTTGAAAAATATACACCAGAAGCTAGCCCTTATTGCTGTGTTTTCCTGTTGTGTAACACAGGCAGGCATCTGCAGCACTTACAGCAGGCATAGTGTGCCTCCTGCAAAATATACACCTGAAGCTAGGCCTTATTGCTGTGTTTTCCTGTTGTGTAACACAGGCAGGCATCTGCAGCACTTACAGCGGGCGTAGTGTGCCTCCTGCACATTATACACCTGAAGCTACCCCTTATTGCTCGTAGTTTTTTTTCTTGTGTGCTACACTAACAGGCATCTGCAGCACTTACAGCGGGCGTAGTGTGCTTCTTGCAAAATATACACCAGAAGCTAGCCCTTATTGCTGTGTTTTCCTGTTGTGTAACACAGGCAGGCATCTGCAGCACTTACAGCAGGCGTAGTGTGCCTCCTGCAAAATATACACCTGAAGCTAGGCCTTATTGCTGTGTTTTCCTGTTGTGTAACACAGGCAGACATCTGCAGCACTTACAGCGGGCATAGTGTGCCTCCTGCACATTATACACCTGAAGCTACCCCGTATTGCTCGTAGTTTTTTTTCTTTTGTGTTACACTAACAGGCATCTGCAGCACTTACAGCGGGCGTAGTGTGCTTCTTGCAAAATATACACCAGAAGCTAGCCCTTATTGCTGTGTTTTCCTGTTGTGTAACACAGGCAGGCATCTGCAGCACTTACAGCAGGCGAAGTGTGCCTCCTGCAAAATATACACCTGAAGCTAGGCCTTATTGCTGTGTTTTCCTGTTGTGTAACACAGGCAGGCATCTGCAGCACTTACAGCAGGAGTAGTGTGCCTCCTGCAAAATATACACCTGAAGCTAGGCCTTATTGCTATGTTTTCCTGTTGTGTAACACAGGCAGGCATCTGCAGCACTTACAGCAGGAGTAGTGTGCCTCCTGCACATTATACACCTGAAGCTAGGCCTTATTGCTGTATTTTCCTGTTGTGTAACACAGGCAGGCATCTGCAGCACTTACAGTGGGCGTAGTGTGCCTCCTGCACATTATACACCTGAAGCTAGGCCTTATTGCTCGTAGTTTTTTTTCTTTTGTGCTACACTAACAGGCATCTGCAGCACTTACAGCGGGCGTAGTGTGCTTCTTGCAAAATATACACCAGAAGCTAGGCCTTATTGCTGTGTTTTCCTGTTGTGTAACACAGGCAGGCATCTGCAGCACTTACAGAAGGCGTAGTGTGCCTCCTGCAAAATATACACCTGAAGCTAGGCCTTATTGCTGTGTTTTCCTGTTGTGTAACACAGGCAGGCATCTGCAGCACTTACAGCGGGCGTAGTGTGCCTCCTGCACATTATACACCTGAAGCTACCCCTTATTGCTCGTAGTTTTTTTTCTTTTGTGCTACACTAACAGGCATCTGCGGCACTTACAGCGGGCGTAGTGTGCTTCTTGCAAAATATGCACCAGAAGCTAGCCCTTATTGCTGTGTTTTCCTGTTGTGTAACACAGGCAGACATCTGCAGCACTTACAGCAGGCGTAGTGTGCCTCCTGCAAAATATACACCTGAAGCTAGGCCTTATTGCTGTGTTTTCCTGTTGTGTAACACAGGCAGGCATCTGCAGCACTTACAGCAGGCGTAGTGTGCCTCCTGCAAAATATACACCTGAAGCTAGGCCTTATTGCTGTGTTTTCCTGTTGTGTAACACAGGCAGGCATCTGCAGCACTTACAGCGGGCGTAGTGTACCTCCTGCACATTATACACCTGATGCTACCCCTTATTGCTCATAGTTTTTTTTCTTTTGTGTTACACTAACAGGCATCTGCAGCACTTACAGCGGGTGAAGTGTGCTTCTTGCAAAATATACACCAGAAGCTAGCCGTTATTGCTGTGTTTTCCTGTTGTGTAACACAGGCAGGCATCTGCAGCACTTACAGCAGGCGTAGTGTGCCTCCTGCAAAATATACACCTGAAGCTAGGCCTTATTGCTGTGTTTTCCTGTTGTGTAACATAGGCAGGCATCTGCAGCACTTACAGCGGGCGTAGTGTGCCTACTGCACATTATACATCTGAAGCTACCCCTTACTGCTCGTAGTTTTTTTTCTTTTGTGTTACACTAACAGGCATCTGCAGCACTTACAGCAGGCGTAGTTTGCTTCTTGAAAAATATACACCAGAAGCTAGCCCTTATTGCTGTGTTTTCCTGTTGTGTAACACAGGCAGGCATCTGCAGCACTTACAGCAGGCATAGTGTGCCTCCTGCAAAATATACACCTGAAGCTAGGCCTTATTGCTGTGTTTTCCTGTTGTGTAACACAGGCAGGCATCTGCAGCACTTACAGCGGGCGTAGTGTGCCTCCTGCACATTATACACCTGAAGCTACCCCTTATTGCTCGTAGTTTTTTTTCTTGTGTGCTACACTAACAGGCATCTGCAGCACTTACAGCGGGCGTAGTGTGCTTCTTGCAAAATATACACCAGAAGCTAGCCCTTATTGCTGTGTTTTCCTGTTGTGTAACACAGGCAGGCATCTGCAGCACTTACAGCAGGCGTAGTGTGCCTCCTGCAAAATATACACCTGAAGCTAGGCCTTATTGCTGTGTTTTCCTGTTGTGTAACACAGGCAGACATCTGCAGCACTTACAGCGGGCATAGTGTGCCTCCTGCACATTATACACCTGAAGCTACCCCGTATTGCTCATAGTTTTTTTTCTTTTGTGTTACACTAACAGGCATCTGCAGCACTTACAGCGGGCGTAGTGTGCTTCTTGCAAAATATACACCAGAAGCTAGCCCTTATTGCTGTGTTTTCCTGTTGTGTAACACAGGCAGGCATCTGCAGCACTTACAGCAGGCGAAGTGTGCCTCCTGCAAAATATACACCTGAAGCTAGGCCTTATTGCTGTGTTTTCCTGTTGTGTAACACAGGCAGGCATCTGCAGCACTTACAGCAGGAGTAGTGTGCCTCCTGCAAAATATACACCTGAAGCTAGGCCTTATTGCTATGTTTTCCTGTTGTGTAACACAGGCAGGCATCTGCAGCACTTACAGCAGGAGTAGTGTGCCTCCTGCACATTATACACCTGAAGCTAGGCCTTATTGCTGTATTTTCCTGTTGTGTAACACAGGCAGGCATCTGCAGCACTTACAGTGGGCGTAGTGTGCCTCCTGCACATTATACACCTGAAGCTAGGCCTTATTGCTCGTAGTTTTTTTTCTTTTGTGCTACACTAACAGGCATCTGCAGCACTTACAGCGGGCGTAGTGTGCTTCTTGCAAAATATACACCAGAAGCTAGGCCTTATTGCTGTGTTTTCCTGTTGTGTAACACAGGCAGGCATCTGCAGCACTTACAGCAGGCGTAGTGTGCCTCCTGCAAAATATACACCTGAAGCTAGGCCTTATTGCTGTGTTTTCCTGTTGTGTAACACAGGCAGGCATCTGCAGCACTTACAGCGGGCGTAGTGTGCCTCCTGCACATTATACACCTGAAGCTACCCCTTATTGCTCGTAGTTTTTTTTCTTTTGTGCTACACTAACAGGCATCTGCGGCACTTACAGCGGGCGTAGTGTGCTTCTTGCAAAATATGCACCAGAAGCTAGCCCTTATTGCTGTATTTTCCTGTTGTGTAACACAGGCAGACATCTGCAGCACTTACAGCAGGCGTAGTGTGCCTCCTGTAAAATATACACCTGAAGCTAGGCCTTATTGCTGTGTTTTCCTGTTGTGTAACACAGGCAGGCATCTGCAGCACTTACAGCAGGCGTAGTGTGCCTCCTGCAAAATATACACCTGAAGCTAGGCCTTATTGCTGTGTTTTCCTGTTGTGTAACACAGGCAGGCATCTGCAGCACTTACAGCAGGCGTAGTGTGCCTCCTGCAAAATATACACCTGAAGCTAGGCCTTATTGCTGTGTTTTCCTGTTGTGTAACACAGGCAGGCATCTGCAGCACTTACAGCGGGCGTAGTGTACCTCCTGCACATTATACACCTGATGCTACCCCTTATTGCTCATAGTTTTTTTTCTTTTGTGTTACACTAACAGGCATCTGCAGCACTTACAGCGGGTGAAGTGTGCTTCTTGCAAAATATACACCAGAAGCTAGCCGTTATTGCTGTGTTTTCCTGTTGTGTAACACAGGCAGGCATCTGCAGCACTTACAGCAGGCGTAGTGTGCCTCCTGCAAAATATACACCTGAAGCTAGGCCTTATTGCTGTGTTTTCCTGTTGTGTAACATAGGCAGGCATCTGCAGCACTTACAGCGGGCGTAGTGTGCCTACTGCACATTATACATCTGAAGCTACCCCTTACTGCTCGTAGTTTTTTTTCTTTTGTGTTACACTAACAGGCATCTGCAGCACTTACAGCAGGCGTAGTTTGCTTCTTGAAAAATATACACCAGAAGCTAGCCCTTATTGCTGTGTTTTCCTGTTGTGTAACACAGGCAGGCATCTGCAGCACTTACAGCAGGCATAGTGTGCCTCCTGCAAAATATACACCTGAAGCTAGGCCTTATTGCTGTGTTTTCCTGTTGTGTAACACAGGCAGGCATCTGCAGCACTTACAGCGGGCGTAGTGTGCCTCCTGCACATTATACACCTGAAGCTACCCCTTATTGCTCGTAGTTTTTTTTCTTGTGTGCTACACTAACAGGCATCTGCAGCACTTACAGCGGGCGTAGTGTGCTTCTTGCAAAATATACACCAGAAGCTAGCCCTTATTGCTGTGTTTTCCTGTTGTGTAACACAGGCAGGCATCTGCAGCACTTACAGCAGGCGTATTGTGCCTCCTGCAAAATATACACCTGAAGCTAGGCCTTATTGCTGTGTTTTCCTGTTGTGTAACACAGGCAGGCATCTGCAGCACTTACAGCGGGCATAGTGTGCCTCCTGCACATTATACACCTGAAGCTACCCCGTATTGCTCGTAGTTTTTTTTCTTTTGTGTTACCCTAACAGGCATCTGCAGCACTTACAGCGGGCGTAGTGTGCTTCTTGCAAAATATACATCAGAAGCTAGCCCTTATTGCTGTGTTTTCCTGTTGTGTAACACAGGCAGGCATTTGCAGCACTTACAGCAGGCGTAGTGTGCCTCCTGCAAAATATACACCTGAAGCTAGGCCTTATTGCTATGTTTTCCTGTTGTGTAACACAGGCAGGCATCTGCAGCACTTACAGCAGGAGTAGTGTGCCTCCTGCAAAATATACACCTGAAGCTAGGCCTTATTGCTGTGTTTTCCTGTTGTGTAACACAGGCAGGCATCTGCAGCACTTACAGCGGGCGTAGTGTGCCTCCTGCACATTATACACCAGAAGCTAGCCCTTATTGCTCGTAGTTTTTTTTCTTTTGTGTTACACTAACAGGCATCTGCAGCACTTACAGCGGGCGTAGTGTGCTTCTTGCAAAATATACACCAGAAGCTAGCCCTTATTGCTGTGTTTTCCTGTTGTGTAACACAGGCAGGCATCTGCAGCACTTACAGCAGGCGTAGTGTGCCTCCTGCAAAATATACACCTGAAGCTAGGCCTTATTGCTGTGTTTTCCTGTTGTGTAACACAGGCAGGCATCTGCAGCACTTACAGCGGGCGTAGTGTACCTCCTGCACATTATACACCTGATGCTACCCCTTATTGCTCATAGTTTTTTTTCTTTTGTGTTACACTAACAGGCATCTGCAGCACTTACAGCGGGTGAAGTGTGCTTCTTGCAAAATATACACCAGAAGCTAGCCGTTATTGCTGTGTTTTCCTGTTGTGTAACACAGGCAGGCATCTGCAGCACTTACAGCAGGCGTAGTGTGCCTCCTGCAAAATATACACCTGAAGCTAGGCCTTATTGCTGTGTTTTCCTGTTGTGTAACATAGGCAGGCATCTGCAGCACTTACAGCGGGCGTAGTGTGCCTACTGCACATTATACATCTGAAGCTACCCCTTACTGCTCGTAGTTTTTTTTTCTTTTGTGTTACACTAACAGGCATCTGCAGCACTTACAGCAGGCGTAGTTTGCTTCTTGAAAAATATACACCAGAAGCTAGCCCTTATTGCTGTGTTTTCCTGTTGTGTAACACAGGCAGGCATCTGCAGCACTTACAGCAGGCATAGTGTGCCTCCTGCAAAATATACACCTGAAGCTAGGCCTTATTGCTGTGTTTTCCTGTTGTGTAACACAGGCAGGCATCTGCAGCACTTACAGCGGGCGTAGTGTGCCTCCTGCACATTATACACCTGAAGCTACCCCTTATTGCTCGTAGTTTTTTTTCTTGTGTGCTACACTAACAGGCATCTGCAGCACTTACAGCGGGCGTAGTGTGCTTCTTGCAAAATATACACCAGAAGCTAGCCCTTATTGCTGTGTTTTCCTGTTGTGTAACACAGGCAGGCATCTGCAGCACTTACAGCAGGCGTATTGTGCCTCCTGCAAAATATACACCTGAAGCTAGGCCTTATTGCTGTGTTTTCCTGTTGTGTAACACAGGCAGGCATCTGCAGCACTTACAGCGGGCATAGTGTGCCTCCTGCACATTATACACCTGAAGCTACCCCGTATTGCTCGTAGTTTTTTTTCTTTTGTGTTACACTAACAGGCATCTGCAGCACTTACAGCGGGCGTAGTGTGCTTCTTGCAAAATATACACCAGAAGCTAGCCCTTATTGCTGTGTTTTCCTGTTGTGTAACACAGGCAGGCATTTGCAGCACTTACAGCAGGCGTAGTGTGCCTCCTGCAAAATATACACCTGAAGCTAGGCCTTATTGCTATGTTTTCCTGTTGTGTAACACAGGCAGGCATCTGCAGCACTTACAGCAGGAGTAGTGTGCCTCCTGCAAAATATACACCTGAAGCTAGGCCTTATTGCTGTGTTTTCCTGTTGTGTAACACAGGCAGGCATCTGCAGCACTTACAGCGGGCGTAGTGTGCCTCCTGCACATTATACACCAGAAGCTAGCCCTTATTGCTCGTAGTTTTTTTTCTTTTGTGTTACACTAACAGGCATCTGCAGCACTTACAGCGGGCGTAGTGTGCTTCTTGCAAAATATACACCAGAAGCTAGCCCTTATTGCTGTGTTTTCCTGTTGTGTAACACAGGCAGGCATCTGCAGCACTTACAGCAGGCGTAGTGTGCCTCCTGCAAAATATACACCTGAAGCTAGGCCTTATTGCTGTATTTTCCTGTTGTGTAACACAGGCAGGCATCTGCAGCACTTACAGCAGGCGTAGTGTGCCTCCTGCACATTATACACCTGAAGCTACCCCTTATTGCTCATAGTTTTTTTTCTTTTGTGTTACACTAACAGGCATCTGCAGCACTTACAGCGGGTGTAGTGTGCTTATTGCAAAATATACACCAGAAGCTAGCCCTTATTGCTGTGTTTTCCTGTTGTTTAACACAGGCAGGCATCTGCAGCACTTACAGCAGGCGTAGTGTGCCTCCTGCAAAATATACACCTGAAGCTAGGCCTTATTGCTTTGTTTTCCTGTTGTGTAACACAGGAAGGCATCTGCAGCACTTACAGCGGGCGTAGTGTGCCTCCTGCACATTATACACCTGAAGCTAGGCCTTATTGCTGTATTTTCCTGTTGTGTAACACAGGCAGGCATCTACAGCACTTACAGTGGGCGTAGTGTGCCTCCTGCACATTATACACCTGAAGCTAGGCCTTATTGCTCGTAGTTTTTTTTCTTTTGTGTTACACTAACAGGCATCTGCAGCACTTACAGCGGGCATAGTGTGCTTCTTGCAAAATATACACCAGAAGCTAGCCCTTATTGCTGTGTTTTCCTGTTGTGTAACACAGGCAGGCATCTGCAGCACTTACAGCAGGCGTAGTGTGCCTCCTGCAAAATATACACCTGAAGCTAGGCCTTATTGCTGTGTTTTCCTGTTGTGTAACACAGGCAGGCATCTGCAGCACTTACAGCAGGCGTAGTGTGCCTCCTGCACATTATACACCTGAAGCTACCCCTTATTGCTCGTAGTTTTTTTCTTTTGTGCTACACTAACAGGCATCTGCAGCACTTACAGCGGGCGTAGTGTGCTTCTTGCAAAATATACACCAGAAGCTAGGCCTTATTGCTGGGTTTTCCTGTTGTGTAACACAGGCAGGTATCTGCAGCACTTACAGCAGGCGTAGTGTGCCTCCTGCAAAATATACACCTGAAGCTAGGCCTTATTGCTGTGTTTTCCTGTTGTGTAACACAGGCAGGCATCTGCAGCACTTACAGCGGGCGTAGTGTGCTTCCTGCACATTATACACCTGAAGCTACCCCTTATTGCTCGTAGTTTTTTTTCTTTTGTGTTACACTAACAGGCATCTGCAGCACTTACAGCGGGCGTAGTGTGCTTCTTGCAAAATATACACGAGAAGCTAGCCCTTATTGCTGTGTTTTCCTGTTGTGTAACACAGGCAGACATCTGCAGCACTTACAGCAGGTGTAGTGTGCCTCCTGTAAAATATACACCTGAAGCTAGGCCTTATTGCTGTGTTTTCCTGTTGTGTAACACAGGCAGGCATCTGCAGCACTTACAGCAGGCGTAGTGTGCCTCCTGCAAAATATACACCTGAAGCTAGGCCTTATTGCTGTGTTTTACTGTTGTGTAACACAGGCAGGCATCTGCAGCACTTACAGCAGGCGTAGTGTGCCTCCTGCAAAATATACACCTGAAGCTAGGCCTTATTGCTGTGTTTTCCTGTTGTGTAACACAGGCAGGCATCTGCAGCACTTACAGCGGGCGTAGTGTGCCTCCTGCACATTATACACCTGAAGCTACCCCTTATTGCTCATAGTTTTTTTTCTTTTGTGTTACACTAACAGGCATCTGCAGCACTTACAGTGGGTGAAGTGTGCTTCTTGCAAAATATACACCAGAAGCTAGCCGTTATTGCTGTGTTTTCCTGTTGTGTAACACAGGCAGGCATCTGCAGCACTTACAGCAGGCGTAGTGTGCCTCCTGCAAAATATACACCTGAAGCTAGGCCTTATTGCTGTGTTTTCCTGTTGTGTAACACAGGCAGGCATCTGCAGCACTTACAGCGGGCGTAGTGTGCCTACTGCACATTATACATCTGAAGCTACCCCTTATTGCTCGTAGTTTTTTTTCTTTTGTGTTACACTAACATGCATCTGCAGCACTTACAGCAGGTGTAGTTTGCTTCTTGAAAAATATACACCAGAAGCTAGCCCTTATTGCTGTGTTTTCCTGTTGTGTAACACAGGCAGGCATCTGCAGCACTTACAGCAGGCATAGTGTGCCTCCTGCAAAATATACACCTGAAGCTAGGCCTTATTGCTGTGTTTTCCTGTTGTGTAACACAGGCAGGCATCTGCAGCACTTACAGCGGGCGTAGTGTGCCTCCTGCACATTATACACCTGAAGCTACCCCTTATTGCTCATAGTTTTTTTTCTTTTGTGCTACACTAACAGGCATCTGCAGCACTTACAGCGGGCGTAGTGTGCTTCTTGCAAAATATACACCAGAAGCTAGCCCTTATTGATGTGTTTTCCTGTTGTGTAACACAGGCAGGCATCTGCAGCACTTACAGCAGGCGTAGTGTGCCTCCTGCAAAATATACACCTGAAGCTAGGCCTTATTGCTGTGTTTTCCTGTTGTGTAACACAGGCAGGCATCTGCAGCACTTACAGCGGGCATAGTGTGCCTCCTGCACATTATACACCTGAAGCTACCCCGTATTGCTCGTAGTTTTTTTTCTTTTGTGTTACACTAACAGGCATCTGCAGCACTTACAGCGGGCGTAGTGTGCTTCTTGCAAAATATACACCAGAAGCTAGCCCTTATTGCTGTGTTTTCCTGTTGTGTAACACAGGCAGGCATTTGCAGCACTTACATCAGGCGTAGTGTGCCTCCTGCAAAATATACACCTGAAGCTAGGCCTTATTGCTATGTTTTCCTGTTGTGTAACACAGGCAGGCATCTGCAGCACTTACAGCAGGCGTAGTGTGCCTCCTGCAAAATATACACCTGAAGCTAGGCCTTATTGCTGTGTTTTCCTGTTGTGTAACACAGGCAGGCATCTGCAGCACTTACAGCGGGCGTAGTGTGCCTCCTGCACATTATACACCTGAAGCTACCCCTTATTGCTCGTAGTTTTTTTCTTTTGTGTTACACTAACAGGCATCTGCAGCACTTACAGCGGGCGTAGTGTGCTTCTTGCAAAATATACACCAGAAGCTAGCCCTTATTGCTGTGTTTTCCTGTTGTGTAACACAGGCAGGCATCTGCAGCACTTACAGCAGGCGTAGTGTGCCTCCTGCAAAATATACACCTGAAGCTAGGCCTCATTGCTGTATTTTCCTGTTGTGTAACACAGGCAGGCATCTGCAGCACTTACAGCAGGTGTAGTGTGCCTCCTGCACATTATACACCTGAAGCTACCCCTTATTGCTCGTAGTTTTTTTTCTTTTGTGTTACACTAACAGGCATCTGCAGCACTTACAGCGGGTGTAGTGTGCTTCTTGCAAAATATACACCAGAAGCTAGCCCTTATTGCTGTGTTTTCCTGTTGTGTAACACAGGCAGGCATCTGCAGCACTTACAGCAGGCGTAGTGTGCCTCCTGCAAAATATACACCTGAAGCTAGGCCTTATTGCTTTGTTTTCCTGTTGTGTAACACAGGCAGGCATCTGCAGCACTTACAGCGGGCGTAGTGTGCCTCCTGCACATTATACACCTGAAGCTAGGCCTTATTGCTGTATTTTCCTGTTGTGTAACACAGGCAGGCATCTGCAGCACTTACAGTGGGCGTAGTGTGCCTCCTGCACATTATACACTTGAAGCTAGGCCTTATTGCTCGTAGTTTTTTTTCTTTTGTGTTACACTAACAGGCATCTGCAGCACTTACAGCAGGCGTAGTGTGCCTCCTGTAAAATATACACCTGAAGCTAGGCCTTATTGCTGTGTTTTCCTGTTGTGTAACACAGGCAGGCATCTGCAGCACTTACAGCAGGCGTAGTGTGCCTCCTGCAAAATATACACCTGAAGCTAGGCCTTATTGCTGTGTTTTCCTGTTGTGTAACACAGGCAGGCATCTGCAGCACTTACAGCAGGCGTAGTGTGCCTCCTGCAAAATATGCACCTGAAGCTAGGCCTTATTGCTGTGTTTTCCTGTTGTGTAACACAGGCAGGCATCTGCAGCACTTACAGCGGGCGTAGTGTGCCTCCTGCACATTATACACCTGAAGCTACCCCTTATTGCTCATAGTTTTTTTTCTTTTGTGTTACACTAACAGGCATCTGCAGCACTTACAGCGGGTGAAGTGTGCTTCTTGCAAAATATACACCAGAAGCTAGCCGTTATTGCTGTGTTTTCCTGTTGTGTAACACAGGCAGGCATCTGCAGCACTTACAGCAGGCGTAGTGTGCCTCCTGCAAAATATACACCTGAAGCTAGGCCTTATTGCTGTGTTTTCCTGTTGTGTAACATAGGCAGGCATCTGCAGCACTTACAGCGGGCGTAGTGTGCCTACTGCACATTATACATCTGAAGCTACCCCTTACTGCTCGTAGTTTTTTTTCTTTTGTGTTACACTAACAGGCATCTGCAGCACTTACAGCAGGCGTAGTTTGCTTCTTGAAAAATATACACCAGAAGCTAGGCCTTATTGCTGTGTTTTCCTGTTGTGTAACACAGGCAGGCATCTGCAGCACTTACAGCGGGCGTAGTGTGCCTCCTGCACATTATACACCTGAAGCTACCCCTTATTGCTCGTAGTTTTTTTTCTTGTGTGCTACACTAACAGACATCTGCAGCACTTACAGCGGGCGTAGTGTGCTTCTTGCAAAATATACACCAGAAGCTAGCCCTTATTGCTGTGTTTTCCTGTTGTGTAACACAGGCAGGCATCTGCAGCACTTACAGCAGGCGTAGTGTGCCTCCTGCAAAATATACACCTGAAGCTAGGCCTTATTGCTGTGTTTTCCTGTTGTGTAACACAGGCAGGCATCTGCAGCACTTACAGCAGGCGTAGTGTGCCTCCTGCAAAATATACACCTGAAGCTAGGCCTTATTGCTGTGTTTTCCTGTTGTGTAACACAGGCAGGCATCTGCAGCACTTACAGCGGGCGTAGTGTGCCTCCTGCACATTATACACCTGAAGCTACCCCTTATTGCTCATAGTTTTTTTTCTTTTGTGTTACACTAACAGGCATCTGCAGCACTTACAGCGGGTGAAGTGTGCTTCTTGCAAAATATACACCAGAAGCTAGCCGTTATTGCTGTGTTTTCCTGTTGTGTAACACAGGCAGGCATCTGCAGCACTTACAGCAGGCGTAGTGTGCCTCCTGCAAAATATACACCTGAAGCTAGGCCTTATTGCTGTGTTTTCCTGTTGTGTAACATAGGCAGGCATCTGCAGCACTTACAGCGGGCGTAGTGTGCCTACTGCACATTATACATCTGAAGCTACCCCTTACTGCTCGTAGTTTTTTTTCTTTTGTGTTACACTAACAGGCATCTGCAGCACTTACAGCAGGCGTAGTTTGCTTCTTGAAAAATATACACCAGAAGCTAGGCCTTATTGCTGTGTTTTCCTGTTGTGTAACACAGGCAGGCA
The DNA here is from genome assembly GCA_029206835.1 of Rana muscosa. NCBI lineage: Eukaryota > Metazoa > Chordata > Amphibia > Anura > Ranidae > Rana > Rana muscosa. Next base: position 921,021,290 of record CM055117.1, read on the forward strand.
TCTGCAGCACTTACAGCGGGCGTAGTGTGCCTCCTGCACATTATACACCTGAAGCTACCCCTTATTGCTCGTAGTTTTTTTTCTTGTGTGCTACACTAACAGACATCTGCAGCACTTACAGCGGGCGTAGTGTGCTTCTTGCAAAATATACACCAGAAGCTAGCCCTTATTGCTGTGTTTTCCTGTTGTGTAACACAGGCAGGCATCTGCAGCACTTACAGCAGGCGTAGTGTGCCTCCTGCAAAATATACACCTGAAGCTAGGCCTTATTGCTGTGTTTTCCTGTTGTGTAACACAGGCAGGCATCTGCAGCACTTACAGCAGGCGTAGTGTGCCTCCTGCAAAATATACACCTGAAGCTAGGCCTTATTGCTGTGTTTTCCTGTTGTGTAACACAGGCAGGCATCTGCAGCACTTACAGCGGGCGTAGTGTGCCTCCTGCACATTATACACCTGAAGCTACCCCTTATTGCTCATAGTTTTTTTTCTTTTGTGTTACACTAACAGGCATCTGCAGCACTTACAGCGGGTGAAGTGTGCTTCTTGCAAAATATACACCAGAAGCTAGCCGTTATTGCTGTGTTTTCCTGTTGTGTAACACAGGCAGGCATCTGCAGCACTTACAGCAGGCGTAGTGTGCCTCCTGCAAAATATACACCTGAAGCTAGGCCTTATTGCTGTGTTTTCCTGTTGTGTAACATAGGCAGGCATCTGCAGCACTTACAGCGGGCGTAGTGTGCCTACTGCACATTATACATCTGAAGCTACCCCTTACTGCTCGTAGTTTTTTTTCTTTTGTGTTACACTAACAGGCATCTGCAGCACTTACAGCAGGCGTAGTTTGCTTCTTGAAAAATATACACCAGAAGCTAGCCCTTATTGCTGTGTTTTCCTGTTGTGTAACACAGGCAGGCATCTGCAGCACTTACAGCAGGCATAGTGTGCCTCCTGCAAAATATAAACCTGAAGCTAGGCCTTATTGCTGTGTTTTCCTGTTGTGTAACACAGGCAGGCATCTGCAGCACTTACAGCGGGCGTAGTGTGCCTCCTGCACATTATACACCTGAAGCTACCCCTTATTGCTCGTAGTTTTTTTTCTTGTGTGCTACACTAACAGGCATCTGCAGCACTTACAGCGGGCGTAGTGTGCTTCTTGCAAAATATACACCAGAAGCTAGCCCTTATTGCTGTGTTTTCCTGTTGTGTAACACAGGCAGGCATCTGCAGCACTTACAGCAGGCGTAGTGTGCCTCCTGTAAAATATACACCTGAAGCTAGGCCTTATTGCTGTGTTTTCCTGTTGTGTAACACAGGCAGGCATCTGCAGCACTTACAGCAGGCGTAGTGTGCCTCCTGCACATTATACACCTGAAGCTACCCCTTATTGCTCGTAGTTTTTTTTCTTTTGTGTTACACTAACAGGCATCTGCAGCACTTACAGCGGGTGTAGTGTGCTTATTGCAAAATATACACCAGAAGCTAGGCCTTATTGCTGTGTTTTCCTGTTGTGTAACACAGGCAGGCATCTGCAGCACTTACAGCAGGCGTAGTGTGCCTCCTGCACATTATACACCTGAAGCTACCCCTTATTGCTCGTAGTTTTTTTTCTTTTGTGTTACACTAACAGGCATCTGCAGCACTTACAGCGGGTGTAGTGTGCTTATTGCAAAATATACACCAGAAGCTAGCCCTTATTGCTGTGTTTTCCTGTTGTGTAACACAGGCAGGCATCTGCAGCACTTACAGCAGGCGTAGTGTGCCTCCTGCAAAATATACACCTGAAGCTAGGCCTTATTGCTTTGTTTTCCTGTTGTGTAACACAGGAAGGCATCTGCAGCACTTACAGCGGGCGTAGTGTGCCTCCTGCAAAATATACACCTGAAGCTAGGCCTTATTGCTGTATTTTCCTGTTGTGTAACACAGGCAGGCATCTGCAGCACTTACAGTGGGCGTAGTGTGCCTCCTGCACATTATACACCTGAAGCTAGGCCTTATTGCTCGTAGTTTTTTTTCTTTTGTGTTACACTAACAGGCATCTGCAGCACTTACAGCGGGCGTAGTGTGCTTCTTGCAAAATATACACCAGAAGCTAGCCCTTATTGCTGTGTTTTCCTGTTGTGTAACACAGGCAGGCATCTGCAGCACTTACAGCAGGCGTAGTGTGCCTCCTGCAAAATATACACCTGAAGCTAGGCCTTATTGCTGTGTTTTCCTGTTGTGTAACACAGGCAGGCATCTGCAGCACTTACAGCAGGCGTAGTGTGCCTCCTGCACATTATACACCTGAAGCTACCCCTTATTGCTCGTAGTTTTTTTTCTTTTGTGCTACACTAACAGGCATCTGCAGCACTTACAGCGGGCGTAGTGTGCTTCTTGCAAAATATACACCAGAAGCTAGGCCTTATTGCTGGGTTTTCCTGTTGTGTAACACAGGCAGGCATCTGCAGCACTTACAGCAGGCGTAGTGTGCCTCCTGCAAAATATACACCTGAAGCTAGGCCTTATTGCTGTGTTTTCCTGTTGTGTAACACAGGCAGGCATCTGCAGCACTTACAGCGGGCGTAGTGTGCCTCCTGCACATTATACACCTGAAGCTACCCCTTATTGCTCGTAGTTTTTTTTCTTTTGTGTTACACTAACAGGCATCTGCAGCACTTACAGCGGGCGTAGTGTGCTTCTTGCAAAATATACACCAGAAGCTAGCCCTTATTGCTGTGTTTTCCTGTTGTGTAACACAGGCAGACATCTGCAGCACTTACAGCAGGTGTAGTGTGCCTCCTGTAAAATATACACCTGAAGCTAGGCCTTATTGCTGTGTTTTCCTGTTGTGTAACACAGGCAGGCATCTGCAGCACTTACAGCAGGCGTACTGTGCCTCCTGCAAAATATACACCTGAAGCTAGGCCTTATTGCTGTGTTTTCCTGTTGTGTAACACAGGCAGGCATCTGCAGCACTTACAGCGGGCGTAGTGTGCCTCCTGCACATTATACACCTGAAGCTACCCCTTATTGCTCATAGTTTTTTTTCTTTTGTGCTACACTAACAGGCATCTGCAGCACTTACAGCGGGCGTAGTGTGCTTCTTGCAAAATATACACCAGAAGCTAGCCCTTATTGATGTGTTTTCCTGTTGTGTAACACAGGCAGGCATCTGCAGCACTTACAGCAGGCGTAGTGTGCCTCCTGCAAAATATACACCTGAAGCTAGGCCTTATTGCTGTGTTTTCCTGTTGTGTAACACAGGCAGGCATCTGCAGCACTTACAGCGGGCATAGTGTGCCTCCTGCACATTATACACCTGAAGCTACCCCGTATTGCTCGTAGTTTTTTTTCTTTTGTGTTACACTAACAGGCATCTGCAGCACTTACAGCGGGCGTAGTGTGCTTCTTGCAAAATAAACACCAGAAGCTAGCCCTTATTGCTGTGTTTTCCTGTTGTGTAACACAGGCAGGCATTTGCAGCACTTACATCAGGCGTAGTGTGCCTCCTGCAAAATATACACCTGAAGCTAGGCCTTATTGCTATGTTTTCCTGTTGTGTAACACAGGCAGGCATCTGCAGCACTTACAGCAGGCGTAGTGTGCCTCCTGCAAAATATACACCTGAAGCTAGGCCTTATTGCTGTGTTTTCCTGTTGTGTAACACAGGCAGGCATCTGCAGCACTTACAGCAGGCATAGTGTGCCTCCTGCAAAATATACACCTGAAGCTAGGCCTTATTGCTGTGTTTTCCTGTTGTGTAACACAGGCAGGCATCTGCAGCACTTACAGCGGGCGTAGTGTGCCTCCTGCACATTATACACCTGAAGCTACCCCTTATTGCTCGTAGTTTTTTTTCTTGTGTGCTACACTAACAGGCATCTGCAGCACTTACAGCGGGCGTAGTGTGCTTCTTGCAAAATATACACCAGAAGCTAGCCCTTATTGCTGTGTTTTCCTGTTGTGTAACACAGGCAGGCATCTGCAGCACTTACAGCAGGCGTATTGTGCCTCCTGCAAAATATACACCTGAAGCTAGGCCTTATTGCTGTGTTTTCCTGTTGTGTAACACAGGCAGGCATCTGCAGCACTTACAGCGGGCATAGTGTGCCTCCTGCACATTATACACCTGAAGCTACCCCGTATTGCTCGTAGTTTTTTTTCTTTTGTGTTACACTAACAGGCATCTGCAGCACTTACAGCGGGCGTAGTGTGCTTCTTGCAAAATATACACCAGAAGCTAGCCCTTATTGCTGTGTTTTCCTGTTGTGTAACACAGGCAGGCATTTGCAGCACTTACAGCAGGCGTAGTGTGCCTCCTGCAAAATATACACCTGAAGCTAGGCCTTATTGCTATGTTTTCCTGTTGTGTAACACAGGCAGGCATCTGCAGCACTTACAGCAGGAGTAGTGTGCCTCCTGCAAAATATACACCTGAAGCTAGGCCTTATTGCTGTGTTTTCCTGTTGTGTAACACAGGCAGGCATCTGCAGCACTTACAGCGGGCGTAGTGTGCCTCCTGCACATTATACACCAGAAGCTAGCCCTTATTGCTCGTAGTTTTTTTTCTTTTGTGTTACACTAACAGGCATCTGCAGCACTTACAGCGGGCGTAGTGTGCTTCTTGCAAAATATACACCAGAAGCTAGCCCTTATTGCTGTGTTTTCCTGTTGTGTAACACAGGCAGGCATCTGCAGCACTTACAGCAGGCGTAGTGTGCCTCCTGCAAAATATACACCTGAAGCTAGGCCTTATTGCTGTATTTTCCTGTTGTGTAACACAGGCAGGCATCTGCAGCACTTACAGCAGGCGTAGTGTGCCTCCTGCACATTATACACCTGAAGCTACCCCTTATTGCTCATAGTTTTTTTTCTTTTGTGTTACACTAACAGGCATCTGCAGCACTTACAGCGGGTGTAGTGTGCTTATTGCAAAATATACACCAGAAGCTAGCCCTTATTGCTGTGTTTTCCTGTTGTTTAACACAGGCAGGCATCTGCAGCACTTACAGCAGGCGTAGTGTGCCTCCTGCAAAATATACACCTGAAGCTAGGCCTTATTGCTTTGTTTTCCTGTTGTGTAACACAGGAAGGCATCTGCAGCACTTACAGCGGGCGTAGTGTGCCTCCTGCACATTATACACCTGAAGCTAGGCCTTATTGCTGTATTTTCCTGTTGTGTAACACAGGCAGGCATCTACAGCACTTACAGTGGGCGTAGTGTGCCTCCTGCACATTATACACCTGAAGCTAGGCCTTATTGCTCGTAGTTTTTTTTCTTTTGTGTTACACTAACAGGCATCTGCAGCACTTACAGCGGGCATAGTGTGCTTCTTGCAAAATATACACCAGAAGCTAGCCCTTATTGCTGTGTTTTCCTGTTGTGTAACACAGGCAGGCATCTGCAGCACTTACAGCAGGCGTAGTGTGCCTCCTGCAAAATATACACCTGAAGCTAGGCCTTATTGCTGTGTTTTCCTGTTGTGTAACACAGGCAGGCATCTGCAGCACTTACAGCAGGCGTAGTGTGCCTCCTGCACATTATACACCTGAAGCTACCCCTTATTGCTCGTAGTTTTTTTCTTTTGTTCTACACTAACAGGCATCTGCAGCACTTACAGCGGGCGTAGTGTGCTTCTTGCAAAATATACACCAGAAGCTAGGCCTTATTGCTGGGTTTTCCTGTTGTGTAACACAGGCAGGTATCTGCAGCACTTACAGCAGGCGTAGTGTGCCTCCTGCAAAATATACACCTGAAGCTAGGCCTTATTGCTGTGTTTTCCTGTTGTGTAACACAGGCAGGCATCTGCAGCACTTACAGCGGGCGTAGTGTGCTTCCTGCACATTATACACCTGAAGCTACCCCTTATTGCTCGTAGTTTTTTTTCTTTTGTGTTACACTAACAGGCATCTGCAGCACTTACAGCGGGCGTAGTGTGCTTCTTGCAAAATATACACGAGAAGCTAGCCCTTATTGCTGTGTTTTCCTGTTGTGTAACACAGGCAGACATCTGCAGCACTTACAGCAGGTGTAGTGTGCCTCCTGTAAAATATACACCTGAAGCTAGGCCTTATTGCTGTGTTTTCCTGTTGTGTAACACAGGCAGGCATCTGCAGCACTTACAGCAGGCGTAGTGTGCCTCCTGCAAAATATACACCTGAAGCTAGGCCTTATTGCTGTGTTTTACTGTTGTGTAACACAGGCAGGCATCTGCAGCACTTACAGCAGGCGTAGTGTGCCTCCTGCAAAATATACACCTGAAGCTAGGCCTTATTGCTGTGTTTTCCTGTTGTGTAACACAGGCAGGCATCTGCAGCACTTACAGCGGGCGTAGTGTGCCTCCTGCACATTATACACCTGAAGCTACCCCTTATTGCTCATAGTTTTTTTTCTTTTGTGTTACACTAACAGGCATCTGCAGCACTTACAGTGGGTGAAGTGTGCTTCTTGCAAAATATACACCAGAAGCTAGCCGTTATTGCTGTGTTTTCCTGTTGTGTAACACAGGCAGGCATCTGCAGCACTTACAGCAGGCGTAGTGTGCCTCCTGCAAAATATACACCTGAAGCTAGGCCTTATTGCTGTGTTTTCCTGTTGTGTAACACAGGCAGGCATCTGCAGCACTTACAGCGGGCGTAGTGTGCCTACTGCACATTATACATCTGAAGCTACCCCTTATTGCTCGTAGTTTTTTTTCTTTTGTGTTACACTAACATGCATCTGCAGCACTTACAGCAGGTGTAGTTTGCTTCTTGAAAAATATACACCAGAAGCTAGCCCTTATTGCTGTGTTTTCCTGTTGTGTAACACAGGCAGGCATCTGCAGCACTTACAGCAGGCATAGTGTGCCTCCTGCAAAATATACACCTGAAGCTAGGCCTTATTGCTGTGTTTTCCTGTTGTGTAACACAGGCAGGCATCTGCAGCACTTACAGCGGGCGTAGTGTGCCTCCTGCACATTATACACCTGAAGCTACCCCTTATTGCTCATAGTTTTTTTTCTTTTGTGCTACACTAACAGGCATCTGCAGCACTTACAGCGGGCGTAGTGTGCTTCTTGCAAAATATACACCAGAAGCTAGCCCTTATTGATGTGTTTTCCTGTTGTGTAACACAGGCAGGCATCTGCAGCACTTACAGCAGGCGTAGTGTGCCTCCTGCAAAATATACACCTGAAGCTAGGCCTTATTGCTGTGTTTTCCTGTTGTGTAACACAGGCAGGCATCTGCAGCACTTACAGCGGGCATAGTGTGCCTCCTGCACATTATACACCTGAAGCTACCCCGTATTGCTCGTAGTTTTTTTTCTTTTGTGTTACACTAACAGGCATCTGCAGCACTTACAGCGGGCGTAGTGTGCTTCTTGCAAAATATACACCAGAAGCTAGCCCTTATTGCTGTGTTTTCCTGTTGTGTAACACAGGCAGGCATTTGCAGCACTTACATCAGGCGTAGTGTGCCTCCTGCAAAATATACACCTGAAGCTAGGCCTTATTGCTATGTTTTCCTGTTGTGTAACACAGGCAGGCATCTGCAGCACTTACAGCAGGCGTAGTGTGCCTCCTGCAAAATATACACCTGAAGCTAGGCCTTATTGCTGTGTTTTCCTGTTGTGTAACACAGGCAGGCATCTGCAGCACTTACAGCGGGCGTAGTGTGCCTCCTGCACATTATACACCTGAAGCTACCCCTTATTGCTCGTAGTTTTTTTCTTTTGTGTTACACTAACAGGCATCTGCAGCACTTACAGCGGGCGTAGTGTGCTTCTTGCAAAATATACACCAGAAGCTAGCCCTTATTGCTGTGTTTTCCTGTTGTGTAACACAGGCAGGCATCTGCAGCACTTACAGCAGGCGTAGTGTGCCTCCTGCAAAATATACACCTGAAGCTAGGCCTCATTGCTGTATTTTCCTGTTGTGTAACACAGGCAGGCATCTGCAGCACTTACAGCAGGTGTAGTGTGCCTCCTGCACATTATACACCTGAAGCTACCCCTTATTGCTCGTAGTTTTTTTTCTTTTGTGTTACACTAACAGGCATCTGCAGCACTTACAGCGGGTGTAGTGTGCTTCTTGCAAAATATACACCAGAAGCTAGCCCTTATTGCTGTGTTTTCCTGTTGTGTAACACAGGCAGGCATCTGCAGCACTTACAGCAGGCGTAGTGTGCCTCCTGCAAAATATACACCTGAAGCTAGGCCTTATTGCTTTGTTTTCCTGTTGTGTAACACAGGCAGGCATCTGCAGCACTTACAGCGGGCGTAGTGTGCCTCCTGCACATTATACACCTGAAGCTAGGCCTTATTGCTGTATTTTCCTGTTGTGTAACACAGGCAGGCATCTGCAGCACTTACAGTGGGCGTAGTGTGCCTCCTGCACATTATACACTTGAAGCTAGGCCTTATTGCTCGTAGTTTTTTTTCTTTTGTGTTACACTAACAGGCATCTGCAGCACTTACAGCAGGCGTAGTGTGCCTCCTGTAAAATATACACCTGAAGCTAGGCCTTATTGCTGTGTTTTCCTGTTGTGTAACACAGGCAGGCATCTGCAGCACTTACAGCAGGCGTAGTGTGCCTCCTGCAAAATATACACCTGAAGCTAGGCCTTATTGCTGTGTTTTCCTGTTGTGTAACACAGGCAGGCATCTGCAGCACTTACAGCAGGCGTAGTGTGCCTCCTGCAAAATATGCACCTGAAGCTAGGCCTTATTGCTGTGTTTTCCTGTTGTGTAACACAGGCAGGCATCTGCAGCACTTACAGCGGGCGTAGTGTGCCTCCTGCACATTATACACCTGAAGCTACCCCTTATTGCTCATAGTTTTTTTTCTTTTGTGTTACACTAACAGGCATCTGCAGCACTTACAGCGGGTGAAGTGTGCTTCTTGCAAAATATACACCAGAAGCTAGCCGTTATTGCTGTGTTTTCCTGTTGTGTAACACAGGCAGGCATCTGCAGCACTTACAGCAGGCGTAGTGTGCCTCCTGCAAAATATACACCTGAAGCTAGGCCTTATTGCTGTGTTTTCCTGTTGTGTAACATAGGCAGGCATCTGCAGCACTTACAGCGGGCGTAGTGTGCCTACTGCACATTATACATCTGAAGCTACCCCTTACTGCTCGTAGTTTTTTTTCTTTTGTGTTACACTAACAGGCATCTGCAGCACTTACAGCAGGCGTAGTTTGCTTCTTGAAAAATATACACCAGAAGCTAGGCCTTATTGCTGTGTTTTCCTGTTGTGTAACACAGGCAGGCATCTGCAGCACTTACAGCGGGCGTAGTGTGCCTCCTGCACATTATACACCTGAAGCTACCCCTTATTGCTCGTAGTTTTTTTTCTTGTGTGCTACACTAACAGACATCTGCAGCACTTACAGCGGGCGTAGTGTGCTTCTTGCAAAATATACACCAGAAGCTAGCCCTTATTGCTGTGTTTTCCTGTTGTGTAACACAGGCAGGCATCTGCAGCACTTACAGCAGGCGTAGTGTGCCTCCTGCAAAATATACACCTGAAGCTAGGCCTTATTGCTGTGTTTTCCTGTTGTGTAACACAGGCAGGCATCTGCAGCACTTACAGCAGGCGTAGTGTGCCTCCTGCAAAATATACACCTGAAGCTAGGCCTTATTGCTGTGTTTTCCTGTTGTGTAACACAGGCAGGCATCTGCAGCACTTACAGCGGGCGTAGTGTGCCTCCTGCACATTATACACCTGAAGCTACCCCTTATTGCTCATAGTTTTTTTTCTTTTGTGTTACACTAACAGGCATCTGCAGCACTTACAGCGGGTGAAGTGTGCTTCTTGCAAAATATACACCAGAAGCTAGCCGTTATTGCTGTGTTTTCCTGTTGTGTAACACAGGCAGGCATCTGCAGCACTTACAGCAGGCGTAGTGTGCCTCCTGCAAAATATACACCTGAAGCTAGGCCTTATTGCTGTGTTTTCCTGTTGTGTAACATAGGCAGGCATCTGCAGCACTTACAGCGGGCGTAGTGTGCCTACTGCACATTATACATCTGAAGCTACCCCTTACTGCTCGTAGTTTTTTTTCTTTTGTGTTACACTAACAGGCATCTGCAGCACTTACAGCAGGCGTAGTTTGCTTCTTGAAAAATATACACCAGAAGCTAGGCCTTATTGCTGTGTTTTCCTGTTGTGTAACACAGGCAGGCATCTGCAGCACTTACAGCGGGCGTAGTGTGCCTCCTGCACATTATACACCTGAAGCTACCCCTTATTGCTCGTAGTTTTTTTTCTTGTGTGCTACACTAACAGACATCTGCAGCACTTACAGCGGGCGTAGTGTGCTTCTTGCAAAATATACACCAGAAGCTAGCCCTTATTGCTGTGTTTTCCTGTTGTGTAACACAGGCAGGCATCTGCAGCACTTACAGCAGGCGTAGTGTGCCTCCTGCAAAATATACACCTGAAGCTAGGCCTTATTGCTGTGTTTTCCTGTTGTGTAACACAGGCAGGCATCTGCAGCACTTACAGCAGGCGTAGTGTGCCTCCTGCAAAATATACACCTGAAGCTAGGCCTTATTGCTGTGTTTTCCTGTTGTGTAACACAGGCAGGCATCTGCAGCACTTACAGCGGGCGTAGTGTGCCTCCTGCACATTATACACCTGAAGCTACCCCTTATTGCTCATAGTTTTTTTTCTTTTGTGTTACACTAACAGGCATCTGCAGCACTTACAGCGGGTGAAGTGTGCTTCTTGCAAAATATACACCAGAAGCTAGCCGTTATTGCTGTGTTTTCCTGTTGTGTAACACAGGCAGGCATCTGCAGCACTTACAGCAGGCGTAGTGTGCCTCCTGCAAAATATACACCTGAAGCTAGGCCTTATTGCTGTGTTTTCCTGTTGTGTAACATAGGCAGGCATCTGCAGCACTTACAGCGGGCGTAGTGTGCCTACTGCACATTATACATCTGAAGCTACCCCTTACTGCTCGTAGTTTTTTTTCTTTTGTGTTACACTAACAGGCATCTGCAGCACTTACAGCAGGCGTAGTTTGCTTCTTGAAAAATATACACCAGAAGCTAGCCCTTATTGCTGTGTTTTCCTGTTGTGTAACACAGGCAGGCATCTGCAGCACTTACAGCAGGCATAGTGTGCCTCCTGCAAAATATAAACCTGAAGCTAGGCCTTATTGCTGTGTTTTCCTGTTGTGTAACACAGGCAGGCATCTGCAGCACTTACAGCGGGCGTAGTGTGCCTCCTGCACATTATACACCTGAAGCTACCCCTTATTGCTCGTAGTTTTTTTTCTTGTGTGCTACACTAACAGGCATCTGCAGCACTTACAGCGGGCGTAGTGTGCTTCTTGCAAAATATACACCAGAAGCTAGCCCTTATTGCTGTGTTTTCCTGTTGTGTAACACAGGCAGGCATCTGCAGCACTTACAGCAGGCGTAGTGTGCCTCCTGTAAAATATACACCTGAAGCTAGGCCTTATTGCTGTGTTTTCCTGTTGTGTAACACAGGCAGGCATCTGCAGCACTTACAGCAGGCGTAGTGTGCCTCCTGCACATTATACACCTGAAGCTACCCCTTATTGCTCGTAGTTTTTTTTCTTTTGTGTTACACTAACAGGCATCTGCAGCACTTACAGCGGGTGTAGTGTGCTTATTGCAAAATATACACCAGAAGCTAGGCCTTATTGCTGTGTTTTCCTGTTGTGTAACACAGGCAGGCATCTGCAGCACTTACAGCAGGCGTAGTGTGCCTCCTGCACATTATACACCTGAAGCTACCCCTTATTGCTCGTAGTTTTTTTTTCTTTTGTGTTACACTAACAGGCATCTGCAGCACTTACAGCGGGTGTAGTGTGCTTATTGCAAAATATACACCAGAAGCTAGCCCTTATTGCTGTGTTTTCCTGTTGTGTAACACAGGCAGGCATCTGCAGCACTTACAGCAGGCGTAGTGTGCCTCCTGCAAAATATACACCTGAAGCTAGGCCTTATTGCTTTGTTTTCCTGTTGTGTAACACAGGAAGGCATCTGCAGCACTTACAGCGGGCGTAGTGTGCCTCCTGCAAAATATACACCTGAAGCTAGGCCTTATTGCTGTATTTTCCTGTTGTGTAACACAGGCAGGCATCTGCAGCACTTACAGTGGGCGTAGTGTGCCTCCTGCACATTATACACCTGAAGCTAGGCCTTATTGCTCGTAGTTTTTTTTCTTTTGTGTTACACTAACAGGCATCTGCAGCACTTACAGCGGGCGTAGTGTGCTTCTTGCAAAATATACACCAGAAGCTAGCCCTTATTGCTGTGTTTTCCTGTTGTGTAACACAGGCAGGCATCTGCAGCACTTACAGCAGGCGTAGTGTGCCTCCTGCAAAATATACACCTGAAGCTAGGCCTTATTGCTGTGTTTTCCTGTTGTGTAACACAGGCAGGCATCTGCAGCACTTACAGCAGGCGTAGTGTGCCTCCTGCACATTATACACCTGAAGCTACCCCTTATTGCTCGTAGTTTTTTTTCTTTTGTGCTACACTAACAGGCATCTGCAGCACTTACAGCGGGCGTAGTGTGCTTCTTGCAAAATATACACCAGAAGCTAGGCCTTATTGCTGGGTTTTCCTGTTGTGTAACACAGGCAGGCATCTGCAGCACTTACAGCAGGCGTAGTGTGCCTCCTGCAAAATATACACCTGAAGCTAGGCCTTATTGCTGTGTTTTCCTGTTGTGTAACACAGGCAGGCATCTGCAGCACTTACAGCGGGCGTAGTGTGCCTCCTGCACATTATACACCTGAAGCTACCCCTTATTGCTCGTAGTTTTTTTTCTTTTGTGTTACACTAACAGGCATCTGCAGCACTTACAGCGGGCGTAGTGTGCTTCTTGCAAAATATACACCAGAAGCTAGCCCTTATTGCTGTGTTTTCCTGTTGTGTAACACAGGCAGACATCTGCAGCACTTACAGCAGGTGTAGTGTGCCTCCTGTAAAATATACACCTGAAGCTAGGCCTTATTGCTGTGTTTTCCTGTTGTGTAACACAGGCAGGCATCTGCAGCACTTACAGCAGGCGTACTGTGCCTCCTGCAAAATATACACCTGAAGCTAGGCCTTATTGCTGTGTTTTCCTGTTGTGTAACACAGGCAGGCATCTGCAGCACTTACAGCGGGCGTAGTGTGCCTCCTGCACATTATACACCTGAAGCTACCCCTTATTGCTCATAGTTTTTTTTCTTTTGTGCTACACTAACAGGCATCTGCAGCACTTACAGCGGGCGTAGTGTGCTTCTTGCAAAATATACACCAGAAGCTAGCCCTTATTGATGTGTTTTCCTGTTGTGTAACACAGGCAGGCATCTGCAGCACTTACAGCAGGCGTAGTGTGCCTCCTGCAAAATATACACCTGAAGCTAGGCCTTATTGCTGTGTTTTCCTGTTGTGTAACACAGGCAGGCATCTGCAGCACTTACAGCGGGCATAGTGTGCCTCCTGCACATTATACACCTGAAGCTACCCCGTATTGCTCGTAGTTTTTTTTCTTTTGTGTTACACTAACAGGCATCTGCAGCACTTACAGCGGGCGTAGTGTGCTTCTTGCAAAATAAACACCAGAAGCTAGCCCTTATTGCTGTGTTTTCCTGTTGTGTAACACAGGCAGGCATTTGCAGCACTTACATCAGGCGTAGTGTGCCTCCTGCAAAATATACACCTGAAGCTAGGCCTTATTGCTATGTTTTCCTGTTGTGTAACACAGGCAGGCATCTGCAGCACTTACAGCAGGCGTAGTGTGCCTCCTGCAAAATATACACCTGAAGCTAGGCCTTATTGCTGTGTTTTCCTGTTGTGTAACACAGGCAGGCATCTGCAGCACTTACAGCGGGCGTAGTGTGCCTCCTGCACATTATACACCTGAAGCTACCCCTTATTGCTCGTAGTTTTTTTTCTTTTGTGTTACACTAACAGGCATCTGCAGCACTTACAGCGGGCGTAGTGTGCTTCTTGCAAAATATACACCAGAAGCTAGCCCTTATTGCTGTGTTTTCCTGTTGTGTAACACAGGCAGGCATCTGCAGCACTTACAGCAGGCGTAGTGTGCCTCCTGCAAAATATACACCTGAGGCTAGGCCTCATTGCTGTATTTTCCTGTTGTGTAACACAGGCAGGCATCTGCAGCACTTACAGCAGGCGTAGTGTGCCTCCTGCACATTATACACCTGAAGCTACCCCTTATTGCTCGTAGTTTTTTTTCTTTTGTGTTACACTAACAGGCATCTGCAGCACTTACAGCGGGTGTAGTGTGCTTCTTGCAAAATATACACCAGAAGCTAGCCCTTATTGCTGTGTTTTCCTGTTGTGTAACACAGGCAGGCATCTGCAGCACTTACAGCAGGCGTAGTGTGCCTCCTGCAAAATATACACCTGAAGCTAGGCCTTATTGCTTTGTTTTCCTGTTGTGTAACACAGGCAGGCATCTGCAGCACTTACAGCGGGCGTAGTGTGCCTCCTGCACATTATACACCTGAAGCTAGGCCTTATTGCTGTATTTTCCTGTTGTGTAACACAGGCAGGCATCTGCAGCACTTACAGTGGGCGTAGTGTGCCTCCTGCACATTATACACTTGAAGCTAGGCCTTATTGCTCGTAGTTTTTTTTCTTTTGTGTTACACTAACAGGCATCTGCAGCACTTACAGCAGGCGTAGTGTGCCTCCTGTAAAATATACACCTGAAGCTAGGCCTTATTGCTGTGTTTTCCTGTTGTGTAACACAGGCAGGCATCTGCAGCACTTACAGCAGGCGTAGTGTGCCTCCTGCAAAATATACACCTGAAGCTAGGCCTTATTGCTGTGTTTTCCTGTTGTGTAACACAGGCAGGCATCTGCAGCACTTACAGCAGGCGTAGTGTGCCTCCTGCAAAATATGCACCTGAAGCTAGGCCTTATTGCTGTGTTTTCCTGTTGTGTAACACAGGCAGGCATCTGCAGCACTTACAGCGGGCGTAGTGTGCCTCCTGCACATTATACACCTGAAGCTACCCCTTATTGCTCATAGTTTTTTTTCTTTTGTGTTACACTAACAGGCATCTGCAGCACTTACAGCGGGTGAAGTGTGCTTCTTGCAAAATATACACCAGAAGCTAGCCGTTATTGCTGTGTTTTCCTGTTGTGTAACACAGGCAGGCATCTGCAGCACTTACAGCAGGCGTAGTGTGCCTCCTGCAAAATATACACCTGAAGCTAGGCCTTATTGCTGTGTTTTCCTGTTGTGTAACATAGGCAGGCATCTGCAGCACTTACAGCGGGCGTAGTGTGCCTACTGCACATTATACATCTGAAGCTACCCCTTACTGCTCGTAGTTTTTTTTCTTTTGTGTTACACTAACAGGCATCTGCAGCACTTACAGCAGGCGTAGTTTGCTTCTTGAAAAATATACACCAGAAGCTAGCCCTTATTGCTGTGTTTTCCTGTTGTGTAACACAGGCAGGCATCTGCAGCACTTACAGCAGGCATAGTGTGCCTCCTGCAAAATATACACCTGAAGCTAGGCCTTATTGCTGTGTTTTCCTGTTGTGTAACACAGGCAGGCATCTGCAGCACTTACAGCGGGCGTAGTGTGCCTCCTGCACATTATACACCTGAAGCTACCCCTTATTGCTCGTAGTTTTTTTTCTTGTGTGCTACACTAACAGGCATCTGCAGCACTTACAGCGGGCGTAGTGTGCTTCTTGCAAAATATACACCAGAAGCTAGCCCTTATTGCTGTGTTTTCCTGTTGTGTAACACAGGCAGGCATCTGCAGCACTTACAGCAGGCGTAGTGTGCCTCCTGCAAAATATACACCTGAAGCTAGGCCTTATTGCTGTGTTTTCCTGTTGTGTAACACAGGCAGGCATCTGCAGCACTTACAGCAGGCGTAGTGTGCCTCCTGCAAAATATACACCTGAAGCTAGGCCTTATTGCTGTGTTTTCCTGTTGTGTAACACAGGCAGGCATCTGCAGCACTTACAGCGGGCGTAGTGTGCCTCCTGCACATTATACACCTGAAGCTACCCCTTATTGCTCATAGTTTTTTTTCTTTTGTGTTACACTAACAGGCATCTGCAGCACTTACAGCGGGTGAAGTGTGCTTCTTGCAAAATATACACCAGAAGCTAGCCGTTATTGCTGTGTTTTCCTGTTGTGTAACACAGGCAGGCATCTGCAGCACTTACAGCAGGTGTAGTGTGCCTCCTGCAAAATATACACCTGAAGCTAGGCCTTATTGCTGTGTTTTCCTGTTGTGTAACATAGGCAGGCATCTGCAGCACTTACAGCGGGCGTAGTGTGCCTACTGCACATTATACATCTGAAGCTACCCCTTACTGCTCGTAGTTTTTTTTTCTTTTGTGTTACACTAACAGGCATCTGCAGCACTTACAGCAGGCGTAGTTTGCTTCTTGAAAAATATACACCAGAAGCTAGCCCTTATTGCTGTGTTTTCCTGTTGTGTAACACAGGCAGGCATCTGCAGCACTTACAGCAGGCATAGTGTGCCTCCTGCAAAATATAAACCTGAAGCTAGGCCTTATTGCTGTGTTTTCCTGTTGTGTAACACAGGCAGGCATCTGCAGCACTTACAGCGGGCGTAGTGTGCCTCCTGCACATTATACACCTGAAGCTACCCCTTATTGCTCGTAGTTTTTTTTCTTGTGTGCTACACTAACAGGCATCTGCAGCACTTACAGCGGGCGTAGTGTGCTTCTTGCAAAATATACACCAGAAGCTAGCCCTTATTGCTGTGTTTTCCTGTTGTGTAACACAGGCAGGCATCTGCAGCACTTACAGCAGGCGTAGTGTGCCTCCTGTAAAATATACACCTGAAGCTAGGCCTTATTGCTGTGTTTTCCTGTTGTGTAACACAGGCAGGCATCTGCAGCACTTACAGCAGGCGTAGTGTGCCTCCTGCACATTATACACCTGAAGCTACCCCTTATTGCTCGTAGTTTTTTTTCTTTTGTGTTACACTAACAGGCATCTGCAGCACTTACAGCGGGTGTAGTGTGCTTATTGCAAAATATACACCAGAAGCTAGGCCTTATTGCTGTGTTTTCCTGTTGTGTAACACAGGCAGGCATCTGCAGCACTTACAGCAGGCGTAGTGTGCCTCCTGCACATTATACACCTGAAGCTACCCCTTATTGCTCGTAGTTTTTTTTCTTTTGTGTTACACTAACAGGCATCTGCAGCACTTACAGCGGGTGTAGTGTGCTTATTGCAAAATATACACCAGAAGCTAGCCCTTATTGCTGTGTTTTCCTGTTGTGTAACACAGGCAGGCATCTGCAGCACTTACAGCAGGCGTAGTGTGCCTCCTGCAAAATATACACCTGAAGCTAGGCCTTATTGCTTTGTTTTCCTGTTGTGTAACACAGGAAGGCATCTGCAGCACTTACAGCGGGCGTAGTGTGCCTCCTGCAAAATATACACCTGAAGCTAGGCCTTATTGCTTTGTTTTCCTGTTGTGTAACACAGGCAGGCATCTGCAGCACTTACAGTGGGCGTAGTGTGCCTCCTGCACATTATACACCTGAAGCTAGGCCTTATTGCTCGTAGTTTTTTTTCTTTTGTGTTACACTAACAGGCATCTGCAGCACTTACAGCGGGCGTAGTGTGCTTCTTGCAAAATATACACCAGAAGCTAGCCCTTATTGCTGTGTTTTCCTGTTGTGTAACACAGGCAGGCATCTGCAGCACTTACAGCAGGCGTAGTGTGCCTCCTGCAAAATATACACCTGAAGCTAGGCCTTATTGCTGTGTTTTCCTGTTGTGTAACACAGGCAGGCATCTGCAGCACTTACAGCAGGCGTAGTGTGCCTCCTGCACATTATACACCTGAAGCTACCCCTTATTGCTCGTAGTTTTTTTCTTTTGTGCTACACTAACAGGCATCTGCAGCACTTACAGCGGGCGTAGTGTGCTTCTTGCAAAATATACACCAGAAGCTAGGCCTTATTGCTGGGTTTTCCTGTTGTGTAACACAGGCAGGCATCTGCAGCACTTACAACAGGCGTAGTGTGCCTCCTGCAAAATATACACCTGAAGCTAGGCCTTATTGCTGTGTTTTCCTGTTGTGTAACACAGGCAGGCATCTGCAGCACTTACAGCAGGCATAGTGTGCCTCCTGCACATTGCACACCTGAAGCTACCCCGTATTGCTCGTAGTTTTTTTTCTTTTGTGTTACACTAACAGGCATCTGCAGCACTTACAGCGGGCGTAGTGTGCTTCTTGCAAAATATACACCAGAAGCTAGCCCTTATTGCTGTGTTTTCCTGTTGTGTAACACAGGCAGGCATTTGCAGCACTTACAGCAGGCGTAGTGTGCCTCCTGCAAAATATACAGCTGAAGCTAGGCCTTATTGCTATGTTTTCCTGCTGTGTAACACAGGCAGGCATCTGCAGCACTTACAGCAGGCGTAGTGTGCCTCCTGCAAAATATACACCTGAAGCTAGGCCTTATTGCTGTGTTTTCCTGTTGTGTAACACAGGCAGGCATCTGCAGCACTTACAGCGGGCGTAGTGTGCCTCCTGCACATTATACACCTGAAGCTACCCCTTATTGCTCGTAGTTTTTTTTCTTTTGTGTTACACTAACAGGCATCTGCAGCACTTACAGCGGGCGTAGTTTGCTTCTTGAAAAATATACACCAGAAGCTAGCCCTTATTGCTGTGTTTTCCTGTTGTGTAACACAGGCAGGCATCTGCAGCACTTACAGCAGGCATAGTGTGCCTCCTGCAAAATATACACCTGAAGCTAGGCCTTATTGCTGTGTTTTCCTGTTGTGTAACACAGGCAGGCATCTGCAGCACTTACAGCGGGCGTAGTGTGCCTCCTGCACATTATACACCTGAAGCTACCCCTTATTGCTCATAGTTTTTTTTCTTTTGTGCTACACTAACAGGCATCTGCAGCACTTACAGCGGGCGTAGTGTGCTTCTTGCAAAATATACACCAGAAGCTAGCCCTTATTGATGTGTTTTCCTGTTGTGTAACACAGGCAGGCATCTGCAGCACTTACAGCAGGCGTAGTGTGCCTCCTGCAAAATATACACCTGAAGCTAGGCCTTATTGCTGTGTTTTCCTGTTGTGTAACACAGGCAGGCATCTGCAGCACTTACAGCAGGCATAGTGTGCCTCCTGCACATTACACACCTGAAGCTACCCCGTATTGCTCGTAGTTTTTTTTCTTTTGTGTTACACTAACAGGCATCTGCAGCACTTACAGCGGGCGTAGTGTGCTTCTTGCAAAATATACACCAGAAGCTAGCCCTTATTGCTGTGTTTTCCTGTTGTGTAACACAGGCAGACATCTGCAGCACTTACAGCAGGTGTAGTGTGCCTCCTGTAAAATATACACCTGAAGCTAGGCCTTATTGCTGTGTTTTCCTGTTGTGTAACACAGGCAGGCATCTGCAGCACTTACAGCAGGCGTACTGTGCCTCCTGCAAAATATACACCTGAAGCTAGGCCTTATTGCTGTGTTTTCCTGTTGTGTAACACAGGCAGGCATCTGCAGCACTTACAGCAGGCGTAGTGTGCCTCCTGCAAAATATACACCTGGAGCTAGGCCTTATTGCTGTGTTTTCCTGTTGTGTAACACAGGCAGGCATCTGCAGCACTTACAGCGGGTGTAGTGTGCCTCCTGCACATTATACACCTGAAGCTACCCGTTATTGCTCATAGTTTTTTTTCTTTTGTGTTACACTAACAGGCATCTGCAGCACTTACAGCGGGTGAAGTGTGCTTCTTGCAAAATATACACCAGAAGCTAGCCGTTATTGCTGTGTTTTCCTCTTCTGTAACACAGGCAGGCATCTGCAGCACTTACAGCAGGCGTAGTGTGCCTCCTGCAAAATATACACCTGAAGCTAGGCCTTATTGCTGTGTTTTCCTGTTGTGTAACATAGGCAGGCATCTGCAGCACTTACAGCGGGCGTAGTGTGCCTACTGCACATTATACATCTGAAGCTACCCCTTTTTGCTCGTAGTTTTTTTTTCTTTTGTGTTACACTAACAGGCATCTGCAGCACTTACAGCAGGTGTAGTTTGCTTCTTGAAAAATATACACCAGAAGCTAGCCCTTATTGCTGTGTTTTCCTGTTGTGTAACACAGGCAGGCATCTGCAGCACTTACAGCAGGCATAGTGTGCCTCCTGCAAAATATGCACCTGAAGCTAGGCCTTATTGCTGTGTTTTCCTGTTGTGTAACACAGGCAGGCATCTGCAGCACTTACAGCGGGCGTAGTGTGCCTCCTGCACATTATACACCTGAAGCTACCCCTTATTGCTCATAGTTTTTTTTCTTTTGTGCTACACTAACAGGCATCTGCAGCACTTACAGCGGGCGTAGTGTGCTTCTTGCAAAATATACACCAGAAGCTAGCCCTTATTGATGTGTTTTCCTGTTGTGTAACACAGGCAGGCATCTGCAGCACTTACAGCAGGCGTAGTGTGCCTCCTGCAAAATATACACCTGAAGCTAGGCCTTATTGCTGTGTTTTCCTGTTGTGTAACACAGGCAGGCATCTGCAGCACTTACAGCAGGCATAGTGTGCCTCCTGCACATTACACACCTGAAGCTACCCCGTATTGCTCGTAGTTTTTTTTCTTTTGTGTTACACTAACAGGCATCTGCAGCACTTACAGCGGGCGTAGTGTGCTTCTTGCAAAATATACACCAGAAGCTAGCCCTTATTGCTGTGTTTTCCTGTTGTGTAACACAGGCAGGCATTTGCAGCACTTACAGCAGGCGTAGTGTGCCTCCTGCAAAATATACAGCTGAAGCTAGGCCTTATTGCTATGTTTTCCTGCTGTGTAACACAGGCGGGCATCTGCAGCACTTACAGCAGGCGTAGTGTGCCTCCTGCAAAATATACACCTGAAGCTAGGCCTTATTGCTGTGTTTTCCTGTTGTGTAACACAGGCAGGCATCTGCAGCACTTACAGCGGGCGTAGTGTGCCTCCTGCACATTATACACCTGAAGCTACCCCTTATTGCTCGTAGTTTTTTTTCTTTTGTGTTACACTAACAGGCATCTGCAGCACTTACAGCGGGCGTAGTGTGCTTCTTGCAAAATATACACCAGAAGCTAGCCCTTATTGCTGTGTTTTCCTGTTGTGTAACACAGGCAGACATCTGCAGCACTTACAGCAGGTGTAGTGTGCCTCCTGTAAAATATACACCTGAAGCTAGGCCTTATTGCTGTGTTTTCCTGTTGTGTAACACAGGCAGGCATCTGCAGCACTTACAGCAGGCGTACTGTGCCTCCTGCAAAATATACACCTGAAGCTAGGCCTTATTGCTGTGTTTTCCTGTTGTGTAACACAGGCAGGCATCTGCAGCACTTACAGCAGGCGTAGTGTGCCTCCTGCAAAATATACACCTGACGCTAGGCCTTATTGCTGTGTTTTCCTGTTGTGTAACACAGGCAGGCATCTGCAGCACTTACAGCGGGTGTAGTGTGCCTCCTGCACATTATACACCTGAAGCTACCCGTTATTGCTCATAGTTTTTTTTCTTTTGTGTTACACTAACAGGCATCTGCAGCACTTACAGCGGGTGAAGTGTGCTTCTTGCAAAATATACACCAGAAGCTAGCCGTTATTGCTGTGTTTTCCTCTTCTGTAACACAGGCAGGCATCTGCAGCACTTACAGCAGGTGTAGTGTGCCTCCTGCAAAATATACACCTGAAGCTAGGCCTTATTGCTGTGTTTTCCTGTTGTGTAACATAGGCAGGCATCTGCAGCACTTACAGCGGGCGTAGTGTGCCTACTGCACATTATACATCTGAAGCTACCCCTTACTGCTCGTAGTTTTTTTTCTTTTGTGTTACACTAACAGGCATCTGCAGCACTTACAGCAGGCGTAGTTTGCTTCTTGAAAAATATACACCAGAAGCTAGCCCTTATTGCTGTGTTTTCCTGTTGTGTAACACAGGCAGGCATCTGCAGCACTTACAGCAGGCATAGTGTGCCTCCTGCAAAATATAAACCTGAAGCTAGGCCTTATTGCTGTGTTTTCCTGTTGTGTAACACAGGCAGGCATCTGCAGCACTTACAGCGGGCGTAGTGTGCCTCCTGCACATTATACACCTGAAGCTACCCCTTATTGCTCGTAGTTTTTTTTCTTGTGTGCTACACTAACAGGCATCTGCAGCACTTACAGCGGGCGTAGTGTGCTTCTTGCAAAATATACACCAGAAGCTAGCCCTTATTGCTGTGTTTTCCTGTTGTGTAACACAGGCAGGCATCTGCAGCACTTACAGCAGGCGTAGTGTGCCTCCTGTAAAATATACACCTGAAGCTAGGCCTTATTGCTGTGTTTTCCTGTTGTGTAACACAGGCAGGCATCTGCAGCACTTACAGCAGGCGTAGTGTGCCTCCTGCACATTATACACCTGAAGCTACCCCTTATTGCTCGTAGTTTTTTTTCTTTTGTGTTACACTAACAGGCATCTGCAGCACTTACAGCGGGTGTAGTGTGCTTATTGCAAAATATACACCAGAAGCTAGGCCTTATTGCTGTGTTTTCCTGTTGTGTAACACAGGCAGGCATCTGCAGCACTTACAGCAGGCGTAGTGTGCCTCCTGCACATTATACACCTGAAGCTACCCCTTATTGCTCGTAGTTTTTTTTCTTTTGTGTTACACTAACAGGCATCTGCAGCACTTACAGCGGGTGTAGTGTGCTTATTGCAAAATATACACCAGAAGCTAGCCCTTATTGCTGTGTTTTCCTGTTGTGTAACACAGGCAGGCATCTGCAGCACTTACAGCAGGCGTAGTGTGCCTCCTGCAAAATATACACCTGAAGCTAGGCCTTATTGCTTTGTTTTCCCGTTGTGTAACACAGGAAGGCATCTGCAGCACTTACAGCGGGCGTAGTGTGCCTCCTGCAAAATATACACCTGAAGCTAGGCCTTATTGCTTTGTTTTCCTGTTGTGTAACACAGGCAGGCATCTGCAGCACTTACAGTGGGCGTAGTGTGCCTCCTGCACATTATACACCTGAAGCTAGGCCTTATTGCTCGTAGTTTTTTTTCTTTTGTGTTACACTAACAGGCATCTGCAGCACTTACAGCGGGCGTAGTGTGCTTCTTGCAAAATATACACCAGAAGCTAGCCCTTATTGCTGTGTTTTCCTGTTGTGTAACACAGGCAGGCATCTGCAGCACTTACAGCAGGCGTAGTGTGCCTCCTGCAAAATATACACCTGAAGCTAGGCCTTATTGCTGTGTTTTCCTGTTGTGTAACACAGGCAGGCATCTGCAGCACTTACAGCAGGCGTAGTGTGCCTCCTGCACATTATACACCTGAAGCTACCCCTTATTGCTCGTAGTTTTTTTATTTTGTGCTACACTAACAGGCATCTGCAGCACTTACAGCGGGCGTAGTGTGCTTCTTGCAAAATATACACCAGAAGCTAGGCCTTATTGCTGGGTTTTCCTGTTGTGTAACACAGGCAGGCATCTGCAGCACTTACAACAGGCGTAGTGTGCCTCCTGCAAAATATACACCTGAAGCTAGGCCTTATTGCTGTGTTTTCCTGTTGTGTAACACAGGCAGGCATCTGCAGCACTTACAGCAGGCATAGTGTGCCTCCTGCACATTGCACACCTGAAGCTACCCCGTATTGCTCGTAGTTTTTTTTCTTTTGTGTTACACTAACAGGCATCTGCAGCACTTACAGCGGGCGTAGTGTGCTTCTTGCAAAATATACACCAGAAGCTAGCCCTTATTGCTGTGTTTTCCTGTTGTGTAACACAGGCAGGCATTTGCAGCACTTACAGCAGGCGTAGTGTGCCTCCTGCAAAATATACAGCTGAAGCTAGGCCTTATTGCTATGTTTTCCTGCTGTGTAACACAGGCAGGCATCTGCAGCACTTACAGCAGGCGTAGTGTGCCTCCTGCAAAATATACACCTGAAGCTAGGCCTTATTGCTGTGTTTTCCTGTTGTGTAACACAGGCAGGCATCTGCAGCACTTACAGCGGGCGTAGTGTGCCTCCTGCACATTATACACCTGAAGCTACCCCTTATTGCTCGTAGTTTTTTTTCTTTTGTGTTACACTAACAGGCATCTGCAGCACTTACAGCGGGCGTAGTGTGCTTCTTGCAAAATATACACCAGAAGCTAGCCCTTATTGCTGTGTTTTCCTGTTGTGTAACACAGGCAGACATCTGCAGCACTTACAGCAGGTGTAGTGTGCCTCCTGTAAAATATACACCTGAAGCTAGGCCTTATTGCTGTGTTTTCCTGTTGTGTAACACAGGCAGGCATCTGCAGCACTTACAGCAGGCGTACTGTGCCTCCTGCAAAATATACACCTGAAGCTAGGCCTTATTGCTGTGTTTTCCTGTTGTGTAACACAGGCAGGCATCTGCAGCACTTACAGCAGGCGTAGTGTGCCTCCTGCAAAATATACACCTGGAGCTAGGCCTTATTGCTGTGTTTTCCTGTTGTGTAACACAGGCAGGCATCTGCAGCACTTACAGCGGGTGTAGTGTGCCTCCTGCACATTATACACCTGAAGCTACCCGTTATTGCTCATAGTTTTTTTTCTTTTGTGTTACACTAACAGGCATCTGCAGCACTTACAGCGGGTGAAGTGTGCTTCTTGCAAAATATACACCAGAAGCTAGCCGTTATTGCTGTGTTTTCCTCTTCTGTAACACAGGCAGGCATCTGCAGCACTTACAGCAGGCGTAGTGTGCCTCCTGCAAAATATACACCTGAAGCTAGGCCTTATTGCTGTGTTTTCCTGTTGTGTAACATAGGCAGGCATCTGCAGCACTTACAGCGGGCGTAGTGTGCCTACTGCACATTATACATCTGAAGCTACCCCTTTTTGCTCGTAGTTTTTTTTTCTTTTGTGTTACACTAACAGGCATCTGAAGCACTTACAGCAGGTGTAGTTTGCTTCTTGAAAAATATACACCAGAAGCTAGCCCTTATTGCTGTGTTTTCCTGTTGTGTAACACAGGCAGGCATCTGCAGCACTTACAGCAGGCATAGTGTGCCTCCTGCAAAATATACACCTGAAGCTAGGCCTTATTGCTGTGTTTTCCTGTTGTGTAACACAGGCAGGCATCTGCAGCACTTACAGCGGGCGTAGTGTGCCTCCTGCACATTATACACCTGAAGCTACCCCTTATTGCTCATAGTTTTTTTTCTTTTGTGCTACACTAACAGGCATCTGCAGCACTTACAGCGGGCGTAGTGTGCTTCTTGCAAAATATACACCAGAAGCTAGCCCTTATTGATGTGTTTTCCTGTTGTGTAACACAGGCAGGCATCTGCAGCACTTACAGCAGGCGTAGTGTGCCTCCTGCAAAATATACACCTGAAGCTAGGCCTTATTGCTGTGTTTTCCTGTTGTGTAACACAGGCAGGCATCTGCAGCACTTACAGCAGGCATAGTGTGCCTCCTGCACATTACACACCTGAAGCTACCCCGTATTGCTCGTAGTTTTTTTTCTTTTGTGTTACACTAACAGGCATCTGCAGCACTTACAGCGGGCGTAGTGTGCTTCTTGCAAAATATACACCAGAAGCTAGCCCTTATTGCTGTGTTTTCCTGTTGTGTAACACAGGCAGGCATTTGCAGCACTTACAGCAGGCGTAGTGTGCCTCCTGCAAAATATACAGCTGAAGCTAGGCCTTATTGCTATGTTTTCCTGCTGTGTAACACAGGCAGGCATCTGCAGCACTTACAGCAGGCGTAGTGTGCCTCCTGCAAAATATACACCTGAAGCTAGGCCTTATTGCTGTGTTTTCCTGTTGTGTAACACAGGCAGGCATCTGCAGCACTTACAGCGGGCGTAGTGTGCCTCCTGCACATTATACACCTGAAGCTACCCCTTATTGCTCGTAGTTTTTTTTCTTTTGTGTTACACTAACAGGCATCTGCAGCACTTACAGCGGGCGTAGTGTGCTTCTTGCAAAATATACACCAGAAGCTAGCCCTTATTGCTGTGTTTTCCTGTTGTGTAACACAGGCAGACATCTGCAGCACTTACAGCAGGTGTAGTGTGCCTCCTGTAAAATATACACCTGAAGCTAGGCCTTATTGCTGTGTTTTCCTGTTGTGTAACACAGGCAGGCATCTGCAGCACTTACAGCAGGCGTACTGTGCCTCCTGCAAAATATACACCTGAAGCTAGGCCTTATTGCTGTGTTTTCCTGTTGTGTAACACAGGCAGGCATCTGCAGCACTTACAGCAGGCGTAGTGTGCCTCCTGCAAAATATACACCTGAAGCTAGGCCTTATTGCTGTGTTTTCCTGTTGTGTAACACAGGCAGGCATCTGCAGCACTTACAGCGGGTGTAGTGTGCCTCCTGCACATTATACACCTGAAGCTACCCGTTATTGCTCATAGTTTTTTTTCTTTTGTGTTACACTAACAGGCATCTGCAGCACTTACAGCGGGTGAAGTGTGCTTCTTGCAAAATATACACCAGAAGCTAGCCGTTATTGCTGTGTTTTCCTCTTCTGTAACACAGGCAGGCATCTGCAGCACTTACAGCAGGTGTAGTGTGCCTCCTGCAAAATATACACCTGAAGCTAGGCCTTATTGCTGTGTTTTCCTGTTGTGTAACATAGGCAGGCATCTGCAGCACTTACAGCGGGCGTAGTGTGCCTACTGCACATTATACATCTGAAGCTACCCCTTATTGCTCGTAGTTTTTTTTTCTTTTGTGTTACACTAACAGGCATCTGCAGCACTTACAGCAGGTGTAGTTTGCTTCTTGAAAAATATACACCAGAAGCTAGCCCTTATTGCTGTGTTTTCCTGTTGTGTAACACAGGCAGGCATCTGCAGCACTTACAGCAGGCATAGTGTGCCTCCTGCAAAATATACACCTGAAGCTAGGCCTTATTGCTGTGTTTTCCTGTTGTGTAACACAGGCAGGCATCTGCAGCACTTACAGCGGGCGTAGTGTGCCTCCTGCACATTATACACCTGAAGCTACCCCTTATTGCTCATAGTTTTTTTTCTTTTGTGCTACACTAACAGGCATCTGCAGCACTTACAGCGGGCGTAGTGTGCTTCTTGCAAAATATACACCAGAAGCTAGCCCTTATTGATGTGTTTTCCTGTTGTGTAACACAGGCAGGCATCTGCAGCACTTACAGCAGGCGTAGTGTGCCTCCTGCAAAATATACACCTGAAGCTAGGCCTTATTGCTGTGTTTTCCTGTTGTGTAACACAGGCAGGCATCTGCAGCACTTACAGCAGGCATAGTGTGCCTCCTGCACATTACACACCTGAAGCTACCCCGTATTGCTCGTAGTTTTTTTTCTTTTGTGTTACACTAACAGGCATCTGCAGCACTTACAGCGGGCGTAGTGTGCTTCTTGCAAAATATACACCAGAAGCTAGCCCTTATTGCTGTGTTTTCCTGTTGTGTAACACAGGCAGGCATTTGCAGCACTTACAGCAGGCGTAGTGTGCCTCCTGCAAAATATACAGCTGAAGCTAGGCCTTATTGCTATGTTTTCCTGCTGTGTAACACAGGCAGGCATCTGCAGCACTTACAGCAGGCGTAGTGTGCCTCCTGCAAAATATACACCTGAAGCTAGGCCTTATTGCTGTGTTTTCCTGTTGTGTAACACAGGCAGGCATCTGCAGCACTTACAGCGGGCGTAGTGTGCCTCCTGCACATTATACACCTGAAGCTACCCCTTATTGCTCGTAGTTTTTTTTCTTTTGTGTTACACTAACAGGCATCTGCAGCACTTACAGCGGGCGTAGTGTGCTTCTTGCAAAATATACACCAGAAGCTAGCCCTTATTGCTGTGTTTTCCTGTTGTGTAACACAGGCAGACATCTGCAGCACTTACAGCAGGTGTAGTGTGCCTCCTGTAAAATATACACCTGAAGCTAGGCCTTATTGCTGTGTTTTCCTGTTGTGTAACACAGGCAGGCATCTGCAGCACTTACAGCAGGCGTACTGTGCCTCCTGCAAAATATACACCTGAAGCTAGGCCTTATTGCTGTGTTTTCCTGTTGTGTAACACAGGCAGGCATCTGCAGCACTTACAGCGGGTGTAGTGTGCCTCCTGCACATTATACACCTGAAGCTACCCGTTATTGCTCATAGTTTTTTTTCTTTTGTGTTACACTAACAGGCATCTGCAGCACTTACAGCGGGTGAAGTGTGCTTCTTGCAAAATATACACCAGAAGCTAGCCGTTATTGCTGTGTTTTCCTCTTCTGTAACACAGGCAGGCATCTGCAGCACTTACAGCAGGCGTAGTGTGCCTCCTGCAAAATATACACCTGAAGCTAGGCCTTATTGCTGTGTTTTCCTGTTGTGTAACATAGGCAGGCATCTGCAGCACTTACAGCGGGCGTAGTGTGCCTACTGCACATTATACATCTGAAGCTACCCCTTATTGCTCGTAGTTTTTTTTTCTTTTGTGTTACACTAACAGGCATCTGCAGCACTTACAGCAGGTGTAGTTTGCTTCTTGAAAAATATACACCAGAAGCTAGCCCTTATTGCTGTGTTTTCCTGTTGTGTAACACAGGCAGGCATCTGCAGCACTTACAGCAGGCATAGTGTGCCTCCTGCAAAATATACACCTGAAGCTAGGCCTTATTGCTGTGTTTTCCTGTTGTGTAACACAGGCAGGCATCTGCAGCACTTACAGCGGGCGTAGTGTGCCTCCTGCACATTATACACCTGAAGCTACCCCTTATTGCTCATAGTTTTTTTTCTTTTGTGATACACTAACAGGCATCTGCAGCACTTACAGCGGGCGTAGTGTGCTTCTTGCAAAATATACACCAGAAGCTAGCCCTTATTGATGTGTTTTCCTGTTGTGTAACACAGGCAGGCATCTGCAGCACTTACAGCAGGCGTAGTGTGCCTCCTGCAAAATATACACCTGAAGCTAGGCCTTATTGCTGTGTTTTCCTGTTGTGTAACACAGGCAGGCATCTGCAGCACTTACAGCAGGCATAGTGTGCCTCCTGCACATTGCACACCTGAAGCTACCCCGTATTGCTCGTAGTTTTTTTTCTTTTGTGTTACACTAACAGGCATCTGCAGCACTTACAGCGGGCGTAGTGTGCTTCTTGCAAAATATACACCAGAAGCTAGCCCTTATTGCTGTGTTTTCCTGTTGTGTAACACAGGCAGGCATTTGCAGCACTTACAGCAGGCGTAGTGTGCCTCCTGCAAAATATACAGCTGAAGCTAGGCCTTATTGCTATGTTTTCCTGCTGTGTAACACAGGCAGGCATCTGCAGCACTTACAGCAGGCGTAGTGTGCCTCCTGCAAAATATACACCTGAAGCTAGGCCTTATTGCTGTGTTTTCCTGTTGTGTAACACAGGCAGGCATCTGCAGCACTTACAGCGGGCGTAGTGTGCCTCCTGCACATTATACACCTGAAGCTACCCCTTATTGCTCGTAGTTTTTTTTCTTTTGTGTTACACTAACAGGCATCTGCAGCACTTACAGCGGGCGTAGTGTGCTTCTTGCAAAATATACACCAGAAGCTAGCCCTTATTGCTGTGTTTTCCTGTTGTGTAACACAGGCAGGCATCTGCAGCTTTTACAGCAGGCGTAGTGTGCCTCCTGCAAAATATACACCTGAAGCTAGGCCTTATTGCTGTATTTTCCTGTTGTGTAACACAGGCAGGCATCTGCAGCACTTACAGCAGGCGTAGTGTGCCTCCTGCACATTATACACCTGAAGCTACCCCTTATTGCTCGTAGTTTTTTTTCTTTTGTGTTACACTAACAGGCATCTGCAGCACTTACAGCGGGTGTAGTGTGCTTCTTGCAAAATATACACCAGAAGCTAGCCCTTATTGCTGTGTTTTCCTGTTGTGTAACACAGGCAGGCATCTGCAGCACTTACAGCAGGCGTAGTGTGCCTCCTGCAAAATATACACCTGAAGCTAGGCCTTATTGCTTTGTTTTCCTGTTGTGTAACACAGGCAGGCATCTGCAGCACTTACAGCGGGCGTAGTGTGCCTCCTGCACATTATACACCTGAAGCTAGGCCTTATTGCTGTATTGACTGTTGTGTAACACAGGCAGGCATCTGCAGCACTTACAGTGGGCGTAGTGTGCCTCCTGCACATTATACACCTGAAGCTAGGCCTTATTGCTCATAGTTTTTTTTCTTTTGTGTTACACTAACAGGCATCTGCAGCACTTACAGCGGGCGTAGTGTGCTTCTTGCAAAATTTACACCTGAAGCTAGCCCTTATTGCTGTGTTTTCCTGTTGTGTAACACAGGCAGGCATCTGCAGCACTTACAGCAGGCGTAGTGTGCCTCCTGCAAAATATACACCTGAAGCTAGGCCTTATTGCTGTGTTTTCCTGTTGTGTAACACAGGCAGGCATCTGCAGCACTTACAGCGGGCGTAGTGTGCCTCCTGCACATTATACACCTGAAGCTACCCCTTATTGCTCGTAGTTTTTTTTCTTTTGTGCTACACTAACAGGCATCTGCAGCACTTACAGCGGGTGTAGTGTGCTTCTTGCAAAATATACACCAGAAGCTAGGCCTTATTGCTGGGTTTTCCTGTTGTGTAACACAGGCAGGCATCTGCAGCACTTACAGCAGGCGTAGTGTGCCTCCTGCAAAATATACACCTAAAGCTAGGCCTTATTGCTGTGTTTTCCTGTTGTGTAACACAGGCAGGCATCTGCAGCACTTACAGCGGGCGTAGTGTGCCTCCTGCACATTATACACCTGAAGCTACCCCGTATTGCTCGTAGTTTTTTTTCTTTTGTGTTACACTAACAGGCATCTGCAGCACTTACAGCGGGCGTAGTGTGCTTCTTGCAAAATATACACCAGAAGCTAGCCCTTATTGCTGTGTTTTCCTGTTGTGTAACACAGGCAGG
Organism: Rana muscosa; assembly: GCA_029206835.1. Classification (NCBI taxonomy): domain Eukaryota; kingdom Metazoa; phylum Chordata; class Amphibia; order Anura; family Ranidae; genus Rana; species Rana muscosa. The sequence continues at coordinate 921,052,144 of CM055117.1, forward strand.
CATTTGCAGCACTTACAGCAGGCGTAGTGTGCCTCCTGCAAAATATACACCTGAAGCTGGGCCTTATTGCTATGTTTTCCTGTTGTGTAACACAGGCAGGCATCTGCAGCACTTACAGCAGGCGTAGTGTGCCTCCTGCAAAATATACACCTGAAGCTAGGCCTTATTGCTGTGTTTTCCTGTTGTGTAACACAGGCAGGCATCTGCAGCACTTACAGCTGGCGTAGTGTGCCTCCTGCACATTATACACCTGAAGCTACCCCTTATTGCTCGTAGTTTTTTTTCTTTTGTGTTACACTAACAGGCATCTGCAGCACTTACAGCGGGCGTAGTGTGCTTCTTGCAAAATATACACCAGAAGCTAGCCCTTATTGCTGTGTTTTCCTGTTGTGTAACACAGGCAGGCATCTGCAGCACTTACAGCAGGCGTAGTGTGCCTCCTGCAAAATATACACCTGAAGCTAGGCCTTATTGCTGTATTTTCCTGTTGTGTAACACAGGCAGGCATCTGCAGCACTTACAGTGAGCGTAGTGTGCCTCCTGCACATTATACACCTGAAGCTAGGCCTTATTGCTCGTAGTTTTTTTCTTTTGTGTTGCACTAACAGGCATCTGCAGCACTTACAGCGGGCGTAGTGTGCTTCTTGCAAAATATACACCAGAAGCTAGGCCTTATTGCTGTGTTTTCCTGTTGTGTAACACAGGCAGGCATCTGCAGCACTTACAGCAGGCGTAGTGTGCCTCCTGCAAAATATACACCTGAAGCTAGGCCTTATTGCTGTGTTTTCCTGTTGTGTAACACAGGCAGGCATCTGCAGCACTTACAGCGGGCGTAGTGTGCCTCCTGCACATTATACACCTGAAGCTACCCCTTATTGCTCGTAGTTTTTTTTCTTTTGTGCTACACTAACAGGCATCTGCAGCACTTACAGCGGGCGTAGTGTGCTTCTTGCAAAATATACACCAGAAGCTAGGCCTTATTGCTGTGTTTTCCTGTTGTGTAACACAGGCAGGCATCTGCAGCACTTACAGCAGGCGTAGTGTGCCTCCTGCAAAATATACACCTGAAGCTAGGCCTTATTGCTGTGTTTTCCTGTTGTGTAACACAGGCAGGCATCTGCAGCACTTACAGCGGGCGTAGTGTGCCTCCTGCACATTATACACCTGAAGCTACCCCTTATTGCTCGTAGTTTTTTTTCTTTTGTGCTACACTAACAGGCATCTGCAGCACTTACAGCGGGCGTAGTGTGCTTCTTGCAAAATATACACCAGAAGCTAGCCCTTATTGCTGTGTTTTCCTGTTGTGTAACACAGGCAGACATCTGCAGCACTTACAGCAGGCGTAGTGTGCCTCCTGTAAAATATACACCTGAAGCTAGGCCTTATTGCTGTGTTTTCCTGTTGTGTAACACAGGCAGGCATCTGCAGCACTTACAGCAGGCGTAGTGTGCCTCCTGTAAAATATACACCTGAAGCTAGGCCTTATTGCTGTGTTTTCCTGTTGTGTAACACAGGCAGGCATCTGCAGCACTCACAGCAGGCGTAGTGTGCCTCCTGCAAAATATACACCTGAAGCTAGGCCTTATTGCTGTGTTTTCCTGTTGTGTAACACAGGCAGGCATCTGCAGCACTTACAGCGGGCGTAGTGTGCCTCCTGCACATTATACACCTGAAGCTACCCCTTATTGCTCGTAGTTTTTTTTCTTTTGTGTTACACTAACAGGCATCTGCAGCACTTACAGCGGGTGTAGTGTGCTTCTTGCAAAATATACACCAGAAGCTAGCCCTTATTGCTGTGTTTTCCTGTTGTGTAACACCGGCAGGCATCTGCAGCACTTACAGCAGGCGTAGTGTGCCTCCTGCAAAATATACACCTGAAGCTAGGCCTTATTGCTTTGTTTTCCTGTTGTGTAACACAGGCAGGCATCTGCAGCACTTACAGCGGGCGTAGTGTGCCTCCTGCACATTATACACCTGAAGCTAGGCCTTATTGCTGTATTTTCCTGTTGTGTAACACAGGCAGGCATCTGCAGCACTTACAGTGGGCGTAGTGTGCCTCCTGCACATTATACACCTGAAGCTAGGCCTTATTGCTCGTAGTTTTTTTCTTTTGTGTTACACTAACAGGCATCTGCAGCACTTACAGCGGGCGTAGTGTGCTTCTTGCAAAATATACACCAGAAGCTAGCCCTTATTGCTGTGTTTTCCTGTTGTGTAACACAGGCAGGCATCTGCAGCACTTACAGCAGGCGTAGTGTGCCTCCTGCAAAATATACACCTGAAGCTAGGCCTTATTGCTGTGTTTTCCTGTTGTGTAACACAGGCAGGCATCTGCAGCACTTACAGCGGGCGTAGTGTGCCTCCTGCACATTATACACCTGAAGCTACCCCTTATTGCTCGTAGTTTTTTTTCTTTTGTGCTACACTAACAGGCATCTGCAGCACTTACAGTGGGTGTAGTGTGCTTCTTGCAAAATATACACCAGAAGCTAGGCCTTATTGCTGGGTTTTCCTGTTGTGTAACACAGGCAGGCATCTGCAGCACTTACAGCAGGCGTAGTGTGCCTCCTGCAAAATATACACCTAAAGCTAGGCCTTATTGCTGTGTTTTCCTGTTGTGTAACACAGGCAGGCATCTGCAGCACTTACAGCGGGCGTAGTGTGCCTCCTGCACATTATACACCTGAAGCTACCCCTTATTGCTCGTAGTTTTTTTTCTTTTGTGTTACACTAACAGGCATCTGCAGCACTTACAGCGGGCGTAGTGTGCTTCTTGCAAAATATACACCAGAAGCTAGCCCTTATTGCTGTGTTTTCCTGTTGTGTAACACAGGCAGGCATCTGCAGCACTTACAGCAGGCGTAGTGTGCCTCCTGCAAAATATACACCTGAAGCTAGGCCTTATTGCTGTATTTTCCTGTTGTGTAACACAGGCAGGCATCTGCAGCACTTACAGTGAGCGTAGTGTGCCTCCTGCACATTATACACCTGAAGCTAGGCCTTATTGCTCGTAGTTTTTTTCTTTTGTGTTACACTAACAGGCATCTGCAGCACTTACAGCGGGCGTAGTGTGCTTCTTGCAAAATATACACCAGAAGCTAGGCCTTATTGCTGTGTTTTCCTGTTGTGTAACACAGGCAGGCATCTGCAGCACTTACAGCAGGCGTAGTGTGCCTCCTGCAAAATATACACCTGAAGCTAGGCCTTATTGCTGTGTTTTCCTGTTGTGTAACACAGGCAGGCATCTGCAGCACTTACAGCGGGCGTAGTGTGCCTCCTGCACATTATACACCTGAAGCTACCCCTTATTGCTCGTAGTTTTTTTTCTTTTGTGCTACACTAACAGGCATCTGCAGCACTTACAGCGGGCGTAGTGTGCTTCTTGCAAAATATACACCAGAAGCTAGGCCTTATTGCTGTGTTTTCCTGTTGTGTAACACAGGCAGGCATCTGCAGCACTTACAGCAGGCGTAGTGTGCCTCCTGCAAAATATACACCTGAAGCTAGGCCTTATTGCTGTGTTTTCCTGTTGTGTAACACAGGCAGGCATCTGCAGCACTTACAGCGGGCGTAGTGTGCCTCCTGCACATTATACACCTGAAGCTACCCCTTATTGCTCGTAGTTTTTTTTCTTTTGTGCTACACTAACAGGCATCTGCAGCACTTACAGCGGGCGTAGTGTGCTTCTTGCAAAATATACACCAGAAGCTAGCCCTTATTGCTGTGTTTTCCTGTTGTGTAACACAGGCAGACATCTGCAGCACTTACAGCAGGCGTAGTGTGCCTCCTGTAAAATATACACCTGAAGCTAGGCCTTATTGCTGTGTTTTCCTGTTGTGTAACACAGGCAGGCATCTGCAGCACTTACAGCAGGCGTAGTGTGCCTCCTGTAAAATATACACCTGAAGCTAGGCCTTATTGCTGTGTTTTCCTGTTGTGTAACACAGGCAGGCATCTGCAGCACTCACAGCAGGCGTAGTGTGCCTCCTGCAAAATATACACCTGAAGCTAGGCCTTATTGCTGTGTTTTCCTGTTGTGTAACACAGGCAGGCATCTGCAGCACTTATAGCGGGCGTAGTGTGCCTCCTGCACATTATACACCTGAAGCTACCCCTTATTGCTCGTAGTTTTTTTTCTTTTGTGTTACACTAACAGGCATCTGCAGCACTTACAGCGGGTGTAGTGTGCTTCTTGCAAAATATACACCAGAAGCTAGCCCTTATTGCTGTGTTTTCCTGTTGTGTAACACCGGCAGGCATCTGCAGCACTTACAGCAGGCGTAGTGTGCCTCCTGCAAAATATACACCTGAAGCTAGGCCTTATTGCTTTGTTTTCCTGTTGTGTAACACAGGCAGGCATCTGCAGCACTTACAGCGGGCGTAGTGTGCCTCCTGCACATTATACACCTGAAGCTAGGCCTTATTGCTGTATTTTCCTGTTGTGTAACACAGGCAGGCATCTGCAGCACTTACAGTGGGCGTAGTGTGCCTCCTGCACATTATACACCTGAAGCTAGGCCTTATTGCTCGTAGTTTTTTTTCTTTTGTGTTACACTAACAGGCATCTGCAGCACTTACAGCGGGCGTAGTGTGCTTCTTGCAAAATATACACCAGAAGCTAGCCCTTATTGCTGTGTTTTCCTGTTGTGTAACACAGGCAGGCATCTGCAGCACTTACAGCAGGCGTAGTGTGCCTCCTGCAAAATATACACCTGAAGCTAGGCCTTATTGCTGTGTTTTCCTGTTGTGTAACACAGGCAGGCATCTGCAGCACTTACAGCGGGCGTAGTGTGCCTCCTGCACATTATACACCTGAAGCTACCCCTTATTGCTCGTAGTTTTTTTTCTTTTGTGCTACACTAACAGGCATCTGCAGCACTTACAGTGGGTGTAGTGTGCTTCTTGCAAAATATACACCAGAAGCTAGGCCTTATTGCTGGGTTTTCCTGTTGTGTAACACAGGCAGGCATCTGCAGCACTTACAGCAGGCGTAGTGTGCCTCCTGCAAAATATACACCTAAAGCTAGGCCTTATTGCTGTGTTTTCCTGTTGTGTAACACAGGCAGGCATCTGCAGCACTTACAGCGGGCGTAGTGTGCCTCCTGCACATTATACACCTGAAGCTACCCCTTATTGCTCGTAGTTTTTTTTCTTTTGTGTTACACTAACAGGCATCTGCAGCACTTACAGCGGGCGTAGTGTGCTTCTTGCAAAATATACACCAGAAGCTAGCCCTTATTGCTGTGTTTTCCTGTTGTGTAACACAGGCAGACATCTGCAGCACTTACAGCAGGCGTAGTGTGCCTCCTGTAAAATATACACCTGAAGCTAGGCCTTATTGCTGTGTTTTCCTGTTGTGTAACACAGGCAGGCATCTGCAGCACTTACAGCAGGCGTAGTGTGCCTCCTGCAAAATATACACCTGAAGCTAGGCCTTATTGCTGTGTTTTCCTGTTGTGTAACACAGGCAGGCATCTGCAGCACTTACAGCGGGCGTAGTGTGCCTCCTGCACATTATACACCTGAAGCTACCCCTTATTGCTCATAGTTTTTTTTCTTTTGTGTTACACTAACAGGCATCTGCAGCACTTACAGCGGGCAAAGTGTGCTTCTTGCAAAATATACACCAGAAGCTAGCCCTTATTGCTGTGTTTTCCTGTTGTGTAACACAGGCAGGCATCTGCAGCACTTACAGCAGGCGTAGTGTGCCTCCTGCAAAATATACACCTGAAGCTAGGCCTTATTGCTGTGTTTTCCTGTTGTGTAACATAGGCAGGCATCTGCAGCACTTACAGCGGGCGTAGTGTGCCTACTGCACATTATACATCTGAAGCTACCCCTTATTGCTCGTAGTTTTTTTTCTTTTGTGTTACACTAACAGGCATCTGCAGCACTTACAGCAGGCGTAGTGTGCTTCTTGAAAAATATACACCAGAAGCTAGCCCTTATTGCTGTGTTTTCCTGTTGTGTAACACAGGCAGGCATCTGCAGCACTTACAGCAGGCATAGTGTGCCTCCTGCAAAATATACACCTGAAGCTAGGCCTTATTGCTGTGTTTTCCTGTTGTGTAACACAGGCAGGCATCTGCAGCACTTAAAGCGGGCGTAGTGTGCCTCCTGCACATTATACACCTGAAGCTACCCCTTATTGCTCATAGTTTTTTTTCTTTTGTGCTACACTAACAGGCATCTGCAGCACTTACAGCGGGCGTAGTGTGCTTCTTGCAAAATATACACCAGAAGCTAGCCCTTATTGCTGTGTTTTCCTGTTGTGTAACACAGGCAGGCATCTGCAGCACTTACAGCAGGCGTAGTGTGCCTCCTGCAAAATATACACCTGAAGCTAGGCCTTATTGCTGTGTTTTCCTGTTGTGTAACACAGGCAGGCATCTGCAGCACTTACAGCGGGCATAGTGTGCCTCCTGCACATTATACACCTGAAGCTACCCCGTATTGCTCGTAGTTTTTTTTCTTTTGTGTTACACTAACAGGCATCTGCAGCACTTACAGCGGGCGTAGTGTGCTTCTTGCAAAATATACACCAGAAGCTAGCCCTTATTGCTGTGTTTTCCTGTTGTGTAACACAGGCAGGCATCTGCAGCACTTACAGCAGGCGTAGTGTGCCTCCTGCAAAATATACACCTGAAGCTAGGCCTTATTGCTGTATTTTCCTGTTGTGTAACACAGGCAGGCATCTGCAGCACTTACAGCAGGCGTAGTGTGCCTCCTGCACATTATACACCTGAAGCTACCCCTTATTGCTCGTAGTTTTTTTTATTTTGTGTTACACTAACAGGCATCTGCAGCACTTACAGCGGGTGTAGTGTGCTTCTTGCAAAATATACACCAGAAGCTAGCCCTTATTGCTGTGTTTTCCTGTTGTATAACACAGGCAGGCATCTGCAGCACTTACAGCAGGCGTAGTGTGCCTCCTGCAAAATATACACCTGAAGCTAGGCCTTATTGCTTTGTTTTCCTGTTGTGTAACACAGGCAGGCATCTGCAGCACTTACAGCGGGCGTAGTGTGCCTCCTGCACATTATACACCTGAAGCTACCCCTTATTGCTCGTAGTTTTTTTTCTTTTGTGTTACACTAACAGGCATCTGCAGCACTTACAGCGGGCGTAGTGTGCTTCTTGAAAAATATACACCAGAAGCTAGCCCTTATTGCTGTGTTTTCCTGTTGTGTAACACAGGCAGGCATCTGCAGCACTTACAGCAGGCGTAGTGTGCCTCCTGCAAAATATACACCTGAAGCTAGGCCTTATTGCTGTGTTTTCCTGTTGTGTAACACAGGCAGGCATCTGCAGCACTTACAGCGGGCGTAGTGTGCCTCCTGCACATTATACACCTGAAGCTACCCCTTATTGCTCGTAGTTTTTTTTCTTTTGTGTTACACTAACAGGCATCTGCAGCACTTACAGCGGGCGTAGTGTGCTTCTTGCAAAATATACACCAGAAGCTAGCCCTTATTGCTGTGTTTTCCTGTTGTGTAACACAGGCAGGCATCTGCAGCACTTACAGCGGGCGTAGTGTGCCTCCTGCACATTATACACCTAAAGCTACCCCTTATTGCTCGTAGTTTTTTTTCTTTTGTGTTACACTAACAGGCATCTGCAGCACTTACAGTGGGCGTAGTGTGCTTCTTGCAAAATATACACCAGAAGCTAGCCCTTATTGCTGTGTTTTCCTGTTGTGTAACACAGGCAGGCATCTGCAGCACTTACAGCAGGCGTAGTGTGTCTCCTGCAAAATATACACCTGAAGCTAGCCCTTATTGCTGTGTTTTCCTGTTGTGTAACACAGGCAGGCATCTGCAGCACTTACAGCGGGCATAGTGTGCCTCCTGCACATTATACACCTGAAGCTACCCCTTATTGCTCGTAGTTTTTTTTCTTTTGTGTTACACTAACAGGCATCTGCAGCACTTACAGCGGGCGTAGTGTGCTTCTTGAAAAATATACACCAGAAGCTAGCCCTTATTGCTGTGTTTTCCTGTTGTGTAACACAGGCAGGCATCTGCAGCACTTACAGCAGGCGTAGTGTGCCTCCTGCAAAATATACACCTGAAGCTAGGCCTTATTGCTGTGTTTTCCTGTTGTGTAACACAGGCAGGCATCTGCAGCACTTACAGCGGGCGTAGTGTGCCTCCTGCACATTATACACCTGAAGCTACCCCTTATTGCTCGTAGTTTTTTTTCTTTTGTGTTACACTAACAGGCATCTGCAGCACTTACAGCGGGTGTAGTGTGCTTCTTGCAAAATATACACCAGAAGCTAGCCCTTATTGCTGTGTTTTCCTGTTGTGTAACACAGGCAGGCATCTGCAGCACTTACAGCGGGCGTAGTGTGCCTCCTGCACATTATACACCTGAAGCTACCCCTTATTGCTCGTAGTTTTTTTTCTTTTGTGTTACACTAACAGGCATCTGCAGCACTTACAGCGGGCGTAGTGTGCTTCTTGCAAAATATACACCAGAAGCTAGCCCTTATTGCTGTGTTTTCCTGTTGTGTAACACAGGCAGGCATCTGCAGCACTTACAGCAGGCGTAGTGTGCCTCCTGCAAAATATACACCTGAAGCTAGGCCTTATTGCTGTATTTTCCTGTTGTGTAACACAGGCAGGCATCTGCAGCACTTACAGCAGGCGTAGTGTGCCTCCTGCACATTATACACCTGAAGCTACCCCTTATTGCTCGTAGTTTTTTTTCTTTTGTGTTACACTAACAGGCATCTGCAGCACTTACAGCGGGTGTAGTGTGCTTCTTGCAAAATATACACCAGAAGCTAGCCCTTATTGCTGTGTTTTCCTGTTGTGTAACACAGGCAGGCATCTGCAGCACTTACAGCAGGCGTAGTGTGCCTCCTGCAAAATATACACCTGAAGCTAGGCCTTATTGCTTTGTTTTCCTGTTGTCTAACACAGGCAGGCATCTGCAGCACTTACAGCGGGCGTAGTGTGCCTCCTGCACATTATACACCTGAAGCTAGGCCTTATTGCTGTATTTTCCTGTTGTGTAACACAGGCAGGCATCTGCAGCACTTACAGTGGGCGTAGTGTGCCTCCTGCACATTATACACCTGAAGCTAGGCCTTTTTGCTCGTAGTTTTTTTTCTTTTGTGTTACACTAACAGGCATCTGCAGCACTTACAGCGGGCGTAGTGTGCTTCTTGCAAAATATACACCAGAAGCTAGCCCTTATTGCTGTGTTTTCCTGTTGTGTAACACAGGCAGACATCTGCAGCACTTACAGCAGGCGTAGTGTGCCTCCTGTAAAATATACACCTGAAGCTAGGCCTTATTGCTGTGTTTTCCTGTTGTGTACCACAGGCAGGCATCTGCAGCACTTACAGCAGGCGTAGTGTGCCTCCTGCAAAATATACACCTGAAGCTAGGCCTTATTGCTGTGTTTTCCTGTTGTGTAACACAGGCAGGCATCTGCAGCACTTACAGCGGGCGTAGTGTGCCTCCTGCACATTATACACCTGAAGCTACCCCTTATTGCTCATAGTTTTTTTTCTTTTGTGTTACACTAACAGGCATCTGCAGCACTTACAGCGGGCGAAGTGTGCTTCTTGCAAAATATACACCAGAAGCTAGCCCTTATTGCTGTGTTTTCCTGTTGTGTAACACAGGCAGGCATCTGCAGCACTTACAGCAGGCGTAGTGTGCCTCCTGCAAAATATACACCTGAAGCTAGGCCTTATTGCTGTGTTTTCCTGTTGTGTAACATAGGCAGGCATCTGCAGCACTTACAGCGGGCGTAGTGTGCCTACTGCACATTATACATCTGAAGCTACCCCTTATTGCTCGTAGTTTTTTTTCTTTTGTGTTACACTAACAGGCATCTGCAGCACTTACAGCAGGCGTAGTGTGCTTCTTGAAAAATATACACCAGAAGCTAGCCCTTATTGCTGTGTTTTCCTGTTGTGTAACACAGGCAGGCATCTGCAGCACTTACAGCAGGCATAGTGTGCCTCCTGCAAAATATACACCTGAAGCTAGGCCTTATTGCTGTGTTTTCCTGTTGTGTAACACAGGCAGGCATCTGCAGCACTTAAAGCGGGCGTAGTGTGCCTCCTGCACATTATACACCTGAAGCTACCCCTTATTGCTCGTAGTTTTTTTTCTTTTGTGCTACACTAACAGGCATCTGCAGCACTTACAGCGGGCGTAGTGTGCTTCTTGCAAAATATACACCAGAAGCTAGCCCTTATTGCTGTGTTTTCCTGTTGTGTAACACAGGCAGGCATCTGCAGCACTTACAGCAGGCGTAGTGTGCCTCCTGCAAAATATACACCTGAAGCTAGGCCTTATTGCTGTGTTTTCCTGTTGTGTAACACAGGCAGGCATCTGCAGCACTTACAGCGGGCGTAGTGTGCCTCCTGCACATTATACACCTGAAGCTACCCCTTATTGCTCGTAGTTTTTTTTCTTTTGTGTTACACTAACAGGCATCTGCAGCACTTACAGCGGGCGTAGTGTGCTTCTTGCAAAATATACACCAGAAGCTAGCCCTTATTGCTGTGTTTTCCTGTTGTGTAACACAGGCAGGCATCTGCAGCACTTACAGCGGGCGTAGTGTGCCTCCTGCACATTATACACCTGAAGCTACCCCTTATTGCTCGTAGTTTTTTTTCTTTTGTGTTACACTAACAGGCATCTGCAGCACTTACAGTGGGCGTAGTGTGCTTCTTGCAAAATATACACCAGAAGCTAGCCCTTATTGCTGTGTTTTCCTGTTGTGTAACACAGGCAGGCATCTGCAGCACTTACAGCGGGCATAGTGTGCCTCCTGCACATTATACACCTGAAGCTACCCCTTATTGCTCGTAGTTTTTTTTCTTTTGTGTTACACTAACAGGCATCTGCAGCACTTACAGCGGGCGTAGTGTGCTTCTTGAAAAATATACATTAGAAGCTAGCCCTTATTGCTGTGTTTTCCTGTTGTGTAACACAGGCAGGCATCTGCAGCACTTACAGCAGGCGTAGTGTGCCTCCTGCAAAATATACACCTGAAGCTAGGCCTTATTGCTGTGTTTTCCTGTTGTGTAACACAGGCAGGCATCTGCAGCACTTACAGCGGGCGTAGTGTGCCTCCTGCACATTATACACCTGAAGCTACCCCTTATTGCTCGTAGTTTTTTTCTTTTGTGTTACACTAACAGGCATCTGCAGCACTTACAGCGGGCGTAGTGTGCTTCTTGCAAAATATACACCAGAAGCTAGCCCTTATTGCTGTGTTTTCCTGTTGTGTAACACAGGCAGGCATCTGCAGCACTTACAGCGGGCGTAGTGTGCCTCCTGCACAATATACACCTGAAGCTACCCCTTATTGCTCGTAGTTTTTTTTCTTTTGTGTTACACTAACAGGCATCTGCAGCACTTACAGTGGGCGTAGTGTGCTTCTTGCAAAATATACACCAGAAGCTAGCCCTTATTGCTGTGTTTTCCTGTTGTGTAACACAGGCAGGCATCTGCAGCACTTACAGCAGGCGTAGTGTGTCTCCTGCAAAATATACACCTGAAGCTAGCCCTTATTGCTGTGTTTTCCTGTTGTGTAACACAGGCAGGCATCTGCAGCACTTACAGCGGGCATAGTGTGCCTCCTGCACATTATACACCTGAAGCTACCCCTTATTGCTCGTAGTTTTTTTTCTTTTGTGTTACACTAACAGGCATCTGCAGCACTTACAGCGGGCGTAGTGTGCTTCTTGAAAAATATACACCAGAAGCTAGCCCTTATTGCTGTGTTTTCCTGTTGTGTAACACAGGCAGGCATCTGCAGCACTTACAGCAGGCGTAGTGTGCCTCCTGCAAAATATACACCTGAAGCTAGGCCTTATTGCTGTGTTTTCCTGTTGTGTAACACAGGCAGGCATCTGCAGCACTTACAGCGGGCGTAGTGTGCCTCCTGCACATTATACACCTGAAGCTACCCCTTATTGCTCGTAGTTTTTTTTCTTTTGTGTTACACTAACAGGCATCTGCAGCACTTACAGTGGGCGTAGTGTGCTTCTTGCAAAATATACACCAGAAGCTAGCCCTTATTGCTGTGTTTTCCTGTTGTGTAACACAGGCAGGCATCTGCAGCACTTACAGCAGGCGTAGTGTGCCTCCTGCAAAATATACACCTGAAGCTAGGCCTTATTGCTGTATTTTCCTGTTGTGTAACACAGGCAGGCATCTGCAGCACTTACAGCAGGCGTAGTGTGCCTCCTGCACATTATACACCTGAAGCTACCCCTTATTGCTCGTAGTTTTTTTTCTTTTGTGTTACACTAACAGGCATCTGCAGCACTTACAGCGGGTGTAGTGTGCTTCTTGCAAAATATACACCAGAAGCTAGCCCTTATTGCTGTGTTTTCCTGTTGTGTAACACAGGCAGGCATCTGCAGCACTTACAGCAGGCGTAGTGTGCCTCCTGCAAAATATACACCTGAAGCTAGGCCTTATTGCTTTGTTTTCCTGTTGTCTAACACAGGCAGGCATCTGCAGCACTTACAGCGGGCGTAGTGTGCCTCCTGCACATTATACACCTGAAGCTAGGCCTTATTGCTGTATTTTCCTGTTGTGTAACACAGGCAGGCATCTGCAGCACTTACAGTGGGCGTAGTGTGCCTCCTGCACATTATACACCTGAAGCTAGGCCTTTTTGCTCGTAGTTTTTTTTCTTTTGTGTTACACTAACAGGCATCTGCAGCACTTACAGCGGGCGTAGTGTGCTTCTTGCAAAATATACACCAGAAGCTAGCCCTTATTGCTGGGTTTTCCTGTTGTGTAACACAGGCAGGCATCTGCAGCACTTACAGCAGGCGTAGTGTGCCTCCTGCAAAATATACACCTGAAGCTAGGCCTTATTGCTGTGTTTTCCTGTTGTGTAACACAGGCAGGCATCTGCAGCACTTACAGCGGGCGTAGTGTGCCTCCTGCACATTATACACCTGAAGCTACCCCTTATTGCTCATAGTTTTTTTTCTTTTGTGTTACACTAACAGGCATCTGCAGCACTTACAGCGGGCGAAGTGTGCTTCTTGCAAAATATACACCAGAAGCTAGCCCTTATTGCTGTGTTTTCCTGTTGTGTAACACAGGCAGGCATCTGCAGCACTTACAGCAGGCGTAGTGTGCCTCCTGCAAAATATACACCTGAAGCTAGGCCTTATTGCTATGTTTTCCTGTTGTGTAACATAGGCAGGCATCTGCAGCACTTACAGCGGGCGTAGTGTGCCTACTGCACATTATACATCTGAAGCTACCCCTTATTGCTCGTAGTTTTTTTTCTTTTGTGTTACACTAACAGGCATCTGCAGCACTTACAGCAGGCGTAGTGTGCTTCTTGAAAAATATACACCAGAAGCTAGCCCTTATTGCTGTGTTTTCCTGTTGTGTAACACAGGCAGGCATCTGCAGCACTTACAGCAGGCATAGTGTGCCTCCTGCAAAATATACACCTGAAGCTAGGCCTTATTGCTGTGTTTTCCTGTTGTGTAACACAGGCAGGCATCTGCAGCACTTAAAGCGGGCGTAGTGTGCCTCCTGCACATTATACACCTGAAGCTACCCCTTATTGCTCGTAGTTTTTTTTCTTTTGTGCTACACTAACAGGCATCTGCAGCACTTACAGCGGGCGTAGTGTGCTTCTTGCAAAATATACACCAGAAGCTAGCCCTTATTGCTGTGTTTTCCTGTTGTGTAACACAGGCAGGCATCTGCAGCACTTACAGCAGGCGTAGTGTGCCTCCTGCAAAATATACACCTGAAGCTAGGCCTTATTGCTGTGTTTTCCTGTTGTGTAACACAGGCAGGCATCTGCAGCACTTACAGCGGGCGTAGTGTGCCTCCTGCACATTATACACCTGAAGCTACCCCTTATTGCTCGTAGTTTTTTTTCTTTTGTGTTACACTAACAGGCATCTGCAGCACTTACAGCGGGCGTAGTGTGCTTCTTGCAAAATATACACCAGAAGCTAGCCCTTATTGCTGTGTTTTCCTGTTGTGTAACACAGGCAGGCATCTGCAGCACTTACAGCGGGCGTAGTGTGCCTCCTGCACATTATACACCTGAAGCTACCCCTTATTGCTCGTAGTTTTTTTTCTTTTGTGTTACACTAACAGGCATCTGCAGCACTTACAGTGGGCGTAGTGTGCTTCTTGCAAAATATACACCAGAAGCTAGCCCTTATTGCTGTGTTTTCCTGTTGTGTAACACAGGCAGGCATCTGCAGCACTTACAGCAGGCGTAGTGTGTCTCCTGCAAAATATACACCTGAAGCTAGCCCTTATTGCTGTGTTTTCCTGTTGTGTAACACAGGCAGGCATCTGCAGCACTTACAGCGGGCATAGTGTGCCTCCTGCACATTATACACCTGAAGCTACCCCTTATTGCTCGTAGTTTTTTTTCTTTTGTGTTACACTAACAGGCATCTGCAGCACTTACAGCGGGCGTAGTGTGCTTCTTGAAAAATATACACCAGAAGCTAGCCCTTATTGCTGTGTTTTCCTGTTGTGTAACACAGGCAGGCATCTGCAGCACTTACAGCAGGCGTAGTGTGCCTCCTGCAAAATATACACCTGAAGCTAGGCCTTATTGCTGTGTTTTCCTGTTGTGTAACACAGGCAGGCATCTGCAGCACTTACAGCGGGCGTAGTGTGCCTCCTGCACATTATACACCTGAAGCTACCCCTTATTGCTCGTAGTTTTTTTTCTTTTGTGTTACACTAACAGGCATCTGCAGCACTTACAGCGGGCGTAGTGTGCTTCTTGCAAAATATACACCAGAAGCTAGCCCTTATTGCTGTGTTTTCCTGTTGTGTAACACAGGCAGGCATCTGCAGCACTTACAGCGGGCGTAGTGTGCCTCCTGCACATTATACACCTGAAGCTACCCCTTATTGCTCGTAGTTTTTTTTCTTTTGTGTTACACTAACAGGCATCTGCAGCACTTACAGTGGGCGTAGTGTGCTTCTTGCAAAATATACACCAGAAGCTAGCCCTTATTGCTGTGTTTTCCTGTTGTGTAACACAGGCAGGCATCTGCAGCACTTACAGCAGGCGTAGTGTGTCTCCTGCAAAATATACACCTGAAGCTAGCCCTTATTGCTGTGTTTTCCTGTTGTGTAACACAGGCAGGCATCTGCAGCACTTACAGCGGGCATAGTGTGCCTCCTGCACATTATACACCTGAAGCTACCCCTTATTGCTCGTAGTTTTTTTTCTTTTGTGTTACACTAACAGGCATCTGCAGCACTTACAGCGGGCGTAGTGTGCTTCTTGAAAAATATACACCAGAAGCTAGCCCTTATTGCTGTGTTTTCCTGTTGTGTAACACAGGCAGGCATCTGCAGCACTTACAGCAGGCGTAGTGTGCCTCCTGCAAAATATACACCTGAAGCTAGGCCTTATTGCTGTGTTTTCCTGTTGTGTAACACAGGCAGGCATCTGCAGCACTTACAGCGGGCGTAGTGTGCCTCCTGCACATTATACACCTGAAGCTACCCCTTATTGCTCGTAGTTTTTTTCTTTTGTGTTACACTAACAGGCATCTGCAGCACTTACAGCGGGCGTAGTGTGCTTCTTGCAAAATATACACCAGAAGCTAGCCCTTATTGCTGTGTTTTCCTGTTGTGTAACACAGGCAGGCATCTGCAGCACTTACAGCGGGCGTAGTGTGCCTCCTGCACAATATACACCTGAAGCTACCCCTTATTGCTCGTAGTTTTTTTTCTTTTGTGTTACACTAACAGGCATCTGCAGCACTTACAGTGGGCGTAGTGTGCTTCTTGCAAAATATACACCAGAAGCTAGCCCTTATTGCTGTGTTTTCCTGTTGTGTAACACAGGCAGGCATCTGCAGCACTTACAGCAGGCGTAGTGTGCCTCCTGCAAAATATACACCTGAAGCTAGGCCTTATTGCTGTGTTTTCCTGTTGTGTAACACAGGCAGGCATCTGCAGCACTTACAGCGGGCGTAGTGTGCCTCCTGCACATTATACACCTGAAGCTACCCCTTATTGCTCGTAGTTTTTTTTCTTTTGTGTTACACTAACAGGCATCTGCAGCACTTACAGCGGGCGTAGTGTGCTTCTTGCAAAATATACACCAGAAGCTAGCCCTTATTGCTGTGTTTTCCTGTTGTGTAACACAGGCAGGCATCTGCAGCACTTACAGCAGGCGTAGTGTGCCTCCTGCAAAATATACACCTGAAGCTAGGCCTTATTGCTGTATTTTCCTGTTGTGTAACACAGGCAGGCATCTGCAGCACTTACAGCAGGCGTAGTGTGCCTCCTGCACATTATACACCTGAAGCTACCCCTTATTGCTCATAGTTTTTTTTCTTTTGTGTTACACTAACAGGCATCTGCAGCACTTACAGTGGGCGTAGTGTGCTTCTTGCAAAATATACACCAGAAGCTAGCCCTTATTGCTGTGTTTTCCTGTTGTGTAACACAGGCAGGCATCTGCAGCACTTACAGCAGGCGTAGTGTGCCTCCTGCAAAATATACACCTGAAGCTAGGCCTTATTGCTGTATTTTCCTGTTGTGTAACACAGGCAGGCATCTGCAGCACTTACAGCAGGCGTAGTGTGCCTCCTGCACATTATACACCTGAAGCTACCCCTTATTGCTCGTAGTTTTTTTTCTTTTGTGTTACACTAACAGGCATCTGCAGCACTTACAGCGGGTGTAGTGTGCTTCTTGCAAAATATACACCAGAAGCTAGCCCTTATTGCTGTGTTTTCCTGTTGTGTAACACAGGCAGGCATCTGCAGCACTTACAGCAGGCGTAGTGTGCCTCCTGCAAAATATACACCTGAAGCTAGGCCTTATTGCTTTGTTTTCCTGTTGTCTAACACAGGCAGGCATCTGCAGCACTTACAGCGGGCGTAGTGTGCCTCCTGCACATTATACACCTGAAGCTAGGCCTTATTGCTGTATTTTCCTGTTGTGTAACACAGGCAGGCATCTGCAGCACTTACAGTGGGCGTAGTGTGCCTCCTGCACATTATACACCTGAAGCTAGGCCTTTTTGCTCGTAGTTTTTTTTCTTTTGTGTTACACTAACAGGCATCTGCAGCACTTACAGCGGGCGTAGTGTGCTTCTTGCAAAATATACACCAGAAGCTAGCCCTTATTGCTGTGTTTTCCTGTTGTGTAACACAGGCAGGCATCTGCAGCACTTACAGCAGGCGTAGTGTGCCTCCTGCAAAATATACACCTGAAGCTAGGCCTTATTGCTGTGTTTTCCTGTTGTGTAACACAGGCAGGCATCTGCAGCACTTACAGCGGGCGTAGTGTGCCTCCTGCACATTATACACCTGAAGCTACCCCTTATTGCTCGTAGTTTTTTTTCTTTTCTGCTACACTAACAGGCATCTGCAGCACTTACAGTGGGTGTAGTGTGCTTCTTGCAAAATATACACCAGAAGCTAGGCCTTATTGCTGGGTTTTCCTGTTGTGTAACACAGGCAGGCATCTGCAGCACTTACAGCAGGCGTAGTGTGCCTCCTGCAAAATATACACCTAAAGCTAGGCCTTATTGCTGTGTTTTCCTGTTGTGTAACACAGGCAGGCATCTGCAGCACTTACAGCGGGCGTAGTGTGCCTCCTGCACATTATACACCTGAAGCTACCCCTTATTGCTCGTAGTTTTTTTTCTTTTGTGTTACACTAACAGGCATCTGCAGCACTTACAGCGGGCGTAGTGTGCTTCTTGCAAAATATACACCAGAAGCTAGCCCTTATTGCTGTGTTTTCCTGTTGTGTAACACAGGCAGACATCTGCAGCACTTACAGCAGGCGTAGTGTGCCTCCTGTAAAATATACACCTGAAGCTAGGCCTTATTGCTGTGTTTTCCTGTTGTGTACCACAGGCAGGCATCTGCAGCACTTACAGCAGGCGTAGTGTGCCTCCTGCAAAATATACACCTGAAGCTAGGCCTTATTGCTGTGTTTTCCTGTTGTGTAACACAGGCAGGCATCTGCAGCACTTACAGCGGGCGTAGTGTGCCTCCTGCACATTATACACCTGAAGCTACCCCTTATTGCTCATAGTTTTTTTTCTTTTGTGTTACACTAACAGGCATCTGCAGCACTTACAGCGGGCGAAGTGTGCTTCTTGCAAAATATACACCAGAAGCTAGCCCTTATTGCTGTGTTTTCCTGTTGTGTAACACAGGCAGGCATCTGCAGCACTTACAGCAGGCGTAGTGTGCCTCCTGCAAAATATACACCTGAAGCTAGGCCTTATTGCTATGTTTTCCTGTTGTGTAACATAGGCAGGCATCTGCAGCACTTACAGCGGGCGTAGTGTGCCTACTGCACATTATACATCTGAAGCTACCCCTTATTGCTCGTAGTTTTTTTTCTTTTGTGTTACACTAACAGGCATCTGCAGCACTTACAGCAGGCGTAGTGTGCTTCTTGAAAAATATACACCAGAAGCTAGCCCTTATTGCTGTGTTTTCCTGTTGTGTAACACAGGCAGGCATCTGCAGCACTTACAGCAGGCATAGTGTGCCTCCTGCAAAATATACACCTGAAGCTAGGCCTTATTGCTGTGTTTTCCTGTTGTGTAACACAGGCAGGCATCTGCAGCACTTAAAGCGGGCGTAGTGTGCCTCCTGCACATTATACACCTGAAGCTACCCCTTATTGCTCGTAGTTTTTTTTCTTTTGTGCTACACTAACAGGCATCTGCAGCACTTACAGCGGGCGTAGTGTGCTTCTTGCAAAATATACACCAGAAGCTAGCCCTTATTGCTGTGTTTTCCTGTTGTGTAACACAGGCAGGCATCTGCAGCACTTACAGCAGGCGTAGTGTGCCTCCTGCAAAATATACACCTGAAGCTAGGCCTTATTGCTGTGTTTTCCTGTTGTGTAACACAGGCAGGCATCTGCAGCACTTACAGCGGGCGTAGTGTGCCTCCTGCACATTATACACCTGAAGCTACCCCTTATTGCTCGTAGTTTTTTTTCTTTTGTGTTACACTAACAGGCATCTGCAGCACTTACAGCGGGCGTAGTGTGCTTCTTGCAAAATATACACCAGAAGCTAGCCCTTATTGCTGTGTTTTCCTGTTGTGTAACACAGGCAGGCATCTGCAGCACTTACAGCGGGCGTAGTGTGCCTCCTGCACATTATACACCTGAAGCTACCCCTTATTGCTCGTAGTTTTTTTTCTTTTGTGTTACACTAACAGGCATCTGCAGCACTTACAGTGGGCGTAGTGTGCTTCTTGCAAAATATACACCAGAAGCTAGCCCTTATTGCTGTGTTTTCCTGTTGTGTAACACAGGCAGGCATCTGCAGCACTTACAGCAGGCGTAGTGTGTCTCCTGCAAAATATACACCTGAAGCTAGCCCTTATTGCTGTGTTTTCCTGTTGTGTAACACAGGCAGGCATCTGCAGCACTTACAGCGGGCATAGTGTGCCTCCTGCACATTATACACCTGAAGCTACCCCTTATTGCTCGTAGTTTTTTTTCTTTTGTGTTACACTAACAGGCATCTGCAGCACTTACAGCGGGCGTAGTGTGCTTCTTGAAAAATATACACCAGAAGCTAGCCCTTATTGCTGTGTTTTCCTGTTGTGTAACACAGGCAGGCATCTGCAGCACTTACAGCAGGCGTAGTGTGCCTCCTGCAAAATATACACCTGAAGCTAGGCCTTATTGCTGTGTTTTCCTGTTGTGTAACACAGGCAGGCATCTGCAGCACTTACAGCGGGCGTAGTGTGCCTCCTGCACATTATACACCTGAAGCTACCCCTTATTGCTCGTAGTTTTTTTCTTTTGTGTTACACTAACAGGCATCTGCAGCACTTACAGCGGGCGTAGTGTGCTTCTTGCAAAATATACACCAGAAGCTAGCCCTTATTGCTGTGTTTTCCTGTTGTGTAACACAGGCAGGCATCTGCAGCACTTACAGCGGGCGTAGTGTGCCTCCTGCACAATATACACCTGAAGCTACCCCTTATTGCTCGTAGTTTTTTTTCTTTTGTGTTACACTAACAGGCATCTGCAGCACTTACAGTGGGCGTAGTGTGCTTCTTGCAAAATATACACCAGAAGCTAGCCCTTATTGCTGTGTTTTCCTGTTGTGTAACACAGGCAGGCATCTGCAGCACTTACAGCAGGCGTAGTGTGCCTCCTGCAAAATATACACCTGAAGCTAGGCCTTATTGCTGTGTTTTCCTGTTGTGTAACACAGGCAGGCATCTGCAGCACTTACAGCGGGCGTAGTGTGCCTCCTGCACATTATACACCTGAAGCTACCCCTTATTGCTCGTAGTTTTTTTTCTTTTGTGTTACACTAACAGGCATCTGCAGCACTTACAGCGGGCGTAGTGTGCTTCTTGCAAAATATACACCAGAAGCTAGCCCTTATTGCTGTGTTTTCCTGTTGTGTAACACAGGCAGGCATCTGCAGCACTTACAGCAGGCGTAGTGTGCCTCCTGCAAAATATACACCTGAAGCTAGGCCTTATTGCTGTATTTTCCTGTTGTGTAACACAGGCAGGCATCTGCAGCACTTACAGCAGGCGTAGTGTGCCTCCTGCACATTATACACCTGAAGCTACCCCTTATTGCTCGTAGTTTTTTTTCTTTTGTGTTACACTAACAGGCATCTGCAGCACTTACAGCGGGTGTAGTGTGCTTCTTGCAAAATATACACCAGAAGCTAGCCCTTATTGCTGTGTTTTCCTGTTGTGTAACACAGGCAGGCATCTGCAGCACTTACAGCAGGCGTAGTGTGCCTCCTGCAAAATATACACCTGAAGCTAGGCCTTATTGCTTTGTTTTCCTGTTGTCTAACACAGGCAGGCATCTGCAGCACTTACAGCGGGCGTAGTGTGCCTCCTGCACATTATACACCTGAAGCTAGGCCTTATTGCTGTATTTTCCTGTTGTGTAACACAGGCAGGCATCTGCAGCACTTACAGTGGGCGTAGTGTGCCTCCTGCACATTATACACCTGAAGCTAGGCCTTTTTGCTCGTAGTTTTTTTTCTTTTGTGTTACACTAACAGGCATCTGCAGCACTTACAGCGGGCGTAGTGTGCTTCTTGCAAAATATACACCAGAAGCTAGCCCTTATTGCTGTGTTTTCCTGTTGTGTAACACAGGCAGGCATCTGCAGCACTTACAGCAGGCGTAGTGTGCCTCCTGCAAAATATACACCTGAAGCTAGGCCTTATTGCTGTGTTTTCCTGTTGTGTAACACAGGCAGGCATCTGCAGCACTTACAGCGGGCGTAGTGTGCCTCCTGCACATTATACACCTGAAGCTACCCCTTATTGCTCGTAGTTTTTTTTCTTTTGTGCTACACTAACAGGCATCTGCAGCACTTACAGTGGGTGTAGTGTGCTTCTTGCAAAATATACACCAGAAGCTAGGCCTTATTGCTGGGTTTTCCTGTTGTGTAACACAGGCAGGCATCTGCAGCACTTACAGCAGGCGTAGTGTGCCTCCTGCAAAATATACACCTAAAGCTAGGCCTTATTGCTGTGTTTTCCTGTTGTGTAACACAGGCAGGCATCTGCAGCACTTACAGCGGGCGTAGTGTGCCTCCTGCACATTATACACCTGAAGCTACCCCTTATTGCTCGTAGTTTTTTTTCTTTTGTGTTACACTAACAGGCATCTGCAGCACTTACAGCGGGCGTAGTGTGCTTCTTGCAAAATATACACCAGAAGCTAGCCCTTATTGCTGTGTTTTCCTGTTGTGTAACACAGGCAGACATCTGCAGCACTTACAGCAGGCGTAGTGTGCCTCCTGTAAAATATACACCTGTAGCTAGGCCTTATTGCTGTGTTTTCCTGTTGTGTACCACAGGCAGGCATCTGCAGCACTTACAGCAGGCGTAGTGTGCCTCCTGCAAAATATACACCTGAAGCTAGGCCTTATTGCTGTGTTTTCCTGTTGTGTAACACAGGCAGGCATCTGCAGCACTTACAGCGGGCGTAGTGTGCCTCCTGCACATTATACACCTGAAGCTACCCCTTATTGCTCATAGTTTTTTTTCTTTTGTGTTACACTAACAGGCATCTGCAGCACTTACAGTGGGCGTAGTGTGCTTCTTGCAAAATATACACCAGAAGCTAGCCCTTATTGCTGTGTTTTCCTGTTGTGTAACACAGGCAGGCATCTGCAGCACTTACAGCAGGCGTAGTGTGTCTCCTGCAAAATATACACCTGAAGCTAGCCCTTATTGCTGTGTTTTCCTGTTGTGTAACACAGGCAGGCATCTGCAGCACTTACAGCGGGCATAGTGTGCCTCCTGCACATTATACACCTGAAGCTACCCCTTATTGCTCGTAGTTTTTTTTCTTTTGTGTTACACTAACAGGCATCTGCAGCACTTACAGCGGGCGTAGTGTGCTTCTTGAAAAATATACACCAGAAGCTAGCCCTTATTGCTGTGTTTTCCTGTTGTGTAACACAGGCAGGCATCTGCAGCACTTACAGCAGGCGTAGTGTGCCTCCTGCAAAATATACACCTGAAGCTAGGCCTTATTGCTGTGTTTTCCTGTTGTGTAACACAGGCAGGCATCTGCAGCACTTACAGCGGGCGTAGTGTGCCTCCTGCACATTATACACCTGAAGCTACCCCTTATTGCTCATAGTTTTTTTCTTTTGTGTTACACTAACAGGCATCTGCAGCACTTACAGCGGGCGTAGTGTGCTTCTTGCAAAATATACACCAGAAGCTAGCCCTTATTGCTGTGTTTTCCTGTTGTGTAACACAGGCAGGCATCTGCAGCACTTACAGCGGGCGTAGTGTGCCTCCTGCACAATATACACCTGAAGCTACCCCTTATTGCTCGTAGTTTTTTTTCTTTTGTGTTACACTAACAGGCATCTGCAGCACTTACAGTGGGCGTAGTGTGCTTCTTGCAAAATATACACCAGAAGCTAGCCCTTATTGCTGTGTTTTCCTGTTGTGTAACACAGGCAGGCATCTGCAGCACTTACAGCAGGCGTAGTGTGCCTCCTGCAAAATATACACCTGAAGCTAGGCCTTATTGCTGTGTTTTCCTGTTGTGTAACACAGGCAGGCATCTGCAGCACTTACAGCGGGCGTAGTGTGCCTCCTGCACATTATACACCTGAAGCTACCCCTTATTGCTCGTAGTTTTTTTTTCTTTTGTGTTACACTAACAGGCATCTGCAGCACTTACAGCGGGCGTAGTGTGCTTCTTGCAAAATATACACCAGAAGCTAGCCCTTATTGCTGTGTTTTCCTGTTGTGTAACACAGGCAGGCATCTGCAGCACTTACAGCAGGCGTAGTGTGCCTCCTGCAAAATATACACCTGAAGCTAGGCCTTATTGCTGTATTTTCCTGTTGTGTAACACAGGCAGGCATCTGCAGCACTTACAGCAGGCGTAGTGTGCCTCCTGCACATTATACACCTGAAGCTACCCCTTATTGCTCGTAGTTTTTTTTCTTTTGTGTTACACTAACAGGCATCTGCAGCACTTACAGCGGGTGTAGTGTGCTTCTTGCAAAATATACACCAGAAGCTAGCCCTTATTGCTGTGTTTTCCTGTTGTGTAACACAGGCAGGCATCTGCAGCACTTACAGCAGGCGTAGTGTGCCTCCTGCAAAATATACACCTGAAGCTAGGCCTTATTGCTTTGTTTTCCTGTTGTCTAACACAGGCAGGCATCTGCAGCACTTACAGCGGGCGTAGTGTGCCTCCTGCACATTATACACCTGAAGCTAGGCCTTATTGCTGTATTTTCCTGTTGTGTAACACAGGCAGGCATCTGCAGCACTTACAGTGGGCGTAGTGTGCCTCCTGCACATTATACACCTGAAGCTAGGCCTTTTTGCTCGTAGTTTTTTTTCTTTTGTGTTACACTAACAGGCATCTGCAGCACTTACAGCGGGCGTAGTGTGCTTCTTGCAAAATATACACCAGAAGCTAGCCCTTATTGCTGTGTTTTCCTGTTGTGTAACACAGGCAGGCATCTGCAGCACTTACAGCAGGCGTAGTGTGCCTCCTGCAAAATATACACCTGAAGCTAGCCCTTATTGCTGTGTTTTCCTGTTGTGTAACACAGGCAGGCATCTGCAGCACTTACAGCGGGCATAGTGTGCCTCCTGCACATTATACACCTGAAGCTACCCCTTATTGCTCGTAGTTTTTTTTCTTTTGTGTTACACTAACAGGCATCTGCAGCACTTACAGCGGGCGTAGTGTGCTTCTTGAAAAATATACACCAGAAGCTAGCCCTTATTGCTGTGTTTTCCTGTTGTGTAACACAGGCAGGCATCTGCAGCACTTACAGCAGGCGTAGTGTGCCTCCTGCAAAATATACACCTGAAGCTAGGCCTTATTGCTGTGTTTTCCTGTTGTGTAACACAGGCAGGCATCTGCAGCACTTACAGCGGGCGTAGTGTGCCTCCTGCACATTATACACCTGAAGCTACCCCTTATTGCTCGTAGTTTTTTTTCTTTTGTGTTACACTAACAGGCATCTGCAGCACTTACAGCGGGCGTAGTGTGCTTCTTGCAAAATATACACCAGAAGCTAGCCCTTATTGCTGTGTTTTCCTGTTGTGTAACACAGGCAGGCATCTGCAGCACTTACAGCAGGCGTAGTGTGCCTCCTGCAAAATATACACCTGAAGCTAGGCCTTATTGCTGTATTTTCCTGTTGTGTAACACAGGCAGGCATCTGCAGCACTTACAGCAGGCGTAGTGTGCCTCCTGCACATTATACACCTGAAGCTACCCCTTATTGCTCGTAGTTTTTTTTCTTTTGTGTTACACTAACAGGCATCTGCAGCACTTACAGCGGGTGTAGTGTGCTTCTTGCAAAATATACACCAGAAGCTAGCCCTTATTGCTGTGTTTTCCTGTTGTGTAACACAGGCAGGCATCTGCAGCACTTACAGCAGGCGTAGTGTGCCTCCTGCAAAATATACACCTGAAGCTAGGCCTTATTGCTTTGTTTTCCTGTTGTCTAACACAGGCAGGCATCTGCAGCACTTACAGCGGGCGTAGTGTGCCTCCTGCACATTATACACCTGAAGCTAGGCCTTATTGCTGTATTTTCCTGTTGTGTAACACAGGCAGGCATCTGCAGCACTTACAGTGGGCGTAGTGTGCCTCCTGCACATTATACACCTGAAGCTAGGCCTTTTTGCTCGTAGTTTTTTTTCTTTTGTGTTACACTAACAGGCATCTGCAGCACTTACAGCGGGCGTAGTGTGCTTCTTGCAAAATATACACCAGAAGCTAGCCCTTATTGCTGTGTTTTCCTGTTGTGTAACACAGGCAGGCATCTGCAGCACTTACAGCAGGCGTAGTGTGCCTCCTGCAAAATATACACCTGAAGCTAGGCCTTATTGCTGTGTTTTCCTGTTGTGTAACACAGGCAGGCATCTGCAGCACTTACAGCGGGCGTAGTGTGCCTCCTGCACATTATACACCTGAAGCTACCCCTTATTGCTCGTAGTTTTTTTTCTTTTGTGCTACACTAACAGGCATCTGCAGCACTTACAGTAGGTGTAGTGTGCTTCTTGCAAAATATACACCAGAAGCTAGGCCTTATTGCTGGGTTTTCCTGTTGTGTAACACAGGCAGGCATCTGCAGCACTTACAGCAGGCGTAGTGTGCCTCCTGCAAAATATACACCTAAAGCTAGGCCTTATTGCTGTGTTTTCCTGTTGTGTAACACAGGCAGGCATCTGCAGCACTTACAGCGGGCGTAGTGTGCCTCCTGCACATTATACACCTGAAGCTACCCCTTATTGCTCGTAGTTTTTTTTCTTTTGTGTTACACTAACAGGCATCTGCAGCACTTACAGCGGGCGTAGTGTGCTTCTTGCAAAATATACACCAGAAGCTAGCCCTTATTGCTGTGTTTTCCTGTTGTGTAACACAGGCAGACATCTGCAGCACTTACAGCAGGCGTAGTGTGCCTCCTGTAAAATATACACCTGTAGCTAGGCCTTATTGCTGTGTTTTCCTGTTGTGTACCACAGGCAGGCATCTGCAGCACTTACAGCAGGCGTAGTGTGCCTCCTGCAAAATATACACCTGAAGCTAGGCCTTATTGCTGTGTTTTCCTGTTGTGTAACACAGGCAGGCATCTGCAGCACTTACAGTGGGCGTAGTGTGCCTCCTGCACATTATACACCTGAAGCTACCCCTTATTGCTCATAGTTTTTTTTCTTTTGTGTTACACTAACAGGCATCTGCAGCACTTACAGCGGGCGAAGTGTGCTTCTTGCAAAATATACACCAGAAGCTAGCCCTTATTGCTGTGTTTTCCTGTTGTGTAACACAGGCAGGCATCTGCAGCACTTACAGCAGGCGTAGTGTGCCTCCTGCAAAATATACACCTGAAGCTAGGCCTTATTGCTGTGTTTTCCTGTTGTGTAACATAGGCAGGCATCTGCAGCACTTACAGCGGGCGTAGTGTGCCTACTGCACATTATACATCTGAAGCTACCCCTTATTGCTCGTAGTTTTTTTTCTTTTGTGTTACACTAACAGGCATCTGCAGCACTTACAGCAGGCGTAGTGTGCTTCTTGAAAAATATACACCAGAAGCTAGCCCTTATTGCTGTGTTTTCCTGTTGTGTAACACAGGCAGGCATCTGCAGCACTTACAGCAGGCATAGTGTGCCTCCTGCAAAATATACACCTGAAGCTAGGCCTTATTGCTGTGTTTTCCTGTTGTGTAACACAGTCAGGCATCTGCAGCACTTAAAGCGGGCGTAGTGTGCCTCCTGCACATTATACACCTGAAGCTTCCCCTTATTGCTCGTAGTTTTTTTTCTTTTGTGCTACACTAACAGGCATCTGCAGCACTTACAGCGGGCGTAGTGTGCTTCTTGCAAAATATACACCAGAAGCTAGCCCTTATTGCTGTGTTTTCCTGTTGTGTAACACAGGCAGGCATCTGCAGCACTTACAGCAGGCGTAGTGTGCCTCCTGCAAAATATACACCTGAAGCTAGGCCTTATTGCTGTGTTTTCCTGTTGTGTAACACAGGCAGGCATCTGCAGCACTTACAGCGGGCGTAGTGTGCCTCCTGCACATTATACACCTGAAGCTACCCCTTATTGCTCGTAGTTTTTTTTCTTTTGTGTTACACTAACAGGCATCTGCAGCACTTACAGCGGGCGTAGTGTGCTTCTTGCAAAATATACACCAGAAGCTAGCCCTTATTGCTGTGTTTTCCTGTTGTGTAACACAGGCAGGCATCTGCAGCACTTACAGCGGGCGTAGTGTGCCTCCTGCACATTATACACCTGAAGCTACCCCTTATTGCTCGTAGTTTTTTTTCTTTTGTGTTACACTAACAGGCATCTGCAGCACTTACAGTGGGCATAGTGTGCTTCTTGCAAAATATACACCAGAAGCTAGCCCTTATTGCTGTGTTTTCCTGTTGTGTAACACAGGCAGGCATCTGCAGCACTTACAGCAGGCGTAGTGTGTCTCCTGCAAAATATACACCTGAAGCTAGCCCTTATTGCTGTGTTTTCCTGTTGTGTAACACAGGCAGGCATCTGCAGCACTTACAGCGGGCATAGTGTGCCTCCTGCACATTATACATCTGAAGCTACCCCTTATTGCTCGTAGTTTTTTTTCTTTTGTGTTACACTAACAGGCATCTGCAGCACTTACAGCGGGCGTAGTGTGCTTCTTGAAAAATATACACCAGAAGCTAGCCCTTATTGCTGTGTTTTCCTGTTGTGTAACACAGGCAGGCATCTGCAGCACTTACAGCAGGCGTAGTGTGCCTCCTGCAAAATATACACCTGAAGCTAGGCCTTATTGCTGTGTTTTCCTGTTGTGTAACACAGGCAGGCACCTGCAGCACTTACAGCGGGCGTAGTGTGCCTCCTGCACATTATACACCTGAAGCTACCCCTTATTGCTCGTAGTTTTTTTTCTTTTGTGTTACACTAACAGGCATCTGCAGCACTTACAGTGGGCGTAGTGTGCTTCTTGCAAAATATACACCAGAAGCTAGCCCTTATTGCTGTGTTTTCCTGTTGTGTAACACAGGCAGGCATCTGCAGCACTTACAGCAGGCGTAGTGTGCCTCCTGCAAAATATACACCTGAAGCTAGGCCTTATTGCTGTGTTTTCCTGTTGGGTAACATAGGCAGGCATCTGCAGCACTTACAGCGGGCGTAGTGTGCCTACTGCACATTATACATCTGAAGCTACCCCTTATTGCTCGTAGTTTTTTTTCTTTTGTGTTACACTAACAGGCATCTGCAGCACTTACAGCAGGCGTAGTGTGCTTCTTGAAAAATATACACCAGAAGCTAGCCCTTATTGCTGTGTTTTCCTGTTGTGTAACACAGGCAGGCATCTGCAGCACTTACAGCAGGCATAGTGTGCCTCCTGCACATTATACACCTGAAGCTACCCCTTATTGCTCGTAGTTTTTTTTCTTTTGTGTTACACTAACAGGCATCTGCAGCACTTACAGTGGGCGTAGTGTGCTTCTTGCAAAATATACACCAGAAGCTAGCCCTTATTGCTGTGTTTTCCTGTTGTGTAACACAGGCAGGCATCTGCAGCACTTACAGCAGGCGTAGTGTGCCTCCTGCAAAATATACACCTGAAGCTAGGCCTTATTGCTGTGTTTTCCTGTTGTGTAACATAGGCAGGCATCTGCAGCACTTACAGCGGGCGTAGTGTGCCTACTGCACATTATACATCTGAAGCTACCCCTTATTGCTCGTAGTTTTTTTTCTTTTGTGTTACACTAACAGGCATCTGCAGCACTTACAGCAGGCGTAGTGTGCTTCTTGAAAAATATACACCAGAAGCTAGCCCTTATTGCTGTGTTTTCCTGTTGTGTAACACAGGCAGGCATCTGCAGCACTTACAGCAGGCATAGTGTGCCTCCTGCAAAATATACACCTGAAGCTAGGCCTTATTGCTGTGTTTTCCTGTTGTGTAACACAGGCAGGCATCTGCAGCACTTAAAGCGGGCGTAGTTAGCCTCCTGCACATTATACACCTGAAGCTACCCCATATTGCTCGTAGTTTTTTTTCTTTTGTGTTACACTAACAGGCATCTGCAGCACTTACAGCGGGCGTAGTGTGCTTCTTGCAAAATATACACCAGAAGCTAGCCCTTATTGCTGTGTTTTCCTGTTGTGTAACACAGGCAGGCATCTGCAGCACTTACAGCAGGCGTAGTGTGCCTCCTGCAAAATATACACCTGAAGCTAGGCCTTATTGCTGTATTTTCCTGTTGTGTAACACAGGCAGGCATCTGCAGCACTTACAGCAGGCGTAGTGTGCCTCCTGCACATTATACACCTGAAGCTACCCCTTATTGCTCGTAGTTTTTTTTATTTTGTGTTACACTAACAGGCATCTGCAGCACTTACAGCGGGTGTAGTGTGCTTCTTGCAAAATATACACCAGAAGCTAGCCCTTATTGTTGTGTTTTCCTGTTGTATAACACAGGCAGGCATATGCAGCACTTACAGCAGGCGTAGTGTGCCTCCTGCAAAATATACACCTGAAGCTAGGCCTTATTGCTTTGTTTTCCTGTTGTGTAACACAGGCAGGCATCTGCAGCACTTACAGCGGGCGTAGTGTGCCTCCTGCACATTATACACCTGAAGCTACCCCGTATTGCTCGTAGTTTTTTTTCTTTTGTGTTACACTAACAGGCATCTGCAGCACTTACAGCGGGCGTAGTGTGCTTCTTGCAAAATATACACCAGAAGCTAGCCCTTATTGCTGTGTTTTCCTGTTGTGTAACACAGGCAGGCATCTGCAGCACTTACAGCAGGCGTAGTGTGCCTCCTGCAAAATACACACGTGAAGCTAGGCCTTATTGCTGTATTTTCCTGTTGTGTAACACAGGCAGGCATCTGCAGCACTTAAAGCGGGCGTAGTGTGCCTCCTGCACATTATACACCTGAAGCTACCCCTTATTGCTCGTAGTTTTTTTTCTTTTGTGCTACACTAACAGGCATCTGCAGCACTTACAGCGGGCGTAGTGTGCTTCTTGCAAAATATACACCAGAAGCTAGCCCTTATTGCTGTGTTTTCCTGTTGTGTAACACAGGCAGGCATCTGCAGCACTTACAGCAGGCGTAGTGTGCCTCCTGCAAAATATACACCTGAAGCTAGGCCTTATTGCTGTGTTTTCCTGTTGTGTAACACAGGCAGGCATCTGCAGCACTTACAGCAGGCATAGTGTGCCTCCTGCACATTATACACCTGAAGCTACCCCTTATTGCTCGTAGTTTTTTTTCTTTTGTGTTACACTAACAGGCATCTGCAGCACTTACAGCAGGCGTAGTGTGCTTCTTGAAAAATATACACCAGAAGCTAGCCCTTATTGCTGTGTTTTCCTGTTGTGTAACACAGGCAGGCATCTGCAGCACTTACAGCAGGCATAGTGTGCCTCCTGCAAAATATACACCTGAAGCTAGGCCTTATTGCTGTGTTTTCCTGTTGTGTAACACAGGCAGGCATCTGCAGCACTTACAGCGGGCATAGTGTGCCTCCTGCACATTATACACCTGAAGCTACCCCTTATTGCTCATAGTTTTTTTTCTTTTGTGTTACATTAACAGGCATCTGCAGCACTTACAGCGGGCGAAGTGTGCTTTTTGCAAAATATACACCAGAAGCTAGCCCTTATTGCTGTGTTTTCCTGTTGTGTAACACAGGCAGGCATCTGCAGCACTTACAGCAGGCGTAGTGTGCCTCCTGCAAAATATACACCTGAAGCTAGGCCTTATTGCTGTGTTTTCCTGTTGTGTAACATAGGCAGGCATCTGCAGCACTTACAGCGGGCGTAGTGTGCCTACTGCACATTATACATCTGAAGCTACCCCTTATTGCTCGTAGTTTTTTTTCTTTTGTGCTACACTAACAGGCATCTGCAGCACTTACAGCAGGCGTAGTGTGCTTCTTGAAAAATATACACCAGAAGCTAGCCCTTATTGCTGTGTTTTCCTGTTGTGTAACACAGGCAGGCATCTGCAGCACTTACAGCAGGCATAGTGTCCCTCCTGCAAAATATACACCTGAAGCTAGGCCTTATTGCTGTGTTTTCCTGTTGTGTAACACAGGCAGGCATCTGCAGCACTTACAGCGGGCATAGTGTGCCTCCTGCACATTATACACCTGAAGCTACCCCTTATTGCTCATAGTTTTTTTTCTTTTGTGTTACATTAACAGGCATCTGCAGCACTTACAGCGGGCGAAGTGTGCTTTTTGCAAAATATACACCAGAAGCTAGCCCTTATTGCTGTGTTTTCCTGTTGTGTAACACAGGCAGGCATCTGCAGCACTTACAGCAGGCGTAGTGTGCCTCCTGCAAAATATACACCTGAAGCTAGGCCTTATTGCTGTGTTTTCCTGTTGTGTAACACAGGCAGGCATCTGCAGCACTTACAGCGGGCATAGTGTGCCTCCTGCACATTATACACCTGAAGCTACCCCGTATTGCTCGTAGTTTTTTTTCTTTTGTGTTACACTAACAGGCATCTGCAGCACTTACAGCGGGCGTAGTGTGCTTCTTGCAAAATATACACCAGAAGCTAGCCCTTATTGCTGTGTTTTCCTGTTGTGTAACACAGGCAGGCATCTGCAGCACTTACAGCAGGCGTAGTGTGCCTCCTGCAAAATACACACGTGAAGCTAGGCCATATTGCTGTATTTTCCTGTTGTGTAACACAGGCAGGCATCTGCAGCACTTAAAGCGGGCGTAGTGTGCCTCCTGCACATTATACACCTGAAGCTACCCCTTATTGCTCGTAGTTTTTTTTCTTTTGTGCTACACTAACAGGCATCTGCAGCACTTACAGCGGGCGTAGTGTGCTTCTTGCAAAATATACACCAGAAGATAGCCCTTATTGCTGTGTTTTCCTGTTGTGTAACACAGGCAGGCATCTGCAGCACTTACAGCAGGCGTAGTGTGCCTCCTGCAAAATATACACCTGAAGCTAGGCCTTATTGCTGTATTTTCCTGTTGTGTAACACAGGCAGGCATCTGCAGCACTTACAGCAGGCGTAGTGTGCCTCCTGCACATTATACACCTGAAGCTACCCCTTATTGCTCGTAGTTTTTTTTATTTTGTGTTACACTAACAGGCATCTGCAGCACTTACAGCAGGCATAGTGTGCCTCCTGTAAAATATACACCTGAAGCTAGGCCTTATTGCTGTGTTTTCCTGTTGTGTAACACAGGCAGGCATCTGCAGCACTTACAGCAGGCGTAGTGTGCCTCCTGCAAAATATACACCTGAAGCTAGGCCTTATTGCTGTGTTTTCCTGTTGTGTAACACAGGCAGGCATCTGCAGCACTTACAGCGGGCGTAGTGTGCCTCCTGCACATTATACACCTGAAGCTACCCCTTATTGCTCATAGTTTTTTTTCTTTTGTGTTACACTAACAGGCATCTGCAGCACTTACAGTGGGCGAAGTGTGCTTCTTGCAAAATATACACCAGAAGCTAGCCCTTATTGCTGTGTTTTCCTGTTGTGTAACACAGGCAGGCATCTGCAGCACTTACAGCAGGCGTAGTGTGCCTCCTGCAAAATATACACCTGAAGCTAGGCCTTATTGCTGTGTTTTCCTGTTGTGTAACATAGGCAGGCATCTGCAGCACTTACAGCGGGCGTAGTGTGCCTACTGCACATTATACATCTGAAGCTACCCCTTATTGCTCGTAGTTTTTTTTCTTTTGTGTTACACTAACAGGCATCTGCAGCACTTACAGCAGGCGTAGTGTGCTTCTTGAAAAATGTACACCAGAAGCTAGCCCTTATTGCTGTGTTTTCCTGTTGTGTAACACAGGCAGGCATCTGCAGCACTTACAGCAGGCATAGTGTGCCTCCTGCAAAATATACACCTGAAGCTAGGCCTTATTGCTGTGTTTTCCTGTTGTGTAACACAGGCAGGCATCTGCAGCACTTAAAGCGGGCGTAGTGTGCCTCCTGCACATTATACACCTGAAGCTACCCCTTATTGCTCGTAGTTTTTTTTCTTTTGTGCTACACTAACAGGCATCTGCAGCACTTACAGCGGGCGTAGTGTGCTTCTTGCAAAATATACACCAGAAGCTAGCCCTTATTGCTGTGTTTTCCTGTTGTGTAACACAGGCAGGCATCTGCAGCACTTACAGCAGGCGTAGTGTGCCTCCTGCAAAATATACACCTGAAGCTAGGCCTTATTGCTGTGTTTTCCTGTTGTGTAACACAGGCAGGCATCTGCAGCACTTACAGCGGGCATAGTGTGCCTCCTGCACATTATACACCTGAAGCTACCCCGTATTGCTCGTAGTTTTTTTTCTTTTGTGTTACACTAACAGGCATCTGCAGCACTTACAGCGGGCGTAGTGTGCTTCTTGCAAAATATACACCAGAAGATAGCCCTTATTGCTGTGTTTTCCTGTTGTGTAACACAGGCAGGCATCTGCAGCACTTACAGCAGGCGTAGTGTGCCTCCTGCAAAATATACACCTGAAGCTAGGCCTTATTGCTGTATTTTCCTGTTGTGTAACACAGGCAGGCATCTGCAGCACTTAAAGCGGGCGTAGTGTGCCTCCTGCACATTATACACCTGAAGCTACCCCTTATTGCTCGTAGTTTTTTTTCTTTTGTGCTACACTAACAGGCATCTGCAGCACTTACAGCGGGCGTAGTGTGCTTCTTGCAAAATATACACCAGAAGCTAGCCCTTATTGCTGTGTTTTCCTGTTGTGTAACACAGGCAGGCATCTGCAGCACTTACAGCAGGCGTAGTGTGCCTCCTGCAAAATATACACCTGAAGCTAGGCCTTATTGCTGTGTTTTCCTGTTGTGTAACACAGGCAGGCATCTGCAGCACTTACAGCGGGCATAGTGTGCCTCCTGCACATTATACACCTGAAGCTACCCCGTATTGCTCGTAGTTTTTTTTCTTTTGTGTTACACTAACAGGCATCTGCAGCACTTACAGCGGGCGTAGTGTGCTTCTTGCAAAATATACACCAGAAGATAGCCCTTATTGCTGTGTTTTCCTGTTGTGTAACACAGGCAGGCATCTGCAGCACTTACAGCAGGCGTAGTGTGCCTCCTGCAAAATATACACCTGAAGCTAGGCCTTATTGCTGTATTTTCCTGTTGTGTAACACAGGCAGGCATCTGCAGCACTTACAGCAGGCGTAGTGTGCCTCCTGCACATTATACACCTGAAGCTACCCCTTATTGCTCGTAGTTTTTTTTATTTTGTGTTACACTAACAGGCATCTGCAGCACTTACAGCGGGTGTAGTGTGCTTCTTGCAAAATGTACACCAGAAGCTAGCCCTTATTGCTGTGTTTTCCTGTTGTATAACACAGGCAGGCATCTGCAGCACTTACAGCAGGCGTAGTGTGCCTCCTGCAAAATATACACCTGAAGCTAGGCCTTATTGCTTTGTTTTCCTGTTGTGTAACACAGGCAGGCATCTGCAGCACTTACAGCGGGCGTAGTGTGCCTCCTGCACATTATACACCTGAAGCTACCCCTTATTGCTCATAGTTTTTTTTCTTTTGTGTTACACTAACAGGCATCTGCAGCACTTACAGTGGGCGTAGTGTGCTTCTTGCAAAATATACACCAGAAGCTAGCCCTTATTGCTGTGTTTTCCTGTTGTGTAACACAGGCAGGCATCTGCAGCACTTACAGCGGGCGTAGTGTGCCTCCTGCACATTATACACCTGAAGCTACCCCTTATTGCTCATAGTTTTTTTTCTTTTGTGTTACACTAACAGGCATCTGCAGCACTTACAGTGGGCGTAGTGTGCTTCTTGCAAAATATACACCAGAAGCTAGCCCTTATTGCTGTGTTTTCCTGTTGTGTAACACAGGCAGGCATCTGCAGCACTTACAGCAGGCGTAGTGTGCCTCCTGCAAAATATACACCTGAAGCTAGGCCTTATTGCTGTGTTTTCCTGTTGTGTAACACAGGCAAGCATCTGCAGCACTTACAGTGGGCGTAGTGTGCCTACTGCACATTATACATCTGAAGCTACCCCTTATTGCTCGTAGTTTTTTTTCTTTTGTGTTACACTAACAGGCATCTGCAGCACTTACAGCGGGCGTAGTGTGCTTCTTGAAAAATATACACCAGAAGCTAGCCCTTATTGCTGTGTTTTCCTGTTGTGTAACACAGGCAGGCATCTGCAGCACTTACAGCAGGCGTAGTGTGCCTCCTGCAAAATATACACCTGAAGCTAGGCCTTATTGCTGTGTTTTCCTGTTGTGTAACACAGGCAGGCATCTGCAGCACTTACAGCGGGCGTAGTGTGCCTCCTGCACATTATACACCTGAAGCTACCCCTTATTGCTCGTAGTTTTTTTTCTTTTGTGCTACACTAACAGGCATCTGCAGCACTTACAGCGGGCGTAGTGTGCTTCTTGCAAAATATACATCAGAAGCTAGCCCTTATTGCTGTGTTTTCCTGTTGTGTAACACAGGCAGGCATCTGCAGCACTTACAGCAGGCGTAGTATGCCTCCTGCAAAATATACACCTGAAGCTAGGCCTTATTGCTGTGTTTTCCTGTTGTGTAACACAGGCAGGCATCTGCAGCACTTACAGCGGGCGTAGTGTGCCTCCTGCACATTATACACCTGAAGCTAGGCCTTATTGCTCATAGTTTTTTTTCTTTTGTGTTACACTAACAGGCATCTGCAGCACTTACAGCGGGCGTAGTGTGCTTCTTGCAAAATATACACCAGAAGCTAGCCCTTATTGCTGTGTTTTCCTGTTGTGTAACACAGGCAGGCATCTGCAGCACTTACAGCAGGCATAGTGTGCCTCCTGCAAAATATACACCTGAAGCTAGGCCTTATTGCTGTGTTTTCCTGTTGTGTAACACAGGCAGGCATCTGCAGCACTTACAGCAGGCGTAGTGTGCCTCCTGCACATTATACACCTGAAGCTACCCCTTATTGCTCGTATTTTTTTTCTTTTGTGTTACACTAACAGGCATCTGCAGCACTTACAGCGGGCGTAGTGTGCTTCTTGCAAAATATACACCAGAAGCTAGCCCTTATTGCTGTGTTTTCCTGTTGTGTAACACAGGCAGGCATCTGCAGCACTTACAGCAGGCGTAGTGTGCCTCCTGCAAAATATACACCTGAAGCTAGGCCTTATTGCTGTATTTTCCTGTTGTGTAACACAGGCAGGCATCTGCAGCACTTACAGTGGGCGTAGTGTGCCTCCTGCACATTATACACCTGAAGCTAGGCCTTATTGCTCGTAGTTTTTTTTCTTTTAGCCCTTATTGCTGTGTTTTCCTGTTGTGTAACACAGGCAGGCATCTGCAGCACTTACAGCAGGCGTAGTGTGCCTCCTGCAAAATATACACCTGAAGCTAGGCCTTATTGCTGTGTTTTCCTGTTGTGTAACACAGGCAGGCATCTGCAGCACTTACAGCAGGCATAGTGTGCCTCCTGCAAAATATACACCTGAAGCCAGGCATAATTGCTGTGTTTTCCTGTTGTGTAACACAGGCAGGCATCTGCAGCACTTAAAGCGGGCGTAGTGTGCCTCCTGCACATTATACACCTGAAGCTACCCCTTATTGCTCGTAGTTTATTTTCTTTTGTGCTACACTAACAGGCATCTGCAGCACTTACAGCGGGCGTAGTGTGCTTCTTGCAAAATATACACCAGAAGCTAGCCCTTATTGCTGTGTTTTCCTGTTGTGTAACACAGGCAGGCATCTGCAGCACTTACAGCAGGCGTAGTGTGCCTCCTGCAAAATATACACCTGAAGCTAGGCCTTATTGCTGTATTTTCCTGTTGTGTAACACAGGCAGGCATCTGCAGCACTTACAGCAGGCGTAGTGTGCCTCCTGCACATTATACACCTGAAGCTACCCCTTATTGCTCGTAGTTTTTTTTCTTTTGTGTTACACTAACAGGCATCTGCAGCACTTACAGCGGGTGTAGTGTGCTTCTTGCAAAATATACACCAGAAGCTAGCCCTTATTGCTGTGTTTTCCTGTTGTGTAACACAGGCAGGCATCTGCAGCACTTACAGCAGGCGTAGTGTGCCTCCTGCAAAATATACACCTGAAGCTAGGCCTTATTGCTTTGTTTTCCTGTTGTCTAACACAGGCAGGCATCTGCAGCACTTACAG
Organism: Rana muscosa; assembly: GCA_029206835.1. Lineage (NCBI taxonomy): Eukaryota > Metazoa > Chordata > Amphibia > Anura > Ranidae > Rana > Rana muscosa. The sequence goes on from CM055117.1 coordinate 921,089,281, forward strand.
CGGGCGTAGTGTGCCTCCTGCACATTATACACCTGAAGCTAGGCCTTATTGCTGTATTTTCCTGTTGTGTAACACAGGCAGGCATCTGCAGCACTTACAGTGGGCGTAGTGTGCCTCCTGCACATTATACACCTGAAGCTAGGCCTTTTTGCTCGTAGTTTTTTTTCTTTTGTGTTACACTAACAGGCATCTGCAGCACTTACAGCGGGCGTAGTGTGCTTCTTGCAAAATATACACCAGAAGCTAGCCCTTATTGCTGTGTTTTCCTGTTGTGTAACACAGGCAGGCATCTGCAGCACTTACAGCAGGCGTAGTGTGCCTCCTGCAAAATATACACCTGAAGCTAGGCCTTATTGCTGTGTTTTCCTGTTGTGTAACACAGGCAGGCATCTGCAGCACTTACAGCGGGCGTAGTGTGCCTCCTGCACATTATACACCTGAAGCTACCCCTTATTGCTCGTAGTTTTTTTCTTTTGTGCTACACTAACAGGCATCTGCAGCACTTACAGTAGGTGTAGTGTGCTTCTTGCAAAATATACACCAGAAGCTAGGCCTTATTGCTGGGTTTTCCTGTTGTGTAACACAGGCAGGCATCTGCAGCACTTACAGCAGGCGTAGTGTGCCTCCTGCAAAATATACACCTAAAGCTAGGCCTTATTGCTGTGTTTTCCTGTTGTGTAACACAGGCAGGCATCTGCAGCACTTACAGCGGGCGTAGTGTGCCTCCTGCACATTATACACCTGAAGCTACCCCTTATTGCTCGTAGTTTTTTTTCTTTTGTGTTACACTAACAGGCATCTGCAGCACTTACAGCGGGCGTAGTGTGCTTCTTGCAAAATATACACCAGAAGCTAGCCCTTATTGCTGTGTTTTCCTGTTGTGTAACACAGGCAGACATCTGCAGCACTTACAGCAGGCGTAGTGTGCCTCCTGTAAAATATACACCTGTAGCTAGGCCTTATTGCTGTGTTTTCCTGTTGTGTACCACAGGCAGGCATCTGCAGCACTTACAGCAGGCGTAGTGTGCCTCCTGCAAAATATACACCTGAAGCTAGGCCTTATTGCTGTGTTTTCCTGTTGTGTAACACAGGCAGGCATCTGCAGCACTTACAGTGGGCGTAGTGTGCCTCCTGCACATTATACACCTGAAGCTACCCCTTATTGCTCATAGTTTTTTTTCTTTTGTGTTACACTAACAGGCATCTGCAGCACTTACAGCGGGCGAAGTGTGCTTCTTGCAAAATATACACCAGAAGCTAGCCCTTATTGCTGTGTTTTCCTGTTGTGTAACACAGGCAGGCATCTGCAGCACTTACAGCAGGCGTAGTGTGCCTCCTGCAAAATATACACCTGAAGCTAGGCCTTATTGCTGTGTTTTCCTGTTGTGTAACATAGGCAGGCATCTGCAGCACTTACAGCGGGCGTAGTGTGCCTACTGCACATTATACATCTGAAGCTACCCCTTATTGCTCGTAGTTTTTTTTCTTTTGTGTTACACTAACAGGCATCTGCAGCACTTACAGCAGGCGTAGTGTGCTTCTTGAAAAATATACACCAGAAGCTAGCCCTTATTGCTGTGTTTTCCTGTTGTGTAACACAGGCAGGCATCTGCAGCACTTACAGCAGGCATAGTGTGCCTCCTGCAAAATATACACCTGAAGCTAGGCCTTATTGCTGTGTTTTCCTGTTGTGTAACACAGTCAGGCATCTGCAGCACTTAAAGCGGGCGTAGTGTGCCTCCTGCACATTATACACCTGAAGCTTCCCCTTATTGCTCGTAGTTTTTTTTCTTTTGTGCTACACTAACAGGCATCTGCAGCACTTACAGCGGGCGTAGTGTGCTTCTTGCAAAATATACACCAGAAGCTAGCCCTTATTGCTGTGTTTTCCTGTTGTGTAACACAGGCAGGCATCTGCAGCACTTACAGCAGGCGTAGTGTGCCTCCTGCAAAATATACACCTGAAGCTAGGCCTTATTGCTGTGTTTTCCTGTTGTGTAACACAGGCAGGCATCTGCAGCACTTACAGCGGGTGTAGTGTGCCTCCTGCACATTATACACCTGAAGCTACCCCTTATTGCTCGTAGTTTTTTTTCTTTTGTGTTACACTAACAGGCATCTGCAGCACTTACAGCGGGCGTAGTGTGCTTCTTGCAAAATATACACCAGAAGCTAGCCCTTATTGCTGTGTTTTCCTGTTGTGTAACACAGGCAGGCATCTGCAGCACTTACAGCGGGCGTAGTGTGCCTCCTGCACATTATACACCTGAAGCTACCCCTTATTGCTCGTAGTTTTTTTTCTTTTGTGTTACACTAACAGGCATCTGCAGCACTTACAGTGGGCATAGTGTGCTTCTTGCAAAATATACACCAGAAGCTAGCCCTTATTGCTGTGTTTTCCTGTTGTGTAACACAGGCAGGCATCTGCAGCACTTACAGCAGGCGTAGTGTGTCTCCTGCAAAATATACACCTGAAGCTAGCCCTTATTGCTGTGTTTTCCTGTTGTGTAACACAGGCAGGCATCTGCAGCACTTACAGCGGGCATAGTGTGCCTCCTGCACATTATACATCTGAAGCTACCCCTTATTGCTCGTAGTTTTTTTTCTTTTGTGTTACACTAACAGGCATCTGCAGCACTTACAGCGGGCGTAGTGTGCTTCTTGAAAAATATACACCAGAAGCTAGCCCTTATTGCTGTGTTTTCCTGTTGTGTAACACAGGCAGGCATCTGCAGCACTTACAGCAGGCGTAGTGTGCCTCCTGCAAAATATACACCTGAAGCTAGGCCTTATTGCTGTGTTTTCCTGTTGTGTAACACAGGCAGGCACCTGCAGCACTTACAGCGGGCGTAGTGTGCCTCCTGCACATTATACACCTGAAGCTACCCCTTATTGCTCGTAGTTTTTTTTCTTTTGTGTTACACTAACAGGCATCTGCAGCACTTACAGTGGGCGTAGTGTGCTTCTTGCAAAATATACACCAGAAGCTAGCCCTTATTGCTGTGTTTTCCTGTTGTGTAACACAGGCAGGCATCTGCAGCACTTACAGCAGGCGTAGTGTGCCTCCTGCAAAATATACACCTGAAGCTAGGCCTTATTGCTGTGTTTTCCTGTTGGGTAACATAGGCAGGCATCTGCAGCACTTACAGCGGGCGTAGTGTGCCTACTGCACATTATACATCTGAAGCTACCCCTTATTGCTCGTAGTTTTTTTTCTTTTGTGTTACACTAACAGGCATCTGCAGCACTTACAGCAGGCGTAGTGTGCTTCTTGAAAAATATACACCAGAAGCTAGCCCTTATTGCTGTGTTTTCCTGTTGTGTAACACAGGCAGGCATCTGCAGCACTTACAGCAGGCATAGTGTGCCTCCTGCACATTATACACCTGAAGCTACCCCTTATTGCTCGTAGTTTTTTTTCTTTTGTGTTACACTAACAGGCATCTGCAGCACTTACAGTGGGCGTAGTGTGCTTCTTGCAAAATATACACCAGAAGCTAGCCCTTATTGCTGTGTTTTCCTGTTGTGTAACACAGGCAGGCATCTGCAGCACTTACAGCAGGCGTAGTGTGCCTCCTGCAAAATATACACCTGAAGCTAGGCCTTATTGCTGTGTTTTCCTGTTGTGTAACATAGGCAGGCATCTGCAGCACTTACAGCGGGCGTAGTGTGCCTACTGCACATTATACATCTGAAGCTACCCCTTATTGCTCGTAGTTTTTTTTCTTTTGTGTTACACTAACAGGCATCTGCAGCACTTACAGCAGGCGTAGTGTGCTTCTTGAAAAATATACACCAGAAGCTAGCCCTTATTGCTGTGTTTTCCTGTTGTGTAACACAGGCAGGCATCTGCAGCACTTACAGCAGGCATAGTGTGCCTCCTGCAAAATATACACCTGAAGCTAGGCCTTATTGCTGTGTTTTCCTGTTGTGTAACACAGGCAGGCATCTGCAGCACTTAAAGCGGGCGTAGTTAGCCTCCTGCACATTATACACCTGAAGCTACCCCATATTGCTCGTAGTTTTTTTTCTTTTGTGTTACACTAACAGGCATCTGCAGCACTTACAGCGGGCGTAGTGTGCTTCTTGCAAAATATACACCAGAAGCTAGCCCTTATTGCTGTGTTTTCCTGTTGTGTAACACAGGCAGGCATCTGCAGCACTTACAGCAGGCGTAGTGTGCCTCCTGCAAAATATACACCTGAAGCTAGGCCTTATTGCTGTATTTTCCTGTTGTGTAACACAGGCAGGCATCTGCAGCACTTACAGCAGGCGTAGTGTGCCTCCTGCACATTATACACCTGAAGCTACCCCTTATTGCTCGTAGTTTTTTTTATTTTGTGTTACACTAACAGGCATCTGCAGCACTTACAGCGGGTGTAGTGTGCTTCTTGCAAAATATACACCAGAAGCTAGCCCTTATTGTTGTGTTTTCCTGTTGTATAACACAGGCAGGCATATGCAGCACTTACAGCAGGCGTAGTGTGCCTCCTGCAAAATATACACCTGAAGCTAGGCCTTATTGCTTTGTTTTCCTGTTGTGTAACACAGGCAGGCATCTGCAGCACTTACAGCGGGCGTAGTGTGCCTCCTGCACATTATACACCTGAAGCTACCCCGTATTGCTCGTAGTTTTTTTTCTTTTGTGTTACACTAACAGGCATCTGCAGCACTTACAGCGGGGCGTAGTGTGCTTCTTGCAAAATATACACCAGAAGCTAGCCCTTATTGCTGTGTTTTCCTGTTGTGTAACACAGGCAGGCATCTGCAGCACTTACAGCAGGCGTAGTGTGCCTCCTGCAAAATACACACGTGAAGCTAGGCCTTATTGCTGTATTTTCCTGTTGTGTAACACAGGCAGGCATCTGCAGCACTTAAAGCGGGCGTAGTGTGCCTCCTGCACATTATACACCTGAAGCTACCCCTTATTGCTCGTAGTTTTTTTTCTTTTGTGCTACACTAACAGGCATCTGCAGCACTTACAGCGGGCGTAGTGTGCTTCTTGCAAAATATACACCAGAAGCTAGCCCTTATTGCTGTGTTTTCCTGTTGTGTAACACAGGCAGGCATCTGCAGCACTTACAGCAGGCGTAGTGTGCCTCCTGCAAAATATACACCTGAAGCTAGGCCTTATTGCTGTGTTTTCCTGTTGTGTAACACAGCAGGCATCTGCAGCACTTACAGCAGGCATAGTGTGCCTCCTGCACATTATACACCTGAAGCTACCCCTTATTGCTCGTAGTTTTTTTTTCTTTTGTGTTACACTAACAGGCATCTGCAGCACTTACAGCAGGCGTAGTGTGCTTCTTGAAAAATATACACCAGAAGCTAGCCCTTATTGCTGTGTTTTCCTGTTGTGTAACACAGGCAGGCATCTGCAGCACTTACAGCAGGCATAGTGTGCCTCCTGCAAAATATACACCTGAAGCTAGGCCTTATTGCTGTGTTTTCCTGTTGTGTAACACAGGCAGGCATCTGCAGCACTTACAGCGGGCATAGTGTGCCTCCTGCACATTATACACCTGAAGCTACCCCTTATTGCTCATAGTTTTTTTTCTTTTGTGTTACATTAACAGGCATCTGCAGCACTTACAGCGGGCGAAGTGTGCTTTTTGCAAAATATACACCAGAAGCTAGCCCTTATTGCTGTGTTTTCCTGTTGTGTAACACAGGCAGGCATCTGCAGCACTTACAGCAGGCGTAGTGTGCCTCCTGCAAAATATACACCTGAAGCTAGGCCTTATTGCTGTGTTTTCCTGTTGTGTAACATAGGCAGGCATCTGCAGCACTTACAGCGGGCGTAGTGTGCCTACTGCACATTATACATCTGAAGCTACCCCTTATTGCTCGTAGTTTTTTTTCTTTTGTGCTACACTAACAGGCATCTGCAGCACTTACAGCAGGCGTAGTGTGCTTCTTGAAAAATATACACCAGAAGCTAGCCCTTATTGCTGTGTTTTCCTGTTGTGTAACACAGGCAGGCATCTGCAGCACTTACAGCAGGCATAGTGTGCCTCCTGCAAAATATACACCTGAAGCTAGGCCTTATTGCTGTGTTTTCCTGTTGTGTAACACAGGCAGGCATCTGCAGCACTTACAGCGGGCATAGTGTGCCTCCTGCACATTATACACCTGAAGCTACCCCTTATTGCTCATAGTTTTTTTTCTTTTGTGTTACATTAACAGGCATCTGCAGCACTTACAGCGGGCGAAGTGTGCTTTTTGCAAAATATACACCAGAAGCTAGCCCTTATTGCTGTGTTTTCCTGTTGTGTAACACAGGCAGGCATCTGCAGCACTTACAGCAGGCGTAGTGTGCCTCCTGCAAAATATACACCTGAAGCTAGGCCTTATTGCTGTGTTTTCCTGTTGTGTAACACAGGCAGGCATCTGCAGCACTTACAGCGGGCATAGTGTGCCTCCTGCACATTATACACCTGAAGCTACCCCGTATTGCTCGTAGTTTTTTTTCTTTTGTGTTACACTAACAGGCATCTGCAGCACTTACAGCGGGCGTAGTGTGCTTCTTGCAAAATATACACCAGAAGCTAGCCCTTATTGCTGTGTTTTCCTGTTGTGTAACACAGGCAGGCATCTGCAGCACTTACAGCAGGCGTAGTGTGCCTCCTGCAAAATACACACGTGAAGCTAGGCCTTATTGCTGTATTTTCCTGTTGTGTAACACAGGCAGGCATCTGCAGCACTTAAAGCGGGCGTAGTGTGCCTCCTGCACATTATACACCTGAAGCTACCCCTTATTGCTCGTAGTTTTTTTTCTTTTGTGCTACACTAACAGGCATCTGCAGCACTTACAGCGGGCGTAGTGTGCTTCTTGCAAAATATACACCAGAAGATAGCCCTTATTGCTGTGTTTTCCTGTTGTGTAACACAGGCAGGCATCTGCAGCACTTACAGCAGGCGTAGTGTGCCTCCTGCAAAATATACACCTGAAGCTAGGCCTTATTGCTGTATTTTCCTGTTGTGTAACACAGGCAGGCATCTGCAGCACTTACAGCAGGCGTAGTGTGCCTCCTGCACATTATACACCTGAAGCTACCCCTTATTGCTCGTAGTTTTTTTTATTTTGTGTTACACTAACAGGCATCTGCAGCACTTACAGCAGGCATAGTGTGCCTCCTGTAAAATATACACCTGAAGCTAGGCCTTATTGCTGTGTTTTCCTGTTGTGTAACACAGGCAGGCATCTGCAGCACTTACAGCAGGCGTAGTGTGCCTCCTGCAAAATATACACCTGAAGCTAGGCCTTATTGCTGTGTTTTCCTGTTGTGTAACACAGGCAGGCATCTGCAGCACTTACAGCGGGCGTAGTGTGCCTCCTGCACATTATACACCTGAAGCTACCCCTTATTGCTCATAGTTTTTTTTCTTTTGTGTTACACTAACAGGCATCTGCAGCACTTACAGTGGGCAAAGTGTGCTTCTTGCAAAATATACACCAGAAGCTAGCCCTTATTGCTGTGTTTTCCTGTTGTGTAACACAGGCAGGCATCTGCAGCACTTACAGCAGGCGTAGTGTGCCTCCTGCAAAATATACACCTGAAGCTAGGCCTTATTGCTGTGTTTTCCTGTTGTGTAACATAGGCAGGCATCTGCAGCACTTACAGCGGGCGTAGTGTGCCTACTGCACATTATACATCTGAAGCTACCCCTTATTGCTCGTAGTTTTTTTTCTTTTGTGTTACACTAACAGGCATCTGCAGCACTTACAGCAGGCGTAGTGTGCTTCTTGAAAAATGTACACCAGAAGCTAGCCCTTATTGCTGTGTTTTCCTGTTGTGTAACACAGGCAGGCATCTGCAGCACTTACAGCAGGCATAGTGTGCCTCCTGCAAAATATACACCTGAAGCTAGGCCTTATTGCTGTGTTTTCCTGTTGTGTAACACAGGCAGGCATCTGCAGCACTTAAAGCGGGCGTAGTGTGCCTCCTGCACATTATACACCTGAAGCTACCCCTTATTGCTCGTAGTTTTTTTTCTTTTGTGCTACACTAACAGGCATCTGCAGCACTTACAGCGGGCGTAGTGTGCTTCTTGCAAAATATACACCAGAAGCTAGCCCTTATTGCTGTGTTTTCCTGTTGTGTAACACAGGCAGGCATCTGCAGCACTTACAGCAGGCGTAGTGTGCCTCCTGCAAAATATACACCTGAAGCTAGGCCTTATTGCTGTGTTTTCCTGTTGTGTAACACAGGCAGGCATCTGCAGCACTTACAGCGGGCATAGTGTGCCTCCTGCACATTATACACCTGAAGCTACCCCGTATTGCTCGTAGTTTTTTTTCTTTTGTGTTACACTAACAGGCATCTGCAGCACTTACAGCGGGCGTAGTGTGCTTCTTGCAAAATATACACCAGAAGATAGCCCTTATTGCTGTGTTTTCCTGTTGTGTAACACAGGCAGGCATCTGCAGCACTTACAGCAGGCGTAGTGTGCCTTCTGCAAAATATACACCTGAAGCTAGGCCTTATTGCTGTATTTTCCTGTTGTGTAACACAGGCAGGCATCTGCAGCACTTACAGCAGGCGTAGTGTGCCTCCTGCACATTATACACCTGAAGCTACCCCTTATTGCTCGTAGTTTTTTTTATTTTGTGTTACACTAACAGGCATCTGCAGCACTTACAGCGGGTGTAGTGTGCTTCTTGCAAAATGTACACCAGAAGCTAGCCCTTATTGCTGTGTTTTCCTGTTGTATAACACAGGCAGGCATCTGCAGCACTTACAGCAGGCGTAGTGTGCCTCCTGCAAAATATACACCTGAAGCTAGGCCTTATTGCTTTGTTTTCCTGTTGTGTAACACAGGCAGGCATCTGCAGCACTTACAGCGGGCGTAGTGTGCCTCCTGCACATTATACACCTGAAGCTACCCCTTATTGCTCATAGTTTTTTTTCTTTTGTGTTACACTAACAGGCATCTGCAGCACTTACAGTGGGCGTAGTGTGCTTCTTGCAAAATATACACCAGAAGCTAGCCCTTATTGCTGTGTTTTCCTGTTGTGTAACACAGGCAGGCATCTGCAGCACTTACAGCGGGCGTAGTGTGCCTCCTGCACATTATACACCTGAAGCTACCCCTTATTGCTCATAGTTTTTTTTCTTTTGTGTTACACTAACAGGCATCTGCAGCACTTACAGTGGGCGTAGTGTGCTTCTTGCAAAATATACACCAGAAGCTAGCCCTTATTGCTGTGTTTTCCTGTTGTGTAACACAGGCAGGCATCTGCAGCACTTACAGCAGGCGTAGTGTGCCTCCTGCAAAATATACACCTGAAGCTAGGCCTTATTGCTGTGTTTTCCTGTTGTGTAACACAGGCAAGCATCTGCAGCACTTACAGTGGGCGTAGTGTGCCTACTGCACATTATACATCTGAAGCTACCCCTTATTGCTCGTAGTTTTTTTTCTTTTGTGTTACACTAACAGGCATCTGCAGCACTTACAGCGGGCGTAGTGTGCTTCTTGAAAAATATACACCAGAAGCTAGCCCTTATTGCTGTGTTTTCCTGTTGTGTAACACAGGCAGGCATCTGCAGCACTTACAGCAGGCGTAGTGTGCCTCCTGCAAAATATACACCTGAAGCTAGGCCTTATTGCTGTGTTTTCCTGTTGTGTAACACAGGCAGGCATCTGCAGCACTTACAGCGGGCGTAGTGTGCCTCCTGCACATTATACACCTGAAGCTACCCCTTATTGCTCGTAGTTTTTTTTCTTTTGTGCTACACTAACAGGCATCTGCAGCACTTACAGCGGGCGTAGTGTGCTTCTTGCAAAATATACATCAGAAGCTAGCCCTTATTGCTGTGTTTTCCTGTTGTGTAACACAGGCAGGCATCTGCAGCACTTACAGCAGGCGTAGTATGCCTCCTGCAAAATATACACCTGAAGCTAGGCCTTATTGCTGTGTTTTCCTGTTGTGTAACACAGGCAGGCATCTGCAGCACTTACAGCGGGCGTAGTGTGCCTCCTGCACATTATACACCTGAAGCTAGGCCTTATTGCTCATAGTTTTTTTTCTTTTGTGTTACACTAACAGGCATCTGCAGCACTTACAGCGGGCGTAGTGTGCTTCTTGCAAAATATACACCAGAAGCTAGCCCTTATTGCTGTGTTTTCCTGTTGTGTAACACAGGCAGGCATCTGCAGCACTTACAGCAGGCATAGTGTGCCTCCTGCAAAATATACACCTGAAGCTAGGCCTTATTGCTGTGTTTTCCTGTTGTGTAACACAGGCAGGCATCTGCAGCACTTACAGCAGGCGTAGTGTGCCTCCTGCACATTATACACCTGAAGCTACCCCTTATTGCTCGTATTTTTTTTCTTTTGTGTTACACTAACAGGCATCTGCAGCACTTACAGCGGGCGTAGTGTGCTTCTTGCAAAATATACACCAGAAGCTAGCCCTTATTGCTGTGTTTTCCTGTTGTGTAACACAGGCAGGCATCTGCAGCACTTACAGCAGGCGTAGTGTGCCTCCTGCAAAATATACACCTGAAGCTAGGCCTTATTGCTGTATTTTCCTGTTGTGTAACACAGGCAGGCATCTGCAGCACTTACAGTGGGCGTAGTGTGCCTCCTGCACATTATACACCTGAAGCTAGGCCTTATTGCTCGTAGTTTTTTTTCTTTTAGCCCTTATTGCTGTGTTTTCCTGTTGTGTAACACAGGCAGGCATCTGCAGCACTTACAGCAGGCGTAGTGTGCCTCCTGCAAAATATACACCTGAAGCTAGGCCTTATTGCTGTGTTTTCCTGTTGTGTAACACAGGCAGGCATCTGCAGCACTTACAGCAGGCATAGTGTGCCTCCTGCAAAATATACACCTGAAGCCAGGCCTTATTGCTGTGTTTTCCTGTTGTGTAACACAGGCAGGCATCTGCAGCACTTAAAGCGGGCGTAGTGTGCCTCCTGCACATTATACACCTGAAGCTACCCCTTATTGCTCGTAGTTTATTTTCTTTTGTGCTACACTAACAGGCATCTGCAGCACTTACAGCGGGCGTAGTGTGCTTCTTGCAAAATATACACCAGAAGCTAGCCCTTATTGCTGTGTTTTCCTGTTGTGTAACACAGGCAGGCATCTGCAGCACTTACAGCAGGCGTAGTGTGCCTCCTGCAAAATATACACCTGAAGCTAGGCCTTATTGCTGTGTTTTCCTGTTGTGTAACACAGGCAGGCATCTGCAGCACTTACAGCGGGCATAGTGTGCCTCCTGCACATTATACACCTGAAGCTACCCCTTATTGCTCGTAGTTTATTTTCTTTTGTGCTACACTAACAGGCATCTGCAGCACTTACAGTGGGCGTAGTGTGCTTCTTGCAAAATATACACCAGAAGCTAGCCCTTATTGCTGTGTTTTCCTGTTGTGTAACACAGGCAGGCATCTGCAGCACTTACAGCAGGCGTAGTGTGCCTCCTGCAAAATATACACCTGAAGCTAGGCCTTATTGCTGTATTTTCCTGTTGTGTAACACAGGCAGGCATCTGCAGCACTTACAGCAGGCATAGTGTGCCTCCTGCACATTATACACCTGAAGCTACCCCTTATTGCTCGTAGTTTTTTTTCTTTTGTGTTACACTAACAGGCATCTGCAGCACTTACAGCGGGTGTATTGTGCTTCTTGCAAAATATACACCAGAAGCTAGCCCTTATTGCTGTGTTTTCCTGTTGTGTAACACAGGCAGGCATCTGCAGCACTTACAGCAGGCGTAGTGTGCCTCCTGCAAAATATACACCTGAAGCTAGGCCTTATTGCTTTGTTTTCCTGTTGTGTAACACAGGCAGGCATCTGCAGCACTTACAGCGGGCGTAGTGTGCCTCCTGCACATTATACACCTGAAGCTACCCCTTATTGCTCGTAGTTTTTTTTCTTTTGTGTTACACTAACAGGCATCTGCAGCACTTACAGCGGGCGTAGTGTGCTTCTTGCAAAATATACACCAGAAGCTAGCCCTTATTGCTGTGTTTTCCTGTTGTGTAACACAGGCAGGCATCTGCAGCACTTACAGCAGGCGTAGTGTGTCTCCTGCAAAATATACACCTGAAGCTAGGCCTTATTGCTGTGTTTTCCTGTTGTGTAACACAGGCAGGCATCTGCAGCACTTACAGCCGGCATAGTGTGCCTCCTGTAAAATATACACCTGAAGCTAGGCCTTATTGCTGTGTTTTCCTGTTGTGTAACACAGGCAGGCATCTGCAGCACTTACAGCAGGCGTAGTGTGCCTCCTGCAAAATATACACCTGAAGCTAGGCCTTATTGCTGTGTTTTCCTGTTGTGTAACACAGGCAGGCATCTGCAGCACTTACAGCAGGCGTAGTGTGCCTCCTGCAAAATATACAACTGAAGCTAGGCCTTATTGCTGTGTTTTCCTGTTGTGTAACACAGGCAGGCATCTGCAGCACTTACAGCGGGCGTAGTGTGCCTCCTGCACATTATACACCTGAAGCTACCCCTTATTGCTCATAGTTTTTTTTCTTTTGTGTTACACTAACAGGCATCTGCAGCATTTACAGCGGGTGAAGTGTGCTTCTTGCAAAATATACACCAGAAGCTAGCCCTTATTGCTGTGTTTTCCTGTTGTGTAACACAGGCAGGCATCTGCAGCACTTACAGCAGGCGTAGTGTGCCTCCTGCAAAATATACACCTGAAGCTAGGCCTTATTGCTGTGTTTTCCTGTTGTGTAACATAGGCAGGCATCTGCAGCACTTACAGCGGGCGTAGTGTGCCTACTGCACATTATACATCTGAAGCTACCCCTTATTGCTCGTAGTTTTTTTTCTTTTGTGTTACACTAACAGGCATCTGCAGCACTTACAGCAGGCGTAGTGTGCTTCTTGAAAGATATACACCAGAAGCTAGCCCTTATTGCTGTGTTTTCCTTATGTGTAACACAGGCAGGCATCTGCAGCACTTACAGCAGGCATAGTGTGCCTCCTGCAAAATATACACCTGAAGCTAGGCCTTATTGCTGTGTTTTCCTGTTGTGTAACACAGGCAGGCATCTGCAGCACTTACAGCGGGCGTAGTGTGCCTCCTGCACATTATACACCTGAAGCTACCCCTTATTGTTCGTAGTTTTTTTTCTTTTGTGCTACACTAACAGGCATCTGCAGCATTTACAGCGGGCGTAGTGTGCTTCTTGCAAAATATACACCAGAAGCTAGGCCTTATTGCTGTGTTTTCCTGTTGTGTAACACAGGCAGGCATCTGCAGCACTTACAGTGGGCGTAGTGTGCCTCCTGCACATTATACACCTGAAGCTAGGCCTTATTGCTCGTAGTTTTTTTTCTTTTGTGTTACACTAACAGGCATCTGCAGCACTTACAGCGGGCGTAGTGTGCTTCTTGCAAAATATACACCAGAAGCTAGCCCTTATTGCTGTGTTTTCCTGTTGTGTAACACAGGCAGGCATCTGCAGCACTTACAGCAGGCGTAGTGTGCCTCCTGCAAAATATACACCTGAAGCTAGGCCTTATTGCTGTATTTTCCTGTTGTGTAACACAGGCAGGCATCTGCAGCACTTACAGTGGGCGTAGTGTGCCTCCTGCACATTATACACCTGAAGCTAGGCCTTATTGCTCGTAGTTTTTTTTCTTTTTGTGTTACACTAACAGGCATCTGCAGCACTTACAGCGGGCGTAGTGTGCTTCTTGCAAAATATACACCAGAAGCTACCCCTTATTGCTGTGTTTTCCTGTTGTGTAACACAGGCAGGCATCTGCAGCACTTACAGCAGGCGTAGTGTGCCTCCTGCAAAATATACACCTGAAGCTAGGCCTTATTGCTGTGTTTTCCTGTTGTGTAACACAGGCAGGCATCTGCAGCACTTACAGCAGGCATAGTGTGCCTCCTGCAAAATATACACCTGAAGCCAGGCCTTATTGCTGTGTTTTCCTGTTGTGTAACACAGGCAGGCATCTGCAGCACTTAAAGCGGGCGTAGTGTGCCTCCTGCACATTATACACCTGAAGCTACCCCTTATTGCTCGTAGTTTATTTTCTTTTGTGCTACACTAACAGGCATCTGCAGCACTTACAGCGGGCGTAGTGTGCTTCTTGCAAAATATACACCAGAAGCTAGCCCTTATTGCTGTGTTTTCCTGTTGTGTAACACAGGCAGGCATCTGCAGCACTTACAGCAGGCGTAGTGTGCCTCCTGCAAAATATACACCTGAAGCTAGGCCTTATTGCTGTGTTTTCCTGTTGTGTAACACAGGCAGGCATCTGCAGCACTTACAGCGGGCATAGTGTGCCTCCTGCACATTATACACCTGAAGCTACCCCTTATTGCTCATAGTTTATTTTCTTTTGTGCTACACTAACAGGCATCTGCAGCACTTACAGCGGGCGTAGTGTGCTTCTTGCAAAATATACACCAGAAGCTAGCCCTTATTGCTGTGTTTTCCTGTTGTGTAACACAGGCAGGCATCTGCAGCACTTACAGCAGGCGTAGTGTGCCTCCTGCAAAATATACACCTGAAGCTAGGCCTTATTGCTGTATTTTCCTGTTGTGTAACACAGGCAGGAATCTGCAGCACTTACAGCAGGCATAGTGTGCCTCCTGCACATTATACACCTGAAGCTACCCCTTATTGCTCGTAGTTTTTTTTCTTTTGTGTTACACTAACAGGCATCTGCAGCACTTACAGCGGGTGTATTGTGCTTCTTGCAAAATATACACCAGAAGCTAGCCCTTATTGCTGTGTTTTCCTGTTGTGTAACACAGGCAGGCATCTGCAGCACTTACAGCAGGCGTAGTGTGCCTCCTGCAAAATATACACCTGAAGCTAGGCCTTATTGCTTTGTTTTCCTGTTGTGTAACACAGGCAGGCATCTGCAGCACTTACAGTGGGCGTAGTGTGCCTCCTGCACATTATACACCTGAAGCTACCCCTTATTGCTCGTAGTTTTTTTTCTTTTGTGTTACACTAACAGGCATCTGCAGCACTTACAGCAGGCGTAGTGTGCTTCTTGCAAAATATACACCAGAAGCTAGCCCTTATTGCTGTGTTTTCCTGTTGTGTAACACAGGCAGGCATCTGCAGCACTTACAGCAGGCGTAGTGTGTCTCCTGCAAAATATACACCTGAAGCTAGACCTTATTGCTGTGTTTTCCTGTTGTGTAACACAGGCAGGCATCTGCAGCACTTACAGCCGGCATAGTGTGCCTCCTGTAAAATATACACCTGAAGCTAGGCCTTATTGCTGTGTTTTCCTGTTGTGTAACACAGGCAGGCATCTGCAGCACTTACAGCAGGCGTAGTGTGCCTCCTGCAAAATATACACCTGAAGCTAGGCCTTATTGCTGTGTTTTCCTGTTGTGTAACACAGGCAGGCATCTGCAGCACTTACAGCGGGCGTAGTGTGCCTCCTGCACATTATACACCTGAAGCTACCCCTTATTGCTCATAGTTTTTTTTCTTTTGTGTTACACTAACAGGCATCTGCAGCACTTACAGCGGGTGAAGTGTGCTTCTTGCAAAATATACACCAGAAGCTAGCCCTTATTGCTGTGTTTTCCTGTTGTGTAACACAGGCAGGCATCTGCAGCACTTACAGCAGGCGTAGTGTGCCTCCTGCAAAATATACACCTGAAGCTAGGCCTTATTGCTGTGTTTTCCTGTTGTGTAACATAGGCAGGCATCTGCAGCACTTACAGCGGGCGTAGTGTGCCTACTGCACATTATACATCTGAAGCTACCCCTTATTGCTCGTAGTTTTTTTTCTTTTGTGTTACACTAACAGGCATCTGCAGCACTTACAGCAGGCGTAGTGTGCTTCTTGAAAGATATACACCAGAAGCTAGCCCTTATTGCTGTGTTTTCCTGTTGTGTAACACAGGCAGGCATCTGCAGCACTTACAGCAGGCATAGTGTGCCTCCTGCAAAATATACACCTGAAGCTAGGCCTTATTGCTGTGTTTTCCTGTTGTGTAACACAGGCAGGCATCTGCAGCACTTACAGCGGGCGTAGTGTGCCTCCTGCACATTATACACCTGAAGCTACCCCTTATTGTTCGTAGTTTTTTTTCTTTTGTGCTACACTAACAGGCATCTGCAGCACTTACAGCGGGCGTAGTGTGCTTCTTGCAAAATATACACCAGAAGCTAGGCCTTATTGCTGTGTTTTCCTGTTGTGTAACACAGGCAGGCATCTGCAGCACTTACAGCAGGCGTAGTGTTCCTCCTGCAAAATATACACCTGCAGCTAGGCCTTATTGCTGTGTTTTCCTGTTGTGTAACACAGGCAGGCATCTGCAGCACTTACAGCGGGCGTAGTGTGCCTCCTGCACATTATACACCTGAAGCTACCCCTTATTGCTCGTAGTTTTTTTTTCTTTTGTGTTACACTTACAGGCATCTGCAGCACTTACAGCAGGCGTAGTGTGCTTCTTGCAAAATATACACCAGAAGCTAGCCCTTATTGCTGTGTTTTCCTGTTGTGTAACACAGGCAGACATCTGCAGCACTTACAGCAGGCGTAGTGTGCCTCCTGTAAAATATACACCTGAAGCTAGGCCTTATTGCTGTGTTTTCCTGTTGTGTAACACAGGCAGGCATCTGCAGCACTTACAGCAGGCGTAGTGTGCCTCCTGCAAAATATACACCTGAAGCTAGGCCTTATTGCTGTGTTTTCCTGTTGTGTAACACAGGCAGGCATCTGCAGCACTTACAGCAGGCGTAGTGTGCCTCCTGCAAAATATACACCTGAAGCTAGGCCTTATTGCTGTGTTTTCCTGTTGTGTAACACAGGCAGGCATCTGCAGCACTTACAGCGGGCGTAGTGTGCCTCCTGCACATTATACACCTGAAGCTACCCCTTATTGCTCATATTTTTTTTTCTTTTGTGTTACACTAACAGGCATCTGCAGCACTTACAGCGGGTGAAGTGTGCTTCTTGCAAAATATACACCAGAAGCTAGCCCTTATTGCTGTGTTTTCCTGTTGTGTAACACAGGCAGGCATCTGCAGCACTTACAGCAGGCGTAGTGTGCCTCCTGCAAAATATACACCTGAAGCTAGGCCTTATTGCTGTGTTTTCCTGTTGTGTAACATAGGCAGGCATCTGCAGCACTTACAGCGGGCGTAGTGTGCCTACTGCACATTATACATCTGAAGCTACCCCTTATTGCTCGTAGTTTTTTTTCTTTTGTGTTACACTAACAGGCATCTGCAGCACTTACAGCAGGCGTAGTGTGCTTCTTGAAAAATATACACCAGAAGCTAGCCCTTATTGCTGTGTTTTCCTGTTGTGTAACACAGGCAGGCATCTGCAGAACTTACAGCAGGCATAGTGTGCCTCCTGCAAAATATACACCTGAAGCTAGGCCTTATTGCTGTGTTTTCCTGTTGTGTAACACAGGCAGGCATCTGCAGCACTTACAGCAGGCGTAGTGTGCCTCCTGCAAAATATACACCTGAAGCTAGGCCTTATTGCTGTGTTTTCCTGTTGTGTAACACAGGCAGGCATCTGCAGCACTTACAGCGGGCGTAGTGTGCCTCCTGCACATTATACACCTGAAGCTACCCCTTATTGTTCGTAGTTTTTTTTCTTTTGTGCTACACTAACAGGCATCTGCAGCACTTACAGCGGGCGTAGTGTGCTTCTTGCAAAATATACACCAGAAGCTAGGCCTTATTGCTGTGTTTTCCTGTTGTGTAACACAGGCAGGCATCTGCAGCACTTACAGCAGGCGTAGTGTGCCTCCTGCAAAATATACACCTGCAGCTAGGCCTTATTGCTGTGTTTTCCTGTTGTGTAACACAGGCAGGCATCTGCAGCACTTACAGCGGGCGTAGTGTGCCTCCTGCACATTATACACCTGAAGCTACCCCTTATTGCTCGTAGTTTTTTTTCTTTTGTGTTACACTTACAGGCATCTGCAGCACTTACAGCAGGCGTAGTGTGCTTCTTGCAAAATATACACCAGAAGCTAGCCCTTATTGCTGTGTTTTCCTGTTGTGTAACACAGGCAGACATCTGCAGCACTTACAGCAGGCGTAGTGTGCCTCCTGTAAAATATACACCTGAAGCTAGGCCTTATTGCTGTGTTTTCCTGTTGTGTAACACAGGCAGGCATCTGCAGCACTTACAGCAGGCGTAGTGTGCCTCCTGCAAAATATACACCTGAAGCTAGGCCTTATTGCTGTGTTTTCCTGTTGTGTAACACAGGCAGGCATCTGCAGCACTTACAGCAGGCGTAGTGTGCCTCCTGCAAAATATACACCTGAAGCTAGGCCTTATTGCTGTGTTTTCCTGTTGTGTAACACAGGCAGGCATCTGCAGCACTTACAGCGGGCGTAGTGTGCCTCCTGCACATTATACACCTGAAGCTACCCCTTATTGCTCATATTTTTTTTCTTTTGTGTTACACTAACAGGCATCTGCAGCACTTACAGCGGGTGAAGTGTGCTTCTTGCAAAATATACACCAGAAGCTAGCCCTTATTGCTGTTTTTTTCCTGTTGTGTAACACAGGCAGGCATCTGCAGCACTTACAGCAGGCGTAGTGTGCCTCCTGCAAAATATACACCTGAAGCTAGGCCTTATTGCTGTGTTTTCCTGTTGTGTAACATAGGCAGGCATCTGCAGCACTTACAGCGGGCGTAGTGTGCCTACTGCACATTATACATCTGAAGCTACCCCTTATTGCTCGTAGTTTTTTTTCTTTTGTGTTACACTAACAGGCATCTGCAGCACTTACAGCAGGCGTAGTGTGCTTCTTGAAAAATATACACCAGAAGCTAGCCCTTATTGCTGTGTTTTCCTGTTGTGTAACACAGGCAGGCATCTGCAGCACTTACAGCAGGCATAGTGTGCCTCCTGCAAAATATACACCTGAAGCTAGGCCTTATTGCTAAGTTTTCCTGTTGTGTAACACAGGCAGGCATCTGCAGCACTTACAGCTGGCGTAGTGTGCCTTCTGCACATTATACACCTGAAGCTACCCCTTATTGCTCGTAGTTTTTTTTCTTTTGTGCTACACTAACAGGCATCTGCAGCACTTACAGCGGGCGTAGTGTGCTTCTTGCAAAATATACACCAGAAGCTAGCCCTTATTGCTGTGTTTTCCTGTTGTGTAACACAGGCAGGCATCTGCAGCACTTACAGCAGGCGTAGTGTGCCTCCTGCAAAATATACACCTGAAGCTAGGCCTTATTGCTGTGTTTTCCTGTTGTGTAACACAGGCAGGCATCTGCAGCACTTACAGCGGGCATAGTGTGCCTCCTGCACATTATACACCTGAAGCTACCCCGTATTGCTCGTAGTTTTTTTTCTTTTGTGTTACACTAACAGGCATCTGCAGCACTTACAGCGGGCGTAGTGTGCTTCTTGCAAAATATACACCAGAAGCTAGCCCTTATTGCTGTGTTTTCCTGTTGTGTAACACAGGCAGGCATTTGCAGCACTTACAGCAGGCGTAGTGTGCCTCCTGCAAAATATACACCTGAAGCTAGGCCTTATTGCTATGTTTTCCTGTTGTGTAACACAGGCAGGCATCTGCAGCACTTACAGCAGGCGTAGTGTGCCTCCTGCAAAATATACACCTGAAGCTAGGCCTTATTGCTGTGTTTTCCTGTTGTGTAACACAGGCAGGCATCTGCAGCACTTACAGCGGGCGTAGTGTGCCTTCTGCACATTATACGCCTGAAGCTACCCCTTATTGCTCATAGTTTTTTTTCTTTTGTGTTACACTAACAGGCATCTGCAGCACTTACAGCGGGCGTAGTGTGCTTCTTGCAAAATATACACCAGAAGCTAGCCCTTATTGCTGTGTTTTCCTGTTGTGTAACACAGGCAGGCATCTGCAGCACTTACAGCAGGCGTAGTGTGCCTCCTGCAAAATATACACCTGAAGCTAGGCCTTATTGCTGTATTTTCCTGTTGTGTAACACAGGCAGGCATCTGCAGCACTTACAGCAGGCGTAGTGTGCCTCCTGCACATTATACACCTGAAGCTACCCCTTATTGCTCGTAGTTTTTTTTCTTTTGTGTTACATTAACAGGCATCTGCAGCACTTACAGCGGGTGTAGTGTGCTTCTTGCAAAATATATACCAGAAGCTAGCCCTTATTGCTGTGTTTTCCTGTTGTGTAACACAGGCAGGCATCTGCAGCACTTACAGCAGGCGTAGTGTGCCTCCTGCAAAATATACACCTGAAGCTAGGCCTTATTGCTTTGTTTTCCTGTTGTGTAACACAGGCAGGCATCTGCAGCACTTACAGCGGGCGTAGTGTGCCTCCTGCACATTATACACCTGAAGCTAGGCCTTATTGCTGTATTTTCCTGTTGTGTAACACAGGCAGGCATCTGCAGCACTTACAGCGGGCGTAGTGTGCCTCCTGCACATTATACACCTGAAGCTACCCCTTATTGCTCGTAGTTTTTTTTCTTTTGTGCTACACTAACAGGCATCTGCAGCACTTACAGCGGGCGTAGTGTGCCTCCTGCAAAATATACACCTGAAGCTAGGCCTTATTGCTGTGTTTTCCTGTTGTGTAACACAGGCAGGCATCTGCAGCACTTACAGCGGGCGTAGTGTGCCTCCTGCACATTATACACCTGAAGCTACCCCTTATTGCTCGTAGTTTTTTTTCTTTTGTGCTACACTAACATGCATCTGCAGCACTTACAGCGGGCGTAGTGTGCCTCCTGCAAAATATACACCTGCAGCTAGGCCTTATTGCTGTGTTTTCCTGTTGTGTAACACAGGCAGACATCTGCAGCACTTACAGCGGGCGTAGTGTGCCTCCTGCACATTATACACCTGAAGCTACCCCGTATTGCTCGTAGTTTTTTTTCTTTTGTGTTACACTAACAGGCATCTGCAGCACTTACAGCGGGCGTAGTGTGCTTCTTGCAAAATATACACCAGAAGCTAGCCCTTATTGCTGTGTTTTCCTGTTGTGTAACACAGGCAGACATCTGCAGCACTTACAGCAGGCGTAGTGTGCCTCCTGTAAAATATACACCTGAAGCTAGGCCTTATTGCAGTGTTTTCCTGTTGTGTAACACAGGCAGGCATCTGCAGCACTTACAGCAGGCGTAGTGTGCCTCCTGCAAAATATACACCTGAAGCTAGGCCTTATTGCTGTGTTTTCCTGTTGTGTAACACAGGCAGGCGTCTGCAGCACTTACAGCAGGCGTAGTGTGCCTCCTGCAAAATATACACCTGAAGCTAGGCCTTATTGCTGTGTTTTCCTGTTGTGTAACACAGGCAGGCATCTGCAGCACTTACAGCGGGCGTAGTGTGCCTCCTGCAAAATATACACCAGAAGCTAGGCCTTATTGCTTTGTATTCCTGTTGTGTAACACAGGCAGGCATCTGCAGCACTTACAGCGGGCGTAGTGTGCCTCCTGCACATTATACACCTGAAGCTAGGCCTTATTGCTGTATTTTCCTGTTGTGTAACACAGGCAGGCATCTGCAGCACTTACAGCGGGCGTAGTGTGCCTCCTGCACATTATACACCTGAAGCTACCCCTTATTGCTCGTAGTTTTTTTTCTTTTGTGCTACACTAACAGGCATCTGCAGCACTTACAGCGGGCGTAGTGTGCTTCTTGCAAAATATACACCAGAAGCTAGCCCTTATTGCTGTGTTTTCCTGTTGTGTAACACAGGCAGGCATCTGCAGCACTTACAGCAGGCATAGTGTGCCTCCTGCAAAATATACACCTGAAGCTAGGCCTTATTGCTGTGTTTTCCTGTTGTGTAACACAGGCAGGCATCTGCAGCACTTAAAGCGTGCGTAGTGTGCCTCCTGCACATTATACACCTGAAGCTACCCCTTATTGCTCGTAGTTTTTTTTCTTTTGTGCTACACTAACAGGCATCTGCAGCACTTACAGCGGGCGTAGTGTGCTTCTTGCAAAATATACACCAGAAGCTAGCCCTTATTGCTGTGTTTTCCTGTTGTGTAACACAGGCAGGCATCTGCAGCACTTACAGCAGGCGTAGTGTGCCTCCTGCAAAATATACACCTGAAGCTAGGCCTTATTGCTGTATTTTCCTGTTGTGTAACACAGGCAGGCATCTGCAGCACTTACAGCAGGCGTAGTGTGCCTCCTGCACATTATACACCTGAAGCTACCCCTTATTGCTCGTAGTTTTTTTTCTTTTGTTACACTAACAGGCATCTGCAGCACTTACAGCGGGTGTAGTGTGCTTCTTGCAAAATATACACCAGAAGCTAGCCCTTATTGCTGTGTTTTCCTGTTGTGTAACACAGGCAGGCATCTGCAGCACTTACAGCAGGCGTAGTGTGCCTCCTGCAAAATATACACCTGAAGCTAGGCCTTATTGCTTTGTTTTCCTGTTGTGTAACACAGGCAGGCATCTGCAGCACTTACAGCGGGCGTAGTGTGCCTCCTGCACATTATACACCTGAAGCTACCCCTTATTGCTCGTAGTTTTTTTTCTTTTGTGTTACACTAACAGGCATCTGCAGCACTTACAGCGGGCGTAGTGTGCTTCTTGCAAAATATACACCAGAAGCTAGCCCTTATTGCTGTGTTTTCCTGTTGTGTAACACAGGCAGGCATCTGCAGCACTTACAGCAGGCGTAGTGTGTCTCCTGCAAAATATACACCTGAAGCTAGGCCTTATTGCTGTGTTTTCCTGTTGTGTAACACAGGCAGGCATCTGCAGCACTTACAGTGGGCATAGTGTGCCTCCTGCACATTATACACCTGAAGCTACCCCTTATTGCTCGTAGTTTTTTTTCTTTTGTGTTACACTAACAGGCATCTGCAGCACTTACAGCGGGCGTAGTGTGCTTCTTGCAAAATATACACCAGAAGCTAGCCCTTATTGCTGTGTTTTCCTGTTGTGTAACACAGGCAGGCATCTGCAGCACTTACAGCAGGCGTAGTGTGCCTCCTGCAAAATATACACCTGAAGCTAGGCCTTATTGCTGTGTTTTCCTGTTGTGTAACACAGGCAAGCATCTGCAGCACTTACAGCGGGCGTAGTGTGCCTACTGCACATTATACATCTGAAGCTACCCCTTATTGCTCGTAGTTTTTTTTCTTTTGTGTTACACTAACAGGCATCTGCAGCACTTACAGCGGGCGTAGTGTGCTTCTTGAAAAATATACACCAGAAGCTAGCCCTTATTGCTGTGTTTTCCTGTTGTGTAACACAGGCAGGCATCTGCAGCACTTACAGCAGGCGTAGTGTGCCTCCTGCAAAATATACACCTGAAGCTAGGCCTTATTGCTGTGTTTTCCTGTTGTGTAACACAGGCAGGCATCTGCAGCACTTACAGCGGGCGTAGTGTGCCTCCTGCACATTATACACCTAAAGCTACCCCTTATTGCTCGTAGTTTTTTTCTTTTGTGCTACACTAACAGGCATCTGCAGCACTTACAGCGGGCGTAGTGTGCTTCTTGCAAAATATACACCAGAAGCTAGCCCTTATTGCTGTGTTTTCCTGTTGTGTAACACAGGCAGGCATCTGCAGCACTTACAGCAGGCGTAGTGTGCCTCCTGCAAAATATACACCTGAAGCTAGGCCTTATTGCTGTGTTTTCCTGTTGTGTAACACAGGCAAGCATCTTCAGCACTTACAGCGGGCGTAGTGTGCCTACTGCACATTATACATCTGAAGCTACCCCTTATTGCTCGTAGTTTTTTTTCTTTTGTGTTACACTAACAGGCATCTGCAGCACTTACAGCGGGCGTAGTGTGCTTCTTGAAAAATATACACCAGAAGCTAGCCCTTATTGCTGTGTTTTCCTGTTGTGTAACACAGGCAGGCATCTGCAGCACTTACAGCAGGCGTAGTGTGCCTCCTGCAAAATATACACCTGAAGCTAGGCCTTATTGCTGTGTTTTCCTGTTGTGTAACACAGGCAGGCATCTGCAGCACTTACAGCGGGCGTAGTGTGCCTCCTGCACATTATACACCTAAAGCTACCCCTTATTGCTCGTAGTTTTTTTCTTTTGTGCTACACTAACAGGCATCTGCAGCACTTACAGCGGGCGTAGTGTGCTTCTTGCAAAATATACATCAGAAGCTAGCCCTTATTGCTGTGTTTTCCTGTTGTGTAACACAGGCAGGCATCTGCAGCACTTACAGCAGGCGTAGTGTGCCTCCTGCAAAATATACACCTGAAGCTAGGCCTTACTGCTGTGTTTTCCTGTTGTGTAACACAGGCAGGCATCTGCAGCACTTACAGCGGGCGTAGTGTGCCTCCTGCACATTATACACCTGAAGCTAGGCCTTATTGCTCGTAGTTTTTTTTCTTTTGTGTTACACTAACAGGCATCTGCAGCACTTACAGCGGGCGTAGTGTGCTTCTTGCAAAATATACACCAGAAGCTAGCCCTTATTGCTGTGTTTTCCTGTTGTGTAACACAGGCAGGCATCTGCAGCACTTACAGCAGGCGTAGTGTGCCTCCTGCAAAATATACACCTGAAGCTAGGCCTTATTGCTGTGTTTTCCTGTTGTGTAACACAGGCAGGCATCTGCAGCACTTACAGCGGGCGTAGTGTGCCTCCTGCACATTATACACCTGAAGCTACCCCTTATTGCTCGTAGTTTTTTTCTTTTGTGCTACACTAACAGGCATCTGCAGCACTTACAGTGGGCGTAGTGTGCTTCTTGCAAAATATACACCAGAAGCTAGGCCTTATTGCTGTGTTTTCCTGTTGTGTAACACAGGCAGGCATCTGCAGCACTTACAGCAGGCGTAGTGTGCCTCCTGCAAAATATACACCTGAAGCTAGGCCTTATTGCTGTGTTTTCCTGTTGTGTAACACAGGCAGGCATCTGCAGCACTTACAGCGGGCGTAGTGTGCCTCCTGCACATTATACACCTGAAGCTACCCCTTATTGCTCGTAGTTTTTTTTCTTTTGTGTTACACTAACAGGCATCTGCAGCACTTACAGCAGGTGAAGTGTGCTTCTTGCAAAATATACACCAGAAGCTAGCCCTTATTGCTGTGTTTTCCTGTTGTGTAACACAGGCAGACATCTGCAGCACTTACAGCAGGCGTAGTGTGCCTCCTGTAAAATATACACCTGAAGCTAGGCCTTATTGCTGTGTTTTCCTGTTGTGTAACACAGGCAGGCATCTGCAGCACTTACAGCAGGCGTAGAGTACCTCCTGCAAAATATACACCTGAAGCTAGGCCTTATTGCTGTGTTTTCCTGTTGTGTAACACAGGCAGGCATCTGCAGCACTTACAGCAGGCGTAGTGTGCCTCCTGCAAAATATACACCTGAAGCTAGGCCTTATTGCTGTGTTTTCCTGTTGTGTAACACAGGCAGGCATCTGCAGCACTTACAGCGGGCGTAGTGTGCCTCCTGCACATTATACACCTGAAGCTACCCCTTATTGCTCATAGTTTTTTGTCTTTTGTGTTACACTAACAGGCATCTGCAGCACTTACAGCAGGTGAAGTGTGCTTCTTGCAAAATATACACCAGAAGCTAGCCCTTATTGCTGTGTTTTCCTGTTGTGTAACACAGGCAGGCATCTGCAGCACTTACAGCAGGCGTAGTGTGCCTCCTGCAAAATATACACCTGAAGCTAGGCCTTATTGCTGTGTTTTCCTGTTGTGTAACATAGGCAGGCATCTGCAGCACTTACAGCGGGCGTAGTGTGCCTACTGCACATTATACATCTGAAGCTACCCCTTATTGCTCGTAGTTTTTTTTCTTTTGTGTTACACTAACAGGCATCTGCAGCACTTACAGCAGGCGTAGTGTGCTTCTTGAAAAATATACACCAGAAGCTAGCCCTTATTGCTGTGTTTTCCTGTTGTGTAACACAGGCAGGCATCTGCAGCACTTACAGCAGGCATAGTGTGCCTCCTGCAAAATATACACCTGAAGCTAGGCCTTCTTGCTGTGTTTTCCTGTTGTGTAACACAGGCAGGCATCTGCAGCACTTAAGGCGGGCGTAGTGTGCCTCCTGCACATTATACACCTGAAGCTACCCCTTATTGCTCGTAGTTTTTTTTCTTTTGTGCTACACTAACATGCATCTGCAGCACTTACAGCGGGCGTAGTGTGCTTCTTGCAAAATATACACCAGAAGCTAGCCCTTATTGCTGTGTTTTCCTGTTGTGTAACACAGGCAGGCATCTGCAGCACTTACAGCAGGCGTAGTGTGCCTCCTGCAAAATATACACCTGAAGCTAGGCCTTATTGCTGTGTTTTCCTGTTGTGTAACACAGGCAGGCATCTGCAGCACTTACAGCGGGCATAGTGTGCCTCCTGCACATTATACAGCTGAAGCTACCCCGTATTGCTCGTAGTTTTTTTTCTTTTGTGTTACACTAACAGGCATCTGCAGCACTTACAGCGGGCGTAGTGTGCTTCTTGCAAAATATACACCAGAAGCTAGCCCTTATTGCTGTGTTTTCCTGTTGTGTGACACAGGCAGGCATCTGCAGCACTTACAGCAGGCGTAGTGTGCCTCCTGCAAAATATACACCTGAAGCTAGGCCTTATTGCTGTATTTTCCTGTTGTGTAACACAGGCAGGCATCTGCAGCACTTACAGCAGGTGTAGTGTGCCTCCTGCACATTATACACCTGAAGCTACCCCTTATTGCTCATAGTTTTTTTTCTTTTGTGTTACACTAACAGGCATCTGCAGCACTTACAGCGGGTGTAGTGTGCTTCTTGCAAAATATACACCAGAAGCTAGCCCTTATTGCTGTGTTTTCCTGTTGTGTAACACAGGCAGGCATCTGCAGCACTTACAGCAGGCGTAGTGTGCCTCCTGCAAAATATACACCTGAAGCTAGGCCTTATTGCTTTGTTTTCCTGTTGTGTAACACAGGCAGGCATCTGCAGCACTTACAGCGGGCGTAGTGTGCCTCCTGCACATTATACACCTGAAGCTAGGCCTTATTGCTCGTAGTTTTTTTTCTTTTGTGTTACACTAACAGGCATCTGCAGCACTTACAGCGGGCGTAGTGTGCTTCTTGCAAAATATACACCAGAAGCTAGCCCTTATTGCTGTGTTTTCCTGTTGTGTAACACAGGCAGGCATCTGCAGCACTTACAGCAGGCGCAGTGTGCCTCCTGCAAAATATACACCTGAAGCTAGGCCTTATTGCTGTGTTTTCCTGTTGTGTAACACAGGCAGGCATCTGCAGCACTTACAGCGGGCATAGTGTGCCTCCTGCACATTATAGACCTGAAGCTACCCCTTATTGCTCGTAGTTTTTTTTCTTTTGTGTTACACTAACAGGCATCTGCAGCACTTACAGCGGGCGTAGTGTGCTTCTTGCAAAATATACACCAGAAGCTAGCCCTTATTGCTGTGTTTTCCTGTTGTGTAACACAGGCAGGCATCTGCAGCACTTACAGCAGGCGTAGTGTGCCTCCTGCAAAATATACACCTGAAGCTAGGCCTTATTGCTGTGTTTTCCTGTTGTGTAACACAGGCAAGCATCTGCAGCACTTACAGCGGGCGTAGTGTGCCTACTGCACATTATACATCTGAAGCTACCCCTTATTGCTCGTAGTTTTTTTTTTCTTTTGTGTTACACTAACAGGCATCTGCAGCACTTACAGCGGGCGTAGTGTGCTTCTTGAAAAATATACACCCGAAGCTAGCCCTTATTGCTGTGTTTTCCTGTTGTGTAACACAGGCAGGCATCTGCAGCACTTACAGCAGGCGTAGTGTGCCTCCTGCAAAATATACACCTGAAGCTAGGCCTTATTGCTTTGTTTTCCTGTTGTGTAACACAGGCAGGCATCTGCAGCACTTACAGCGGGCGTAGTGTGCCTCCTGCACATTATACACCTGAAGCTACCCCTTATTGCTCGTAGTTTTTTTTCTTTTGTGTTACACTAACAGGCATCTGCAGCACTTACAGCGGGCGTAGTGTGCTTCTTGCAAAATATACACCAGAAGCTAGCCCTTATTGCTGTGTTTTCCTGTTGTGTAACACAGGCAGGCATCTGCAGCACTTACAGCAGGCGTAGTGTGTCTCCTGCAAAATATACACCTGAAGCTAGGCCTTATTGCTGTGTTTTCCTGTTGTGTAACACAGGCAGGCATCTGCAGCACTTACAGCGGGCATAGTGTGCCTCCTGCACATTATACACCTGAAGCTACCCCTTATTGCTCGTAGTTTTTTTTCTTTTGTGTTACACTAACAGGCATCTGCAGCACTTACAGCGGGCGTAGTGTGCTTCTTGCAAAATATACACCAGAAGCTAGCCCTTATTGCTGTGTTTTCCTGTTGTGTAACACAGGCAGGCATCTGCAGCACTTACAGCAGGCGTAGTGTGCCTCCTGCAAAATATACACCTGAAGCTAGGCCTTATTGCAGTGTTTTCCTGTTGTGTAACACAGGCAGGCATCTGCAGCACTTACAGCGGGCGTAGTGTGCCTCCTGCACATTATACACCTGAAGCTACCCCTTATTGCTCGTAGTTTTTTTCTTTTGTGCTACACTAACAGGCATCTGCAGCACTTACAGCGGGCGTAGTGTGCTTCTTGCAAAATATACATCAGAAGCTAGCCCTTATTGCTGTGTTTTCCTGTTGTGTAACACAGGCAGGCATCTGCAGCACTTACAGCAGGCGTAGTGTGCCTCCTGCAAAATATACACCTGAAGCTAGGCCTTATTGCTGTGTTTTCCTGTTGTGTAACACAGGCAGGCATCTGCAGCACTTACAGCGGGCGTAGTGTGCCTCCTGCACATTATACACCTGAAGCTAGGCCTTATTGCTCGTAGTTTTTTTTCTTTTGTGTTACACTAACAGGCATCTGCAGCACTTACAGCGGGCGTAGTGTGCTTCTTGCAAAATATACACCAGAAGCTAGCCCTTATTGCTGTGTTTTCCTGTTGTGTAACACAGGCAGGCATCTGCAGCACTTACAGCAGGCGTAGTGTGCCTCCTGCAAAATATACACCAGAAGCTAGGCCTTATTGCTGTGTTTTCCTGTTGTGTAACACAGGCATGCATCTGCAGCACTTACAGCAGGCGTAGTGTGCCTCCTGCAAAATATACACCTGAAGCTAGGCCTTATTGCTGTGTTTTCCTGTTGTGTAACACAGGCAGGCATCTGCAGCACTTACAGCGGGCGTAGTGTGCCTCCTGCACATTATACACCTGAAGCTACCCCTTATTGCTCATAGTTTTTTGTCTTTTGTGTTACACTAACAGGCATCTGCAGCACTTACAGCAGGTGAAGTGTGCTTCTTGCAAAATATACACCAGAAGCTAGCCCTTATTGCTGTGTTTTCCTGTTGTGTAACACAGGCAGGCATCTGCAGCACTTACAGCAGGCGTAGTGTGCCTCCTGCAAAATATACACCTGAAGCTAGGCCTTATTGCTGTGTTTTCCTGTTGTGTAACATAGGCAGGCATCTGCAGCACTTACAGCGGGCGTAGTGTGCCTACTGCACATTATACATCTGAAGCTACCCCTTATTGCTCGTAGTTTTTTTTCTTTTGTGTTACACTAACAGGCATCTGCAGCACTTACAGCAGGCGTAGTGTGCTTCTTGAAAAATATACACCAGAAGCTAGCCCTTATTGCTGTGTTTTCCTGTTGTGTAACACAGGCAGGCATCTGCAGCACTTACAGCAGGCATAGTGTGCCTCCTGCAAAATATACACCTGAAGCTAGGCCTTCTTGCTGTGTTTTCCTGTTGTGTAACACAGGCAGGCATCTGCAGCACTTAAGGCGGGCGTAGTGTGCCTCCTGCACATTATACACCTGAAGCTACCCCTTATTGCTCGTAGTTTTTTTTCTTTTGTGCTACACTAACATGCATCTGCAGCACTTACAGCGGGCGTAGTGTGCTTCTTGCAAAATATACACCAGAAGCTAGCCCTTATTGCTGTGTTTTCCTGTTGTGTAACACAGGCAGGCATCTGCAGCACTTACAGCAGGCGTAGTGTGCCTCCTGCAAAATATACACCTGAAGCTAGGCCTTATTGCTGTGTTTTCCTGTTGTGTAACACAGGCAGGCATCTGCAGCACTTACAGCGGGCATAGTGTGCCTCCTGCACATTATACAGCTGAAGCTACCCCGTATTGCTCGTAGTTTTTTTTCTTTTGTGTTACACTAACAGGCATCTGCAGCACTTACAGCGGGCGTAGTGTGCTTCTTGCAAAATATACACCAGAAGCTAGCCCTTATTGCTGTGTTTTCCTGTTGTGTGACACAGGCAGGCATCTGCAGCACTTACAGCAGGCGTAGTGTGCCTCCTGCAAAATATACACCTGAAGCTAGGCCTTATTGCTGTATTTTCCTGTTGTGTAACACAGGCAGGCATCTGCAGCACTTACAGCAGGTGTAGTGTGCCTCCTGCACATTATACACCTGAAGCTACCCCTTATTGCTCATAGTTTTTTTTCTTTTGTGTTACACTAACAGGCATCTGCAGCACTTACAGCGGGTGTAGTGTGCTTCTTGCAAAATATACACCAGAAGCTAGCCCTTATTGCTGTGTTTTCCTGTTGTGTAACACAGGCAGGCATCTGCAGCACTTACAGCAGGCGTAGTGTGCCTCCTGCAAAATATACACCTGAAGCTAGGCCTTATTGCTTTGTTTTCCTGTTGTGTAACACAGGCAGGCATCTGCAGCACTTACAGCGGGCGTAGTGTGCCTCCTGCACATTATACACCTGAAGCTAGGCCTTATTGCTCGTAGTTTTTTTTCTTTTGTGTTACACTAACAGGCATCTGCAGCACTTACAGCGGGCGTAGTGTGCTTCTTGCAAAATATACACCAGAAGCTAGCCCTTATTGCTGTGTTTTCCTGTTGTGTAACACAGGCAGGCATCTGCAGCACTTACAGCAGGCGCAGTGTGCCTCCTGCAAAATATACACCTGAAGCTAGGCCTTATTGCTGTGTTTTCCTGTTGTGTAACACAGGCAGGCATCTGCAGCACTTACAGCGGGCATAGTGTGCCTCCTGCACATTATAGACCTGAAGCTACCCCTTATTGCTCGTAGTTTTTTTTCTTTTGTGTTACACTAACAGGCATCTGCAGCACTTACAGCGGGCGTAGTGTGCTTCTTGCAAAATATACACCAGAAGCTAGCCCTTATTGCTGTGTTTTCCTGTTGTGTAACACAGGCAGGCATCTGCAGCACTTACAGCAGGCGTAGTGTGCCTCCTGCAAAATATACACCTGAAGCTAGGCCTTATTGCTGTGTTTTCCTGTTGTGTAACACAGGCAAGCATCTGCAGCACTTACAGCGGGCGTAGTGTGCCTACTGCACATTATACATCTGAAGCTACCCCTTATTGCTCGTAGTTTTTTTTTTCTTTTGTGTTACACTAACAGGCATCTGCAGCACTTACAGCGGGCGTAGTGTGCTTCTTGAAAAATATACACCCGAAGCTAGCCCTTATTGCTGTGTTTTCCTGTTGTGTAACACAGGCAGGCATCTGCAGCACTTACAGCAGGCGTAGTGTGCCTCCTGCAAAATATACACCTGAAGCTAGGCCTTATTGCTTTGTTTTCCTGTTGTGTAACACAGGCAGGCATCTGCAGCACTTACAGCGGGCGTAGTGTGCCTCCTGCACATTATACACCTGAAGCTACCCCTTATTGCTCGTAGTTTTTTTTCTTTTGTGTTACACTAACAGGCATCTGCAGCACTTACAGCGGGCGTAGTGTGCTTCTTGCAAAATATACACCAGAAGCTAGCCCTTATTGCTGTGTTTTCCTGTTGTGTAACACAGGCAGGCATCTGCAGCACTTACAGCAGGCGTAGTGTGTCTCCTGCAAAATATACACCTGAAGCTAGGCCTTATTGCTGTGTTTTCCTGTTGTGTAACACAGGCAGGCATCTGCAGCACTTACAGCGGGCATAGTGTGCCTCCTGCACATTATACACCTGAAGCTACCCCTTATTGCTCGTAGTTTTTTTTCTTTTGTGTTACACTAACAGGCATCTGCAGCACTTACAGCGGGCGTAGTGTGCTTCTTGCAAAATATACACCAGAAGCTAGCCCTTATTGCTGTGTTTTCCTGTTGTGTAACACAGGCAGGCATCTGCAGCACTTACAGCAGGCGTAGTGTGCCTCCTGCAAAATATACACCTGAAGCTAGGCCTTATTGCAGTGTTTTCCTGTTGTGTAACACAGGCAGGCATCTGCAGCACTTACAGCGGGCGTAGTGTGCCTCCTGCACATTATACACCTGAAGCTACCCCTTATTGCTCGTAGTTTTTTTCTTTTGTGCTACACTAACAGGCATCTGCAGCACTTACAGCGGGCGTAGTGTGCTTCTTGCAAAATATACATCAGAAGCTAGCCCTTATTGCTGTGTTTTCCTGTTGTGTAACACAGGCAGGCATCTGCAGCACTTACAGCAGGCGTAGTGTGCCTCCTGCAAAATATACACCTGAAGCTAGGCCTTATTGCTGTGTTTTCCTGTTGTGTAACACAGGCAGGCATCTGCAGCACTTACAGCGGGCGTAGTGTGCCTCCTGCACATTATACACCTGAAGCTAGGCCTTATTGCTCGTAGTTTTTTTTCTTTTGTGTTACACTAACAGGCATCTGCAGCACTTACAGCGGGCGTAGTGTGCTTCTTGCAAAATATACACCAGAAGCTAGCCCTTATTGCTGTGTTTTCCTGTTGTGTAACACAGGCAGGCATCTGCAGCACTTACAGCAGGCGTAGTGTGCCTCCTGCAAAATATACACCAGAAGCTAGGCCTTATTGCTGTGTTTTCCTGTTGTGTAACACAGGCATGCATCTGCAGCACTTACAGCAGGCGTAGTGTGCCTCCTGCAAAATATACACCTGAAGCTAGGCCTTATTGCTGTGTTTTCCTGTTGTGTAACACAGGCAGGCATCTGCAGCACTTACAGCGGGCGTAGTGTGCCTCCTGCACATTATACACCTGAAGCTACCCCTTATTGCTCGTAGTTTTTTTTCTTTTGTGTTACACTAACAGGCATCTGCAGCACTTACAGCGGGCGTAGTGTGCTTCTTGCAAAATATACACCAGAAGCTAGCCCTTATTGCTGTGTTTTCCTGTTGTGTAACACAGGCAGACATCTGCAGCACTTACAGCAGGCGTAGTGTGCCTCCTGTAAAATATACACCTGAAGCTAGGCCTTATTGCTGTGTTTTCCTGTTGTGTAACACAGGCAGGCATCTGCAGCACTTACAGCAGGCGTAGTGTGCCTCCTGCAAAATATACACCTGAAGCTAGGCCTTATTGCTGTGTTTTCCTGTTGTGTAACACAGGCAGGCATCTGCAGCACTTACAGCAGGCGTAGTGTGCCTCCTGCAAAATATACACCTGAAGCTAGGCCTTATTGCTGTGTTGTCCTGTTGTGTAACACAGGCAGGCATCTGCAGCACTTACAGCGGGCGTAGTGTGCCTCCTGCACATTATACACCTGAAGCTACCCCTTATTGCTCATAGTTTTTTGTCTTTTGTGTTACACTAACAGGCATCTGCAGCACTTACAGCGGGTGAAGTGTGCTTCTTGCAAAATATACACCAGAAGCTAGCCCTTATTGCTGTGTTTTCCTGTTGTGTAACACAGGCAGGCATCTGCAGCACTTACAGCAGGCGTAGTGTGCCTCCTGCAAAATATACACCTGAAGCTAGGCCTTATTGCTGTGTTTTCCTGTTGTGTAACATAGGCAGGCATCTGCAGCACTTACAGCGGGCGTAGTGTGCCTACTGCACATTATACATCTGAAGCTACCCCTTATTGCTCGTAGTTTTTTTTCTTTTGTGTTACACTAACAGGCATCTGCAGCACTTACAGCAGGCGTAGTGTGCTTCTTGAAAAATATACACCAGAAGCTAGGCCTTATTGCTGTGTTTTCCTGTTGTGTAACACAGGCAGGCATCTGCAGCACTTACAGCAGGCATAGTGTGCCTCCTGCAAAATATACACCTGAAGCTAGGCCTTCTTGCTGTGTTTTCCTGTTGTGTAACACAGGCAGGCATCTGCAGCACTTAAGGCGGGCGTAGTGTGCCTCCTGCACATTATACACTTGAAGCTACCCCTTATTGCTCGTAGTTTTTTTTCTTTTGTGCTACACTAACATGCATCTGCAGCACTTACAGCGGGCGTAGTGTGCTTCTTGCAAAATATACACCAGAAGCTAGCCCTTATTGCTGTGTTTTCCTGTTGTGTAACACAGGCAGGCATCTGCAGCACTTACAGCAGGCGTAGTGTGCCTCCTGCAAAATATACACCTGAAGCTAGGCCTTATTGCTGTGTTTTCCTGTTGTGTAACACAGGCAGGCATCTGCAGCACTTACAGCGGGCATAGTGTGCCTCCTGCACATTATACAGCTGAAGCTACCCCGTATTGCTCGTAGTTTTTTTTCTTTTGTGTTACACTAACAGGCATCTGCAGCACTTACAGCGGGCGTAGTGTGCTTCTTGCAAAATATACACCAGAAGCTAGCCCTTATTGCTGTGTTTTCCTGTTGTGTGACACAGGCAGGCATTTGCAGCACTTACAGCAGGCGTAGTGTGCCTCCTGCAAAATATACACCTGAAGCTAGGCCTTATTGCTGTATTTTCCTGTTGTTTAACACAGGCAGGCATCTGCAGCACTTACAGCAGGCGTAGTGTGCCTCCTGCACATTATACACCTGAAGCTACCCCTTATTGCTCATAGTTTTTTTTCTTTTGTGTTACACTAACAGGCATCTGCAGCACTTACAGCGGGTGTAGTGTGCTTCTTGCAAAATATACACCAGAAGCTAGCCCTTATTGCTGTGTTTTCCTGTTGTGTAACACAGGCAGGCATCTGCAGCACTTACAGCAGGCGTAGTGTGCCTCCTGCAAAATATACACCTGAAGCTAGGCCTTATTGCTTTGTTTTCCTGTTGTGTAACACAGGCAGGCATCTGCAGCACTTACAGCGGGCGTAGTGTGCCTCCTGCACATTATACACCTGAAGCTACCCCTTATTGCTCGTAGTTTTTTTTCTTTTGTGTTACACTAACAGGCATCTGCAGCACTTACAGCGGGCGTAGTGTGCTTCTTGCAAAATATACACCAGAAGCTAGCCCTTATTGCTGTGTTTTCCTGTTGTGTAACACAGGCAGGCATCTGCAGCACTTACAGCAGGCGTAGTGTGCCTCCTGCAAAATATACACCTGAAGCTAGGCCTTATTGCTGTGTTTTCCTGTTGTGTAACACAGGCAGGCATCTGCAGCACTTACAGCGGGCATAGTGTGCCTCCTGCACATTATACACCTGAAGCTACCCCTTATTGCTCGTAGTTTTTTTTCTTTTGTGTTACACTAACAGGCATCTGCAGCACTTACAGTGGGCGTAGTGTGCTTCTTGCAAAATATACACCAGAAGCTAGCCCTTATTGCTGTGTTTTCCTGTTGTGTAACACAGGCAAGCATCTGCAGCACTTACAGCGGGCGTAGTGTGCCTACTGCACATTATACATCTGAAGCTACCCCTTATTGCTCGTAGTTTTTTTTCTTTTGTGTTACACTAACAGGCATCTGCAGCACTTACAGCGGGCGTAGTGTGCTTCTTGAAAAATATACACCTGAAGCTAGCCCTTATTGCTGTGTTTTCCTGTTGTGTAACACAGGCAGGCATCTGCAGCACTTACAGCAGGCGTAGTGTGCCTCCTGCAAAATATACACCTGAAG
The DNA here is from genome assembly GCA_029206835.1 of Rana muscosa. Lineage (NCBI taxonomy): Eukaryota > Metazoa > Chordata > Amphibia > Anura > Ranidae > Rana > Rana muscosa. Next base: position 921,124,898 of record CM055117.1, read on the forward strand.
CTAGGCCTTATTGCTTTGTTTTCCTGTTGTGTAACACAGGCAGGCATCTGCAGCACTTACAGCGGGCGTAGTGTGCCTCCTGCACATTATACACCTGAAGCTACCCCTTATTGCTCGTAGTTTTTTTTCTTTTGTGTTACACTAACAGGCATCTGCAGCACTTACAGCGGGCGTAGTGTGCTTCTTGCAAAATATACACCAGAAGCTAGCCCTTATTGCTGTGTTTTAGTGTTGTGTAACACAGGCAGGCATCTGCAGCACTTACAGCAGGCGTAGTGTGTCTCCTGCAAAATATACACCTGAAGCTAGGCCTTATTGCTGTGTTTTCCTGTTGTGTAACACAGGCAGGCATCTGCAGCACTTACAGCGGGCATAGTGTGCCTCCTGCACAATATACACCTGAAGCTACCCCTTATTGCTCGTAGTTTTTTTTCTTTTGTGTTACACTAACAGGCATCTGCAGCACTTACAGCGGGCGTAGTGTGCTTCTTGCAAAATATACACCAGAAGCTAGCCCTTATTGCTGTGTTTTCCTGTTGTGTAACACAGGCAGGCATCTGCAGCACTTACAGCAGGCGTAGTGTGCCTCCTGCAAAATATACACCTGAAGCTAGGCCTTATTGCTGTGTTTTCCTGTTGTGTAACACAGGCAAGCATCTGCAGCACTTACAGCGGGCGTAGTGTGCCTACTGCACATTATACATCTGGAGCTACCCCTTATTGCTCGTAGTTTTTTTTCTTTTGTGTTACACTAACAGGCATCTGCAGCACTTACAGCGGGCGTAGTGTGCTTCTTGAAAAATATACACCAGAAGCTAGCCCTTATTGCTGTGTTTTCCTGTTGTGTAACACAGGCAGGCATCTGCAGCACTTACAGCAGGCATAGTGTGCCTCCTGCAAAATATACACCTGAAGCTAGGCCTTATTGCTGTGTTTTCCTGTTGTGTAACACAGGCAGGCATCTGCAGCACTTACAGCGGGCGTAGTGTGCCTCCTGCACATTATACACCTGAAGCTACCCCTTATTGCTCGTAGTTTTTTTCTTTTGTGCTACACTAACAGGCATCTGCAGCACTTACAGCGGGCGTAGTGTGCTTCTTGCAAAATATACATCAGAAGCTAGCCCTTATTGCTGTGTTTTCCCGTTGTGTAACACAGGCAGGCATCTGCAGCACTTACAGCAGGCGTAGTGTGCCTCCTGCAAAATATACACCTGAAGCTAGGCCTTATTGCTGTGTTTTCCTGTTGTGTAACACAGGCAGGCATCTGCAGCACTTACAGCGGGCGTAGTGTGCCTCCTGCACATTATACACCTGAAGCTAGGCCTTATTGCTCGTAGTTTTTTTTCTTTTGTGTTACACTAACAGGCATCTGCAGCACTTACAGCGGGCGTAGTGTGCTTCTTGCAAAATATACACCAGAAGCTAGCCCTTATTGCTGTGTTTTCCTGTTGTGTAACACAGGCAGGCATCTGCAGCACTTACAGCAGGCGTAGTGTGCTTCCTGCAAAATATACACCAGAAGCTAGGCCTTATTGCTGTGTTTTCCTGTTGTGTAACACAGGCATGCATCTGCAGCACTTACAGCAGGCGTAGTGTGCCTCCTGCAAAATATACACCTGAAGCTAGGCCTTATTGCTGTGTTTTCCTGTTGTGTAACACAGGCAGGCATCTGCAGCACTTACAGCAGGCGTAGTGTGCCTCCTGCAAAATATACACCTGAAGCTAGGCCTTATTGCTGTGTTTTCCTGTTGTGTAACACAGGCAGGCATCTGCAGCACTTACAGCAGGCGTAGTGTGCCTCCTGCAAAATATACACCTGAAGCTAGGCCTTATTGCTGTATTTTCCTGTTGTGTAACACAGGCAGGCATCTGCAGCACTTACAGCAGGCGTAGTGTGCCTCCTGCACATTATACACCTGAAGCTACCCCTTATTGCTCATAGTTTTTTTTCTTTTGTGTTACACTAACAGGCATCTGCAGCACTTACAGCGGGTGTAGTGTGCTTCTTGCAAAATATACACCAGAAGCTAGCCCTTATTGCTGTGTTTTCCTGTTGTGTAACACAGGCAGGCATCTGCAGCACTTACAGCAGGCGTAGTGTGCCTCCTGCAAAATATACACCTGAAGCTAGGCCTTATTGCTTTGTTTTCCTGTTGTGTAACACAGGCAGGCATCTGCAGCACTTACAGCGGGCGTAGTGTGCCTCCTGCACATTATACACCTGAAGCTACCCCTTATTGCTCGTAGTTTTTTTTCTTTTGTGTTACACTAACAGGCATCTGCAGCACTTACAGCGGGCGTAGTGTGCTTCTTGCAAAATATACACCAGAAGCTAGCCCTTATTGCTGTGTTTTCCTGTTGTGTAACACAGGCAGGCATCTGCAGCACTTACAGCAGGCGTAGTGTGCCTCCTGCAAAATATACACCTGAAGCTAGGCCTTATTGCTGTGTTTTCCTGTTGTGTAACACAGGCAGGCATCTGCAGCACTTACAGCGGGCATAGTGTGCCTCCTGCACATTATACACCTGAAGCTACCCCTTATTGCTCGTAGTTTTTTTTCTTTTGTGTTACACTAACAGGCATCTGCAGCACTTACAGTGGGCGTAGTGTGCTTCTTGCAAAATATACACCAGAAGCTAGCCCTTATTGCTGTGTTTTCCTGTTGTGTAACACAGGCAAGCATCTGCAGCACTTACAGCGGGCGTAGTGTGCCTACTGCACATTATACATCTGAAGCTACCCCTTATTGCTCGTAGTTTTTTTTCTTTTGTGTTACACTAACAGGCATCTGCAGCACTTACAGCGGGCGTAGTGTGCTTCTTGCAAAATATACACCAGAAGCTAGCCCTTATTGCTGTGTTTTAGTGTTGTGTAACACAGGCAGGCATCTGCAGCACTTACAGCAGGCGTAGTGTGTCTCCTGCAAAATATACACCTGAAGCTAGGCCTTATTGCTGTGTTTTCCTGTTGTGTAACACAGGCAGGCATCTGCAGCACTTACAGCGGGCATAGTGTGCCTCCTGCACAATATACACCTGAAGCTACCCCTTATTGCTCGTAGTTTTTTTTCTTTTGTGTTACACTAACAGGCATCTGCAGCACTTACAGCGGGCGTAGTGTGCTTCTTGCAAAATATACACCAGAAGCTAGCCCTTATTGCTGTGTTTTCCTGTTGTGTAACACAGGCAGGCATCTGCAGCACTTACAGCAGGCGTAGTGTGCCTCCTGCAAAATATACACCTGAAGCTAGGCCTTATTGCTGTGTTTTCCTGTTGTGTAACACAGGCAAGCATCTGCAGCACTTACAGCGGGCGTAGTGTGCCTACTGCACATTATACATCTGGAGCTACCCCTTATTGCTCGTAGTTTTTTTTCTTTTGTGTTACACTAACAGGCATCTGCAGCACTTACAGCGGGCGTAGTGTGCTTCTTGAAAAATATACACCAGAAGCTAGCCCTTATTGCTGTGTTTTCCTGTTGTGTAACACAGGCAGGCATCTGCAGCACTTACAGCAGGCGTAGTGTGCCTCCTGCAAAATATACACCTGAAGCTAGGCCTTATTGCTGTGTTTTCCTGTTGTGTAACACAGGCAGGCATCTGCAGCACTTACAGCGGGCGTAGTGTGCCTCCTGCACATTATACACCTGAAGCTACCCCTTATTGCTCGTAGTTTTTTTCTTTTGTGCTACACTAACAGGCATCTGCAGCACTTACAGCGGGCGTAGTGTGCTTCTTGCAAAATATACATCAGAAGCTAGCCCTTATTGCTGTGTTTTCCTGTTGTGTAACACAGGCAGGCATCTGCAGCACTTACAGCAGGCGTAGTGTGCCTCCTGCAAAATATACACCTGAAGCTAGGCCTTATTGCTGTGTTTTCCTGTTGTGTAACACAGGCAGGCATCTGCAGCACTTACAGCGGGCGTAGTGTGCCTCCTGCACATTATACACCTGAAGCTAGGCCTTATTGCTCGTAGTTTTTTTTCTTTTGTGTTACACTAACAGGCATCTGCAGCACTTACAGCGGGCGTAGTGTGCTTCTTGCAAAATATACACCAGAAGCTAGCCCTTATTGCTGTGTTTTCCTGTTGTGTAACACAGGCAGGCATCTGCAGCACTTACAGCAGGCGTAGTGTGCTTCCTGAAAAATATACACCAGAAGCTAGGCCTTATTGCTGTGTTTTCCTGTTGTGTAACACAGGCATGCATCTGCAGCACTTACAGCAGGCGTAGTGTGCCTCCTGCAAAATATACACCTGAAGCTAGGCCTTATTGCTGTGTGTTCCTGTTGTGTAACACAGGCAGGCATCTGCAGCACTTACAGCAGGCGTAGTGTGCCTCCTGCAAAATATACACCTGAAGCTAGGCCTTATTGCTGTGTTTTCCTGTTGTGTAACACAGGCAGGCATCTGCAGCACTTACAGCAGGCGTAGTGTGCCTCCTGCAAAATATACACCTGAAGCTAGGCCTTATTGCTGTGTTGTCCTGTTGTGTAACACAGGCAGGCATCTGCAGCACTTACAGCGGGCGTAGTATGCCTCCTGCACATTATACACCTGAAGCTACCCCTTATTGCTCATAGTTTTTTGTCTTTTGTGTTACACTAACAGGCATCTGCAGCACTTACAGCGGGTGAAGTGTGCTTCTTGCAAAATATACACCAGAAGCTAGCCCTTATTGCTGTGTTTTCCTGTTGTGTAACACAGGCAGGCATCTGCAGCACTTACAGCAGGCGTAGTGTGCCTCCTGCAAAATATACACCTGAAGCTAGGCCTTCTTGCTGTGTTTTCCTGTTGTGTAACATAGGCAGGCATCTGCAGCACTTACAGTGGGCGTAGTGTGCCTACTGCACATTATACATCTGAAGCTACCCCTTATTGCTCGTAGTTTTTTTTCTTTTGTGTTACACTAACAGGCATCTGCAGCACTTACAGCAGGCGTAGTGTGCTTCTTGAAAAATATACACCAGAAGCTAGCTCTTATTGCTGTGTTTTCCTGTTGTGTAACACAGGCAGGCATCTGCAGCACTTACAGCAGGCATAGTGTGCCTCCTGCAAAATATACACCTGAAGCTAGGCCTTATTGCTGTGTTTTCCTGTTGTGTAACACAGGCAGGCATCTGCAGCACTTAAAGCGGACGTAGTGTGCCTCCTGAACATTATACACCTGAAGCTACCCCTTATTGCTCGTAGTTTTTTTTTTCTTTTGTGCTACACTAACATGCATCTGCAGCACTTACAGCGGGCGTAGTGTGCTTCTTGCAAAATATACACCAGAAGCTAGCCCTTATTGCTGTGTTTTCCTGTTGTGTAACACAGGCAGGCATCTGCAGCACTTACAGCAGGCGTAGTGTGCCTCCTGCAAAATATACACCTGAAGCTAGGCCTTATTGCTGTGTTTTCCTGTTGTGTAACACAGGCAGGCATCTGCAGCACTTACAGCGGGCATAGTGTGCCTCCTGCACATTATACAGCTGAAGCTACCCCGTATTGCTCGTAGTTTTTTTTCTTTTGTGTTACACTAACAGGCATCTGCAGCACTTACAGCGGGCGTAGTGTGCTTCTTGCAAAATATACACCAGAAGCTAGCCCTTATTGCTGTGTTTTCCTGTTGTGTAACACAGGCAGGCATCTGCAGCACTTACAGCAGGCGTAGTGTGCCTCCTGCAAAATATACACCTGAAGCTAGGCCTTATTGCTTTGTTTTCCTGTTGTGTAACACAGGCAGGCATCTGCAGCACTTACAGTGGGCGTAGTGTGCCTCCTGCACATTATACACCTGAAGCTACCCCTTATTGCTCGTAGTTTTTTTTCTTTTGTGTTACACTAACAGGCATCTGCAGCACTTACAGCGGGCGTAGTGTGCTTCTTGCAAAATATACACCAGAAGCTAGCCCTTATTGCTGTGTTTTCCTGTTGTGTAACACAGGCAGGCATCTGCAGCACTTACAGCAGGCGTAGTGTGCCTCCTGCAAAATATACACCTGAAGCTAGGCCTTATTGCTGTGTTTTCCTGTTGTGTAACACAGGCAGGCATCTGAAGCACTTACAGCGGGCATAGTGTGCCTCCTGCACATTATACACCTGAAGCTACCCCTTATTGCTCGTAGTTTTTTTCTTTTGTGTTACACTAACAGGCATCTGCAGCACTTACAGCGGGCGTAGTGTGCTTCTTGCAAAATATACACCAGAAGCTAGCCCTTATTGCTGTGTTTTCCTGTTGTGTAACACAGGCAGGCATCTGCAGCACTTACAGCAGGCGTAGTGTGCCTCCTGCAAAATATACACCTGAAGCTAGGCCTTATTGCTGTGTTTTCCTGTTGTGTAAAACAGGCAAGCATCTGCAGCACTTACAGCGGGCGTAGTGTGCCTACTGCACATTATACATCTGAAGCTACCCCTTATTGCTCGTAGTTTTTTTTTTTTGTGTTACACTAACAGGCATCTGCAGCACTTACAGCGGGCGTAGTGTGCTTCTTGAAAAATATACACCCGAAGCTAGCCCTTATTGCTGTGTTTTCCTGTTGTGTAACACCGGCAGGCATCTGCAGCACTTACAGCAGGCGTAGTGTGCCTCCTGCAAAATATACACCTGAAGCTAGGCCTTATTGCTGTGTTTTCCTGTTGTGTAACACAGGCAGGCATCTGCAGCACTTACAGCGGGCGTAGTGTGCCTCCTGCACATTATACACCTGAAGCTACCCCTTATTGCTCGTAGTTTTTTTTCTTTTGTGCTACACTAACAGGTATCTGCAGCACTTACAGCGGGCATAGTGTGCTTCTTGCAAAATATACATCAGAAGCTAGCCCTTATTGCTGTGTTTCCTGTTGTGTAACACAGGCAGGCATTTGCAGCACTTACAGCAGGCGTAGTGTGCCTCCTGCAAAATATACACCTGAAGCTAGGCCTTATTGCTGTGTTTTCCTGTTGTGTAACACAGGTAGGCATCTGCAGCACTTACAGCAGGCGTAGTGTGCCTCCTGCAAAATATACACCTGAAGCTAGGCCTTATTGCTGTGTTTTCCTGTTGTGTAACACAGGCAGGCATCTGCAGCACTTACAGCAGGCGTAGTGTGCCTCCTGCAAAATATACACCTGAAGCTAGGCCTTATTGCTGTGTTTTCCTGTTGTGTAACACAGGCAAGCATCTGCAGCACTTACAGCGGGCGTAGTGTGCCTACTGCACATTATACATCTGAAGCTACCCCTTATTGCTCGTAGTTTTTTTTATTTTGTGTTACACTAACAGGCATCTGCAGCACTTACAGCGGGCGTAGTGTGCTTCTTGAAAAATATACACCCGAAGCTAGCCCTTATTGCTGTGTTTTCCTGTTGTGTAACACAGGCAGGCATCTGCAGCACTTACAGCAGGCGTAGTGTGCCTCCTGCAAAATATACACCTGAAGCTAGGCCTTATTGCTGTGTTTTCCTGTTGTGTAACACAGGCAGGCATCTGCAGCACTTACAGCGGGCGTAGTGTGCCTCCTGCACATTATACACCTGAAGCTACCCCTTATTGCTCATAGTTTCATTTCTTTTGTGCTACACTAACAGGCATCTGCAGCACTTACAGCGGGCGTAGTGTGCTTCTTGCAAAATATACATCAGAAGCTAGCCCTTATTGCTGTGTTTCCTTTTGTGTAACACAGGCAGGCATTTGCAGCACTTACAGCAGGCGTAGTGTGCCTCCTGCAAAATATACACCTGAAGCTAGGCCTTATTGCTGTGTTTTCCTGTTGTGTAACACAGGCAGGCATCTGCAGCACTTACAGCGGGCATAGTGTGCCTCCTGCACATTATACACCTGAAGCTACCTCGTATTGCTCGTAGTTTTTTTTTCTTTTGTGTTACACTAACAGGCATCTGCAGCACTTACAGCGGGCGTAGTGTGCTTCTTGCAAAATATACACCAGAAGCTAGCCCTTATTGATGTGTTTTCCTGTTGTGTAACACAGGCAGGCATCTGCAGCACTTACAGCAGGCGTAGTGTGCCTCCTGCAAAATATACACCTGAAGCTAGGCCTTATTGCTGTGTTTTCCTGTTGTGTAACACAGGCAGGCATCTGCAGCACTTACAGTGGGCATAGTGTGCCTCCTGCACATTATACACCTGAAGCTACCCCTTATTGCTCGTAGTTGTTTTCTTTTGTGTTACACTAACAGGCATCTGCAGCACTTACAGCGGGCGTAGTGTGCTTCTTGCAAAATATACACCAGAAGCTAGCCCTTATTGCTGTGTTTTCCTGTTGTGTAACACAGGCAGGCATCTGCAGCACTTACAGCAGGCATAGTGTGCCTCCTGCAAAATATACACCTGAAGCTAGGCCTTATTGCTGTGTTTTCCTGTTGTGTAAAACAGGCAAGCATCTGCAGCACTTACAGCGGGCGTAGTGTGCCTACTGCACATTATACATCTGAAGCTACCCCTTATTGCTCGTAGTTTTTTTTCTTTTGTGTTACACTAACAGGCATCTGCAGCACTTACAGCGGGCGTAGTGTGCTTCTTGAAAAATATACACCCGAAGCTAGCCCTTATTGCTGTGTTTTCCTGTTGTGTAACACAGGCAGGCATCTGCAGCACTTACAGCAGGCGTAGTGTGCCTCCTGCAAAATATACACCTGAAGCTAGGCCTTATTGCTGTGTTTTCCTGTTGTGTAACACAGGCAGGCATTTGCAGCACTTACAGCAGGCATAGTGTGCCTCCTGCAAAATATACACCTGAAGATAGGCCTTATTGCTGTGTTTTCCTGTTGTGTAACACAGGCAGGCATCTGCAGCACTTACAGCGGGCATAGTGTGCCTCCTGCACATTATACACCTGAAGCTACCTCGTATTGCTCGTAGTTTTTTTTTCTTTAGTGTTACACTAACAGGCATCTGCAGCACTTACAGCGGGCGTAGTGTGCTTCTTGCAAAATATACACCAGAAGCTAGCCCTTATTGCTGTGTTTTCCTGTTGTGTAACACAGGCAGGCATCTGCAGCACTTACAGCAGGCGTAGTGTGCCTCCTGCAAAATATACACCTGAAGCTAGGCCTTATTGCTGTGTTTTCCTGTTGTGTAACACAGGCAGGCATCTGCAGCACTTACAGCAGGCGTAGTGTGCCTCCTGCAAAATATACACCTGAAGCTAGGCCTCATTGCTGTGTTTTCCTGTTGTGTAACACAGGCAGGCATCTGCACCACTTACAGCGGGCGTAGTGCGCCTCCTGCAAAATATACACCTGAAGCTAGGCCTTATTGCTGTGTTTTCCTGTTGTGTAACACAGGTAGGCATCTGCAGCACTTACAGCAGGCGTAGTGTGCCTCCTGCAAAATATACACCTGAAGCTAGGCCTTATTGCTGTGTTTTCCTGTTGTGTAACACAGGCAGGCATCTGCAGCACTTACAGCAGGCGTAGTGTGCCTCCTGCAAAATATACACCTGAAGCTAGGCCTTATTGCTGTGTTTTCCTGTTGTGTAACACAGGCAAGCATCTGCAGCCCTTACAGCGGGCGTAGTGTGCCTACTGCACATTATACATCTGAAGCTACCCCTTATTGCTCGTAGTTTTTTTTCTTTTGTGCTACACTAACAGGCATCTGCAGCACTTACAGCGGGCGTAGTGTGCTTCTTGCAAAATATACATCAGAAGCTAGCCCTTATTGCTGTGTTTCCTGTTGTGTAACACAGGCAGGCATTTGCAGCACTTACAGCAGGCGTAGTGTGCCTCCTGCAAAATATACACCTGAAGCTAGGCCTTATTGCTGTGTTTTCCTGTTGTGTAACACAGGCAGGCATCTGCAGCACTTACAGCGGGCATAGTGTGCCTCCTGCACATTATACACCTGAAGCTACCTCGTATTGCTCGTAGTTTTTTTTCTTTTGTGTTACACTAACAGGCATCTGCAGCACTTACAGCGGGCGTAGTGTGCTTCTTGCAAAATATACACCAGAAGCTAGCCCTTATTGCTGTGTTTTCCTGTTGTGTAACACAGGCAGGCATCTGCAGCACTTACAGCAGGCGTAGTGTGCCTCCTGCAAAATATACACCTGAAGCTAGGCCTTATTGCTGTGTTTTCCTGTTGTGTAACACAGGCAGGCATCTGCAGCACTTACAGCAGGCGTAGTGTGCCTCCTGCAAAATATACACCTGAAGCTAGGCCTTATTGCTGTGTTTTCCTGTTGTGTAACACAGGCAGGCATCTGCAGCACTTACAGCGGGCGTAGTGTGCCTCCTGCACATTATACACCTGAAGCTAGGCCTTATTGCTGTGTTTTCCTGTTGTGTAACACAGGCAGGCATCTGCAGCACTTACAGCGGGCGTAGTGTGCCTCCTGCACATTATACACCTGAAGCTACCCCTTATTGCTCGTAGTTTTTTTTCTTTTGTGTTACACTAACAGGCATCTGCAGCACTTACAGCGGGTGTAGTGTGCTTCTTGCAAAATATACACCAGAAGCTAGCCCTTATTGCTGTGTTTTCCTGTTGTGTAACACAGGCAGGCATCTGCAGCACTTACAGCAGGCGTAGTGTGCCTCCTGCAGAATATACACCTGAAGCTAGGCCTTATTGCTGTATTTTCCTGTTGTGTAACACAGGCAGGCATCTGCAGCACTTACAGTGGGCGTAGTGTGCCTCCTGCACATTATACACCTGAAGCTACCCCTTATTGCTCTTAGTTTTTTTTCTTTTGTGTTACACTAACAGGCATCTGCAGCACTTACAGCGGGCGTAGTGTGCTTCTTGCAAAATATACACCAGAAGCTAGCCCTTATTGCTGTGTTTTCCTGTTGTGTAACACAGGCAGGCATCTGCAGCACTTACAGCGGGCGTAGTGTGCTTCTTGCAAAATATACACCAGAAGCTAGCCCTTATTGCTGTGTTTTCCTGTTGTGTAACACAGGCAGGCATCTGCAGCACTTACAGCAGGCGTAGTGTGCCTCCTGCAAAATATACACCTGAAGCTAGGCCTTATTGCTGTGTTTTCCTGTTGTGTAACACAGGCAGGCATCTGCAGCACTTACAGCGGGCGTAGTGTGCCTCCTGCACATTATACACCTGAAGCTACCCCTTATTGCTCGTAGTTTTTTTTTCTTTTGTGTTACACTAACAGGCATCTGCAGCACTTACAGCGGGCGTAGTGTGCTTCTTGCAAAATATACACCAGAAGCTAGCCCTTATTGCTGTGTTTTCCTGTTGTGTAACACAGGCAGGCATCTGCAGCACTTACAGCAGGCGTAGTGTGCCTCCTGCAAAATATACACCTGAAGCTAGGCCTTATTGCTGTATTTTCCTGTTGTGTAACACAGGCAGGCATCTGCAGCACTTACAGTGGGTGTAGTGTGCCTCCTGCACATTATACACCTGAAGCTACCCCTTATTGCTCGTAGTTTTTTTTTCTTTTGTGTTACACTAACAGGCATCTGCAGCACTTACAGCGGGCGTAGTGTGCTTCTTGAAAAATATACACCAGAAGCTAGGCCTTATTGCTGTGTTTTCCTGTTGTGTAACACAGGCAGGCATCTGCAGCACTTACAGCAGGCGTAGTGTGCCTCCTGCAAAATATACACCTGAAGCTAGGCCTTATTGCTGTGTTTTCCTGTTGTGTAACACAGGCAGGCATCTGCAGCACTTACAGCGGGCGTAGTGTGCCTCCTGCACATTATACACCTGAAGCTACCCCTTATTGCTCGTAGTTTTTTTCTTTTGTGCTACACTAACAGGCATCTGCAGCACTTACAGCGGGCGTAGTGTGCTTCTTGCAAAATATACACCAGAAGCTAGGCCTTATTGCTGTGTTTTCCTGTTGTGTAACACAGGCAGGCATCTGCAGCACTTACAGCAGGCGTAGTGTGCCTCCTGCAAAATATACACCTGCAGCTAGGCCTTATTGCTGTGTTTTCCTGTTGTGTAACACAGGCAGGCATCTGCAGCACTTACAGCGGGCGTAGTGTGCCTCCTGCACATTATACACCTGAAGCTACCCCTTATTGCTCATAGTTTTTTTTCTTTTGTGTTACACTAACAGGCATCTGCAGCACTTACAGCGGGCGTAGTGTGCTTCTTGCAAAATATACACCAGAAGCTAGCCCTTATTGCTGTGTTTTCCTGTTGTGTAACACAGGCAGACATCTGCAGCACTTACAGCAGGCGTAGTGTGCCTCCTGTAAAATATACACCTGAAGCTAGGCCTTATTGCTGTGTTTTCCTGTTGTGTAACACAGGCAGGCATCTGCAGCACTTACAGCAGGCGTAGTGTGCCTCCTGCAAAATATACACCTGAAGCTAGGCCTTATTGCTGTGTTTTCCTGTTGTGTAACAGAGGCAGGCATCTGCAGCACTTACAGCGGGCGTAGTGTGCCTCCTGCACATTATACACCTGAAGCTACCCCTTATTGCTCGTAGTTTTTTTTTTCTTTTGTGTTACACTAACAGGCATCTGCAGCACTTACAGCGGGCGAAGTGTGCTTCTTGCAAAATATACACCAGAAGCTAGCCCTTATTGCTGTGTTTTCCTGTTGTGTAACACAGGCAGGCATCTGCAGCACTTACAGCAGGCGTAGTGTGCCTCCTGCAAAATATACACCTGAAGCTAGGCCTTATTGCTGTGTTTTCCTGTTGTGTAACACAGGCAGGCATCTGCAGCACTTACAGCGGGCATAGTGTGCCTCCTGCACATTATACACCTGAAGCTACCCCTTATTGCTCGTAGATTTTTTTTCATTTGTGTTACTCTAACAGGCATCTGCAGCACTTACAGCGGGTGTAGTGTGCTTCTTGCAAAATATACACCAGAAGCTAGCCCTTATTGCTGTGTTTTCCTGTTATGTAACACAGGCAGGCATCTGCAGCACTTACAGCAGGCATAGTGTGCCTCCTGCAAAATATACACCTGAAGCTAGGCCTTATTGCTGTGTTTTCCTGTTGTGTAACACAGGCAGGCATCTGCAGCACTTACAGCAGGCGTAGTGTGCCTCCTGCAAAATATACACCTGAAGCTAGGCCTTATTGCTGTGTCTTCCTGTTGTGTAACACAGGCAGGCATCTGCAGCACTTATAGCAGGCGTAGTGTGCCTCCTGCAAAATATACACCTGAAGCTAGGCCTTATTGCTGTGTTTTCCTGTTGTGTAACACAGGCAGGCATCTGCAGCACTTACAGCGGGCGTAGTGTGCCTCCTGCACATTATACACCTGAAGCTACCCCTTATTGCTCGTAGTTTTTTTTTCTTTTGTGTTACACTAACAGGCATCTGCAGCACTTACAGCGGGCGTAGTGTGCTTCTTGCAAAATATACACCAGAAGCTAGCCCTTATTGCTGTGTTTTCCTGTTGTGTAACACAGGCAGGCATCTGCAGCACTTACAGCAGGCGTAGTGTGCCTCCTGCAAAATATACACCTGAAGCTAGGCCTTATTGCTGTATTTTCCTGTTGTGTAACACAGGCAGGCATCTGCAGCACTTACAGTGGGTGTAGTGTGCCTCCTGCACATTATACACCTGAAGCTACCCCTTATTGCTCGTAGTTTTTTTTTCTTTTGTGTTACACTAACAGGCATCTGCAGCACTTACAGCGGGCGTAGTGTGCTTCTTGCAAAATATACACCAGAAGCTAGGCCTTATTGCTGTGTTTTCCTGTTGTGTAACACAGGCAGGCATCTGCAGCACTTACAGCAGGCGTAGTGTGCCTCCTGCAAAATATACACCTGAAGCTAGGCCTTATTGCTGTGTTTTCCTGTTGTGTAACACAGGCAGGCATCTGCAGCACTTACAGCGGGCGTAGTGTGCCTCCTGCACATTATACACCTGAAGCTACCCCTTATTGCTCGTAGTTTTTTTCTTTTGTGCTACACTAACAGGCATCTGCAGCACTTACAGCGGGCGTAGTGTGCTTCTTGCAAAATATACACCAGAAGCTAGGCCTTATTGCTGTGTTTTCCTGTTGTGTAACACAGGCAGGCATCTGCAGCACTTACAGCAGGCGTAGTGTGCCTCCTGCAAAATATACACCTGCAGCTAGGCCTTATTGCTGTGTTTTCCTGTTGTGTAACACAGGCAGGCATCTGCAGCACTTACAGCGGGCGTAGTGTGCCTCCTGCACATTATACACCTGAAGCTACCCCTTATTGCTCGTAGTTTTTTTTTCTTTTGTGTTACACTAACAGGCATCTGCAGCACTTACAGCGGGCGTAGTGTGCTTCTTGCAAAATATACACCAGAAGCTAGCCCTTATTGCTGTGTTTTCCTGTTGTGTAACACAGGCAGGCATCTGCAGCACTTACAGCAGGCGTAGTGTGCCTCCTGCAAAATATACACCTGAAGCTAGGCCTTATTGCTGTATTTTCCTGTTGTGTAACACAGGCAGGCATCTGCAGCACTTACAGTGGGTGTAGTGTGCCTCCTGCACATTATACACCTGAAGCTACCCCTTATTGCTCGTAGTTTTTTTTTCTTTTGTGTTACACTAACAGGCATCTGCAGCACTTACAGCGGGCGTAGTGTGCTTCTTGCAAAATATACACCAGAAGCTAGGCCTTATTGCTGTGTTTTCCTGTTGTGTAACACAGGCAGGCATCTGCAGCACTTACAGCAGGCGTAGTGTGCCTCCTGCAAAATATACACCTGAAGCTAGGCCTTATTGCTGTGTTTTCCTGTTGTGTAACACAGGCAGGCATCTGCAGCACTTACAGCGGGCGTAGTGTGCCTCCTGCACATTATACACCTGAAGCTACCCCTTATTGCTCGTAGTTTTTTTCTTTTGTGCTACACTAACAGGCATCTGCAGCACTTACAGCGGGCGTAGTGTGCTTCTTGCAAAATATACACCAGAAGCTAGGCCTTATTGCTGTGTTTTCCTGTTGTGTAACACAGGCAGGCATCTGCAGCACTTACAGCAGGCGTAGTGTGCCTCCTGCAAAATATACACCTGCAGCTAGGCCTTATTGCTGTGTTTTCCTGTTGTGTAACACAGGCAGGCATCTGCAGCACTTACAGCGGGCGTAGTGTGCCTCCTGCACATTATACACCAGAAGCTACCCCTTATTGCTCATAGTTTTTTTCTTTTGTGTTACACTAACAGGCATCTGCAGCACTTACAGCGGGCGTAGTGTGCTTCTTGCAAAATATACACCAGAAGCTAGCCCTTATTGCTGTGTTTTCCTGTTGTGTAACACAGGCAGACATCTGCAGCACTTACAGCAGGCGTAGTGTGCCTCCTGTAAAATATACACCTGAAGCTAGGCCTTATTGCTGTGTTTTCCTGTTGTGTAACACAGGCAGGCATCTGCAGCACTTACAGCAGGCGTAGTGTGCCTCCTGCAAAATATACACCTGAAGCTAGGCCTTATTGCTGTGTTTTCCTGTTGTGTAACACAGGCAGGCATCTGCAGCACTTACAGCAGGCGTAGTGTGCCTCCTGCAAAATATACACCTGAAGCTAGGCCTTATTGCTGTGTTTTCCTGTTGTGTAACAGAGGCAGGCATCTGCAGCACTTACAGCGGGCGTAGTGTGCCTCCTGCACATTATACACCTGAAGCTACCCCTTATTGCTCGTAGTTTTTTTTTCTTTTGTGTTACACTAACAGGCATCTGCAGCACTTACAGCGGGCGAAGTGTGCTTCTTGCAAAATATACACCAGAAGCTAGCCCTTATTGCTGTGTTTTCCTGTTGTGTAACACAGGCAGGCATCTGCAGCACTTACAGCAGGCGTAGTGTGCCTCCTGCAAAATATACACCTGAAGCTAGGCCTTATTGCTGTGTTTTCCTGTTGTGTAACACAGGCAGGCATCTGCAGCACTTACAGCGGGCATAGTGTGCCTCCTGCACATTATACACCTGAAGCTACCCCTTATTGCTCGTAGATTTTTTTTCATTTGTGTTACTCTAACAGGCATCTGCAGCACTTACAGCGGGTGTAGTGTGCTTCTTGCAAAATATACACCAGAAGCTAGCCCTTATTTCTGTGTTTTCCTGTTATGTAACACAGGCAGGCATCTGCAGCACTTACAGCAGGCATAGTGTGCCTCCTGCAAAATATACACCTGAAGCTAGGCCTTATTGCTGTGTTTTCCTGTTGTGTAACACAGGCAGGCATCTGCAGCACTTACAGCAGGCGTAGTGTGCCTCCTGCAAAATATACACCTGAAGCTAGGCCTTATTGCTGTGTCTTCCTGTTGTGTAACACAGGCAGGCATCTGCAGCACTTATAGCAGGCGTAGTGTGCCTCCTGCAAAATATACACCTGAAGCTAGGCCTTATTGCTGTGTTTTCCTGTTGTGTAACACAGGCAGACATCTGCAGCACTTACAGCGGGCGTAGTGTGCCTCCTGCAAAATATACACCTGAAGCTAGGCCTTATTGCTGTGTTTTCCTGTTGTGTAACACAGGTAGGCATCTGCAGCACTTACAGCAGGCGTAGTGTGCCTCCTGCAAAATATACACCTGAAGCTAGGCCTTATTGCTGTGTTTTCCTGTTGTGTAACACAGGCAGGCATCTGCAGCACTTACAGCAGGCGTAGTGTGCCTCCTGCAAAATATACACCTGAAGCTAGGCCTTATTGCTGTGTTTTCCTGTTGTGTAACACAGGCAGGCATCTGCAGCACTTACAGCGGGCGTAGTGTGCCTCCTGCACATTATACACCTGAAGCTACCCCTTATTGCTCGTAGTTTTTTTTCTTTTGTGTTACACTAACAGGCATCTGCAGCACTTACAGCGGGCGTAGTGTGTTACTTGCAAAATATACACCAGAAGCTAGCCCTTATTGCTGTGTTTTCCTGTTGTGTAACACAGGCAGGCATCTGCAGCACTTACAGCAGGCGTAGTGTGCCTCCTGCAAAATATACACCTGAAGCTAGGCCTTATTGCTGTATTTTCCTGTTGTGTAACACAGGCAGGCATCTGCAGCACTTACAGTGGGCGTAGTGTGCCTCCTGCACATTATACACCTGAAGCTACCCCTTATTGCTCGTAGTTTTTTTTCTTTTGTGTTACACTAACAGGCATCTGCAACACTTACAGCGGGCGTAGTGTGCTTCTTGCAAAATATACACCAGAAGCTAGCCCTTATTGCTGTGTTTTCCTGTTGTGTAACACAGGCAGGCATCTGCAGCACTTACAGCAGGCGTAGTGTGCCTCCTGCAAAATATACACCTGAAGCTAGGCCTTATTGCTGTGTTTTCCTGTTGTGTAACACAGGCAGGCATCTGCAGCACTTACAGCGGGCGTAGTGTGCCTCCTGCACATTATACACCTGAAGCTACCCCTTAGTGCTTGTAGTTTTTTTTCTTTTGTGTTACACTAACAGGCATCTGCAGCACTTACAGCGGGCGTAGTGTACTTCTTGCAAAATATACACCAGAAGCTAGCCCTTATTGCTGTGTTTTCCTGTTGTGTAACACAGGCAGGCATCTGCAGCACTTACAGCAGGCGTAGTGTGCCTCCTGCAAAATATACACCTGAAGCTAGGCCTTATTGCTGTATTTTCCTGTTGTGTAACACAGGCAGGCATCTGCAGCACTTACAGTGGGCGTAGTGTGCCTCCTGCACATTATACACCTGAAGCTACCCCTTATTGCTCATAGTTTTTTTTCTTTTGTGTTACACTAACAGGCATCTGCAGCACTTACAGCGGGCGTAGTGTGCTTCTTGCAAAATATACACCAGAAACTAGCCCTTATTGCTGTGTTTTCCTGTTGTGTAACACAGGCAGATATCTGCAGCACTTACAGCAGGCGTAGTGTGCCTCCTGTAAAATATACACCTGAAGCTAGGCCTTATTGCTGTGTTTTCCTGTTGTGTAACACAGGCAGGCATCTGCAGCACTTACAGCAGGCGTAGTGTGCCTCCTGCAAAATATACACCAGAAGCTAGCCCTTATTGCTGTGTTTTCCTGTTGTGTAACACAGGCAGGCATCTGCAGCACTTACAGCAGGCGTAGTGTGCCTCCTGCAAAATATACACCTGCAGCTAGGCCTTATTGCTGTGTTTTCCTGTTGTGTAACACAGGCAGGCATCTGCAGCACTTACAGCGGGCGTAGTGTGCCTCCTGCACATTATACACCTGAAGCTACCCCTTATTGCTCGTAGTTTTTTTTCTTTTGTATTACACTAACTGGCATCTGCAGCACTTACAGCGGGTGTAGTGTGCTTCTTGCAAAATATACACCAGAAGCTAGCCCTTATTGCTGTGTTTTCCTGTTGTGTAACACAGGCAGACATCTGCAGCACTTACAGCAGGCGTAGTGTGCCTCCTGTAAAATATACACCTGAAGCTAGGCCTTATTGCTGTGTTTTCCTGTTGTGTAACACAGGCAGGCATCTGCAGCACTTACAGCAGGCGTAGTGTGCCTCCTGCAAAATATACACCTGAAGCTAGGCCTTATTGCTGTGTTTTCCTGTTGTGTAACACAGGCAGGCATCTGCAGCACTTACAGCAGGCGTAGTGTGCCTCCTGCAAAATATACACCTGAAGCTAGGCCTTATTGCTGTGTTTTCCTGTTGTGTAACACAGGCAGGCATCTGCAGCACATACAGCAGGCGTAGTGTGCCTCCTGCACATTATACACCTGAAGCTACCCCTTATTGCTCGTAGTTTTTTTTCTTTTGTGTTACTCTAACAGGCATCTGCATCACTTACAGCGGGTGTAGTGTGGTTCTTGCAAAATATACACCAGAAGCTAGCCCTTATTGCTGTGTTTTCCTGTTATGTAACACAGGCAGGCATCTGCAGCACTTACAGCAGGCGTAGTGTGCGTCCTGCAAACTATACACCTGAAGCTAGGCCTTATTGCTGTGTTTTCCTGTTGTGTAACACAGGCAGGCATCTGCAGCACTTACAGCAGGCGTAGTGTGCCTCCTGCAAAATATACACCTGAAGCTACCCCTTATTGCTCGTAGTTTTTTTTCTTTTGTGTTACTCTAACAGGCATCTGCAGCACTTACAGCGGGCGTAGTGTGCTTCTTGCAAAATATACACCAGAAGCTAGCCCTTATTGCTGTGTTTTCCTGTTATGTAACACAGGCAGGCATCTGCAGCACTTACAGCAGGCGTAGTGTGCCTCCTGCAAAATATACACCTGAAGCTAGGCCTTATTGCTGTGTTTTCCTGTTGTGTAACACAGGCAGGCATCTGCAGCACTTACAGCAGGCGTAGTGTGCCTCCTGCAAAATATACACCAGAAGCTAGCCCTTATTGCTGTGTTTTCCTGTTGTGTAACACAGGCAGGCATCTGCAGCACTTACAGCAGGCGTAGTGTGCCTCCTGCAAAATATACACCTGCAGCTAGGCCTTATTGCTGTGTTTTCCTGTTGTGTAACACAGGCAGGCATCTGCAGCACTTACAGCGGGCGTAGTGTGCCTCCTGCACATTATACACCTGAAGCTACCCCTTATTGCTCGTAATTTTTTTTCTTTTGTATTACACTAACTGGCATCTGCAGCACTTACAGCGGGCGTAGTGTGCTTCTTGCAAAATATACACCAGAAGCTAGCCCTTATTGCTGTGTTTTCCTGTTGTGTAACACAGGCAGACATCTGCAGCACTTACAGCAGGCGTAGTGTGCCTCCTGTAAAATATACACCTGAAGCTAGGCCTTATTGCTGTGTTTTCCTGTTGTGTAACACAGGCAGGCATCTGCAGCACTTACAGCAGGCGTAGTGTGCCTCCTGCAAAATATACACCTGAAGCTAGGCCTTATTGCTGTGTTTTCCTGTTGTGTAACACAGGCAGGCATCTGCAGCACTTACAGCAGGCGTAGTGTGCCTCCTGCAAAATATACACCTGAAGCTAGGCCTTATTGCTGTGTTTTCCTGTTGTGTAACACAGGCAGGCATCTGCAGCACTTACAGCGGGCGTAGTGTGCCTCCTGCACATTATACACCTGAAGCTACCCCTTATTGCTCGTAGTTTTTTTTCTTTTGTGTTACACTAACAGGCATCTGCAGCACTTACAGCGGGCGAAGTGTGCTTCTTGCAAAATATACACCAGAAGCTAGCCCTTATTGCTGTGTTTTCCTGTTGTGTAACACAGGCAGGCATCTGCAGCACTTACAGCAGGCGTAGTATGCCTCCTGCAAAATATACACCTGAAGCTAGGCCTTATTGCTGTGTTTTCCTGTTGTGTAACACAGGCATGCATCTGCAGCACTTACAGCGGGCATAGTGTGCCTCCTGCACATTATACACCTGAAGCTACCCCTTATTGCTCGTAGTTTTTTTTCTTTTGTGTTACTCTAACAGGCATCTGCAGCACTTACAGCGGGCGTAGTGTGCTTCTTGCAAAATATACACCAGAAGCTAGCCCTTATTGCTGTGTTTTCCTGTTATGTAACACAGGCAGGCATCTGCAGCACTTACAGCAGGCGTAGTTTGCCTCCTGCAAAATATACACCTGAAGCTAGGCCTTATTGCTGTGTTTTCCTGTTGTGTAACACAGGCAGGCATCTGCAGCACTTACAGCAGGCGTAGTGTGCCTCCTGCAAAATATACACCTGAAGCTAGGCCTTATTGCTGTGTTTTCCTGTTGTGTAAAACAGGCAGGCATCTGCAGCACTTACAGCAGGCATAGTGTGCCTCCTGCAAAATATACACCTGAAGCTAGGCCTTATTGCTGTGTTTTCCTGTTGTGTACCACAGGCAGGCATCTGCAGCACTTACAGCGGGCATAGTGTGCCTCCTGCACATTATACACCTGAAGCTACCCCTTATTGCTCGTAGTTTATTTTCTTTTGTGTTACACTAACAGGCATCTGCAGCACTTACAGCGGGCGTAGTGTGCTTCTTGCAAAATATACACCAGAAGCTAGCCCTTATTGCTGTGTTTTCCTGTTGTGTAACACAGGCAGGCATCTGCAGCACTTACAGCAGGCGTAGTGTGCCTCCTGCAAAATATACACCTGAAGCTAGGCCTTATTGCTGTATTTTCCTGTTGTGTAACACAGGCAGGCATCTGCAGCACTTACAGTGGGCGTAGTGTGCCTCCTGCACATTATACACCTGAAGCTACCCCTTATTGCTCGTAGTTTTTTTTCTTTTGTGTTACACTAACAGGCATCTGCAGCACTTACAGCGGGCGTAGTGTGCTTATTGCAAAATATACACCAGAAGCTAGCCCTTATTGCTGTGTTTTCCTGTTGTGTAACACAGGCAGGCATCTGCAGCACTTACAGCAGGCGTAGTGTGCCTCCTGCAAAATATACACCTGAAGCTAGGCCTTATTGCTGTGTTTTCCTGTTGTGTAACACAGGCAGGCATCTGCAGCACTTACAGCAGGCGTAGTGTGCCTCCTGCAAAATATACACCTTAAGCTAGGCCTTATTGCTGTATTTTCCTGTTGTGTAACACAGGCAGGCATCTGCAGCACTTACAGCGGGCGTAGTGTGCCTCCTGCACATTATACACCTGAAGCTACCCCTTATTGCTCGTAGTTTTTTTTCTTTTGTGTTACACTAACAGGCATCTGCAGCACTTACAGCGGGCGAAGTGTGCTTCTTGCAAAATATACACCAGAAGCTAGCCCTTATTGCTGTGTTTTCCTGTTGTGTAACACAGGCAGGCATCTGCAGCACTTACAGCAGGCGTAGTATGCCTCCTGCAAAATATACACCTGAAGCTAGGCCTTATTGCTGTGTTTTCCTGTTGTGTAACACAGGCATGCATCTGCAGCACTTACAGCGGGCATAGTGTGCCTCCTGCACATTATACACCTGAAGCTACCCCTTATTGCTCGTAGTTTTTTTTCTTTTGTGTTACTCTAACAGGCATCTGCAGCACTTACAGCGGGCGTAGTGTGCTTCTTGCAAAATATACACCAGAAGCTAGCCCTTATTGCTGTGTTTTCCTGTTATGTAACACAGGCAGGCATCTGCAGCACTTACAGCAGGCGTAGTTTGCCTCCTGCAAAATATACACCTGAAGCTAGGCCTTATTGCTGTGTTTTCCTGTTGTGTAACACAGGCAGGCATCTGCAGCACTTACAGCAGGCGTAGTGTGCCTCCTGCAAAATATACACCTGAAGCTAGGCCTTATTGCTGTGTTTTCCTGTTGTGTAAAACAGGCAGGCATCTGCAGCACTTACAGCAGGCATAGTGTGCCTCCTGCAAAATATACACCTGAAGCTAGGCCTTATTGCTGTGTTTTCCTGTTGTGTAACACAGGCAGGCATCTGCAGCACTTACAGCGGGCATAGTGTGCCTCCTGCACATTATACACCTGAAGCTACCCCTTATTGCTCGTAGTTTTTTTCTTTTGTGCTACACTAACAGGCATCTGCAGCACTTACAGCGGGCGTAGTGTGCTTCTTGCAAAAAATACACCAGAAGCTAGGCCTTATTGCTGTGTTTTCCTGTTGTGTAACACAGGCAGGCATCTGCAGCACTTACAGCAGGCGTAGTGTGCCTCCTGCAAAATATACACCTGAAGCTAGGCCTTATTGCTGTGTTTTCCTGTTGTGTAACACAGGCAGGCATCTGCAGCACTTACAGCGGGCGTAGTGTGCCTCCTGCACATTATACACCTGAAGCTACCCCTTATTGCTCGTAGTTTTTTTTCTTTTGTGTTACACTAACAGGCATCTGCAGCACTTACAGCAGGCGTAGTGTGCTTCTTGCAAAATATACACCAGAAGCTAGCCCTTATTGCTGTGTTTTCCTGTTGTGTAACACAGGCAGACATCTGCAGCACTTACAGCAGGTGTAGTGTGCCTCCTGTAAAATATACACCTGAAGCTAGGCCTTATTGCTGTGTTTTCCTGTTGTGTAACACAGGCAGGCATCTGCAGCACTTACAGCGGGCGTAGTGTGCCTCCTGCAAAATATACACCTGAAGCTAGGCCTTATTGCTGTGTTTTCCTGTTGTGTAACACAGGCAGGCATCTGCAGCACTTACAGCGGGCGTAGTGTGCCTCCTGCACATTATACACCTGAAGCTACCCCTTATTCCTCATAGTTTTTTTTCTTTTGTGTTACACTAACAGGCATCTGCAGCACTTACAGCGGGCAAAGTGTGCTTCTTGCAAAATATACACCAGAAGCTAGCCCTTATTGCTGTGTTTTCCTGTTGTGTAACACAGGCAGGCATCTGCAGCACTTACAGCAGGCGTAGCGTGCCTCCTGGAAAATATACACCTGAAGCTAGGCCTTATTGCTGTGTTTTCCTGTTGTGTAACACAGGCAGGCATCTGCAGCACTTACAGCGGGCATAGTGTGCCTCCTGCACATTATACACCTGAAGCTACCCCTTATTGCTCGTAGTTTTTTTTCTTTTGTGTTACTCTAACAGGCATCTGCAGCACTTACAGCAGGCGTAGTGTGCCTCCTGCAAAATATACACCTGAAGCTAGGCCTTATTGCTGTGTTTTCCTGTTGTGTAACACAGGCAGGCATCTGCAGCACTTACAGCAGGCGTAGTGTGCCTCCTGGAAAATATACACCTGAAGCTAGGCCTTATTGCTGTGTTTTCCTGTTGTGTAACACAGGCAGGCATCTGCAGCACTTACAGCGGGCGTAGTGTGCCTCCTGCACATTATACACCTGAAGCTACCCCTTATTGCTCGTAGTTTTTTTCTTTTGTGTTACACTAACAGGCATCTGCAGCACTTACAGTGGGCGTAGTGTGCTTCTTGCAAAATATACACCAGAAGCTAGCCCTTATTGCTGTGTTTTCCTGTTGTGTAACACAGGCAGGCATCTGCAGCACTTACAGCAGGCGTAGTGTGCCTCCTGCAAAATATACACCTGAAGCTAGGCCTTATTGCTGTATTTTCCTGTTGTGTAACACAGGCAGGCATCTGCAGCACTTACAGTGGGCGTAGTGTGCCTCCTGCACATTATACACCTGAAGCTACCCCTTATTGCTCGTAGTTTTTTTCTTTTGTGTTACACTAACAGGCATCTGCAGCACTTACAGTGGGCGTAGTGTGCTTATTGCAAAATATACACCAGAAGCTAGCCCTTATTGCTGTGTTTTCCTGTTGTGTAACACAGGCAGGCATCTGCAGCACTTACAGCAGGCGTAGTGTGCCTCCTGCAAAATATACACCTGAAGCTAGGCCTTATTGCTGTCTTTTCCTGTTGTGTAACACAGGCAGGCATCTGCAGCACTTACAGCGGGCGTAGTGTGCCTCCTGCACATTATACACCTGAAGCTACCCCTTATTGCTCGTAGTTTTTTTTTCTTTTGTGTTACACTAACAGGCATCTGCAGCACTTACAGCGGGCGTAGTGTGCTTATTGCAAAATATACACCAGAAGCTAGCCCTTATTGCTGTGTTTTCCTGTTGTGTAACACAGGCAGGCATCTGCAGCACTTACAGCAGGCGTAGTGTGCCTCCTGCAAAATATACACCTGAAGCTAGGCCTTATTGCTGTCTTTTCCTGTTGTGTAACACAGGCAGGCATCTGCAGCACTTACAGCGGGCGTAGTGTGCCTCCTGCACATTATACACCTGAAGCTACCCCTTATTGCTCGTAGTTTTTTTTTTCTTTTGTGTTACACTAACAGGCATCTGCAGCACTTACAGCGGGCGTAGTGTGCGTCCTGCAAACTATACACCTGAAGCTAGGCCTTATTGCTGTGTTTTCCTGTTGTGTAACACAGGCAGGCATCTGCAGCACTTACAGCAGGCGTAGTGTGCCTCCTGCAAAATATACACCCAAAGCTAGGCCTTATTGCTGTGTTTTCCTGTTGTGTAACACAGGCAGGCATCTGCAGCACGTACAGCAGGCGTAGTGTGCCTCCTGCAAAATATACACCAGAACCTAGGCCTTATTGCTGTGTTTTCCTGTTGTGTAACACAGGCAGGCATCTGCAGCACTTACAGCGGGCGTAGTGTGCCTCCTGCACATTATACACCTGAAGCTACCCCTTATTACTCGTAGTTTTTTTTCTTTTGTGTTACACTAACAGGCATCTGCAGCACTTACAGCGGGCGTAGTGTGCTTCTTGCAAAATATACACCAGAAGCTAGCCCTTATTGCTGTGCTTTCCTGTTGTGTAACACAGGCAGGCATCTGCAGCACTTACAGCAGGCGTAGTGTGCCTCCTGCAAAATATACACCTTAAGCTAGGCCTTATTGCTGTATTTTCCTGTTGTGTAACACAGGCAGGCATCTGCAGCACTTACAGTGGGCGTAGTGTGCCTCCTGCACATTATACACCTGAAGCTACCCCTTATTGCTCATAGTTTTTTTTCTTTTGTGTTACACTAACAGGCATCTGCAGCACTTACAGCGGGCGTAGTGTGCTTCTTGCAAAATATACACCTGAAGCTAGCCCTTATTGCTGTGTTTTCCTGTTGTGTAACACAGGCAGGCATCTGCAGCACTTACAGCAGGCGTAGTGTGCCTCCTGCAAAATATACACCTGAAGCTAGGCCTTATTGCTGTGTTTTCCTGTTGTGTAACACAGGCAGGCATCTGCAGCACTTACAGCGGGCGTAGTGTGCCTCCTGCACATTATACACCTGAAGCTACCCCTTATTGCTCGTAGTTTTTTTTTTCTTTTGTGCTACACTAACAGGCATCTGCAGCACTTACAGCGGGCGTAGTGTGCTTCTTGCAAAATATACACCAGAAGCTAGGCCTTATTGCTGTGTTTTCCTGTTGTGTAACACAGGCAGGCATCTGCAGCACTTACAGCAGGCGTAGTGTGCCTCCTGCAAAATATACACCTGAAGCTAGGCCTTATTGTTGTGTAACACAGGCAGACATCTGCAGCACTTACAGCAGGCGTAGTGTGCCTCCTGTAAAATATACACCTGAAGCTAGGCCTTATTGCTGTGTTTTCCTGTTGTGTAACACAGGCAGGCATCTGCAGCACTTACAGCAGGCGTAGTGTGCCTCCTGCAAAATATACACCTGAAGCTAGGCCTTATTGCTGTGTTTTCCTGTTGTGTAACACAGGCAGGCATCTGCAGCACTTACAGCGGGCGTAGTGTGCCTCCTGCACATTATACACCTGAAGCTACCCCTTATTGCTCATAGTTTTTTTTCTTTTGTGTTACACTAACAGGCATCTGCAGCACTTACAGCGGGCGAAGTGTGCTTCTTGCAAAATATACACCAGAAGCTAGCCCTTATTGCTGTGTTTTCCTGTTGTGTAACACAGGCAGGCATCTGCAGCACTTACAGCAGGCGTAGTGTGCCTCCTGCAAAATATACACCTGAAGCTAGGCCTTATTGCTGTGTTTTCCTGTTGTGTAACACAGGCAGGCATCTGCAGCACTTACAGCGGGCATAGTGTGCCTCCTGCACATTATACACCTGAAGCTACCCCTTATTGCTCGTAGTTTTTTTTCTTTTGTGTTACTCTAACAGGCATCTGCAGCACTTACAGCAGGCGTAGTGTGCCTCCTGCAAAATATACACCTGAAGCTAGGCCTTATTGCTGTGTTTTCCTGTTGTGTAACACAGGCAGGCATCTGCAGCACTTACAGCAGGCGTAGTGTGCCTCCTGGAAAATATACACCTGAAGCTAGGCCTTATTGCTGTGTTTTCCTGTTGTGTAACACAGGCAGGCATCTGCAGCACTTACAGCGGGCGTAGTGTGCCTCCTGCACATTATACACCTGAAGCTACCCCTTATTGCTCGTAGTTTTTTTTCTTTTGTGTTACACTAACAGGCATCTGCAGCACTTACAGTGGGCGTAGTTTGCTTCTTGCAAAATATACACCAGAAGCTAGCCCTTATTGCTGTGTTTTCCTGTTGTGTAACACAGGCAGGTATCTGCAGCACTTACAGCAGGCGTAGTGTGCCTCCTGCAAAATATACACCTGAAGCTAGGCCTTATTGCTGTATTTTCCTGTTGTGTAACACAGGCAGGCATCTGCAGCACTTACAGTGGGCGTAGCGTGCCTCCTGCACATTATACACCTGAAGCTACCCCTTATTGCTCGTAGTTTTTTTCTTTTGTGTTACACTAACAGGCATCTGCAGCACTTACAGCGGGCGTAGTGTGCTTATTGCAAAATATACACCAGAAGCTAGCCTTTATTGCTGTGTTTTCCTTTTATGTAACACAGGCAGGCATCTGCAGAACTTACAGCAGGCGTAGTGTGCCTCCTGCAAAATATACACCTGAAGCTAGGCCTTATTGCTGTGTTTTCCTGTTGTGTAACACAGGCAGGCATCTGCAGCACTTACAGCAGGCGTAGTGTGCCTCCTGCAAAATATACACCTGAAGCTAGGCCTTATTGCTGTGTTTTCCTGTTGTGTAACACAGGCAGGCATCTGCAGCACTTACAGCAGGCGTAGTGTGCCTCCTGCAAAATATACACCTGCAGCTAGGCCTTATTGCTGTGTTTTCCTGTTGTGTGACACAGGCAGGCATCTGCAGCACTTACAGCGGGCGTAGTGTGCCTCCTGCACATTATACACCTGAAGCTACCCCTTATTGCTCGTAGTTTTTTTTCTTTTGTATTACACTAACTGGCATCTGCAGCACTTACAGCGGGCGTAGTGTGCTTCTTGCAAAATATACACCAGAAGCTAGCCCTTATTGCTGTGTTTTCCTGTTGTGTAACACAGGCAGACATCTGCAGCACTTACAGCAGGCGTAGTGTGCCTCCTGTAAAATATACACCTGAAGCTAGGCCTTATTGCTGTGTTTTCCTGTTGTGTAACACAGGCAGGCATCTGCAGCACTTACAGCAGGCGTAGTGTGCCTCCTGCAAAATATACACCTGAAGCTAGGCCTTATTGCTGTGTTTTCCTGTTGTGTAACACAGGCAGGCATCTGCAGCACTTACAGCAGGCGTAGTGTGCCTCCTGCAAAATATACACCTGAAGCTAGGCCTTATTGCTGTGTTTTCCTGTTGTGTAACACAGGCAGGCATCTGCAGCACTTACAGCGGGCGTAGTGTGCCTCCTGCACATTATACACCTGAAGCTACCCCTTATTGCTCGTAGTTTTTTTTCTTTTGTGTTACACTAACAGGCATCTGCAGCACTTACAGCGGGCGAAGTGTGCTTCTTGCAAAATATACACCAGAAGTAGTGATGAGCCGAACACCCCCCTGTTCGGTTCGCACCAGAACCCGCGAACGGACCGAAAGTTCGAACGAACATTAGAACCCTATTAAATAGAATGGATGCGAACGTTCGAATTCTAAAGTGCTAATTATAACAACTATTATGCATGTTATTGTCCTAAAAAGGGTTTGGGAACCCGGGTTCTGCACCAGGGGACATGTATCAATGCAAAAAGAAGTTTTAAAAACGGTCGTTTTTCGGGAGCAGTCATTTTAATGATGCATAAAGTGAAAAAAAAAAGTCAAATATTCCTTTAAATATCGTACCTGGGGGGTGTCTAAAGTATGCCTGTGAAGTGCCACGTGTTTCCCGTGTTTAGAACTGTCCCTGCACAAAATGACACTTCTAAAGGAAAAAAAAGCCATTTAAAACTGCTTGCGGCTTTAATGTAATGTCTGGTCCCGGTAATATGGATGAAATTCTTTAAGAAAAATGGCATAGCTACCCCATGACCCCCCCCCCCCCTACCCCAGCCCATTACCAGCCCCTTTGGGTCTTGTATGGATATTAAGGGGAACCCCGCACATAAAATAAAAAAGGCCCTATATACTCTGAACAGCCCTATACAGGCGGTGCATACAAGACAGGGACTGTAGGTTTGTTCTTATGTAGAATCTGTTTGTAATTTTGAACAGGTACATTGTTGAAGTGTAGCTCCAGACCAAAAATCTATTTTTAAACTTTTTGGAAAACATAGGTAAGGGTTATCACCCCTGTAACATTTGTTTTGCTGTCTGTGCCCCTGTTCAGAACATTTCACCTCACTTTCCGTCCCAATGACAACTGTTTTTGAAATGTGGTGTTTTTCTTGAAACAAGGATTGCTGATAAAGCATCAGTACAGAGGAGACACCTTTCTCCCATATTTATTCTTACAGGAGAGAATTTTCCTTCCTAGTGGTAGATTTCCTCTCACTTCCTGTTGTCTTCTTGCGTTTGCAAGTAGGAGTCGTTTGTAAGTTGGATGTTTGAAAGTAGGGACCTGCCATATATACTCTGCAGAAATAGGCCCCTTAGTTGTTGGTGTTGGCACAACACTGTAAGCACTCACAGTTACTCTTGGTTGGTGCTGGAACGCCCTGCTGTCAACTATTATATCAGGAATTTTAATTACATATAATTGTTGAACAGTGGTAGTAAAAATTGGGCCTTTGATGGTGGTGCTGGTGCCACAACACTGTAAGCCCTGACAGTTACTCTTGGTGGGTGCAGCAATGGGCCCTGCTGTGAATTATTAGATCAAGAATTGTAATTACATGCCCCTGTTGAACAGGGGCTGAAAAATTGGGCCTTAGGCACTGGTGGCACAACACTGCAACCCCTCACAGATACTGTACTTGGAGCACAGCAATGAGCCCTGTTGCAAAGTATTGCTTCAAAAATTGTAATGACACGCCCCTGTTAAACAGGGGCTGAAAAATTGGGCCTTAGGCACTGGTGGCACAACACTGCAACTCCTCACAGATACTGTACTTGGAGTACAGCAATGAGCCCTGTTGCAAAGTATTGCTTCAAAAATTGTAATTACACGCCCCTGTTAAACAGGGGCTGAAAAATTGGGCGTTAGGCACTGGTGGCGGCACCCATAAACAAAAATGATCTTCCAAGCTATCATCATCAATCGTATCATTGAGGACTCGGAGGAGGAGGATAGCCAGTCAACATAACAGCACAGGCACTCAGCATCAGCATCAGTCTTGAAGGGATGTGACATGTTAAAATCAATTAGTCTGTTATATCAGCATCAGGTGTGTGGTAGCTGGTGGTGATCCAAGACTGGTTCATCTTGATGAAAGTCAGTCGATCAACCGAGTCGGTGGACAGGCGCACCCTGTGATCCGTGACAAATCCTCCAGCAGCACTGAATGTGCGTTCCGAAAGAACGCTGGATGCAGGACAGGCCAGTAGCTCAATTGCATACTGTGCAAGCTCTGGCCAGTGATCCATCCTCAAGACCCAGTAAGCCAGAGGATTTTCGGTGGGGAAGGTGTCCAAGTCTGACCTTGCCCCTAGATATTCCTGCACCATGTTTATCAGACGCTGGCGATGGTTGCTGGAACCGATCATACTTTGGGGCTGCGGACTAAAGAATTGTCTGAACGCATCGGTCAGACGGCCACCTTCCCCACCGCTCCTTCTTTGACTGGCCGAAGCCTCAGCAACTCGTTGTCCAGGACCAGGAGTTTGCAACCTCCCAGTCTCTGGGAACGCGTTGCACAGACCTTTCTGCAAGGCCTCCCGGAGTTGTCTCATCCTCTGCTCCCTCTGCGACGGTAACATAAGGTCCGCAACCTTACCCTTGTACCGTGGATCAAGGAGAGTGGCCAGCCAGTAATGGTCCCTCTCCTTGATCCGAAGAATACGAGGATCCTTCCGCAGACTTTGCAGGATCAGGGAGGCCATGCAGCGTAGGTTTGCTGAGGCATTCGCTCCGGAGTCCTCTGGGTCACTAAGGACGACATGATCCGCAGCCACCTCCTCCCAGCCACGTACAAGTCCACTGGTTTCTTGGGACTGTAAATCATCCCTAAAAGACTGCTGCTGATGATGCTGAGTGCCAGCCTCCACCTCCATGCTGACACAATCCTCCTCCTCCTCCTCCTCCTCCTCCTCCTCTTCCTGTGCGATGGGTGGGACAGAAGTAACACTGTCTGGGTAAAGGGGGCCTTGAGAGGCAAGGAAGTCCTCCTCTTCCTGCCTCTGTTCTGCCTCAAGTGCCCTGTCCATTATTCCACGCAGCGTGTGCTCTAACAGGTGGACAAGAGGTACAGTGTCACTGATGCATGCACTGTCACTGCTCACCATCCTCGTGGCCTCCTCAAATGGTGCCAGGACAGTGCATGCATCCCTGATCATGCCCCACTGGCGTGGAGAAAAAAAACCAAGCTCCCCTGACCCTGTCCTGGTGCCGTAGTCGCACAGGTACTCATTGATGGCCCTCTGCTGCGTGTGCAGCCGCTGCAGCATGGCCAACGTTGAGTTCCACCTGGTGGGCATGTCACATATAAGGCGGTTCTTGGGCAGGTTCAACTCCTTTTGCAGCTCAGCCAGGCGAGCACTGGCATTATAAGATCTGCGGAAATGCACACAGACTTTCCTGGCCTGCCTCAGGACATCCTGTAAGCCCGGGTACCTGCCCAAGAAGCGCTGCACCACCAGGTTAAGGACGTGAGCCACACAGGGCACATGGGTCAGTTGTCCCTGTCGGAGGGCGGAGAGGAGGTTGGTGCCATTGTCGCAAACCACCATTCCTGGCTTAAGCTGGCGTGGCGTCAACCACCTCTCGGCCTGGCCCTGCAGAGCAGACAGGACCTCTGCCCCAGTGTGGCTTCTGTCCCCCAAACACACCAGCGCAAGCACGGCATGGCATCTTTTTGCCTGCGTACTTGCGTAGCCCCGTGAACGGCTACGGAGCACCGCTGGTTCATAGGACAAACCACAGGAAGAGGCCATGGAGGAAGAAGAAGAGGAGGGGGTGGAGGAGAGAGGTGTGTCACAACCAGTAGTAGCATTTTGGAGGCGTGGCGGTGGGACAACCTCCAACACTACTGCACCTTGTCCTGAATCCTTCCCAGCTGCCAAAAGAGTGACCCAATGGGCCGTGAAAGAAAGGTAACGTCCCTGTCCATGCCTGCTGGACCATGAGTCAGCGGTAATATGCACCTTACCGCTGACCGCCCTGTCCAGCGAGGCCAAGACATTGCCTTCCACATGCCGGTAGAGAGCCGGAATAGCCTTCCGTGCGAAAAAGTGGCGTTTGGGAACCTGCCACTGAGGAACCGCACATTGCACAAACTCACGGAAGGGGGCCGAGTCTACCAACTGAAAAGGCAGCAGTTGAAGCGCTAGCAATTTAGCCAAGCTAGCATTCAACCGCTGGGCATGTGGATGGCTGGGAGTGAACTTCTTTCGACGGTCCAGCAGCTGGGGCAGGGAAATTTGCCTGCTAGAATCGGACGTCGGTGTACTGCTAGCAGAGTGGGCGCAAGTACTTGGCTGTGACACACCTAATTCTACACCTTCATTCCTCTCAGTGCATGTTTCAGAGAGGACTGAAGTTATAGTGGGGTTGGAGATCCCAGCTGATGCGGTGCAAGGAGAGGTCCGCTTTGTTCTTTGGTGTGGGTCTTTGAGGTAGGCTTGCCAACGAGCTGCATGGCAGGTCAACATATGTCTGGTCAGGCATGTGGTACCCAAGCGGCTGATGTTTTGGCCACGCGATATACGCTTGAGACATATGTTGCAAACAGCAGCTGTGCGATCTGATGCACTAGCCTCAAAAAAGGCCCACACCAAAGAACTTTTTGAATGACGGGCAGAGGCAGCGCCCTGCACAGGCGGAGCTCTGCGGTGTGATTCCGTCGGTGTACTGCCCTTACGCTGGCCACCAAAGGGCATCCTGCCTCGTTGGAGATGTGCCTCCTCCTCATCCTCCTCCTCCTCCTCTCTCCTATTAGGCACCCACGTGGAGTCAGTGACCTCATCATCCCCTCCCTCCTCATCACTGGAGCCAATCTGGCAGTATGCTGCAGCTGCTGGAACATGACTGCCAGATTGGTGTCCTTCTTGAGCATCCCCTCTGTCTGCTCTCACGCTACTGCCTTCCTCTAGCTGGGTTTCATCATCAGACCCTTCGAAACGCTGGGCATCCTCCTGGAGCATGTACCCAACACTGTGCTGAAACAGTTCGGGGGACTCCTCAGGAGGAGGACATGGTGGGTCTAGGGAAGGAGTGACTGATGATTTGTCTGACATTGATACCAGGGAAGACGACGCTTTGGCAGCTGCTTTTCCAGTACCCTGAGCCTGGGTGAGAGAGGATGAGGAGGAGGAGGAGGGCTTGGTCATCCACTCTACCAAGTCTTCGGCATGATGTGGCTCAACATGTCCAGCTGCCGAAAAGAAGGACAAGCGTGTCCCATGGCCATGTGCTGATGACAATGCACCGCGTCCACGACCAGCACTGTTGCCCCCAGACACAGAGCCTGCTTGCCCTCTTTTATTGCCTCCTGACTGTCTGCCTCTCCTTGTTTGCCTTCCAGACATTCTAATAGATGGCCTGCACGGAGATGGGAAAAAAGCAATAAGGGCTACCTTCAGGTGTCCTTCTCTGTCCCTTGAAACAAGGACTTTCACAGTGAAAGAAACTGACACTCTCCCTACCTACAGTTTTCTGTCCCTAGAATAAATGTTTTTTTTAAGCACAATATAGCACAAGGACAATTCACTCACTGTCCTTACAGGTCCCTGGAAACAAGGACTTGCAGAGTGAAAGAAAAAAAACACTCTCCCTACCTACAGTTTTCTGTCCCTAGAAAAAATGTTTTTTTTAATCACAATATAGCACAAGAAAAATTCACTCACTGTCCTTACAGGTTCCTGGAAACAAGGACTTGCAGAGTGAAAGAAAAAAAACACTCTCCCTACCTACAGTTTTCTGTCCCTAGAAAAAATGTTTTTTTTAATCACAATATAGCACAAGAAAAATTCACTCACTGTCCTTACAGGTCCCTGGAAACAAGGACTTGCAGAGTGAAAGAAAAAAAACACTCTCCCTACCTACAGTTTTCTGTCCCTAGAATAAATGTTTTTTTTAAGCACAATATAGCACAAGGACAATTCACTCATTGTCCTTACAGGTCCCTGGAAACAAGGACTTGCAGAGTGAAAGAAAAAAAACACTCTCCCTACCTACAGTTTTCTGTCCCTAGAAAAAATGTTTTTTTTAATCACAATATAGCACAAGGACAATTCACTCACTGTCCTTACAGGTCCCTGGAAACAAGGACTTGCAGAGTGAAATAAACTGACACTCTCCCTACCTACAGTTTTCTGTCCCTAGAATAAATGTTTTTTTAAGCACAATATAGCACAAGGACAATTCACTCACTGTCCTTCCAGGTCCCTGGAAACAAGGACTTGCAGAGTGAAAGAAACTGACACTGTCCCTACCTACAGTTTTCTGTCCCTAGAATAAATGTTTTTTTTAAGCACACTATAGCACAAGCACAAAACACACTGACACTCTCCCTACCTATCCTTCTCTTTCCCTAAACTAAAGGAATCCAGGTTAAGCAAGAAAGAAATAACAGTCACTGTCCCTGCCTATGCTGCTCTATCCCTGCTCCGGAACACACTACACTAGGCCGCCGTGCTGGCGGCCTTTTATAGTGTGGGGCGTGTACTAAACACCCTCAGCAATAATTGGCCACAGGCATCCTGCCTGTGGCCAATCATTGCTCTCCTCGCTGCCGGCGCTGTGATTGGCCAAGCATGCGGGGTCACAGTGCATGCTTGGCCAATCACAGCGCCTGGATGACACTGCGATGGCGTAGTGCATTGTGGGCCGTTCGCGTCACTCGAATTTGGCGCGAACGGCCCAAATCGTTCGATCTTCGTCGAACGATCGAACAGCCGATGTTCGAGTCGAACGTATGTTCGACTCGAACACGAAGCTCATCCCTAACCAGAAGCTAGCCCTTATTGCTGTGTTTTCCTGTTGTGTAACACAGGCAGGCATCTGCAGCACTTACAGCAGGCGTAGTGTGCCTCCTGCAAAATATACACCTGAAGCTAGGCCTTATTGCTGTGTTTTCCTGTTGTGTAACACAGGCATGCATCTGCAGCACTTACAGCGGGCATAGTGTGCCTCCTGCACATTATACACCTGAAGCTACCCCTTATTGCTCGTAGTTTTTTTTCTTTTGTGTTACTCTAACAGGCATCTGCAGCACTTACAGTGGGCGTAGTGTGCTTCTTGCAAAATATACACCAGAAGCTAGCCCTTATTGCTGTGCTTTCCTGTTGTGTAACACAGGCAGGCATCTGCAGCACTTACAGCAGGCGTAGTGTGCCTCCTGCAAAATATACACCTTAAGCTAGGCCTTATTGCTGTATTTTCCTGTTGTGTAACACAGGCAGGCATCTGCAGCACTTACAGTGGGCGTAGTGTGCCTCCTGCACATTATACACCTGAAGCTACCCCTTATTGCTCATAGTTTTTTTTCTTTTGTGTTACACTAACAGGCATCTGCAGCACTTACAGCGGGCGTAGTGCGCTTCTTGCAAAATATACACCTGAAGCTAGCCCTTATTGCTGTGTTTTCCTGTTGTGTAACACAGGCAGGCATCTGCAGCACTTACAGCAGGCGTAGTGTGCCTCCTGCAAAATATACACCTGAAGCTAGGCCTTATTGCTGTGTTTTCCTGTTGTGTAACACAGGCAGGCATCTGCAGCACTTACAGCGGGCGTAGTGTGCCTCCTGCACATTATACACCTGAAGCTACCCCTTATTGCTCGTAGTTTTTTTTTCTTTTGTGCTACACTAACAGGCATCTGCAGCACTTACAGCGGGCGTAGTGTGCTTCTTGCAAAATATACACCAGAAGCTAGGCCTTATTGCTGTGTTTTCCTGTTGTGTAACACAGGCAGGCATCTGCAGCACTTACAGCAGGCGTAGTGTGCTTCTTGCAAAATATACACCTGAAGCTAGGCCTTATTGCTGTGTTTTCCTGTTGTGTAACACAGGCAGGCATCTGCAGCACTTACAGCGGGCGTAGTGTGCCTCCTGCACATTATACACCTGAAGCTACCCCTTATTGCTCATAGTTTTTTTTCTTTTGTGTTACACTAACAGGCATCTGCAGCACTTACAGCGGGCGAAGTGTGCTTCTTGCAAAATATACACCAGAAGCTAGCCCTTATTGCTGTGTTTTCCTGTTGTGTAACACAGGCAGGCATCTGCAGCACTTACAGCAGGCGTAGTGTGCCTCCTGCAAAATATACACCTGAAGCTAGGCCTTATTGCTGTGTTTTCCTGTTGTGTAACACAGGCAGGCATCTGCAGCACTTACAGCGGGCATAGTGTGCCTCCTGCACATTATACACCTGAAGCTACCCCTTATTGCTCGTAGTTTTTTTTCTTTTGTGTTACTCTAACAGGCATCTGCAGCACTTACAGCAGGCGTAGTGTGCCTCCTGCAAAATATACACCTGAAGCTAGGCCTTATTGCTGTGTTTTCCTGTTGTGTAACACAGGCAGGCATCTGCAGCACTTACAGCAGGCGTAGTGTGCCTCCTGGAAAATATACACCTGAAGCTAGGCCTTATTGCTGTGTTTTCCTGTTGTGTAACACAGGCAGGCATCTGCAGCACTTACAGCGGGCGTAGTGTGCCTCCTGCACATTATACACCTGAAGCTACCCCTTATTGCTCGTAGTTTTTTTTCTTTTGTGTTACACTAACAGGCATCTGCAGCACTTACAGTGGGCGTAGTTTGCTTCTTGCAAAATATACACCAGAAGCTAGCCCTTATTGCTGTGTTTTCCTGTTGTGTAACACAGGCAGGCATCTGCAGCACTTACAGCAGGCGTAGTGTGCCTCCTGCAAAATATACACCTGAAGCTAGGCCTTATTGCTGTATTTTCCTGTTGTGTAACACAGGCAGGCATCTGCAGCACTTACAGTGGGCGTAGCGTGCCTCCTGCACATTATACACCTGAAGCTACCCCTTATTGCTCGTAGTTTTTTTCTTTTGTGTTACACTAACAGGCATCTGCAGCACTTACAGCGGGCGTAGTGTGCTTATTGCAAAATATACACCAGAAGCTAGCCTTTATTGCTGTGTTTTCCTTTTATGTAACACAGGCAGGCATCTGCAGAACTTACAGCAGGCGTAGTGTGCCTCCTGCAAAATATACACCTGAAGCTAGGCCTTATTGCTGTGTTTTCCTGTTGTGTAACACAGGCAGGCATCTGCAGCACTTACAGCAGGCGTAGTGTGCCTCCTGCAAAATATACACCTGAAGCTAGGCCTTATTGCTGTGTTTTCCTGTTGTGTAACACAGGCAGGCATCTGCAGCACTTACAGCAGGCGTAGTGTGCCTCCTGCAAAATATACACCTGCAGCTAGGCCTTATTGCTGTGTTTTCCTGTTGTGTAACACAGGCAGGCATCTGCAGCACTTACAGCGGGCGTAGTGTGCCTCCTGCACATTATACACCTGAAGCTACCCCTTATTGCTCGTAGTTTTTTTTCTTTTGTATTACACTAACTGGCATCTGCAGCACTTACAGCGGGCGTAGTGTGCTTCTTGCAAAATATACACCAGAAGCTAGCCCTTATTGCTGTGTTTTCCTGTTGTGTAACACAGGCAGACATCTGCAGCACTTACAGCAGGCGTAGTGTGCCTCCTGTAAAATATACACCTGAAGCTAGGCCTTATTGCTGTGTTTTCCTGTTGTGTAACACAGGCAGGCATCTGCAGCACTTACAGCAGGCGTAGTGTGCCTCCTGCAAAATATACACCTGAAGCTAGGCCTTATTGCTGTGTTTTCCTGTTGTGTAACACAGGCAGGCATCTGCAGCACTTACAGCAGGCGTAGTGTGCCTCCTGCAAAATATACACCTGAAGCTAGGCCTTATTGCTGTGTTTTCCTGTTGTGTAACACAGGCAGGCATCTGCAGCACTTACAGCGGGCGTAGTGTGCCTCCTGCACATTATACACCTGAAGCTACCCCTTATTGCTCGTAGTTTTTTTTCTTTTGTGTTACACTAACAGGCATCTGCAGCACTTACAGCGGGCGAAGTGTGCTTCTTGCAAAATATACACCAGAAGCTAGCCCTTATTGCTGTGTTTTCCTGTTGTGTAACACAGGCAGGCATCTGCAGCACTTACAGCAGGCGTAGTGTGCCTCCTGCAAAATATACACCTGAAGCTAGGCCTTATTGCTGTGTTTTCCTGTTGTGTAACACAGGCATGCATCTGCAGCACTTACAGCGGGCATAGTGTGCCTCCTGCACATTATACACCTGAAGCTACCCCTTATTGCTCGTAGTTTTTTTTCTTTTGTGTTACTCTAACAGGCATCTGCAGCACTTACAGCGGGCGTAGTGTGCTTCTTGCAAAATATACACCAGAAGCTAGCCCTTATTGCTGTGTTTTCCTGTTATGTAACACAGGCAGGCATCTGCAGCACTTACAGCAGGCGTAGTTTGCCTCCTGCAAAATATACACCTGAAGCTAGGCCTTATTGCTGTGTTTTCCTGTTGTGTAACACAGGCAGGCATCTGCAGCACTTACAGCAGGCGTAGTGTGCCTCCTGCAAAATATACACCTGAAGCTAGGCCTTATTGCTGTGTTTTCCTGTTGTGTAACACAGGCAGGCATCTGCAGCACTTACAGCAGGCATAGTGTGCCTCCTGCAAAATATACACCTGAAGCTAGGCCTTATTGCTGTGTTTTCCTGTTGTGTAACACAGGCAGGCATCTGCAGCACTTACAGCGGGCGTAGTGTGCCTCCTGCACATTATACACCTGAAGCTACCCCTTATTGCTCGTAGTTTATTTTCTTTTGTGTTACACTAACAGGCATCTGCAGCACTTACAGCGGGCGTAGTGTGCTTCTTGCAAAATATACACCAGAAGCTAGCCCTTATTGCTGTGTTTTCCTGTTGTGTAACACAGGCAGGCATCTGCAGCACTTACAGCAGGCGTAGTGTGCCTCCTGCAAAATATACACCTGAAGCTAGGCCTTATTGCTGTCTTTTCCTGTTGTGTAACACAGGCAGGCATCTGCAGCACTTACAGCGGGCGTAGTGTGCCTCCTGCACATTATACACCTGAAGCTACCCCTTATTGCTCGTAGTTTTTTTTTCTTTTGTGTTACACTAACAGGCATCTGCAGCACTTACAGCGGGCGTAGTGTGCTTCTTGCAAAATATACACCAGAAGCTAGCCCTTATTGCTGTGTTTTCCTGTTGTGTAACACAGGCAGGCATCTGCAGCACTTACAGCAGGCGTAGTGTGCCTCCTGCAAAATATACACCTGAAGCTAGGCCTTATTGCTGTGTTTTCCTGTTGTGTAACACAGGCAGGCATCTGCAGCACATACAGTGGGCGTAGTGTGCCTCCTGCACATTATACACCTGAAGCTACCCCTTATTGCTCGTAGTTTTTTTTCTTTTGTGTTACTCTAACAGGCATCTGCATCACTTACAGCGGGTGTAGTGTGGTTCTTGCAAAATATACACCAGAAGCTAGCCTTTATTGCTGTGTTTTCCTGTTATGTAACACAGGCAGGCATCTGCAGCACTTACAGCAGGCGTAGTGTGCGTCCTGCAAACTATACACCTGAAGCTAGGCCTTATTGCTGTGTTTTCCTGTTGTGTAACACAGGCAGGCATCTGCAGCACTTACAGCAGGCGTAGTGTGCCTCCTGCAAAATATACACCTGAAGCTACCCCTTATTGCTCGTAGTTTTTTTTCTTTTGTGTTACTCTAACAGGCATCTGCAGCACTTACAGCGGGCGTAGTGTGCTTCTTGCAAAATATACACCAGAAGCTAGCCCTTATTGCTGTGTTTTCCTGTTATGTAACACAGGCAGGCATCTGCAGCACTTACAGCAGGCGTAGTGTGCTTCCTGCAAAATATACACCTGAAGCTAGGCCTTATTGCTGTGTTTTCCTGTTGTGTAACACAGGCAGGCATCTGCAGCACTTACAGCGGGTGTAGTGTGCCTCCTGCACATTATACACCTGAAGCTACCCCTTATTGCTCGTAGTTTTTTTTCTTTTGTATTACACTAACTGGCATCTGCAGCACTTACAGCGGGCGTAGTGTGCTTCTTGCAAAATATACACCAGAAGCTAGCCCTTATTGCTGTGTTTTCCTGTTGTGTAACACAGGCAGACATCTGCAGCACTTACAGCAGGCGTAGTGTGCCTCCTGTAAAATATACACCTGAAGCTAGGCCTTATTGCTGTGTTTTCCTGTTGTGTAACACAGGCAGGCATCTGCAGCACTTACAGCAGGCGTAGTGTGCCTCCTGCAAAATATACACCTGAAGCTAGGCCTTATTGCTGTGTTTTCCTGTTGTGTAACACAGGCAGGCATCTGCAGCACTTACAGCAGGCGTAGTGTGCCTCCTGCAAAATATACACCTGAAGCTAGGCCTTATTGCTGTGTTTTCCTGTTGTGTAACACAGGCAGGCATCTGCAGCACTTACAGCGGGCGTAGTGTGCCTCCTGCACATTATACACCTGAAGCTACCCCTTATTGCTCGTAGTTTTTTTTCTTTTGTGTTACACTAACAGGCATCTGCAGCACTTACAGCGGGCGAAGTGTGCTTCTTGCAAAATATACACCAGAAGCTAGCCCTTATTGCTGTGTTTTCCTGTTGTGTAACACAGGCAGGCATCTGCAGCACTTACAGCAGGCGTAGTGTGCCTCCTGCAAAATATACACCTGAAGCTAGGCCTTATTGCTGTGTTTTCCTGTTGTGTAACACAGGCATGCATCTGCAGCACTTACAGCGGGCATAGTGTGCCTCCTGCACATTATACACCTGAAGCTACCCCTTATTGCTCGTAGTTTTTTTTCTTTTGTGTTACTCTAACAGGCATCTGCAGCACTTACAGCGGGCGTAGTGTGCTTCTTGCAAAATATACACCAGAAGCTAGCCCTTATTGCTGTGTTTTCCTGTTATGTAACACAGGCAGGCATCTGCAGCACTTACAGCAGGCGTAGTTTGCCTCCTGCAAAATATACACCTGAAGCTAGGCCTTATTGCTGTGTTTTCCTGTTGTGTAACACAGGCAGGCATCTGCAGCACTTACAGCAGGCGTAGTGTGCCTCCTGCAAAATATACACCTGAAGCTAGGCCTTATTGCTGTGTTTTCCTGTTGTGTAACACAGGCAGGCATCTGCAGCACTTACAGCAGGCATAGTGTGCCTCCTGCAAAATATACACCTGAAGCTAGGCCTTATTGCTGTGTTTTCCTGTTGTGTAACACAGGCAGGCATCTGCAGCACTTACAGCGGGCGTAGTGTGCCTCCTACACATTATACACCTGAAGCTACCCCTTATTGCTCGTAGTTTATTTTCTTTTGTGTTACACTAACAGGCATCTGCAGCACTTACAGCGGGCGTAGTGTGCTTCTTGCAAAATATACACCAGAAGCTAGCCCTTATTGCTGTGTTTTCCTGTTGTGTAACACAGGCAGGCATCTGCAGCACTTACAGCAGGCGTAGTGTGCCTCCTGCAAAATATACACCTGAAGCTAGGCCTTATTGCTGTATTTTCCTGTTGTGTAACACAGGCAGGCATCTGCAGCACTTACAGTGGGCGTAGTGTGCCTCCTGCACATTATACACCTGAAGCTACCCCTTATTGCTCGTAGTTTTTTTTTCTTTTGTGTTACACTAACAGGCATCTGCAGCACTTACAGCGGGCGTAGTGTGCTTATTGCAAAATATACACCAGAAGCTAGCCCTTATTGCTGTGTTTTCCTGTTGTGTAACACAGGCAGGCATCTGCAGCACTTACAGCAGGCGTAGTGTGCCTCCTGCAAAATATACACCTGAAGCTAGGCCTTATTGCTGTGTTTTCCTGTTGTGTAACACAGGCAGGCATCTGCAGCACTTACAGCGGGCGTAGTGTGCCTCCTGCACATTATACACCTGAAGCTACCCCTTATTGCTCGTAGTTTTTTTTTTCTTTTGTGTTACACTAACAGGCATCTGCAGCACTTACAGCGGGCGTAGTGTGCGTCCTGCAAACTATACACCTGAAGCTAGGCCTTATTGCTGTGTTTTCCTGTTGTGTAACACAGGCAGGCATCTGCAGCACTTACAGCGGGCGTAGTGTGCCTCCTGCACATTATACACCTGAAGCTACCCCTTATTGCTCGTAGTTTTTTTTCTTTTGTGTTACACTAACAGGCATCTGCAGCACTTACAGCGGGCGTAGTGTGCTTCTTGCAAAATATACATCAGAAGCTAGCCCTTATTGCTGTGTTTTCCTGTTGTGTAACACAGGCAGGCATCTGCAGCACTTACAGCAGGCGTAGTGTGCCTCCTGCAAAATATACATCTTAAGCTAGGCCTTATTGCTGTATTTTCCTGTTGTGTAACACAGGCAGGCATCTGCAGCACTTACAGTGGGCGTAGTGTGCCTCCTGCACATTATACACCTGAAGCTACCCCTTATTGCTCGTAGTTTTTTTTCTTTTGTGTTACACTAACAGGCATCTGCAGCACTTACAGCGGGCGTAGTGTGCTTCTTGCAAAATATACACCTGAAGCTAGCCCTTATTGCTGTGTTTTCCTGTTGTGTAACACAGGCAGGCATCTGCAGCACTTACAGCAGGCGTAGTGTGCCTCCTGCAAAATATACACCTGAAGCTAGGCCTTATTGCTGTGTTTTCCTGTTGTGTAA
The DNA here is from genome assembly GCA_029206835.1 of Rana muscosa. Lineage (NCBI taxonomy): Eukaryota > Metazoa > Chordata > Amphibia > Anura > Ranidae > Rana > Rana muscosa. The sequence continues at coordinate 921,167,132 of CM055117.1, forward strand.
CACAGGCAGGCATCTGCAGCACTTACAGCGGGCGTAGTGTGCCTCCTGCACATTATACACCTGAAGCTACCCCTTATTGCTCGTAGTTTTTTTTTCTTTTGTGCTACACTAACAGGCATCTGCAGCACTTACAGCGGGCGTAGTGTGCTTCTTGCAAAATATACACCAGAAGCTAGGCCTTATTGCTGTGTTTTCCTGTTGTGTAACACAGGCAGGCATCTGCAGCACTTACAGCAGGCGTAGTGTGCCTCCTGCAAAATATACACCTGAAGCTAGGCCTTATTGCTGTGTTTTCCTGTTGTGTAACACAGGCAGGCATCTGCAGCACTTACAGCGGGCGTAGTGTGCCTCCTGCACATTATACACCTGAAGCTACCCCTTATTGCTCGTAGTTTTTTTTCTTTTGTGTTACACTAACAGGCATCTGCAGCACTTACAGCGGGCGTAGTGTGCTTCTTGCAAAATATACACCAGAAGCTAGCCCTTATTGCTGTGTTTTCCTGTTGTGTAACACAGGCAGACATCTACAGCACTTACAGCAGGCGTAGTGTGCCTCCTGTAAAATATACACCTGAAGCTAGGCCTTATTGCTGTGTTTTCCTGTTGTGTAACACAGGCAGGCATCTGCAGCACTTACAGCAGGCGTAGTGTGCCTCCTGCAAAATATACACCTGAAGCTAGGCCTTATTGCTGTGTTTTCCTGTTGTGTAACACAGGCAGGCATCTGCAGCACTTACAGCGGGCGTAGTGTGCCTCCTGCACATTATACACCTGAAGCTACCCCTTATTGCTCATAGTTTTTTTTCTTTTGTGTTACACTAACAGGCATCTGCAGCACTTACAGCGGGCGAAGTGTGCTTCTTGCAAAATATACACCAGAAGCTAGCCCTTATTGCAGTGTTTTCCTGTTGTGTAACACAGGCAGGCATCTGCAGCACTTACAGCAGGCGTAGTGTGCCTCCTGCAAAATATACACCTGAAGCTAGGCCTTATTGCTGTGTTTTCCTGTTGTGTAACACAGGCAGGCATCTGCAGCACTTACAGCGGGCATAGTGTGCCTCCTGCACATTATACACCTGAAGCTACCCCTTATTGCTCGTAGTTTTTTTTTTCTTTTGTGTTACTCTAACAGGCATCTGCAGCACTTACAGCAGGCGTAGTGTGCCTCCTGCAAAATATACACCTGAAGCTAGGCCTTATTGCTGTGTTTTCCTGTTGTGTAACACAGGCAGGCATCTGCAGCACTTACAGCAGGCGTAGTGTGCCTCCTGGAAAATATACACCTGAAGCTAGGCCTTATTGCTGTGTTTTCCTGTTGTGTAACACAGGCAGGCATCTGCAGCACTTACAGCGGGCGTAGTGTGCCTCCTGCACATTATACACCTGAAGCTACCCCTTATTGCTCGTAGTTTTTTTTCTTTTGTGTTACACTAACAGGCATCTGCAGCACTTACAGTGGGCGTAGTTTGCTTCTTGCAAAATATACACCAGAAGCTAGCCCTTATTGCTGTGTTTTCCTGTTGTGTAACACAGGCAGGCATCTGCAGCACTTACAGCAGGCGTAGTGTGCCTCCTGCAAAATATACACCTGAAGCTAGGCCTTATTGCTGTATTTTCCTGTTGTGTAACACAGGCAGGCATCTGCAGCACTTACAGTGGGCGTAGTGTGCCTCCTGCACATTATACACCTGAAGCTACCCCTTATTGCTCGTAGTTTTTTTCTTTTGTGTTACACTAACAGGCATCTGCAGCACTTACAGCGGGCGTAGTGTGCTTATTGCAAAATATACACCAGAAGCTAGCCCTTATTGCTGTGTTTTCCTGTTGTGTAACACAGGCAGGCATCTGCAGCACTTACAGCAGGCGTAGTGTGCCTCCTGCAAAATATACACCTGAAGCTAGGCCTTATTGCTGTGTTTTCCTGTTGTGTAACACAGGCAGGCATCTGCAGCACTTACAGCGGGCGTAGTGTGCCTTCTGCACATTATACACCTGAAGCTACCCCTTATTGCTCATAGTTTTTTTCTTTTGTGTTACACTAACAGGCATCTGCAGCACTTACAGCGGGCGTAGTGTGCTTCTTGCAAAATATACACCAGAAGCTAGCCCTTATTGCTGTGTTTTCCTGTTGTGTAACACAGGCAGGCATCTGCAGCACTTACAGCGGGCGTAGTGTGCCTCCTGCACATTATACACCTGAAGCTACCCCTTATTGCTCGTAGTTTTTATTCTTTTGTGTTACACTAACAGGCATCTGCAGCACTTACAGCGGGCGTAGTGTGCTTCTTGCAAAATATACACCAGAAGCTAGCCCTTATTGCTGTGTTTTCCTGTTGTGTAACACAGGCAGACATCTGCAGCACTTACAGCAGGCGTAGTGTGCCTCCTGTAAAATATACACCTGAAGCTAGGCCTTATTGCTGTGTTTTCCTGTTGTGTAACACAGGCAGGCATCTGCAGCACTTACAGCAGGTGTAGTGTGCCTCCTGCAAAATATACACCTGAAGCTAGGCCTTATTGCTGTGTTTTCCTGTTGTGTAACACAGGCAGGCATCTGCAGCACTTACAGCAGGCGTAGTGTGCCTCCTGCAAAATATACACCTGAAGCTAGGCCTTATTGCTGTGTTTTCCTGTTGTGTAACACAGGCAGGCATCTGCAGCACTTACAGCGGGCGTAGTGTGCCTCCTGCACATTATACACCTGAAGCTACCCCTTATTGCTCGTAGTTTTTTTTCTTTTGTGTTACACTAACAGGCATCTGCAGCACTTACAGCGGGCGAAGTGTGCTTCTTGCAAAATATACACCAGAAGCTAGCCCTTATTGCTGTGTTTTCCTGTTGTGTAACACAGGCAGGCATCTGCAGCACTTACAGCAGGCGTAGTGTGCCTCCTGCAAAATATACACCTGAAGCTAGGCCTTATTGCTGTGTTTTCCTGTTGTGTAACACAGGCAGGCATCTGCAGCACTTACAGCGGGCATAGTGTGCCTCCTGCACATTATACACCTGAAGCTACCCATTATTGCTCGTAGTTTTTTTTCTTTTGTGTTACTCTAACAGGCATCTGCAGCACTTACAGTGGGCATAGTGTGCTTCTTGCAAAATATACACCAGAAGCTAGCCTTTATTGCTGTGTTTTCCTGTTATGTAACACAGGCAGGCATCTGCAGAACTTACAGCAGGCGTAGTGTGCCTCCTGCAAAATATACACCTGAAGCTAGGCCTTATTGCTGTGTTTTCCTGTTGTGTAACACAGGCAGGCATCTGCAGCACTTACAGCAGGCGTAGTGTGCCTCCTGCAAAATATACACCTGAAGCTAGGCCTTATTGCTGTGTTTTCCTGTTGTGTAACACAGGCAGGCATCTGCAGCACTTACAGCAGGCGTAGTGTGCCTCCTGCAAAATATACACCTGAACCTAGGCCTTATTGCTGTGTTTTCCTGTTGTGTAACACAGGCAGGCATCTGCAGCACTTACAGCGGGCATAGTGTGCCTCCTGCACATTATACACCTGAAGCTACCCCTTATTGCTCGTAGTTTTTTTTCTTTTGTGTTACACTAACAGGCATCTGCAGCACTTACAGCGGGCGTAGTGTGCTTCTTGCAAAATATACACCAGAAGCTAGCCCTTATTGCTGTGTTTTCCTGTTGTGTAACACAAGCAGGCATCTGCAGCACTTACAGCAGGCGTAGTGTGCCTCCTGCAAAATATACACCTGAAGCTAGGCCTTATTGCTGTATTTTCCTGTTGTGTAACACAGGCAGGCATCTGCAGCACTTACAGTGGGCGTAGTGTGCCTCCTGCACATTATACACCTGAAGCTACCCCTTATTGCTCGTAGTTTTTTTTCTTTTGTGTTACACTAACAGGCATCTGCAGCACTTACAGCGGGCGTAGTGTGCTTCTTGCAAAATATACACCAGAAGCTAGCCCTTATTGCTGTGTTTTCCTGTTGTGTAACACAGGCAGGCATCTGCAGCACTTACAGCAGGCGTAGTGTGCCTCCTGCAAAATATACACCTGAAGCTAGGCCTTATTGCTGTATTTTCCTGTTGTGTAACACAGGCAGGCATCTGCAGCACTTACAGTGGGCGTAGTGTGCCTCCTGCACATTATACACCTGAAGCTACCCCTTATTGCTCGTAGTTTTTTTTCTTTTGTGTTACACTAACAGGCATCTGCAGCACTTACAGCGGGCGTAGTGTGCTTCTTGCAAAATATACACCAGAAGCTAGCCCTTATTGCTGTGTTTTCCTGTTGTGTAACACAGGCAGGCATCTGCAGCACTTACAGCAGGCGTAGTGTGCCTCCTGCAAAATATACACCTGAAGCTAGGCCTTATTGCTGTGTTTTCCTGTTGTGTAACACAGGCAGGCATCTGCAGCACTTACAGTGGGCGTAGTGTGCCTCCTGCACATTATACACCTGAAGCTACCCCTTATTGCTCGTAGTTTTTTTTTTTGTGTTACACTAACAGGCATCTGCAGCACTTACAGCGGGCGTAGTGTGCTTCTTGCAAAATATACACCAGAAGCTAGCCCTTATTGCTGTGTTTTCCTGTTGTGTAACACAGGCAGGCATCTGCAGCACTTACAGCAGGCGTAGTGTGCCTCCTGCAAAATATACACCTGAAGCTAGGCCTTATTGCTGTATTTTCCTGTTGTGTAACACAGGCAGGCATCTGCAGCACTTACAGTGGGCGTAGTGTGCCTCCTGCACATTATACACCTGAAGCTACCCCTTATTGCTCGTAGTTTTTTTCTTTTGTGTTACACTAACAGGCATCTGCAGCACTTACAGCGGGCGTAGTGTGCTTATTGCAAAATATACACCAGAAGCTAGCCCTTATTGCTGTGTTTTCCTGTTGTGTAACACAGGCAGGCATCTACAGCACTTACAGCAGGCGTAGTGTGCCTCCTGCAAAATATACACCTGAAGCTAGGCCTTATTGCTGTCTTTTCCTGTTGTGTAACACAGGCAGGCATCTGCAGCACTTACAGCGGGCGTAGTGTGCCTCCTGCACATTATACACCTGAAGCTACCCCTTATTGCTCGTAGTTTTTTTTCTTTTGTGTTACACTAACAGGCATCTGCAGCACTTACAGCGGGCGTAGTGTGCTTCTTGCAAAATATACACCAGAAGCTAGCCCGTATTGCTGTGTTTTCCTGTTGTGTAACACAGGCAGGCATCTGCAGCACTTACAGCAGGCGTAGTGTGCCTCCTGCAAAATATACACCTGAAGCTAGGCCTTATTGCTGTGTTTTCCTGTTGTGTAACACAGGCAGGCATCTGCAGCATTTACAGCGGGCGTAGTGTGCCTCCTGCACATTATACACCTGAAGCTACCCCTTATTGCTCGTAGTTTTTTTTCTTTTGTGCTACACTAACAGGCATCTGCAGCACTTACAGCGGGCGTAGTGGGCTTCTTGCAAAATATACACCAGAAGCTAGGCCTTATTGCTGTGTTTTCCTGTTGTGTAACACAGGCAGGCATCTGCAGCACTTACAGCAGGCGTAGTGTGCCTCCTGCAAAATATACACCTGAAGCTAGGCCTTATTGCTGTGTTTTCCTGTTGTGTAACACAGGCAGGCATCTGCAGCACTTACAGCGGGCGTAGTGTGCCTTCTGCACATTATACACCTGAAGCTACCCCTTATTGCTCGTAGTTTTTTTTCTTTTGTGTTACACTAACAGGCATCTGCAGCACTTACAGCGGGCGTAGTGTGCTTCTTGCAAAATATACACCAGAAGCTAGCCCTTATTGCTGTGTTTTCCTGTTGTGTAACACAGGCAGGCATCTGCAGCACTTACAGCGGGCATAGTGTGCCTCCTGCACATTATACACCTGAAGCTACCCCTTATTGCTCGTAGTTTTTATTCTTTTGTGTTACACTAACAGGCATCTGCAGCACTTACAGCGGGCGTAGTGTGCTTCTTGCAAAATATACACCAGAAGCTAGCCCTTATTGCTGTGTTTTCCTGTTGTGTAACACAGGCAGACATCTGCAGCACTTACAGCAGGCGTAGTGTGCCTCCTGTAAAATATACACCTGAAGCTAGGCCTTATTGCTGTGTTTTCCTGTTGTGTAACACAGGCAGGCATCTGCAGCACTTACAGCAGGTGTAGTGTGCCTCCTGCAAAATATACACCTGCAGCTAGGCCTTATTGCTGTGTTTTCCTGTTGTGTAACACAGGCAGGCATCTGCAGCACTTACAGCAGGCGTAGTGTGCCTCCTGCAAAATATACACCTGAAGCTAGGCCTTATTGCTGTGTTTTCCTGTTGTGTAACACAGGCAGGCATCTGCAGCACTTACAGCGGGCGTAGTGTGCCTCCTGCACATTATACACCTGAAGCTACCCCTTATTGCTCGTAGTTTTTTTTCTTTTGTGTTACACTAACAGGCATCTGCAGCACTTACAGCGGGCGAAGTGTGCTTCTTGCAAAATATACACCAGAAGCTAGCCCTTATTGCTGTGTTTTCCTGTCGTGTAACACAGGCAGGCATCTGCAGCACTTACAGCAGGCGTAGTGTGCCTCCTGCAAAATATACACCTGAAGCTAGGCCTTATTGCTGTGTTTTCCTGTTGTGTAACACAGGCAGGCATCTGCAGCACTTACAGCGGGCGTAGTGTGCCTCCTGCACATTATACACCTGAAGCTACCCCTTATTGCTCGTAGTTTTTTTTCTTTTGTGTTACACTAACAGGCATCTGCAGCACTTACAGCGGGCGTAGTGTGCTTCTTGCAAAATATACACCAGAAGCTAGCCCGTATTGCTGTGTTTTCCTGTTGTGTAACACAGGCAGGCATCTGCAGCACTTACAGCAGGCGTAGTGTGCCTCCTGCAAAATATACACCTGAAGCTAGGCCTTATTGCTGTGTTTTCCTGTTGTGTAACACAGGCAGGCATCTGCAGCATTTACAGCGGGCGTAGTGTGCCTCCTGCACATTATACACCTGAAGCTACCCCTTATTGCTCGTAGTTTTTTTTCTTTTGTGCTACACTAACAGGCATCTGCAGCACTTACAGCGGGCGTAGTGGGCTTCTTGCAAAATATACACCAGAAGCTAGGCCTTATTGCTGTGTTTTCCTGTTGTGTAACACAGGCAGGCATCTGCAGCACTTACAGCAGGCGTAGTGTGCCTCCTGCAAAATATACACCTGAAGCTAGGCCTTATTGCTGTGTTTTCCTGTTGTGTAACACAGGCAGGCATCTGCAGCACTTACAGCGGGCGTAGTGTGCCTTCTGCACATTATACACCTGAAGCTACCCCTTATTGCTCGTAGTTTTTTTTCTTTTGTGTTACACTAACAGGCATCTGCAGCACTTACAGCGGGCGTAGTGTGCTTCTTGCAAAATATACACCAGAAGCTAGCCCTTATTGCTGTGTTTTCCTGTTGTGTAACACAGGCAGGCATCTGCAGCACTTACAGCGGGCGTAGTGTGCCTCCTGCACATTATACACCTGAAGCTACCCCTTATTGCTCGTAGTTTTTCTTCTTTTGTGTTACACTAACAGGCATCTGCAGCACTTACAGCGGGCGTAGTGTGCTTCTTGCAAAATATACACCAGAAGCTAGCCCTTATTGCTGTGTTTTCCTGTTGTGTAACACAGGCAGACATCTGCAGCACTTACAGCAGGCGTAGTGTGCCTCCTGTAAAATATACACCTGAAGCTAGGCCTTATTGCTGTGTTTTCCTGTTGTGTAACACAGGCAGGCATCTGCAGCACTTACAGCAGGCGTAGTGTGCCTCCTGCAAAATATACACCTGAAGCTAGGCCTTATTGCTGTGTTTTCCTGTTGTGTAACACAGGCAGGCATCTGCAGCACTTACAGCGGGCGTAGTGTGCCTCCTGCACATTATACACCTGAAGCTACCCCTTATTGCTCGTAGTTTTTTTTCTTTTGTGTTACACTAACAGGCATCTGCAGCACTTACAGCGGGCGAAGTGTGCTTCTTGCAAAATATACACCAGAAGCTAGCCCTTATTGCTTTGTTTTCCTGTTGTGTAACACAGGCAGGCATCTGCAGCACATACAGCAGGCGTAGTGTGCCTCCTGCAAAATATACACCTGAAGCTAGGCCTTATTGCTGTGTTTTCCTGTTGTGTAACACAGGCAGGCATCTGCAGCACTTACAGCGGGCATAGTGTGCCTCCTGCACATTATACACCTGAAGCTACCCCTTATTGCTCGTAGTTTTTTTTCTTTTGTGTTACTCTAACAGTCATCTGCAGCACTTACAGCGGGCATAGTGTGCTTCTTGCAAAATATACACCAGAAGCTAGCCGTTATTGTTGTGTTTTCCTGTTATGTAACACAGGCAGGCATCTGCAGAACTTACAGCAGGCGTAGTGTGCCTCCTGCAAAATATACACCTGAAGCTAGGCCTTATTGCTGTGTTTTCCTGTTGTGTAACACAGGCAGGCATCTGCAGCACTTACAGCAGGCGTAGTGTGCCTCCTGCAAAATATACACCTGAAGCTAGGCCTTATTGCTGTGTTTTCCTGTTGTGTAACACAGGCAGGCATCTGCAGCACTTACAGCAGGCGTAGTGTGCCTCCTGCAAAATATACACCTGAACCTAGGCCTTATTGCTGTGTTTTCCTGTTGTGTAACACAGGCAGGCATCTGCAGCACTTACAGCGGGCATAGTGTGCCTCCTGCACATTATACACCTGAAGATACCCCTTATTGCTCGTAGTTTTTTTTCTTTTGTGTTACACTAACAGGCATCTGCAGCACTTACAGCGGGCGTAGTGTGCTTCTTGCAAAATATACACCAGAAGCTAGCCCTTATTGCTGTGTTTTCCTGTTGTGTAACACAGGCAGGCATCTGCAGCACTTACAGCAGGCGTAGTGTGCCTCCTGCAAAATATACACCTGAAGCTAGGCCTTATTGCTGTATTTTCCTGTTGTGTAACACAGGCAGGCATCTGCAGCACTTACAGTGGGCGTAGTGTGCCTCCTGCACATTATACACCTGAAGCTACCCCTTATTGCTCGTAGTTTTTTTTCTTTTGTGTTACACTAACAGGCATCTGCAGCACTTACAGCGGGCGTAGTGTGCTTCTTGCAAAATATACACCAGAAGCTAGCCCTTATTGCTGTGTTTTCCTGTTGTGTAACACAGGCAGGCATCTGCAGCACTTACAGCAGGCGTAGTGTGCCTCCTGCAAAATATACACCTGAAGCTAGGCCTTATTGCTGTGTTTTCCTGTTGTGTAACACAGGCAGGCATCTGCAGCACTTACAGCGGGCGTAGTGTGCCTCCTGCACATTATACACCTGAAGCTACCCCTTATTGCTCGTAGTTTTTTTTTGTGTTACACTAACAGGCATCTGCAGCACTTACAGCGGGCGTAGCGTGCTTCTTGCAAAATATACACCAGAAGCTAGCCCTTATTGCTGTGTTTTCCTGTTGTGTAACACAGGCAGACATCTGCAGCACTTACAGCAGGCGTAGTGTGCCTCCTGTAAAATATACACCTGAAGCTAGGCCTTATTGCTGTGTTTTCCTGTTGTGTAAGACAGGCAGGCATCTGCAGCACTTACAGCAGGCGTAGTGTGCCTCCTGCAAAATATACACCTGAAGCTAGGCCTTATTGCTGTGTTTCCTGTTGTGTAACACAGGCAGGCATCTGCAGCACTTACAGCAGGCGTAGTGTGCCTCCTGCAAAATATACACCTGAAGCTAGGCCTTATTGCTGTGTTTTCCTGTTGTGTAACACAGGCAGGCATCTGCAGCACTTACAGCGGGCATAGTGTGCCTCCTGCACATTATACACCTGAAGCTACCCCTTATTGCTCGTATTTTTTTTTCTTTTGTGTTACACTAACAGGCACCTGCAGCACTTACAGCGGGCGTAGTGTGCTTCTTGCAAAACATACACCAGAAGCTAGCCCTTATTGCTGTGTTTTCCTGTTGTGTAACACAGGCAGGCATCTGCAGCACTTACAGCAGGCGTAGTGTGCCTCCTGCAAAATATACACCTGAAGCTAGGCCTTATTGCTGTGTTTTCCTGTTGTGTAACACAGGCAGGCATCTGCAGCACTTGCAGCGGGCGTAGTGTGCCTACTGCACATTATACATCTGAAGCTACCCCTTATTGCTCGTAGTTTTTTTTTCTTTTGTGTTACACTAACAGGCATCTGCAGCACTTACAGCAGGTGTAGCATGCTTCTTGAAAAATATACACCAGAAGCTAGCCCTTATTGCTGTGTTTTCCTGTTGTGTAACACAGGCAGGCATCTGCAGCACTTACAGCAGGCATAGTGTGCCTCCTGCAAAATATACACCTGAAGCTAGGCCTTATTGCTGTGTTTTCCTGTTGTGTAACACAGGCAGGCACCTGCAGCACTTACAGCGGGCGTAGTGTGCCTCCTGCACATTATACACCTGAAGCTACCCCTTATTGCTAGTAGTTTTTTTTCTTTTGTGCTACGCTAACAGGCATCTGCAGCACTTACAGCGGGCAAAGTGTGTTTCTTGCAAAATATACACCAGAAGCTAGCCCTTATTGCTGTGTTTTCCTGTTGTGTAACACAGGCAGGCATCTGCAGCACTTACAGCAGGCGTAGTGTGCCTCCTGCAAAATATACACCTGAAGCTAGGCCTTATTGCTGGGTTTTCCTGTTGTGTAACACAGGCAGGCATCTGCAGCACTTACAGTGGGCATAGTGTGCCTCCTGCACATTATACACCTGAAGCTACCCCGTATTGCTCGTATTTTTTTTTCTTTTGTGTTACACTAACAGGCATCTGCAGCACTTACAGCGGGCGTAGTGTGCTTCTTGCAAAATATACACCAGAAGCTAGCCCTTATTGTTGTGTTTTCCTGTTGTGTAACACAGGCAGGCATCTGCAGCACTTACAGCAGGCGTAGTGTGCCTCCTGCAAAATATACACCTGAAGCTAGGCCTTATTGCTGTGTATTCCTGTTGTGTTACACAGGCAGGCATCTGCAGCACTTACAGCGGGCGTAGTGTGCCTACTGCACATTATACATCTGAAGCTACCCCTTATTGCTCGTAGTTTTTTTTTCTTTTGTGTTACACTAACAGGCATCTGCAGCACTTACAGCAGGCGTAGCGTGCTTCTTGAAAAATATACACCAGAAGCTAGCCCTTATTGCTGTGTTTTCCTGTTGTGTAACACAGGCAGGCATCTGCAGCACTTACAGCAGGCATAGTGTGCCTCCTGCAAAATATACACCTGAAGCTAGGCCTTATTGCTGTGTTTTCCTGTTGTGTAACACAGGCAGGCATCTGCAGCACTTACAGCAGGCGTAGTGTGCCTCCTGAAAAATATACACCTGAAGCTAAGCCTTATTGCTGTGTTTTCCTGTTGTATAACACAGGCAGGCATCTGCAGCACTTACAGCGGGAGTAGTGTGCCTCCTGCACATTATACACCTGAAGCTACCCCTTATTGCTCGTAGTTTTTTTTCTTTTGTGTTACACTAACAGGCATCTGCAGCACTTACAGCGGGCGTAGTGTGCTTCTTGGAAAATATACACCAGAAGCTAGCCCTTATTGCTGTGTTTTCCTGTTGTGTAACACAGGCAGGCATCTGCAGCACTTACAGCAGGCATAGTGTGCCTCCTGCAAAATATACACCTGAAGCTAGGCCTTATTGCTGTATTTTCCTGTTGTGTAACACAGGCAGGCATCTACAGCACTTACAGCGGGCGTAGTGTGCCTCCTGCACATTATACACCTGAAGCTACCCCTTATTGCTCATAGTTTTTTTTCTTTTGTGTTACACTAACAGGCATCTGCAGCACTTACAGCGGGCATAGTGTGCTTCTTGCAAAATATACACCAGAAGCTAGCCCTTATTGCTGTTTTCCTGTTGTGTAACACAGGCAGGCACCTGCAGCACTTACAGCAAGTGTAGTGTGCCTCCTGCAAAATATACACCTGAAGCTAGGCCTTATTGCTGTGTTTTCCTGTTGTGTAACACAGGCAGGCATCTGCAGCACTTACAGCGGGCGTAGTGTGCCTCCTGCACATTATACACCTGAAGCTACCCCTTATTGCTCGTAGTTTTTTTTCTTTTGTGTTACACTAACAGGCATCTGCAGCACTTACAGCGGGCGTAGTGTGCTTCTTGCAAAATATACACCAGAAGCTAGCCCTTATTGCTGTGTTTTCCTGTTGTGTAGCACAGGCAGACATCTGCAGCACTTACAGCAGGCGTAGTGTGCCTCCTGTAAAATATACACCTGAAGCTAGGCCTTATTGCTGTGTTTTCCTGTTGTGTAACACAGGCAGGCATCTGCAGCACTTACAGCAGGCGTAGTGTGCCTCCTGCAAAATATACACCTGAAGCTAGGCCTTATTGCTGTGTTTTCCTGTTGTGTAACACAGGCAGGCATCTGCAGCACTTACAGCGGGCGTAGTGTGCCTCCTGCACATTATACACCTGAAGCTACCCCTTATTGCTCGTAGTTTTTTTTCTTTTGTGTTACACTAACAGGCATCTGCAGCACTTACAGCAGGCGTAGTGTGCTTCTTGAAAAATATACACCAGAAGCTGGCCCTTATTGCTGTGTTTTCCTGTTGTGTAACACAGGCAGGCATCTGCAGCACTTACAGCAGGCATAGTGTGCCTCCTGCAAAATATACACCTGAAGCTAGGCCTTATTGCTGTGTTTTCCTGTTGTGTAACACAGGCAGGCATCTGCAGCACTTACAGCGGGCGTAGTGTGCCTCCTGCACATTATACACCTGAAGCTACCCCTTATTGCTCGTAGTTTTTTTTCTTTTGTGCTACACTAACAGGCATCTGCAGCACTTACAGCGGGCGAAGTGTGTTTCTTGCAAAATATACACCAGAAGCTAGCCCTTATTGCTGTGTTTTCCTGTTGTGTAACACAGGCAGGCATCTGCAGCACTTACAGCAGGCGTAGTGTGCCTCCTGCAAAATATACACCTGAAGCTAGGCCTTATTGCTGTGTTTTCCTGTTGTGTAACACAGGCAGGCATCTGCAGCACTTACAGCAGGCGTAGTGTGCCTCCTGCAAAATATAAACCTGAAGCTAGGCCTTATTGCTGTGTTTTCCTGTTGTGTAACACAGGCAGGCATCTGCAGCACTTACAGCAGGCGTAGTGTGCCTCCTGCAAAATATACACCTGAAGCTAGGCCTTATTGCTGTGTTTTCCTGTTGTGTAACACAGGCAGGCATCTGCAGCACTTACAGCAGGCGTAGTGTGCCTCCTGCAAAATATACACCTGAAGCTAGGCCTTATTGCTGTGTTTTCCTGTTGTGTAACACAGGCAGGCATCTGCAGCACTTACAGCAGGCGTAGTGTGCCTCCTGCAAAATATACACCTGAAGCTAGGCCTTATTGCTGTGTTTTCCTGTTGTGTAACACAGGCAGGCATCTGCAGCACTTACAGCGGGCGTAGTGTGCCTCCTGCACATTATACACCTGAAGCTACCCCTTATTGCTCGTAGTTTTTTTTTCTTTTGTGTTACACTAACAGGCATCTGCAGCACTTACAGCAGGCGTAGTGTGCTTCTTGAAAAATATACACCAGAAGCTAGCCCTTATTTCTGTGTTTTCCTGTTGTGTAACACAGGCAGGCATCTGCAGCACTTACAGCAGGCATAGTGTGCCTCCTGCAAAATATACACCTGAAGCTAGGCCTTATTGCTGTGTTTTCCTGTTGTGTAACACAGGCAGGCATCTGCAGCACTTACAGCGGGCGTAGTGTGCCTCCTGCACATTATACACCTGAAACTACCCCTTATTGCTCGTAGTTTTTTTTCTTTTGTGCTACACTAACAGGCATCTGCAGCACTTACAGCGGGCGAAGTGTGTTTCTTGCAAAATATACACCAGAAGCTAGCCCTTATTGCTGTGTTTTCCTGTTGTGTAACACAGGCAGGCATCTGCAGCACTTACAGCAGGCGTAGTGTGCCTCCTGCAAAATATACACCTGAAGCTAGGCCTTATTGCTGTGTTTTCCTGTTGTGTAACACAGGCAGGCATCTGCAGCACTTACAGCGGGCATAGTGTGCCTCCTGCACATTATACACCTGAAGCTACCCCGTATTGCTCATATTTTTTTTTCTTTTGTGTTACACTAACAGGCATCTGCAGCACTTACAGCGGGCGTAGTGTGCTTCTTGCAAAATATACACCGGAAGCTAGCCCTTATTGCTGTGTTTTCCTGTTGTGTAACACAGGCAGGCATCTGCAGCACTTACAGCAGGCGTAGTGTGCCTCCTGCAAAATATACACCTGAAACTAGGCCTTATTGCTGTGTTTTCCTGTTGTGTAACACAGGCAGGCATCTGCAGCACTTACAGCAGGCGTAGTGTGCCTCCTGCAAAATATACACCTGAAGCTAAGCCTTATTGCTGTGTTTTCCTGTTGTGTAACACAGGCAGGCATCTGCAGCACTTACAGCGGGCGTAGTGTGCCTCCTGCACATTATACACCTGAAACTACCCCTTATTGCTCGTAGTTTTTTTTCTTTTGTGCTACACTAACAGGCATCTGCAGCACTTACAGCGGGCGAAGTGTGTTTCTTGCAAAATATACACCAGAAGCTAGCCCTTATTGCTGTGTTTTCCTGTTGTGTAACACAGGCAGGCATCTGCAGCACTTACAGCAGGCGTAGTGTGCCTCCTGCAAAATATACACCTGAAGCTAGGCCTTATTGCTGTGTTTTCCTGTTGTGTAACACAGGCAGGCATCTGCAGCACTTACAGCGGGCATATTGTGCCTCCTGCACATTATACACCTGAAGCTACCCCTTATTGCTCGTATTTTTTTTTCTTTTGTGTTACACTAACAGGCACCTGCAGCACTTACAGCGGGCGTAGTGTGCTTCTTGCAAAACATACACCAGAAGCTAGCCCTTATTGCTGTGTTTTCCTGTTGTGTAACACAGGCAGGCATCTGCAGCACTTACAGCAGGCGTAGTGTGCCTCCTGCAAAATATACACCTGAAGCTAGGCCTTATTGCTGTGTTTTCCTGTTGTGTAACACAGGCAGGCATCTGCAGCACTTACAGCGGGCGTAGTGTGCCTACTGCACATTATACATCTGAAGCTACCCCTTATTGCTCGTAGTTTTTTTTTCTTTTGTGTTACACTAACAGGCATCTGCAGCACTTACAGCAGGCGTAGTGTGCTTCTTGAAAAATATACACCAGAAGCTAGCCCTTATTGCTGTGTTTTCCTGTTGTGCAACACAGGCAGGCATCTGCAGCACTTAGAGCAGGCATAGTGTGCCTCCTGCAAAATATACACCTGAAGCTAGGCCTTATTGCTGTGTTTTCCTGTTGTGTAACACAGGCAGGCATCTGCAGCACTTACAGCGGGCGTAGTGTGCCTCCTGCACATTATACACCTGAAGCTACCCCTTATTGCTCGTAGTTTTTTTTCTTTTGTGCTACGCTAACAGGCATCTGCAGCACTTACAGCGGGCGAAGTGTGTTTCTTGCAAAATATACACCAGAAGCTAGCCCTTATTGCTGTGTTTTCCTGTTGTGTAACACAGGCAGGCATCTGCAGCACTTACAGCAGGCGTAGTGTGCCTCCTGCAAAATATACACCTGAAGCTAGGCCTTATTGCTGGGTTTTCCTGTTGTGTAACACAGGCAGGCATCTGCAGCACTTACAGCGGGCATAGTGTGCCTCCTGCACATTATACACCTGAAGCTACCCCGTATTGCTCGTATTTTTTTTCTTTTGTGTTACACTAACAGGCATCTGCAGCACTTACAGCGGGTGTAGTGTGCTTCTTGCAAAATATACACCAGAAGCTAGCCCTTATTGCTGTGTTTCCTGTTGTGTAACACAGGCAGGCATCTGCAGCACTTACAGCAGGCGTAGTGTGCCTCCTGCAAAATATACACCTGAAGCTAGGCCTTATTGCTGTGTTTTCCTGTTGTGTAACACAGGCAGGCATCTGCAGCACTTACAGCAGGCGTAGTGTGCCTCCTGAAAAATATACACCTGAAGCTAAGCCTTATTGCTGTGTTTTCCTGTTGTGTAACACAGGCAGGCATCTGCAGCACTTACAGCGGGAGTAGTGTGCCTCCTGCACATTATACACCTGAAGCTACCCCTTATTGCTCGTAGTTTTTTTTCTTTTCTGTTACACTAACAGGCATCTGCAGCACTTACAGCGGGCGTAGTGTGCTTCTTGGAAAATATACACCAGAAGCTAGCCCTTATTGCTGTATTTTCCTGTTGTGTAACACAGGCAGGCATCTGCAGCACTTACAGCAGGCATAGTGTGCCTCCTGCAAAATATACACCTGAAGCTAGGCCTTATTGCTGTATTTTCCTGTTGTGTAACACAGGCAGGCATCTACAGCACTTACAGCGGGCGTAGTGTGCCTCCTGCACATTATACACCTGAAGCTACCCCTTATTGCTCATAGTTTTTTTTCTTTTGTGTTACACTAACAGGCATCTGCAGCACTTACAGCGGGCGTAGTGTGCTTCTTGCAAAATATACACCAGAAGCTAGCCCTTATTGCTGTTTTCCTGTTGTGTAACACAGGCAGGCATCTGCAGCACTTACAGCAGGCGTAGTGTGCCTCCTGCAAAATATACACCTGAAGCTAGGCCTTATTGCTGTGTTTTCCTGTTGTGTAACACAGGCAGGCATCTGCAGCACTTACAGCGGGCGTAGTGTGCCTCCTGCACATTATACACCTGAAGCTACCCCTTATTGCTCGTAGTTTTTTTTCCTTTGTGTTACACTAACAGGCATCTGCAGCACTTACAGCGGGCGTAGTGTGCTTCTTGCAAAATATACACCAGAAGCTAGCCCTTATTGCTGTGTTTTCCTGTTGTGTAACACAGGCAGACATCTGCAGCACTTACAGCAGGTGTAGTGTGCCTCCTGTAAAATATACACCTGAAGCTAGGCCTTATTGCTGT
Source organism: Rana muscosa (assembly GCA_029206835.1). NCBI lineage: Eukaryota > Metazoa > Chordata > Amphibia > Anura > Ranidae > Rana > Rana muscosa. The sequence continues at coordinate 921,184,056 of CM055117.1, forward strand.
GTTTTCCTGTTGTGTAACACAGGCAGGCATCTGCAGCACTTACAGCAGGCGTAGTGTGCCTCCTGCAAAATATACACCTGAAGCTAGGCCTTATTGCTGTGTTTTCCTGTTGTGTAACACAGGCAGGCATCTGCAGCACTTACAGCAGGCGTAGTGTGCCTCCTGCAAAATATACACCTGAAGCTAGGCCTTATTGCTGTGTTTTCCTGTTGTGTAACACAGGCAGGCATCTGCAGCACTTACAGCGGGCGTAGTGTGCCTCCTGCACATTATACACCTGAAGCTACCCCTTATTGCTCGTAGTTTTTTTTCTTTTGTGTTACACTAACAGGCATCTGCAGCACTTACAGCAGGCGTAGTGTGCTTCTTGAAAAATATACACCAGAAGCTAGCCCTTATTGCTGTGTTTTCCTGTTGTGTAACACAGGCAGGCATCTGCAGCACTTACAGCAGGCATAGTGTGCCTCCTGCAAAATATACACCTGAAGCTAGGCCTTATTGCTGTGTTTTCCTGTTGTGTAACACAGGCAGGCATCTGCAGCACTTACAGCGGGCGTAGTGTGCCTCCTGCACATTATACACCTGAAGCTACCCCTTATTGCTCGTAGTTTTTTTTCTTTGGTGCTACACTAACAGGCATCTGCAGCACTTACAGCGGGTGAAGTGTGTTTCTTGCAAAATATACACCAGAAGCTAGCCCTTATTGCTGTGTTTTCCTGTTGTGTAACACAGGCAGGCATCTGCAGCACTTACAGCAGGCGTAGTGTGCCTCCTGCAAAATATACACCTGAAGCTAGGCCTTATTGCTGTGTTTTCCTGTTGTGTAACACAGGCAGGCATCTGCAGCACTTACAGCAGGCGTAGTGTGCCTCCTGCAAAATATACACCTGAAGCTAGGCCTTATTGCTGTGTTTTCCTGTTGTGTAACACAGGCAGGCATCTGCAGCACTTACAGCAGGCGTAGTGTGCCTCCTGCAAAATATACACCTGAAGCTAGGCCTTATTGCTGTGTTTTCCTGTTGTGTAACACAGGCAGGCATCTGCAGCACTTACAGCAGGCGTAGTGTGCCTCCTGCAAAATATACACCTGAAGCTAGGCCTTATTGCTGTGTTTTCCTGTTGTGTAACACAGGCAGGCATCTGCAGCACTTACAGCAGGCGTAGTGTGCCTCCTGCAAAATATACACCTGAAGCTAGGCCTTATTGCTGTGTTTTCCTGTTGTGTAACACAGGCAGGCATCTGCAGCACTTACAGCGGGCGTAGTGTGCCTCCTGCACATTATACACCTGAAGCTACCCCTTATTGCTCGTAGTTTTTTTTCTTTTGTGTTACACTAACAGGCATCTGCAGCACTTACAGCAGGCGTAGTGTGCTTCTTGAAAAATATACACCAGAAGCTAGCCCTTATTTCTGTGTTTTCCTGTTGTGTAACACAGGCAGGCATCTGCAGCACTTACAGCAGGCATAGTGTGCCTCCTGCAAAATATACACCTGAAGCTAGGCCTTATTGCTGTGTTTTCCTGTTGTGTAACACAGGCAGGCATCTGCAGCACTTACAGCGGGCGTAGTGTGCCTCCTGCACATTATACACCTGAAGCTACCCCTTATTGCTCGTAGTTTTTTTTCTTTTGTGTTACACTAACAGGCATCTGCAGCACTTACAGAGGGCGTAGTGTGCTTCTTGCAAAATATACACCGGAAGCTAGCCCTTATTGCTGTGTTTTCCTGTTGTGTAACACAGGCAGGCATCTGCAGCACTTACAGCAGGCGTAGTGTGCCTCCTGCAAAATATACACCTGAAACTAGGCCTTATTGCTGTGTTTTCCTGTTGTGTAACACAGGCAGGCATCTGCAGCACTTACAGCAGGCGTAGTGTGCCTCCTGCAAAATATACACCTGAAGCTAAGCCTTATTGCTGTGTTTTCCTGTTGTGTAACACAGGCAGGCATCTGCAGCACTTACAGCGGGAGTAGTGTGCCTCCTGCACATTATACACCTGAAGCTACCCCTTATTGCTCGTAGTTTTTTTCTTTTGTGTTACACTAACAGGCATCTGCAGCACTTACAGCGGGCGTAGTGTGCTTCTTGGAAAATATACACCAGAAGCTAGCCCTTATTGCTGTGTTTTCCTGTTGTGTAACACAGGCAGGCATCTGCAGCACTTACAGCAGGCATAGTGTGCCTCCTGCAAAATATACACCTGAAGCTAGGCCTTATTGCTGTATTTTCCTGTTGTGTAACACAGGCAGGCATCTGCAGCACTTACAGCAGGCATAGTGTGCCTCCTGCACATTATACACCTGAAGCTACCCCTTATTGCTCGTAGTTTTTTTTCTTTTGTGTTACACTAACAGGCATCTGCAGCACTTACAGTGGGTGTAGTGTGCTTCTTGCAAAATATACACCAGAAGCTAGCCCTTATTGCTGTGTTTTCCTGTTGTGTAACACAGGCAGGCATCTGCAGCACTTACAGCAGGCGTAGTGTGCCTCCTGCAAAATATACACCTGAAGCTAGGCCTTATTGCTTTGTTTTCCTGTTGTATAACACAGGCAGGCATCTGCAGCACTTACAGCGGGCGTAGTGTGCCTCCTGCACATTATACACCTGAAGCTACCCCTTATTGCTCGTAGTTTTTTTTCTTTTGTGTTACACTAACGGGCATCTGCAGCACTTACAGCGGGCGTAGTGTGCTTCTTGCAAAATATACACTAGAAGCTAGCCCTTATTACTGTGTTGTCCTGTTGTGTAACACAGGCAGGCATCTGCAGCACTTACAGCAGGCGTAGTGTGCCTCCTGCAAAATATACACCTGAAGCTAGGCCTTATTGCTGTGTTTTCCTGTTGTGTAACACAGGCAAGCATCTGCAGCACTTACAGCGGGCGTAGTGTGCCTACTGCACATTATACATCTGAAGGTACCCCTTATTGCTCGTAGTTTTTTTTCTTTTGTGTTACACTAACAGGCATCTGCAGCACTTACAGCGGGCGTAGTGTGCTTCTTGAAAAATATACACCAGAAGCTAGCCCTTATTGCTGTGTTTTCCTGTTGTGTAACACAGACAGGCATCTGCAGCACTTACAGCAGGCGTAGTGTGCCTCCTGCAAAATATACACCTGAAGCTATGCCTTATTGCTTTGTTTTCCTGTTGTGTAACACAGGCAGGCATCTGCAGCACTTACAGCGGGCGTAGTGTGCCTCCTGCACATTATACACCTCAAGCTACCCCTTATTGCTCGTAGTTTTTTTCTTTTGTGTTACACTAACAGGCATCTGCAGCACTTACAGCGGGCGTAGTGTGCTTCTTGCAAAATATACACTAGAAGCTAGCCCTTATTGTTGTGTTTTCCTGTTGTGTAACACAGGCAGGCATCTGCAGCACTTACAGCAGGCATAGTGTGCCTCCTGCAAAATATACACCTGAAGCTAGGCCTTATTGCTGTGTTTTCCTGTTGTGTAACACAGGCAGGCATCTACAGCACTTACAGCGGGCGTAGTGTGCCTACTGCACATTATACATCTGAAGCTACCCCTTATTGCTCGTATTTTTTTTTCTTTTGTGTTACACTAACAGGCATCTGCAGCACTTACAGCAGGCGTAGTGTGCTTCTTGAAAAATATACACCAGAAGCTAGCCCTTATTGCTGTGTTTTCCTGTTGTGTAACACAGGCAGGCATCTGCAGCACTTACAGCAGGCATAGTGTGCCTCCTGCAAAATATACACCTGAAGCTAGGCCTTATTGCTGTGTTTTCCTGTTGTGTAACACAGGCAGGCATCTGCAGCACTTACAGCGGGCGTAGTGTGCCTCCTGCACATTATACACCTGAAGCTACCCCTTATTGCTCGTAGTTTTTTTTCTTTTGTGCTACACTAACAGGCATCTGCAGCACTTACAGCGGGCGTAGCGTGCTTCTTGCAAAATATACACCAGAAGCTAGCCCTTATTGCTGTGTTTTCCTGTTGTGTAACACAGGCAGGCATCTGCAGCACTTACAGCAGGCGTAGTGTGCCTCCTGCAAAATATACACCTGAAGCTAAGCCTTATTGCTGTGTTTTCCTGTTGTGTAACACAGGCAGGCATCTGCAGCACTTACAGCGGGAGTAGTGTGCCTCCTGCACATTATACACCTGAAGCTACCCCTTATTGCTCGTAGTTTTTTTCTTTTGTGTTACACTAACAGGCATCTGCAGCACTTACAGCGGGCGTAGTGTGCTTCTTGGAAAATATACACCAGAAGCTAGCCCTTATTGCTGTGTTTTCCTGTTGTGTAACACAGGCAGGCATCTGCAGCACTTACAGCAGGCATAGTGTGCCTCCTGCAAAATATACACCTGAAGCTAGGCCTTATTGCTGTATTTTCCTGTTGTGTAACACAGGCAGGCATCTGCAGCACTTACAGCAGGCATAGTGTGCCTCCTGCACATTATACACCTGAAGCTACCCCTTATTGCTCGTAGTTTTTTTTCTTTTGTGTTACACTAACAGGCATCTGCAGCACTTACAGCGGGTGTAGTGTGCTTCTTGCAAAATATACACCAGAAGCTAGCCCTTATTGCTGTGTTTTCCTGTTGTGTAACACAGGCAGGCATCTGCAGCACTTACAGCAGGCGTAGTGTGCCTCCTGCAAAATATACACCTGAAGCTAGGCCTTATTGCTTTGTTTTCCTGTTGTATAACACAGGCAGGCATCTGCAGCACTTACAGCGGGCGTAGTGTGCCTCCTGCACATTATACACCTGAAGCTACCCCTTATTGCTCGTAGTTTTTTTTCTTTTGTGTTACACTAACAGGCATCTGCAGCACTTACAGCGGGCGTAGTGTGCTTCTTGCAAAATATACACTAGAAGCTAGCCCTTATTACTGTGTTGTCCTGTTGTGTAACACAGGCAGGCATCTGCAGCACTTACAGCAGGCGTAGTGTGCCTCCTGCAAAATATACACCTGAAGCTAGGCCTTATTGCTGTGTTTTCCTGTTGTGTAACACAGGCAAGCATCTGCAGCACTTACAGCGGGCGTAGTGTGCCTACTGCACATTATACATCTGAAGCTACCCCTTATTGCTCGTAGTTTTTTTTCTTTTGTGTTACACTAACAGGCATCTGCAGCACTTACAGCGGGCGTAGTGTGCTTCTTGAAAAATATACACCAGAAGCTAGCCCTTATTGCTGTGTTTTCCTGTTGTGTAACACAGACAGGCATCTGCAGCACTTACAGCAGGCGTAGTGTGCCTCCTGCAAAATATACACCTGAAGCTATGCCTTATTGCTTTGTTTTCCTGTTGTGTAACACAGGCAGGCATCTGCAGCACTTACAGCGGGCGTAGTGTGCCTCCTGCACATTATACACCTCAAGCTACCCCTTATTGCTCATAGTTTTTTTCTTTTGTGTTACACTAACAGGCATCTGCAGCACTTACAGCGGGCGTAGTGTGCTTCTTGCAAAATATACACTAGAAGCTAGCCCATATTGTTGTGTTTTCCTGTTGTGTAACACAGGCAGGCATCTGCAGCACTTACAGCAGGCATAGTGTGCCTCCTGCAAAATATACACCTGAAGCTAGGCCTTATTGCTGTGTTTTCCTGTTGTGTAACACAGGCAGGCATCTACAGCACTTACAGCGGGCGTAGTGTGCCTACTGCACATTATACATGTGAAGCTACTCCTTATTGCTCGTATTTTTTTTTCTTTTGTGTTACACTAACAGGCATCTGCAGCACTTACAGCAGGCGTAGTGTGCTTCTTGAAAAATATACACCAGAAGCTAGCCCTTATTGCTGTGTTTTCCTGTTGTGTAACACAGGCAGGCATCTGCAGCACTTACAGCAGGCATAGTGTGCCTCCTGCAAAATATACACCTGAAGCTAGGCCTTATTGCTGTGTTTTCCTGTTGTGTAACACAGGCAGGCATCTGCAGCACTTACAGCGGGCGTAGTGTGCCTCCTGCACATTATACACCTGAAGCTACCCCTTATTGCTCGTAGTTTTTTTTCTTTTGTGCTACACTAACAGGCATCTGCAGCACTTACAGCGGGCGTAGCGTGCTTCTTGCAAAATATACACCAGAAGCTAGCCCTTATTGCTGTGTTTTCCTGTTGTGTAACACAGGCAGGCATCTGCAGCACTTACAGCAGGCGTAGTGTGCCTCCTGCAAAATATACACCTGAAGCTAGGCCTTATTGCTGTGTTTTCCTGTTGTGTAACACAGTCAGGCATCTGCAGCACTTACCGCGGGCATAGTGTGCCTCCTGCACATTATACACCTGAAGCTACCCCGTATTGCTTGTAGTTTTTTTTTCTTTTGTGTTACACTAACAGGCATCTGCAGCACTTACAGCGGGCGTAGTGTGCCTCCTGCACATTATACACCTGAAGCTACCCCTTATTGCTCGTAGTTTTTTTTCTTTTGTGTTACACTAACAGGCATCTGCAGCACTTACAGCGGGCGTAGTGTGCTTCTTGCAAAATATACACTAGAAGCTAGCCCTTATTACTGTGTTGTCCTGTTGTGTAACACAGGCAGGCATCTGCAGCACTTACAGCAGGCGTAGTGTGCCTCCTGCAAAATATACACCTGAAGCTAGGCCTTATTGCTGTGTTTTCCTGTTGTGTAACACAGGCAAGCATCTGCAGCACTTACAGCGGGCGTAGTGTGCCTACTGCACATTATACATCTGAAGCTACCCCTTATTGCTCGTAGTTTTTTTTCTTTTGTGTTACACTAACAGGCATCTGCAGCACTTACAGCGGGCGTAGTGTGCTTCTTGAAAAATATACACCAGAAGCTAGCCCTTATTGCTGTGTTTTCCTGTTGTGTAACACAGACAGGCATCTGCAGCACTTACAGCAGGCGTAGTGTGCCTCCTGCAAAATATACACCTGAAGCTATGCCTTATTGCTTTGTTTTCCTGTTGTGTAACACAGGCAGGCATCTGCAGCACTTACAGCGGGCGTAGTGTGCCTCCTGCACATTATACACCTCAAGCTACCCCTTATTGCTCATAGTTTTTTTCTTTTGTGTTACACTAACAGGCATCTGCAGCACTTACAGCGGGCGTAGTGTGCTTCTTGCAAAATATACACTAGAAGCTAGCCCATATTGTTGTGTTTTCCTGTTGTGTAACACAGGCAGGCATCTGCAGCACTTACAGCAGGCATAGTGTGCCTCCTGCAAAATATACACCTGAAGCTAGGCCTTATTGCTGTGTTTTCCTGTTGTGTAACACAGGCAGGCATCTACAGCACTTACAGCGGGCGTAGTGTGCCTACTGCACATTATACATGTGAAGCTACTCCTTATTGCTCGTATTTTTTTTTCTTTTGTGTTACACTAACAGGCATCTGCAGCACTTACAGCAGGCGTAGTGTGCTTCTTGAAAAATATACACCAGAAGCTAGCCCTTATTGCTGTGTTTTCCTGTTGTGTAACACAGGCAGGCATCTGCAGCACTTACAGCAGGCATAGTGTGCCTCCTGCAAAATATACACCTGAAGCTAGGCCTTATTGCTGTGTTTTCCTGTTGTGTAACACAGGCAGGCATCTGCAGCACTTACAGCGGGCGTAGTGTGCCTCCTGCACATTATACACCTGAAGCTACCCCTTATTGCTCGTAGTTTTTTTTCTTTTGTGCTACACTAACAGGCATCTGCAGCACTTACAGCGGGCGTAGCGTGCTTCTTGCAAAATATACACCAGAAGCTAGCCCTTATTGCTGTGTTTTCCTGTTGTGTAACACAGGCAGGCATCTGCAGCACTTACAGCAGGCGTAGTGTGCCTCCTGCAAAATATACACCTGAAGCTAGGCCTTATTGCTGTGTTTTCCTGTTGTGTAACACAGTCAGGCATCTGCAGCACTTACCGCGGGCATAGTGTGCCTCCTGCACATTATACACCTGAAGCTACCCCGTATTGCTTGTAGTTTTTTTTTCTTTTGTGTTACACTAACAGGCATCTGCAGCACTTACAGCGGGCGTAGTGTGCTTCTTGCAAAATATACACCAGAAGCTAGCCCTTATTGCTGTGTTTTCCTGTTGTGTAACACAGGCAGGCATCTGCAGCACTTACAGCAGGCATAGTGTGCCTCCTGCAAAATATACACCTGAAGCTAGGCCTTATTGCTGTGTTTTCCTGTTGTGTAACACAGGCAGGCATCTGCAGCACTTACAGCAGGCGTAGTGTGCCTCCTGCAAAATATACACCTGAAGCTAGGCCTTATTGCTGTGTTTTCCTGTTGTGTAACACAGGCAGGCATCTGCAGCACTTACAGCGGGCATAGTGTGCCTCCTGCACATTATACACCTGAAGCTACCCCTTATTGCTCGTAGTTTTTTTTCTTTTGTGTTACACTAACAGGCATCTGCAGCACTTACAGCGGGCGTAGTGTGCTTCTTGAAAAATATACACCAGAAGCTAGCCCTTATTGCTGTGTTTTCCTGTTGTGTAACACAGGCAGGCATCTGAAGCACTTACAGCAGGCGTAGTGTGCCTCCTGCAAAATATACACCTGAAGCTAGGCCTTATTGCTGTGTTTTCCTGTTGTGTAACACAGGCAGGCATCTGCAGCACTTACAGCGGGCGTAGTGTGCCTCCTGCACATTATACACCTGAAGCTACCCCTTATTGCTCGTAGTTTTTTTTCTTTTGTGCTACACTAACAGGCATCTGCAGCACTTACAGCGGGCGTAGTGTGCTTCTTGCAAAATATACACCAGAAGCTAGCCCTTATTGCTGTGTTTTCCTGTTGTGTAACACAGGCAGGCATCTGCAGCACTTACAGCAGGCATAGTGTGCCTCCTGCAAAATATACACCTGAAGCTAGGCCTTATTGCTGTGTTTTCCTGTTGTGTAACACAGGCAGGCATCTGCAGCACTTACAGCAGGCGTAGTGTGCCTCCTGCAAAATATACACCTGAAGCTAGGCCTTATTGCTGTGTTTTCCTGTTGTGTAACACAGGCAGGCATCTGCAGCACTTACAGCGGGCATAGTGTGCCTCCTGCACATTATACACCTGAAGCTACCCCTTATTGCTCGTAGTTTTTTTTCTTTTGTGTTACACTAACAGGCATCTGCAGCACTTACAGCGGGCGTAGTGTGCTTCTTGAAAAATATACACCAGAAGCTAGCCCTTATTGCTGTGTTTTCCTGTTGTGTAACACAGGCAGGCATCTGAAGCACTTACAGCAGGCGTAGTGTGCCTCCTGCAAAATATACACCTGAAGCTAGGCCTTATTGCTGTGTTTTCCTGTTGTGTAACACAGGCAGGCATCTGCAGCACTTACAGCGGGCGTAGTGTGCCTCCTGCACATTATACACCTGAAGCTACCCCTTATTGCTCGTAGTTTTTTTTCTTTTGTGCTACACTAACAGGCATCTGCAGCACTTACAGCGGGCGTAGTGTGCTTCTTGCAAAATATACACCAGAAGCTAGCCCTTATTGCTGTGTTTTCCTGTTGTGTAACACAGGCAGGCATCTGCAGCACTTACAGCGGGCGTAGTGTGCTTCTTGCAAAATATACACCTGAAGCTAGCCCTTATTGCTGTGTTTTCCTGTTGTGTAACACAGGCAGGCATCTGCAGCACTTACAGCAGGCGTAGTGTGCTTCTTGCAAAATATACACCTGAAGCTACCCCTTATTGCTGGTTTAACCATCTCCCTGCAGGCCTTTAGAATGTCTGTAAGGCAAACAAGGAGAGGCAGACAGTCAGGAGCCAATAAAAGAGGGCAAGCAGTCTCTGTGTCTAGAGACAACAGTGCTGGTCGTGGACGCGGTGCATCGTCATCAGCACGTGGCCATGGGACACGCTTGTCCTTATTTTCAGCAGCTGGACGTGTTGAGCCGCATCATGCTGAAGACTTGGTAGAGTGGATGACCAAGCCCTCTTCATCCTCCTCATCCTTTCTCACCCAGGCTCAGGGTACTGGCAAAGCAGCTGCCAAAGCGTCCTCAATGTCATCATCAGTCACTCCTTCCCTAGATCCACCCTGTCTTCCTGAGGAGTCCCCCGAACTGTTTGAGCACAGTGTTGGGTACATGCTCCAGTAGGATGCCCAGCATTTCGAAGGGTCTGAAGATGATACCCAGCTAGAGGAAGGCAGTAGCATGAGAGCAGAGAGAGGGGATGCTCAAGAAGGACACCAATCTGGCAGTCATGTTCCAGCAGCAGCAGCATACTGCCAGATTGGTTTCAGTGATGAGTAGGGAGGGGATGATGAGGTCACTGACTCCACGTGGGTGCCTGATAGGAGAGAGTAGGAGGAGGAGGAGGAGGCACATCTCCAACGAGGCAGGATGCCCTCCGGGGGCCAGCGTAAGGGCAGCACACCGACTGAATCACACCGCAGAGCTCCGCCTGTGCAGGGCGCTGCCTCTGCCCGTTATTCCAAAAGTTCTTTGGTGTGGGCCTTTTTTGAGTCGCGTGCATCAGATCGCATCGCTCCTGTTTGCAACATATGTCTCAAGCGTATCTCACGTGGCCAAAACATCAGCCGCTTGGGCACCACATGCTTGACCAGACATATGTTGACCTGCCATGCAGCTCGTTGGCAAGCCTACCTTAAAGACCCACACCAAAGAACAAAGCGGACCTCTCCTTGCTCCGCATCAGCTGGGATCTCCAACCCCACTATACCTTCAGTTCTCTCTGAAACCTGCACAGAGAGGAATGAAGGTGTAGAATTAGGTGTGTCACAGCCAAGTACTTGCGAGCACTCTGCTACCAGTACACCAATGTCCGATTCTAGCAGGCAAATTTCCCTGCCCCAGCTGCTGGACCATCGAAAGAAGTACACTCCCAGCCATCCACATGCCCAGCGGTTGAATGCTAGCTTGGCTAAATTGCTAGCACTTCAACTGCTGCCTTTTCAGTTGGTTGACTCGGCCCCCTTCCGTGAGTTTATGCAATGTGCGGTTCCTCAGTGGCAGGTTCCCAAACGCCACTTTTTCTCACGGAAGGCGATTCCGGCTCTCTACCGGCATGTGGAAGGCAATGTCCATGCCTTGCTGGACAGGGTGGTCAGCGGTAAGGTGCATATTTTACCGCTGACTCATGGTCCAGCAGGCATGGACAGGGACGTTACCTTTCTTTCACGGCCCATTGGGTCACTCTTTTGGCAGCTGGGAAGGATTCAGGACAAGGTGCAGTAGTGTTGGAGGTTGTTCCACTGCCATGCCTCCAAAATGCTACTACTGGTTGTGACACACCTCTCTCCTCCACCCCCTCCTCTTCTTCTTCCTCCATGGCCTCTTCCTTTGCTTTGTCCTCAGAACCAGCGGTGCTCTGTAGGCGTTCAAGGGGCTACGCAAGTACGCAGGCAAAAAGATGCCATGCCGTGCTTGCGCTGGTGTGTTTGGGGGACAGGAGCCACACTGGGGCAGAGGTTCTGTCAGCTCTGCAGGGGCAGGCCGAGAGGTGGTTGACGCCAAGCCAGCTTAAGGCAGGAATGGTGGTTTGCGACAATGGTACCAACCTCCTCTCTGCCCTCCGACAGGGACAACTGACCCATGTGCCCTGTGTGGCTCACGTCCTTAACCTGGTGGTGCAGCGGTTCTTGGGCAGGTACCCGGGCTTACAGGATGTCCTGAGGCAGGCCAGGAAAGTCTGTGTGCATTTCCGCAGATCATATAATGCCAGTGCTCGGCTGGCTGAGCTGCAAAAGGAGTTGAACCTGCCCAAGAACCGCCTTATATGTGACATGCCCACCAGGTGGAACTCAACGTTGGCCATGCTGCAGCGGCTGAACACGCAGCAGAGGGCCATCAATGAGTACCTGTGCGACTACGGCACCAGGACAGGGTCAGGGGATGCATGCACTGTCCTGGCACCATTTGAGGAGGCCACGAGGATGGTGAGCAGTGACAGTGCATGCATCAGTGACACTGTACCTCTTGTCCACCTGTTGCAGCATACGCTGCGTGGAATAATGGACAGGGAACTTGAGGCAGAACAGAGGCAGGAAGAGGAGGACTTCCTTGCCTCTCAAGGCCCCCTTTACCCAGACAGTGTTCCTTCTGTCCCACCCATCCCACAGGAAGATGAGGAGGAGGAGGAGGATTGTGTCAGCATGGAGGTGGAGCCTGGCACACAGCATCAACAGCATCAGTCTTTTAGGGATGATTTACAGTCCCAAGAAACACGTGGACTTGTACGTGGCTGGGAGGAGGTGGCTGCGGATCATGTCGTCCTTAGTGACCCAGAGGACTCCAGACCGAATGCTTCAGCTAACCTACGCTGCATGGCCTCCCTGATCCTGCAAAGTCTGCGGAAGGATCCTCGTATTCTTCGGATCAAGGAGAGGGACCATTACTGGCTGGCCACTCTCCTTGATCCACGGTACAAGGGTAAGGTTGCGGACCTTATCTTACCGTCGCAGAGGGAGCAGAGGATGAGACAACTCTGGGAGGCCTTGCAGAAAGGTCTGTGCAACGCGTTCCCAGAGACTGGGAGGTTACAAACTCCTGGATCTGGACAACGAGTTGCTGAGGCTTCGGTCAGTCAAAGAAGGAGCGGTGGGGAAGGTGGCCGTCTGACCGATGCGTTCAGACAATTCTTTAGTCCGCAGCCCCAAGGTGTTATCGGTTCCAGAAACCATCGCCAGTGTCTGATATACATGGTGCAAGAATACCTAGGGGCAAGGTCAGACTTGGACACCTTTCCCACCGAAAATCCTCTGGCTTACTGGGTCTTGAGGATGGATCACTGGCCAGAGCTTGCACAGTATGCAATTGAGCTACTGGCCTGTCCTGCATCCAGCGTTCTTTTGGAACGCACATTCAGTGCTGCTGGATGCTTTGTCATGGATCACAGGGTGCGCCTGTCCACCGACTCGGTTGATCGACAGACCTTCATAAAGATGAACCAGTCTTGGATCACCACCAGCTACCAAGCACCTGAAGCTGATATAACAGAATAATTTATTTTCAAATGTCACATTCCTTCAAGACTGATGCTGATGCTGAGTGACTATCCTGTTATGTTGACTGACTATCCTCCTCCTCCTCAATGATCCGATTCATGATGATAGCTTGGAAGAACATTTTTGTTTCTGGGTGCCGCCACCAGTGGCTAAGGCCCAATTTTTCAGCCCCTGTTTAACAGGGGCATGTAATTACAATTTTTGATGCAATGCTTTGCAGCAGGGCTCATTCCTGCACTCCAACTAGAGTATCTGGGAGAGGTTGCAGTGTCGTGGCACCAGCACCAGTGCCTAAGGCCCAATTTTTCAGCCCCTGTTTAACATGGGCGTGTAATTTATTTTATTTTTTTTGATAATTCAACTTTTATTAAAGATTTTCTTTACATATAAACTTCACAACATTTAACATTTAACATTAATCATTTTTTATCGTATTCAAACATTCACTTTCCCTTCGGGTGGGGTTTCTCATCCTCTGCCGTTTATTCTCCTCCCTCTCTCCTCAGGCTTATAATGTTTCTAATGTTTCCAATGTTTCCCAGGGAGAGGGGAAAGGGAGAGGAAGGGAGAGGGAAAAAAAAAAAAAGGGGAAAAGGGGGGGGAGGAGGCGGGGGGAGGAAGGGGGAGGAAGGGGGGAGGAAGGGGGGAGGAGGAGGAGGGGTTGAGGAGGGGGAAGGGGAAGAGGGGGGAGGGGGAAGAGGGGGCAGTGGGGATAAACTCCCGCCCACTTCTTAATTATTGCATTTGTGTCTATTAATGTGCTCCAATCTTACAATCCTTCTTATTCTCCTTGATCACCTTTATTTATGTGCATTTCCTGTCTTTCCCTTTTTCCCTTTCCCTTTCTTTCCCTATTTCTTTCCCCATTCTTTTTAGATTGTACATATTCTATTTACTTTGTGTTTATTATGTGAAAAATAATTCGTTATATAAAAAAGATAAAACTAAAAACCTGAGCTTGTGATATATTCTGCCCTATCGGTGTATTATTATTATTAATCTTGTGCATCTTATATTGTGTTTCTTACTTAATATGTGTTTATTGTGGATTAAGCCTTCCCCAAAAGGAAGGGAAAAAAAAACCCAACCCCCCCCCCCCCCCCAAGAACTGGCTTAGATGAGCAAGCTCCCTGAGAATATTTCGCGTACAGGGGAGTTAGGGATGAGGTGCCAGAGGATGGGATCCCGACCCCCACAATTTCTCACATACTTTACCAATCCCTCTCAATTCTGTTGTAGTTTAGCTCCATCTATTTGCTATATTACCTACAGTCACCCTTTTGGGGTTGGGTGATGTCTTTTTTTTTCCCCATCTTTTCTTCTTTCTTTCTTTCCATTCTAAACCTCAGGCCCCCTCTATTTCTGGGGCATAGTTTTTCCAGCCTTTCCATATTTCTCTATATTTCCCCTGTTGACCTCGTATTTTATATATCCACCTTTCTGCTTCCATTATTACCTCCACTTCCCTCTTCCATTCTCTTATAGTTGGGGGTGCTTCTTGTTTCCAATTCTTAGGGATTAATTTCTTGGCTGCGTTAAGTAAGTGAGGTGTTACACTATTTTTATATTCTCTTATGGGGCCGGTGGTTCCATGGAACAAAATATGTATGGGTGTTGCATCTAGAGATATGTTGGCTATTTTCCTAATCCACGGGATCACCTCATCCCAGAATCTTCTTATCTTTGGGCAAGACCACCAGATGTGAAGTAGGGTGCCCTTCTCCCTACATCCCCTCCAGCATTGCCCATCTGCTGTCGGATATATCTGCGCTATTCGCACCGGCGTTCGGTACCATCTGGTCATGAATTTATATGACATCTCCTGGGTGGCTGAGCAAATTGAAGATGAATGTGTCATATCTATAAATCTTTTTTTTGTGTTGGAGTGAGTGTTTGTTCCAGCTCTTTTTCTGACTCCCTAATAAAATACGGGGTTATATTTTTTTGTTCACTCAGGGTCAATTTATACATTTGAGACAACATGTGCTGAGGCTTCTCTCTCCTCACACACATTGCCTCAAATGCTGTTAACGAGTCCAATGTCCTTACCCTGGGTTCCAGTTTATTAAAAAAGTTGCTTATCTGGTTATATCTCCATCCTGCCATCACCATGTCTCCTTGTGATGATATCAGCTCTAACTGCGGCATTAAATAACCTCTTGGGGCATACCTTGCACACATTGTATTGCCATTTGATTCCCAAGGACCCAATACTCCACTCTCTTCCCCAGGTGGGAACCACGGATACCCTCCTAGAGGGGCCAGGGGGGATGTTCTGGGTGCATATTTACCAGTTTTATTTATTCTGTCCCACACTGCTAGTGTATTCAATGTCAGTGGAGATGTCCATTTTGACAATCCCCTAAACTTATTGGGTATCCATGGTGCCCCGGCTAATTTCCTGCCAGCCATACTTTCCTCCATCAGAACCCATGCTCTGGTGGAGGCATCATGGCACCAATTCGTGATTCTAACTAACAACATTGCTTTATAATAGAGCGATATGTCTGGGAGTCCCATCCCCCCTCTCTTCTCTTTTTGCGCAGTATATTATATGCTATTCTGGCGTTCCCCTCCTTCCAAACGAAGGAGGTAAAAAGCTCTATGAATTTTTTTAAAGAACGTTTGAGGCAATGCCATGGGTACCGTATTTAGGATGTAAATTATTCTTGGTAACACATTCATCTTCAAGGTGCTCATCCTGCCAAACCAGGTTAATGTGTGGCCTCTCCATCTATATAGATCCTCTTTTATCTTAGTGACTAAGGCTTCATACTTGAGTTCGTACATCAGTATGGCATCTGCTGTTGTGTCCTCCTAGATAGTACAGTGAGTCTCTTCTCCAGACAAACGGATACGTTTCTCGTAACCGTTTAATTATGAGTGGGGGTACATGGCTGGGAAGTATTATAGATTTCTCTATATTTATTTTAAAATTGGATAACTTCCCATATCTCTCTACTTCCTGCATCAATACTAATGTTGATTCCTGTGGTTTCGATAAGTAAAATAATAAATCTTCCGCGTATGCTGACACTTTGTGTTCTCTAGGGCCTATTTCCACTCCTGCTATTCTTTTATTTGCCCTTACTCTACAAAGGAATGGTTGAGTTTGTACATCAGTTTGG